>OZ017740.1:157517818-158792818 GCA_963969285.1 Odontomyia ornata
GGGGACACAAATTTTCCATGTATTTCCCCTCCCTGTGCGCCCCTCGAAGCAAACTTTGCCAAACTAAGACCTGTTTTGAAAAGTTCTCATCATGGCCTTTCATTTGATACCCATATCGGCTACCTTCAATGAAATTTTTTTTCGGGGGGTCACTCCTCTATATGGGGAGACCCCCCTTAAATACCTTATAAAATTTTTATGTACTTGAACTTTGAAGAGAGCACCACTTTACACCGACACACAAAATTTGATGCTACTAGCTTAAGTAGTTTCCGAGAAAAACTGCTGTGACACACGGACGGACGGACGGACGGACGGCCGGACGGACAGACAGACGGACAGACCGACAGACAGGAAGCGATTTTAGAAGGGTTTTGTAAAATTATTTTACAAAACCCTAAAAAATAGCATTTACCTGCGGAATTTAATTTAAAGTTTCCTGGTACTTCGTTGTCACAATATAAAACTCCGTTTTGTATGAAATTTCGCACAGAAATTTACTGAACTATGTGATGAATCTCACAATAAGGTCGAAGGTCAAAGGTTGAAGAACATGCAAAAAAAAATTGTTTTTGATCAAACCTTCCAACCGATCTTAATGAAATTCAGCAGCTTGGTATGAACTATAAGTATCTAAATGCCTGTGCATAAAAACTAGAGGTTAAGTCTAAAAAACAAAACAGTAGCTAGCTGAAATTGAAAATTTTAAAGACTTCTAAAGGTCGCAATTGCAACTATTAAACTTTTAAACGTTTGATTTTGGTGATTGTTCATTGGTAGTCTTGTGAATTCCGGCCATACCAGCCCTCTTCCATTTGCAGCTTCGAATTGCCTCCGTACCATCTCTACCTTCATTTGGACACACATACCTTTTTCTTTGTATACTTATTTTTTTAACATTTAGCCATATACCTTTAATTTTTAAATTCCCGTCAAATAAATTCTACCTTCTTTCCTTACTTTTAACCACAAAAAAAAAATAATAATAATAATCTCATCTTTCCCGACAGCACCATTCCATTCATTATTTCCTATTAACAAAATTTCATGGGCTACTTTTTCACTAATAAAACCTGATTTCTACCTTCATACTAACTAATTTTATTTATTATCTCCCACTAACAAAATTTTATGGTTTATACTAGCAAAACAAATTTCATGAAGAAAAGTTGCACAGTTGAAATTGCTAATTGGATGAATGTGCGTTAGTGTTGTGGACTCTCAATCGGAGGGTTCACTGGGATCCTGGGTTCAAGTTCCCCAGGCACGAGAACACTCTTTTTGATATCAGCAAAAGCAATTGTTTCCATGTGTATAACGATTTACATATAACTAAACGCTATCATGGTTATGCAAATTGCCATATACGAGTATGCAAAATAGAAATTGTTGCATTTGTCGAGATGGGAAAGAGGTGTGGGTTATGAAATCGAAGTATACTGGCAGTGGGAATCGGGAAAAGAAAGCGTTGCAGGATTGGTTTTTTGAGTTACGAGGGTGGTTCAAATATGATGGAGACAAACGCTGTAGATAGCGCGCATGTATGTTTTGAAGGTCGTGGCTTGAGTATATGAGAGCTGGTTCCCTTACAAACAGTGTGATATGGTTTTTGTTGGGAGTGCATGTTTCACGCGCATGCCACGACCATGTGTGAACGTCAAGTGCCGGCCGCCGTTGCGCAATGTATTGTCATTCATTTTTTAGTGTGGGAAGGCGTTAAAAACACGTTTTGCGTTTATGAAATCAGTTGCTGTGCTGTATTTAAATGGGCCAAAGTATTCAAGAATGGTCGCAAAATCATCCAGATTGAGCCACATGATCGTCAACTATGAACCAACATCACACCAGACAACATTTGCCACGTAGAACAACTCATTTTGGAGGATTGTAGGGTGAATGATGGAGACATTTTGGCTGAACTCAGCATCAGTATTGATAGTGAGGAGTCTATCATCTACGAACACTTTCAAGATCGCAAAATAACGACGAGATGGTTTCCTAAACTGTTGAACTTTCAGCAAAAATTCACGCTTGCTTGCGCAATACGAGGTGGAGGGGGACGGTTTTTTAACGCAAATCTTGACTAAAGACTAGATATGGGTATAATATTACACCCCCGAAAGCAAGGTGTCCTCCAAAGAATGGAGGAAGAAGGAAGAAGAAGGAGAAAGGGGTGCCAGTCAAAGCGAAGACAACCAGGTCCGTGGGTAAGGTTATGTGTACTGTGTTCCACGCGTATTGTACGTTGATTTCCTGCGCACCCAACGTTCCATCAATGCTGCATATACTACTCTCACACCGTGCGTCTCACGCGTGATATAATATCGGAATTGGGTTCGAAGGTACTGGAACACCCCCCTAATGTCCGAATTTAGCACCCTGTGACTGTCACTACCGAACTGATTTCGCAAACGCAGAAAAATGTCCGCGTTTTTAATGCCTTCCCACACTAGGAAACGAAAGAGAATACGTTGCGAAACGGCGGTCGGCACGTACCCCGAGCGTGTAACATACACTCCCGACAAAAACTATTCCACACTGTTTGTAAGGGATCCAGCTATCACATACTCAAGCCACAACCTTCAAGACATACATGCGCACCATCTACAGCGTTTGTTTCCATCATATTTAAACCGCCTTCGTAGCTAATCTGAATTTGTTTTTCAGAGAAGAGAGAGCTGTTTTCTGGTATCGGGAAGAGTTTGAATTGTAATTGGGAAGAAAAATCGAGTCGGGATTTGGATTAAGAATTGGATGAGAGTGGTTTTTCACGATATTAGAGTGATTTTTGAATGGGAATTAGCAATGGGAAAAATATGTTTTAAGTGGATGAAGATGTTGACGAGGCGAATTTAGGATAATTCGTAATTTATTGTGAATAAATCGTGTTGTGCCCCCTCTTTGAGTGAGAATAGTACACATCTACTCTGAAGTACTTAGAAAATATATTAATAATTTATAACCGCTTGTGCTTAAATTGTATGAACGATAAAAAAATACCAATGAAAGAAGATAAATTTTATATCTTTTGTAAATTCTAGCAGTTGCCCCTTCCAGTTTCAGAGCGCTCCGCAGCCGTATGAAGGGTGATTAATATTGAATTATTTTTTTCTCTTTCTCTATTTCTTCTTTTACTCATAAATTCATTTTTCTCTGTAGATGATTTGCTTCACAGTTGGTTGTAGATTAATTCCAATTTTAATAACATTACTCTTGAATTTGAGTAAGTTTTTTTTTTACAAAAACAGGGACTTTATTTAATGGAACTTTCGCATTTCAATTATCTTTGTTGAATAGTTATTTTTATATTAAATTTACTCAAAATATAAGATCATGAATTGCCAAATAACCGAATTTTTCATAATGACCCTCTCCTCTACCGTCCATTTCCTTTTGGGTTATGTTTTATTTGTAGGGTGGCTCAGCCCAAGCAGAGGGTATCCGAGAAAACCCGCGACGCGACTGAGCACTAGCCAGCCTCAGAATGCCATCCCGGGTTACACACCCCTCTGCTACAACTTAATGTCTGCAACTGCGGGGACATCTGTGGTTTCAACAGTAGGTTTTAAAATTGCGGTGGTTAAAATATGCAACTTTTTTAGATTTTTGTGGGCCTCCAGCGGCCACGTTTTTCAGCGGATTTTGATGAAACTTCAATTTATCGATAAGCGTACTAAGTTCTTGTATAATTATTGAAATCAGATGAAATTAAAGACGCCGAAAATTTAAAACCTAATATTTTTGGCTTTAATTTTCACTTAAAATTGAAAACTTTTGCGCTGCCTAGATTGAAACTCCGATTTGAACGTGATTTGGCACATTATTTGATGAGACTGGACGACGCAAAAATTTGAAAAAATCCAAAATTCAAGATGATGTTCCCTAAAGATCAGAAAGTAAACGCAATTCGCTATTTTAGAAGCAACTGCAATAAAGAGCATTTTTCATGGAAACGTTTTTAGTCGCTTAACTTGGGAGTATTTACACAACAGATCATTTTTATGCTATTGCTAAATATTTTCACAATACCTTACTAAAATTGCGATCTGTCTGCGCGTCTTTCCGTCTATTTGTTTGTCCGTCCTAACGAGAAGCATTTGAAAGGAGGTCTCCCTCAACCTTCGATTGGCCTTCTTTAGTCAGAAAAATGTAAAAAAACAAGTTGGGTAAACAGACCTACGCTCATGTCAGAAGGGTTTTGTATTCAATTTACAAAATGAAGTCACCAGATCGAATCAAATCAAGAAACATGTCAAAGACGATTTGATTGGAGAAAATATGAAATGCGAAGATCATACTTTTTTTTAACAAAGTTCAATGAATTTCGACTTTTGAGGTTTTTGGTATTGTTATACTCATAAATATCTCCCTTGATAATTATTTCAGATGTCCATCCGCGACGGAGGAGACACATTTTTCATGTATTTCCCCCCTGTACCCCCACTGAAGCAAAAACTGACAGCAAAAACTGTTTTGAAAAGCTCCCATGAAAACTTTCATTTCATACTCATATCGGCTACGTTTGATGAATTTTTTTCAGGGGCTACTCTCCTGTGCTGAAATCATCGATTAATGGCCAATTTTTTCGAATCCTAGAATGGTTACAAAACCCTTTTGCTAGGAGCTCTCTCCCACCTCCTTGACTTATTTCACTTATGAGCATTAATTGTAGGTACTCATCTTCAGTCATTCATTAAATTGAATCAAGTGTTCAAAGCATGCACCTTAAACGTTGAGGTTGGGAAAAAATAGCTCCAAATTATTCAATCTTCGCATTTAAAACAGCCATTATCTTGTTTTACGATTACTGATACTACTAGCTGAACCGATTCTCAAAGATATACATGACACTTATCATTCCTGAAATTTTCATGCAAATCCTAGCAAAACTGTAGTGTCTGAGTCGGTAAAAAGCGCATGTTGTTCCATAGCCATATGTTGCCATAGTAATAAATGCAGCGCATATTGTTCCATAGTAATACAGGAAAATTCAAACCGCTATAACTTCGCTAAATATGATTCAATCTTTATGAAACTTTCAGGATAGATCAATCTTATAAATACTCATCCGTGTTCATAGAATTTAAAGGTACCGTTAAGATTTTATTCAAGAAAACATAAAATCGATAAATCATACTATTACTAACAAAGTTGAGTGAATTGCGACTTCTCACGTTTTTGTTGTTGTTGAACTCACCAAGGCCTACATTCCTGATTTTTTTCAGATTATTCGGATCACAGGTGTCCAATCGCGAGGGGGGGGGGACACAAATTTTTCGTGTATTTCCCCTCCCTGTGCGCCCCTCAAAGCAAATTTTGGCAAACTGAGACCTGTTTTGAAAAGTTCTCATCAAGACCTTTCATTTGATACCCATATCGGCTACCTTCAATGAAATTTTTTTTCGGGGGGTCACTCCTCTATATGGGGAGACCCCCCTTAAATACCTTATAACAATTTTTTGTAGCTGAACTTTAAAGAGATCACCACTTTACATCGACACACAAAATTTGATGTTTCTAGCTTAAGTAGTTTCCGAGAAAAACTGCTGTGACACACGGACGGACGGACGGACGGACGGACGGACGGACAGACGGACAGACGGACAGACTGGTCGCGAAACTAGTAGGGTTTTGTAAAATTATTTTACAAAACCCTAAAAATCATGAAAGTAGGTCACTACAAATAAAAGAACGAAAAATACCAAGGAAGTTAAAAATCCATCAAATTTGTTAATAATAGCACACATAATGAATTTTACGATTTCATCTCTAAAATCGAACAATGACATTTGAATTACATTGTTCTAAATTTTCTGGTGTTAAGCACATCTTTTCTGAAAGTTTCATAAAAATCGATCCGTAAAAGCTAAATTACAGACGATTTAAATTTATCAATTACAACAACAATTACACGTGGTACTGTGTAAATACACGTTTAAAAAGAACCCAAAACCTACAGATGTGTAAGAATTTCGATGAAAGTTTTAGAAATATTTTAAATCATGGATATATTATCATTACTACTCAAGTATTGAGGGGAGTATACTGAAAATAAATTGGCGGCAAATTAATACATAACCATATAATATTTATCCGAGCTATATCCATGGAATATATACATGTGTGAGTCAAGTTTTGATATTCAGAAGACGTTTGTCGTAGCAAAAATATTAAAAGGTTTTAAAGGCGTTCTCCGCTATATCAAAGCAGTCTTTAAAAATTGATTTTTTATAAAAGATAATCAAAGTGCATATCAAATTAAAAGCCTAAGTTAGAAATTGAAGAATCTGGAAGAGAAAAGCTACTTTGTGCATCAGTACGCTCAGGGTAAAGGAAAAAGTACGGAAAAGTTGTTTACCACTATAGTGAAAAATCTGGAAATAATCAGAGATTTGTCGATATAACGTTTTCTTTTCTAAAACGATACTCTTGAGTCCCTTAAAATTTATGTTATGTGGATTTATATACGAGTCTAGTGCTCAGAAAATTTCATCGAAATCGGGTCATAATCAAGTATGATATAACCATTTCAGTTTAATAGACTTACAATAACAATGACAGGTGTTGATGGTTTATATGTATTTGAACCCTGGAATGGTAATCTCAAAATCAAATGCTTATTAGTAAACGTTCATTATTTTGGGTACTAAATGGAAAGACGAAGAAAATCTTGAAGAAAAAAACTTTAGTAAAACATAAAATTCTTTATTCAACTTATAAGAAACGGTATTACAAAAAAATATAAGTAATTACATTGATTTTTGCATCTTTACCGTTTTGCACTCTGTATATAAAATAATTTAATGCTCACGACAATGGTGTTATGTGCATATAGAGCAATTGTCTTTGTTCTCTTTCTTAATGTGCAATAACAGTATTCGCATATTTTTCTGCTCTTCGTTTTTAATAATTCACTATGTTGTCACGCTGATTTGGCCTGGATCATTATTTCTTATATTTGTAGAACCACTGTAGGTACTTAACACATTTTCAATTTTCCTTTTCACTGCAGTGTGTTGAGTGTGCATACATAAACAAATTTTTAACCAATTAGATATTAGTATTTCTGTAAGGGTACACATGAATTTAAAACGATTCAATGGTTTTTGTCGACTGGAGCGTCTCTATAAAAATTTAGACAGTAGATAATAGAGGCGTTTATTGATGCAATATTAACCACATTATAAAATAAGTTCAGTAAACACACCTACGCTTCTACTAGAAGGATTTTGTCCTAAATTTACGATATGCAGTCACCAACAACGCAAAAACTTAAGAAATACGTCAAGGAGATGTGCACGTTTAAAAGAAAATCCATTGTTTCTCCATTTTAATGGTCGCCATTTTTTTGTAAAGTAACGAAAATCCCTCACATCATGAATCCCAAAAATATTTATGATGTTCACATGATCTGAAAACTTTAAGAAGGTTAGATCAAAACTGCAGTGTCTGATTCAATGGGAAGTCCATAGAAAACCAAAATTGTGTATTTATGTTGTTATAATTAGTCAAATTTCAAATTACTATAACTTCCGTGAACATGATTCGACTTTCAACAAATTTTACGGAATATTAGTTCCTTCTGCAAGACTGATCAAATAAATTTAAGGGTATCCATACGATTTTGTTGGGGAAAATGTGAAATTCGAATGATCATACTATTTTTAACAAACTTGAGCGAGGTTCGACTTCTAAGGTATTTGTTGCCCTTGTACTCATAAAGATCTACTTTCATGATTTTTTCAGATTTTTCGGATGACAGGTGTCCAATCGTAAGGGAGACACAATTTTTTCATGTATTTTCTCTCACTGTGCACCATTAAAAGCAAAAACTGTCATTTTATGTCACAGCACTTTTTCTCCGAAACTATAGAGGCTACCGCCATGAAACTTTGTGGAAAGGTCAGAAGTGGTGACTTCTTGAAAGTTCAAGGGTAGAAAAATTTTTCAAAGGGGTTAAAGGGGGGTCTCCCCATACCGGGAGGTGACCCCCCCCAAAAAAAAATTTCACCATTGGTAGTCGAGTAGGGTGTCATTGGAAAGGTCTCAATGAGATCTTCACAAAAAAAAAGTCTTCAAATTGCCTTATAAGTACCGAGGGGGGCAGGAGAAGGGGAAATGTACGAACTTTTCGCGCACCCCCCCTCGCGATTGGACACCTTCCATCCGAAAAATCTGAAAAAAATCATGAATGTAGGCCTTAATGAGTACAACAACAACAAATGCATGAGAAGTCGAAATTCACTCAACTTTGTTAGCAATAGTATGATTTATCGATTTTATGTTTTCTTGAATAAAATCTTTAACGAAGTTATAGCGATTTGAATGTTCCTGTTTTGCTATGGAAACATATGGCTATGTAGCCATATGCGCTTTTTACCGACTTAGACACTACAGCTTTGCTAGGATTTGCATGAAAATTTCAGGAGTGATCGGTATCATGAAGATGAGTATATACAATTGAAACAAATCGAAGAGGCAGGAGAGCGCTCCTAGCAAAAGGGCTTAGTAACCATTCTAGGATTCGAAAGAATTGGCCATGAATCGATGATTACAGTACAGAGGAGTGGCCCCTGAAAAAAAATTTCATGAAAGGTAGCCGATATGAGTATCAACTGAAAGGTCTCTATGAGAGCTTTTCAAAACAGTTCTTAAACTGACAGTTTTTGCTTCAGTGGGTGCGCAGGGTGGGAAATACATGAAAAATGTGTTTCCTCCCTCGCGAATGGACACCCGTGATCTAAAAAATCAGAAAAAATTATCAAGGAAGATATTTATGCGTATAACTCTAACAAATACCTCAGAAGTCAAAATTCTTTCAACTTTGTTAATAATAGTATGATCCTCGAACATGACGTGTTTCCTGATTGTGATATGAAGGGAAAAACTTAATAGAAATTTTTCAATATTTCCTCAATAACCATAATCCTCCTCAACGCAGCTTTCCAACGTTAAAAAGAATGAAAAATTACCTTAGAAACTCTACCGGGGAAGAACGTCTTAGTAATTTGTCATTTTTGTCAATCGAGAAAAGTTTACTCAAAGACCTTCTCAGTGCTGATAAAACGTACGATCTCATCATCGACAATTCCGCAGCACAAAAGAGAGAAGAATAGATTTAATTTATAAATTTTAACGCGTTTTTATAAAAATATTACATTCAGTATAATTATTTTATCGAAACTTTCATCATAACACAACAGCTCAGTTTTCATTTTTCTTTAAAAAAACAAACAAAAGTTTAATATATTGTATGTATTAACTTATTTTATCATTTCTGCACTCCTTTTAACCATCTGTTTGTTGTTGTCTTTTGGCTGGCAAACTACTTTGCTGACCATTATTGGGTGCGTGAACTGCCTCCTAAACTGTTGAACATATTGATGGCTTGAAAAGAATTTCGTTTCCCTTGCCTTCCTCGTGGTTACTGCTGGACAAGTTGATTTTTTGGTGTTGGAGTTAAAATTATTGATAAGGAACACGCTTAAATAAAGTTTGAAGTTATACACCATAAAGTTAAGTCGACTGATTGGGGCACTTTCCTATGAAAATCTCATTACAGTTTAAATATTTTGAAGCTATAATAATACTAAATCTGTGATCATAATTTTCTACATAATGATACATAGTAAAATTGTAAACAGGTGTTTAGAAAAGTGGAGAATTTTTTTGAAGCTAAATCAACTCTGTACAATTAAAATTCTGCTTTTTTACCTTTGTATATTAAATGGATGTGCGTTGCATCATTTGTCAATTCACTTATTTACGAAAGGTAGAGATTTAAAATAGTTCACATAAAATACAAGATTGTGTCGCAAAATTTCTGCTTCCCTTCCCTCGAAGCCCACGCGCCGCCACTGATATACACAAAACCCCACAAATTCTCATCCGTTGTCAGGTATGAAGAAGGCTTATAATATTTCCGACAATTTTCAAGAAGAATCTCCCACATTTTACGAATAGGTGTTTGCTTATCAAAACTATTCCTAGCGGCTTGGTCATCAAATTTTAAAAAATTTATTAGAAATTCAAACAGTTTCTTTGATAGAGTGTCACAAACTGTATTGCCTGTATACTTCTCATCGAACAAGTAGTTCGTACAAAGATGATTGCTTTTCAGTGAGGTACTCAAGATTAGCAATCCAAAGGGAAGCTTTCAGTTCTTCCAGGCAGGTGCTTTTCCAAGTAGTATTTAGGATCTTATATTTACCCCTTTTAAGCTCAATTTCTTTTTTTTTTTTGTACCGATCAGTATTTCTAGCATTATATCTTCAGAGAAAAGTGGCAAAAAACAATCTAAGGTATTGAATGTGTAGTTAGTTAGATGCGTATGGCCTAGGCAAATACGTACTGTATTGATCGCAGATGTCTTACCTTATCTTAAAGTGCTTTCAGTCTGCCAGGTGAACTCATTTTTTGAGGTAAGTTGCTTGAGTTTTTAATATTAGGTTCTTTCTTTTGTAGTCGTTTCAATATCGAAAACTGCGTTTTCTATTTCAGTGGTCTGCACGTCTTCACCACAAAAATATTGGATATTCTAAAAAGTATTAGCCGTTTTGTCACTAGATGGTGTTCGCTGTCATATATTAGGCAATACTTATCAGATTGCGTCAAACTGACATGCGTCTAAAAGGTGACATTCCAGCCTACAATTTTCATACGGACAGTTTTGTATTTTGTCATTCGCGTCAAAAGTGGTATTCATTTAAAAATGAGTGAAATTTCTGAAAAAATTCGTTATCTTTCACAATACAAGTATCAAAAGCAACAGCCAAGAGGAAACTTTGATGTCACAGACGCACCTCGCTTAGGTCGACCAATCACTGAAAAAGTCGGTGAATTCTTACAAAAAAATTTAAGAAGACCGCCACATAAGCAGCCATGATATTGCTGAGGAACTGAATATCCATCACCAAACAGTTTTGAACCATTTGCGTAAGGCTGGATACACAAAGAAGCTCGACGTTTGAGTGCCGCATGAATTAACACAAGAAAATTTGATCGACCGAATTTTTATTTGCAAAATGCTAATAAACGCAACGAAATCGAACCATTTTTGAAGCAAATCATTACGCGCGATGAAAAATGGGTAAGATACAAGAATGCCGTTCGAAAAAGATCATGGTCAAAAAGTGAATCATCACAAATGACTTTAAAGCCAGGGTTGACACCAAATATGGTTATGCTGTGTATATGGTGGGATTGGAAGGGAATTATTTATCATGAGGTGCAAGAACCTGGCCAAACACTCAATTTGGCTCTGTACTATTAGCAATTAACCAGATTGCAACAAGCAATTCAAAAAAACCGGCCAGAATCTATCAATAGCAAGGGCCTTGCCCTCCATCATGACAATGCCAGACCACACATATCTTTGATTACCCGGCAAAAATTGACAGAGCTTAGCTGAGAAGTTTTCATGCATCCACCTCATAGTTCTGACATTGCACCATCAGACTACCATTTGTTTCGGTCTCTGCAAATCTTCCTTAATGAAAGGAAATTCACTTCAAGAAAGGACTGCGAAAATCACTTGGCCAAGTTTTTTGCCGGTAAACCACAGAAGTTCTACACAGATGGAATAATGGCTCTACCCAAAAATGGCAAAAGGTCATAGATAATAATGGGCAATATGTACTTAAATAATATCCATTTTAAATAAAAGAAATATTCAATCGAAAAATGACAAAAAAAGGCTCAGCGCTTTTTAGAATATCCAATATTATTCAGAATCACTCAATAACACATCTTCTGCATCAGGAAAATTATTTTGAAATAACTCTAGAGAAATTTTGCATCAGAAAAATTATTTTGAAATAACTCTAGAGAAATTTTTTAGTTAAAATCTTACGCTCCATTTGTAGATCAACCAGAAAAGCTACCATGTAAATGTTTTCGATCGCTCATCAAACGTTTTCACTCATTAGAAGAGATGAATTTGAATATTTTTATTTTGGTACATATTCATCGGATCGATGAATATAAAAAACCTTGTTTTGGTAAAAATTCGTCGATACGACGAACAAAAAATTTATTTCTTTTGGTAAACATTCGTCAAAGCGACGAATATAAAATGTATTCATTTTGGTATACATTAATTGATTCAACGATGTGATATTTCCATTGTACTTACTTGACTGTTTACAATACGCAGAACTGGTCTTCATGATGCAGCTACCAAGAGATAACTAAACATAGTATGCATTGCTGAAAAGAGAACCTCCCAGGACATTGAATGGAAGCGTGGAGCAGGAGCGGTTGGCATGTTTGTCAAATTGACGAAATATTACCATTCTAAGGTTAAATTGACCTAGATACTATAGTTTTCTTCAGAGGAAGAGGGTTTAATTTGAATGCATGCAGCTAACCGAGCATTCAGAAAAATTATTTAAGCTGAAGCGGCTTTATGTGCACATGAAAGAAACCCTTTATCTAATGGATATATTTAAACGATTTCTTCTAGAAGAATGGTAGCGTAATTTATGTTATGAGCTCAGGTTATCAGGGAAATTGTTTAAAAGGGTTTTGTAATCATGAAATAGGAAAAAGCCCTCCTGAAAGGAGTACTCTTTAGCCTATTCGCCTTGTTTATGGTGATTGTGAAATTTAGTTAATTTTTGTGGACAACATTGTCAATTTAAAACATTTCTAGATCTTCCTAATGGTACGTAAAGCTCAAACTTAGCGAGTATGGGACGCAAAGATGGTACCTCCTCAAATTTTAGCATGAGAAAATGCAGAACAAGCATAACAGATGATACGATGAGCGAGTAAGTACATGGTTTTGTTGTGTAATTTCGTCTTACGATACATCGTCAGTAAACTGCTCAATTAATCACAATAATCAATGATTAACTTTCTTCTTCCATTCAAGTACCATAGGCATCATCTATTTCTATGCAGAAGCCTTTTAATCGATCTGTTCAAAAGACCTTATGCTAATAGCCCGCACTTTCCACTTTGTTCGTAAATTTATTCTTTGCAATTGAGTGACAGTTTTCATGGAAGAAAGGCGTCAGAGTCTGAAAACCATCATTTGGTCAAACTTTCATTTGAAACGGATTCAACTTGAAAGACAGGTTGCCTCTGCTGCAGTGATCAATCCAACACTTTTGTACTGAACTTGTTTAAAGTACGAGTAAATTAAGTATTGAAGTGCAAGTTCCACCGAGACATCACATGAGGAATAATGGCATCAATTTAGTATTTGCGTGCATGGATCTAATATATCACGCAGCATGAAGACAATTATCTTTTTTTTGAATGGTATCAATTGGATTGATCAGCGTTACAAGTTTGAATAAGAAATTATTAGATTTCTTATAGTATGGAAAATATAAATAGGATTAAATGTTGAGTTTTGAAAAAAATTACATGGATAAACGAAAATGTTTGTTCGTTAATAATAATAAATACGATGGTAGAAAGATGCAGCATGCAAATAGTTAAAATTGATCTAATTTACAACTGACACCGTTTTAATCTGACTGTAGACCAACTAAAGCATACTAGGAAATATACTTATTAGTGATCGGCATTGTTACATAATGATATATTTCACATGAAGCAGATAACGAAAAATCAAGTCATGTTCTGAAATTCGTTCATTTTTGGTCTAATGGCTATGCTATTGCTACTAGCTACGAACGTTAACATAATTAATTTTTGTATGATATGTATTTGTCCAGTTATGGGCTTTTAAAGGATAGAAATAATTGAGTTCTAGTTTTCGGTGGAGCTTTTCCAGCTAAATAAATTAACAATAAAATATTATTCATGGTGACTCATGTAAGGAATGTTCTGCCCTTTTTAATGATAAATTTTAAACAGCACTTCAAACATGGTTTCGCAGCATATTGACCACATAAAACGTTTTCTTTCTATTTAAAAAAATATATAGGGTTTTCCATTAGGGACATACTAATTTTGTATCTTTATATGAACGCACTCTTAAATTTTTTAAATGAACTGGTAATGTCCAAATGTTGGTTTAAGTCAGCAATTTCATCATGGGAAAGTTTATGAACCAACAATGTTTGGAAATCATTAAAAATTACTATCAAAATTCTAAGTCGGTGGCCGCAACTTTGAAAGTGCTTAGTCCAATTTTCGGCCGTAAAAATCGTCCAACACAACAGGCTGTGCGTGCTATAGTGGATTGTTTCGAATTCAAATTTTCACTATTGGATGTTCCAGTACCAAAAAGACGTCGTACCGCTCGAAGGAAGGGAAATATCGCAGCCATAAGTGCATTGATTTGAAATGAGCCAAATCAGTCGATTCCACGACGTTCTCAAGAATTCGGCATCGCTCAAATGACACTGCGGTGTATTTCGCGAAAAGATCTTAGCTTATATATTTATAAGAGCAAATTAACTCAAGAACTGAAGAACTGAATAATCAAAACGCCGAAACTTCTCCAATTGGGCTCTGGCAAACTTGGAAAAAAAATGAAGAATTTTATCGAAAAATCGTCTTCAGCAATGAAGCTCATTTCACGCTCAATAGCTTTGTTAGTAAGCAAAATATACATTATTGGTCAGAAAAAACCACATATGCTTCTTGAGACACCGCTGCATCTGCAAAAATAACAGTTTGGTGTGATTGGGCCGTATACATATTTTCATGGATGAAAACGATCGTCATGTTACCGTCAATGGAGAGTACTATCGTGCTATGTTGAAAGATTATTTGTGGCCAGAATTGGATGAACTTGACATCAACGATATGTGTTTTCAACAAGACGGTACCACTAGCCACACAGCACGCCTCACAATTGATTTGTAGAAAGGCAAATTTAGTAAGCGTGATATCTCGAGAAATGGTCCGGTTGAATGGCTGCCTTGAACATGCAATCAAACACTATTATATTTCTTTTTACGGAGCTATATCAAGTCGCCGATCAATTTGAGCAAGCCAGCAACGTTAAACGAGCTCAAAGACAACATCCAACCCGAAATTGGCAACATTCCGGTCGAAATGTGTGCGAGAGTGTTGGGAAATAAGGTCCAAAGGATCAACTGCTATAAACGAGCACGTAGTGGTCATATGACCAAAATAATTTCATTCATAAAATGTAACGCTTGCATTATACCCACAATAAATTTGAACTCAATATCTCAAATATTTCTGTGTTTCAATAATAGATGGAATTGTTATGTCCTTAATGGAAAACCCTTTATATCTATATATTGCCGCATGTTATGGTTAAGTTAAATGTCCCGGGAAAGTGAAAATGCACTGTCTTTTAAATTAAGTTAAACGAGTTTATTTAAAATGGATGCACAATAATTGATTTCACTATTTTACAAATCGCATTTTAATTTACTTTTCACTTGTCAATCAATTTATGTTTCAACTGTCTTCAAATATATCACAAAATCTTATACTTTACTACCAATCAAGATCGCCTTTGATTCACGCTTACTCATATCGCCGTTTTACTTTCGTAATTTTTATTACTACTATATCCCCCATTCATTCAGCTCGGCTTTATATAGGGTCTCTAGTCATTCAATCCTTTTCTCGTGTATTGAAAAATGTTCTGACAAAAACTTTTTGAGAAATTCTAAATATGCGTCGTGGCGTCACTTGCTTACTTTCAGATATTTATAATGGATCTACTTGGTCCATTCTTGTGCTTTCGAATACATGATTTGACGTAATTCGTTTACTTTTCTTGGTTGCTTCTTTTCAATCAATGTTGATCATTATGTTACTAACAGTTGCGACAACAATCGTGACATGTAACAATATATCTATATATATATATATATATATATATATATATATATATATATATATATATATATATATATATATGTGTGTGTGTGTGTATCCCTTGCTGGCTCAAGGAGTAGAGCAAGGGAATCTAACATGAAGGTACCGAGTTGAAATCCCATAAACGCCTTTATTATCAATAAAAAGTCTGCCCATCTAGCTAGGATAGATTGTGCATAGGGAAATGGTAATCCCAATGGACCCTTACCAACCCGCAGTGAGACAGCGTGGTAAGGTATATTTCCAGCCCCCCCCCCCCCATACATGGAAAGTTCGAAAAAGGAACCAGCCCTCATTCTCCGTAGGCCTGAGTGGACCTAGGATAGGTAGCTTCCAGGAACCATCCATAAAGGCAGATGGTGTTAAGAATCCGCGGAGGTCAAACCGCTATCAAAAACAACTTACAACGATAAAAATAGCAACATACAACTGCCGGTTACTATCCAGCAAGGCAAGACTAACCGATTTAGAAGAAGAAGCAGCTAAGATTACGTGGGACATCATTGAGTTGCGTGAAACTAGACGCAATGACAAAAACCTGCTAATACTTGCTTCAGGCAATATCATATACCATCATGGAACCCAATCGGGCAGAACTAACAGATTAGGATTCTTGATTAGCAAGAAATGGAAAGACAAAATAATTAGTGTCTCAAGCACAAAGATACACAATGCAAATAATCCAAGTTCATTTCTACAACGAGATAACTCAAGCTTGGGAAAACAATAATAGCCATTTCAAATTCCTCATCGGAGACTTAAACGCCATAGTAGGAAATAGAGAAGAACAGGAAGTACTCGTAGGGAAATTTGGGTTAGGCCAGAGAAGCGAGAGATGAGAGAGACTGGCCCAATTTGCCCACCAATACAACCTATACATAGCGAACTCATTCTTCAAGAAACAACCAAGCAAGAAATGCATTTAGCAAGCCCCTAATGGGGTTACAATGAACGAGATCGGCCTGATCCTAACGAATAACATAAGAGCGATCAAAGACGTCTCAGTGCTTAACAAATTCAGGACAGGCAGTGACCGCCGCCTTGTCAGAACGTAACTAACCCTAGACCTAACACCTGAACGATCAAAACTAGTGAGGAAGCCAATAAGACCAGGCTTTAACGACGACAACATCAAGAATAATATTGATCAATATCAGTCAATGCTAGAGGAGGAAATGAAAAGCAGAGATCTTAAAATGGGCTAAGGAAGTAGGCAGACCAAGAACAGCAACTAGACACCACAAACTATCTAGCGAAACTAAGGCACTACTAAAGAAAAGACGAGAAATGAAATCAACTTCAAACATCCAGAGAATCGAGTATACGGAAGTTTGTAAAGCAATTAGGAAGAAGATAACGGAAGACATCCCCAAGTATAACGAAAAATTAGTAGAAAATGTCATTGAAAAAAACAACAGCATAAAGAAGGCAAAGCAAGCACTTATAATTGGCAAAAAACAGTTGATAGCACTTAAACAAGGAAACACTAGGGTGACAGATAGGATAGGAATAATAGAAATCGTAACAGACTTCTACAGCGATCTATACAAGTCCCTAAAAGTAGCTCCCAACTATATAATAACAACACTTGAGACAGTAGATGAACCTATCCCTGAAGTCAACACAGATGAATAGGAATATGCGATTAATTCGATGATAACAGGCAAAACAGCACGCAATGACGGCATAAACACGAAACTGTTGAAATATGATGGCACAGGAAACTGGAAAACACTAGGCGAAATATACACCAATTGTCTCAAAATCAGACACATACCTGAAAACTGGAACAGCGCAAATATTGTACTAGTCCACAAAAAGGGCGATAAAGAAGATATCGAGAATTACAGGCCAATAAGTCTGCTACCTGTCTTCTATAAGGTATTCACCAAAATAATTAGCCATCGAATACAAGCAGCCCTTGACGCTGAACAGCCACGGGAACAAGCTGGATTTAGAAATGAATTCAGTAAAATAGACCACATCCACACCTTGAGTACTCGTAATTGTTGATGCAATTGATAAATTTTCAATTATCTAAAACTTAACTGTCTATTGCTCGGTTTTTATGAAACTTTTCGAAGGCATGCGTTACATATTAGAAATTTCAGATACACATTTTTGGCAAATTTATGAGTCACTGTTTGATAGATAGAGTTTTGACTTCTGTGGTATTTGTTGCCCTTGTACTCATTAAGTCTTACTTCCATCATTTATTTCAGATTTTTCTGTCCAAAGATGTCCAATCGCGAGGGGGACACAAACAAATTTATTGTAAATTTTACCTCACCCTGCATCCCTTGCATCCCTTGTGACACTTTAAGACCTGATTTGAAAATTTCTCATCAAGTCCTTTGATTTGATACCCATATCGCCTACATGGGGAGATCCCCCTTAAAACCTTATAAAAGTTATTTTAGATTGATAATATTCAGAAGTCACCACTTTCCATCTACTCACCGAATTTCATGTTTTTAACTTAAGTAGTTTACGAGGAAACTTGCTGTAACACATGGACACATGGACGTACGAGAGGAAGGACGTACGGACGGATGGACTTACCAGTTGAGATTTTAATAGGGTTTTGTAATAAAATTATTTTTAAATACCCTAAAAACTAGAGGAAACGACTCAACAAACAAATTGGCGGCTTGTTGAATTTCGAGATTTCAAAGGATTCTAAAAGTCACAATTTTGGTTCGATTTGTATATATCTTACTTCAAAAGTAAACGATTTTTAAGATTTTGGTAATCGTCCATGAGCACGTTTTAAAATAGCATCGGCTAAAATATGAGTTTTTTTCCAGATTGTGAGTCCACGAATTTTGATGAAACTTGAGATTAAGAATATTTGTATAAGGATCTTGCATTCTATAAACAATTATCAATATCGGATGAAAAGTAAAAAAAGTTGAGTAAGTAGGAGAGTTCTCCTACCAGATGGTCTTTGTAACAACCCTAGGGTTTAAAACAAGGAGACTTGAATTATTCATCCAATACATGGGTAAAAAATCGTACAAATTTATATAAAAGTGGCAGAGTTTCCTTCATAAGCATGTTGCAGCTGCCATTGTGTTCCAGCTCAAATTTTTTTTCTGAATCCTCGGCTCAGTGAACTAATTCAACCTAAACACTACTCCTGAAATTTTCATGAAAATTGGAAGATAATAATAGTGCACTTTCATTTGAAATATGTATCACCTATCAACTTTTTTTTTTTTGTTCTAATTCCATACAATTGAAATGGCGATAACTCAATTGATTATGATTAGATTTCCATAAAATTTTGCAAGCATTACGATTTTACATCAATCTATATAATTGATGAATTTTGTCATGTGGTGGTGTTCCGCAGGAAAAATAAAAAAAAAATATAATATGCATTATCAAGAAAAACAGGATGAATGTAGTAATAGCAACTGAGGAGTTGCTCTCGCAGCAAAAAAAAAAAAAAAAAGGTATTCAGCAAAGGTTGCTGACGAAACAAAAACAGTTTCCCTATGGAACCACATAAAGTCACTATTTACTTTAGCAGTTTGCAAATAAGAAACTTATATACTCGTTCTGAGTATTTCAAAATTGAGATAATTATCGAAACATCAACAAAAATATTTATTTTAAATTAGAATGCTTGCTTTCGAAAAAAGCTTATTGCGATAAAACTGAGATCGGTAAACGTGATAAGTAAAACAAAACAAGCGCAAACTAAACTTTAACTTAACCACAAAAACAATATAAAGTGATAAATTTACAACTAGCCTTCTTAATTTACGACATGCAAAAATCTTAAATTTACAAAATCTTAAATTTACAAACTACAAATATAAATACATTTTAAAAGCTTACTGATTCCAAATTATTTTATTTTTATTTTTTTTTTAAATGCTAATTGCATAAGGTGTATCGCTTCTGGCGTGCCCTCCCTAAATATTCGGCCAATTCTGTGTCCCGCATTGTAATAATCGGCTTTTTTGGGCAGTATTTCAAAGTGTGTGCTTGGTCGCCAGTTTCACCACAGATAGTGCATTTGAAAGTCCTCAAAATGGGGCACGTTACCTTTCCACTAGCATCTCGTACTTGATGATCGCGAATCGTGTCATCAATGCAACACAATGTTGTAGTTGGCGAAGATACAAAAAAAACGCCTGGAATTATAATTGTTTTCTGAATAATTCATTTCACAGAAGCTGTAGATATTGTCCAAAATATTTTGAAGTAAAGCAGAATTTGGGGTCGATATCATCGGAATACCAGGGTAAGGTAAACTAGAAGTACTTATCCTGCAATCAACTTTAAGACCATCCATTCCAGGTCTGCTAGATAGTCTGATTTGTCCACGTGAATAATAGGAGTATCAATATTTGGGACGGTTCGGGGAAAATCTGACGAACAAAAAAATGCATAAACTCTAATAATCCATCTGCCAGGAACGCAAACACACTCAAGCTGAGTACACAATCAACAAATTCGTCCAATGTAAGATCAATTGGAATTAATCAAATGAGAGCAAGCTAACACTGAACACAAGTGTCACGAATTAAGGGCAAACGAAATTTTCGCGGCGAAGATATCGCAGCCAATGTATCTGCACTACGCACAATTGCTATGCAATCAGCAGAAGTTAACGGGAGTAATTAATTGAGTGAATCGTCCGATCGATTAAGTTCTCATTTACATACTATAACACGAAAAAATATCAATCGATTTGATCCCATAAAAATTGTCATGAGCAACAAAATACATGTTAGAACAATTGTAGTCTTCAGAGTTGTTAAAAAGTCTGCGAGACATACAATGTCACTTTCTCTCAATCCGCTAGAAATAACTGTTGGAATCAACATACGAGTACAGCAAATGAAAAATGTTCCATAACTACACACAGCAAATGGACGCCATTCAATTTTTTTATATGGAAGATATATCCAAATAAAAAGCACACTATTGGTAAACAGCACCACAATCCAAAAATGATTCATCAAATCGAAATATTGCACAATATGACGGAGATTAACAGCTGCCCTCCATTTCACCGTATTAAGGACACTCGCAGAATGAATTCAACATATATGCACCATTGTAGGCGTTGGCTTCAATGCAGAAGTCGTTATTGACTCGATAGTAGAAGGGGCCATAGGTGTTGGTCATCAGCAAGGAACCATTTTGAATTATATGGGAACCAAACATATCTCCGTAGTACATGCATGAAAAATATTCATGATCCTGTGGCTTCTCCGAAATTTTCAACTGCATCTCTCCAGCACTACGATTGCGAAACAAGATGCAATTGTGACACCCAAAATTTTCAATTGAAGCGATCTCCGTCAGGCGCTTCCGCGATACCGAAATGTTTCTTGCACATCAAATTACACTTTCCGATCGATCGCTGATGATGACCCTTTCCGATCCACTCACAAACTGCACTGCCTCCGCCGCGTCATTTCATCAACGCGTCTCCAAGTTATTTCAACTTCAGCCGTTTGATTACATCAGCCACGTTATTTCATCAACGCGCGCTGGATTGCGTCCGCCGCGTTGAGATGATGTTGGTTTTTGCATCGGATAAGCGAAGTTCAGCGTCGGGGTATTTAAAGGTTTGAAAATAGAGGGGCCATTAATTGTGCCAAAGTAACACGTGGGGACGTCCCATACACTGGAGAAGGGTCTCATTTCCCAAAGCCAGGCAATACCAACTACTAACCAATAAGCCAAGGTCAAACTGTAATACACTATATACAAGCGATAACCTAACGCTAAGATGCGGCTATACGATAATGCTATTCTAAAGGATACGCTAACACTAAAAGATACGATAATACTAAGCCATACGGTATGGCTAAACGATACGATAATGTTATACGATACGATAATCCTATACGATATGATAATGCGATACGATACGATAATATAATCCCTTAATATGGGCGATAAACGATAACGATACGATAATCCCTCAACTTAATTCTAAAAGGTTATAACTATGCCGTCAACAACAAAAATAAATAATTGCGGCGAATCGAGCCGTACTGGTAGGCTTCGAAAAAAAACTACATCGGGGCATTGATTTGGTCAGCGAACATCCGCGCTGCCTTCCTCGTACCACACCATATCTCCGCCTCCAGCCCTCGATCTCGGCAAAGAAAACTTACAAACGAACTACTATTTACACCTATCACTAACTGTACAGAACCTATAACCTAATGCTAAAACTAACTCTATATGTCCTATTTACACTATTAACAACAATAAAAAGAATGTGAGAGTGGGGAGAAAGGAAAATACAGAGTATGAAGACAGGGCGAAAAAGGAAACAGAAACATGCCTGATCCACAATATAGCCGACTATTTGGTAATATTTACAGCCGGATATCCTGACCGTGATAGGTCCCCAAAGGCTTTCCATCAAGTGACTCGAGATCATAGGCCACCTGACCCACCTGTCTAACCACTCTGGCAGGTACAAATATGGGTGCGAATTTAGCCGCGAATTTATCAGCTGCACTACTAAGGACATGATTCTGGACGTAAACCAATTGTCCTGGAGTAAAGGTACGAACTCTTGCTCGTAAATTGTATCGCTGCTGGCCTTTAGCAAAGGCTGCAGCTAGCTTTTCCTGGACACGCTCACGAATACGTCGCAGGCGCTTGTGCGAGATGCTGAGCGCAACCTCGCCATCTTCAAACGCGGAAAGGCGTCGAAGGAGCTCATAATCCGAGCCGTGGCTCATGGACTGAAATCCGAACATTAAATAGTGTGGGGAACAACCCGTGGACTCGTGAACAGTACTTCGAAACGCTGCGCCCGCCTCGCACAGGTATTTATCCCACGTGCAGTGGTCTTCACCTATGTAAGCGCGGATGGCGGCTAGGATCGATTGGTTCACACGTTCGGAGGCATTCGATTGGGGTGAATATTTGGGGGTTAAGATATGAGAGACACCATGTTCCTGCAGAAATTGAGTAAACTGTTTCGAAGTGAACTGGGCACCGTTATCAGAGTGTATAAGTTCTGGTACTCCGAAAGCACAAAAGAGCTCTAGCAAATATTTAAGCAGTACCTCAGTGGTTGCCTTTGCTAGGGGTTTGAGCCACACAAATTTCGTGTAGTGGTCGAGCACTACAAATAAGTAAGTATTTCCACTTTTGGAGCGTGGATAAGTACCTAGAAAATCGATAAATAAGCGCTGTACAGGTCGTTTAGACAAGCGCTCATGGCCCATGGGAGGTCTTAAAACTTGGTTGGAGGGTTTAACCTGTTTGCATGTACTGCAACGTGAAATGTAAGAAGCGACGTCCTTACGAAGAGTTGGCCAGTAATAATATCGTTGCAGTAGTTCGGTGATTTTACGTACACCACAATGAGACGATGCCGGCCTATCGTGAGCTCCGGAAATCAGCCCAGCTTGCTGGCTCACGGGAACCCATAATTTGGTACGAGAATGTCCAAATCGGTATCGGATATTCGTCCTACATTAATGTAGATCCGGCCATCTCGGACCCATACATTTGGAAACCGTTCAGGTTCTTTAGCGATGATTAACATCTGCTCTACATAGTCGGGGTGGCTGAAGGCTGAGTCCGGTAATATAGACTCGAGGCGTAGGTGTTCGGGAAGAACGGGAAGGTAAGCACTTGAAAGCTCATTAATGCTCTCATAAGCATGGGAAAGGGCATCGGGGACGATGTTAGCTGAGCCCTTGACGTGTTCGATATTGAAGTTGAAACCTTGCAACTTCCGACGTCAGCGAGCTAATCTACCGGAAAGGTCTTGTTGGCTCATAAGCCACTTCAGACTAGCTGCATCCGTGATGATGGTAAAGGGCAGACCTTCAATATAAGCACGGAATTTCTTCACGCTCTGTACGGCGGCGAGACACTCCAACTCCGTGATAGTATAATTTCGCTGCGCCCACGTTAGTTTGGCTGACATGAAGGCAATAGGATGCTCTTCCTCCTTTTCGTTCTTTTGAAAGAGAACGCTACCAATGCCGGTGGTGCTAGCATCACACTGGATGAAGAAGGGTTTAGTGAAATCAGGGTTGACTAATACAGGGGCTGTAATAAGGGCTTGTTTTAAATGGTCGAAAGCGTTCTGAGCAGCGTCAGTCCATCGGAAGGACGATTTGCCTTTCAGCAAATCAGTCAAGGGAGCGGTAATTGCGGCAAAACGATGAATAAATCGGCGGTACCATCCAGCCATTCCCATTAAACGACGAATGTCCTTTGCAGATCTGGGAATCGCGAAATCCATGATGCTGGAGACTTTGGAAGGATCAGTCTTTAGGATACCATCACTAACAATGGATCCCAGGTACCTAGTCTCACGCTGGATAAACTTGCTCTTCTCCACGTTTATCGTGAGCCCAGCTGACTTCAGTAGCTTAGCTACTGTAGACAAAAGTTGCAAATGTTCTTCGAATGAAGAGCTGGTTACGAGAAAATCGTCCAGGTAGACGAAGATTTTGTCTTGAAGCTCATGCGGGATGACTTTGTGCATTAGACGACACATAGTCTGGGGTGCGTTGCACAACCCGAAAGGCATGACCTTAAATTTATGCAAAGGACGACCCGGCACCGTGAAGGCTGTCTTCTCTTGAGATTCGGGATCGAGGGGTATCTGCCAAAAGGCGTCCTTTAAATCAAGACTGGTAATAAACTTGGTGGATCTTAGGCGTGAGAGTAGCCCGTCTACCAAGGGCAACGGATATGCATCCTTGACGGTCACTTCGTTCACGCGCCTGGCATCAAGGCATAACCGGACTTTCCCAGGTTTACGAACTAATTTTACAGGGGAACTCCAAGAACTGTGACTCTCGCCGATCACACCAAGGGCAAGCATACGGTCCAGTTCCTTGTACAGCAGATCCTGTACGACAGGGGAAACAGCATAATGCCGTTGTTTGACGGGCTTAGCAGTCCCGGTGTCAATGTGGTGTGTAACCAGTGACATTCTTCCCAAACCAAGTTTATTGAACGAGGGGAATAGAGCAATTACTTTCTGTAATTGCTGCTGTTGGCTTGAGGTCAGCTGGTGAAGATCAGTCTCACTGACTGGAATTGAAGAGGGGTCTTCCTGGAGCACACTGACATGTTTCAGCGGCACCGGAGCGATCTGGAAAGCATTCCAAAAATCAATGCCTAAATATAGCTTGCTGGCTAGAGACGGGACCACCAGGAACCGCAAAGGCTTAGTCTCCTTCTCATACGTGACAGGGACATTCACGTATCCCACCGCGGCCACGGTTTGACCAGACGCCGTTTGGATATTGGTCTTGATATTATGAAGACGGAGATCTAGGTCTCTTATCAAAGCAAGGGAGCCATGTCCAAGAACACTGACGCTGGCTCCACTGTCCATCAAACCAGTGAGCATACGGTCTTTGACGATAATGTTGCAGTGAGGACGAGGATCGTTCAGATCCATATCAGATAAAACTGCTACTGCTGCCAATTTACGGAATGTGCGCTTAGCGCGGAAATATTTAACAGTTCTACGGTATCCTTGGTAAGCACGTTTCAGGGGAGAGTTGGTTTGACATGAAACAGACACACAAAATCCGCTAGGCAGGCGTGCTTGGTACGGATCACATGGGAATTCGTACTGTTGAGGGGATCGGGAATCAGAAATTAGTGATTGTGTCGCAGTTCGGGATCCACATTGGTGGCTGCGTCTACTGTTGTAGAGCAATTCTGCGGTTTGCGTTGCTGAGGTGGGACTCGAGAATTGGGAGCGCAACGATCCCTCACAACCGGGGCGCTCCTGTCGTAGTTTCCCACCTCCCTACATTTAGGGCAGTTCGTCTTGCGAACGCCGGGGTTACCACAACCAAAACAGAAGACACCTTTGACGGGGGCCCGACATTGGGCGAACGAGTGCCCGATATCACTGCAATTCCAGCACAGGCGATATTCTGGACTATTGATGGGGTCGGTTGACTGGATAGTTTCCACATGTCTATCAGACGAGAAACGGGCATGGCCAGGGTAAGGGTCTTTTATCTCGTGCACGGTACGGCTAGGGATGTGGTGCCGTTCAGGCTTGCTGAGGTTCCAGACGGTCTCCACTGAGGTGCAACAATTCACCAACTCACGTGCAGACTCGAAGTGCCGACCAGCTAAATGATCGCGCAGCCGTTTAGTCATGTTGTCCAAATCCGACATGCTCTGTCTGAGTTGAAGCGACATAGTCTCCAGAGCATCAAAGAAGTCGACGAGAGGTTCGTTCAAGCCTTGCATGCGAGCGTCCATCTGGCGTCGAACATCAATGTCAACACCATCAGGGGCAAAACGGTGCCTGAACGCCTCGGTTAGGGATTCTCAGTTAATTGCATGCGCACTCATGGCATGGTACTTCCAGTACCAACTAAGAGCAGGATTCCTTAAGAACAAATGAAAACTCTGTGCGATTAGATCCAAGGAAACGCCCTGAGTGTCCGCCATAGCTTGAAGTCTGTATAAGAAGTCATCCACTCGGAGACTGGATTTACCTCCATCGAAAATAATACCCCATTTGGAAATAGGTATAGAAAGATGAGACTGAAGAGAAGTGCGTTGTGGATATCGTGCGGAATTCGATGCTTGAGGCTCAGACGTTGTTTGAGCGGTAATGTAAGGTGGGTTTAAATTTGACTGTGGATCCATTCTGCCCATTTGCCTCGAGGGACTGACGACACTCGACTCGAGTGCCTGCGTCAATCTCCGGATATCAGCAGCAAGATCCATCAACTGGACATCATTTTTATTGTCTTCAGTATAAGGACCAACCGGAGACGGTGTATTCCACAACTCAGCTGTGTCGATATACGATTTGATTCCTTCGGATTTGACTGGTAGTTGAGTTAGGTTAATATTTCCTCCTTTGTCGATAGAAAATGGATTGGTATCATTAACTAGATCGGCTGGGACATTAGAGTTCGTCTGTCGACTGGACGCCACGCCAGAATCAAGGGAAGTTTTGTCTCTACTTAGGCGAGTATTCAAGGGGACACCCTGTGGTGTAGAATGCCTCGAAGGCACAAATTCCTGACTAAAAGGAGAAGTCATTATCGATCACTAGTTATTGGAACGATGCAATTGGCAATATTGGCTTGGCTCGAGTCGTAGGGAGGTGTACAAATTTACATCGAAATATATCTCCCCAAGACTCGCTTAATCATATGATTTTACAAAAAGATCTTTTTTTTTCTCTTCTTATTTCTAGAATATTCTTAATATTACTAAATTTTCGTTCTCGTTTATTAACTTTGTATATTTTCTTTTTCTCTTTACTCTACTGTACTTTACTTTACGACAATTGATTTTTCATTAGAAGGAGTGTGTGCGCGCGTGGGCATCAGGAAAGGAGACTGCGTACTGAAAATAAGAGAGGTCGATAGAAAAATTGTTGAGCTAAATATGTATACTAGAAGTCCTGAGGTCTATCCGATCGCTTGGCTACGATTTCAAAACGCAATTGCGTCAAAACTTTTCGTTGGCCAGCGGTAAGAGGTCCTCTGGAGATATAGATGAAGAAGAATAGAATGCAAAAAGTACAGAAGTGGATTCCACGAAACAATTGCTTCAGCTTGATATATATTCAAAACATACAAACGTCGATAGTTCTAGACCAGCGTCCGCTCAAGGATCGGGAATGTGGTTGTGCGCAGTATCAGCCGGATCAACGTCATGTGCCATAATCAAACCTACAAGGCGAACACACTGACACGATGCCGATCCTTCGCACTCCACCTCGAAACCAACAAAAAGGTCGAAAATCTGGAGTGGCTGCCGAAACTACACACGGGAATTGAAAGAGAGAAAGAGAAGAGAGATAGCGAGAAAACAAATGGTGGTTGGTGATGCATCAGCTGCAAGAGCAAGCCCTCAGGCGAACGGTACTGTTCCAAAAAGGTGACACAGGTGATGAGTCAGTCTGTGAGAAGAGGAGCAAAATGAATAATGAATGTCTCAAAGAAGCCAATAACTGAAATCCTCCTCTGCCAGACCAATCATCAGTGATGATAGGCACAAAATGAGATAATGAAGTTTAAATTGCCAAACAAGAAAGCCTTAGTACAAGTTTGAGCGCCATGTTATGTGGTGGTGTTCCGCAGGAAAAATAAAAAAAAATACAATATGCATTATCAAGAAAAACAGGATGAATGTAGTAATAGCAACTGAGGAGTTGCTCTCGCAGCAAAAAAAACAAGTTGGGTAGACAGACCTATGCTCATGTCAGAAGGACTTTGTACTCAACTTACAAAATGCAGTAACTAGCAACGAATAAAATCAAGAAACATGTCAAAGACGATTTTATTGGAGAAAATGTGAAATTCGAGGATCATACTATTATTAAATAAGTTGAAAGAATTGTGAGTCCTGAGGTATTTGTTTTAGTTATACCCATAAATATCTCCCTTGATAATTTTCCAGATTTTTTAGAAACACATTTTTCATGTATTTCCCCCCCATGTGCCCCCACTGAAGCAAAAACTGTCAGTTTAAGAACTGTTTTGAAAAGCTCTCATAGAGAACTTTCAGTTGATATTCATATCGGCTACCTTTCATGAAATTTTTTTTCAGGGCCCACTCCTCTGTACTGTAATCATCGATTCATGGCCTATTTTTTCGAATACTAGAATGGTTACAAAGCCCTTTTGCTAGGAGCTCTCTCCTGCCTCTTCGACTTGTTTCAATTGTATGTACTCATCCTCATGATACCTATCATTCCTGAAATTTTCATGCAAATCCTAGCAAAGCTGTAGTGTCTAAATCGATAAAAAGCGCATATGGTTCCATAGCCATATGTTTCCATAGTAATAAAGTGCATATTGTTCCATAGTAATACATGAAAATTCAAATCGCTATAACTTCGTTGAATACTATTCGATCTATATGAAACTTTCAAAAAACATCAATCTTATAGAAAGTCATCTGTTTGCTAAATTTTATTGAATTTAAGGGTACCGTTTAGATTTTATTCAAGAAAACATAAAATCGATAAATCATACTATTACTAACAAAGTTGAGCGAATTTCGACTTCTCATGTATTTGTTGTTGTTGTACTCATTAAGGCCTACATTCATGATTTTTTTCAGATTTTTCGGATGGAAGGTTTCCAATCGCGAGGGGGGGGTACGCGAAAAGTTCGTACATTTCCCCTTCCCCTGCCCCCTTCGGTACTCAGAAGGCAATTTTAAGACTTGTTTTGAAAAGATCTCATTGAGACCTTTCCAATGACACCTTATTCGACCACCAATGGTGAAAATTTTTTTTTGAGGGGTCACCTCCCTATACGGGGAGACCCCCCTTAAACCCCTTTGAAAAAATCTTCCACCCTTGAACTTTCAAGAAGTCACCACTTCTGACCTTTCCACAAAGTTTCATTGCTGTAGCCTCTATGGTTTCGGAGAAAAAGTGCTGTGACATACAGACGGACGGACGGACGGACGGACGGACGGACGGACGGACAGACGGACACTGGTCGTGATTGCAATAGGGTTTTGTATTTTAGTACAAAACCCTAAAAAAAGGTATTCAGCAAAGGTTGCTGACTAAACAAAAACAGTTTCCCTATGGAACCACATAAAGTCACATGATGGTGACTGAAGAGGAGATCTTTTTGGTTCCACGGCTAGCTCACCGCGTATGGGAGTGGGTTGAGAGACAGAAAGTTTTTTTTTCTAAAGAACTCCATAATGTCGAACACGCACACACACACACACTAAAATATTCACCAGTGCGTCATGGATTCTGATAACTTCCTGAAATTAAATTGAATTGAATAAAAAAAATGAATTATCCAAAAAAAAAAACAAAGCGCAGTTATTATTCGATAGATTTAAAAATACAGCGCAATACATTTTCTTCTAAGTGTATTCTAAAATATTTACTTTAGCAGTTTGCAAATAAGAAACTTATATACTCGTTCTGAGTATTTCAAAATTGAGATAATTATCGAAACATCAACAAAAATATTTATTTTAAATTAGAATGCTTGCTTTCGAAAAAAGCTTATTGCGATAAAACTGAGATCGGTAAACGTGCATAAGTAAAACAAAACAAGCGCAAACTAAACTTTAACTTAACCACAAAAACAATATAAAGTGATAAATTTACAACTAGCCTTCTTAATTTACGACATGCAAAAATCTTAAATTTACAAAATCTTAAATTTACAAACTACAAATATAAATACATTATAAAAGCTTACTGATCCCAAATTATTTTTTTTTTTTTTTTTTGAAATGCTAATTGCATAAGGTGTATCGCTTCTGGCATGCCCTCCCTAAATATTCGGCCAATTCTGTGTCCCGCATTGTAATAATCGGCTTTTTTGGGCAGTATTTCAAAGTGTGTGCTTGGTCGCCAGTTTCACCACAGATAGTGCATTTGAAAGTCCTCAAAATGGGGCACGTTACCTTTCCACTAGCATCTCGTACTTGATGATCGCGAATCGTGTCATCAATGCAACACAATGTTGTAGTTGGCGAAGATACAAAAAAAACGCCTGGAATTATAATTGTTTTCTGAATAATTCATTTCACAGAAGCTGTAGATATTGTCCAAAATATTTTGAAGTAAAGCAGAATTTGGGGTCGATATCATCGGAATACCAGGGTAAGGTAAACTAGAAGTACTTATCCTGCAATCAACTTTAAGACCATCCATTCCAGGTCTGCTAGATAGTCTGATTTGTCCACGTGAATAATAGGAGTATCAATATTTGGGACGGTTCGGGGAAAATCTGACGAACAAAAAAATGCATAAACTCTAATAATCCATCTGCCAGGAACGCAAACACACTCAAGCTGAGTACACAATCAACAAATTCGTCCAATGTAAGATCAATTCGAATTAATCAAATGAGAGCAAGCTAACACTGAACACAAGTGTCACGAATTAAGGGCAAACGAAATTTTCGCGGCGAAGATATCGCAGCCAATGTATCTGCACTACGCACAATTGCTATGCAATCAGCATAAGTTAATGGGAGTAATTAATTGAGTGAATCGTCCGATCGATTAAGTTCTCATTTACATACTATAACACGAAAAAATATCAATCGATTTGATCCCATAAAAATTGTCATGAGCAACAAAATACATGTTAGAACAATTGTAGTCTTCAGAGTTGTTAAAAAGTCTGCGAGACATACAATGTCCCTTCTCTCAATCCGCTAGAAATAACTGTTGGAATCAACATACGAGTACAGCAAATGAGAAATGTTCCATAACTACACACAGCAAATGGACGCCATTCAATTTTTTTATATGGAAGATATATCCAAATAAAAAGCACACTATTGGTAAACAGCACCACAATCCAAAAATGATTCATCAAATCGAAATATTGCACAATATGACGGAGATTAACAGCTGCCCTCCATTTCACCGTATTAAGGACACTCGCAGAATGAATTCAACACATATGCACCATTGTAGGCGTTGGCTTCAATGCAGAAGTTGTTATTGACTCGATAGTAGAAGGGGCCATAGGTGTTGGTTATCAGCAAGGAACCATTTTGAATTATATGGGAACCAAACATATCTCCGTAGTACATGCATGGAAAATATTCATGATCCTGTGGCTTCTCCGAAATTTTCAACTGCATCTCTCCAGCACTACGATTGCGAAACAATATGCAATTGTGACACCCAAAATTTTCAATTGAAGCGATCTCCGTCAGGCGCTTCCGCGATACCGAAATGTTTCTTGCACATCAAATTACACTTTCCGATCGATCGCTGATGACGACCCTTTCCGATCCACTCACAAACTGCACTGCCTCCGCCGCGTCATTTCATCAACGCGTCTCCAAGTTATTTCAACTTCAGCCGTTTGATTACATCAGCCGCGTCATTTCATCAACGCGCGCTGGATTGCGTCCGCCGCGTTGAGATGATGTTGGTTTTTGCATCGGATAAGCGAAGTTCAGCGTCGGGGTATTTAAAGGTTTGAAAATAGAGGGGCCATTAATTGTGCCAACGTAACAATTTTAAGAAGTTCAAGGCACGGATTCAATTTTATGGGTGAAAATGTAAAATCTACTAATCATACTATTATTAACAAAGTTTGGAGAATTTCGATTTGTGAGGTATTTATTGTCCTTATACTCATAAAGGCCTGCCTCTGTGATTTTGTTTAGATTTTTCGGCACAAACGTGTCCAATTGCAAGGGGAGTGGACACAAAATTTTGGTGTATTTTGCCTCCCCCTATAGCACAAAATAACTTTTCAAATTCAGATTCTAGAAGTTCTAATCAAGACCATTCATTTGATACCCTACTCGACTACTTTTAATTAAAAAAATCGTTAGGGGCCACTTTGTTATTATGTTTGCTAAGACCTAAACTTTTGAGAGACCACCAATTTTGACCTATGCACAAAGTTTGAGCTTTCTAGTATCTATAGTTTCTGAGAAAACTTGCTGTGACGCACGGACGGACGGACACATGAACAGACAGGTGGCTAAACTTGTATGTCTTTGTCAAAAAATTTTTTTTACAAAGACCTAAAAAGTAGAAAATTTAAAACCTAATATAATAAGCTGCCACTTTCACAATAAATTTCTTGCTTTTACCCTGTCTAGAATGAAGCTCCGATCTGAACGAGATTGGACACAGTAATTGATGAGACCCTAAGACACATTAATTTAAAAAAAATCAAATGCAGGAATTCGAAATGTTGGCCCCCAAAGGTCAGATACTCAGCGCAATACGCTATTTTAGTAGCAACTGAAATAATGAATATTATTCATGAAAACGTTTGAAATGGCTCAAATTGAAAGTAATTACACAATAGAGCATCGTCCTTAAACATTGGTTGATTTTCAAATTGGCGACCAATACAGGTTCAATGATTATTTGGTTTAAAAATGAGGGTACCTAGGAGAAATTTGCCTTTCCGGCTGGTCGTGTCAATGGGATTCCTTTATATATGCTTTTAAGATCATAGAATGAAATTTTGAGAAAATTCATTTCGATTTTAATGCAGGCTGTATACAGGTTTGTTGTAGCAGACGATACCTATCATCACTGAAGGTGAAGTCAAGGATCTGCCTTATGTTTCTGACCTACTTAAAAATATTGCTGATACCATTGCTCAGCACACAAGGTCAATCAAACCTGTCAGAGTCAAATCATACTCAATTGGTCTGCTTCTTTTGACTAGTAATAATTCTCTTCCGACGTTATGCCAAAGATCCACTTGAAACTTTATCTTCCCATTCTCAATTATTCCGATACCTTCCTACCATCGTAACCTTATTAAGTTACTCACCTTTAATTCCCTGTGATTATTTTCGTATTTTTCATACATTATCTCTGCGGTCAACAGCTAAATGATAGCAGAAGACTTTCCAACAACCAGTTATCTGGTTCGGTTAGTCTTCTTCAAAATAAATGGCTGTATCTGGTGCGAAGGGAAACAAATACGCCTGATGATGCTGTCACTGGTCCATATCAACTCATTCAATCTACATTCGTGTAAACATCCGAAGGTGATACTTTAGGACTGAAATTAAATTGTGTAAAAAATTGTTAACGCAAATGCGTACTTTGTTAACATATGCCGGTTTTGAGTGAGTGAATGGAGTTTAATTGTTTTATGTTAACATGATTTTCTCTTAAGCAAAAGACAAGTGAAAATATGTATTTCTGTATTACTAGCTAATTGAATTCATAGCAATCCTAGCATTTTTTGGCTCATAAATAATAGCTTTAGTTAATAAACTATCCTTGTTAAATTCAACGAATTGCAATTAAGGGGAGAAATTATGAATATAGTACTCGTAGATATCAAAGCATGTGGCAGAAACTAGAGCTGAAGATTGGATGTAGTAAGATTTCTTGGATAATTTTGTAACATAATTCAGTAGCAATTTGATTGCTATCAGTGACATAAGAAGGCTTTTTAAATTTATCTTGCTATACAGGGTGCGTTACCGAAATTGGGAAAGAACACGCAGTTTATTCGAATTATTTATTACATATAAACTAACATTTACCACAAAATTTTTTTGTGTCTTAATTCGAGGAATCTCTCTTCAATCACCTATTCTCTGCCTGAATCGTGAGCACGGCTTCTTTAACTGCTCTCATTGTAAATTGATGAATGCTGCTTCAAAAGCGGCCGGTAGGGACATCACATTAGCATGTCTGGACTTGTTAGTAATTCGCTCAGGAACGCTCTACAAGTAAAAGTCCACTGTTGGGAGGCCAGAATTCTGTGGACTAAAACAAGTCCAGATTATCTGAGAGCCAATTTTGCGAGCTGGAGCGCCGTCATGCTAAAAAATGTACGGCTTTTCATCGGTCACTGTTTCAATCCACAGCTTCACAATCGTCATTAGAACCCATAGGTAGACCTCTTTTATGACTATTTCTCCCAGGATCCTCTGAAATGAGGTCTTGGACCTTGCCCTTCTACTGTAGTGAAAGTAGGTTGATTAAATGTGCGTAAAGGACTGCAGCAATGGTCTGCTGCCTCAGCGGAAGAGGATGTTAAGATTCGCCGAGGTTGGCCTTGTCTGGGGACGCGTGAATGGGCTGGCAGGCTGGCGTTCTTTCTCCCCAGCACAAGGACTCACTAGAAAAATATTTCGCATTCACGAATTAAAGGATTGAATGCGATCGACTGATGTCGAGGCGAGGTAACCTACTAACGGTTGACATTGGTTGTTCAAGGAGCAAATTGGGCCGAGAAAAACGGAACGGACTCATAGAAATTTCGTCCGACGATTCTTATGGCCCACAAATAAGAGTGGGGCATCCTGATGGAGGTGGTGCCCCCTCGCACCCTCCCAACCGGATCAAGATCCAAACGTGGACGTGGCCATATATTTCCCATTTAAGTAGAAAACTATACAAACATAATTTGCATGAACTTTCCCATCAAATGAAAAATATAGACGTGACCAATTTATGTTATAGAACTATGTAATCGAATCACATAACTCTATACCATAAAAGGGCGCGCGAGCGGAAGGCCACTCTACCCGGCAAGAGCCCCTGTTAACAACGAAAAAGGGAGGAGCCTGCCATTTTAAAATTTTACAATTCATGATTTTATTGCAAAAAAACAGAAAAAGGAGATTTTAAAAAAAATTCTATTCTCGTTCAACGAAACTTACTAGATCATTAAACAAGTTGGGTAAGCAGGAGAGTGCTCCTACCAGAAGGTCTTCGTAAACACCCTAGGTTTAGAAACAAGTTTTCTAATGGCGTGGATATGAAATCTTTCAAATTTATGCAATAGGTGCACATTTTTATCGAGCGTAAATTATTTTTCTGAATGCTCGGCCAATTGAACATGTTCAAGTTAAACACTATTCCTTAAATTTTCATGGAAATTGAAAAAAAATAAAAGTGTCTAAGTCAATTTTAAATATATATAGGGCTTTCCAATAAGAGGTGTTATTTTGAATCGATCTTGTGATTTAACATCATGCGACTTCTTCCTTTGGGGCCACGTAAAAAAGAAGGCCTACGCTAACAGCCCAGCGTCGATTCAAGACCTCAAAGATGAAATTCGTGAGGCTATCGAGGCCATAGGGCAGCCACTTTGCGATTTAGTTATGGAAAATTTCATGAAAAGGATATGGTCCTGTAAGTGTATCCTGGTGGTTATTTGCCTGATGCTATGTTTCACTACTAACGACATACCTTCCTCTTTATAATGAAATAAACATTCGATCATTCATGTTAAAAAGTGGCATTTTTTTTCTAATATCAAAATTCTTTATTAGGGGGGACCCCCCTTAAAAAATTTTTAAATTTTTGTTAAGACCTCAACTTTTGAGAGACCATCACTTCTGACCTTTCCACAAAGTTTGAGCATTCTAGCTTCTATAATTTCTGAGGAAATTAGCTGTGACGCACGGACAGACGGACAGACGGACAGACGGAAAGACGGACAGACGGACAGACGGACGGACAGACAGACGGACGGACAGACGGACAGACAGTTCGCGAAACTAGTAGCTCTTTGTAAAAAATTTTTTTACAAAGACCTAAAACGGAACTTACAAAAATCATTTAAAGGAAAAAAGAAAGGAAACTTACAAAAAAAAATCATTTAAAAAAAGGAAACTTATAATGATCATTTACAAAAAGATACTCACAAAAATCATTAAAGAAAAAAAAAGAAAATATACTAGTGCTCAATGCGTGCTTGTTTTTGGTTTTTTTGGTTTACAATTTCTATTACTTCGGTAGCAAGGTAGGTAACGCGCGTCCATCTTTCAAATGAATTTATTTCTGTTTATCTAATATGGAAAGTGTGAACCGGATGCGTAGCCTTCATTTTCTTCGCTCAAATTACTAACAACGATCCACCGTCAATTATTGTTTAATTTACAATTGTCACCCTGATGTAATTACATGGAAACGTTCATTTTAATAAAAGTTTTCTGTGCATTTAATCTCACAGGGCCTATTTTATATACTTTGGCCGCGTCTGCTACCAGTTGTCTATTATTTACACCATTCTATCAAAGTGCGCTATTTCTTTGTCCCTATCAAATTCAATTTTATTACTGCTTGGACTCTAGAAATGAGAGACAGAGTTCGTTTTGCCAAATCATTCTAGGCCCCATATATCGGGCCAAACTGTTTTCCACTATTTACAGATTCAACTAACTTCTTCCCTTTTTACTAATTAAAGCCACTTTACCTTTTTTGATGGTGTTAATTTTTCTTTTCTCTTCCCAACACTCTTAAAAACATTTTGATAATGAATCACCCTACAATCCTTTTTATAATTTATCATTCAAATTGCATTAATGTTAAGATCAAAATTGTCGTTCACGTAGTTTCATTAACCATTTGTTGATTCATAAAGTACTATAAATCCAAAACGTGAATACATTCGCACATGAATCAGGCACTTGATAATTCACGCAGGGACAAACACACTTGTAGCACTTAACTATATCAGAGCTATCGTTCTTCTTTTCGCCAAAATCTTCAGCTGTAGCCAATGTACTCGTATTTAATCAAAATGATCAATGAGAAAGCTACAAGTGTTTCAGGTTAGGCAAATCACATCATCGATACTAGAAATTGGTAAACCAAAAATGCTGCCAAATTTTATTTTTGACCGCTGCGTGAAATTAAAAGTGTTCACAAATTTATTCACATTAAATGCAATTAATTCGTGCATTCAAACAACTTGATTACAATGCAGATCACTTACACATTCATTGCGTACACGTTTCATTCCGCCAGCTCGTTGCAAAATTTTCTTCGATCGAGCACGACGTTAATTAGGGCAGTATATATGAACAATTATCAACTAAACCAAAAATTTATCAACAAAAGTAGGTAAATTATAACTAGGTTCGCACTAGCCGTAATCATAGAGTCTCGAGCACCTATAGTTCGTGGTACAAAAGTGAGGACCAACCGCGCAATTGTTCAAATCAGTTTTATCGATAGTCAAATCCGAAAGGGGTCAATAAACTCGTCTCGAAATATTACATTTAACAATAAGTTATACGTGACAAAAGTCAACTTGAACTAAAAACTCAAGGTTGTTTCCTAGTAGAGTTGTTACAACCCACGGCGCGGCGATGCTTGATTGTGCCAGTAAAGGGTTCCTCATAAATGTTCGGAAAACCGAAAAGTACATTTGCATTTCATTCAAAAAAAAAAAATAGGATTTCATTTGAAGATAGGGGTTTGGAGAGTTTGCGTTTCATTGTTTAAATACATCGCAATAATCGCCAATGCTGTTCACCACTTTGATGTGGGGTTAGCGCTGATGATCCATTCGACAGTGGCAATCACGTGGACGAGAGCTCGCCAGCACCAGAAACAGCCGTTGCATTCGCTGCTGTTTGTACTAAAGATTTCGGGTCTCGGCCAACTCTTCGTTGTCGGAAAATGCGCCTCAAGCCTCGACAAATCGATTCGCGCTCAATCGAGACAACACTCATCACTAACGTTGCTCTCGCCCGCTTTTCCAATAAGGAAGGCCACAACGTCCAAAACCATTATCGACCATCCGACTACCTTGCATCTACTTGCAATTCCTTTCGTGCAGCCACTCCAATGGCAAACGAAACTTCTCCCACTTTATATTGGGACAACGAATTTATCCGTCCAGGCGGCACCTTGCAATTAGCTGTAACTAGTACGGACACACCCGCTCGACTACAGCAGCTTTCATTTAATTAGAATTCCGCCTAGGCGAAAAGTTCTTCCAGCACTAGATGTACGGTGACACAGGCTTGCACGTACTCCCGACTTCAAACACAATCTAGGTTTCGAACCGAGCTACCAAACTGATATTTTTAATGACTAAATTCCAATCAACTTCCTAGTGTAATATTTCACTTTTTCGTGCCATCCTAATCCCAAAAAAATTATCTGACACTCTTCTACTCCGTTTCCATCCCAATTTAGTAAACCCGTAAGGTGCATCCAATCAACGTTCATACACTGCAAATTTTATGTGGCAGATTTGAATTTTTCCAAAAGAAACTCAATTTGACCAAAAGAAAAATGGAAGGGATCGGGAATAGTAATAAAAGTTAAATCTCATACAGAGTATAATTAAAGGGAAACATTTAAATTTAATGTAAAGGAAAATTGATATAAAATTAGATTTAATAATTATTTGAAAAATTACGATTACAATGGAAATTATAACATATTTTTCTATATCTGCAACATAATTTGGAGTAGAGGGTAGGAAGACTTTCGAACAGTTTGCTTGTGTGACCGCTCGATTAATACACTCCTTTGCATCTGTTTGCATTGCTGAACTAGGAGAACCTTCCTCGCGATTTTCCGCGGCCGCATAACTACGAATTCCACCGCTTCCATAAAATTGATTTCATCCTTTTTAGGGAATTGCGAAGTCGGTTTTCTTTTTGTTTCTAAAAGTTTTTTATTTCACCCTTTTCAGTGGCAATTTATTTTATTTCAAACCTAATACATCGTATCATGCACTCGTATATTGAAATATAATTTTTTACTGCAATGCATAAACCACTACGGCTAAAATCTACAGCGTTCATAGGAATCGAATTTAATTCTGGTACATTTAATACATGATCTCATCAACGTCTACCTTGATTTTAGATTTCATAAAAATCGAATATGGATTGAAGCTTTGAGAAATTTTCGAATATCGAACTATGCCTAGCTGCCATTTTTGTATTCTGACCTGACTCTGAAGTGCTTTTTTATCGTTTGAATTTTTTCGACCTTTGAGCTAGCTTTTTTCGACCTTTGAGTTGCCTCCAGGCAACATTTTTTTTATATTCTATCTACAAACAACCAACCTCACATACACACATACATATATATATATATATATATATATATATATATATATATATATATATATTGTCGCGTATATTGTCGCGTGTTATGGCTCACTGCCAATAATTTTAATATTCCGGGGAAGTGAAAACGCAATGTCTTTTAAATTAAATTAAAAGAGTTTTTTTATTTTATTAAAAATGCACAATCACTCATTTAACTATTTCACAACTTTAATTAGAATCTAACTTTCACCTGCCAATTAAATTTCTCTAACAACTATCTTCACTTAATACTCAACGAAAATCACTCCACTATTACTCGTTCTTTTATATCGCGGTTCTAATGAATGATGCCCCCCATTCATTCAGCTCGCCTTTATATAGGGTCTCTACCAATTCAACCCATTTCTCGTCCATTGGCGAATGTTCTGCCGAGAGGTACCTGGTATGTTTGAGCAGCTTAATGAATGGAGTGACGTCACTTTCAGATGTTGATCATGCTTGGTGTCTTCTCGTGGTTTCGAGTAAATTCACTTTGTTGATCATGAGGTTCTTAATGGTTGTGAAAACAATTGCAACAGTAGCTCACAGAATTATTCGTGCATGTACCAATATATATATATATATATATATATATATATATATATATATATATATATATATACATATATATATATATATATATATATATATATATATATATATATATATATATATATATATATACATATTTATATATAATATACATTATATGTATGCATCTATACATATATAGATATATATATATATATATATATATATATATATATATATATATATATATATATATATATTTTTTTTTTTATATATATTTATATATATATAAACATATATATATATATATATATATATATATATATATATATATATATATATATATATATATGCATATATTTGTCTTTAGTATGGAAATTACTAATTTAGATTTCTGGACATATGTTATAATGTATAATATTAACTGGAAAGTAACGAATCAACTCTATAATTTGCAATCACTCAGTCCTTATTATTTCTTCGGGGAATTTTATGAATCCTGTGTGTAACGCCTGCATCTAAGGATGTAAGAAGGATCCTTTACTAAGCTCATCCATAAGCAAAGAATGAGATCGGGAGAGAAAAGCATCCTGAAATGTTCCCTCTAACTATTATTGAATTGTATTTATGCCACATTTAGAAGTTATTTGTTGGTTATTCCCGATAGATATTATTGACTAAAATGTATCGTTTATGCAGAAAATTAAGGATACTGATCATTTTCATCATTCGTCACCAAACGATTCGGTATCTCCATCAAATCCTTGAAGAGTGCAAACTCATTGGCACTTTTCGTGCGAAAGATTATTTAAATTCGATTTCTCGACATCAATCTATTATATTGAACTAATAATATCTTTTAATCCTTCCGGGGACTCTGGAAGGATTAAAATTCTGTTCCGAAGCATTTTAGATCAGTATATTGTCCTTGATTTGAAACCTCTACAATTAAAATCCTTACACCCGTCGATCAGTTATGCTGAAAAATCCGGGTGAAAGTCGGAAATTTTTCAGTTTTAACGGTAAAAGTCCTTTACCGTTACTTGAATTTCTTATCCTTTAAACGGGACTAACTGGATGAAAGACGTATCTGGCAATAACAGGAATCTTCTATCTTTCTTTGAAAGTTATGCGTGAACATAAAAAGAAAATATACGTAATGAATTGATAACCTTCTTTCTTTTGGAAGTCGGTTAATAACAGTGCCTAGGTCAATTTGAAATCTGTATCAACCATAAATACATGCTATTGTTGTTGTAATTCCAAACAATTGAAATGGCTATAACTACCTTGATTATGGTTCGATCTAAATTAAATTTTATGGGCACAAATAGCAATCTATATAATTGCAAAATTTCAGAAAGTTTAAAGGTACCGTTTTGATTTTATGGGCGAAAATGTAAAATCTACAAATCATACTATTATTAACAATGTTGAGTGAATATCGATTTCTAAAGTATTTGTTGCCCTTGTACTCGTAAAGTCCAACATTCGTGATAATTTTCAGATTTTTCGGCTCAAAGGTGTCCAATCGCGAAGAGGATGGTCACAAATTTTTGGTACATTTTGCCTTCCCTTGGACCCCCGAATGCACGAAAAGACTTTTTTATTAAAAATTTTAAAAGTTTTAATCAAGACCTTTCATTTGATACCCCACTCGACTCCCTTTGATAAAATAAATTTTTATAGGGGGGGGGTTCAGAAAAATTTTAAATTTTTGGTAAGACCTAAATTTTTGAGAGACCATAACCTCTGACCCTTTCACAAAGTTTGAGCACTCTAAATTCGATAGTTTCTGAGGAAACTTGCTGTGACGCACGAACAGACGGACAAACAGGTCGCGAAACTAGTAGGTGTTTGTAAGAAATGTTTTTACAAAGACCTAAAACTAGAGATCCGGTCTCAAAAAATGAAGTGGCGCTTAGTTGAAGATCGAAATTTCAAAGGCTTCTGAGAGTCGGAATTTTCATTCGATGTGTTGCGAAAATAATTAGATCTAAAGATTTTGTAATTTTGGTGTGCATGCATATGCGAATTTCAAAATGGCAGTGGTTCAAATACGCATTTTTCAGATTTTTGTGGCCCTCTAGCTGCCACATTTTCCAACGATTTTTATGAAATTTGGGACTATAGATAACTGTGCTATGTTCATGTATTATGCGAAAAATCATCAAAATAGAATTAAAAATAAAAAAAGTCGAAAATGTAAAGCCTAATATTTTTAGCTGCCATTTTCACTTAAAAATTGAATAATTTAGCCAGTCTTGAGTGTAACTCCGATTTGAACGAGATTTGACATATTGATTGATGAGACCCTACCACACAAGCATGGTCAAAAATCCAAAATTTAATGCAAGCATTCAAAATGGCGGCTATGAAAGGTGAGAAGATAAGCGTAATTTGCTATTTTAGTAACAACTAAAATAATGAATACTTTTCATGGAAAAGTTTTTAATGGTTTAACTTGGAAGTGTTTTTAAAATGGACCATTTTTGGGGTATTGTAAAATGTTTTTATAATTCCCTACTAAAATCGCGACCTGTCTCTCCATTTGTCCGTCCGTCCGTCACAGCAAGTTTTCTCGCAAACCACATACAGTAGAGTGATACAATTTTCTACGTAGGTAAAAAGCGGAGCCAACTTAAAAGTTTAAGTGCAAAAAAATATTTCATGGTGTTTAAGGGGGTTCCCTTACACAGGGGGTGACTCTTAAATATTTTTTTCACCAAAGATAGCCAATATGGGTGTCAGATAAAAGGTTCTGGTGAGAACTGAGCCATGTTCATTTTTCAGTGTTGCCAGATATTGAAAAATCCCGACGGCTTTGCAAAGAAGTACGTTTTTCTTGCACCATCATATGCTTTACATTTAGGCTGTCGTAAAAGCAAGCAAGTGAGCTATTCAAACCTGATAATGGGCGGAATGGTCAAAACCACTCCACTACACTAAATGTAAGCAACAGAATAAACCTTCCTTACCCCTCTATAAATCTCAATAAAAATTTATGGATAAACCTAAAAGAATTAAAAAAAAAAAAAAATGAATTTTGTGGAATCGGAGGAGACTTTAACTCCTTATCCTCATTTAAACTTAAAGAGTAATATTATGTAAAATGTGAGAATATGCGTTTTTCACGCTACTTGTACCATTTGTTAGGGTTAATATCAACCAAGCAGATCATTGGATTACCACCATCAACTAATGTATTATGTTACATTATGTCGATATGCAGATGTAACCCCATTAATTGGTATAGATAAAAGATCCAAAATTGTCTTGCAGCAAGGATCAATCACCATAGCCTTTTCCAAAAATTAAGAGAGAGCATTCTTTTAGCTACCAATGAATGTAAAAATATGGTACAACCTCTTAATTCTTTGAACCTCCATCAATTTTCATGAAAATTGGTGAGTAGTAAGAGGATGCCTCAACTATCAAAATTGATCCAGTGCCGACTTGCTCTTTTCGTATTTTAGGGATTGAATTAACTCCTTCTGGAAAAAATGGACAAAATGCTTGTACAAGCATTCTATCAGTGAAAATTTTATTTGGTTCTGTAAAAAAAATATTGTTTAGCATTTCCGGGCATGATCTATGATTTTTATCAATTTTTTACCCTTAAAATTCATCCCTTAAATCAAAAATAATGGGAGAATTGTCGTTTTGTCTCCCTAAAGTACTAAATCGCACATTAACAATGCACAAAGCTTTGGTTTAGTGTTTCTTATATAATTTATTGAAATACTATGAATTTTTAGCTCTTAAAAATCTCACTTTATCATCGAATCAAGGAAAAAATATTTCTCAGCAGCCTCAATAGTTTTAGTTGTTCATTTATAAATATTAAAATAATTTTAACATAAAGATATTATCTATTTTTTGGAAAATCTCAACCCTGACGAATAGCCCCTTGTAATGAAATTGATAATAATCATTATTTTATGCAGATTTAGCAGGCTTAATAGATCGAACCTTTTTCACTGCTTATAAAATATTTTATTTTTTCATTTTAACTTCTCAACCCTCAAATCTACCGAATATTTCAGATATAAGATGTATGCTCCAAAAATTACTCCTTTAAAAATGCGATTGCTTTTTATACGATCAGCGGTGAACTGTCTTCATCGACCGAGTGAGACCAGTGTTTCCTCGGTTTCCCCATTGGTCTCTGCCCTTCAGTTCCCCAACGAATACCTTTTTGGGTATCCGTTGTTCGTCGATACGATTCATGTGTCCAGCTCATTGCAGCTTCCGCAGTCTTGCAATCATTGACACCTGCGGCTCGTCAAAAATTTCATACAGCTCATGGTAGTCGAATTTGTCATCGGTCTCCGTCTAGCTTCGCTCCGGTTATTCGCCTCAGGAGCCGTCGCTCAAAGGCGTTCAATATATTTGTAGATGCTTGGGTTAGGGTCCATGTTTTGCACCCATAGCATAACACAGGTCTTATCATAGATTTGTATACTTGGAGCTTGGTTTTACTGTGTATGCAGCTTGTCTTCAAGATCGTCAACACTGAATAAAATATTTTATTTGCGAGCTGTACTCCGGCGTATTTCGTTTCTTTCATTTCCGTTTCTCATTATTTCGTCACCTAAACACACAAATTTTCGATACTAGATTTGCCAAGGAGGGTATTTTATTATTACGCTAAAATGCGAGCAGTTAGGAATGCCTCCATGAGACCTGCACTAGGCAGTGCCTAACTGAGACGTGCCGTCCTAGGCCCATCAAGATAAGCCCAATTTAGGCAAACATATAGTCCGCTTGGTATAGTGGTTGGAGTGCTCACTCCATAAGTTTAAGTTCAATTCTGTTGATGCCAATGAAATTTATTTTGAGTTATTCTTGGGACGAATTATAAGCCCGTTCAGTTGTGGTACTTATAAGTAGAACGCGTCGTAGCTGGGCAGTGGATGGACAAAAGAACAAAATTTGGTACTGACCATATCACATTCTCGGGTGCCGATACGTACGATCAAAATAATGGGACACACTAACTATCACAAAGTGAAGGCACGAAAGGGGTTGTGGTACTGAAGCAAAAACAAAAAATGAGATACCCTAATTGTTTCTAAGCCCAAAAGAAGCCGTTCTGATAAAACAAAACAATTTAGGCATATGTAGTGCTAAAACATAACAATTTAGGCATATACCAGGAATAAGCATAAAGGGATCGCCGTTCAGGCATACCTAAATTGATTTCCAGTCACGTAAGAACAGTAAGCCGATGATTTAGCATGAAAGACACAATCAATCTATTCTCCATGGGAAATAGTATATACCATTAGTATGAAGTATAATCGTAGTTCAATTGATTCCTAGAATTTGTTTCAAATTTAAAATTTTCAACATTTTGACATTGTCTAGTAGCCTTAAAAATTTTTCTGGAACTATATGGTAGCTATTTGCAGGCCAAAATCAAGTGTTTTTTAATATACGAGTATTTTCACAATATGTGAGCATAACATAAATTTTTACAAGTGTCATTCATATGCAAAATAAAGTTCCGAATGTTGTGAAGATTTAAATGACTGATGAATTTTATAAGTGAAATGTTTTCCTTATATCTTATGACGTTCTGGAAAATCGATTGCCGGAAAAAATTGTACATTTGCATGCTGACAAAAAATCACACCTTTTATCTTTCAAAAGAATTACACAAAAAACGACCTTAGAGGCGTACCCAGTGACAAGAAATAAAATATAAACGGAAGTGTTTTATCAATAAATTAAATTTAATCCGCATGTTAAACTTTTTTTTATTTAAAGTGAACAATGTAACCTCTGCGCTTTACAATATAGTCGGCAAGAGTAAGTAAAGTCATGCAATGTAAAAACCATTGCAAGAGATATTAAGATATAGGTTACCGTCAATGAGCAAATATCTTAGCAGATGTGGACCAAGAAGTAACATAGTGATATGTCCAACAGTTTTCAAGATCCCCATGCAGCCAATAGTAAGTGCAAGTCCCGAACTCGCCTTGGCTTCTATTTTCCTTAGGAGCTTGTTCAGTGAATGCCACTCGCCTAGACCACACCTATGCCGGAGGGCATATTTTCATAGAATGACGAAGAGGTTGTTTTGTATCTTCCACTTTCAGCTGTTTCGTAAAATCTATTTCTTCAGTGGAGTTGTCGCTTTTTGCACTGAATTCCGTTAGATGCAAGGAAAAGTGTAGCTAAGGTAAAATATCGTTTTATATTTATACCATAGTAAAATATAGTAACTTTGAAAAGTACGCGCACAGGGTTTGCACGATGTTTTTTTTTATTAAAAAAATTCTAAATTCTTTCAGAAGGCTTCGATTTATTCACATGCACAACAAAATCATTGGATTTCTTTGTGCAGAATGTATTTTTTTGGCGCGACTTTGTTTCGGGGAGCTTTTGGAATTAAATTCTCATAGCATTTGAAATCGGTGAATGTATCACAAATATGAGTAGACAACGAACCGCATAATTTGCGTTGCAATGGATACCTTTCTCCACGAATCTCTTCAGTACGCAACTATCAATTAAAGTCAGTTAAAGAAGCGTGCAAATGCGATTATTAATCTGACTAGGTCACAGCTGGCACCACCTGGGAAGCGCAAGGTTGCGGTAACAACGGTAACAATCAAAGGTAATTTTTTAACCAAAGAGTCCACGGGTGGTCTTTGAGCATTATCGAAGGTTGAACATTCACGTATTCCTCAAACGTCTGTGAACATCTTCAAACACCGATTCTGACAACAATAAACAGTTTCGTTACTGATACGTTTTACTAGTTCAGCAGCATACAATAATGTCTAAGATATTACATTTCATTCATGTCGATCTCGATGGACTATTAGCAGATCATTTATCATTTATAATTTACAATTTTATGATCTTCTTGTAGTTGCTGTAAGTTCGAGTCATTCAACAATCGAGGATGTACAAATTATGGATTGAAATGATTGATATCACTTTCAAAACTTTCACACACTCTGCGAAAACGTTTATCGAATTTAAATATATGTACATCTACAGCAATTCTCACATTTTGAAAAAAAAACAGTATTTTGGATACGCCTTCAGAATGCGAGTAGAATTTTAAAAGTTTCAGTTGATATTGGCCTGAAACGAATTTATTGTTGCTGCTTTACAGGTATCAGTTTGTTGTTTTAAATTGAAAATTCTATCCCAGAATTCAAAATGGCGGCCAATGATATAATGTTCACCTAATCAAAGCAGTAGTAGCTGAAGCAGGAGTGGAAATAAACTATTGAGTTTATTCAAAACTCAGCCGGCAATGGACGTTGAAAAAATAAAAGAAGAGAATATCATAAAAGTGATTAGGTCGTCTACTCAATTTTGTATTATTTGCCATTAAAAATTTCTAAAGAAATAACGGAAGAACTGACCCATAAATTGATTCGCGTTTAGAGAAAAAGGCAGGAAATACGTAAAAATATATTTCTTTAGCTCAGAACCCTTCTGATTATAATAATCAAACTGTTACTGTTATGATCAAGACCAAAATTAAGTGAATAAGTTTGACCCTTTTTAAGGTTTTGTACTAAAATACAAAAACCCTTTTGAAATCGGTACCTGTGTCAATCCGCCCGTCTGTATGTTACAGCAGTTTCTCTCCGAAATCATAGAAGCTACAGCCATTATGGGCTCTAGAAAGTTTTGGGGTTAAAAAAATTTTCAAAGTGTTTTAAGGAGGGTCGCCCCTATACAGAAGAGACCCTAAAAAAGTTGGTCAATTCAAGGTATCATATGAAAGGTCTTTATGAGATATTTTCAAAACAGGTCTTAAAATTACTTTATCAGTATCAAAGAAAGCAGAAGAAAAAGAAATGCACAAGATTTATCCGTATCGTACCGTAAAGTTTCCAATCACTTTTCATCCGAAAAATCAGAAAAAAATCTTGAGTGCAGACCTTTATGAGCACTATATCAGCCAATACGTCAGAAGTGAAATTTCACTCAACTTTATTAGTAATAGTATGATTTGTCAATTTTACACTTTCTTGAATAAAATCGTAAGGATACCCTCAGATATAATAAAATTCAATAAGTAAATGTTAATTTACAAGTTTAATCATCCCTGGAAATTTCAGAAACATCAAATAGTATTTAACACAGTTATGGAAGCTTAAATTTACCTGTATTACAACAGAAACTATACATGGCTATGAGACAATATGCACTTCCGATCAACTCATACACGGCAGGTTTCCTAGGACTTGCATGAACATTTCAGGAATTATATTCATTATGAATATCTTTGAGAATTTGTTCAACGGGTAACATCTGTGGTTGTAATACAAAATGGCGGCTGTTTTAAATGTGAATATTGCGTAAAATTGTGTAATTTTTCGCTAATTTCAACATTTAAGGTACATGCTATTAACAATTGATTGAATATTTTAATGAAAAAAAAAATGGTGGAGGTAGATCCAATAACAAATAACTAATGGTTGCCTTTTGACTTTGTCAATTACAACAGGATCTGTATATTAACTATTTTTGCCTGTGAAACGGTATTAGGATGATTAAATTGGAGATATTTAGTAAAGGATGGTCCAAACAAAACGCAAGATGTTAATTGTAAATAAAACAAAAATTTCTCAGGGAATTATGTTAATATTTTTTAATTGTAATAGAAGAATCTATGACAATTACACGCTGAACAAAATATTGCTGAAATGCTTGCCATGGCTACGGTGGCATACCTCTATCCGATGATCCATATTTTCAATGACTCTGAGACATAATTGAGGTTTAATGTCGTTAATGTGCTTAATTACCTCATCCTTTAGCTCTTAAATTGTTCTTGGCTTATTGACATACACTTTTTCTTTTAAATGTCCCCAGAGAAAGAATCCCAATGGTATCAAATCACATGATCGTGGTGGCCAATTAACATCGCCACAACGTGAGATAACACGACCATTGAATTTCTCGTGCAAAAAAGCTATTGGTTCGTTGGCTGTGTGGCAAGTGGCACCATCCTGTTGGAACCACATATCGTTCAGGCTCATAACCTCAATTTCTGGCCACAAGAAGTCCGTTATAATCTTGCAATAGCGAACACCATTCACAGTAATTGCTTGGCGACCGCCATTTTCGTGGAAGTACGGCCCGATGACGCCGCCAGCCCATAAACCGCACCAACAAGTTACTCTTTGTGAATGCATCGGCTTTCCAATAATCACTCGTGAAACCAAAATGCGGGAATTCTGCTGTTTAACGAATCCACTGAGATGAAAGTGTAACTCGTCGCCGAAGACGATTTTCTTTGTAAAGTCACCATTCCCTTCTGTGTGTTCAACCAGCCATTCGGCGTATTGCCGACGCTTGAAATGGTCAGTAGGATTCAGCTCTTGAGTCAATTGAACGTGAAAATTCAAATCTTAATTCGAAATTCGCAACAGTGATGTTCGTGAGATGTTCAATTGTGGGGCACAACGACGGCTCGAGGTTAACGGCTCTTCTGCCTCACTATCGCGAACAACAGCAATGTTTTCCGCAGAATAAACTGAACGAGCATGCACAGGTGAGTTCACATTTTCTATATACCCGGTTTGCTGAAATTTGCGCACAATTCTCCCGATTGTGGACACATTTAGTCGATTATGCTGACCCAAAAAATTATGGAGTGCATTTTGATTTGAACGCTCATTTTCATAAAAGGCTTCAACGACATTAATGCACTGCTCAATTGTGTACCTGTCCTTATTTCAATTTGTCAAACACTGCAACAAAGAAATTTCAAGTTAAGTGCGGAGAAAAACTTGACGTTAAGGTGTGACTCACAATTAATATCGTGCATTATGGTTGGACCACCCTTTAGTAGTAGTATATATTTCAGTGTCGTTTAAAAGGTCCTTACACTGCATAAGTTTCAATAGATTAGACAAAAGTTATTGCCGTTTAAATTTTCCCCAATTACAACAATAAAACACGGTTTTTTCACTACATAGTCTTTCCATCAAACCAGACACTACACTTTTGAGTGTATTTGGTCCAAATATATAATATAACAAACAGACATTTAAGACTCGGCTTAATCAATGATTTTAGCAATACTGCAACAAAATGTTGGCCAGTTAAAATGGAGTAACACTCGTTTTGCTTTTAATCGAAAAATATATTTGTTCTGCATGTCATTAAAGTTTGTCTTGAATTAAATCATTCTATACTCGTATGTCTGCATATCGTATGTTACGTACAAAACCGTTTTGACACGAGCGTAGTTCTATGAACCCAACTTGTTTCGTAGTCATGCTTGTCATGCGAAAGTGGAAATAGTAAATTTTTCGTATATACGGTTAAATTTCGATAATCATATCGCATGCTGCAAGTAATTTTGATCGCAACTTGCCGAATACTAAAATGTTGCAAAAAAGAATCTTATAAGTTCTGATATGGTCCAAAACACTTTTGTATTCACTTATCCATATTACCACTTCAAACTCCAATGCACTGTTTCATCAAAGTAATAATTCAATCGTAAAATAGGCCAAATCCGAGCCTTGACGTATTTATTTATTGTTAGTGTATGTCATTGCATGACCGTTACGGATTCCAAGGTGATATGGTCAATATCACGCTCAACCATGTGATTATTATCTAATTTTTTAATTAGTACTCATCACGCCTGCGTGAGCTAATAGTCCAACAGCAGCATCAGAAGCTGAAACTCGATGCTACCACCGAGCTTTGAACTTAGGAGCTGCTGCGCAAGCGCAGAGTGCCCTTACCCACTGCACCATATGCACTACGCTGTTTAAACATACTTAAATGTTTAACGTAGATTTCAAATGCTTTAATGCTATGTTTTAAATCGCTCTAAACATATTATATACGAGTACTCTTTAAATGTCTAAAATTCATTTTAAATCACTTAAATGCTTAAAGTTCAATTTCAATGATCAAGAAACTTGTTGCAAAGCTTTTTAAACGTTAGTTTCCATAACTTGCTTCAAGCGTTTTGCAATAAAGTTTTGAAACACTTAAAGTGCTTTGAAGCAGCTGGCATACAGATTGCCCATTCGAAGTGTAACAATCATAAAGTCGTGTAAGTCAAATGTAAGAGCTTAGGACATGTAATGTGGTAGATTAGGTTCAAGTTCAAGTCAGGGTAAAAGCGGAGCTCTGAATCGTAATATGAGAATTCAGATTGATGATGGTATTAATTCTCATTTCATTGATGGTGCATTCCAGATAGAAGCAAAACAAATAAGTGTTTTGAAATAAACCATGTAATATATTTAAAAACTTAAACTACTTTTAAACTTTTATAAAGGGACTGCAAGAATCCACACATTTAAGTGTTTTGATCCAAAGCATCTGCAACACACATAAATTTAGAGTGATCATTTACCTTGACTTGGGACCCTTTGTTTAACAGTCCCAATCCCTTACATTTGGCCTGAATGACTTCATCTGTGTAACGCAATCTGCATGCCAGATGCGTTAAAGTACTTTATGTGCCTCAAAGCTTTATTGCAAAGTCTTAAAATCTTTTATGAAAATTAAACAGTTAACACGCTTTAAAATAAGGCACTGAAACATATAAATTGAACTTTAAGCATTTAAGTGATTTAATACAGATCAGATGAAATAAATGTAATATGCATTTAAATCGGTCAAAATCTATGTAAAGCACTTACGAGGTGTGTTCAAAAAGTATCGCGAATTTTGAATTTTCGCGGGTTACGTATATTCGAATTTCGATTTTTTGTGGCGTTATGTTGGTACTCATGTCTGTCACTTATGTCGACAAGCTCGGCCATTTTGGATGTTCACTTAATTGGTGATAGCTGCTTTACTTGCACGTGTTTTCAATCGTCTTCGATTTTTACTTATTCAAAAAAATGGATCAAAGAACGTGTATCAAATTTTGTGTGAAAAACGAAATTAAGTGCGCGGATGCATTCCGAAAGTTGACTGTGGCATACGGAGAAGCTACCTTGGACTGAAGCAAAGTTTATCGGTGGTACAAAATGTTTTTAGAAGGCCGAGAAGATGTGAACGACGAAGAGCGTGCCGGACGCCCGAGCACTTCAACAACAGACGAAAAAATTAATGAAGTGGAGAAAATGGTATTGGCCAATCGTCGAATCACCGTTACAGAAGTTGCTGAGGACCTAAACATATCGATTGGCTCGTGCCATTCGATTTTTATCAACGATTTGGGCATGAGACGGGTCGCCGCGAAATTCGTACCAAAATTGCTCAATTGCGACCAAAAACAGCAACGCATGAACATTGCTAATGAGATGTTAAACTCTGTCCGCGACGAACCAAATTTGCTCCAGAGGGTCATAACTGGTGACGAATCGTGGGTTTATGGTTATGACGTGGAAACCAAAGCTCAATGGGCTCTTTCACACGGAAATGGTAAAAACCTATATCCAAACAGGTTTCGCGCTTACGCCCTTATGTTTACACGTTGCATAGTTCAGCCAACCTATTTTTGTATACGATACACGTCTCGCGAGTGTATGTGTTGAAAGGGTCATTTAATCGTTAAATATCGCGCGGACAACATGAGAGCGAAGACAGAGAGATAAGCGATTGAGGATTTGTTTTAGCCTTGAATTGTGCACGAGGTAATAAAAACTGGAAAGAAAAATGTATTTTATGATTGTTAAAGTTTGTCGATTCAAATTTATCTCTAAGATTTATTTGGATCCTCTGTGTTTTTCCGCTTTCTAAAAATATTCCAAATTTGAATTCCTTTTTTAGTCGCATAACTTGCTTATCATAATGTGATTCTATGAAGATTATGCGTACTGTTAATTGTCTATGGATTCACAATAGGCAATTTAACTTTATTGAAATCGTGATATTCGTCGTGTTGTTTCCTGAAACTGAACATGGCCTCCGCTTTTATAAATATATTAAATAACGCGTAGCTTCTCGCGTCCACGCATCCATTTTTGCACGCAAAATAAAGAAAGGCAATCGTTTCATGACGACTCCCTTGTTCACCGAATGTTCAATTCGGAATGATTACCGGCGTTTGTATAAATTTTCCCCCACCAAATGATCAACAAAATGCGTTTGTATATGTGCGTTACGCTCGTGCACCCTAAAAAATGTTGGCATGTTTTTACCATCAGGTCCCCTTAATGCCTCTCACTCTTCTTGCCCATATAACCTGTTTAACGCTCACTTTTAACGCTGCGTCTGAAAAAGCCCAATCATCTCAATAGAAGCTGCCGCATGAACCAAGACCGAAAAAAGCGCGCCAAGTTCGGTCGAATGTGAAAGTTTTGCTGACAGTTTTCTTCGATTGCAGGGGCGTGGTGCATCATGAGTTCTTGCCACAGGGAAGAACGGTCAATAAGGAATATTACCTGCAAGTTATGCGCAATTTGCGCGAAGCAATCCGCCAGAAACGCCCGGATTTGTGGGAGAACAAAAATTGGCTTTTGCACCACGATAATGCCCCTGCTCACACATCGTTGCTTGTGCGCGACTTTTTGGCCAAAAACAACACACTAATGATGCCGCAGCCACCGTTTTCCCCAGATCTGGCCCCCTGTGACTTTTTCTTGTTTCCTAAACTCAAGAGGCCCATGAAAGGACGACGTTACGCCACGCTTGACGAGACAAAGACGGCATCGAAGGAGGAGCTGAACAAGATTAAAAAAAAATGATTTTTTGAAGTGCTTCGAAGATTGGAAAAACCGTTGGCACAAGTGTATAATATCTCATGGGGATTATTTTGAAGGGGACAAAATAGATATTCATGAATAAATAAATAATTTTTGAAAAAAAACAAAATTCGCGATATGTTTTGAACACACCTCGTAAATGCGTTGAAACAAAATATTAAGATTTGGACTATAGTGCATGGAGATATTGCAATTACCTTTTTAGGGTATTGTAAAACCATTTCACAATACCCTACTAAAATCGCGTCCTGTCTGTCCGGCCGTCCGTCCGTGTGTCACACCACTTTTTCTCGCAAACTACATAAGCTACAAACATACGATTTTGTAAGTAGGTGCAAAATGACGCCCTCTTCAAAGTTTCACCACGAAAAGAAATTTATAAGGTCTTTAAGGGGGGTCTCCCCATATAGGGGAGTAGCCCTCGAAAAAAAAATTTCATCACATGTAGGCAATATGGATATCAAATGAAAGGTATTAATGAGAACTTTTGAAAACAGGTCTTAAACCAATAAGTTTCGCTTTGAGAGGTGCAGGGGAAGGGGAAAAGCACGAAAATTTTGTGTCCGAAAATCTCAAAAAAAATCACAGAAGAGTAACTTTAGGAGTACAAGGGCAAAAAATAGCTCAAAAGTCGAAATTCGATCAACTTTGTTAATAATAGTGCATTTTATAAATTTTAAATTTTTGCCTATAAAATCAAGATGGGACCCTTAAATTTCCCAAAAGCTACAATTTAAGTTTTTTAAAAGCAATTGTATGTGTCCCAGAAATTTCACAAGAACTGAACAATAAACAGCTAAGTTACAGCCGATTGAATATTTAACAATTACAACAACATTAACACGTGATACTAGTGAGATACACGTTTGCAACGGACCTAGGCACTACAAATATGTAGGAATATGAAAAAACTTTAGAAATGGTTTTTGATATTGATGTGTTATCATGAATAATCAAGCGACGGGGTCAAAGCACTTGAAACAAAATGGCGGGGAGTTTAAAATCATAGTAATCATAATAATTTTTCGAACTCAATTTATGGAATCTGTATATTAGTCAAGTTTTGAAAGGCAGAATATCTTGTTTGATTAACTAATTGTTTTACAATACTCTTCTGGCGGAAGCGCTCTCCTGCTACTTTAACTTGTTTACACTGATTGAGCTTATTATGATTGATCTTTTCACTTTTTTGCACATACTTGTTTGTAGTTTAAAGCCTTCTTCCTACCAGTCGTTCCACTGCTCCTTGGTAAATGTCCCAGTACCTTTTTAGCCGTAGCACTTTTGGATCTCATTGCTAGGTTCTCGCGCCGGCAGGAAGTGGGTGTGATTTTTCAGTGCTGAATATGTAGATGTTTCGAGTAGAAATCAGTTTTGGCATGCCTAACGGTCATTAGGGCCTAATGCGGAAACATTGGGGCTTGCCTAAGTTGGGCATGTCTAACGGGGCACGCCTAAGCTAAGCATGCCTAATGGAGGACCAATTAAGGCATGCCTAATATAAGCAATTTTGAAAATTTTGCATTTTTGTGAAACGTGGAGGACGAAAAAACGATCAAATGAAAATTTTGCAATTAAAACTGAAAATAGCGATTTTTAATTTTTTATCAGTTGAGGCATGCCTAATGTGAGCCTTATTGGGCATGCCTAATAAGGGCCTAATTAGGCATGCAAAAGCTTGTTCCATTTAGGATTTGTTTAGGAAAGCCCCGTTAGGCCATCATGCCGAACACAACGCATTACAACATCAATTCCTAAATACAACGTCTTTAAGGCACTAATGGGGCTTTCCACATTAAGGCCTCGTGGGATTTTCCTTTTTCTCACCCAACCAGAAAAACCTTTGTTGTGAGAAATGTAAGCAACACTTAAATTTCTTTGTAAGAACTTAGCATTTTACGAACACTCGTCGAAAATGATAGTTTTACGATAGTTTTACTATAGTTTGACGAAAGTTTTACGATAGTTGTAAGATAGTTGGACGATAATTTTATAATTGTATCACGATAGTTTTACGATAGCTGTACAATATTTTTATGATAATTTTAAGTTAAATTTACGATAGCTTGATGATAGTTTAACGATAGTTTTAAGACAGTTGTACGATAGTTTCATGAGATTTTTAGTTTGCTAACAAAAGTTCAGCATTTTCTTGGTTTCCCCTCTAGTCTTCTCCCTTAAGTTCTCCCAACGAATACCCTTTGGGTATCCGTAGCTTGTCCATACGATTTATGCGGCCAGCTCATTGCGGCTTGTAATGATTTTAACTTTTCAACTTCGAACGCGGAACCGACCTCTCATCGGTTCTAGACGTTAAGTCGGAGTAGTGCCAACGAATGGTACCAACAGGTCAACCAATCCGTGCACCGTAACCCATTCACGCGGTGGCTGCTTGTCGGCCAGCTAGTTCGGAGAGGATTTCGGTCGCGGGTCTCCGAATGGGTGGTCATGGGCCCGTCTGATAAGATCAGTGGTTAATTCTTCGGGCACCCACAACTTCCACTGTTCTTCTTCTTGTATGGGGTCTCCGGATGCGTGTCCCATCCGCTTATAAATAAATCCATCCGTCAACCGCAGTTCAGGAAGCTGGGATAGTTGATTCTGGATAGTGTGAACCAGTTGGGTATAGCTGGCTGACTTGAAGGCAGGATGGTCCAGATCGATCAATTGGGGGCTGTCGTCCTCCTGGACCAACTCGGCTCCTTCAGGGGCAAACATTCTGGATAAGGTGTCGGGAACTACATGCTGGCTTCCTTTTCGGTGGCGGATTGTAAAGTCAAATGCCTGTAATTTCAGTGCCCACCTGGCCAATCTGCCGTTGAGATCAGTCTGGCTCATTAGCCATTTCAGAGAAGCGTGATCCGTAACGATTTCAAAAGTGTGTCCCTCCACATAGGCTCGGAAGCGTTTCACTGCCAACACCGCAGCTAGACATTCCTGCTCGGAGACCGTGTAATTTCGCTGGGCTGGGTTCAGCTTGTGAGACATGAAGGCTATAGGTCTCTCCTCGCCGTCTTGTGCAACCTGGACTAAGACTGCTCCCACCCCATGTTGACTCGCGTCACAATGGATTGAGAACGGTTTGTCAAAGTCCGGGCTGTGCAGTACGGGGGCTGTAGTCACACTCTTCTTTAGCTCTTCAAAGGCCCGCAAGCTGGGCTCTTCCCAGACGAACTTACGTCCTTTACGCAGCATGTCGGTCAAAGGGGTGGTTATGGTGGCATAGTCACGTACAAAACGCTGGTACCATCCGCATAAGCCTAAGAATCGGCATAACTGTTTGGTGGTCTTGGGTAGTGGAAAAACGTCAATCGCTTGAGTCTTTTCCGGATCGGTCTTGATATGGCCATGCCCAATGATGTGACCTAAATACTTCACCTCCGTCATCACGAACTGACTCTTCCTTATGTTGATGGTTAATCTTGCCCTCCGGATGTGTAGAGCCACCTCCTGAAGCAGGTCGAGGTGTTCGTCAAAGGTCTCGGTTATAAGCAACAGATCGTCCAAGTAAACGAAAACTTGGTGCCGCAAATGAGGTGGTATCACCTTATCCATAAGGCGCGTCATTGTTTGGGGGGCATTGCACAATCCGAATGGCATGGTCACGAATTGGTATAGGGGCCGACCTGGGACTGTGAAGGTTGTTTTCTCCTTTGAACCGGGGTCTAAAGGAATTTGCCAGAAGGCGTCCTTGAGGTCTAAGCTCGTGATGAAATGGGCTTTAGGCAACCGACTCAAAATGCCTTCAATCAACGGTAGAGGGTATGCGTCCTTGACTGTGACGGCGTTCAAGCGTCTGGCATCTAAGCATAACCGGACCTTGTTCGGCTTGACAACTAAGGTGACTGGGGAAGCCCACGCGCTCTGTGATTCTTCGATTACGCCTAATGCTAGCATTCGATCCACTTTGGCATATAACGATTTTTCCTTCGCCGGAGATATGGCGAAATGTCTCTGTTTTATGGGTTTAGCATCCCCCACATCTATAGTGTGGAACACCAGGGCAGTCCGCCCGAGACCTTCTTTCTCGTGCGATGGAAAAGCCGATATAGCCGAGTCAAGACGCAGTTGCTGAGTTACATCCAGTGTATGCCGTAATAAGTTAGTGGGTTGAGATTGGTCAGGAACGGTGGTGACGGACTCCAGGGTCGTACCGGAAAATAGTGCCGGGGCCAAGTTAAATTTTCGAACGAAATCCACTCCTAGGTAAAGATTCTGGGTTAACTGAGGTATGATGAAAAATTCCATGGGTTTAGTTACTCCTTTAAAGGTGACATCCGTCATAATTTTTCCCACTACAGAGTGACGAGTTCCGTCCGCCGTGCTTAACCAGGAGGTGAAATGACGGATTTGGTCCGCGTGCCTTGCCAGTACCTCCCCTGCAAAATCGGCGGATATGCAATTCACACTGGCTCCCGTATCGACTAAGCCTGACACTCGTTTTTGCAGGAGGTGTACTGACGCATATGGCCGAACATCATCCCTCAATAATTCGTCTAAGTGTATGTCCTTCAATGCTTTCCTCGACTGCCTGACTTTTCTCCAGAAGCTCCGCATCCAACGCGTGGCTCACTTGCTTCGCGGTGGGACATTTGTGGCCAACTCCTCATGGAAGATGCGCTGTCGAGTAGCCAAATAATTCCGCAGCCTGACATGAAAAGGTTTTACATGCCAAGGAACTTTCGTCTCGCTATCATTTCCCTGCGCGTTGGCCTCGGCGAAGGACGGCGTCGGTTGTGGAACTTCGGGAGAACTGTGTTTAGCGGTGCGAGTCAGCAGAGTTGGAGTCATTTTGGGAGCTTGGTCATAGCTAGTGATAGGGTCAAAATTGGTTCGTCCGGGGTTTAAGAGTGCCGACGGGTGGTCGCGGCACTCGGTGGCAAGTTTTTTCGCCCTTTGCAATTTGCACAGTCAGGGGCGTAGGTGTCGACCTTCCCGCAGCGGTAGCAGAAAAGCGTCGGCTCCGCTGGACATGCATAGAACCGATGTCCCGGTTGTCGGCAGTTCCAACAGACCGTCGGGCTTGTAATTACTTCAAGGGAGGACCGATCAATCAAGGCTGGGTCCTCAAGCTCCGGTGGTGCTCCGCTCCTCGGTACTGGTACTGGATCAGCAAGCAGGTGGTCCGCTGCCATCAACTCCGCGGTGTGATGATTTCGGGGATTTGGTCCCGTTATGCGAGGTTGTGGACGGAAGGTGCCTCGCCGCTCATCCAAGTGTTCTTGTCTACGGGCATGGAGGCGCAATCCCTGTATGGTGTTGATGGGAAAATGCAGAAGGCTGTTCTGGAGATCCCAGCGCATATTCTCTCTGATAATTTCTACCAGTTCGTCCTCGGGCATGGTATTTCGCAAGCGAGTGCTCAATCTCACTATACTTGTGTAGTACTGGTCGAACGGTTCGTGAGCGCCTTGTTTCCGTTTCTTTATTTGCTCCCTTAGCTCTCTCTCAGTGAAGCCATCCTCAAATCGATTGCGGAAGGCTGCACTGAAAGAGTGCCAAGTGGGACGTGGCGTTGATTCTTTAAAGCTCCAGTACCAGTCGGCAGCGTCGCCGCTGAACAAAAGATGTGCATGCCGGAGGAAGGCCGAGGAATCACCTCCCAGGGTGCTGGATACCAACGCCTGAATCCGGAAAAGGAACCGGTCCGCCGATATCATATCGTTGAACCCTGTAAAGTTCAGGCGCCAACTCTCCATGATACGAGGCTTCGGGTCCCGAAAAAGTGTCAATGCGTTCCCGGGGGGAATCACATCCTCGATTGACCTGTTGTACTGAACGGCCTCGGGGGCTGGAGGTACCAACGGAGGTCCGGTACTGTGTCGTGGTCTATATTCGGGAGCTCTGGGATCCATTCCCGAGTTCCTTGGAGGTGGGACCCATTGCTCGGATTGTCGGGAGGGGGGCATCGCCACACTGGGATTGGGCTCCCATCCAAGCGGAGTTCTCACGCAACTGGGTGGTTGGCTCATAGGGAGATTCTGGAGCTTTCCCTCCAGGTTGCCAATTCTCTCCGACATATCCCTCATCAACGCCACGAGGGTGTCAATGGAGTGAGCGGAAGGCATGGGTGTCACCTCGGACATGACACTTGCGGCCGGAACTTCACCGCCTACGCCTCCTTGCATACCAATCATCTTCACAAAATTAACGTTCTCTTCCATTTTAATCTTTGTAGTATGGATTCCAATTTATCATTCCTAACAATTATTTCAAAATATCGCCATTCATATTTAATTACATTAATACTAAAACAATAGAAATCGATCTTAAATTAAATTTTTAACTCATTAAGTATGACTAAAACTTAAAACTAAATTAGTGGCCGATAGTGGCGAGCTATTACTAATGGGGAAAAAAAATATTTGACAGTCACTTTCCTTTCCAGCAGTCGACCTCTTCAACGGGAAATGAGAGTGCGTGGTAATCTGCCGAAGAAAGGGTGCTTCGGTCGATTTACTAATTTCAAACCCCTACCCACATACATTACAAAAAACCGTCTCTAAACTACGTTAAATGACTCGACGAGACAAGTGGTAGAGCTACCGTAACGATTTTGTACGCGGTCAAAATTTCCCGACGCGTGGAAGCATTCCGGGCTTAGCAACTCCAGCATACGCCACCGAACGTTGAACCGATACCACTCGTCTAACACGCATAAGAAATAATTAGAATCCTTCCGCGACATAAAGGCAAGGTAGCCTCCTATTTTCTTGAGAGTCCATGCTGATAGGTAAACCCATCAGACTGGCAGTTCCATCAAGAAAATAGAAGGTCCTTACAGGGGTTACCCTAGGACAACACATCGGAAGGATTCTGTCGCGAAAGAAAAAAAAATCAAACAAAAGAGAGCGGAAGCTACAACTCACGTGAAGCGACTTCTAGTGTGTATCACACAACTCCACTGCTCCTGATAGTGGGACTCGAGTACCAGAGTACCTTACATCCTCCGTAAAGGACCAACTCGTCAGATGACGCGAAGTTCTTTCCCCCTTAGGATGTTTTAGGCCCCACGTTGGGCGCCATTTGTAATGATTTAAAACTTTTTAAGTCCGAACGCGGAACCGACCTCTCATCGGTTCTAGACGTTAAGTCGGAGTAGAGCCAACGAATGGTACCAACAAGTCAACCAATCCGTGCACCGTAACCCATTCACGCGGTGGCTGCTTGTCGGCCAGCTAGTTCGGAGAGGAGTTCGGCCGACCGGGTCAAATATCGATATTCATTGAGCAGTGTTTATATTCCGCCCGGCTTATTTTACCGACTGAAAGCGAAAGTATATATTTGATTCTTTGAGAATAAAACCATTCCTCAAAGATTTCATTTCCAAAGCAAGTTTCCGGCGGTCCAATCGTTCGGCGCCGCACATCATGGAAGTCCTGATTTGTATTACAGTCGCGATGAATATGTTGAAACGGCTTCGGGTAATAAAGTAAGTCGGCAAACTGTCCTCTGTGGATCTCAGAACATTGTCTTGAAGGGGAAGGTTATAGTTCAAAGCGGCGCTATAATTCGAGGCGATCTTGCTAACGTCAGAACTGGCCGTCATTGCATTATAAGTAAAGAAGCAGTTATAAGACCACCATTTAAGCAATTTAGCAAAGGCATATAAATCAATCTCTTAAATCGACACTTAGAATACCTTTAACAATTATACTAGACGCTATTAAAACAATTAATTGGGCTGTGCATATGAGGAAAAAATTTAGGAAACGGACAAAAACAAAGATTCAAAACGGGAACATTGTGACTAATGAAAGGAAATAGCTATTTAAAAAAATATTTATGTAAAATTGCTAAGGAATGAAATAACCGGATTATAATACAACAACAACAAAAAAATATTGAGGAAGATCAAATTAATTTATGCAATTAATTGATTACTTACTGAAAATATTCGATAATTATATTAAGTAATGGGTTAGTAGAAAACAACCTCTAAGAGCTGATTAAGATATAAAGAAAAAAACAACTAAATAACGCAATGAACGAAACCCTCATTTCCAATTTGCACAGTGATCCCTCGATTTATGTGAACTTGTATTTCCAACTAGGAATCGCGATATAAATATTTTAAATATTGGCAATATTATATTTTTGGTGAGGATATATTTGAGTAGATCAGTATTGTGAAGTCGTTTTAGCGGGTAGTATTTAGGTATCAAACTCTTTACTCACACCATGTAATTAATGTATAACTAGTACGATCGCCAGATATATATTACATTTAGGTCAGTAATATCTTCCATTTAAAAAGGACCACCCACTCATAGTTTTTAGTGCATTTTAGCGCATAATCAGCTTTGTAGGGAGCGCGTCATTGTTACACTATTTTTCCAGGCTAAAGTTAGGGTGGGGTGTTTTCTGTATAATCATATGTATCACGTTATTTGGCATTCACTGACTAATCAAAATACCTTTTTAAATATACAATGCAGATGTATGTTTTTTTTTGTTGTTAAGTTTCTTTTAGATCTTCCTGTTTTTTTAATATTGCCAAGGTATCAAGTATTTCCGGAATTTGGAATTTTATATTCTACTTTCCACCAAACATAATTTCTTTAACCAAATACATAAGGCTTCCCACAACATTCATCTTAATTCTCAGTTGTACATAACCGGAATTGCGGAAACGCGAGAGTCATGTAAATCGATGGGGAACTAATATACCTATATAAATAGATATAGTAAATCCCGTTTATAAATTAACTATACAATTTAGGTATAAATTAAATTAATTCAAGAGAAAAAAGATCAAAAACATACAAAATCAAGTAAACGCGATATTTATATGATTTTTTTTCTGATGCTTTATAAATCACAACCGCACGATAGAGCATGTAACGTTAAAAGTTGAGCTGAAATCATATTGAACGGAGAGAAAAAGTAAAATCAGTAATTCGCAAAAGTATAGAATGTTTTATGAAGTAGAAAGAAAAAATCCTTACAAAAAGTGTAAACCCGAAACAAACAAAGATCAATTCGTAATAAATTCAAATAAAAAGAATTTAATCAATTTTAAATAAATATAATCACAAAAAAATATAATGTATTAAATAGCTAATAGTTTTTTTTGATATTTATTATTACAATAATATGTAAAATGTAAGAAAGACTACATTAAAGTAAACGGTACAAAGAAATTACAATTTAATAATAGACAACACTATTAACATAGCTGTTATAAATAATAACCAAAACAGAAGAATACAAGGAAAAAAATGACAAAATAAAATTTGTTCGCATTAATAGGAAGAAAATGAAACAAAGAGATAGAGGTACCCAAAACGATTTTGGTTTCTTCATACCATGCATTAATTACAAGAAACATGAAAAAGCGAAATGATTAAAATACCATAGTTATATACAATATACATTCACATTAAAAACAAACACTTAGTGATACATACCCAAGAAAAAAATTCATAGAGTATAACATATAATCCTCTTCAATTTATTTCAGTATTCTTCTTCATTTGTTTTTATAATCTATCTGAAATGAATAAAGCCATGAATTGCTAAATAACCCAAGACTTTCCTTTTCAGTGGCTCGTTCTTTTTCAGTGGGCATAGAGAGTGTAGGGTAGGTATGCCGTCGCGAGGGTAGGGTTTCGACAAATCCGCTGAGGTCGGTTTCGCGTCGCGCGCGGTACGCGGTACCTTTGATTGTTTCGTCATTTCATTAGAGTAGTTTTCGTCGGTTTAATTTCGAGTAGCATATTTTTCGGTACCGCGTCGGTGATTCGGTAACGCGCCTATGGGATTTTGTAGCGTTTTTGATTTGAGATCTGTGGGGAGATCACATCCAGAATTAACGTAACGTAGGTTTCCCGTTCTGGATGAGTAATTGTTGACGCGTTTGGAAATCGGGCATGTTCAGGTGGCTGAAATATTGTAATTGAGTGTAACCCATTCGGAGACCCGCGACCGAAATCCTCTCCGAACTAGCTGGCCGACAAGCAGCCACCGCGTGAATGGGTTACGGTGCACGGATTGGTTGACCTGTTGGTACCATTCGTTGGCACTACTCCGACTTAACGTCTAGAACCGATGAGAGGTCGGTTCCGCGTTCGGACTTAAAAAGTTTTAAATCATTACAGGCTTCCTTAGTCTTACAATCGTTGAAGCCTCCGGTTTGTTAAAAAATATTCTGCAGCTCATGGTTGTATCGAGTTCGCCATTGATCCCCGTCTAGCTTCCCCCCAATTATTCTCCTAAGGACCCGTATTTCGAAGGCGTTCAATATGTTTGTGGATACTTCATGTTTTGCATCCATAGCAAAACACAGGTCTCATCACAGATTTGTATAATTGGAGCTTTGTTTTTCTGTGTATGCAGCTGGTCTTCAAAATCGTCCAAACCGAATAAATTATTTTATTTGCGAGCTGTATTCTTCGGTGTATTTCATCTTTTTCATTGCTGGTTCTCATTATTTTGGCGCCTGAATACACAAATTTGCTCACATTTTCGGTACTGCATATTTGAGCTATTTTTCTTCAACTATGTGATGAGTTTTGTTTTATTTTCATTGATTTGTAGCACTACTAGCTTTGCTTTACTATCGAGGTTTGGGAAGAGTTCTTTGACAGTTATTAATGACCGTGACAAAATGTTGATGTCATCTGCGTAGGCTACTTCTTGATTTGACTTGTATAGCAATGTACCTCATGTATCGACAGGCAGTTTTCTATGGCGTATCCCAGTACCAAATTGAATAGCAATTAGGCCAGCCCATACCCCTGCTTTAGTCCGATATTTGTTTTAAAGGCATCGGTGAGTTAGTTATTGATGCGGACTTTGGGGTTGTCAACGTCATTGTCATTTTGGTAAGATGGACTGATTTGGTTGAAATAACAAAGCATAGAATTATGTAGTATAGTAAGTTAGGATCAGTACTGTCGTATGCATGCTTAAAGTTAACGAAAATTTGGTATACGTCTATGTTGACCTGCCAGTATTTCTCAAGAACCTGCCTGACAGTGAACTATTGGTTGCTCTAAAGCCACCTTATTACTCCCAAATAATACTATTGGCGTATGATTTGATTTCATTTTCTAAAATCTTTTCAAATATTTTGAACACTATGCAAAATAGTGATATACCCCTATTATTTCCGCACAGTAACTTGTTATCAGTTTTTCGAATAGGAAGTATAATTGATTGGCTCCAATCGTTCGACATATGTTCTTGTTGCAAAATGTGATAGATGACTTTATGGATGGATTTCTGAACACTGCTGCCACTATATTTAATGAGCTGATGGCGGAATAAAATTCATCCAGAGTTGGTGAAGCCAATGGAAGCTCTCCGGGAATATATATATATATATATATATATATATATATATATATATATATATATATATATATATATTATATATATATATATATATATATATATATATATATATATATATATATATATATATATACATATAGGCTTCGATGTTCTGGAACTGTGTAGAGGATTAAGGAGGCTCTTGAAATATGATGCCCATTTTTTCCTCAGCCTGTTTCTTTCAGCGATGATGTTGCCGATGTTATTATTGCAGAGCGCGATTTCGGACTGATAACCACGTGCGAAGCCTTTCAAAGCTTTGTATGCTTGTCTTGTGTTGTACATCGATGCTTCTCAATTAGTCATCATTGTATTTTCTTAGCTGAATTCTAATTATTTTATTCGCTACTCTTCTGAGATTTTCATAATGTTCCTGGTTTTCCTACTATGAATTTCTTGTATGCTTGTTTCCTTTTAATTAACTTATTTTGGGCCCTCACCATCAAACCAAACATTTTTTTTCGCGGCGGGCTTGATGTCCAATTGTCTGTTTTACCACAGCTTTTATTGCCGCTTTCGCTTTCAACCAGAGCTCATTGCTTGTTTTCGGCGATGCGTCTTAAAAGATGGGAGCCAGCTGGATGTCAAAGATCTCCGTGAAATTTTTGCCGTTTGGATAACTGGTCTTCACTGAATACGCTTTTGTCATGCCAAATCGGCAGGGTTGACTAAATCAACTAGTGGTTCAAGTTAAAATTGGCTCCTAGGTATGTATGAACGTCAAGTATTGTCATGCCCCAACGTTTTTGGATAAGAATATGGTCAATCTGGTTTTGTGTGTTGCCATCCGGTGACATTCAGGTCATTTTATATATGCGAGGGTGAGGAAACCAAGTTGAACGTATGACTAGATTTTTGCTACATGCAAAGTTAATCACATGAGCCTTGAAATCGCCCAGAATTATTTTTTTGCCGCTTGTAGGCAATGAATTGAGTTTCTTTTCCAAGTGATTGTAGAACGTTTCCTTCGTTTCTTCGTCCTTTTCTCCACTTGGGGCATGTACAGGTATATTTTGAAGGATTTTGCATTGATATGGATCGCGCTCAATCGTTCATTGATTGCCTTAAGATCAATAACGTGCAAGTTAAGCTCCCTATCCATAATAAATACCTCACAGAATTTTCACTTTCCATTAAAGATCCCCACTTTTGAATATTGTATGCGATCTCATATCTTGAATATGACTTCCAATCCAGTTCGTTTCCTAAATTGCCAATATTTTTAATTTATATTGACTGGCCTGTTGTAAAAGGTCTTCACAGCACCAGGGTGGTTCAGTGATATAGTATCCCAGGATCTAATTCCATAGTCCTTTTCTTGGTTGCCAGGCCGTTGCCGTGGGTGCAATCCTTTCCAAGGGTCGATTGCAGGTTTTGAAACAATGTAGGATTTTCCAGGGATGGGGAGTAAGCTCGTCACCTAACCTCCATTGCGATGGCATGGTTATTACTTTCAATTCCGTTATCATGCGCGGAACTAATGGAGAAAATGCTGTTGCCTCTTGCGTGCTGGCTGGTCCTTCATCACCTTCACATACGGGGGTTAAAACGCGCCAAAAACAAAAAGCTAAACAACAGCAGGAAAAAATTGCAAAATCTCCCCCTACAAAAGTCGTCAATACTGTTGTGCAGGCAAAAACTGCAAAATCACCCCCCAAAAAAGACACTGTTGTCAACGATGGAAATATCTTTCTTAGTTCCAACAATGCCTTCCTACAACATCGCTCAATGAATACATTGGCCGAGCAGCACAGCCATCATCAACCTGTATTGACTGCATCTTCTGACGTTATTTTAGTGGATTCTGGACCTCATGATGTCCCAGCCACCTTGTTTCAAACTGGTTCAATTCGGCAGAGTTCAGCAAAATCGGAGGTACAGGTACAAGGTGCCATTTGTGTTCCATCGATTGCAACACTTGATCAACCGCCAATGCCTCTACCCACATCACTATCATCGATTTCTGAGTCTCAGAGTTATCTTCCGCTGCTCGATATTATCGCTCCACCGACTCAAATTTTTATCTCGCGTTTGAACTATCATACAAAGCCAGAATTGATCAGGAGTTACATCGTGGCAAAATTAGGATATGAACCTGCTTTGCTGATAGTCAAGAAGCTTACTCCAGAAAATCTCGACTCGCAAACGATTGCTTCATTTCGCATCACCACCAGTTCGGATATTAAAGCCCCGCTTAGATCTAATTTCTGGCCTCATGGTGTTTTTGTTAAGGAGTTTGTAAGTCAACCGCGGAAAAATTTTCGGTCGGGTGTTCGTCGGAGAGACAGAATATGAGTAATTCTCTTAATTTATATTATCAAAATGTTCGCGGTCTAAGAACCAAGACCAATGAATTCCGACTTTCTTCTATTGTTTCTCTTGATGACATCGTGTGTTTATCGGAATCATGGCTGACCGAGGATATATTGGATGTTGAAGTTCTTCCTTCTCATTTAGTGTTTCGTAAAGATCGTAACCGTTTAAACTCTGGCAAGTCTGACGGAGGCGGTGTGTTGATAGGAATTCGTAAAGAGACTTTAATAGCTTCCGTATGCAATTTCAAGGCGTCACCTCCAGTAGAATGTATTGCTGTGTCTGTTACCTTGTCCTCAGTTACAACCTTACTGATTTTGTCTGTATATATTCCCTGTGGAAGTTCCGTTCTTGTTTATGAAACATTCTTTTCAGAAATTTCTTCATACATTTTTAGCAGCTTTCCCTCTTCATTGCTTTTAATTTGTGGGGATTTCAACTTACCCCATGTTGTTTGGAATAGCACATTTTCCGAAATTCTATCTTTTGACAATTACTCTATTACCCTTTCCTCCTTCCTTTCTTTTTGTTCACTTTCACAATTAAATGATATCCCCAACGTTAACAGTAAAGCTCTGGATTTAGTTCTGTCTAATATACCGAAATCTTGTGTCTCCCTGCAGGCTGCCCTTACCCCCTACGTAAAACCTGATCCTCATCATCCTCCGCTTCATTTGCTGATTGTTCTGGCTCGTGATCTTGTCCAAAAAAAAGTTATCCCTTCTAGCTTTAATTTTCTAAAAGCCAAATATTTTGATATGGAGTTAGAATTAAATTCTGTTAATTGGTTTTCTTTTTTTCGAAACTTAAGTGTGGATGCAGCGCTTCAAAAGTTTTATACTTTTCTTGAATCCGTGATAACCAGTTATACACCGCTCTATGCACGTAGAAGGTTAAAAGATGCACCTTGGTTTAATAACAACATCGCTTCAGTCCTAAATGCCAAGGACGCTGCCCGCAGGAAATATCACTTGACGGGCTCTGATGTGCACCTACGTTGTTATAAAGGTCTAAGAACTGAAGCCAAAAGTTTAATTAAAAGTGCTAAAAGCCATTATATTGATCACGTGGAGGGCTCCATAAGGTCGAGTGCTAAAAAGCCTTTCTGGGCCTATATAAATTCGTTTAAAAAGTCCTGCGATATGCCCTACTCAATGAATTCTGATGGTATCACGTCTTCTGACAATGGGGAAATTTGTGAACTCTTTGCGCTACATTTTTCTTCTTTTTATAGTAAGACAAGTGGTGCAGCATCTTCATTCATCGATGGTCCAACCATGAATTTGCCATTTGCATATGTGAACCCTGTTGAAGTTGAATGCCTATTACATGGTCTGGATGGCAGTATTGGTTGTGGCTCAGATGGAATTCCCAATATATTTGCTAAATCTTTGTCGTCTTCGCTGTGTGTTCCTTTATCCATCTTATTTAACCAAAGTCTCGCAGATGGTTGTTTTCCTGCACGCTGGAAAAGAGCTAATGTCTTTCCCATTTTCAAATCTGGAGATAAAGCAAGCGTGTCCAATTACCGCCCCATTTCACTTCTTCCCTGTTTTAGCAAAGTTCTCGAAAGAATTGTATACAAACAAGTTTATCCTTTGTTGCTTCCGTTTTTTGCCAATGAACAGCATGGGTTCATCAAAGGTAGATCAACTCTTACCAACCTTTTATCTTTAACAAATAAGATTGCTGCTGAGTTTGATAAGGTGAACCAAGTAGACGTTATCTACACAGACTTCTCTAAGGCCTTTGATTCAGTTGATCACCTGATTCTTATCCAAAAATTGAGTAATTCCGGCTTAGGCAGTTCTATTGTACATTGGTTCTGTTCTTATGTTGCTGATCGGAGTTGTGTGGTTACCATTAATGCCCATAAATCCTCTCCATTTGATCCCTGTTCTGGAGTCCCACAAGGCTCCATTCTTGGTCCTCTGTTGTTTCTCGTATTTATCAATGATATTCCTTCCCTACTCAACTCCCGTGCACTCATGTATGCAGATGATTTGAAAATATTCAGGGTGATCGAATCTGTCAATGATTGTATTATTCTGCAGAAAGACCTGGATTTACTAGCCGGCTGGAGTGCAACTAATCGGCTGAAGTTAAATGTAAACAAATGTTTCAAGATGACTTACTCCCTTAAAAAGTCTTCTTTTGATTATAACTATGCGATTGCTAATGTTTCTTTGAGAGCTGTGGTGTCCCACAAGGACTTGGGAGTATTTTTCGATACCAAGCTTCATTTTGGACAGCATATAACTCATCTAGTATCTAAAGCATCTCGTATGTCAGGCTTCATCCTCAGATCCACAAAAGATTTTAAAGATATTTCATCGTATGTTTGTTTATTCTTTTCTCTTGTTCGAAGCATATTAGAGTATTGTTCGCAAATATGGAGTCCGCATCAACGTTACCTAAGAGATGCTATTGAAGCTGTGCAACGTAGGTTTACTCGGTTCCTTTTTGTTAAATTCCGTATCCCGTATTGCGCTTATAGTGATCGCCTGTCTTTTCTGCGCATTCCTTCATTAGTCTCTCGCAGAGTTTTTCTCGATGAATGCCTTCTTTTCAAGCTTTATCACAATTTGCTTCCTATAGGCCTTGGCATTGAAATTTCCTCCTTCAATACCGGACGTCCAACTAGATCCTCGGTAGTCTTCAATGTTCCCTTTGCTCGCACTGATATTTTATTTTTTTCGCCTGCTGTACGACTTCCACGTAATCATAACGCGCTTGGTCTTGGTGTAATACCGCTGTCTTTTGCTAAATTCAAAAAAAACTTAAGGAATCGGTTCTTCTGTTTAACTTCGAAAAATAATTTTTCTATTTCTAATTAATTTATTGTATTTTGTACGTAGTTTCCTTTTTCATTTAATTTTTTATTATCCTTTTTAGATATATTGATTGTATGTATAAACTTTGTTATATTTTTTGTTTGTCTATAATGTAATTGGATTATATCTGTTTTATAGATTAAATAAATAAATATAAGATTAGCCTTCACCCTCTAACGTCACCACAAAGGAGATGTCAGTAGAATTTAGTAGCAGGGCTGTAGGTATATTCATAGTTATGTTGCTTGTGCTTTATTCAGCATTAATTGGTATGGAAGCATCCTCAAAATACTCTCACGTGCATAGTGCAAACGGGCGTATGAATTGAAAATCAAATTAAGTACTGCAAAACTATTATCTTGCAATGCAATTTTTTTTTTGAAAGATTTAATTAAAAAATCAAATTTTAAAAAATTAAATAGAAACAAGTTGAGTAAGCAGGAGAGTGCTCCTACCAGAAGGCCTTTGTAAACATCCTAGGGTTAGAAGCTAGTTTTCTAATGGCGTGAATCGATAACTTGAATTATTCATCCAATACTTGGATATGAAATCGTTCAAATTTATACAAAAGACGCACAATTTCTTTCATAAGCACAGTGCAGCCGCCATTTTAATCTAGCTTAAGTGATTTTTCTGAATGCTCGGCCGATTGAACATGTTCAAGTTTAACACTATTCCTTAAATTTTCATGAAAATTGAAAGAAAATTAAAGTGCCTAAGTCAATTTTAAACATATATAGGGTTTTCCAATAAGAGGTGTTATTTTGAATAGATCTTGTGATTTAACACCTTGCGACTTCTTTCTTTGGAGCCACGTGTTAGAGCAGGCCTACGCCAATAGCCCAGCGTCGATTCAAGATCTCAAAGATGAAATTCATGAGGCTATTGAGGACATCGGGCATCCAATTTGCGATTTGGTTATGGGAAATTTCATGAAGAGGATATGGTCCTGTAAGCGTATCGTAGTGGTTATTTGCCTGATGTTAATTTTTGCCATTAACGACACATCTTCTTCTTTATAATGAAATAAACATTCGATCATTTGTATTAAAAATGGCATTTTTATTTCTTCTTTCTTATTGGAAAACCCTATATGAACCATAAACACGTGTTATTGTTGTTGTAATTTCATATAATTGAAATGGCTACAACTCACTTCATTATGATTCGATCTCAATTAAATTTTGTGAACATATATATCTTATGTCAGCCTATATAATTGCAAAATTTCAAGAAGTTTAAAGGTACCGTTTTGATTTTATGGGCAAAAATGTAAAATCTACAAATCTTACTATTATTAACAAAGTTGAGCGAATTTAGGTTTCTAAGGTATTTGTTGCCCTTTTACTCATTAAGGCCCACGTTCGTGATAATTTTCAGATTTTTCGGCTGAAAGGTGTCCAATCGCAAGGGGGGGAGGGGGTGGACAAAAATTTTGGGTACATTTTGCCTTCCCCTGGGCCCCCTAATTCATAAAATGATTTTTGTATTTCAGATTCTAAAAGTTCTAATCAAGACCTTGCATTTTATACCCCCTTCGACTACCTTTGATTAAAAAAAATGTTCAAGGGCCAATTCGTTATTAGGGGGGAACCCCCTTAAAAAAATTTTTGAAATTTTCGTTAAGGCCTTAACTTTTGAGAGAACATCACTTCTGACCTTTTCACAAAGTTTGAGCATTCTTGCTTCAATAGTTTCTGAGGAAATCAGCAGCGGCGCACAGACAGACGGACAGATAGGTCGCGAAACTTGTAGGTCTTTGTAAAAAAATTTTTTACAAAGACCTAAAAAACGATCGTTATAAGGCCCCGTCATAGTAATGCTCAAGCCACACTAAACTCCACATAAGCTCAAGGATCAATTTGGACCAATTAATTAAACGCAATTGACGCGTGGACTTAAGGATGACTGAAGAAGACATAGTTGGATATAGAAATCATAATCGACATCAATCACTGAATGAACACTGAACGCTATATCTCATGTGCTCCATGGGGGCCACACATAGATATAGAGAGTATTGGATCCACAATCGGTTGCAAGAGCCGAAGCAATTTGCAACCATCGCTAAAGTTGTGTGAAGTTGAGGTTTGAAGTGATATGTTTTTGTTTTTGCACTTAATTCACTCCGAAGCACGTTCACGTTTATGAAGTTCTTAATTTTGAAGATCGCGTGTACGAAATTGGCACTTTAGTTTTCTATTTTTATTAAAAACTTACAAATTTTCCATCAGCTTTGACACATGAGTTTTCTCGCCTCTACGAATTTCTCTTGCTTTGACATTCGGGTTTTCTGTGAGAGTCGTTTGTTGTGTTGTACTCAAACTGTTTTACGAATGATAATGGAGGCACGATCGTGTGCACGTGAAATGAAATTTTTTCGGCCTGCACGGGTGTTAGTGGGGGAAGTGATTCTTCGTAAGAGAGGAAAGAAAAACCTGTCTGGGAACAAAGGGGCAGGAGAAGCAGAGGGAATCATATAGTTTCGAGAGCGTAAGTTATTTATAACTTATTTATGTGGTAAATTTGCTTCCCACACGAACGAGTACACAGATACTCGTTGCTCATCCATTTATTTATATGTCTTTGGGGCTACATATGTCATATATATGAAATGGCTTAATGCGACTTACCCTAAAAATTATTTACGTTTGTGAAACATATACATGTTTGACAGATGAACAATTTGCTATATTGTAATTATTGCAAATTGCTTCTGATTGGTTTTCCCACACAATTCAGACCTTCAGTGGACGAAGAAAGCTCTCAAGGATTACAGCATTGCTACAGTTTTTTCCATTATGCTAGAGAGCGCATTGAATGTGACAAACCGCTGCAAGATTATCTGCTGCAATTGAAACTCTGCGCATGATTAAATGTAAGCAAATACACAGCAAGCGCTGGTCTTCCTGACGTCTGAGTGAGCTTTTAATGTAAACAATATATGAAACACTGCATACTATATCAGGCTGGGGATGGCGGCTTTTGATAAAAGTCAAACGATTCTTCAGTTTTTAGGGTTTTGTCATCTTTGGCTCAACCGGGCGGCTGTTTATAGCAAAACAAGTTAAGGTAGTAGGAGAGTGCTCCTGCCAGAAAAGTTCTGTAAAACAATTAGTAAATAAAACAATATATTCTACATATCAAAACTTGACTAATATACAGATTTCATAAATTGAGCTCGAAAAATTATTATGGTTATTATGTTTTCAAATTCGCAGCCATTTTGTTTCAAGCTTCTTAACCCCATTGCTGAATTAGTCATAATAACAGATCAATCTTACAAACCATTTCTAAAATTTTTATCAAAGTTTCCACATATTGGCAGTGTCTAGATCCGTTGCAAACGTGTTTCTCCTTAATATGACGTGTTAATGTTGTAATTGTTAAATATTCAATAGGCTGTAACTTAGCTGTTTATTGTTCAATTATTATGAAATTTTCAGAATACATACAATTGCTTCCAAGAAGCTTGAATCGCAGGTTTTGGGAAATTCAAGGGTCCCATTTTGATTTTATAGGCAAAAATGCAAACTTTATAAAATGTACTATTCTTAACAGAGTTTATCGAATTTCGACTTCTGGGGTATTTGTTGCCCTTGTACTCCTGAAGTCTCATCACTGTGATTTTTTTCAAATTTTTCGGGTCCAATCGCGAGGATGCACCACAAAAAGCGAAATTTGCCATTTGCCTGTTTTGAAAAGTTCTCATCAAGACCTTTCATTTGATATCCATAATGCCTACATGCCATTTCCCTATATGGGGAGACCCCCCTAAAACACCTTATAATCTTCTATCTTTTTGTGATGAAACTTTGAAGAAGGCATCATGTCGCATCTACTTACAAAAACTTATGTTTGTAGCTTATGTAGTTTGCAAGAAAAAGTTGTGTGAAACACGAACGGACGGACGGACGGACGGACAGACAGGACGCGATTTTAGTAAGGTTTTGTAAAATGATTTTACAAAAACTTAAAAACTTTTTTTTTTAGGTAGAATCTTATTTTTTGGTTTTCTATTTAGGGAATTTCAATTTCGGTTTTCTACTTAGCAATTTCAAAATTTTCAAAAAATTCGAAACAAAATGAATATATATTTTTATGTCCATTGCTCAGCTTTAAGTGTAAATAGACTTTCGATTTTTTAACTCACTACATTATTTATACAATACAAACAGCAAAATATTTTACCTTTATATTAAAAATGACAAACTAACATAACAGTCCATTCAATAAATCCGTAGGATGACACATAGATGAGGCTACTAGAATTTTTCCATATGATTTTTTATTAGTACTAACCTTCAAACGATACGTGTATAAATTTAACAGCAATCGGACTATTGATTCGTGAGTCATAGCATTTTGTGCGAAGCGACTTTTGTTATTGAAAAAAATGAAAAAAGCGAATTTAGAGCTTTGATAAAGCATTGCATTATCCGGACTCTGCTCCATCGAGAAAAAAGGTAGAAACGTGGATTGCTGAATTTAAATGTGGTCGTAGCAGCACAAATATTGCGGAGAACAAAGGACGCCCAAATGAGGCTGTTATACATAAAAAAGTCCACAAATCGGCTATGAACCATCGCAAATTGGAAGTGCTCGAGCTAGCTTACATTGTAAAGATATCAGATGGTAGTGTTTTTACCATTTTATATGAAAATTTGGGTATGCAAAAGCTCTGTGCAAAGTAGGTGCCGTGTGAGCTCACAGTCGACCAAAAACAACAACGCATTGATGCTTCAGAGAAGTGTTTGGCGCTGTTAAATCGCAATAAAGTCGAATTTTATCATCGATATGTGCGAATGATGAAAGATAGCTTCACTATTACACACCAGAATCCAAAAGACAGTCAGCTGAGTAGACAGCAGTCGACGAACCGAATCCAAAGCGAGCAAAGACGCAACAGTTGGCTAGTAAGGTGATGGCGTCTGTATTTTGGGATGAGAACGGAATAATATTCATCGACTATCTCCGAAAAGGAGCCACTGTCAGCAGAGACTATTATTGTGTACTTTTGGATCGATTGAAATCGCAAATAAACGGCCGCATTTGCAAAAGAAAAAAGTGTTGTTTCACCAAGACAATGCACCGTCTCATAAATCGATGAAAACGATGGCAAAATTGAATGAATTGGGCTTCGAGTTGCTAACCCACCCACCGTATTCTCCAGATTTAGCCCCTAGCAACTTTTCCTTGTTTTCAGATCAAATGCTTGCTGGAAAGAAATTTGAGTCCAATGATGAAGTAATCACTGAAACTGAGGCCTATTCTGATGATCAAGAGAAATCGTACAATAAAAGTTGTATCGAAAAGTTGGGAAATCACTATACTCATTGTATCACCCTCAAAGGCAACTATATTGAATAATAAAATCGAGTTTTGTCAAAATTTTGTTTTTTTCTTACTTATCCTACAGACTTATTGAACAACCTATTATTGAAATCCAATTCGATAGCTTACTGTTAAGGTTAATCATTCATTTACAGTATAAGTATGAAAGAACTTTCACTTCACACCCTACGTAGAGTCCTCCATATTAAAACAAAGTAAGTATAAACACTAATACTAAGAACCAATCAAACCTAGAAAGTTACTTTGCTCTATTGACTGTGGTCTATTATGATGCCTACGTAGGGATGGCGAAAAAAACGGTTTTCAGGTTTTCGTCTTCGGTTTTTTTATTCCTTTGTATCCAGTTTTTTATCCAGTTCATGACTTTGAAAGAAAACGCCGGGTTAAGCCAGGAGAGAAAAACCCTAAAACCGGTTCGTTGAAGCAAAAAAAAACAAGTTGGGTAAACAGACCTACGCTCATGTCAGAAGGGTTTTGTATTCAATTTTCAAAATGCAGTCACCAGATCGAATCAAATCAAGAAACATGCCAAAGACGATTTTATTGGAGAAAATGTGAAATACGAAGATCATACTATTATTAACAAAGTTGAACGAATTTCGACTTCTGAGGTTTTTGGTATTCTTATACTCATAAATATCTCCCTTGATAATTATTTCAGATGTCCAGCCGCGACGGAGGAAACACATTTTTCATGTATTTCCCCCTGTGCCCCCATTGAAGCAAAAACTGACAGTTTTACAACTGTTTTGAAAAGCTTCCATGAAAACTTTTATTTCATAATCATATTTATTTCATACCTTATAAATTTTTTTTTTGTAGTTGAACTTTTAAAAGATCACCACTTTACACCGCGAAACTAGTAGGGTTTTGTAAAATTATTTTACAAAACCCTAAAAACGGGTTTCGTTTAATCCGGTGCGGTTTTCTCTCATCTCTATAGCAAGTCGTTGCAAAAATTTTTAAAGGCGGCAAGTTAAGGTTAAACAAAAAAATGTGGATAGTATTTGCATGGACTGTGGCATCAGAAACTCACCCTCTTTCACATTCCCTATGTTTGTAATGCCTGCATTTTTCTTACACTAAGACACTTGGCGTTTAGAAAAGAAATAATGGCCAATAGGTAAAGAAGCACATATTGAAATAAAAAAATTGAGGCAACCACGTCAAAGCGCGGATGACACGCATTATGATTGTTTTAACGCGACATACAAAAATTTCGTATACAACATCGAAATAACCAAATTGAAGCAACCACACCTAAGAGTGAGAACCTCACTAGGTGTCGTGATACTCTATTACGAACAGCTTTTGCTAAATAATGGATCGCGTCATAAAATGGGAACAACGGAAGGGGTTCACGAGCTCAACTGCGTATACTGATTGGGCATTAGAAGATGACCGCTAAATGCTTGCTTATTTAATTCCCATGGACTAAGGTATGCTTCCGTTTTAAAGGTATTGTGAAATAAGTTTTTTTTACAATGCCTTACTTAAACCGCGACCTGTCTGTCCGCCCATCAGTCCATGTATAACAGCAACCTAGTTAATTCTCACAGTCCACATAAGGTAGAAAATTCGATGAATAGGTCGAAAATGGTGGCTTCTTCAAAGTTAAATTAATAAATAATTTTTTTAAGATTTTAAGGGAGAGCTCCCAAGATAGGGGTGACACTTAAAAACAAGTTTAACCAAAGGTAGTCGATATGGGTATCAAATTAAAGGCCTTGATGAGAAGATTTGTGTCCCTCCTCACGATTGGATATCTTTGGACACAAAAATCTGAAAAAACAAGAAAGTAAGTGTTTATATAGTAAAAACACTGTATCTACTCCAAAACTACAAGTTTATTTAAAATATGGATATGCCCATTTCGAGAGTAACTTGCTCTTTTCTTCAGTCCATTGATACAATGGACTGAAGAAGAGTGCAAATTACTCTCGAAATGGCTATATCCATATTTTAAATAAAGTTGTAGTTTTGGTTTTTACTATATAAACATTTTGAATTACTGCAAGTTTCGGATTTTTTAGTAATTTTACAATATGCTTCTGGCAGAAGTACTTTTCTGCTACTTTTATATTTTTTGTTTATCAGGGGAAACAAAGACAGAGAACTCTCTCCGGACAGTCTAATCACGAAAATGCTTGCATCGGTTGACAAATGGAACCATATGGCATATTATGTTCGGAGAGTCCTAAAAAATATAGGGGCGGGAGCGTTGCGGTTGAGAAATCAGTTTTCCAGCAGCCAGTCCATTGAAGCTTCCACAGTCTTACAATCGCTAAGATATATACTTAGAGCTTTATTTTCCAGTGTATGCAGTTGACCTTCAAGATCGGCAAAACTGAATAAAATATTTTATTTGCGGTGGTACTTTTCGGTGTATTTCTTCTCCTTCATTACCGGTGCTCATTATTTTGGTGCCTTTATGCACAAATTTGCCAACATTTTCGATATTGTATTTCAAGTGTGATATTTAGGAGATTTGAGGCCTCGACTGCGTCATGAGTTTTGTTTAATTCTCATTGATTTGTACTTCTACTAGTTTAGCTTCGCTGTTGAGTTTCAGGAAAAGTTTTTACTGCGGTTGTTAATAACCGTGATAAAATGTTTATATCACCGGCATAGGCTGTTACTTGGTTCGACTTATACACTAACATACCTCTTGTGTCGACAAGTAGTTTTCTTATGACATATTCTAGGGTAAAATTGAATAGTAATGGGGCTAGCACATCTCTCTAATTTAGTCCGATATTTGTGTCAAAGGCATCGATGAATTGGTTATTGATGCAGGCTTGGGAAATTGTTGCTATTATTAACTTTTTAAGCGATAGGCTAATTTAGCTGGAGTACCTAGCAAAACATTATTTGGAACAGTACATTATGATCAATACTGTCGTGTATTGCGTAAAGTCAAAGGAAATTCCGTGTAAGATAATGTTGAACTCCCAGCATTTTTCAAGTACCTGTTTGATTGTAAACATTGTTGATCTATCTGCTTCAAAGTCACCTTGATACTTCCCATTAATACTGTTTGCATAAGATCTTATTTGTCTCCTAAAGTCTCTGAAAATATTTTATTCGTCGTACAAAGTAGTGGTATGCCTCTATAGATTCCACACTGTAGCTTGTCAGTTTTTTTTTGTGTATAGGAAATTTAATTGATTAACTTGTCCCACTCGGCATTTGTTCTTGTTGCTAGGTGTACTAGGTACACTTAGCAACAAGAATGGCTTTCTTAACATCGCTGCCGCCATATTTATCCCCGGCGCTCTATTATTAATTTGGGCCTCGATGGCGAAGCAAACATCATTATGAGATGGTGAAGCCAATGGAAGTTCTCTGGGAGTATTCATAGGCTTGAATGCTCTAGAGATGTGCGGAGGAGTTAATAAGTTGTTGAAATAATAAACCAGTCTTTTATTAATCCTGCTTTTGCCAGAGATAATGTTACCGATGCCATCACGACAGGATTTGGTCTTGAGCTCATAACCTTGTTTCAGGCTATTCACTACTTTGTACGCTTGTCTTGCGTTGCTGCTCGCTAGACTTAGGTACATCGATGCTTCTCATATGGTCACTTTTTGCCTGATTTTAATTACAACTTGTTTGCTACTTCTCTGATACTTTCCCAATGTTCTCTTTTCATCCTGGTTTTCCGCCATAAATATTGTCTGTACGCCGGATTTTTTTTGTGCAACGCATTCTAGTATTCAGAATCGAGCGATCATTTCTTTTGCGTGAAGCTTGATGCTGGGTCGTCTGTTCTGCTTTGGTCTTAATTGCTGCTTTCACTTTCACCTACAGCTCGTTGCTCGTTTTCAGCGATGTGTCTGACAGGCTTGGAGCCAACTGATAGTCGAGGGTCTCCGTGAAATTTTTAGATACAGACGTCATTTAGAGGCTCTTGATGATGACTGATCTTCAATGAATACTTCTTTGGCATGCGACATCGATAGGCTGATTTGATCAAGTAATGATCCAAACTTTAATTTGCCGGATGTGAAGTATGCTCGAGGCCCATTGTTGTTTAATCAGATCATGGTTGATCTGGTTTTGCCATCTTATGGTATCCAGGTCATTTTATGTAAGCTTTATTTATAATGAAATTGTAGCTTGAAACCTATGACAGTTTGCTCTTATTTTTATAATTGAATATTAAACAATGGTCAATTTCGTTTATGATAAATCTTTGTGTGTAGCTTTATAATTGAGTTGCATTTTAATAAATTTCTGAAAAATTTTTAGACATGAAAAATGTTAGAAGAATGTGGTTTCAAGGTGTGTTCTAATTCTCCTTAAGCCATCACCCTTATTTGATACACACCGGTGATGGCAACCAGCATGCTAAGACGTGAGGGAATCATTTTAATTTATTGTACTTATGTGAACTCAATCTAACATTTTTCTTCTCTAATAATTTTTCAGAAATATTATTAAAATGCAACTCAATTATTTAGCTACATACAAAGAATTTTCGTAAATATTACAAGTTATTGGAGCTATGCAATAAAAGCTCACTGTAGAGCAAAAAATTATCGTATAGATTTACATTAAGTTTATGTAAAAAGGGTGAAATTATCAATTTAAAAAGTTTAGCAAAGAATGGAAAAGTTTATTTGTTGATTAGACTTACTATACATTTGGGCTAAGTGTCAAGTTAGAATTGAGGGAAGGCCCTTTGAACGACGCCTGCTTACTCAGGCCCGAAAGGAAAGCGATTAATGTACATGACTTCACAGCAGGAACTGCCAAAAGCTGTTCAATTAGTTTAAAACAAGTTGGGTAGACAGACCTATGCTCATGTCAGAAGGGTTTGTACTCAACTTACAAAATGCAGTAACCAGCAACGAATAAAATCAAGAAACATGTCAAAGACGATTTAATTGGAGAAAATGTGAAATTCGAGGATCATACTATTATTAACAAAGTTGAACGAATTTTGACTTCTGAGGTATTTGTTATAGTTATACCCATAAATATCTCCTTTGATATTTTTTTCAGATTTTTTAGATCACTGGTGTACGTTCGCGAGGGAGGAAACACATTTTTCATGTATTTCCCCCCCTGTGCTCCCACTGAAGCAAAAACTGTCAGTTTAAGAACTGTTTTGAAAAGCTCTCATAGAGAACTTTCAGTTGATACTCATATCGGCTACCTTTCATGAAATTTTTTTTCAGGGGCCACTCCTCTGTACTGTGATCATCGATTCATGGCCTATTCTTTCGAGTCCTAGAATGGTTACAAAGCCCTTTTGCTAGGAGCTCTCTCCTGCCTCTTCGACTTGTTTCAATTGTATGTGCTCATCTTCATGATACCTATCACTCCTGAAATTTTCATGCAAATTCTAGCAAAGCTGTAGTGTCTAAGTCGGTAAAAAGCGCATATGACTCCATAGCAATATGTTTCCATAGTAATACAGGGCATATTGCTCCATAGTAATACACGAAAATTCAAATCGCTATAACTTCGGTAAATACTATTCGATCTAAATAGGCATCTCTTTGCTAAATTTTATTGAGTTTAAGGGTACCGTTTAGATTTTATTCAAGAAAACACAAAATCGATAAATCATACTATTACTAACAAAGTTGAGTGAATTTCGACTTCTCATGTATTTGTTGTTGTTGCACTCAATAAGGCCTACATTCATGATTTTTTTCAGATTTTTCGGATGGAAGGTGTCCAATCGCGAGGGGGGGTACGTGAAAAGTTCGTACATTTCCCCTTCCTCTGCCCCCCTCGGTACTTATAAGACAATTTTAAGACTTGTTTTGAAAAGACCTCATTGAGACCTTTCCAATGACACCCTACTCGACTACCAATGGTGAAAATTTTTTTTTGAGGGGTCACCCCCTTATATGGGGAGACCCCCCTTAAACGCCTTTGAAAAATTTTTTCACCCTTGAACTTTCTACAAAGTTTCATGGCTGTAGCCCTTATAGTTTCGGAGAAAAAGTGCTGTGACATACAGACGGACGGACTGACGGACGGACGGACGGACGGACGGACAGACGGATACAGGTCGTGATTGCAATAGGGTTTTGTATTTTAGTCATTCATCCGCTTTCGGGCCTGTGTGAGGGGGCATTGCTTCGAATTATCTGACGGTTTGATTTTTGGAAATATTTTGGGAGAAGAGTTGAGTATAGGTATAAGTTTCTTTATAAAGTAAAGTGTGTTTAGGTATTCGTTATGCAAATATCTAACTCCCGTTGTGGTGGGTGAGGTAGTGTGAGTTAGCTGTATTTTAATTAATTATATTAAGTATTTAGAAAATGCTGTGTGGTCTGGAATTTCGGTTAAAATATGGCGAGACTTTCTTCTACTGATTGCAGGAACGTGCGATAAGTATAAATCACGGTAATTTGTTGAGCCATGCTCTTATAAACAGCGGCCATTTTCATTGTAGTTGCGACTAAGCCATGTAACTGATGTTGATGAAATTTTGGTCAATAATAGTTATTAAAAGTCTAGATAAGCAAATGTTTTTTTTTCAGGTTAGGTTGTTAAGCTTCACATGGCGCCTAGTCAGATTTGAAAATTTGGAACTTGTCAGACCCAAGTTTTATTTGATTAATATAAATCTTGATTTATTGGATCAATCAAACAAAAAGATGCTGCTTACATCTAATTACGTTGAAATTGTTGTGTACATACTTGTTGCACCAAAAACTCTATTCTATACAGAGAAACTCATAAAAACAAGTAAATACTTTCTAAACTTTAAATACAAGAATTTTATTTTAAAAAAGAACGTTCAAATAATAAATCCGTGCAATAATTTACTTAGCTAAAAACGATTCAAATTCACTAATTCGATTTACCAATCGTAACGACTTATTTTCGAGAGAGATAGTTCCGTACTGTACAATTTTCAAGAGTTGCCAGTACTCAAATTTTTAAACAAAGAAAAGCAATTTCAGTGCTTTTCCTTTAACAAATTGAGTTGTCTCTATCTAACTATTTACCATAATTGTCATTGTGTATGTTACGACATTCTGATACTTTTAAGTCTACTATTCTGAATTATAACATCTTAATGACATTTACATTGACATTTCACTTTAAATGACATAATTGTTTATTATTTTTACAAGTACGATAGCAAAGTTTTAAAGTTATAAAGTTTCAGGTGAAAAAGTGACCGGGATTTGTGTTTTCTGCTGCGTTATCAGATAAGTAGCTTGATTGAGTTTACTTAACAATGATTCTTTGTGTGGTTTTCTTTTCTAATTCAGATGATGATGCAGAATAGATGCAGTTGTTGATTGCCGAACTGACTGGTGAGGAACACACTCCCCCGGCCGGGGGGAGATAACACCTCAGAATAATTTAATAAGCAAATCGTTCTGTAAGTTCAATGGTTAGTTATTAGGTTTTTACTTGGTATACTTTCTGTGTCGGTTCCTTATCGTCTCGTTTTCATTCACCATGTGAAGAGTTTCTTTGTCATATCTATATCGGCCTTTAGTGGTTCCAATTTTTCCCGGCGGTTTGTTGCGTGATATGGACGTCCACATACACCTTTTTTAAAATTCGACATTTGTTAAAAACTAGTTTATATATTGTCTGCCATCACGGTCCGGTAGAAACAAAGGAAATTAGGGATCTATCTTTGGATTAGCGACTTCTGTTTTCTAGGGTACAATCATGTTAGGTAATTGCGAAAGGCATACAGGTCAGATGGATAGCGTTGTAACAAATGAAGTAGGAAAAATAACGTTGGTGATATAATACTTCGTGCGCTACTTTGCACTGGTTTGAACTGGCAAAAGTGCAATTTTCATGACTGCTCTTTTGTAGAATTTGCCGTTTGAAAGCACCATTACAGCTTGTACTACCGCATCATACCCTGGATGGACTTGAATAATCCTGGCCAGAGACCATCGGCAAGAAGGAGTTCTTTCTTTTTTCAATAATCATAAGTCGCCTACTTTGGCGTTATTTTCTGTTTTGATCCACTTCGGCCGGCGTTGTAAACGGCTTAAATAATCCATTTGCCACCGTTTCCAGAAATCTTGGGTGATTTTTTGTGCCAGTTGCCATCCATCGAATTGATTAATATTGACTTCCTCCAACCACTGGTGCCGGAACCGGGGGGGGGGCAAGGGGGTACTTGCCCCCCACTTTTTTAGAAGGTGGGAAAAGTATGCTTTTTGCCCCCCCCCTGATTTTTGAGAAATAAAAAATATTTTCATAATTTATAAATTTTTAACATCCTTAACTATTTTATATCCGATCATAGACTTTGATATCCATACGCAAATGAACTTCTACTATGCAAAGTAAGAGTTAAAAGTTCAAAATTTGGCGCTATTTAGCTCAACTCTTTCAACTTAGTTTAGTTCAACGTAGTTGGATTCTACACCATCGGCCCTCTCTTTCTACACTGTGCATCCGTATATGTATTCATAGTGCAAGAGAACTGGAAAAGTGTCGAGCATCTTTGACTCGCAATTAGTGTGAATCAGTGATGTGATGTTCCGTGAAAATCGTGTGGTTTATGAGCAGTCTGGTTGTCACCAGTTGTGGTCAGTTGTCTCTTGTGTTGTCACTTGCCACTTGTTTATTAAATTGATAACGTGGGGTTAAGATCGAATCACTTAATATGGATAATTATACATTGTAAGGTGAGTAGTATTTTTCCTGTATTTATTGTACTTTTTATCGGTTCATGAGGTTCAGTAATCAGAAAAACTACTCATTTAATTATTTAGCGATTGCCTTTCACCAACCTATTATCGAAGAAAAGTATGCAATCGTTTATTTTTGCCTAAATGCCTTAAATAAAATTTAGGATCAAAAAATATAATCCTTCAGTATAATTCAGTGAAGATTTGCAGAAAACAAATCTGTTGTAATATATGAAATCCATATAAATCTTAGAAACATACTATGTAAAAGTTTTATATTACTTGCAACTGTAGGTGTTCCTTGAATCTAGATCGGCATCAGAATGGCTCAAAAAAAGATATCTGATTTTTTTGGTGCCAGTTCTTCTTCAGTAAAAAACCAAGTTAACAGCAGGCATGATGAAGTGATTTCAGATAATGAAGGTATGTATGTCAGAAAATATCAATTAATGTTGTGAAATGCATTTATTTGTATGCGATATCCTCAAAAAGTTTTCAATCAAAGATGTTGAACTTTTGTCATCGGAATTCATTTCTCAATACTGTGACTTCGAACTAAAAATGTAACAAGTAAAAATACACCAACATAAATATTGCGAAATTAAAAAATATGAATTGTTTTTTAATGTCGTAACTGGAATTTCTCTTTCCCAAAATTCTCTTTAATGCTTGGTTGTTTTAATTTTTCTATATGATGACCAAAAGTTTATTGCATGTAGAATGCAGGCAATATTTAAAAAAAGATATCTTCATTAATTTCAGTTGCATTAATGGATGAGAAAGAAGTTGGAGACATGGAAGGATTGCCAGCTCAGAAGAAATCGCAGGCTGTGACAAACAGCGTTCCTGTTCTTGGCGCAAAAAATCAACCTCCGGCAACTTTCGAATTTCCGGTGACCAATGGAAGAAAATGTGGTCATTCGTGGTTTTCAAGTTTCTCGTGGTTGCATTATAACGAAGAAAGAGATTGCGTTTTTTGTTTTTCTTGCATTGAAGCATTTCATATGGTCGCAAATTCTGAAAGCAGCTGGAAAAATGGCGCAGAAGAGGCATTTATATCGATCGGTTTCCGAAATTGGAAGAAAGCTACAACGAAATTTCTGACTCACCAAAAAAGTGGATTCCATGTCAAAAACTTAAATATCATACTAAATCGAGAAAATACTCAAACAGTTCATAAGCTATTGTTATCTGCAAATCAAATTGAACAAGCGAATGCAAGAAAGTGCCTCCTTACAATTATTAGCACACTCAGATATTTGATGCGTTCGGGGCTGGCAGTTCGCGGGCATTTCCATAGCAGTGGCAACTTTGAAGATCTTCTTGAAGAGCGAAAGATGGACGTTCCAAAATTACACTCATGGCTTCAAAGATCTAATAATAACACAAGTTCAGATGTTCAAAATCAGATAATCGAAATAATGGCTTTCAAAGTACTGCGCGAAATTGCTGATTTAGCAAGAAACTCAAACTTTTTCGCCATTATCGCAGATGGCACAACAGACATAGAGGGTCGTGAACAATTTCCAGTTTGCATTCGATTTGTAGATCAAGATTTTCATATTCACGAGTCGTGTCTTGGCATGTACAATCCAGAAGATATAAAAGGCAAAACATTGGCTTCTGTTATCCGAGATGTTCTTTTGAGATTGAATTTTTCAATTTCCAAACTTAGTTCTCAATGTTATGATGGTGGTCGCAACATGTCAGGGCGTATAAAAGGAGTACAAAAGGAAATCACTGACGTGCAACCAAAGTGTTTGTATGTACACTGCTCCAACCATGTGGCAGATCTGGCCTTACAGGAAGTCGCCAAAAACATCCCAGAAATGTTTGACTTGCTTTCATTGGTGAAAGATGCAAGCAATATAACCCTTGAATCAGCAAAAAGGTAAAGTGTGTACTCCAACGTCGTAATACCACCTTGCCAAATAACTGAAGATAGTAATTTGGAACCGATGAAGAAACTCGTCCCATTGTGCCCGACAAGATGGTGCGTGAAGGAAAAATCCTTTCGCAGGTAAAGTTTTCTTAATTAATAACTGTCTTTTTCTTCTATGCAATGTAATGTATTATTCATTGTTATTATTGTTATTCTTATTATATTTTTATAATAATATCATTAAAAACCTTATTATATTCGGAACTTTAATAATATTCTAATATTTTCTATTAATAATCATTTTCCTTCTATATAATCGCACCATTATTTTCTCAAGTACATTATTTTTTACCATTGCTGCATTGATCTACACAGAAAATCCTACATTTTTATCCTTTCTTAATTTCTCAAAAAACGCAAGTTCAAGATCATAAAAAGAATTTCAAGTGTAGTTGAACTAAATGTGAAAGTTGATAAAACCTTTACCGACTTGGTCAGGTAAATTTAGTAAAAAATCGCTTATTTGTAGTGGCTTACTTTTCCTTTTTTAACTAGTGATTTTTGATGAATAATCAGTAATTTTGTTTTCAGTCAGTAGTAATTTTTAACTTATAATAAGTGATTTATATTCTGTTCTCTAACACCTTATTTGTATTTCAAATCCACACGTTTATCAAAAATTACCAATAAGACGTTAAAAATAATTTATTCAAAAAAAGTCAAGTACTTGAGATTGGTGCTTTTTCGATTAATCAACCTGAAAGTAGATATTGCTGATTGATTTCAAGAGTGGTTTGGCGAATACAATACCAATTTTCATGTTTTGGTGTGAATCTGAAATTTCGCAATAATTATTTTTCAATTATTTTAACATTTACTTCAGCGTTTGTACTAAAATATTCACTTCCACCATAAATTTTCTCTCTGTATGATGTAGAAAATATGTGAATTAAATTTTTTTTCCGAAGCCTTCGGCCCACTACATCTTTCCGTAACTGTTCTTTATAGGTACAAGTAAATGTTCCCAAGAGTACGAGAAACTCTCCGAGCAATCATGAATGAACCAGGGGCAGCAACGCCTGAAAAAAAAGCCTCTATCAGAGGCTTCCTTCTGCGATTGGATTCTTTCGAAATCATGTTTTTCTTGACCGTCAGTATCGACATTTTCGGGCCATGCGAGCAACTGGCAAAATCTCTCCAAAGCTCCGTTCTAACTGCAAGTGGCGCGTTGGAAGGGGTGAGACTATTAACGAAAAGACTTGACGACCTTCGATCCGAAGAGAGATTTGAAGATATTTTTAAGGACGTTGAAGATCTTGCCGATAAGCTGGACTTGAAGTATCCATCTGAATCAAGAAAAAGAAAGCCACCACGAAGATTAGAGCAAACTGAAAATCCTGAACCTCCTGTTTATTTGACGATGAAAACGCGATTGAGAAACATTTCTTTTGAGGCTTCAGATCTTTTGAAAAATGAACTTGAGTCGAGATTTGACCAGAAAAACTTGAAAGCTGTAGAGTCGTTGGAAAATATTGTGTTTGATGCTTGTGAAGGTAAGGTGCCAGCAATAGAAGATTTAAAAAGAGCTCTAGGAAAATATGATGGGGACTTTGACATTGATGACCTCCATACGCAGTTGAAAATGATGAAAAATTTGCCTGGAATATGCCGATTGAAATCTTGCGTCGAGTTGGCTGATCTTGTTCGAAGTGTATCGACTGTTACGAAGAATATTATCAACGAAGTCTTGAAATTGCTCATACTGTTGTTAACAGTCCCAGTTTCTGCGGCGACATCAGAGAGGTCATTCAGTGCTTTGAGGCGTCTAAAAACATACCTTCGGACAACAATGACCCAAAAACGATTGAACCACTTGACGCTGCTACACATTCATAAAGAAGAAATGGTGGCTATCGATTTACATGAAGTCATGAGAGAATTTGTTTCGCGCAATGATAGATTAGTTGTTTTTGAAAAAATATAGACTTGTTTGTTAACTACCTCGAAAATTGTTCAATCTGTAGGTTGGAAAAATAAATGTGAATGAATATGAATAAATGTTCGTAAAAAAAATAAATGTGAACTTATTTTTTAGATAATAGCAAACGCGCTCGTAGTTTAAATAAACCTTATAAAATTGATCAACAAGACATACACAGTGATCATAATTTACAATGTTGCACATTCTCCTGACTACACTATAACTTTTCCTACCAGTTTAAATCAATACTGACATTACTGACAAAAATAGTACCATTGGGTTAGGTACGAAAAAAAATTTTCACATTGGGTTTGCCCCCCCAAAAAAAAATTACCTTCCGGCGCCTATGCCTCCAACGTAATCTCCGGAGGAGCTATCATCGTGTCACCGATTAAAAAATGAGCACGAGTTAGTGCTGCGGTGTCCATCAGGTCGTCACAAAGGGGGCACAATGGCCAGAAATTAAGGAAAGCTTCTATTTGAACGAGTACAGTGGTCAATTCTTCGTAGGTTAACGATGCAATACCTACCACTCGACGTAAATATAATTTTATGGACTTGACTCCAGCTTCCTAAAGCCCTCCGAAATGGGGGGAAGCTGAAGGATTGAAACGCCACGTTATTCCATCCTGTGCCAGAGCCTCAGCTGCTCCCACACTGATTTCCGACATGTTTTTTAGCTCAGAAATTAGTGCCGCAGGCAGAGTGCCTATGTTTGCTGTAGCCGCGTCTACCCATGAACCTCCGTAAGGCTGCAAGGAAAGCGGGCATAGACAGGTCGCTGACGACTTCAATATGTATGGCTTTCACTGCCATACAAATTAATATAGCCACATATCCCTTTGTGGTTTTGCTTCCTCTTCCTCTTCCTCGCCTGTCCTTTATATCAAAGAGTCCGCAAAAATCAACTCCCGTGTGAGTGAATGGAAGGGACATGGTCACTGAAGGATGTGGTAAATCTCCCATCAGTTGTTTTGATGTGATTGCTTTGGCACGGAAACAACGGATGCACCTATGTATAAATCGTTTGATGCAATTGCGGGCATCTATTAACCAGAATTTCCTTCTGAACGTATTCAGCATCAGCTGCGTTTGTCCATATAAAGTCGACTGATAAATCTGATGTACTATTAGATCGAAGAGTTTCCCATTCCGTGGTAGAATCATTGGGTATTTTTCATCGAAGGGTAACTGGGCATATTTTAACCTTCCTCCAACACGCATGATCCCTTTGTCGTCCAGGAATGGGTTCAAGTTAACCAGTTTACTTTTATTCCCCACGGGCGCTGACCTCATAAGATGTGTTATTTCTTGTGAGTATTCAGTTCTCTACGCATATTTGATCCAAAATTCGAGAGAGACTGCCTTAACTCATCGCTGGTCAAGTTTGTACGACTACCTGACTGGTTCGCTTTTTGTTTGATGAAACGGAAGCAATACACCACTACCCTTAATAATTTCGTCAATGTTGAATACCTTTCCAACAGGCTGTTCAAAAAACGTTCTGCTTACCCACTGACATTAACCATTATATGTTTCCGCTTCTCGATATCAATTGAGTGGATCTCTTTTATTTTAGGCCAGCGATCGTTACTTTCAACTAACCAACTTGGTCCATTCCACCAAAGTTGATTTTTGATAAAGTCCCTGGGTTGGACTCCCCTCGATGCTACATCGGCTGGATTGCATTTGGACGGGACATAACGCAGCGGAATATTGCCAGTATTTTCTAAGATATAGGCTGTTCTATTGCTCACGAAGACCATCCATCAAGTCAGATGCCCTTTCAACCATGCTAGGACAACTTCGAAATCGGTCCACAACCAGGTAGGAGTTTTCTTGAACTCGAGACTGCACCGCATAATTCTAGACGGGGAACGGTAATTGGTTTCACTGGTGCAACTTTGGAATTGGCTATTAACAGATGACTGTTGATCGATGACCCTGATTGCACCACTATATAAATTGCTGCTGCGTACGCCCGTTGAGACGAAGCACAGAACCCATGGAGTGATGGTGCTGAATCTTGTTGGTATGTTACCCATCTTGGGATTTTAATGTCTTCAATATTATGTAATTGTCCCAACAGATTGACCCATCCTGTATTTATTGCATTTGGTATTGGTTGATCCTAATCTTGTCCAGATAACCAAAGTCTTTGCAGTAGGATTTTTGCTGTTATCATGGCAGGTGCTATCCATCACAATGGGTCGCACAGACGTGCTATTTCAGAAAAAATTGAGCATTTCGTATGTGTTGTTGATTGTTCCATTTTACAATCGATATGTAAAATAATCCTTTAGAGGGGACCATATAGTGACTTTTATCCGTTATCTAATCCGAAATGTATTAAATCTTTCATGTTAATGTCTCCAGCAGGGAGATCTTGTAGTATTCACTTGCCATTTGCTCTCCATTTCCTTGGTTGAAAGCTACCAGATTTCAAAAGTTTGATTAACTCATCTCTTTTGTTCTCGCTTTTTTGTATGTTGTATCCCCCTGACAACAAATCATCCACATAAAATTACTTTAATACCGACTTATTTGTGACAGGATACTTTTCCATTTCGTCCATTGCCAATTGATGTAATGTGCGGATTGCAAGAAATGGGGCAGAAGTTGTTCCGAAAGTGACTGTGCTAAGATAATAAATTTTATTTGGTTCATCTGGTTGTCCTCCAAACGGTTTTCTGGTAATTTGCATCTTGAGGATGCATATTCACCTGCCGGTACATTTTAGTGATATCAGCCATTATTACAAACTGCTTTAGTCTCCAATTGATGAAAATCGATGTCATGCTATTCTGGATGGTCGGTCCAGTTAATGATGTGTCGTTGAGGGACAGACCAGAACTTGTCTTCCGTGAGGCATCCAATATCACTCGCCACTTTGTTGACGTACTCTCTTTGAATAGAGCATGATGATGTAAGAAATTGGCTCTACAAATCCTTCTTCCTTGGTCATACGTCACTTCCTCAGAATAAGGAACTTCCTTCATTAGGCGCAAATCTATGTTTTCTTGAATTACTGCCGAGTACTCTTCCCGGAGTTTTCTATTTACCGCAAAGCGTGTTTCTAGATGCAATAAGCTTGCCATGGCATTTGCCTTGGAGCAGCCTGATGAATGCTGGCTATCTGGACCCTTGGAAGGCAATCGAACTTGGTACCGCCCGTTCTCCTTGCATCATATCGTTGCCAACTTTTTCTATCTCCTAGAATCTTTTTAGCTGTTCGCTGGCTTCCAAGTTTCCATTTGTTTCTATTTTGAAAGTGTGAATTGTTTGTGCATCATCACTATCAACTTTCCCTAATATCATCCAGCCTAGTTTGGTGCACTGCAGAACTGGAACTAGTTTCAATTTTTGAACACCTCCGAGTATAATTTGAGCATAAACATCTGCTCCCAAAAGAAGATCAATTTTGTTTGGCTGATCAAAGTGGGGATCAGCAAAATCTTAATTTCCGATATACTCTCGCAGTGGTGTGGAGATTGTCTGTGATGGAACAAAGTTGGTTAACTAGTTCAGTATAAGAGCGTCTATTGTCAAACATTCGTTTGTTCTAGTATGTAGTCTAATTTGCAAGTTTCCGCTAGTAGAGATACCCTTCGTTTTCCCAATTCTGGTTATAGTAATATTCGTAGATTTTCTTTTAAGTCCCAATCTTTTGGCTGCGCTCTCAGTGATGATTGATGTTTTTGACCCTTGATCCAGCAAGGCACGTAGAGTCCAACGCCCACTCAAAGCATCAACCTTTACGTAAGCTGTCGCTAGTAATACCGATTGTTTAGTGTTACAGGCAGTAGAGCCCGATGATCCATGATCGAAAAAAGATATGGTAGACATTTGTCCAGACTGCTTGAATGCCGCCGCAGAATGCTGGTTGAATATTGTTGATGAAGACTGGTCATCATGTGACACCGGATTTGATGATTGCTCCTTGTGTTCAGATAAAAGTAACGATTTATGAGCTTTCCCATTATTTAATTCGGCGAGTTTTGGAAGGAGTGTGTGATGTGCCTTTTTGCACTGAAAGCATCTCGTTCGACACGTTCCAACTAAATGTTCTTTGCTCTGACATTTGAGACACAAACCATTTTTCTTCACAACATCAACTTTTTCGAAGTGTTCAGATTGTAGGAACCCAGTATATCGTCTCAAATGATGTGGTCCCTTGCACAAAATGGAACTTTGCTTGTCCACCCCAGCGGTTTCTAGAGCTCTGAAGCGAGATTGCAAAAAATCCTCGAGGTTCCGAAATGACGCTGTTCCAGACTCTACTGCTTGTTGCCGTTCCCGAATTTGGCATGTGTCAGATGGTAATTGCTACGCTGTTAAGTGCACCAACATTGCCTCCTATTTGTCCTCAACCTCCAGGTTTGCTATTGCTTGAGTACAATCGAGAGCTTTATCCAACAATATTTTTATCGAAGATGCAGATTCATTAGCGCTACTAATCGTTAATAATTTTTTTAACTGTGCGCTTAGCAACATATGTTTGTCATCATAGCTTTTCACAAGCAGTTTCCATGCTGACTCGTGATTTGCTTCAGTGATAGAATAATGTTTAAGGAATTGTTCAGCCTCACCTAACAGACCGCACTACAAGTAATGTAATTTTTCCACCATAGATAAACTCACTTTCCTGTGAATCAAAGATGTGAATAAGTCTTTGAACGACGTTCACCCGTTGTAATTTCCACTAAATTTCTAAAGGTTGATCCATGGAAGTCGAATATCTGCGTCGTTCACTGCTGCAAAGGATTGATTTGGTACCTCTTTGCCTCCTTGTAAACCCTATGCTCCTTGTTCTATTTCATTTTTTTTTATATTACACCTTTGTTAAATGGAACAACGACGTACTTTAGTATATAATATAGGGTCACAATTTGGCGACACGCTTATATTTCCAAATATCAATGAAAACTTACACTGCGCCCCAATAACAATGTGGAATAATATTATAATCGACTCGTGCAGCGGATAAGAAGTAATTGATGGTGCACAATTTGTTATTTAAAGAACTATGAATACACAAAATCTGTTTCAAATGTATTTGTATCGATTACCATAATCGATTTGTGCTGCGTATAAGAAGTAATTGGTGATGAAGGAAAATAGAAAATGGACTTACCGGACCGCCGTTGTTACTTGTCCTTGCACTCATCAAAATTAAAGGCGCGACCGATATTTGTTTAGAACAGTCTTCACTACTTATTTTCCCGTATTTTCTAGTTTTCAGTTCCAATTCTATGGATCCACGAAGGATCCTGCTCGACGAACCAAAAAATGTTGCACTAAAAACTCTATTCTATACAGGAAAACTCAAAAAAAAAAAAACAAGAGAACACTTTCTAAACTTTAAATACAAAACCTTTATTTTAAAAAAGAACGCTTAAATAATAAATTTGCGCAATAATTTACTTAGCATAAAACGATTCAAATTCACTCATTCGATTTAACTATCACAACGACTTATTTTCGAGAGAGACAGTTCCATGGTGTATAATTTCCAAGATGTGACTGCACTCCTTTTCAAATTGCCAGTACCGAACTTTTCAAACAAAGAAAAGCAATTCGGACAAAGTATTCCTGTACTTTTTTTTTACAAATTGAGTTGTCTCTATCTAACTGTTCACCATTATTGTCATTGTGAATGTTACGATATTCTGATGCTTTCAAGTCGACTATTCTAAATTATAATCTCTTAATGACATTTCACTTCAAATGTCATAATTGTTTATTATTTTTACAAGTACGATAGCAAAGTTTTGAAATCATAAAGTTTCAGGTGGAAAAGTGACCGGGGTTCGTGTTTTCTGCTGCTTTATCAGATAAGTAGCTTGATTGAGTTTATTTAACAATGAGTTTTTGTGTAGACTAGGTGCAGTTGACGATTGCAGGACCGACTGGCGAGGAACAATACTCGTATGAGAGCAGATTTCAAAATCAAAAGTGCGTTGTTTTTTTAGGGTTTTATGGGCTTCTAGTGGATAAATTTCTCATCAGGTTTAAATGAAATCATACTTAAACTTAGCAAGTCTAGTAAGTCTTACCCAGTTAAAATTGTAAATATAAGGAGATAAACAAGTTGAAAATCTGAAATTTAATATTTTTGTTGCCATATCAAATAAAACCTTTGATTTCTGTTCTGTATAGGCCAAATTGCAAATTTTAAGGAGATTCGATACAGTGTTTGATGAAACAATACAATGGGTCTTGGTTGAAATAACTTAATATCAAACTCTCAACTTAACAATGGCATCTTTCATAGAAATGTAAAGTAGCTTAGATCAAAAGAAGAATATTATGGAAGAGAGAGTTTGAAAGAGAAAAATAGCAACTATTCGTTGCGTGTAGACGTGTTTTTAATTCGCTCCTGTCAAGAATTTTTATAAATTAAAATAATTTTTAAAAACGTCAATTAGAAAGTAATTTTATAAAGAAACTTATTACATCGTCGAACTATTCGAACAATTTATCGAGTATCTGGATTTCACCTGCGAGAAAGTTTCAAGAAAGAAGAAACGTTTTTTTTTTACCGGGGGGATGGAGGAGCCTGACGGCCTCCCACCACTGGGGGACCCAGAGCCAGGCATTTCGAAAATTACAAATGATAAAATAAACAAGAGGAAAGATGAACAAGACAATTGTGAGCATGGAAAGCGAATTACGCTTTCCAGCGAAGATTATGAACCAGAGAGAATGCAAGGGTTACGAAACAAAATGACGAATTAAAACTCCGGATACAGAGTTTGGAAGATATGGTCCGGACGTTGTCAAATGGGAGCAAACAAAAAACGAAGCCACAGAATACGTCCGGCAAAGAAGAGCCAATACTAACTAAGAAGAATGAAAAACAGGAAACAACAAACAAGACCAACGGGAAAGGAATACCAACATATAAAATGAAATCGCAAGATATGAGCAAGACAATCCATGATGCGGAAAATATCCTGAGCGCAGGAGGAGCGAACGACAGCGCCAATTATTATGCGGTGCTGTCTGCAATGAACGAAGAAATGGACTCGAGATAGAGAGCAACGATAACATAGGTAATATTGATAGCGATAATAATTTCATTAAATATTTAAAATTAAAAATTAAGCAAAAGGAGAAGAAGCCAACCGGCGTGTCTACTGGTCCTCCTAATAAAATTAATAAGATAAATGAAAAAGTTCCTCCAATAAACGTTTTTGGGCAGCGTGGAGGAGATATGGTTCGGTTATTGGCAGCCGAACATAAAATCGAAAACTTTGAAATTAAGAGAGTGACCGGTGATAAGCTCTCGATCAAGACAAAGACACTGGCTGACTTCAAACAGGCGAAAGATGCTCTTAATAGTGTCCAAGCTCCCCACCACATATACGCCAAAGGCGGAAAAAAATCAGACCTTCCTGTTGAAGGGCCTGGACTGTGGGGAGAATACAGTGGATCTCCTTGAGATGTTGCAGGAAGCAGCACCAGCTGTTAAGTTCATCTGTGTGAAAAATTTTGCTACAAGGATATCAACTGTAGAAGGTAAAATATTACCATTTTATTTAGCCCAAATTTCCAACGACAGCAGTCCGAGTGCCCTCCAACAGGTAAGGTACTTAAACTTTAGAGTTGTGAGGTGGGAACGGCTCCAAAAAACTGAGGTCAACCAGTGTTACATGTGTCAAAGATTCGGTCATTCGGCTGCCAATTGTGCAATGCACTATCGCTGTGTTAAGTGCAAAGATATCCACGCCCCCGGTGAATGCAAATTGGCTCAGATGGAGCCAAAAGAAAAATTGTATTGTGTTAATTGCGGTACATTTGGTCATCCAGCATCATACCGAGGATGCCCTCGGTATCAAGATGCAAGAGCTAAATTTTCCCCAAAGCAAACCAAAGTAAATCACAATCTGTTACCTTCCAACTTCATCAAACCCGGGGTATCATTTGCACTTGCTGCCAGAGGACCAGCAGACAACAATATAAATAAAATAAATAATGTAAGTGGTGATAATGAGCTGCTTCTTAAAATCTACCAGCAACTTGAATCGCTTTCAGATAGAATTAATAACCAAGACCAAAAAATCAATTTCGTTTTTCAAAGTTTAGGTCAACATGATCCAAAATAGTTTGTCATCCAGTCACATTCCCATGGATAGGATTAGTCTCATCTCGATCAACGTCAACTCCATTGTTACTATACATCGGCGTGATTATCTCTTTGAATTCATTGTTAAGCAAAAGCCTGACATCATGCTTCTCACCGAAACCCACCTCAATTCATGGCACTCCATGTCATTCAAGGATTTTGAATTCGTAAGAAACGATAGGGTAATAGGTGATGGGGGAGGTGGCACCGGGATATTGGTTCAAAGACCCTATCATTTCCAAAATATTGAAAAAGTCGAATTCAAAAGCTTTGAATCTCTTGAAGTGTCCGTTATCAAAATTTCACTGCCAGGTGGGGATAACCTCTCCGTTATCTCTGCCTATGCAACTGGTGGAACTGTTCTCAAGCTCAAGGAGGAACTCAATTCCTTCTTTGAAATACTCGAATTGAACAGGCTTCATAGTTATTATATTCTTGCTGGTGACCTGAACGCCAAGCATACATCATGGCTAAACGCCACCAATAATCCAAGAGGTGTATTCCTGGAATCGTGGATAACAGAGAACCAGATTGAATACAGGTGCAATCTATATGGGTCGGAGTTCCCAACATACCCTAGGACAAATTCATATTTGGACCTCTGCATTACTGACGCAAGACTGGAATTCAACTTTAATAGTCCTCAACGGAAACTGCAAGTGCATCCTTATGATAGCGACCATAACGCAATCGTAATGGAAATCAATCATCAAAGGGATGATTTCTTTCTCATTCTAGTTCAACACGAAAATCATCGGTTGAACTTCAAAAAAACAAACTGGGGAAAGTTTCAAAAGAAATTTAATCGGGAGTACCAGAAGCAATGTCCCCCTTCTGATGGTGGTAACTCTTGCTCAATGGTTCCTAATGACAGGAATCTAACTAACGATGAAATAGATGTCTATTTGTCGAAGTTAGAGAAGCTGACGTTGGAAACGATTGAGAAAGTTGTTCCCAAGATTAAACATCGAAACAATATGGAAGGATATGAAACACCAACTATCGCAAGGTTGAAAAGATTGAAAAGCCTTCTTCTCACATGCGTCAACAATATTTATCGACGATTTTTGGATTACAACCATCCCTCGTTGGCTTTGTTGAAATTACTTCTGAAGAATGTCCGGCACTTAATCCGATCATACTTCAGGAGTGAGGTCAGCAATCAATGGGCGGAAAAATTGAGGGGTATTAGCCCACAGGACCCAGACGGCGTGTTCACGAAAGTGAATAGCATATTCCGCAAGAAGTCTCGAGTGAAGGTATCGAGTCTTGAAGTCACTAGTGATGAGATAAATCTTCTCGATAGGGCTGGTATCGACTTTGATAGTATGACTCCGGATAGAAATGGAAACAGGATCATTTGTGAAAGATTGGATAAACTTGCCCTGATTGGAACACATTTTGAATTGGTTCATCTACCAAACCCTGAGAGAGGGAATGAAATAGTTTCAGAGATCGTTGAAGCAAAAGTTTCCGACTTCAAGTCAAGCCTGAACGGCCAATCAATTCTTCATTTCAATGAAACATTAACATCTGACTTCATACCGAACTTGAATCTTATTGATTATTTTGTCAGCTATGAAGACTTGTGTTTCATATTTCGCAGGATAAACAACAAGAAATCATGTGGTACTGATGGTATTCCAAATGTAGTTCGCCGATATTTGCCGGAGGTTGCTATAAGGAATTATTGCATATTGTTCAACAACATGTTCAGCAATTCATATTTCCCAAATGAGTGGAAAAAGGCTAAGGTGTTTCCAATCTTGAAGAAAGGAAAAGAATCTTCATGCCCGAAAATCTATCGCCCAATCGGCTTGCTGCCTAACATCAGCAAGGTGTTTGAAGTGATACTCAACAGAGCATTAAACGCCCACATTGAGGAAAATGAGTTGATGTCGAATTGCCAATTTGGTTTTCGTGCCAGGCATTCGACCACACATGCAATAATGAAAGTAACCTCAGACATCTGTTGGAAACTAAATGATAGACAATGTTTTGGAGCATGTCTCATTGATATGGAGAAAGCCTTCGATACGGTGTGGTTAGATGGACTAGTTTTTAAACTCCTTCAGGACAAGTTCCCCAGACACCTTATCGCCATGATGTGTAATATGTTATACGGGAAATCGTTTGTCGTAGCTGATGGAAATCTGACAACAATGCGCCAGTTCAAGGTCTTGAATGGTCTATAGCAGGGAACAGTTACTGTGCCTCTGCTCTTTTCAATCTTTATTCGCAAGCTATTGAACGGCTTTGATTTTAAGGTCGCGCCAACGCGATCATTGGTAGCGTTTGCTGATGCTCTGATCATCTATACGGCAGACCGAAAAGCTACAATAGTTCAGAGCAATCTCCAAAAAATGTTCAATGATGTACAGCTGTACACTGACAATTGGCGAATGAAAATCAATGCGCAGAAGTGTGAAACAATCTTATTTCGGACAACGCTGCGGGGGGTCAGTCAAGACCTGAAACGTAATTGGAAAGATTTCCACATCCTGTGTTCGATACCTCGGTGTTTATCTCGATCAGTATCTGTACCATACTGAACATGTGAAAATCATGCTCGGTAAGGCACTTAAAGTAGTCATGGCCCTTCGAAAACTCTTTCATTCCAGATACATTGATCAAATGGTCAAAATTATCTGTTACAAGACACTGGTTAGACCAGTTTTGACATATGGATGTCAGATCTGGTACAACCAGAGCGCTAGTACTATGGAGTTTTCGAAAAGAAATGTCTTGGTGCATGTACTGGTTTGTACAGAAAGCCTGAGACGGATTGGAAACATTATATATCGAATAGAAGAATTTATCAAACTGCTGAAGTGACAAGAGTCGATATCTTCATATTGAAACTTCTGCGGAATCACATCGCAAGATCTGTGACTGTGAGTGAAAACCCTTGGATTTCACAGCCGTTCCACCCTACAGACGGGTATATAGCGACTTGCCTCGCTACTGGCTTCATTCCTCCAGAAGCATTCGTGTATTTGGACATGAATCGATACGTTTTTGATTTTGACGGCGTCCCAGTCATATATCACATATACCGACGGGCCGCCGATAAGAAGATAAAATATCCTCCAACAATTCCAATGGAGATACTCATTTGCTAGATTCGTTGAAGCTGATCGAGTTGAGACGGCGCAATCCAGGTATTTGTGGCTGAATGACAATGTCTAAATTATTCGTGTTTATTTTTCAGTTCTGGTGTTTTTCGTTATTTCGTTTTTTTTTTTGAGTTTCAGCTCATTATTGCTACATTTAGTGTTGTTGTTTATTTTTGTTAAAAATTAGGTATAGGTTAGGTATATGTAATGTTTACTATACTCTGTTAGAGATAAGATTAAACACTTAGGTTAGGAACATTGTTACAGAATTTTTTTAGTATAAGATAAAGTTTTTGATTGTATTTTATTAGAAATAAGTTACAACATATTCGGTGTAGGATCAAAGTTTCACTGTTGTGTCTTAATTATAAATAATTTTAGGATAGTGTTGGTTGGTTTTTTCTCCTTTTTCGAATTAAATTTTAAAAATATGTGATAATCGTAATTAATTGAATTTGCTATAGTTTTTTTTTTTTTGATGAAATGAGTTAATGAAAACGTGTAAATTTAAAGAGCCATTTGGGCCATTAAAGTTTTGATTGTTATTTATATTCTTTTAAAATTTATAACGATTAGTATTAAATAAAGCGCTTTTGACTTTGACTTTGAAAAGAGTTTGAAAGAGAAAAATTTTTAACAACGTTGTCCACTAATTTTTAAATCATTCCTAGTTAAAATTTCAGGACCTGATTTACGGTTGACATATTTGATACTAAATTGTGTGAGAATTAGACTCAAAATTGTGACTTTTTCATTGAAAAAGTTACAGAATTCAGGTCTTATTATCTAATCTAAGTTCAACTAGAATACAAATCCAGCCAAGCTCAACTAGAACACAAATCTATTTATTTATTGAAATCTAGCGGTTTGAACAAGGAAGTTATCCTGCGGCTAGCGGGACGAACGGGGGTATTCGCAGTAACATGATCTTAAACTACTTTTTCTCTGTTTTTAATACCGTCTCTTCTGTTTCAATAGAGTAAAAGAATAGTTGGCTACGTTCCTTGTGTTTTAGTCTAATAAGCTTCTGTTGCAATAAAGGAGTGCATCTTACGTTCCCTTTATTCGTCAGTGGAGTTAATTATCTTTCTCTTCTTGATATTTGGCACCGAGCTTTAAGAATGATATCCCAGGTTTTGTGAAGTAAGCATCTTAACACGCATCACAGGTATCTGGGTAGAAATATGGATTAAACAATAATAGCCACTCTTAAAACACTTCTGACACCACTGTTTTTTTTTTTGCTAAAACAAGCCTTGAATTTACTTCATCATCAAGATTTTACATCTTAGCTTGACAAACTCAGCTAACCTGTTTAGATAACAAATAGTAATATTCAAAAGCATTTAAATTTCTTTCGTAGTTCAAAAGAAATTTGAGTACCTGTGATGAATTAGCACATATGAAAATGTCACATCCCAGAAATATTTCAGAAGATAAAAAAATGATTGCGAGTAACCCTTCTCCATAATTTCGATACTAAGCTTAATCCTGAAATTTGCAGCTAAATTATTCTAATGCCAAATTAATTACAAAAGATGTGTATCAATAATTGCCTTGAAGACGAGGTGAGTCCAATTAACGTGACAAGATATTTTCCAAATTAACAATTGCGAGTGCGTGTTGAAATATGAGACACTGAGGCGTACCCGGAAGAAGTGTTCTCTGACGTTCAAATTTATCGCCAATATTCACTACGCCACGATCGCGACAATCGAACTTGACATTTTTATTGCATGAATTGTCGTAACCTTACGACGCTTGTAAAGTTTTCAGTCCATGTACAAGGTTCGGCAATTATGTGAAAAAATTATTGTTTGCCATGCAATTTTCTTGATCGCAGTCTTCGAAGTCGTCTTCAAAACATTAGACGGTCCCGCACAGACGATAATTCGTTACTATCATTGTCACACCTCTGCACGGAGCTTATTACCTGTCGCACACTATCTGCTGATCTGAACTTCGTCCGTACGATGCAATGTGTTACCATTTGTTTAAGGAGAGTCGCTCAATGAAAATAATAAATCATTCATTTTGGCAAATTGTTACGTTTCTAGAGAAAATTCAATGACAGCCAATAGCAAAATAAGGAATTGATCTACTCTGATAGAAAATTTAGGAAGCGTTCATTCATATTTGTTTCGTTTTTGTAATGAGATGGTTTAATCTACAAGACAACACCTTCCACAAAAGCACGGCAGTTATGCAATTCCATATACATCATGCAAGCGTTCATATATTTGCTCTTACTATTATTGTCATTGACACAACGGGTTTGTCGTAAAAACGCCATCAGGTTCATTAAAACTTCTTGATGCAAGAAGTTACAGCGAATTTGCACAGATCGCACGAAAATTGGATTCATCTCTGGGCATTTGCTACTCGCCGTCTTTTGTTATTCCAACGGAATCCGTTGCAGTCGCAAGTGCAAAACATAGCAATGCCATCATAACTCCTAGATGCCTTTCATTTGGTGAATAGGCTCTGCCAAGACACTGCTTCCATAAAGTACAATCAAAGTGACAAGCAACTAATAAAAGCATAGAGGAGGCACTTGGTTGCTTCATAAGCGCAAAATGTCGAAAAGGGCGATGAAATCTAGTTTATGAGGCTTTTTCATGTCGTGTCTAAACTACTCGTTCTGAAGATTATGCGGAGAGAGGAAATAAATTTCTTTTCGAGGATAATGAATTCTATTCGCGCTTGGGATTAGTTAGGATGAAACAGATTACAAGAAGTTGTGAAACCTTTTGCGTTTTGATATTATATTCATGATTTACGTATCTAAACTGTCAAATTAAGCACATTTTTACAGTGAGCAATAATTAAGATTAAAGAACAATCCCATATGTTGTTGGTAGCAAAAATATTATGGGAGATCTGTGGCATTTTGGTTATTTTTTCTCGTCTCAATTCAATAAACCACTCCTGAAAATAAACCGAGCGCCCTCATCTGCCTTATTACGATGGTTAATGAACCTTAACATGCATTTTAAAGATCGACATGAAGCAAATTGATGCAGAAGACAATAACATACAATACCGATAAGAAGCTAAGGAAAAAGAAAAGAAGCAGATGAAACTCAATTCCAGATCTGTTAAATTTACCCTGGGCTCCTATGTAACCCAGAATTTAATTTATCAATAGAAAAAACATTACCATACAAGTTTGGCTTTGGAAACTATCCATCACACTGAAGAGCGTTAACTCTCTCGAGAGTACGTATTACTCTCAGAGTAGTATAGTGTGGCAATTGGTAACCTTATTCTTTGAGCTTTAATAAAATTCATACGTTTTTAGAGTTCTATCACGTAGTAGTGCTGAACGATTCATTCTTAGTGTGAGAACCACTTCTTGAAGTGCCTTGATATGTTTATTAATTTTCACTAGCATTGTAACATCAGAGTTTTGGGGAAATAATTCTCTCAATTCTAAGAATATCGAATGGCAGTAGAAGTTTCTGTGAGTACCAAATATCGTCTTTGTGATGCTTTGGAATAGAATTATAAGGAAAAGTAATGCAAACCTCATCCCATCCCTCCTTTACCGGACTGTCGCAACTGCCATGTGCACTCCTATTGAACCAAAGCCTACAGTTACTTGCAGAGGAACCTATAGTTGAATTGTCTGATTCAACTTGGGAAAATTTTTTAATGTGAACAATGACGATCATACGTAAGTTTAGGTAAAATTAGGTTTGTAGCATTTACAAAGCCCTATTGAAAATGCTTCCGTCTGTCTGCTCATTTGTGCGTCACAGCAGTTTTTCTTCGAAACTTTTGCGGCATCAGACACCAAACTTCGTACGTATATCAAAAGTGGTAACCCCTCAAAAGTTTGGGTACCAAGAAACTTTCAACGATTTCAAATGGAGACTCCTCACATATTTAGAAAGGTGCGTTATCAATTTTTTACCCATGGTGGTCTTGTTGGCTGTCAAATGAAACACCCCTTAAAATAGTGTTACTACCTTTGTGGAATCCATGGAAAAGGGCAGTATTCCTGCAAAAAGCCCTTCAAATGTCTAAGTCTATTAATCGCGTCCTCCAATTTTTAAATCCGAGCAGCGATGAACTGTCTACGTCAACTCAGTCAGACTAGCGTTTCTTCGGTTTCCCCATTAATCTTTGACTTCAGTTCTCCCAACGAATACCTTTTTGGGGGATCGATACTTCAAACCAACCGATTTCAAGCGAAATATTTATAGCCTCATTGGAAGATAAATTAGAAAAATAGCGGATGAATGCCAATTTTTTGGACAAAATATGTATGTCGACGATACATTTGTAATAGTAAAAAGAGAAAAATTGGCAGAAATGCTCTAAACGCTCAACAATCTGCATTTGAATATGACGTTCACAATGGAAATGGAAGGTAACACTGAAAAACAACTTTTGGACCTCAAGATCATCAACAATGAGGAAAAAATTGATTACGATATATACAGAAAACCAACACACACACAAAGGATAATCACCAGTTTTTCATGAAAAATGGCAGCCTATATCATTGATTCATAGAATGACATCAACAATACTAACGCATGAATGGAAAAAAATCGAATGTATCAAAATTGAGAGCCAAGGGAAAAAGAGTAGAATATTGACATTACAACAACGAGCCGCAATCGAGAACCAATCAAATGAGCAGCAATAAGCAGATCGAACCACAGCGACAAAATCAAGAAAATTCTAAGCAAAGCGGGAATAGAAGCCAGAATTAGCAGTAAAATCGCAAAAACGAAGCCCATACTAGGATCAGCGAAGCATCTTGTAAAGGAGGCTGGAAAAAGTGGCATATGAGGTAAAATACAATGAGTATAGTATGCAATATGTGTTACTTGATAAGGCCGATTTCAACTAGGATCTATCAACAACTCAGAGCTAGCCACCCAGAAGAAGTTGAACGAAATCAAATCATCAGTAGCGAAGCATATTAACAAAGGAGGGCATGTAATTAATCAAGAAGACGCAAAATGCATAAAAATTGTCAAAGAACGAAGCCAGTTGGACGCTTACGAAAACATATACATTGCACGAATTGAGGAAGGTAAATGGTTGAATCTCGATATAGGCAACGGATTTACGACCCTAATAAAAAGGATCATAAAATAACTAGGTAACTAAAAGTAATAAATAATTTTGTAACTATAGTAATAAATGTTTTTGTAACCGATTTGTAACTAACAAAAAGAATAATATGCAAAAATAGCAAGACAAAATGTATAGAAAGCTAGAAAGTAAGAAAATGCATTCAGTTGTTAAAAACCCTCTGAAGAAGAGGCTAATTAGATCCCGAAACACGTATATGGGAAAAAACAAAAGAAACCCATGTATAAAAGAAAATAAGAATGTCATTTACTTAGCAACTTGAAAATACGACGTCAAAACTTAGAAAAGCCACAACTTCAATACCTTTTTAGGTATCCGTTATACATCCATACGATTCAAATATCTTGCTCATTGAAACTTCCGCAGTGTTACAATTTTTGAGACCTCTGGTTTGTCAGTAATTTCATGAGGCTCGTGGTTAGTATCAGTTCACCATTGCTCTGATTATTCACCTCGGGACTCGTGTCTAGAAGTCGTCGAATTGCTGGCGGATGCTTCGGTAAGAGTTCATGATTCACACCCATAGCGTAGCACGAATCTTGTCACAGATTTGTATGCTTGGGGCTTTTTTGTTGTGTATGCAGCTGGTCTTCAAGTTCATCAAAACTGAATCAAATGTTTTATTTGCGAGCTGTATTCTTGGGCGTGGTTCACTTCTTTTCTTAGCAGTTCTCGTTATTTTGGTGACTATATACACAAATCAATATTGTATTCAAAAAGTATAATATTTTGGGAATTTTTTGTGTTTTTCCTTGACTGCGTCACAAATTTTATTTGATTCGCATTGATTTATAGCCCTACCAGTATTACTTCTCCGTCAAGTTACAGGAAAATACTTTAGCGGTTGTTAACAGCTGTAACAAAATGTTGATATCATCGGCACAGTCTGCTTGCCTCGACTTGTATGGTAACATACCTGTTGTATCAAGAGCTACAAAACCCTATTACAAAAAATGAAAGTTTTCATGAGAGCTTTTCAAAAAAGTTCTTAAGCTGACAGTTTTTGCTTCAGTGGGGGCACAGGGGGGAAATACATGAAAAATGTGTTTCCTCCCTCGCGAATGGACACCTGTGTTCTAAAAAATCTGAAAAAACTATCAAGGGAGATATTTATGAGCACAACAATAATAAATACCTCAGGAGTCAAAATTCGTTCAACTTTGTTAATAATAGTATGATCCTCGAATTTCACATTTTCTCCAATAAAATTGTCTTTGACATGTTTCTTGATTTTATTCGTTACTGGTTACTGCATTTTGTAAGTTGTGTACAATACCCTACTGCCATGAGTGTAGGTCTGTCTACCCAACTTTTTATCTTATTTGCTATTATGTTGAGGCTTTTAAATGTTCTCTTTACATCCTGGTTTCGTACTTGAACATTGTTCGTACGCGTGATTCTTTTTTGTGACGATGCAGCGGATAATAATGTCGTCATCATTGACGTTGGAAATGAACAATTTTCGATCCGTTCAACGTTAGTCGTTGCAATAATTGTGAATTTGGCGACAGATGAAGATGATTTTGTTGCGAGATTTTGTGAAGATGCTTACGGGTTTCCTTTGATTTTCGCAGACTTGAAATTTCCGTGGTTGGATTCACAACCTACTTTACTTATTCAGTCTCTTTGCCTGCAGCAGCTCCCGTCACGGCCGTTTTCTGTCGTTGTCGCTTAGCGTTTTCTTCGGCATTTGCTGCATCGATTTTTTTTGCTTTCGATTTTTGTGTAATGCTCGGGATTCTCGTAGCGCTCGATATTAGGAATCGGGTAGATGGAGGTGTAGAAATGAAAGGAACTATTTAATGACTGCGAATACTATTTATCGGTCATTTCCCTTTTCGTGAAGGTTCCTCGAGCACTTTTTCTAGGCGGACTGCTTGATTACTACACATTCAGAAAGAATGAATAAAACCGGCTACCCAAAAGAATATTGAAGGGTAAAGCACTAGGTGGACTTTCAGTGGGAAGACTGAGAACTCGATGGGAAGACACGATAGAAGCTGACAGCAGGTCCACGCTGGGAGTGATCAACTGGTGAAGCAGATCGTGGAGTCGCGATGATTGGGGGAAATTAATCTTCTAGGCCAAAACTCGGGTTGGGCTGTCGCACTATAGATGATGACAGATAATATGATAATATTATTGTGGGTTCACTATTGTGAAGAAATGATGTCAGGCATCAACAATTCTATCACGCAGTTGTTCTTTTGCTGATCCCCAATCACACACAAAAGAAGCATTTGATTCACAGCCATTGTTTTGCGAACTAATAACATTTGACAAATAACTGAGTGCTCACCAGCTATTTGAAATCAGTTGACTGAAAATTGCGCTTGAGGCTAACCTTAGCAAAAAGTAGGCATTTAAATTTTGCTGGCGCTTATTAAATCGTGGGTGAAAACAAAAATAGATTTGGTAAGTGTCTGTTGACTGTTTCGATATCCTAGAAAGACTTGAAACACACATACATAGAAGGACATACCTTAACATGATCAACAAATAACTTTTAGCAAATTCTGGCACAATTTTCGCAATACTAGGCCACACTCTCCGATAAAAACGAAAGCAAGGTGAACCAGAACAAACAGACATTCAATAATATGAAAAACGAAAACCTGGCCTAAAATAGGGCTTACCTGCTTCACTCATTCTACACCTACATGATGTTATATTCTTCCATACATCCTTCAGACACTAAAGATGACTCAAAGGAGTTGAAACGCGTCTGCTCACCCATAAAAGAAAGGGCAACAGCTTTTCAAGAAAACAGAAGTACTTTTGAGATAAATTGTATTTGTCAAACAAATGATAAATGATCGCCAAAAACAAAGAGCCTTTTTCTTGATAATGCAACAAAGAAAACGAAAATTAACTAAAATATATCCTAGTGAATACGGTTCATAGCATAACGAAGTAGAAAAATAATGTAGAAATGTTCGAAAGAAATTGAATTATAAAATAATTTGCCATGTAAATGTAATGATTTCAAGCTTTCCTAAATAAACAGAAAATGAGTTCGTAAAACATAGCCCCTTGGTCTTCCTACTGGTCAAGACTAACGAAATGGTTTATTCTCTTATTTTGCTTCACTGAGGCATTGGGCTGTCACTAATATTTGAGTTACAGGGTCTCTCGCTGGAATGTTGAAGCTTTATATGCAGACTCAGTCATCAGGATCGTCGACTCGGTTAGAATGGCACACGGGGGTGCCAATTCCATTCAGTTCAACTAAGTTTCCGAGTGCTTGTTGTATTTGCTGCTGGTGACGATAGCTACTCACCAGTATGAGTACATAACCTCTTCAGCTCAAGTCTCGATCACTTGTTCCACCGGAACTTGTTCGTGTGTTCATTGTTTTTCTAAGGTGAATTTGCGCTGATGATAGGAACCCACCCCATGACACCAGCTGCCAATACACATGTGTGTTATTAGACAAGGTCCTTCAGCTGAGCGCTTTCAACGAGCTTGCTTGGACGAATATTAAATTCCAGTATTATAAAAATGAATCATTTCCTTTCACTCATCCAAAATTTTCGTATATTTTGCTTCCCCTGGGCCCTCTAATGCATAAAATGACTTTTTTATTTCAGACTTTGAAAGTTCTAATCGAGACCTCCATTTCGTATCCCACTCGACTACCTTTGATGAAAAACATTTTTTATGGGCTGCTACGTTATTGGGGGAGCACCCCCTTTAAAAAATTTGAAATGTTTGGTAAATCTAAATTTTTGAGAGACTATTACTTATGACCTCTTGATAAAGTTTGGGCTTTCTAGCTTATATAGTTGCTGAGAAAACTAGCTGTGATGCATGGACAGACGGACAGACAGTTTCCGAAGCTAGTACGTCTTTATAAAAATTTTTTACAAAGACCCAAAAAGGATGTTATTTCAGTTACCTATATCGCTATCCATTCTTAATCCTGAAGGTATTTTATTAATGTCGATGCTTTTTGTAACGTCTTTTGAATGGATTTTTGCTACTAAGTGTTACAGCAGTTTTTCTCGCATTTGAATTCAAACTACGCACGTCAAAAGATTTGGAGAATTATTTTCTTTTTTAGGTTGATAGTATTGTCAGTGATATCTATGTCAAATTTACATGTCAAAATATTCATTAGTGTTTGAGATACGCGTCGTTTCCGGGATGGCCCTCAGTTCCGTCTTCGCTGCGGCTTGTTTCTCCTATATCGTATCAAAACAGTGTCCCCGGAGCGGTCTTTTGAGCTTGCTGAACAGCAAGAAGTCGCATGGCGCCATATCAGGTGAATACGGTGGTTGCGGAACGATATGGGTTGATATAATTTATACGTCGATTATTTTCCAATGTTTACTAATTAACACAAAAAAGACACAAATAAATTTGTATCTTTTTTGTGTTAATGATATATGTTGAGTTTTTGGCGAAATGATCACGAATTACGAGTGCAGTATGGGATCGTGCATTCTTCTTCTTTGTAGCACTACAGCTCCTCTCGGGGCTTCGCTTAGAGATAGCTAGAGGATCTCATTTTCATGATCGTATTGATTTTTTCGGAAGTTGGTTTGGTCATTACCATGCTCCCGTGTGCCTGCTCAGCTATGATATGATCTGATTAAATCAGTACATATCACCACTGAGTGAACACCCCTAATCTGTCCAAAAAATCCCCTGAATTAAATCACGTTGCTCCTTACGAGATTTGAACCTGGGACCTTCGGCTTATGCGTTCATGCTCTAGCCACTAGACTACACAGATTACGGGATGGTGCATTATCGTGGTTTAAAAACTAAGAATTGTCTTTCCTAAATCCCAGCCTTTTTAGGTAGATAGCGTTACGCAAACGACGCATAACGTTCAAATAATATTCCTTGTTGACTGTTTGGCCCGGCGGAAGGAATTCATAATGCACAACACCACGATAATCGAAGAAGAGAAGAGGTTGATGGTCGCCCAGGATGCTCTTTTATATGCAGGTGTTAAATGGTGCCGCTTTTAAAGTTCAACTACAAAAAAAAATTTGTAAGGTATTTAAGAGGGAAGTGATCCCTAAAAAAGTCTCATCAAAGGTAGCCAATATGGGTATCAAATGAAAGGCTTTGGTGAGAGCTTTTCAAAACAGGTCTTAAATCAACATTTTTCGCTTAGAGGGATGCACAGAAAGCGAAAAAACACGAAAAAAATTAAGACCTGTTTTGGTAAGTTTTCATCAAGACCTTTAATATGATACCCATATCGACTACTTATGAAGAAAATTTTTTTTTCGGGGACCACTCCTCCGTAAATATCTTATTAAATTTGTTTGTAGTTAACTTTGAAGAGAGCAACGCTTTATACCTGCATACAAAATTTGATGTTTTTAGCTTAAGTAGTTTGCGTAAAAGTATTTTACAAAACCCTAAAAATGACTGATCTGATTTGGGAGGCCAGAATTTCAATTCAAAAATTGTTGATTTTAAGGATGTGCGAGCTCAAAGTGAGTATACTGCTCATGGTTATACGAGAGTTATTTTGAGAGTCAAGTTTGACCTATCATTAGGATTATTGTACGGTGCGGAGTATTTGATAGAAGTTTCCGACCATAAAAAACTTCACTGCGGTTTAAGGATACTTTAATTTGGAGTAACGGGTACATTTTTGAGAGCTCGCAAAGAAATTATGTCATTGACATATTAAAAGATTTGTACTCGTATGTAGTCTGAGCCACTGTTCAGTGAGACTACTGTGAACATGGAGAACAAAGTAAAGGATAACATAAAATCTTAAGAAATACTTTTGCAATCGTTGTCCACTTCCTTTGAAGGGCTGTGTTTAGCATATGAATACTATGATATCTTTATGTGCCAGCGAAGAAGACGAATAGATCACACTCTGGTGAACATGGTGGCAACTGTGCTCATATAAGTAGAAAACGTTCGTCCTCAGCCATTTTTGGTTGGAGAGTATTTTTTTATACGTCCATGATCCATATCCGAAATTTTCACTGAAGCCCAAAAAAGCTGGCTGCTTAGATACACAAATTGCTGTTCAAGATCGTTCATTTATAAACTATTCAATCGGAGAAACAGCACTTCTGTTCTACAAACTCTAGCTTTAAACAGATACCGGCATGCTTTTGAGCCCTTGGCATATAAAATACATACATATATGGTGCAATGTTGTCCTCGTGTTACAATATTTACCACATACTTCTATAGGATATGATCAGCTCAGCAACAATTTGTCTCACTTCGCCGCGAATCTGCTTCAACCCGAACCTTGATTTTATAAATCATCTTTTGCGATGTTGTTGTTTTTTCGAACCACATCATGGCGTTTTCAGCCCTATCAATATCACTGAACAGTGAAAATGCTTTGGTTTGAGACATATACAGTAAGACATATTATAAATTATAGAGAGTTAAAAATATTTATCATTCATGAGCAATACATTACTTTAGATATGTGGATAATCTACAATATTTCTATTGGTGATAAAATTAAAAATACTTTCTCAAAAACGGTTTCCTTCGAATGGAAAATAGCTTGCTCATATGAAATTTTAATATAGCCTAATTACGAATGGCCATTGTGTATATGTATATATGTACATATATTTCGAAAATCAGTAGTTGCTTTTCATGGAACAATAAAACCAAAACTAAGTGCATCTTTTCAAAATGTTTTCATGTCTCCGGTAGAGGTTACAATTTGACGAAAAAGCTGCATTAACAGAAAGGCAATTGGCTAGCGAACTAGATCAACATAAATTTTGTCTTCCATCAACCCGTACCTAAAAGTGCATTCTGATTATGCCTTCAGGTACTGCAATCTATAGGATTCAAATATCGCGTCGCGTTGTCTTCTTCGTGCCAATCCATGAAGGTATCAATTGTTCCAATTTAAATTGCCTTCCTTCCCGTAAACAGTAAAGTACCATCATCTTGCATACTGCGTACTTCATTGATGCTGTAGCGGGTTTTCCTTTATGGCGTTGTACTTTGTCTGCAGATTGCAACTTTCTGGAAATCTTAGGAAAATTTATTTGTACCCAAGGGAGATCACGCGTGCCTCATTGATCCATGAAAATCCAAGTTGAATGGAGGAGCGCTGGTGATTTTGTAATGCTAACATCCTCCGGATTTTTATGGGCTGCTATTATGGCTGACAAGCCTTAAGATCACCAGACTCACAGTTTTGTCGATGAACTTCCATCATTTCAACTCAATTTCTGTGTTAAAAGCAGTGCCTCAAGGAGTTTATGTACGAATTAGTTCGTGTTATTTTTTCGTTTCTAGGCGGAAATAGCGCATAATACGGGTACTTGCATTGAAACATTTTGAAAATCCCTTTGTTGCTAATTACTTGATTGTTTTAGTAATTATCAAATCAATATCGGAAAGTATATAATCTTAGCTGAATCCCTAATGGATTTAAGTAAGTTTGAAGAAATGTTTGATCATAGCAGTAATCCTTATGAAGAAATGATGAATAAATGAAAATATAAAAAAATTTAAAGTGTTTTATTTTCCTGCAAATCTTCATTTTAATTTTCCAACAATATTTAAATTAAAACAAAGTTAATTGCCAGTTCCTTGTTTTCTTCGGCAATTTCATAGCTTGGTTTGCCATTGAAGAAAATCCTTGAGACTTGCGCTTTAAATTCAATTTTGTTATTACTGGTTTTTTATATGTTTATTTGAGGTTTTATTGTTTAGCTTGCCATTTTTAGTTAAAAGTCAAACGTAGACGTGTTCAACGTTTATTGTAAACTAAAGTATAATAATTAAAATTTGAAGAAAAAAACTTCAAAACGAATTTTTTTGAATCAGCGCTAAATCAGTTTTTTCCTGTTTTATTTGCGATTAATCGAGAAATTGTTGGCACCCACTTTTTAAAAATGGAAAAACTGATTTGACACCTATCCCAAAAATTTTATTTCATGCTTTTAGGGCATTTTGAAGTCGGTTTTCTCATTTTTCAGATATGTTTTTCATTTCGTGATTGTTAGTGGCAACATTGATCTCCAACAGGATGTTGACCTGGATTCATGCTGAATTTATTCAGTTTTTTAGAAATTATCTATGTGATTTTCAAAGTACTGGAGACAATTCTGAAGAGAAAGTGCTATATAATTGAGAGTCAAATGAATAGAAAATTTAAATATTGCGACTAGATCAGCATTGGCCCGTAAAAAGTCACAAACAGTGAACTGCTGCCTTAAATCTCACGGAAAGTTTTTATGCAAGAATAGTTTAAAATGTTCTCCAGTAAATTTAAAATTCTTACAATGCAGTCAAATCAAACCAAATTTTGCTGAAAATATCATGTAGTTCCAAATGTTCCACGAATGTGTCGGGAAAGGTCCCCTGAGCAACGCCTAAGAAAAATCTCTCATTTGTCGGATCTCTGAGTGCTCGGTGCAGGACCAAAAAAGAAGTGCGGGGCCTCTGAAAACAAGCTAATGATTGAATGTTTAAAGTTCTACAAAAATCGAATAACACCAAATGGCCACTAATTTCACCAATAATTATATTTCGGGGCACTAATTCTCACATTTACTTCCTCCCTTGACCAACAGTCACTTCTGTTCCAAGTAACATCGAAAAAAATCCTAAATCTTGCACTTTGCCTTATCAACACTTCAATTATTGAACAGAGCCTTTAGACTAACTAGTTTTTAATTTGTCTTCCAGCTTTAACAGTTTAGGAACTCCTATACTTGATTGTTCAAACACTGTGCCCCTGTACCAAACCATTGATTTATTCGTCTTCTCCTATTAATTTTCCACTGTACGTGGATTTTTACTTCTTTGTTAACTTGCACACACCCTTATTATTATTAGTTTTATTTTCCACACATTAAACTGTCGTTTATTTTTTTTCACTCCTTTCAATTCACAAGCTAAAATTCTTTTCTCGAGCTAAACCACAAAACTGGCTTTCTCTAACAAAATCACAAAATACCTCCTTTTTTCTTCGAGAATCCCACTTGACTTTTTTTCATAACCATTCTAGAAAACGTAAGTCTATGTTTAAGTCCAACTTCATTCTTTTTTTCACTGATTCACAAGTTAAAAATTAATTCTTGCCAATCAACCGTACTTTTTCTTTCCAACACTTCGTTCTCACCAAACTTTCGCCACCCCCTTTGAAACCCCTCTGTACAATTCTTCTATTCAATAATTTCATCATTTCAATGTCAATAAATTTAATCTCTATAATTTCATTATTTCAACATGAAGATGTACGGTTCATCATTTCCTAATGTATCTTGGATATCAGTAAAATGCATAGTTCTAAATTTAATGTAATTGTATAGTTCTGGTATTTTCCCACGAGAACTTATACTAATGTCTAACGGCAAATTCCAGACGAAATATTAGAAGAAAGTTTCGTGTTTGTATTTGGTTTAGCTAAGCGGTAATCTTAAACACCTGGAATTTGTCGTGAGAAAGTTTGTTTTTGCGATGGTAATTCAAATTATAAAATAACTGTGTGGTTGAGAAATGAATGCAGTTTGGTTTTAACATTCGAACACGCATTTTCTTTTTACGACGCGAAGTAGAGGTTTATGTACCTCTTAGTTATTTTTGAGGAGTTGGCCTTTTGGTTGTCATAATCAACAAAACGTCGGTGTAGTCTCGTTGGTGAATCCTTCTAATTGGGTTTCATACTGTCGTCAGCCGAATCAGGTTTCAGTGCTTGGTTGTTCGGAAACATAATCAATTGCCCGCGTAGCACCTAGTTCAAGTACTAGTGTGTTTTTGAATTTATAGAATCGACTTTTATAATCGCGCGAAACCCTAGTTCATGTACTAGTGGTTTAGATTTATTCAAGTGGATTTTTATACATTTTTTGGTGACCCCAACTTGATAAAAGGACACTTATTGAACTACATTGATGTGATACAAGGACACCCATTGAAATACATCGATGTGATAAAAGGACACTCATTAAAACTGCGTCAAAGTGCATTGACTTTTTTAAGAACAGCTAGTGAAGTGCTACGAAGTGACCCATTGAATTGCATCAACACTGCAAGTGAAAACATTCCCTTAGAAGGACAATCCTCTAAATACTTGTTCAAAACATTCATCTTAAAAGGACAATTGTGAAGTAGAAGTGAGATTCAAAATGGAAGATTATGCAGCCAAGCAAATGGAATGTGGCCGCGAGATTCAAAGAATTATCGCTAATTTCAAAAAAGATGGAGCTGACAGAAAATCAGCTCTCGGATATTTTGAAGCGAGGAAATACCAACTAGAGGCGTTATGGAAAACATTTGGGGAAGTGGACGACAAAATACGGGAAATATGCCCGGCGCCCACTGACCATGAGTACTTAAAAAAGGAATACTACAAGGAGATTCAATATTTGGTTGATCGATACCAAAGTATCTTCCATAACGCGTTGTCTGGAAAAGTACCACAATATTCAGAACCGTCAAAACTCAAAAGAAGCAATTCATCTCGAAGAAAAAGAAGTAATGCCTTTGATAAGGAAGCAAAAGGCCATGATAAGCTCGCTGCATCGTTTACTGTCCAAATTAAATAAAGGATTAGCGGATCATTCGACAGAGTATCTGGATGTTCAAAGGAAAATACTGTCTAGATTATGGGAGCAGGCAGAGGAGTTGAATTATAACATTCATGAGTTCGAAGAAAATCCTGAACAAGCTGGCTACAACATAGCCGAATACCATCAGATTGAAGAAGCTGCAAGAGAGCAGTTGGCTGTTTTCGGCGAAAAAACTCGATTTCAGGAAGGTAAAACAAGTACAACACAGGCAGTAAACCTCCCAAAAACACAATTAAAAAGTTTGACGGTGATTACTTGAAATGGCCTCAATTTGCTGATATGTTCTCTGAAATGATTGATAAGCAACCACTATCAACAATGCAAAAAATGTGGCATTTAAAATCGAATGTAACTGGTTAGGCGGAAAGACTCATGAGTCATTTAGCAATGACAGAAAGGAACTTTGAGGTAGCGTGAGGTACGACGAAGGACTGATACAACAATCAAAGGGTTTTATCCTTCACCCTCATACAAAAGATTGTTAGTCATCCAAATCTTCCTTCTGAAAATCAGTCCGCTGTTGCCGTCAGAACATTTCACGATACTCTGTATGAATGCTTACTGGCATTAAAAAATATTGGAGTAGATACAGACACTGGGGATCCAATAATTCTGCATCTAATGGCCAAGAAACTCGATCGCCAAACACATGTGTTGTACGAGCAATCAATAAAACATCCTAGAGAAAATGCGTTACGAACTCAATTTTACGTGGATGATGGTTTGATTGGTGCCGATACACTATCAGCTGCATTTGACACTAAACAGCAGCTGACCAAGATTCTAGAAAAAGCAGGATTTTAGTTGCAAAAATGGTGTGCCAATAATAACAAAATACTTTCCGATGTACCAAGTCTTGAAAGAGAGGTGAATTTGGACTTTGGAGTGGAGGGTGACGAATCAATAAAAACTCTTGGAGTAATGTGGTCGCCGAAAACAAACAATTTCTTCATTCAAGTTACGGTGCGACAACCCATGCGTTTATCCAAAAGATCTATTTGTTCGGAAATAGCTCGGGTATTTGACCCTCTTGGAATACTGTCTCCGGTAGATGTTACGGCAAAAATTATGATCCAAAATTGTGTTGGGATCAAAATGTGCTACTGGACAACGAAATGCAATGGGTCCAATCTTAACGGATGTGAGGATACCTCGACACTACTACTCATAGCAAACGCCCTGACTTGTACAACTTCATGCCTTTGCAGACACATCTGAGCTAGCTTATGGTGCAGCAATTTATCTCAGGTCGGTCCTCAATGACGGGAAAATTATTGTCAGACTACTGTGTGCTAAATCAAAGGTGGAACCAATTAACAAACTACGCATCGCGAGACTTGAGCCCTGTTCTGCAATGTTGAGTACACGCTTAGTGACCAGAGTCAAATCAGATCTGGGGTTCAAACATATTCCAACTTATTTTTGGACAGATTCACAAATTGTATTAGCGTGGATCAATTCAGCAGCAGCATCGTTTCAACCATTTGTTGCAAACCGAGTTTCTGACATACAGGAACATTCATTACCAGAACAATGGAACTACGTCAAATCAAAAGAAAACCCAGCAGATGTGTTATCTCGTGGAATTTCTCCAAGACTTTTCAAATCATGTACCGTGTGGTTTTATGGACCAATTTTCCTACATGGACCTCAAACAACATGGCCGCCAGTCAATGTACATGAATTGGTAATTACAGGAGACATGAAACGGAAGCAAGTAAAGCCAAAAGTAGTAGCAAATCCTACCATATTCATAAATAGCATTCACCTCCCTACCACAAAAAAAAATCCTACCATATTCTCAGATGGCCTGATATATTCAATTGACCATGGCAATAGCTTCAAAAAATTGCAACGCATAGTTGCTTATATGCTGTGATTTGTGAATAGCTGTAAGGCGCCGGAAACGGTTTGCAAGCCTACGAACATTATACTAAATATTGAAGAATAAGACAAGGCACTGATTGTCATAATTAAGCAAACACAATATTCAGATTTTAGAACAGAACTGAAAAATCTATGAAGGGGTGAGCTGCTACCAAACAAAAGCCCGATGAAGGATAAGGACCCAACCCTTGACGGAAACGGCATCATTAAAGTTGGAGGCTGCTTAGAACGTTCATTGTTAGAAGATGATCAGAATCATCCGATTATTTTGCCGTATAATGATCCAGTCATTAAATTGTTGTTGAAAAAGATTCATGAAGAGAACTTCCATAATGGATTCGACAATTATCATAGTAAAATCCAATCAACGCAACATAAAGGATAAAATCTCAGAAATTGATGAAAAACTGAAATATCTGATTAATCAAATCAACAAAAAAAACAGATAGATTTGAAGCAAACTTAATGCAAGCACAAACGATTTTTGCCTTCCAACTCTTGATTGCATATATAGAGCTACAACAAATTCAAGCAGCAATTACTGACGTGCTCACTGACACTCATCATGGAAAAATTAGCCAACTGCTCTTGTCACCCAGCAACTAGTCCAGGAATTAAGGGAGATAAAAACCAATTTACCGTCATCAAGACAATTGCCAACCGATGAAATAAACCTTCTACAGCTATACAGATCAATGAAAATTCGAGAAACGCTCGTTAAGAATTACCTCGTTGTTGTTATCAAGTTGCCATTGGTGGATCACAACAGCTTCGATCTCTTTAGTGTGACACCCATACCAGTCAATGTCGGGGATGTGTTGATGAGACTTAAGTTCAGTACTTACTTTGCCGTAAACGCGCCACGAAGTTCCTATTTCCCAGTGACAGAAAATCAAAAAAATTCATACGAACTTCCAACTGTTGCATCATTCGTTTGCAAGGACAAAGGCCTTATACACCATCAAGGATCACCGCCAGCATCATGTAAATTGAGCCTTTTACTAAACGACGAGTATACACTATGTGAAGCAGAGAATATTACTACCGCATACAGTTTGACTCAGCTAAATGAGAAAAATAAATGGATTTATGGATTTGTTGCACCCGTTCGTCTACAAGCAGTTTGCGGAGATCCCATTGAACAGATTCGCATGAATGGGTCTGGGATGTTATCGATCAATTCTAATTGCGTGATCAAACATGACCTGTTCACAATTACAGGGAATGATATGAGATCAAGCCATTTCAACACATCGTTCAATGGCACGGACATCGTAGTATCATTTCCAATGGACGTCAATCAATCAAGACCTTCTTATTTAAGTAGATACGGTTCATATGAGCCCTCTATTAAACAGCCAGTGAGTCTACAAAAATAACTACCTAAAGAAGACAGCTTCAAAATCATCGAAGACAATCTCACGTATCAAAAGCATTTCGCCATTCCTGGAGATGTCGCGCTTATTTTAATCGTGGCATTTCTCACCTACCTGGCATGGACCTGACGTTTTAAAATCCTGAAGAGAAGATCCATCCCAGTGCCTGCACCAAGATCAACATGGCAACCTGACTTCTCTGTGGAAGTTTCTTGAACGGCGTTCAACGGGGGGAGGATATGTACAATTCTTCTATTCAATAATTTCATCATTTCAATGTCAATAAATTTAATCTCTATAATTTCATTATTTCAACATGAAGATGTACGGTTCATCATTTCCTAATGTATCTTGGATATCAGTAAAATGCATAGTTCTAAATTTAATGTAATTGTATAGTTCTGGTATTTTCCCACGAGAACTTATACTAATGTCTAACGGCAAATTCCAGACGAAATAATAGAAGAAAGTATCGTGTTTGTATTTGGTTTAGCTAAGCGGTAATCTTAAACACCTGGAATTTGTCGTGAGAAAGTTTGTTTTTGCGATGGTAATTCAAATTATAAAATAACTGTGTGGTTGAGAAATGAATGCAGTTTGGTTTTAACATTCGAACACGCATTTTCTTTTTACGACGCGAACTAGAGGCTTATGTACCTCTTAGTTGTTTTTGAGGAGTTGGCCTTTTGGTTGTCATAATCAACAAAACGTCGGTGTAGTCTCGTCAGTGAATCCTTCTAATTGGGTTTCATACTGTCGTTAGCCGAACCAGGTTTAAGTGCTTGGTTGTTCGGAAACATAATCAATTGCCCGCGTAGCACCTAGTTCAAGTACTAGTGTGTTTTTGAATTTATAGAATCGACTTTTATAATCACGCCAAAACTCTCCATGATAAAGAGCTCGTCAGCCGGCAACTACCGTTGCTAGCGCATCCCGTTAAAAAAGCGCACCGCTGATGCTCCATGGAACTTGTTTGGCTGGCTTTTCTCGGCTGTACGCTTAATGACATTTCGCGACGTCGCCACGTCAGCAGCCATCCTCTATTGTTGAAGCAGATTAAACATGAGAACCAAGAGGTCCAGCTCGACTTCAGTAGTGTACACGAGGACTATGTTAAGACGTTGGGAGTCATCTGGCGTTCGAAAACTGACCAAATCCAAATCGACCTGGACCTAACCGATGCCAAGTTCTCCAAGAAGACGATGGCATCCGATATAGCCGGAATGTTCGATCCATTGGGCATTCTGGCTCCTGTGATAGTAGCAGCCAAACTATTCCTGCAGAAATTATGGCGATTGAAATTGAACTGGGATGCAGTATAACCAGTGGGGATTCATATCCAGCGATCTAATTTGCGCAGTAGTCTGCCGTCATTGCAGCAGGCCCAATTTTCTCATCACATCAGTACAGGCGAGAAACCCTTGCAAGCACACTTGTACACATTTTGTGATGCCTCCGAGCGGTCAAGTCGTCATCAGGTTGCTGTGCGCCAAGTCAAGAGTGGCCCCGATCAAAACACTTACTGTTCCACGCCTGGAGCTATGTGTGGCAAAACTAGGCACTGAACTCACAAGACGAGTTATGAAAGCACTTAACCTGCAGGAGGTTTTTCAGGTATGCTGGACCGATGCCGAGATTGTCTTGGCGTAGATCAACTCTACTGCATCATCGTACAATACCTTTGTGGCGAACAGGGTCTCGGCCATACAAACCCTCCCAAGGCTGGGCCGATGGCAACATGTAGCGTCAGTTTGGCCTTTCAAGTATCAGAGTGGGGGCCTTTGCGACTTGGAGACAAAACGGGCCAAAACCGCTATGGTAGCGGCAGAGGCTCCTGAAACACACTTCATTCAGCAGACCCAACACGGCAATTTCTTCAAGAGGCTGCAGCGCATAATAGCTTACATGGTGTGGTTTATCTGTGGTCTCATGCTGGCAGTCAAGCAATCTCAACTGAAAAATCAAGCGCCCACGAGTGACGAATTATCCACAGCCCTGGAGATCATAGTGAGGTATATACAGTCACAAACTTTTAACTGCAAACTTTTGGACAGCAGGTCTGGGAGACAAGTCTCTAAGTACAGCCTGTTGATGGCACTGGCGCCATTCCAGGCCCTAGAGGGCAAAATTCGTGTCAGTGGGAGGCTGGAGGCTGCCAAGATCACGTTCAACGCCAAACATCCCATTTTATTACCGTTCAAACACCCGTTCACTAGACTGCTGATGATGAACACCCATCGTGACCTCTGCCATCTAGATGCGCAAATACTGCTCGTTACCACTAGACAGCGGCTCATTCACCAACTTCGGCGAGGATTTTTGTGGGCATATGATGATCCATTGCCGAGGTAGAGGTAGCAGACCGCAAAAATGGTACCTAGCCATATTTTGCTGTTTCACTACAAAGGCCATCCATCTGGAGCTAGTCAGCGCTCTAAGCACAGAGGCACTCCTCTGTGCTCTCAAACATTCCATCGAATGACGAGAGCATTGCCGAAACCTTTGTGCGGCAACACCACCAACTTTATGGGAGCTCACAACCAGCTATCATTATATTCCAATGAAGCGCGTCCTCATTATACTCCAATGAAGCGCGTCAAGAAGTAACTACGGCATGCTCCAGCTGGGGAATCAACTTCCATTTCATCCCTCCCCGCGCTCCTCATTTTGGTGGCTTGTGGGAGAAGGCGGTCAAATCAGCCGAAAATTCGATCCACCGAGGCGTTTCGTTGGCAGCTCTCACCTACAAGGAGTTGCATACCTTGGTGGTTGAGGTGGAGGCTATTCTCAACTCTAGACTACTGACGCCGATGTCAAACAATCCCAATGATTTGACAGCCTTAACTCCAGCACAATTTCTCATCAGGGAACCCCTGGCAGCCATGGTGGATGGTCACGCAGAGCCAGTCAACAGAGGTCTCCATGCCCGGAGAAAGCTAATCAATCACCTCAATTTCAAATTCTGGAGACGATGGTCGCAGTTGCACTATCGTGTCAAGTGGAGACAGCCACAGCCCAATGCGATCCCAGGAACAGTGGTCATCTTAAGCGCTGATAACACCCCATCGACAAAGTGGAAGTGGAGGCACCGATGGTTTCGTTCGAGTTGCTGATGTCGAAACGACCTCCGAAACTTTAAAAAATCCCCGTTGGCAGCACCAGCCGGAAAGGTAAATTTCTCGTATGTAGCGTAAGGTTTCGAAAAAGAATTTGGCTTGCCTACTGCTAGACTTCTTACTGCAATTTTTGTAGCACTACATGGGTATTTATTAACAAAAAGATTCTGCCGCCGTGGGTATTTGGAGACCCTTCATAGAGGCGCAAATATTTTGCTAATTAAATTGAGTTGCACACGGATGGATCATATATTGAAAATCGGCGGGTAATAAATTGTTATAAACATATTTTTACTGGTTTTGCCCTTCTCACATTTGCTGTTTACACATTTCACAGTGGTTACAACACAAAGGTGATATTTTCTTGGCTTTAATAGCTCAAATAATTAGTTTCAAAAGATATCCATAAAAGTTAAATCACCACTTGCATTGCCATTATTATATACATTTTCGATTCTTTTCTGAACCATCAGGGGCCATCATTATGAATTTTTATTGAAAACGGCTGCTAAAAATATTAAGCTGTAGTTTTTCGAATTTTTTATTTTTCATCCGTATTTCATAATTAAATTGAATAAGCTTGCCTTAATAACTTATAATTTCAAGTTTTAAGGGAATCTGTTGAGAAACTTGGCCGCTAGAGGGCTAGAGAAATGAAAAAAAATTGTTTAAGTCATCCCCCTGTATGGGGAGAAACATTTTGAAATATTTTCTTACACTGCGAATTTTAAGAGGCACCACCTTTGACCTACGTAGAAAATTTACCCATTTTAGCTCATGTGGTTTGCGAGAAAATTTGATGTGACGCACAAACAAACGGGCGGACGGACAGACAGACAAGCCGCGATTTTATAATTTTTTAGAGTATTGCTAAAAATTCTACAACATTTAAAAAATAGTCTGATTTATAAATACTTTCAAGATAAGTCATTTCAAACGTTTCCATGAAAAAAATTCATTATTTCAGTTGCTACTAAAATAGCGAATTGCGCTTGCCTCCAGACCTTTGGGGGCCGCCATTTTGGATGCATGCATTTGATTTCGGACTATTATAAACCTTTGTGGGCTAGGACCTCATCAACCAATGTGCCAAATCTCGTTCAAATCGGAGTTTCACTCTAGACCGGGCATAATAATTCAATTTTTAGTGAAAATGGGAGCTAAAAATATTGGGTTTTGAATTTTCGACTTTTTTATTTTCATTCAATTTTAATAATTTTCTGCATAATACAAGAACATAGTACAGAGATCCGTTATCTCAAGTTTCATCAAAATCCGCTGGAAAATGTGACCGCTAGAGCGCCACAAAAACCTGAAAAAAACGCATATTTAAACCACGACCATTTCGAAAATAGCACATCCATGATCACCAAAATATCAAAGTCCGTAGACCTAAATAATGCCTATCTTGAAGCCAAGTTTCATATATGTCGGATTTTAAAAGCCTTTGGAGTTTTGAGATTCAACTGGCCGCCATTTTGGTTTTTTTCACGTAGTTCTTTAGATACATGCAATTTCTATCTAACTGCCGAATTTCATGAACATCTGTCGAAAGCTTTGACCACTATTACAACAACAAAATTTTGCACGTTTTTCGAGCTTTGAGCGGCCGCTATTGTGTTTCTGCCGTACCGACTTTGAATTTTTTATTGCGAGATTCATCACATACATCAGTAAACCTTTATGCCAAATTTCATCCAAATCAGAGCTATGCCTTGGTCAGAACAGAAATCACGATTTTTCATCTAAAATGGCCGCCAATTTGTTTTCGCCCAGCCGAGATATTTACACAATACACCTTTCCTGAAAATTTGGTGAAAATCGAAGCAAAATTGCAACCGCTAGCGTGGTCACAAATTTCGTTATATCCCATATATATATATATATATATATATATATATATATATATATATATATGTATATATATATATATATATATATATATATATATATATGTATATATATATATATATATATATATATATATATATATATATATATAAAGTGTGTTCAAAAAATATCGCGAATTTTGATTTTTTCAAAAATTATTTATTTATTCATGAATATCTATTTTGTCCCCTTCAAAGTAATCCCCATGAGATATTATACACTTGTGCCACCGGTTTTTCCAATCTTCGAAGCACTTCAAAAAATCATTTTTTTTAATCTTGTTCAGCTCCTCCTTCGATGCCGTCTTTATCTCGTCAAGCGTAGCGTAACGTCGTCCTTTCATGGGCTTCTTCAGTTTAGGAAACAAGAAAAAGTCACAGGGGGCCAGATCTGGGGAATACGGTGGCTGCGGCATCATTAGTGTGTTGTTTTTGGCCAAAAAGTCGCGCACAAGCAACGATGTGTGAGCAGGGGCGTTATCGTGGTGCAAAAGCCAATTTTTGTTCTCCCACAAATCCGGGCGTTTTTGGCGGATTGCTTCGCGCAAATTGCGCATAACTTGCAGGTAATATTCCTTATTGACCGTTCTTCCCTGTGGCAAGAACTCATGATGCACCACGCCCCTGCAATCGAAGAAAACTGTCAGCAAAACTTTCACATTCGACCGAACTTGGCGCGCTTTTTTCGGTCTTGGTTCATGCGGCAGCTTCCATTGAGATGATTGAGCTTTGGTTTCCACGTCATAACCATAAACCTACGATTCGTCACCAGTTATGACCCTCTGGAGCAAATTTGGTTCGTCGCGGATAGAGTTTAACATCTCATTAGCAATGTTCATGCGTTGCTGTTTTTGGTCGCAATTGAGCAATTTTGGTACGAATTTCGCGGCGACCCATCTCATGCCCAAATCGTTGATAAAAATCGAATGGCACGAGCCAATCGATATGTTTAGGTCCTCAGCAACTTCTCTAACGGTGATTCGACGATTGGCCAATACCATTTTCTCCACTTCATTAATTTTTTCGTCTGTTGTTGAAGTGCTCGGGCGTCCGGCACGCTCTTCGTCGTTCACATCTTCACGGCCTTCTAAAAACATTTTGTACCACCGATAAACGTTGCTTCGGTCCAAGGTAGCTTCTCCGTATGCCACAGTCAACATTCGGAATGCATCCGCGCACTTAATTTCGTTTTTCACACAAAATTTGATACACGTTCTTTGATGCATTTTTTTGAATAAGTAAAAATCGAAGACGATTGAAAACACGTGCAAGTAAAGCAGCTATCACCAATTAAGTGAACATTCAAAATGGCCGAGCTTGTCGGCATAAGTGACAGACATGAGTACCAACATAACGCCACAAAAAAATCGAAATTCGAATATACGTAACCCGCGAAAATTCAAAATTCACGATACTTTTTGAACACACCTCGTATATAAATATATATATATATATATATATATATATATATATATATATATATATATATATATATATATATATATATATATATATATATATATATATATGATACTCTTCGCAATCGGTAAATCTCTCTCCAGAAATTTACCTAAAAGGCCAATACACAAACTGGCCCCGTTGCCAGTACTCGACGGCGCACAGTCTAACGATAAACCATCACAAGCAAGTTCCCCCCACTTGATGAAAGAACGGTCCCAGATAAGCCGTGACGACATCCTGAGGACAAGGAGGCGAGCAATGTGAACCAGCAAGTCAATTGTGGCGCTCCTCTTGATGTGCCTGCTAGCTCCCATAGCGCACGCTTCTCCAACACAAGGCTCAATAACCAGACCCCATACGGGTCCGTATTTTCAACTATTAAGTCGAGTCTACTTATTTTCCAGCGAGTGAAAGTTGCTCATTTATTACGATTTGGCACCGTATTGGTGAAAATTGGCTGTCCTACAGAACGGGGCGGAACTTGTGGATTTTTTCAACCACTCCACTCATTTCACTGAGTCTTTATCTGAAATCGAGGAACTGCGACGACAACTACAAGCGCAATATGTTTCATGGACCAATCAAGTAACGACCACGACATCCACCAGTACAACATCGGCTACCTGGGCATTCTTGGATTAGTCATACCGTTGGTCTACCTCCACTGGAATTCCTGCAAACAAAAACCCAACCTGCATGTCCAACCATCAGTGCCGTTACATAGACGCTGCAGCCTACTGTTTTGGGGTAAGGAGGTGAATGCCATATTCGCACAGAGTGTGGGACTCCCATGCACGGCTGGACTAACCACTAAACACCTCCACCTTCCACGTAACAAGCCAGCCTGGAACCGTTTGACACATTACTTTGGGCCAGGTCTCATTTTATTACGCCGTGGGGAGCCTTCTAGCTGGGGGTCCCTTTCCTAGCGGGAGAGTAGAGGAAAAGAGGAAGTGCCAGAAAAGCGTTCCCCTAGCCCCTGGCTGCTATGAGTCCCTTTTATATTTTAGGACTGCCCAAGCATAATGTGCCACCTGGTTCCGTTTGTCAACCGATTTGAGCATCACCGCAACTATATTATCCGGGGTGAGCTCTCGCGTCTCCCTGTAGAGCTCCCTTCGCAGCCTAACCCATTTTGTGACAGGCATTGTCTTCCTCTCCTGGGCAAAACCGACAATCGGGGGACCATGACTTACCGACCTAGTGCAGGCAAGACTGAAAACACCCATGCCCGCTCAAAAGCTGGGTCAGATAGAAGTCAGTCTCACCATGCCTTCGATTTAGCTACGGTCTCACATCCGGGATGAGGCGCGCGGTCCACCTTTCCTTCATGAAATTGACCCAAGACTGCTGCCAATCATTGAGCGAGCACTGTCTCTCCTCACGGACAACCATCTCCCTTGCATCCTCGTTTCAGCACAGGTTAATAGCACAGCGCTCTCTAGCAAGGAGGGTGACAGGTATCACGCCTGCAATAACTCTCAGCGCCGAGTCAGAGACTGTTGGATACGGAGATACGATTCTCAGTGCTCCTCTTCTCTGTACCTGTGCCAAACGTTTTCGGTATACCTCCTTCCTAAGAGCGTCGCTCCATACCTCTGCTGCGTACAGTAGCACTTCCCTACAGCACTCATCAAGAGGCGTCTTCTTGGGTGGCTAGGTCCCCCTACATTGGCCATAAGTCGACTCAGGGCCGATATTCCCGAAGAAGCCTTCTCAGCCGTTGCCCTGATTTGCGCAGACAAACTCATCTTCGAGTCGATCAGTAGCCCCAGGTACTTCACCGCTGGCTTCGATTGGATTTGTATATCTCCAACACTGATCATCCTTACTCTAGGGATTCTCTTTTTTGTCAAGATGACCACTTCGGTTTTCTCCAGAGCTAAACTGAACCCGCAAGCAGTCATCCACTTCCTCACTCGGCGCATAAGCATACCTAGCCTAAGTTGCGCTTGTTCAACGGTGCGTCCAGTGACCCGAGCCGCAACATCATGCCCATAGCCAACCAGGCGCGACCCATCTGGCATCTCAAGTCTCAGTAGCCCGTCGTAAGACACGTTTCACAGGTTTAGACCAAGGATATATCCCTGGGTAACACCCGATGTAATTTCCATCCTTCGTTGGCCCTGTATCATGTTGTAGTTCCTCAAAAGCCACACCAGATATTCTGGAACTTGAAAAGGGTTTTCCAGCGTATCCAGGATATCCACCCATCTAGCGGAGTTGAAGGCGTTCCTAACGTCGAGTGTCACTAACAGGACGATCCATCGCTTGGTACGACTATAGGCCTCTGCCTTTTGGACCGCGTTCACCACCTCTGCAATCGCATAAATAGTAGAACGTCCTGCTCTAAAGTCGTACTGCCGAGGAGATAGGTCCCCAGCAGTACGAATCGCGTCAGTGAGTCTTCCCTTGATGAGTTTCTCTAGCACTTTCCCAGCCGTGTCTAGCATGCATAATGGGCAGTATGCAGACGGCTACTCGGGATTTGCCTTCTCCTTGCTGATCAGCGCAAGCCTCGCCACCTTCCATCGTGCCGGGAAAACCCCGTCCCGTAGGCCAGCGTTGACTGTGCTGAGTAGCATGTCAGGACAATGGTGATAGACGAGCCGCAACACCTCAGCCGGAACACCATCTGGACCTGGAGCCTTCCTCACTTTCAATGAGAGGAATGCCTCCTCCAGTTCCAGCTGTGTGAAGAGTGAACACTTAACTGCTGTTTCATCATGGACAGCGTCAACATGGACGGGATGGGCGGGGAAGAGTCCCCGCACTATCGCGTCATCTATGCAAGGCTTCCGTAGGGCACCAAGCTTCCGCATAACTAGCTTGTAGCCAAGGCCCCACGGATCCTTGTTCACATTGTCCACTAGGTCTTGCCAGCGGCGAGTCTTGCTGTCGTTGATCAATTTGCGAAGGCATTTCCTGGCCGACTTATATGCTGCCATTCAGTTGCATGCCTCGTCACGGTTCCGCGTCCGTTCAGGCTCACGTCGAAGCTTGTGACACTCCCTTCGCTTTTCAGCGATTTCGGGTGCGGTGTAGGTTTAGCTGCAGGGTGCGGGTCATCGAAGTTCTGATTTTGTCTTGGCTAGGGCTTTTTGGAACATCCGGCATTTTCCTGATCCCAAGACGTGTCCAAAATCAGGTTTTGTATCAGCATCCTTGCAAAGAATACAGTAAGCCACCTTCGTACACTCTTTTCTTTTATGTCCAATTTCACCGCATTTGTAACATAGGGAACTCCTATCGGGTCCTTTGCATACTTGTGTGGTGTGACCATAACCAAGGCATTTGAAACATTGAAGAGGCGTTGCTCTTCGCCGTATCCTACAGACAACCCACCCAATTCGTACTTTGCCCTTGTTCAGGAATTGTTCAGCGTCCTTTTCGGTCAAGTCAACTGCGTTGTCTCCTGTTGTTTTCTGGTATCAGTCTCGCTTTGATCCTTCTCACGCTAGGGAACTCCCTTTTGATGGCCTCTTCTACCTTGGCCAGATCCGTCACGCAGTCAATGTCTCGTATTTCGATCGTTGCCATCGGTTCAAGCGAGGTCATAGGTGCGCTTTTGCTGCGGACTTTCTTTACTGGGTCACAGAATGCTTCTTTATTGCCGGCCTCTGCTCCGCATTCGACCAGTATGTGGCCCGACCGCGTTGGTCGTACTACTTTAATGGTAGTATTGGTTTCTTCGGGCGTTACATTTCCCCTGATGTCCCGCAGTGCCTCCGCGTAGCATCGGCCATCTTGGGGCTTTGCGAGCAGTGCCTGCTGCCGGGGTCTTCGTTGGGACTTCTGCTTCCCTTGTTTTGCATCAGGTCCTTTTTCTGATTGGGCGTCCGTGCGAACTTTACTTTCTGGCACTTTTTGAAGGAGTTTCTTTGAGGCTTTCTTCGCTTCTCTTGTAAGCACTTTCTGGAACCCGTGATCTGGTGCTCCACGCCCATCAAGTGCCTCTTCCTTCCTTCTTTTATCCTGATCTCCTTCGATTGGGCTAGACGCCATTCTTTTATTGATTTCAATGGTGGAGCTATCTGCATGTAGCCCTTAGATTTCGCCTAAAGTGCCTCTTTAGCCTTCTGTTTATCCTTGGCCCTTAACCAGCTCCTCCGATACTGCCCTATGCGACCTAGAAGCTCCTCTAGTTCAAGGAGCCCTTCCTTTACTGCTTTGCTGATTTTTGGAGAGTCGCATGCAGACTGTTTTCTTTTCAGAACATCTCTCGCTTTTCGGATTAGCCTTTCTTCTTCGTATCGCTGGGTGGCAATTGTACTTTGCCACAATCCTTGGGAGAGGTTATTGCGTTCCGTTTCCGAGTGCAGTACTTCCGCCACATTTTCAACGTTGGCCGTGCAATCGCACAACATCGCCTTATTTGTCTGGTCACTCGTTGCTTTTCGTGCCGTAATCTTTTCGGTAGCTTAAGGATGTTCCTTTACTTTGTCGGGATTTGCGACCCTTGCATCGGTCGCTTCGGTAACGATCGCAGCAGTGACAATCGAATTTTCGATACTCTTTGTATTATCTTTCACCACTCGAACACCTATAGCGTCCTGCAGAGTTTCCCGCTTTTCCTTTTTTCTTTCCTTTTTAGGATTTTGTAAAATAATTTTACAAAACACTTCTAAAATCGCGTCCTGTCTGTCCGTCTGTCTGTCCGTCCGTCCGTCCGTCCGTCCGTCCGTCCGTCCGTCCGTCCGTCCGTGTGTCACAGCAGTTTTTCTCGGGAACTACTTAAGCTAGAAACATCAAATTTTGTATGTAGGCGTAAAGTGGTGCTCTCTTCAAAGTTCAACTACAAAAAAATTGTAGAAGGTATTTAAGGGGGGTCTCCCCATATAGGGGAGCGACCCCCCGAAAAAAAAATTTAATTTAAGGTGGCCGATATGGGTATCAAATGAAAGGCCTTGATGAGAACTTTTCAAAACAAGTCCTAGTTTGGCAAAGTTTGCTTCGAGGGGCGCACAGGGAGAGGAAATACACGAAAAATTTGTGTCCCTCCCCCCTCGCGATTGGACACCTGTGATCCGAAAAATCTGAAAAAAATCATGAAAGTAGGCTTTGATGAGTACAACAACAACAAATACGTGAGAAGTCGCAATTCACTCAACTTTGTTAGTAATAGTCTGATTTAGGGATTTTATGTTTTCTTGAATAAAATCTTAACGGTACCCTTAAATTCAATGAAATTCAGTACACAGATGAAAATTTATAAGGTGGATCTATCTATCTATCATAAAGATTTAATCATAATTAGCGAAGTTATAGCGGTTTGAATTTTTCTGTATTGCTATGGAACAATATGCGCTGCATTTATTACTATGGCAACATATGACTATGGAACAACATGCGCTTTTTACCGACTCAGTTACTACAGTTTTGCTAGGATTTGCATGAAAATTTCAGAAATGATAGGTGTCACGCATATATTTGAGAATCGGTTCAGCTAGTGGTATCAGTAATCGTAAAACAAAATAGTGGCTGTTTTAAATGCGAAGGTTGAATAATTTTGAGTTAGTTTTTCCCAACTTCAACGTTTAAGGTGCATGCTTTGAACACTTGATTCAATTTAATGAATGACTGAAGATGAGTACCCACAATTAATAACCATAAGCGAAACAAGTCAAAGAGGCGGGAGAGAGCTCCTAGCAAAAGGGTTTTGTAACCATTCTAGGATTCGAAAAAATTGGCTATTAATCGATGATAACACTACAGGAGAGTGGCCCCTGAAAAAAAAAATTCATCAAACGTAGCCAATATGAGTACGAAATGAAATTTTTCATGGGAGCTTTTCAAAACAGTTGTTAAATTGTCAGTTTTTACTTCAGTGGGGGCACAGGAAATACATGAAAAATGTTTTTCCTCCCTCGCGAATGGACATCTGAAATAATTATCAAGGTAGATATTTATGAGTATAACAATAACAAAACCTCAAAAGACGAAATTCGTTCAACTTTGTTAATAATAGTATGATCTTCGAATTTCATATTTTCTCCAATAAAATTGTCTTTGACATGTTTCTTGATTTGATTCGATCTGGTGACTGTATTTTGTAAATTGAATACAAAACCCTTCTGACATGCGTGTAGGTCTGTTTACCCAACTTGTTTTTTGCTGCACCCGAACGCCGCAGGAATCTCAGTCTGAACCAGGCTTTGTTTTTTGTCTGTCTTCACTGTCATTGTGTTATTCGTAGTTTTTGTCATGGTTAGTACAGCTCTCGATGCTGGTTGCGTCGTCGTTGTTATTATTTTTTGTTTCTTTTTTTGGATCTTTTTGATCTTTTGATTTTGTTTGCTCCAGTTTTATTGGGTCCCCCATCGGAGCCGCTATCTCCGTTCTTGTGTGTAGTCGCCTTTTTGGTCTCATGGTTATCTTTGCAGAGCAGGGAGGCCATGCGAGGGTTGGCATAAGCCCTTATGGGGACAAGTGCTCAGAGCCATACCAGCGCTAATTGGGAGTCCGTCTCACCCGAACCTACACCACCAACCCAATGGTGCGAGCTTCGAACGTACTCCGAGGCCTGCCAAGGTTTTACCGGGACGGAGATGGTATGATAGTTGAATTGGAGCCGTTCACACACAAGTTTCACCTCGGCGCTACTGTAAAAAGCAACCAAGTCCAAACCATCACATCCACCAGCCCAAAGCATCAATTCCAGTTCATTGTCCAAAGCGTAGTCGAGATCCAATCAGAGTCATTACCTGCCATCCCAGGAGGGAATCTCATGGCGCTCCCCATATCCTCGGGTCCGTGGGGGTGGCGCTCCCCAAAATGTGCTAGCCACCAAGAGTGCTCTTGTCGACCGGCATTCCCCCTGCGGGAATTGCCTCGAGTACGTGGGGATGGAACTCCCCAAAGAATGCTAGCCTCCAAGACTGGCATTCCCCGTCCGGGAAATTGCGTCAAACCTTAACGTCAAGTTGCACACACCTTGGAAGGAGTTGAGTGGACCTTTCAACGGGGGGAGGGTTGGATGTTGAGTTCTTGATACCTCTGAGTGCCCATCACGGCCTAAAACGGCAACATCAACGCTTCAATCAACTGACATAGTTATTTAAGGTTAATTAGCACTGTTATAATTAGCTCATTTGTAATTGATTCGATATATTTGATTGATTTATCAATTGATCGATCATTTTGATTCAAATTCAATGTGCCACAAAGCGAAAATATTTTAAGTTTCTAATGCCACATTTTTATTTTTATCAATCGAGTAACCTATTTATCATTCATTTTTCAATTTGTCAAAACTTTGAAACAAAAGTTTGTTCAGTATTCAACTGTTAGTTGATCTGTATCAAAGCTGCTGAACGTTTATTAAATGATTTTTAACGAATTTTTGAAATTTTGCTGAATTATTAAATAACAAAGTCAAAGTTCGAGACAAAAGACTCCTGGCGCAATCAGCTGGCTTGGATATAATTTTTCACTTGCGTCACTTGCAACTGCGAACTTGAAGTTAGAAGCGTTAAATACGATAAGCAACAGAAGTCAATCAGATGTCTAATCTTGAAGGACGAGAAAAAAGAAGAAGTATCCTGTGTCAATCGCAATATTAAGAGACATTCTGCGAGTTTCAAAGGTTATCCTAAACCAAACGAAGTTGTGGAGAAGAGGAAGAATCTCTAGAAGAAAAACAGGAAAGGAGGGATTTCATCCCCGCCTCTATAAAATATACCGTTCAAGAAAGGGTCTCGTACTCTAGCGTTTTGTAAGGTGCAAAAAAGCAGCCGAAGCCACAGCCTGTATGAAAATGCAAACCTCAGTCAACGTAGTAACCACAACAGTTGCAGAATAACCGAAACAGGCGTTTGAGCAATGGCTGCCAACAATTTTTCGGGTGTGACTCGTTCCAAAAGTGGATTCATTCATACCTCACTACAAAAAACTCACTAATCCTAGTGAGAAAAGAACTATGTATTTAAAATTTGCGTTCAAAGTATGTTGTGATGAGTTGCACCCTCAATATATGTTCACTTTATTCACATTGTAAAAGGAACTCTGTTGAAGAATCCATAGAAAAACCACCATAGACCGGACTTTTTGTTTTGATCGCAAATAAGACACAAAGTGCATCTGGAAAAATACAAAATCATCAGGCGTTATGATTCAGAGGGATTTCTTGGAGTTGCTATGGCTCACAACGATCACCTGAAAGTTCAAAGGTCTACAATACATTGAAGCAGATATAATAAGCTCCATGCTGGGAGGGTTCACTTTTTCGTTTGTGGGGATCCAAGTTCAGCATAGATATTTGGTGCGAGAACTAACTTTCTGCAAAAAATTAAATTTCTATTCCATGGGAGTTGCTTTCATTGCGAAGCATTCATCATGGGGAAATATTGCATCTTGTTGCTATGAAATAGCCATCTCTAACTGAGTGCAATCAAATATGGACCACATATTGATTACTTCAAAAGCGCCTACCTTCCGCCAAAGCCCATTCACTATTAACTTCTTCATTGTATCTATCAATATGTCATATATCTTTCATAAACGGAGGTATCTCAAGTGCAGGGTTCTTGACGCTAAGTCTGACCATCTTTTGGTTGGGCTGACCTTAAGAGTGAAAAAGGGTGTGAAAATTGATGTTGCAGATCCTCAACATTTCATTCCATACCAACGAATCGATCAGGTAGTAGTAAGTGCTGACCTTGATGGAAAATTGGAAGAAATATCGGTCAAAAAATTGAAAAATCTTTCCATATCTGAAATTTGTGAGGGAGTTGCATCATAAATTCAACCTCGCGTATGGTCAAATCAAAGATCTCCATTCAGAAATCCTCGACAAATTATTGAAATATGGTCAACTGGGAGCAAGGGATTATGTCTCTAAACTGAATGATCTCAAAGAGAACCATGCATTTTGCAAACGAGTGATTTGAACAGGCCCTGGAAAGTATCATATCAATTAGATAAGTGGCAGAAAAGGCTACCCGGTGCCCTCACTTATGATCGGTCCATGCTCATGGATGACAAATCTATTGCTGACTATATTGCAAAAAATTTTATGCAAGTTCTTCAAGGAACAAAAGCAAGGAGGGACCCTTCCGTTACTTCGTTAGTGAGCAGTACCATAACTAATTTCGACAAAGGCCTTGAGCAACTGTGCCTGACCAAGTTTTCTGATTCAAACCCCTCGGCTTCACGTACTAGCTACAGTATATCTGTCAGTCCTGAAAGGCTCACTTCGTTGGAACTGGAGGAACACTTAAAAAAATCAGCAAGGGCTAATGGAAGCTCCAATTATATGCTTAAAGGCTTCTCCATGTTTTCTTTGTTCTCAATGTGATCATTCTGAATTATTGCATCAACATTTGCTACTTCCCTCAGCAAAAGAAACGTGCAAAATTATTTGCAATACCCAAAGAAGTCGAACAATACTGACGTAGTCGATAGTCGTCCAATTTCACTGTTTTTGAAAATTGGTAAGCTGCTTGAAAAGGCAATACTTAAAGGCATTGTACCATTCTCTATGGAGCCAAGAATTGTGCCGGAAAGTCAATTGGCTTCAAAATAGCCCACTTCAGGTAAATATTCTGTCTGCGTTCGAAGCCGATATAATGAGAAGTTGGCGCAACGATAAGCTTGTTGTATCTTGCCCAATCGATGTGAAGAATCCCTTTGACTCTTCATGGATGTATAGAATTCTCTACAAAATGATAAATTTGGCTTTCCGGATCATATTATGAAAATTATAGACAGCTCCATGGGGGGACGAACACATTTTCCAGTAGCTGGTTGAGCTAAGTTAGACCCATTTTGTATTAACGCGGGTGTTCCACAGGACTCATTTCCTTTCAATATATTCACTTCTCATATCCCGATCATCAGATACAAACATAAGCTCAGAATCCAAGTGTACCTCTTCGCTGACGATTTGTTAATGTGGTCGTTTGAGCACGATTTATTCTTTGCTAAAATAAAGCTCGATTCCGGTGAAGCTCATCAAAAATTGGGGCAGCAGTGTTCATATAGCTATTCACAAAGTTATCCAACACATTTGGCAACAGAAACATACCCCAAAAGAGGGGAGCCAATCAATTACATTCTTTATACACAAAAAAGTGACAAGCTACAGTGCGAAGATTATAGAGGCATATCACTACTTCGTACGGCGTACAAAATATTTTCAAAGACTTTAGGAAATGAAATTGAATCATACAACAATAGTAATAATGGGAAGTATAAAAGTGGCTTTAGAGCAGGTTGATCGACAATAGACCAATAGCTCACTGTCAAGCAGGTACTTGAAAAATGCTGGGGGTTCCACATACTCGTACACGAACATCAAATTTTTGTTGACTTTAAGCAAGTATACGACACTATTCATTGTGACGTACTGTACCTAATTATGCTTTGCTTTGGCATCCCAGCCAAATGAGTCCATCTTACCAAATTACAATGACGTCAAAGGCCGACCAAGTCCACATCAATAACCAACTCACCGATGCGATTAACGCAAATATCGGACTATAGCAGGGAGATGGGCTGGCCCGATTGCTATTCAATTTTGTCCTGGAGTACGTCATACAAGAGGCACATTACTATACAAATCGGGCCAAATGGTAGCTTATACGGATGACATCAACTTTATGTCACGGTCATTAACAACTGCCAAAGAACTATCCGTGAAACTTGACAGCAAAGCAAAACTAGTAGGGCTAATACAATGAGAATACAAGAAAGCAGATGACGCAGTCGAGAAAAAATACCTTAAATACGCAAAATATCACATTTGGCGAATACAGTATCGAAAATCTGAGCAAATTTGTGTATTTAGGCACCAAAGTATTGAGAACTGGTAATGAAAACACCAAATACGCCGAAGAATACAGCTCGCAAATAAAATTTTGTATTCATTTTGACAATCTTGAAGACCAGCTGCAAACACAGGAAAACAAAGCTCCAAGTATACAAATTTGTGATAAGATCTGGGCATGGACCCTAGCCCAAGCATTTGCAAAGGTAATGAATGCCTTTGAGCGAAGGGCCCTGAGGTGAATAACTGGAGTAAAACTAAACGGGGACAAATAGTGAATTCGACACAATCATGAGCTGTACGAAATTTTTGACGAGCCGGAGGTCTCAACGATTGTAAGACTGCGGAGGCTTTAATACGCTGGCCACACGAATCGCACAAACACCCAAAAAGGCATTCGTTGCGAGAACTGAAGGCTGGAAACCAGTGGAGAAACCGAAAAAACACTGATCTGACTCGATTGACGAAGACAGTTTATCGCTGCTCGGATTTCAAAATTAAAGGACGTGGTCAATGGATTGAAACAGTTAGAGGTGCTATTTGCAGGAAGCGAGGGCTTGAGAGGGGCTGTAGTGCTACGAAGAAGAAGAGAAAACGAGGTTCCAAAAATGCTTGAAATCTCTTACTGCATACTACTGTGAATAGGGAATAAAGGTTAATGCGAAGAAAGATGAATATACGAGTATTGTAATCAAGGTGCCCCACAAATACTTTGGTTGTCTTGCAAGAGGCATCTTTGACTCCAGGATTAAGGTACTCCAGGCTCCAGTGATCCAGGCACACGAAGCACTTGAGGGTGTTGTTAGAAATGCATGAAAAATTATTTTTTAGATCTTGTGATCGAAGTTGCTCATGAGATGCTAACTCTGCCTTGAAGAGATTAGCATGATCTTAATTTAATGGTGAAGTAATGCTCATAACGTTTTAGTTTTTATTTCAGTCAATTACATTTAATTTTTGCATTTGCTACTTATATCGAGTATAAATATTACGATCACTTCTGAGACTTAATATCTAAATTGAGATCATGCTAATCCATAGAAGACAGCGTTAGTATCGATGAGTAACTTCGAGGACGAAATCTCAAAAATTATTTTTCAAGCGTTTTCCTAATGCTCGTAAATGAAAGTTAATAAAAGTTTTTCCATCTTTACTTGGGGTGGTTTTCAATAAGATTGCTACCCTTAGTGCTCACCTCGACAATATTTCGAAAAAAGTGACTTACGCGTACCAAGCACTCAAAAGCGAGCAAGTGAATCAACGTATTGGCCTATAAAACCTTGATTTGTCCGATCATCATATATGCGGTGATGATACGGAAAGAGCTCTGAAAACAAAATGTTACAAGATAGGATTAGTGGAGGAAAAAATTGTCAATTCGATGAAATTGAGAACTCTTTACTCCTGGAGCCTCAGGATGTTTGAGTATGCTATTTTTACGAACTAAATGTGCCATTTTGTTAAATTTGTCAACTAATTTAAGCAGTTTTTTGGCGAGATTATCTGAAGAAAGCTTTTCTATTTACTTAGGAAACTACGCCTTTTATCTGCAGTCGGGAATCAAAGAAGTTTATCGCTGTAAAAAACGTCCACATAAAACAAACAAAAAGTAAATTTGGCTTAAAAACTCCCTAAAAAGAATTAAATAAATTATCAGGACTTGATGCTAAATCATTTCTCCCAGTTGTAATAATTTTTTGCACTCAATAATTCAAAAAGGGGAGCTTGTTTGACTAGGATTCCATATAATTGAATTATCGTTTTTAAGGCAGTTTTCTTTATTATCATCGGATAATTTCATATATCATGACTTTTAGAAATTGTACTGACCTCCCGTAAAGTGCTGGTCTGAATTCTTACTGAATTAATGGTTGTCTTTTAAATACAGGACAATATTTTCCATTCATAATGATCGAAATAACTTTGAAAAGCTTTGCTTGATAATTGTTACAAATATTCATGAAATAGCCATTTCAAGCTTACAAAATTTTAATTCTGTAATTTACTCTTGTCGAATGTCGTTTAAATGGGATCCAATGATAAGTAAGCTCAATAATTTGGCGGGGACGGAATTTTTTTCATATCCTCGTTTAGAAGTTCTATGTGAGCTTAAGTAAAAAAATTGGAATGTTCGTATTATACCGATAGATTTTGTAATAAATTAGCCCTTGATGCACGACGCCACTGACGCCAATCAACCGATTCATATACCCAACGCTCCTGACGTCGACGGTTCGGGAGCGACCTTTTAACTACTCACTGCCACTGAACCGCAATTTGACAGGTGTCCAGAAGAAAAAGGGATGACGTCTGGTTCGTACGAATTTGAAGTTCCACGTTGCCTAATTCTCGGCAGTGCTGATCTCGGCTCAAAAAAAATAGGTTAGTGACGCCTCAATTATTGGATGATTCCCGGACAGCATCCCGGATTGCGGATGACTACGCCTCCACGACCAGCACCTGGCGGAAAGGAATATTCTTTTAACTTTACACGTAAGTTCTATAACAGATTTTTAGTACAGCTCATCTAATGTCAGTGGCGTGGAACTCCCACCAGCTAAGGCCCCCCAATGAAAAAGGAAGCGTAGCGGCTGCAGCTGGCATTGCATTGTCAGGACGGGCATCATCATCTAATTCGCAACTTAGACGGCAGCATAGCGTACCCGATGGACGAAGCACGAGCAACTGGAGGCAAGCATTGAGTAAGGCAACTGTAAGTAGCAGTGATCACTCAGAAATGAAGTTCCGATGAGGATTGGTCACAGGTAGGTGCTCATAGGATAGATTTCACGCGAAGAATTGCTAGAAAAAGTTATGCGGCTAGAAGCACATAATGTGCAACTTAAAAATATTATTCAGAAGTAATCAAAGTTGGAATCCAACATATATAGGGTTGTACGATCAAACTAAGAAGCGTGAATTCGACTATAGTAAATCTTATAAAAGATACATTTTTCTAAAATTCTTTACTTCGGTTGAGATTACCAAGGATTTGCTATCCAAGAAAATTCTATTGAAACAATCGAGCATCGCCTTTTCAGTGCACTGCACAAAACTTGCTTCAGTGAATCGCGTGACACTTCAAATTATAATAGGCGCGGATGTACTGATAAGGATGTTAGTGCCTAACCGCTGTGCTACAATCAACATAACACAAATTAAGGAACGTCAAGTAACGTAGCGCACACATAGTTCGCCTAGATACGATTCGCGCTAATGTGATCTTGACAGATACGAAAAAGTGTCATTGCGGCAAAAGTAATTGAAGAAAATGGATGATTTCGAATTGATTTTGAATTTTTATGTTTTGGACAATGCGCTATAAGTTTGTTGATGAAAGTCTTCAACGGCGTAGAAGAAATATTAAATTAAATTTCAATACCAGAGTGGAATTGTGCTTAACAGGTGAGAACACCAATTTTCTGCATAATTCCTCACAGCTGGATAAAATTTTACTCACCCTTTCAAATGGCGAACAACAATGTATCATTGTCACTTAAAGTAAACAATGTATTTGTCATACTGACATAAAAAGTTCGTTCGATTTCAACTTTTCATGCTGCGTATGTCATCCTTATGTCAAATGTACTCAATGCCCTATAAAATGTTCGGGTTCAACTTTTTTAACATTTGCTTTATGTCTCGTTATGTTGATTGTAGCTCAGCCTTTAAGCCAAGTTATGTCAATTGACGTACGGAGTAAATTTCCAGAGTCAGAACAATTTAAACCAGAAAATATTGCAAAGGATTTTAACTATTGAAGTACTCTGAATGGAGTATTACCCAAAGAGATACGTTGTATTCCATTGCCTTTGAAGAATAAAACATACAGTGCGAGGTTTGACTGCATTTAACGATCGTATATATAGTATATTTCTTTCCTAAAGGAAGCTTAGATAAGATGGAAATGAAATTATGAAAGTTATGTGATTTGCAAAGAAAAATGGTAATAAGAATTGAGTGAAATATTTATAGGAAACATGTTGGAGAGTATTTTAATTTTTTTTAACCGAAGAGAAGAATATTTTAAAATTCAGGTAGAATAAGAGTTATTTACATATAATGAAATTCCACCCATTTAAGTTTTAAGGCTACCATCAATCGGAGTTGAAAATAAATTGAAACTTAAAAAGGCGCAGGACTGCAACGTTGATCAAATATTATTAGGTTAAATTTTAATGTTCCTCCGTTTCTAAATATTATTTGCAAAAAAACATCCAAATTAATCAAAATTCTCTTGATAAAAATAAAGAATATTACACATACTCATAGAACAACGTCTAAAGCAATAGACCATGAGCTATATAAGTTGATAATTTGATAGTTCCAAATTTAGCGTTATATCTCGTAGAACAGTTAATAAAAATTTACTATCAATATAGTATATGCAGCGTACAATTCAAGGATCAATGGAATGAAGTTTCATCTCAATTTCATTAGCAATTAGAATCCAACTAAGCTTGCAGTTTCAACGACTGAAATTTGTTCCAATTTGAATGATTTGAATAATGAGTAATATGCAAAAAACATTGAATATTATTTCATAATTAATTTTTTTTTGTTCTGTTGTTTTATTAATGCTTAGACGTAGTGATATATTTTTGAACCAAATATTAAATAGAAGAAAAGAAACTACTGTGAATTACGTGAAGACATATTGTAGGGAAGTTTTTGAACAAAATGACAAATAGAACGAAACAATACAAACCATGTTAATAAATAACCAATAGCACAAATAATAATACAAAATAATACGAACCCGATTAATATCTAGCAAATAATATAACTAATAATGAAAAATAATACTAATTATGATAATAAATAACCAATAATAAAAGAAAACAGAAAAATAAACAAAAACAAATGTGGAAAAGAAACTTCAATTCTAAATGTAAGGACGAAGATTTAAGATTTCGTATTTAATCAAAAATGCGTCGTTTAAGTCTTTATTTCTTTCGGACAGTAATTGCTCTCAAACTCTCATTATTTTTTGTTCAAAATTTGACAGAGTGAGGGCTTGGCTGGAATTTCATTTTTCTGCCAGACCATGCACCTGCTATTGAATATAAATAGATTTGGTAAGAAATCAACGTAGAAATTGTAAGCGACATCATTCCAATATTTGTGATTTATGTTAAGTCTAGAGTGAACCAGAATTTTTATAAAACTAGCAAACAAAACATGGAAATAAATTGTTCATAAAATAAATTTAATGTAATGCTTGTGAAAATATATGAGAATGATTTTTCAAGCTGAAAAAATATACATCGACTGAATTTTAGACGTAAGCCTCTTAAGAAAATTTTTGGTAATAATTTAAATGAATTTACAAGCGGATATTGAAACATAGATGAATACAATTTAAACGTTTGTCACAAGGAAAGCTCATAACCGGACCTTAGATACTTATTGTAGTTGTAAACAAAAATATTTAAAAGAAAAAAAGTATGGCTAACTAAGTCTTTCGTTTCCAGCCGAACCGTTCTTTTCCAGCAGGAGAATGTCGGCGAAAGGTGAGTATGCTGTTAAAATGGCCGGTTTCGCGATGTGGTTGGTACGCGGTGCCATAGCTTGTGGTTGCGTGTTTTTTAACCAGCGTAGATTATTTTTCAGTTTTGTCTTCGAGTAGTATATTTCGGGCACTGCGTCGTTGATATTCGGAAGCGCGTATTTTTAGCGGTTGCTTTGCTTTATTTCCTCCAGGACGAAGAGATTCAATTTAGAGTAAAGTTGATGGAATTTCTTCAACGCGTTTACATCGGGCATGTGAATCGGTGGCTGAGTTTTTGTATTTCGGACTTTGTCTGCTCGCGTAAGAGCTCCGATCGAAACTTCTCTCCGAACTAGCTAGCTAGCCAGCAGCCACCTCGGATTAGACTAAGAGTGTCCGGACTTGTTGACCTGAGGGGTACAGTCCGTTGTCACGTTCCAAGACACCACGTCTAGAACTGATGAGAGGTCGGTTCAGATTTCCTTCGGGAAATGTCAACGGTCGAGACTTGTGTTTTAAAGTTGTTCGTTTCGTGTGTTTAGCACTGTTTCGTTCATAGGCTTTAAGTTTTATAAAACACACCGAGTTGTTACAATTCAAATAGTGTATTCACTAACAGGTATTCAATTCATTTAATACAAGATATTTAACACTTGATATTGGCGCACGATATCACATGTTGCGGCTCGAAAGGTTAGGAAAGAAGTGCCCGAAATATTGGGATGCAAATGTGTATAATGATATATGACTGTATTAGTAAAAAAAGCAAATACATTTCATTTCTACACATATATAACATCCTCTTTTTTTTCTTTTAATAAGGTGCTTCATGTCTATTTACGGGCTTTATAATTCTAGATGATTTTCTGATCGGTCGCTAAAGGTTCTCGGTCTGTTGCAAATTTCTCTTCTACTGGAACGCTGGAATTATCCGAGTGCTCGACACGTTGATTTGGTAACCTTCGAATATGGATCGAATCACGCACGTATTCGTTTCGTCCCACACGAACGATGTACTCGTATGACGTCGCGTTGATAGACTTCACGATGACGCCTGGTTCCCACTGCTTAGTTTTGACGTTAACTTTGGTGAAAACATTTTCTCCTTCGTTTAAACGACGAAGATTTTTGATTCCACGATCGTAATATTTCTTCGAACACTCCCGGTTTTTGATTATGGACTCCTGAACATTATTCGTTACTCGTTGTTCGTAATCAGCTGAAGGAATATTACATCACAACCATCGACAAAAGATTCGCTTTGCAGGACTAGATCAGATTTTGTTGGGAGTGTTTCGCCATACTAACAGAGCTTTGTAGAAGTCCTCGTTGGAATCTAAACATTTTGTGATCATCGTTTTCGCCGTTTTCACAGGTGCTTCCGCTTTACCATTACCTTGCTGGTGATGAGGACTAGATGTCGTGTGTTGGAAGTTCCATTCTTTAGAAAACTGTTTAAATTCGTGTCCAATGAATTGTTGACCATTGTCCGATATCACCTTCTTTGGTACGCCATGACTTGCAAAATTTCGTTTGCAGATTAGAATTACAGATTTTGCAGTCATACATGCAAGCTCATCAATTTCAAAATAGTCAGAGTGATGGTCTACGGTGATTAAGAAACGATGAACGCGATTCGTAATTGTAACTTCAAAATATCCATTGATACAATTTCAAACGGATGTGCTGGGATTGTGTGTTATCATTGGCTCCCGTAGTTGCTGTTTCGAATATTTTATGCAAGTATTGCAGTTTTCGATTATTGATTTTACATGACCATTTATTCCTGGCCAAAATACAATTTCTCTGGCTAATTTGAGAGTATTTTCGATTCTGGAATGGCTTGTATGCAATCTGGCTAAGATCGTCTTTCGTAAAGAATCTGGTATGAGAATACGATTTCCTTTTAAGATCAAACCGTCTTGTATTGTTAGGAGTTCTTTATAAGAAAAGTATTGTTTGAGTGTTTCGTTTAATCTGTTCTTAGAATCTGGCCAACCGTTTTGTATTTTCTCGTATAATTCTATCATTGCCGGATCATTTTTTGTTTCTTCTATTATTCTTTTCGTCGTGTTATCGCTTATTGGCAATTCATCAATGCAATTCATATTTTCTATTGTTTCGAATATATTTTCGATTCTGTATATATCAAATAGCTTTTCTGCGTTCGATATGTTTTCGGGAGCTCTTGAAAGGGTATCCGCAATATACATTTCTTTACCTTTCTTATATTTGATATTAAGTTTGTATCGCTGTAACATGAGTATCATATTTTGTAGTCGCTTCGGGGCAGTGGTTTAGCGAAGATTTTCACTAATGAGCTATAATCCGTTTCAATAGTAACATCAGATTTGCCACAGATATATTGGTCGAAACGTTTACAAGCATAGAGTATTGCAAGCATCTCTTTCTCTATTTGTGCGTAGTTTTTCAGCGTGCTAGATAGTGTTTTCGAAGCATAAGCTATGGGCCGATTGTCTTGCAAAAGAACGCTTCCGATGCCAAATGAAGATGCATCGGTTTGTATGGTTACCGGCTTTGTAGCATCGAAATATTTAAGCGTTGGAATTGTTGTTAGAATATTTTATAATTCTGTGAATTCGTGTTCATGTACCTCAGTCCAGTTAAAATTTGATGATTTGTGAGTTAATTCTCTTAAGTTATGCAAATTCGAAGCTAAATTCGGGATGTACGTTCCAAGGTACGTTATCATACCGAGAAATCTTACTAGTTCCTCTTTGTTGCTCGGACACGGTAGGTTGCGTATCGCTGACGTTTTTATTTCGTCTGCCTTTATTCTATTCTTAGTAAGTATATGGCCATAGAATTTTACCTCTTTCATGCACATGTTTATCTTCTCCTTGTTGAGTTTAACGCGTTCCGCCTCAAGTCGTTCAAGAAGCTTGCGTAGATTCCTGTTGTGATCGGTTAGCGCTTCTTTATCGGTTTGACCACAGCCAAATATTAAAATGTCATCTGCAATGTTAATTGCACAATTTAATCCACTTAAAATTTCTGTGAGTGCAATTTGAAAAAATTCCATTGCTGGTTTTATACCAAAAGGCATCCTTAAAAACTTGTAGTTGCCAAAGGGTGTGCTGAATGAGGTTAGATCACTGCTGCTTTTGTCCAGTTTCAGTTGCCAAAATCCTTTTTTTGCATCAACTGTTGAAAATATTTTGGCGTTTGCTAGACTCGATAAAGCTTCTTGCAGCGTCTTCGATGTGAATCGAACGTCTTTCAGATATTTGTTGAGTTTGCGTGGATCTAGGCACAATTGAAATTTTTCGTTTCTCTTGACCAAAACGATGTTGTCCAGCCAAGGCGTTGGTTCAATTTGCTTTTCAATGACTCCATCGCTTTCCACTTCATTTAAAATTGAACGGAGGTTATTATGTAACGCGATTGGAACTCGTCGCGGCTTTTGCTTTCTAGGCACAACATTTTCTTGTAGTTCAAGTTTCACCTCACCTTTGAATTCTCCGAGTCCTTCGAAAACAGATGCGTACTTCTGGCAAATTCGTTCTGCTTCTGAAAAAATTTTGTTTACGTTTAAGCAAAGTTTAATTAAATTCATCTTCTGGCAGGTGCTTGCTGAGAGTAGTGGTGCATGATCTCCGGTCACTATTTCAAAAGTTTCAATGTAAATATTGTCTTTATGTTTTAACTGCAACAGTACTTTACCCAATGGCACTATTATGTTATTCCCGAATGCTTGCAATTTTGTTGTTGTTGGCGTTGCTACTATTTTTCGTTGTTGTGTGACACGCTTCAACTTGTTTAGTCCGATTATATTGCAGGTAGCTCCCGTATCTAGAATACATTTGACGTTTCTGAATATGTCGCTCTGTTGTCTGATGTCTAAATCAATTGTTACCAGATTAGTGTTGTTGCTTAGTGTTAGTATTAGTTGTTGCTCATTTTGTAGACTTTTAACGTGTTTAATGTTGGGTGTTCGATTGTTGCTTGTACTTGTATTAGTTAACATACATACAGATGCGCAATGTCCATGTTTGCTACACTTTCTACACACCGCAGATCTCGCTGGGCATTCCCTCAGATTTTTATGGTACTGGTTTCCGCAGTATTTGCATAACTGTTTATTATTTCGGTCCATTTTGGGCTTATATGCATTATTGGTTGCAATTTTGCGCACATTGCTAACAATGTCGGTAGTATTGCCTGCGTGAACGTTATTCGTACTATGAGATTGTAATTCCCCTAATTGCTTTGCGGCATTTTCTTTTGATTTGCAAATATCAATTGCTTTTGACAAAGTAATGTCTGTATCTAGCCAAAGTTTTTCCTTGAGTCCTATATCTTTTATGGAGCATATTATCTTGTCCAGTAGTATATCATCCGAGAAATCTCCGTATTGCGTATTTTTATTCAACTCTCGTAGATGCGCAAAGTATTCGTCATAGGTTTCACTTTGGTTTTGAGTCGCTAGGTTGCAAATCGCTCGTTCATACCTTTTATTGACTCGTGGTGTTAGATTCTTCTTGATAGCTTTCAGTATGTTTTCAGCTGTCGATTTTTCTTGCTCGGTTAGAGGTAGATTGCCGTACATTTGAAAAACGTCATTTCCTATCGCGGTTAGAAGAATCGCTTTCTTTCTTTCCTCGGGCTTGTTATCGAGTCCACTGGCGATGACATAGTTGTTCCACCTTTCTTCGAAATGCTTGAAATTCTGAAAAATATCGCCTACCTTGATGTCCAATGGCTCTGGTAGAGGGATATTCACGTATGCTGTTGCTTGTTGCGAATTCAGAGTTTGCTCCAAAGCCTAAATTCTGCTGGCTGATGCTTGTTGCGTGTTTAGATTTTGTTTCAATGCCAGTAGTCTGCTGGTTAGCACGCCGAGTGCTCGTTTATTTTCATCTTCGGCCATTTTTCTCGTTTTCATGGGCACTTTTCAAAATTTTCACAAACCTGACACCATGTTTTAAAGTTGTTCGTTTCGTGTGTTTAGCACTGCTTTGTTCATAAGCTTTAAGTTTTATAAAACACACCGGGTTATAATAATTTAAATAGTTTATTCACTAACAGGTATTCAATTCATTTAGTACAATTTAATACAAGATATTTAACACTTGATATTGGCGCACGATATCACATGTTGCGGCTCGAAAGGTTAGGAAAGAAGTGCCCGAAATATTGGGATGCATTTGTATACATATATAACAACTTGTGCGAAGTGAATTAAAAACATTACAATTTCTTTTCTAGGGAAATCTTTTAAATGAAAAGCCATAATGAGCTTCAAATCAAAATTTTTGGAAAAAGGCCTGTTGTTCATTTGAGTTTTCAATGACATATTTTTGTTCACTAAATCATTTAATCTGAAAAATCTTCTGAAATTGGGGACAAGTTCTGCTTATTTAGATTAAGCATTCGAACAGCATATAATTCTGTTTATTGACTTGATACAAGTAAATGAATGAAAACCCCAAACTTATCAGTAGCTAATCAATTGGGCAGCTTTACGTCTCGAGTTACTTAATTTAAGCCTACACCAACCTAAAATATCGTCGACACAATGTTTGCTTGAAAGGAATAACTCTTTATTTTCCATATTTCCTGAAATTCTGGACATCGATAAGCTTTGGCATGAGCAAGATTTCTAACAATGGGTTATATAGCAAGAAATCAAGCACAAGATGAGGATAATTAAATCTATCATTTATCGCCTGACTAAATCACGCAACTCACCACCAATCATAAATACTTGTCAATTTTATGAGCAGGTTTCATTAGTTTTACATCCATTTGAATCGCATAAATAAAAGCATTTCACACTTGCTATAGTCGCTTTAATCATTTTTATGAATGTGTGAAAACATTAACTGCTTCCAAGCAAATTATTATCCGTCTTTACTAAAATAATCTGCAATTAATTTTATGATTATTGCGCTGGCTAGACTAAAAAAATACGCGGCTGCGACACTACCAACTACTGTTAAAGTTCAATAGACGACACAGTCGCGAGACAGCGAAAGGCAAAAGGTAAATGTAATCATTTTATGTTGGGAAGAGCACGCGACCAGCACGAGTCCACAACCATCACGAAGAAGTTGGTGGGTTCCGCGACGGTACTGTTAATCGGCTTCAGCCAAAGCGGTGCAAAGTGAGCATAGAAGACGCGCGAGTATCTTCTGTGACGCTCCATATAGTCACCAACGGTGTACAAATTCAATTCCTTTACTAACATTTTGTTTTGCTTAAATTTTCTTTCGCTGTTTCGTTTTTGCTGAGGTGCTCTCTTGAGGCTTGTATGGAATAGTATGTAGGTATACAATAGCGGTTTCAGACTAAGATTTATTTAACCCTGCAAAGCATTTCTCTGCAGAATTTCTTGTAAATAAAGTAGTGAAAATCTATCCGCACCATGTTTTGCGAGAGTTGAAAATACAGAAAATTTTTCCGTATGTCACTTCGCAGCAGGAGAAATCGATGTCACACAGGTTAATTCTAAAACATTAAATGCAGGTTGCAATTCTTCAACTGCACCGTTTTCATTCTCGTATAGAAATCAAGCAACTAAACTTTGTCCTCTTTTTTAATGTCCGACAAAATAAAAACCCTGAAATTATGGAACTCGACTTTTTTCGCAAAACAATCGTAATCACGGTTTAACAAGGCAAAATAGATTTGTGGCGGGAATAAGAACACCAACGTTATTTTTGAATAACCCAATAAATCAGCACCTCTGCAATATTGTCCAAGGTCCAGTGTGAAATGTGTCGTTTGGTACAACCCATTCAGGCAGTCGAGCAAGCAAGTACCGACAGGATGAGAAAAAATGTGATATACTTCCATAAAATATCCGATAAGATCGAACTCTGTGTAAATGGATATAAGCCCTTGGTGGCATCGAGACATTGTGATTGTAAAATAAACACTCGACCTGGAGGAAATCCGAAGGCGTCAATACTGTCGACAAGACAATATTGTATTGCTGGTGTACGTTGCAATTCTCTTTGCCTAAGATCTATAAATCCGTAACAAAAACTTCTTTTGTTTTTCGCATAACGAGGGACTATGCATTTGAAAATTCCATCCAACATTATGCATGTTCGAATTTCAAACATGTTTATATCACTGGGACCTTATAACTTGCTTAGGAGTTTACAGATCAGATAACAGAAGTGCAAAATTATTGCCACCTTGCTGAGAAATCTTTATTATCTTTAGAAAGTGTCTAGGAGTCACTGAAATCTTTGAATAATCACAGCAAGGATGATGTTATATATTTTTCATCTTTGTTGAGCTGTTGAGTAGTACTTAGGAGTCCAGAAATATTGGAATTCATCTAATTATTCTTAATGAAATTTTTGGATATTTTAAAAGGCCACTACGGAAGATTTTATATCTTAAAAAAACAAACTTATATTAAAAATTCTAAGAATAGGCTTTAAACAGATATGAAACAAAACTCTGTCAGCACTAAGTCGAAGTTTTGATACTGAGTAACATAAACGTCTTATTATGTTCTCTATCATGTTGAGTGAAACCAGAAACAACACTAGTCAACAAAAAAAAAAACAACTTTTGCATGTAACATGAAAACTTTTGTCTAGTTATGTTTAGAACAAGTATAAGGATACTAGAAATACAATTAAAATTCTTTAAATAAGAATAGTTTTTTTGTAATACCATTTCATAACATTTTAGTAATTTTGAATTTTTATCAACAAAAAGAAATAATTCGATTTATTGCAACATTAATATGAATTTACTTTTATATTTTTGGTCTGTGTTTTGCTTCAGGAACGTCTCGTTTTAATGTCCAACAGTAATCCGCTAACCAACGTGGGCTCCACTTGCCCTGATATCGTTTTTCTATGGTAGAAATGTCTTGATGGAAATTTTTAACCGTGTTCAACGTTGACGGCGCCCGAATTTTCAGGAAAGAGTCTAACTGTGAATCAAGAAAATGTATTTTCGACGACATATTGCAGCCCAGAGTCTTGCCGATATGTTAAAGAACAGCCTTTAAACTTACTTTTGAGCCATCAATAAATAAACCCCACCCCTCTGCTTTGTATTCTATACCCAAGACAGTCATTATGCCATAGACATTATTACAAAATACAAGCTGATCATCTTGTGACAAAACCTTTTAGCTCTTTATCTTGATTGCAAAAGTAACATACTTTTGTTTTAGGTTGTAATAAATTCCATCCCTTTAATCGAGAGCCCAAAAGTTCTGCCTGTTGTTTGGACAAATTTAAGTCACTTATCAAATCATTTAGATCTTGTGATAGAAGATGTGGCTCATTAGATGAGGATGAGGAAGCTTCTTGAAAGTCAGGATCCAATGTCTCTTGTTCGATTTCTGGTGTGACAGCCAGATCGCTAATTTGAAGTGGTTCTGGTACCGGTAGATCTTCACTATGAGGGATCGGTCTTATAGCTGATGGCGTTTTGTATCAGGAAGATAAAAATAACAATCAGATGAGTAGTTCGTTGGTTCGTAGGTTCCGCCCAAATCATAGATTGCAAAAGGCATAGATCGGGATCTTTTCGCCCATCCAGTGAGAAGACTCGCACATGTAACATAACAGATGTGTGGAACACACGCTTTGTATTGTTGTCCAATGGCAAAGCCAAAATACTATTCATATAACTTAGTTACTAATGGTGTCGAATTCTTTCGCTGAGTTTTGAAAGTAATGTCACCATAAATGTAACAAAACTTTTCAGGGTCATTTTTACACTTTCTTGACATTATTTAAGAATCACTTAACTCTAAAAGCAGAACTACAACGCTCTTCAAATAAATAAATTCTCTGAACGCGAAAGTGGAGCAAAAACGATTTATTTTTAATTTTGTGGCTAGTAGCTGTAACACGAAAAGTAGACTTGATGGAATCAAAATAAATATGGTAATAAAATATGGGTTGGTAGGTAATTTAAAATTAGCAAGCACATTTCTGGTTACAAAATTTTATTGACAAGTGTAATTTCTTTGATATGGCATGTCTGTGTTACAAATACTATCCTTCACAGTTGAACAGGAAACTCCTTTGTTTCTCTCTCTCTCTCTCTTTATAGGTAGAAGGTTCAGGCTTAGATGTGTAGTAATCTAAGAACTATGGCTCTAAAAGCAGCGCTGACACAGGCACACAGCACGAACGCAATTTAATAAGGATTCAGTCGATTCAGTCACCTTCCCCATCGCAACACTCGTTTTTTTTCGCAGGAATAATAAGTGGAAAAATTTCCTTTGTACTTAACACCCGGGAAACAAAATTCTAAAAATGTTTAAAAATTTCTAATGTGTAGTATCTTATTACAATATCTTTTGAAGATAATTTAACGAATTGCGGTGTAACGCGGTATGCAAATGCTTAGAACGAAACGGTTAACCCCTTTTAATTATGAATGCTAAAATCATTGTATCATTTAACCTGTTAATTATATGAACGCTAAAATCATTGTATCATTTAAACCCCTTAAAATTTGTCTAATTCTTCCGATTTTTCCCACCTAATTACGCCTAATTATCATAAACGACAAATTGCCTTCAATTGATAACTTAATTGAACCTACAAAAGACAGTGAAAAGGGAAATTGCAAATACCGCCGTCATAAACTACAAATGATAAGGAAAAAGTACATTTGATAGCAACAAAAACCTTCAATTGTGTGATTTCCCCCTTTCTGAATGGGTTCGTATTGTTCTACTTGCCCATAAAGTGTCGTAGTTGCTTGAGTGTGGAGAATATTAAATTGTGCTTGCGAAATTTGCATGCTATTGCGTCGTAAATCGTGAAAATGGGTGATAACTACATAACAACATTGGAAATTGGAATTATCGGGGAGAGTGGCGCCGGCAAGTCGAGTCTGATGCTTCGTCTGACAAACGAGGAATGGGATGGAGATCAGGAGTCTGCTCGAAACCGCCAGACAGCGCGGACGCCGCGTAAAGAAGAAGCGAGTTGGGAGTGAGAGGAGATTGCGGGCTGATCAGAATATCGCCGAGACACGTGGAAAAGTTTCTCGCGTAAAAGACAGTGAAATATTGTAAAAAAAATAGACGATAAAGTTATCGTGCAAATTGTGAACACCTTGTTAGTCGTGTGGGTTAGCGAAAAGTGGAATAAAACTCGTGTTCCGTCAAAATCTAGTGGAAGTGTTTTCGCTTGGGTGTCCAAAGGTTTCTCCCTCCCTTAAATCATTTGTCGAAAAGTTATTCTTTAGTTCCCAGAAATAATCAGGTCCCCAAAGGAGATATGAAACGAAGAAACAATTTGAAAATGTGGAAAAAGGCGTCATTGATTTGCCCCCGAATTTAGTAACAATTAGTTACTCAATGCACTTAGCATGTAACGGATTTGTAATTAACCGTTAGCTCTTTTGTCGGAAATTTTTCGAAATGCTGTGATGGAACTTCGCTTCATCGATTAAGGAAGTCGGTTCGCGTGGAATCGTTGTTGTTAATGTACTGTACATGTTCCAATACAAATTCGGAAACTCCTCCACAATACTTGTTAGAAGAAGCGTGCACACAGAGATGAATCGTGAGAATACAAACAAACTGGAACGTTTCACAGAAGTACACAGAACACTTTCATGGAATAATTTCTGTGTTTGAATGGTGCATGCTTGGGGTGAAATGAACTAGTGAAGGATCAGAGAGCAAGTCTTCGAAGAAAAACCGGCAACCCGAACAAAATAAATACGCGTTTGATCGACAAATATCTCTTCGAATCTTCTCACGTTTCCCTATGTGGCAACGAAAAAGAAAAGTACGGTAGTTCGCAAATGTAGATTTAATTAGACACAAGAGAAAAAACTAGTAAATACACGGTGGATATTTGCGTGGAAAAAATAAAAGTGCGTGTGTGGTCGGAGTAAATTGATCGCGATAGAAATGCACAAAGTAATGCTTGCGAAGATTCTGTAGCAAGAAGTGAAGTGAAGGCCCAAATTTAAAGCACGTCGGCCAGTTGCACTAAACAACAAAGTGATAATAACGGTCCAGACATTGCCACACAGCACGCTCACCGTGGAAATTGATCCTAGCAAAACGATCAAAGAGCTGAAGCAGGAAATCGAGGCTGTCCATGCTTTTCGGGAATTGCAAGGAAAGGTTGCAGAATTGTCGGGAGAAGAGGAGGCTTTCACATTATTCGGCGCAGACATAACTTGAGTAGTTCACATTATTTCAAGTAATAGAAAATTCATATTAGCTTTTGCATGCATGTTCATTTTCGCGTCTTATTGGAATCCCGTATGAAGTTCAAGTCACAAAACCTTAGAATTAAAAGCGTCGATTGAAAGTGTAGTTGTAAGAAAAGCTTATCAGTCGTGTTCAGATACAAGACGACCTGAGCATTAAGAAACATAATCTTGAAGAGATAATTTTCTCTATAGAATGTTATGTGGCATTCAATGAATTTTGTCGAAATATTTTTGGATAAAGTTCGCATGAAAATTATAGCACCATGATGTAATCAATTGCATATAGAACTTTGCTATCACACGATTAATTTGAATGAATCTGTCTGAGTTCAGAGCGATTAATTTGCATGTATCCATTTTTATACTGATTACGTTGTGCATCCAGAGATTACGCCTGGTTTTAGTAATTCTTGTTCGTGAACTTCAATGTATTTCTTGCTATAGATTTTTTTTTGGCACTCTCAAATATCTGCACTTTACTAGTTTTCGATACCGGATATGTAAATGAGCATACTTATTGGTCTAATTTTGAAGGCTTAATTTTATATTCATACATATTTTAATCAGTTCTTGAAAGTGAACATTTTTTTCAATTTCATGAAAAATTTTGGATTTTTAATATAATAAAGAGTATGTTCAGTTTACGCTTTGTCGATGTACTTGAACATCAAAGGCATTATATCATTTGCATTTAGTGATACTCCGTTAAAAGTTCCCGAAATTTGAATAAAAAAATAAGATAACATTACCTTATTATTTAATAATAATAATTATAAAATAATACTGATTCATTTATTTAAATAAACAAATTTACCTAATTATTTACCCTATAAATCTTTCTACTACCCATTTATATGACAGCACTGATTCAAATTCTTAGTAAAATTAAACCATAAGATAAAATATCACACCTAAAATAATAGCCTAAACCCATTCAATAAAAAGAATAACAATTTGAAATGATAAAAATCAAAGACAATATAAACAATAAATTTTGCACCATTCAAAAATATAAAAAGGTATTATAAATGACAGATAAAAATTTAGATTAAATTCGAAGCTTTTGTGTTTAACGAGAGTTAATAATGATGTAATTTCTCAACTGGGATTTTAGAATGACAGTTCAGGTAAAATACAAGTATAAACGAGTATTTGTTGCAACAAAAAGAGATAATTATGGGACATGCAAAATAATCACTTGCAACATCGTTGTTCTGGCATTTTCCGCAGAAGTCTGTAATGTAACAGTATCTGAACATTATTCTTATAATTAAAAGTCAAAAATTTAATAAAGGGCGATAATTTTAGTCTATTAAATCGCTCTCTAAGAGCTTGGAATTAATTCTCAACCAGAGATTGCAATTTTGAAAACCCTGTTAACATCGCTCGTCAGAAAGGTAGATTGGAATTGAAACATTTCCTGTGTTGAAGATTATCTTTCTCAAATTGATTCATTACTTAAATTCTGCCTTTTATTTAAGTATTATTTATCACCATACAAAATGTACATAAGTGTAACATAAATAGTTCATTTATATTCAAATTCCAAATAAGATTTTGTGGTCAGCTATAGAGTATCAGAAAATGTGTAATTCCGGAATTTAACCTGTTAGAAACCAATAAGTTAGATTAGGTATAGATGATCTAATGAATTGATTGAAAATTGAAAGAAAAAAAATAAAAATGAATTAAAAACGTACCCGAGGGTCTTTCCTTTCCTCCATTTCTAACCGGGTATAGGACCCGGTACGGTGGCAGGCTTCCCCCTCAAAATATGAGCCAGTCACCGGGTACAATTTAATCCTTTTTATTTCAGGTGACTTAATGGGTTGAGTGGCCCAAGCCAAGTGCCTTTTTATGGCATAAAGTTATGCAATTCCATTGTATAATTCTATGACATAAATTGGTCACCGGGGTACTCCCCTTCTGATGGGAAAGCTCATATAATTCAAGTTGTATGAGTTTTCCACTCAGAAGAGGAATACCTGGCCACCTCAACGATTTAACATTGGATTTATTCCGGTTGGGTGGGCATGAAGGGGCTCCACCACCACCCGGTTGCCCCTCTTTCATTTGTGGGCCCTGAATGTATTTGGGTAAAGACGAGGTCAACCCCAAATTAGTCTTTCTTGTCAGGTTGCACTTGTTCTCGCAACAAGTCGTAATTCCATCGTGGAGGTTACCTACTGATTTGCGACTTCGGTCGTCCTCTCGAACTCTGCAAGCAATTCGTGAATGCGAAATGTTTTGTAGTGAGTCCTCGTGCCGGGGAAACGAACCCGCCCCACGACACCGCAATGCTAGCCTGCCAGCGCATTCACGCGTCTCCGGACGAGGGCATTCTCGGCAGGAATCAACACCTTCCTCTGCCGAGGCAGCAGAACATCGCTGCGGTCCTTCACGGACATATGAAAATCTATTATTCACTACAAATGGCGCCCAACGTGGGGCCCGAAAAGCCCGGCTGTATCATCAGTCGTGAGCACGAGACAGTCCATCGTCTCTAGGTGTCCCCACAAGGTGTTAGAAATTTTGGCGGGTAGATAACTCCCGAGGGTTTTTGCACTAATCGTGCCCCAGCAGCCGAGTAACTTCCGAACGTGTGTTGTCTTCGGACATCAATATCGTTTGGTCCTTCTTTTGATTTATACCTTGGTGGTTTACCACCATTGTATAACTAGTAAGGCCAAATTATATTAGAGTCCCTTTTTGTGTTCGGAGGTTATTATCCCAACATCTATTTTGCGGAGGATTCTGATCCGCTCCCCAAACCAGCGGTGCCTAAGTGTCTTAAATTACATGGATTTTGATTTCATGTGATTGGCTGATTAGCTAATCCATGACTATCCATGACAAGACACGCGCTGCTTGTGGATTAGAACCCCACCCTGGGCTGACAAGCTGTAACTTGAGAAGTTTGCTAATGAGGGATCACTTCGGAACCCTGATTTTCATGGTGCCACAAGAGAGTGTCCCTGAAACGTTTTAGAAGGATTGTGCCATGGTGTCCATACTTGGGAGGAAGGACGGAAAGGAAAGACCGATTATTTTTTTTGATAACTTAAAACTTTTTTGAAACTTTATCATACATTTTTTTTTTTTGTGAGGTTCGACTATAGTTCGCCACTGACGGCCACTTACAAATCATAAATTTTGCATCATTTTTTTCACATTTTCATTATTTATATATATATATTTATTTAGGTTTTTAGTTAGCAATTTAAATTTCTTTTAGCATGCCCACCAAAAGAACTCCCGAAAGGAGAAAGTTGCGGTCGGATGCCGGACCAGCTCTATTGTGTTCCATCTGTCACGAGGACATGGACGAAACTACAAGCCAGAGGTTGCAGTGCGGACACAGGCTACATCAGCTGTGTTTGGCACAACTGCGGCAAACTTCATCCACGTGCCCGCTCTGTCGACAGCCTTTGGAAATCGCACAGCCAGCAACAGAACGACCTCAGTCCTCCAGTACAAGTGGAGCTGTCCCCAAAAGCGGACCCCTTCCATCCACTACAAGGAGTGCACGAGACGATGACTACAGGGCTGAAGCAGTTCCGCCTGCAGAAGAAGCGAGTCCACCGGTGGCTGTGGAAGCCACAGTTCTACGAGATCTAATGGCGCTCGTACAGGACATGTCCACCCGGCTCGCCTCTCTAGAGAGCCAGAGAGAGAACCCCGCACCATCCCGGCCAAGAACTCCTCCTATGTGGGATTCGGACCCAAATCCGTGGGACTTCCCAGTAGACTCGCGGCGTGATCCCGAACGGATCCGGCCAGGTACAGCCATGAATCCGTTGGCTCCAGTTTACCGGCCCCGATTGAGCCAAGCACCACCACCAAATCAGGCTCCCGTGATTCCGCCGGACCAACGCTTCCATCCACACGACATGTATCGGCTGAAGCCGACACAGATCCCCAGCATCATCCAGGGATGGAATCTACATTTCAGTGGGGAACCCAATACGATAACGGTGGAGGTTTTCATAAGTCGGGTGGAGTCACTGATTGAGCAGATGCTAGCAGGAGACCGCACAGCGCTCGCAGGATACCTGCCAATGCTGCTTAGGGGAGCAGCCCTGGAGACATATTGGAGGATACATTCAGCTCCACCATCCATACGCTGGTCACGGCTGAAGGAGGTACTCCGCATGGAATACCCTACGGTCGACATGGACGAATTAGTCCTGGATAAGATGAATGCTAGATGGCAGCGTCCGGACGAGTCCTTCCATAAATATCGAGCCGATATCCTTCGGTTGAATGACCAGCTGTCAGAGCCATTGTCTTCTACCCAAATTCTTCGCCTGCTAAAGCGCAATCTAAGACCGGAGATTCGTCGGCATATCGTGAACTCCGATCCACAGAGTATGGAGGCCCTGCTGAGAAATGTGCGTCGTATAGAAGGGTTTGAGGAAGACCTACGGGACCGGCCATACTTACTAACCAGGACGGGTCCTCGACGAGGAATCGCGGAATTGGCCCCAGATTATACCACCCTAGATCTGGAGGATGATTTGAACCCAGACCAGCTTGCTGTAGCGGCAGTGGGAAGTCTTACGACCTGCTGGAATTGTCACCAAACCGGACACCGGTTCATTTCATGCCGCGCAGAACGTAAGGTTTTCTGCTACGGTTGCGGCAAGCCGGACACTTACTTCCCGGACTGTTCTGAATGTGCCGCACGAAAAAACGGCCAAAAGAGTACCCGACCACCTCAGCGGTACTCGAAACCCCAGCAGTAGCTCCTCAGTCAGCGGCTCACCCCAACCAACCTGACGTTAACCCACCAGCCATAACCATTACGACTGCGGATGTTCACTCTCTTCCGGAGACCTCACCAACGACAATATTAAAACGACCATCGCAGTCACTGCCAGAAGAACCGCGGCAGCCTCAAGTACGCACTCTAAAACCTTATCATGTTAGACTGCAGGAATATCGGGTGGCTCGAGAGCGAATATTTGCTTCCGAAGTTGTCACTTCCCGTCCGTGCACGACAAAATGGTCAACCCGTCGTTGGCGGAATTTCCGCAAGAGAGTGCGCACCTGCCGTCAAACCGTAAACTCTTGTAACATCTCGGAGGTTGCTGAGAATGAGATCAGACCTTATCATCCAATTAAAGTGTTGGGCGAGACCGTGTTTGCATTGATCGACACGGGTGCCAGTATCAGTTGTCTTGCCTCGAGCTTTGGCTCGAAAGTGCTCCAAGAATACCCGAACTTGATTAAATCCTGGCGCACTGAAATCAGTACAGCTGATGGCACCAAACACCCTATACGAGGTAAACTAACAACACCCGTGACGTTCAGGGGTCAGACGAAGGATATTACCTTCTACATTATCCCGTCTTTGACTCAGAACGTATACCTTGGTGTCGATTTCGTCCTTCGCTTTGGACTGGCCTCCGATTTATTCACCGATTTGTCTTTAAAAACCAGAAATGTCAACGAAATCACTTCTACTCCCGATAGGCATGACCTGACGTCTAACCAACGGCAACGCCTGGAAGCATCCATTGCTGCTTTCCCATCTTACGCTACCCAAGGCCTTGGCCGCACCACCCTAGTCTCACACGCCATTGACGTTGGCGATAGTAAACCGATTAAACAGAGACACTACGCCATCTCGCCAGCCATGGAGAAATTGGTGTATGCGGAATTAGATAGGATGCTCGAGTTGGGGGTCATAGAAGAGTCCCAAAGTGCCTGGTCCTCACCGGTAACCTTGGTTGTAAAGCCAGGTAAAGTCCGCCTCTGTCTTGATGCCCGTAAGGTAAACGCGGTTACCATCAAGGACGCGTACCCTCTTCCACTCATCGATGGAATACTAGGGAGACTGCCGAAAGCCAATTATATCACCAGTCTCGACCTAAAAGACGCCTTCTGGCAAATTCCACTCGATGAGGGCTCGAGGGACAAGACCGCCTTCACAGTGCCTGGACGACCATTATATCAGTTCGTCACAATGCCCTTTGGCCTGTGTAATGCGCCGCAAACGATGACCCGGTTGATGGACAAGGTCATCCCACCTCACCTGAAACACCAAGTGTTCGTGTACCTCGATGATCTTTTACTCATCACGGAAACGTTCGATCAACACCTCCTACTTCTACAAGAAGTAGCCCTGCACATCAGTAAGGCGGGACTCACCATCAACGTACAGAAAAGTAAGTTTGTCATGAAAGAAGTCCGATACTTAGGCCATGTCATAGGACATGGCACTATCAAAACGGATCCAGACAAAACGCGTGCGATTGATGAGTTCCCCTTACCAAAAACTGTGAAGCAGCTACGACGTTTCCTTGGTGTGTGCGGTTGGTACCGAAGGTTTGTTCGGAATTATGCAACAGTTTCAGCGCCCCTGTCAGACATGTTGCGGAAAGGGAAGTTCGTTTGGACCGAACTCAGCCGAAAGGCATTTGAAGAGCTTAAACAAGCCCTCACATCAGCTCCTGTCTTGCACAGCCCCGACTTCACGAAGCCCTTCTCCATTCATTGTGACGCAAGTCAACATGGAGTAGGAGCCGTGCTGGTGCAATTGACCGACGAAGGGGAGGAAGCTCCCATCGCCTTCATGTCCAATAAGCTGAATTCGGCCCAAAGGAACTATACTGTTTCCGAGCAAGAATGTTTGGCAGCGGTAATGGCTGTGAAGAAATTCCGAGCTTATATCGAGGGCCACCAATTCGAGATCATCACGGACCACGCGTCACTACAATGGTTGATGAACCAGGCAGATTTAAGTGGACGCCTAGCCAGATGGGCTCTTAAACTGCAAGGGTTCAAGTTCTCCATCAAACATCGGAAAGGAACCCAGAACATCGTACCCGACACTCTCTCACGGATGTTTTCCCCAGAGGGAGCCGAAATAACAATAAATGACGAGGACCCCATCGAAATAGATTTGGACAGCCCACATTTCGAATCAGATAGCTACAAAGAGTTGAGGCAAACCATAGCGACCCAACAGACACAGCTGCCTGACTTGAAGGTAATAGACGGCTATGTGTATAGACGAAACGAATACGCCACTGGTGATCCATGGCAGGAAGAAGAGTCTTGGAAACTCTGGGTACCGGAGGAAATGACACAACAGCTGATCCTCCGCGCACATGATCATCCGTTAAGTGCCCACGGAGGTTACGGTCGAACACTACGGCGACTAAAAAAATACTTCTTTTGGCCTAAAATGGCATCCCAGGTCAAAGACTACGTGAGCGCCTGTGAGACCTGTAAAGGCACCAAAGCGCCCAACCAGCCTCTTCGACCTCCTATGGGTCAACTCAACGTCCCAGAACGCGTGTTCCAGCGTCTATACATCGATCTACTCGGTCCATATCCTCGGTCTTCCATGGGACACATCGGAGCTATAGTCGTTCTAGATCAGCTCTCAAAATTCCCAATGGTGGAACCTATCCGTAAATTCACAACTCCATCGATCGTGAAATTCTTAGAGAACCGGGTATTCCATGTGTTCGGAGTTCCAGAGAGGGTGTACTCAGATAATGGAGTACAGTTCCGGTCTCGGCAGTTTAAGAGCCTACTTGAGCAGTATGGCATTGAACACCAACTGACGCCCATATACTCTCCTCAGTCCAACGCGTCAGAACGGTTGAACCGCACCCTATTGGCCGCGATCCGTTCCTACGTCCACCCATCTCAAAAGGATTGGGATCGGCGATTGTCTGCCATCACATGCGCCCTGCGATCCTCGTATCATTCCGTCACCGGTGTCGCCCCTTACTTTGCCGCCTTTGGACAGCACATGATTTGCCACGGTAAATCATACCGACTGTTACGGCAATTAAAGTGTTTGGGAGACCCGGTCGTTGCGCTGGAGCCCCACGAACGTTTAGGAGACCTCCGCCAACAGATCGGACGGAAGATTAAGGCCGCAGGTAGTGCAAATGAAGCGCAGTACAATCTCCGGTCACGATCTGCTAATTTCAAAGAAGGAGATGAAGTTTTCCGGCGAAATTTCCGCCAAAGTGACGCCGCGGGGCATTACAACGCCAAGCTGGATAGGCGATTCCTGAAAAGCCGCATAAAGAAGGTAATGGGACCTAACCGTTACTTGATAACGGATCCATCGGGAAAAGAAGTGGGGATATACCACGCGAAAGACCTGCGCCGATAGATAATTGGGCACGTCTGTTTGTCCGTCCGCATATATTTTCAAAAACGCGCAAAGATTGTATACTTCCAGGCAAACATAGACATAAGTCAGTCCGTCCGTCTGTTAATTGTGTTCTTTTATTGTTCGTCATCTCTAGTCCCGACGCCGAAGGCAACCCGTGAGACACAGAAAGATCCTTCAGCTCCTTTTTCGTAATCCGCATTGCCTTGGGATCACGAGAAAATTAGCTGCCCTGTAGTAATCTAAGAACTATGGCTCTAAAAGCAGCGCTGACACAGGCACACAGCACGAACGCAATTTAATAAGGATTCAGTCGATTCAGTCACCTTCCCCATCGCAACACTCGTTTTTTTTCGCAGGAATAATAAGTGGAAAAATTTCCTTTGTACTTAACACCCGGGAAACAAAATTCTAAAAATGTTTAAAAATTTCTAATGTGTAGTATCTTATTACAATATCTTTTGAAGATAATTTAACGAATTGCGGTGTAACGCGGTATGCAAATGCTTAGAACGAAACGGTTAACCCCTTTTAATTATGAATGCTAAAATCATTGTATCATTTAACCTGTTAATTATATGAACGCTAAAATCATTGTATCATTTAAACCCCTTAAAATTTGTCTAATTCTTCCGATTTTTCCCACCTAATTACGCCTAATTATCATAAACGACAAATTGCCTTCAATTGATAACTTAATTGAACCTACAAAAGACAGTGAAAAGGGAAATTGCAAATACCGCCGTCATAAACTACAAATGATAAGGAAAAAGTACATTTGATAGCAACAAAAACCTTCAATTGTGTGATTTCCCCCTTTCTGAATGGGTTCGTATTGTTCTACTTGCCCATAAAGTGTCGTAGTTGCTTGAGTGTGGAGAATATTAAATTGTGCTTGCGAAATTTGCATGCTATTGCGTCGTAAATCGTGAAAATGGGTGATAACTACATAACAACATTGGAAATTGGAATTATCGGGGAGAGTGGCGCCGGCAAGTCGAGTCTGATGCTTCGTCTGACAAACGAGGAATGGGATGGAGATCAGGAGTCTGCTCGAAACCGCCAGACAGCGCGGACGCCGCGTAAAGAAGAAGCGAGTTGGGAGTGAGAGGAGATTGCGGGCTGATCAGAATATCGCCGAGACACGTGGAAAAGTTTCTCGCGTAAAAGACAGTGAAATATTGTAAAAAAAATAGACGATAAAGTTATCGTGCAAATTGTGAACACCTTGTTAGTCGTGTGGGTTAGCGAAAAGTGGAATAAAACTCGTGTTCCGTCAAAATCTAGTGGAAGTGTTTTCGCTTGGGTGTCCAAAGGTTTCTCCCTCCCTTAAATCATTTGTCGAAAAGTTATTCTTTAGTTCCCAGAAATAATCAGGTCCCCAAAGGAGATATGAAACGAAGAAACAATTTGAAAATGTGGAAAAAGGCGTCATTGATTTGCCCCCGAATTTAGTAACAATTAGTTACTCAATGCACTTAGCATGTAACGGATTTGTAATTAACCGTTAGCTCTTTTGTCGGAAATTTTTCGAAATGCTGTGATGGAACTTCGCTTCATCGATTAAGGAAGTCGGTTCGCGTGGAATCGTTGTTGTTAATGTACTGTACATGTTCCAATACAAATTCGGAAACTCCTCCACAATACTTGTTAGAAGAAGCGTGCACACAGAGATGAATCGTGAGAATACAAACAAACTGGAACGTTTCACAGAAGTACACAGAACACTTTCATGGAATAATTTCTGTGTTTGAATGGTGCATGCTTGGGGTGAAATGAACTAGTGAAGGATCAGAGAGCAAGTCTTCGAAGAAAAACCGGCAACCCGAACAAAATAAATACGCGTTTGATCGACAAATATCTCTTCGAATCTTCTCACGTTTCCCTATGTGGCAACGAAAAAGAAAAGTACGGTAGTTCGCAAATGTAGATTTAATTAGACACAAGAGAAAAAACTAGTAAATACACGGTGGATATTTGCGTGGAAAAAATAAAAGTGCGTGTGTGGTCGGAGTAAATTGATCGCGATAGAAATGCACAAAGTAATGCTTGCGAAGATTCTGTAGCAAGAAGTGAAGTGAAGGCCCAAATTTAAAGCACGTCGGCCAGTTGCACTAAACAACAAAGTGATAATAACGGTCCAGACATTGCCACACAGCACGCTCACCGTGGAAATTGATCCTAGCAAAACGATCAAAGAGCTGAAGCAGGAAATCGAGGCTGTCCATGCTTTTCGGGAATTGCAAGGAAAGGTTGCAGAATTGTCGGGAGAAGAGGAGGCTTTCACATTATTCGGCGCAGACATAACTTGAGTAGTTCACATTATTTCAAGTAATAGAAAATTCATATTAGCTTTTGCATGCATGTTCATTTTCGCGTCTTATTGGAATCCCGTATGAAGTTCAAGTCACAAAACCTTAGAATTAAAAGCGTCGATTGAAAGTGTAGTTGTAAGAAAAGCTTATCAGTCGTGTTCAGATACAAGACGACCTGAGCATTAAGAAACATAATCTTGAAGAGATAATTTTCTCTATAGAATGTTATGTGGCATTCAATGAATTTTGTCGAAATATTTTTGGATAAAGTTCGCATGAAAATTATAGCACCATGATGTAATCAATTGCATATAGAACTTTGCTATCACACGATTAATTTGAATGAATCTGTCTGAGTTCAGAGCGATTAATTTGCATGTATCCATTTTTATACTGATTACGTTGTGCATCCAGAGATTACGCCTGGTTTTAGTAATTCTTGTTCGTGAACTTCAATGTATTTCTTGCTATAGATTTTTTTTTGGCACTCTCAAATATCTGCACTTTACTAGTTTTCGATACCGGATATGTAAATGAGCATACTTATTGGTCTAATTTTGAAGGCTTAATTTTATATTCATACATATTTTAATCAGTTCTTGAAAGTGAACATTTTTTTCAATTTCATGAAAAATTTTGGATTTTTAATATAATAAAGAGTATGTTCAGTTTACGCTTTGTCGATGTACTTGAACATCAAAGGCATTATATCATTTGCATTTAGTGATACTCCGTTAAAAGTTCCCGAAATTTGAATAAAAAAATAAGATAACATTACCTTATTATTTAATAATAATAATTATAAAATAATACTGATTCATTTATTTAAATAAACAAATTTACCTAATTATTTACCCTATAAATCTTTCTACTACCCATTTATATGACAGCACTGATTCAAATTCTTAGTAAAATTAAACCATAAGATAAAATATCACACCTAAAATAATAGCCTAAACCCATTCAATAAAAAGAATAACAATTTGAAATGATAAAAATCAAAGACAATATAAACAATAAATTTTGCACCATTCAAAAATATAAAAAGGTATTATAAATGACAGATAAAAATTTAGATTAAATTCGAAGCTTTTGTGTTTAACGAGAGTTAATAATGATGTAATTTCTCAACTGGGATTTTAGAATGACAGTTCAGGTAAAATACAAGTATAAACGAGTATTTGTTGCAACAAAAAGAGATAATTATGGGACATGCAAAATAATCACTTGCAACATCGTTGTTCTGGCATTTTCCGCAGAAGTCTGTAATGTAACAGTATCTGAACATTATTCTTATAATTAAAAGTCAAAAATTTAATAAAGGGCGATAATTTTAGTCTATTAAATCGCTCTCTAAGAGCTTGGAATTAATTCTCAACCAGAGATTGCAATTTTGAAAACCCTGTTAACATCGCTCGTCAGAAAGGTAGATTGGAATTGAAACATTTCCTGTGTTGAAGATTATCTTTCTCAAATTGATTCATTACTTAAATTCTGCCTTTTATTTAAGTATTATTTATCACCATACAAAATGTACATAAGTGTAACATAAATAGTTCATTTATATTCAAATTCCAAATAAGATTTTGTGGTCAGCTATAGAGTATCAGAAAATGTGTAATTCCGGAATTTAACCTGTTAGAAACCAATAAGTTAGATTAGGTATAGATGATCTAATGAATTGATTGAAAATTGAAAGAAAAAAAATAAAAATGAATTAAAAACGTACCCGAGGGTCTTTCCTTTCCTCCATTTCTAACCGGGTATAGGACCCGGTACGGTGGCAGGCTTCCCCCTCAAAATATGAGCCAGTCACCGGGTACAATTTAATCCTTTTTATTTCAGGTGACTTAATGGGTTGAGTGGCCCAAGCCAAGTGCCTTTTTATGGCATAAAGTTATGCAATTCCATTGTATAATTCTATGACATAAATTGGTCACCGGGGTACTCCCCTTCTGATGGGAAAGCTCATATAATTCAAGTTGTATGAGTTTTCCACTCAGAAGAGGAATACCTGGCCACCTCAACGATTTAACATTGGATTTATTCCGGTTGGGTGGGCATGAAGGGGCTCCACCACCACCCGGTTGCCCCTCTTTCATTTGTGGGCCCTGAATGTATTTGGGTAAAGACGAGGTCAACCCCAAATTAGTCTTTCTTGTCAGGTTGCACTTGTTCTCGCAACAAGTCGTAATTCCATCGTGGAGGTTACCTACTGATTTGCGACTTCGGTCGTCCTCTCGAACTCTGCAAGCAATTCGTGAATGCGAAATGTTTTGTAGTGAGTCCTCGTGCCGGGGAAACGAACCCGCCCCACGACACCGCAATGCTAGCCTGCCAGCGCATTCACGCGTCTCCGGACGAGGGCATTCTCGGCAGGAATCAACACCTTCCTCTGCCGAGGCAGCAGAACATCGCTGCGGTCCTTCACGGACATATGAAAATCTATTATTCACTACAGATGGTGGGGAGTTATGATCATCAAATAATCCACTAACTCAATGATTGGCAACTGATATGAGCATCTTTCCAATGATACCAGTGCTATTTGGAGACGGTTCTCCTATTTTTAAAATGAGTTCACCATGTTCTCCGTCTGTGTGACAGGTAGTGAAAGTTAACTACATCACCGACAGGAAGAACGAGATTAAAAAAGGTTTCAACAATTTTTCGCGAAGAAATTCACTTCTCACGAGGCCTTGAAGAGTTTCGGCGTCTGAGCAAGGTTAAAAGCGCTTCCTTCAATATTAATCGTTGTAAATTTTCAAAGAATATTAAGCGAATTACGAGCAATAAAAATAGTAAAACTTAATGGCCCAAATGGTACTCTAAATTTATAAGTTATCAATCAAAAACTTTCAACCCAAGTTAAATTTGATTATGATTATTATATATTGTGTTTTATGATTCAATTGGAAAAAAGATAAAAAACCCAACCCTCCTCAAAAATTAATTATAGCATTAATACAACAGAACAGTGAACTTTTATCCTACATCTAATATGTTATAGCCTAATTAATCAAACTCAATCAGAAACGTTATCTTATACTAATATATGCTATCACAATACACCTAACCCAAACGTTAAACCTTATTTCTAACGCTATTATAATAAACATAACTTATACTCATGCTAAATATTGAAACTAATCCTCATTTTTAACATAAACAAACAATAACACTAAAATACACACGTAGATTACTCCGTCCTAGCTTGACCACCCTCAATGAATCAAGCTTGACCACCCACAACGAATTTAGCAAATAATTGAATGGTCTCGTGAACTCAAATTCGAAGGATATTTTATTCGGTTGCTCGATATTTCATGTCATGAACTGCGTATTTCATGTCATGATCTACATATTTCATGTAGTAGTGATTGCTTGGCTTATATTATTATATACTTTTTAAAAGATTAAGCTTTAAACTATCTTCTTTCAAAAATTGAGCGTCATTGGTAAACAACAAATTGGTTAAAAATAAACTTGAAAATGGACAATCAAAGAGAGTACTATCCGCTTATTTTATTATGCTCGAAAAAAATCATGTGAAGTTTATGGTGAGGGTTGTTTTACTGACCCCCCAGTGTCAGCGTTGGTTTTCTCGCTTTCGTTCTGGAAATTTTAATGTGCAAGATGCACCACATATTGGTCATCCAACCACTTACTGATGACGACAACATAAAGGCGTTAATCGAGGCTAACCGGCTTATGACAACTCAGGAGATAGTAAGGAAGCTCGACACTACAATAGCTTGCTTACGTAAACGAACTGGATGTTTGGGTTCCTCAAGAATCAAAGGAAATCCACCTTACCATACGTATTAACATATGCGACTCTTTGTTAAATCATAACCAAAACAACGCACTTCTAAAAAGAATAATAATTGATGCTAAAAAGTGGATTAGTTACGATAATGCAGTCTGAAAACGATCATGGACCAAGTAAGATGAGCCCCCACAATCGACAACCAAAGCCAATATTCACCAAAAGAAAATTATGCTTTCTGTGTAGTGGGATTGTGAGGGTATAGTCTCACGTACTTTGAGCTGCTTCTAAGAAACCAAACTATTTACTGTCGGCAACCATCGAAATTGAACGAAAAAATCAAGAAAAAATGCCCTGAACTGGTCAATTATCAAGGCGTGATGTTCCATCATGTTAACGCTAGGCTCAACACCTCTTTGATAACCCGTCCAAAAATTAATGGAGCTCAATTGGGAACTGATGCCACATCAACCCTACATTCCGGGCTTAGCACTATCTGACTTTCATTTTTTTACCCGCTTCAAATCCATTTGAATGGTAAAACTTTCGATTCCAAATAGGCTGTTACTTCTTAAAACTAGGGCTTCTTCGAACGTGGAATTTTTCAGTTTACAGTTCGAATCAAAAACTTATTAATTCATGTTCAAGTACCCGAATCCTTCTGGATAAACAAAGCCAGTAGCCTGTAGCCTGGCACAAAGACCACATTGGCAATTCGGCATCAATTCATATTTCTCAATGTGGGCGTTTAATACTTTGTTTAGTATCGCTTCAAACACCTTGCTGATATTGAGCAGCAAGCTGATTGAGCGATAGCTTTAGGGGTACGCAGATTATTTTTCTTTCTTCAAGGTCAGAACTGCTTTGGCCATTTTTCGCTCATTCAGGAAATATGAATTGCTCAATATGTCATCGACCAATATGCAATAATCCCTTATAGCAACCTTTTCAGAGTACCGTCAATAACGCGAGATTTCTTTTCGCTTCTCTTGCCAAATATGAAACGTAAATCTCCATAGTTGACAAAGTAATCAATAAGGTTCGAGCTAGGTATTAGGACAGATGTCAATGTTTCATTGAAACGCTAAAATGATTTGCAGTTTAGACTTGATTTGAAGTTGGGAATCATATATGATCCTATTTCCATTTCTATTCAGATGAATTTTTCGGAAAGAAGCTAACTCTTCATTTGGAGCAGTTTTGGGTCCCCCATCCGGCAATCTTTACAAGAAACAAATGCTCAAAGAGCTATTTTTGAAGCGGTCACCTGCAAGTACGAGGGAACTTCTTGTCATTAGCAGCACCACCAGTTTGGACAAATTGGTAGAGCAAGCCTATCGTATTCAGGTGCTCCATCGGGCGAAAGCGTTCCCGATATTGGCCATTAACTGCGATGGTACGATGAAGGAGCAAAGTCAGTTTGATCTACGGTAGGTTATGACCAAATCGTAGTATGGTTGTTGTTGTCGGGAGGTAAATACCATTTACGCACTAAATAAAGGACTGGAATACCAGAGCAGTTTCCAGAAGTCATGGCATCTCGAGGATTCATTAAGAGGAGAAAACAGAATGTAGAGCATCACATCCTTACCAGCGGATCCCGTTAGTGGACCAAACTTGCAGACTCCCGCAAGATAAACTTCACATAGCCCAGCAAGAGTTTGACCGCATCATGCAATTGCGTATTTGCCGACCATCAAGCAGTTTATCTCCGAGCCCATTGCACCTCGTGCTCGGTATTTTTGGGGAACAAAATGTGTATCGTAATTATAGACGCACTAATTCAGTTACGGTTCCGGACAGATCACCGCTTTTGCATATACATAGATGATGTATTGTATGCTGATGACACAACCACTTTCCCCACATTTGATTTGACCCGCGACTAAAACCAAATCCCTGTGGCCGATGAAAATATCGGCAAAACGGCAGTATTCACACCATTAATGTCTTCTCGAATCCTCGGCTATGACGTTCATTCTACCGAATGCAAGACAAGCTTTTCGGAAATTCATGAAGAAAGTCTGATATGGTCTCGAGTTTGCTAGATGGTTTATAGTATTAATATTTTGATTTTCAAAAAGTCTCAAAGAGCAAGCGGAATAATTAAAAAAAGTGTTGGAGTAGTTGAAAGAATATGATCTTTTGATCAACCTAAAAATATTCCCATTAGGAAAAACAGAGGTAAAATACCTGAGTCACAGCATCTCCATCAAAGGTGAAACAGTTGTTGAGTCGAATTTAGGCGATCCTCAACGTAATGTAACCTACATAATTGTATAAATTGGGCAAGTTTTTGGGCGTTGCAAACTTATATTAGCAGTTTCTGGCACTTATCGTAAGAATAAATATGCTACTTCATGCTCTATTGGCATATCGTTAAAAAAAAACGACCAGCGTAAGATTCTATGGACTGAGGAAACCACTACAGCATACAATGAATGCAAAGCCGCTCTTGCTAGCGTGACGATTCTGTTCCATCCGCACGATGGCGCCCCACTTTGTGTCACCACCGATGCTTAAGACTTAGGGATTCGTGGCGTTCTGGGGCAACGCGGTTGTACCTTGTACCGTCCGTTAGGATTTTACTCTAGAAAACTGAGAGGTCCTGAAACATATTACAGCCTATACGATAGGGAGCTGCAAGCGATTTTTCAGAGCGTCAAACATTTTCAGCACATAGTCGAAGGCCAATATTTTTTAATCAAGAAGGATCAAAAGCCATTGATATATAGTTTTAAACATCACTCTGGAAAGGAATCCTATCAGCTATAACGGGCATCCAATACATATCAGGGGAGGACAGCATCGTAGCAGATATGTTTCACCGGGTGGAAGCAATAGAGCTCCCAGAGCTCATTGTCATGCAGCAGCTGGCAGCCGCTCACATGAGGGGCATCGAAATGGAATTATTCATTTCCTTGGTGTCTTTGCGCCTTTATAACTTTGTAATCCACTTTGTAATTTTCGAAAATCCCGTTGGAACCACCAGCCGGAAAGGCAAATTTCTCGCAGGTTCCCCTATTTTTAAAAGCAAATAATAATTTTTGGACCTCCGCTTTGAAAGTCAAACACTGTTTAAAAACAACTAAAAGTAACACAAGAGTACACCCACTAGAAGGGTATTGTAAAATAATTAGTAAATTAAACAACGTCTTCTGAATATCAAAACTTGGCTTACACATATATCCCATGAATTGAGCTCGTAAAAACAATATATGTTTATTACTGATTTTAATTTGCCACCAATTTATTTTTAGTCCATTGACCTCAGTATTTGAGTAGTAACGATAACTTATCAATGATTTAAAGTATTTCGAAAATTCATAAAATATACTATTATTAACAAAGTTGATCAAATTTTAACTTCTGAGGTATTAGTTAGCCTTGTACTCATAAAGACCTACTTTCGTGACTTTTTCTGATTTTTCTGTCCAAAGGTGTTCAATCACGAGGGGGCGGGACGCAAATTTTTCATACGTTTCCCCTTACCCTGCACCTTTCCATGCAAATGCTTCTAGCTTAAGACTTGATTTGAGAATTCTCACCAAAATCTTTTATTTGACACCCACATTCGGTACCTTTGGTAACAAAAAATTTTAAGAGTCATCCCTCTGTATAAGAAAACCCCCCTTAAGTACCTTAAAATATTGTATTTGCCCTGCAAATTTTGAAAGTGAACCACTTTTGACTTGCGCGGTAAATTTCATCACTTTAGCTTATTTGGTTTGCGAGAAAACTTGCTGTGACGCACGGAAGAATGGACAGACAGGTCTCAATTTTAGTAGGGTAATGTTAAAAATATTTTATTACACCCTAGAAGCAGTCTGTTGTATAAATACTTTCAAGTTGAGCCAATATAAATGTTTCCATGAAAAATATTCATTATTTGAGTTGCTACTAAAATAATGAATTGCGAGTACATTCTGTCCTTTGGGGGCCAGCATTTTAAATGCATTTATTTAATTTGGATTGTTTTCAAATATTTGTGTCTTAAGGGCTCATCAATCACTGTACCAAATCTCATTTAAATCAAAGTTTCACTCTAAGCAGGGTAAAAGTATTCGATTTTCAATGAAAATAACAGCTTAAAATATTTGAGGTATAGGGAAACTGAAAATAACTCAAAGGAGTCACAACGTGTCTGCTCACACAACAAAGCAAGGCCCAACGGCTGTTAAATAAGAACAAGTAAAATAAAATTCAAAAGTATTTGGTTTGAAATTTTTGACTTTTCTTATTTTTCATCTGACTTTAATGGAATTCACGTTCAAGCTGTCACTGAAGAACAAGGTGGACAGTTTCCCTTGAGGAGAGACGTTGTATAATTTTATTTGCGTTTTAATTTCAAGATAACATAAATTTTTATGTATGTGAGTCAAAAATGATCCACCACGATAGAAGAAAAGTCTCATAAAAGACGAGATTTGATGAAGTTTCCACATATTGTGTATGAAAAAGTTGATCTGGATGTCGATGAATATATGTGTGGCGACTCAGAACGTCCCAACGTCAGCACACGCTTCACGGTGCAAACAGACCCTCGTCTCACGAGAAATCTTTGCCTGCCAGCCAATTCCACATATCACCAGCACAAGAAATTTCCTCAAGAAAATGAAAATTTGCTTGAGCCGCTCTTCTCGCTTTTCATAAATTAACATACATGAGAGAACCTGGGTAAACTTACTACTGGTTCGTAGTCAACATTATCCCCAACATCATCAGTGTCATCGTCATCTGCATCATCATCGACATCACCGACAACCTCATCATCATCAACAGCAACGACATCATCATTCATCATCAACCACTACGACGTCTTCATTCATCATCTTCAGCGTAGTAGCCACCTACTTCATCAATTCTGTCATTTCCAAAGAGTAAAATTTAAATAAAGAGTAAAAGCTAAAGACCAGAATTTTTACTTCCAAAGTGGTGATTCCAACTGGCAACAACTAGTAGTTGCCTCCATCAGGAGGCAACACCAGCCGGAAGCTTACCACCGGCTCAGGAGGTAAATGTTGTCAGCCAGTGCAGGCTGCCATCCTTCTCGCGGGCTACTCTAAAATTGTGGTTCTTTCAGGTGGACTCAAAAGCGGTATGGGACGCAGCCAAGTACCATCTCACGGTATGATCGCTGGACCATGAAACTATCACGGATGTAGTAGAAATCATCCCTGCGCCACTGGAGCATGACCAATACGTAGCGCTCAAAGCAGCTATCGTCCCCCACCTCACAGACTCACCTGATGTGCAGCTACATAAGCTGCTCACAGGCGTTGAGCTTGGAGACAGGAGACCTTCACAGCACCTACGGCATATTCATTCCTGCGCTGCCACACGGGTTAGCGACGATGTCCTCCGTGTCAGACGGCTTGACCTCCTGCCTCAGCAAACGCGCCGCGTGCTTCTGCTTATAAGAAAACAGACACTAGAGGAGCTTGCCGCTGTTGCAGTCGAGGCATAAGACATGGGTCCGGGAGTGATGGCCACGTCAGTGCAACCATCCACGCGCCCAATAACATCCTCATCTGGTATCTCCTCCCCGCGTTCTTCTTCAGTCCAAGTCACTGTCGAGTTAGCTGCCTTGCGTCTGGTGATTACGCTGCTAACAAACTTGACTCGAGAGGCGCTTCAGCAACCACACGCCTGCACCGAGAAAGTGCGGGAGTGGCCCTCGTTCAGAAACGCAAGCAAGGAGTGGCTGCTCTGCCACTCCTGTACCAGACAGTTGCACAGGACACTGCTAGTATCACACCAAGTACGGGGCCCTAGCAATGCGATGCAAGCAGCCTTGTTCCTTCTAAGCTTTAGACCACACCACTGGGTGCTCGGGAAACTAGGTATGCCGGTGTTGTACTTAGCAGACACCACCGGCCACGCCTTGGAGGAACGCCTTTACGTGCACCGTGTTCCTGGTAGACTCCAGCTCCACTATCTCACCATGCCGACGCATTCCATCGCCAGGCCTCTTCATAAGCAGAACCTCGTGATTCAGGCAGCCAATGGCATGCCCATCACAACATTTCGATCTCAGCAGCTCACCCAAGATTTCAGGCTACGTCGGCCACCCCACTGGTTATTAGTGATAATAGATGTCTAGACAGTCATTCAAGGAGCCAACGCACTAAAGCATCACGGTCCACTCATCGATCTGCGCAAGCAGCGCCTCTTGAACAATCTCACTAATCTCTCCACAGCCTGCGTCCTCGGTCTAGCTTCAGCTATACACAGTATTAGTGCCGTCACTAAAGTGAAGAACATCAATGGAGACCGGTACGAAGGAATAATCGCCAAATATGCAGATGCACCCGCACAACCCGGGAAATTAGCCTCGGTCGCTGACCTACTCCTCCACCACCAGATAGTCATCAATGAACCACCGGTTTTCATAAGACCACGTCGCCTCACTGGAGAACGCCTCACCACAGACAAAGCCGAGTTCAATTTCTTGCTGGAATGAGGCATAGTTCAACCCTCATCGAGCCAGTAGGCCAGTCCTCTGCACATGGTGCCTAAGGATGGTAGCCATTGGCGAGCTACTGGGGACTAGCGTCAACTCAACACTCAAACTCGACCGGACCGTTATCCACTGCCCATCATCGAGGATTGGATTCAGGAGACCAGCGGTACTGTTTTCTCAATGATTGACCTTCAGCGTGCTTTTTACCAAATCCAATTGCTCCTGAAGACGTTTGTTACCACACCCTTTGGGGTGTATGAATTCCTGGGGATATCTTTGGGTCTACGCAATGCAGCCCAAATGATGCATATCCTAGTTTTCTTGGGCAGCCACGACCATCACCAGCGCCACCTCGAGCAACTTCTCCCCATGTTGCAGGTGGTGAATCTCCACGCTGACTGGGATAAATGCCAAATTGGTCAGGCCGAGGTGGTGTTTACTGAATACTACGTGTGCAAAACTGAATTTCGACCACCAGCCCCCAAAACAGAAGCCATCGTATCTTTTCGCAAACCTGCCGACTCATCCCAGCTGAGGCGTTTTCTCGGGATGCTGAATTTTTATCGCCGCTACATGCCACGTGCTCCTGAGTCCCAAGCACCAAGCGACGGATCGTCTTGTTGGTGACACTCGACGTCAGGGATGCCTTTGACTCCGCTAGATGGGTAGATATTCTGGATATGCTGGAAAACTCTTTTTAAGTTCCAGAATATCTAGTGCGGCTTTTGAGGAACTACCTAAAGCACCGAAACCTGCTCTATGACACGACACAGGGCCAACGAAGGATGGAAATTACACCAGGTGTTACGCAGGGATCTATCCTTGGTCCGGACCTGTGGAAAGTGTCTTACGACGGGCTACTAAGACTCGAGATGCCAGATGAGTCGCGCTTGGTTGGCTTTGCGGATGATGTTGCGGCTCTGGTCGCTGGACGCACCGTTGAACAAGCGCAACTTAGGCTAGGTATGCTAATGCGCCGAGTGAGGGACTGGATGACTGCTCGCGGGCTCAGTTTAGGACTGGAGATCTTGACAAAAAAGAGAATCCCTAGAGTAAGGATGACTAGTATTGGAGATATACAAATCGAATCGAAGCCAGCAATGAAGTACCTGGGGCTACTCATCGACTCGAAGATGAGTTTCTCTGAGCAAATCAAGTCAACGGCTGAGAAGGCTTCTTCGGGAATATCGGCTCTGGGTCGACTTATGGCCAACGTAGGGGGACCCAGTCCATCAAGAAGACGCCTCTTGATGAGTGCTGTAGGGCCAGTGCTACTATACGGAGTAGAGGTACGGGGCGACGCTCTCGGCAAGGAGGTATACCAAAAACATTTGTCACAGGTACAGAAAAGAGGAACACTGAGGATTGCAGCTTCATATCCGACAGTCTCTGATTCAGCGGTGAGAGTTATTGCAGGCATGATACCTGTCACCCTCCTTGCTTGAGAGCGCCGCACTATTTACCTGCGCCAAAACGAGGATGCAAGCGAGATGGTTGTCCGCGAGGAGAGACAGCGCTCACTCAACGATTGGCAGCAGTCTTGGGTCAATTGCAGGAAGACAAGGTGGACTGCGCGCCTCATCCCGGATGTGAGACCGTGGCTAAATCGAAGGCATGGTGATACTAACTTCTATCTGACCCAGCTTTTGAGCGGGCATGTATGTTTGCAGTCTTATCTGAGCAAGATCGGTAAATCACGGTCCCCCGACTGTCGGTTTTGCCCAGGAGAGGAGGACAATGCCTGTCACACATTTTTTTTCGTGTACGAAATGGGTCAGGCAGCGAAAGAAACTCTACAGGGAGACGGGAGAGCTCACCCCGGATAATAAAGTCACGGTGATGCTCAAATCGGTTGACAAATGGAACCAGGTGGCACATTATACTCGGGCAGTCCTAAAATATAAAAGGGACCCACAGCAGCCGAGGGTGCTGGGGCTGGGGGACCTTTTTTCTGGCACTTCCTCTTCTCCTCTCCCCTCACGCTAGGAAAGGGACTCCCTAGCTTGAAGGCGCCCCACGGCGTAACAAAACGAGACCTGGCCCCGTAGTAATGTATCAAACGGTTCCAGGCTGGGTTCTCAGGTTGACAGGGGAGGTGTTTAGTGGGTAGTCTAGTCGCACATGAGAGTCCCACACTCTGTGCATAAATGGCATTCACCTCCCTACCACAAAAAAGCACCACTCTCGGAACTGCTAAAAGGTTGTGCAAAAAAAAGCACTACTCACCTGGACATCCAATGCAGAAGCGGTTTTTCAACGCTGGAAGCCAGGCATCGCTGAGGCAGCCACGTCAACTTTTATTTCGCCTTCACACTCGTTGGGTCTCCGCATTGACGTATCCAGCACTGCCATTGGCCCAGCCTTGGACCAATAACGGGGCGATAGGACTTGAGTACCGTAGGGTTTCTTCTCGAGGAAACTCTCTGCCACCGAGCAACGCTACTCAACTTACGACTGAGGGCTTCTTGTAATTTTTGCTGCCATCAAGTTCTTTCAGTGCATCTTGGAAGGAAGGCATTTTATCATCTATACCGGCCACTTATATTTGCTCTGATGCAAAGCTCGGACAAAGCCTCATTCCGCCAAAGCAGACAACTGGACTTCATTCCTCAATTCGATTTGCGAGTGGAATACACCCCAAGGAATCTAATATCGTCGCTGATGCACTTTAAGGTGTAGAAACGGTCACAATACCCGCCAGAATCACAGCTCAACTCATCTGTGAAGCACAGAACACAGACGACCAGCTGCTCCACCTCCTGGTGATCCCACCTCTCAAACTGCATCAGCTGGTCTTGGTTGGCTACTTAGTGTACTATGTGGAGTTTAACAGCACCATTAAGCCTTACCCGCCAGTTGCACTCCGCCATCAGGCTTTCGACATCGTCCATCAACAGTCGCGTCCGAGTCGACGTGCCACCTCGAAGCGCATAGCGCTTAAATACTTCTGGCCAAGTCTGCGGAAAGACGTATTCTAGTGGGCCAAGTAATGCGTACCATGTCAGCTGTCGATGGTCTACCGCCACAACCACACCGAGTTAGGAAATTTCAAGACACCGGATGGGCGCTTCGACCACATACATGTGGACTTGATCAAGTCACCACTCCGTGAAGGCTACGAGAACTGCCTCACCATTATTGACCGCTACATATGGTGGCCTCAAGCAATTCTAGTGCGTGGCATCAGAGCCAGCACCGTTGCCAGGGCACTATCCGACCACTGCATATCAATATTTGGCCCGCTACTGGAGATCACGTAAGGCCAAGGACGCCAGTTTGAAGCCAACCTTCTGAATCCGCTCGGCCATTTATTAGACACTAACCACATCCACACGACTCCATACTATCCTCAAGCCAATGGCATGGTCGAACGGATGCACCGCACCCTCAAAGCAGGGTTTAAATGCGTTCCGAAGACACCATAGTTTCAGACACTTCCACCGATCTTGCTGGGTCTACGAACCATATTCAAGGAGAACCTGTAAGCCTCTCCTGCAGAAATGGTTTTTGGCACATCGCTTCGGATCCCGGATAAGCTCATTACGCCCCAAAACACACCAGCTGGTGGCCCACAAAATGTTGTCACCAACTTTCACCGCCTCTTCAAATCGATCCGTCCTGTCAGCCAGACACTCAGTTCACCAACCATTCGTTTTCAATGACCTAGCCAGCTGTAAGAACGTGTTTTGCTGCATCCATGCTGTAAAGAAGCCGCTCGATCAGCCATACTCCGGACCAGGGTGAGAGTCTTTAGAAGGATCACCGCCAACACCTACGTCATCGACGTAAACGACGTCACAAAAACCGTATCCACCGAATAACTCAAACCAGCCTACCTGAAGTAATCGGATGCCCATCCAGCGATACAGCAGCCATACTCACCACCTCCACAGGCTCCTACAACACCACCTCTGCTGCCCTCGGAAACGGCTCATCCAGCGCTGAACAACCACTCCAGCCATCCAAGAAGAGAGCCACGTTTTCACTCCCTTCATCGCATGCGAAGGTCATTGGGGAGGGAGTGACTGTAACGTCCCAACGACAGTGCATGGTTTACGGTGCAAACAGACCCTCGCCTCACGAGAAATCTTTGCCTGCCAGTCAATTCTACATATCAACGGTGCAAGCGATTTCCTCGAGAAAATGGAAATTCACTTGAGCCGCTTTTCTCTTCTCGAATTAACATACATGAGAGAACCTAGGCAAACTTACTACTGGTTCGTAGTCAAAATTATCCTCAACATCATCAGTGACAATGTCATCAGCATCATCATCGGCATCATCACCAACAACCTCATCATCATCAACAACAACGATATCATCATATTCAGCGTCGTAGCCACCTACCTCGTCGTAAACAAAAGGGAGTAATAAATTCTGTCATTTTCAAAGAGTAAAGTATAAACGAAGAGTAAAAGCTAAAGATCAGAATTTTTACTTTCAAATATGTAATAAAATTGAAAATTCCATTTTTCCCGGAATCGCATTGATTTCCTTATCTTTGATAACATTCTATCTTTCAACAGTCCTAAAGAAGGTCCTTGTATTCTTTAAAGATAGAATCATATTTTCCGAGATTAAAGCCATTTCAATTTCCATTACAAAAAAAAACACGTTTTGTTCTTAAAATCCCCCATTGTCAGTATCATGGAGTCTATTCGAAGCCCTACAACGGAATGGTGGCTTTTTAAAATGAAGAAATAAAAGTTTTTTTTTCAAAAAAGTATTCCATAAACTCGTGCATAGATGCTATTGAATCGTTTCCTAATTTTATTCATAAAAATGTCTACATATGAAAGGTTGGCCACAAAAATTGTTTGGCAGTTTTCTGTATTTGCCGCGGTCCATCAACATCGCCCTATAATTTCGTAACTCGAGCAGTGATAAACTGTTGCTCAACCATACAATTCACGTGACCAGCCCATTGTAGCGTTCACAATCTTACAATCCTCCGCTTTGTTAAAAAATTTCATACAGCTCATGGTTGTATCAGGTCTAGCGTCACTACGATTATTTGCCTCAGGACTTGTCTTTCGAAAGCGTTCAATATGTTTGCGGATGCTTTGGTTAGGGGTTTATGATACACACCCATAGCACAGGTCTTATCTAAGATTTGTACTCGTGTAGCTTTGTTTGCCTGTGTATGCAGCTGGTCTTCAAGATCGTCAAAACTGAATAAAATATTTTATTTCCGAGCTGTGTTCTTTAGCGTACTTTGTCTCTTTCGTTACTGATTCTCGTGGTTTTGGCCACTGAATACATAAATTTTCCCACGTTTTCAATACTGCTTACGTAAATCACGCTTTGGGCATTTGAGGTATCCTTCCGCGATTGGGTCATGAGCTTTATTCTATTGATCGTTGATTTGTAGCCCTACTAGCTTTGTTTTGCTGTTCAGTTTCAGGAAAAGTTCTTTGGAGGTTGTTAACGACCGTGAGAAAATGTTGATGCCATCCGCATAGGCTACCACTTGCCTCGAGTTACTGGCACGGTAAGGTGCCTCTTGTATTGACAAGTAGCTTTCTGGTGACGCATTCTAGAGCTTAATTGAATACCAATGGGGCCAGCCTATCTCCCTGCTTTAGTCAAACATTTGTGTCAAAGGCATCGGTGGAATGATTATTGATGCGGATTTGGAAGGTTGTTGACGTTCCTATCCTTTTTAAGGATGATCTGATTTGGCTGTGATGCCAAAGCAAAGTATTATTTGGAACATGACTTTACGATTAATACTGTCGTATGTTTAAGGTCAACGAAAATTTGGTGTATGTCTATGTTGAGCACTCAGCGTTTCTAAAGTACCTGTTTGACTGTAAACAATTGGTCTATTATCGATCTGCCTGCTCCAATGCCACCTTGATTCTCCCCAATAATACTGTTGGCGTATAATCTATTTTTATTTTCCCTGATTTATGAAAATATTTTGTACGGCGTTCAAAATAGTGAAATGCCTCTATATTTATTGCACTTAAGCTTGTCACCTTTTTTGTAGGTAGGGAATATAATTGATTGGCTTTTCTCTTTCAGCATATATTCTTGTTGCTAAATGTGCTAGATTACTTTGTGGATGGCTTTCTAAACACCGTTGCTACCATATTTAATGTTCTACACTGGAATCTCATCAATGCCCGGCGCTTTATTACTCTTTTTTGCCCAGATGGTTGAGGAAACTTCTTGCAGGGTTGGTGGGGCCAATAGAAGCTCAGCGAGAATATCAATGGTTTCCGATGTTTTGGAGGTGTGTGGAGGACTTAGAAGGTTCTTGAATTATGATGCGCATCTGGCCATATAGAACGTTAATTCGGCTCATTTGAAAGATATTTCAGGCTTTGGGTAGAAGATGAGTTAATCTAGATAGCAAATTTCACAAATTTATTCCTGGAGGTGATCTGAATTCTTACTGATAGAAATCGATCACTAAAAGATTACTATGTTTAGACGACTTACTTGATATTCAATTGGCTGTTGTGAGAAATTACTTAGCTGTTACCTATCAAAAAAAATACAACTTGTGTCATACTTTTCCAGTTAAATCATTTTTCGACTAATTTTCATTCATTTAATCATACGGAAATAAGAAACCGTAAGAAAACTATTTCTTACGGTTTCTTATTTCCGTATGAAAGAATACAGCTAACCCAAGCATGCGCAAATATATTGAACGCCTTTGAGCGACGGGTCCTGAGGCAAATAATCGGAGCGAAGCTAGACGGGGACCAATGGCGAATTCGATACAACCATGAGCTGTATGAAATTTTTGACGAACCGGTGGTCTCAAGGATTGTAAGACTGCGGAAGCTGCAATGGGCTGGACACATGAATCCTATGGACGAACAACAGATACCCAAGAAAGTATTCGTTGGGAGAACTGAAGGCCGGTGGCCAGTGGGGAAACCGAGGAAACGCTGTTCTGACTCGGTCGACGAAGACAGTTCATCGCTGCTCGGATTTCGGAATTGGATGACGCGGTCAACGGACCGAGACAATTGGAGGCGCTGTTTGCAAGAAGCGAAGGCCCGAGAGGGGCTGTAGTGCTAAGAAGAACAAGAAGAAATAGTTGGTCTCACACATTATCAGCAAGCATATCATAGTTATAATTATAGAAGTAAGCTGCGGGTGTGTAACATGAACATCGAAGCTCAGTATTTAAATTTATATTTGAATGAATTTCTCCAAAACCTTGAGATGACAGGGATTATAAATATTCTGATAGAATAAATACGCAAGGAAATAATATTATCAAGGAAGGTAGCGTGCTCCATGGAAACTTACGGTTGGAGTTGTATCTTTCAACTTCATTAAAATTTAAGTCCACTGTAGCAACCACGGAAGTCACCGCAGTTGCAGACATTAAGTATTGGCAGAGGGGTGTGTAGCCCGGGGTGGCATACTGAGGCCGGCTAGCACTCAGTCGTGTCGTGGGTCTTCCGGGACACCCTCTGCTCGTGCTGAGCCACCTTACATAAAAACTAGCACAAAGGGAAAAGGATGGGAAAGAGAGAGGTCATTTTGAGAAATGAAAAATTTAGAAAAAATTTAATAAAACATGGCCGTTTATTGAACTCAAAAAAAAAGAAATTTACAAATTCAACAAAAGTATGTCAATTCAAATAAAACAAACCGGCCCCTCAATAATTTTATGTACGGAGCAAAAACAATCCAATTAAATAATTCATTTAAAGGAAAACAAAAGAAAAATAAGAATTTGTTGATGTGATAGATAAATACTCACAATAAGTAAATACTCACTCCTTTTCCTCGTCGATCTCCGAGCGCTCGGCGAAGACAAAAAAAAAGTGTGGGGCCACTGAAAACCAAATTTTAAATTAACTTTAAACTAATTTTAAAATTCAATCACTAATAGAACGGCCAATTATCACTCTCCACGATCCGTCAATATGGTACACTCGCAAACACGAAAACGTTAATTCAGGCACTTGGCCCTCTTCGAAACCCAACCAAATGGGTCCTTTTTTCTTGCTTTTTCTGTTCTTTTAAACGGAAGAATTACTCGCACTTTGTTCTATTTCAATTACGTCAATTTCACTAATTAAATCTTTTGCATATAGTAAAGACTGAGACGGTCCCGCACTTCAAATTAACAATATAGTTCTCAAACTTCAAACTCTCACTTATTCAATTTTTTTCATATATTTAGTATTGAGGCGGTCCCGCACTTTAAATTATCAATATAATCCTCACATTCCAACTTTAATTCACTTTTCCTACTTTGATTCTGTCACTGAAGTCAATTTTCAAAACAAAAATTCCATCCTCCAAATTAAAAATTCCTTCAGTTTTCTAATTCTTTCACTTTTTCCCTCCGTCACAAAAAAAAACAGCCAAAATACCCATTCCACGAAAAGAAACAAAAGAAAAAAACTCCCTCTTCTTTCCCAAATCAAAATCTGACTGCCTTTCGCGAATTAATTATTCCGCCCCGCCAAACACAATTCTTTTTTCACTTCCAGTCAAATATTCACTGCCCCAATCCTAACCACTTAATTTCACTTTCCACCTTTTATTCCATCCGATCCCGCAATCCAAATTCTTAATTACCGCTGCCGCATCTGGGTAACGTAATCGAAGTTCATTACACTTCGATTCCGCTACCCACACATTTTTGTTCCCGTATCGACAATCACAATAGTATCCATTGTCTTGCATATATGGCAATTTACATCCCCAAGAATCGCTTGATTGAATGTAAAGTGTCACATATACATTACGAAAACTATTGATTTTGCCGATACCCCAAAAAGAATACTTCCGTGCGCCCGGGAGAACTTGAAGTCAGGGTTCCAGCAGACCCAAGATCGAGGACTCACGACGCAGCCAATGGAGCTATGCCTTATCGATCTCCCATTCATCAGATTAGCAACTTCAACGATGTATCTGGGCATGAGATTGAATTTTGTTAGTAGGGAAACGTGACTTAATTTTCGTTAGTAAGAAAAATAAAATTTGTTAATGGGAACTAGTGAATAGAATTTGTTAGTATGAAGGAAGGAATTAGGTTTTGTTAGGAAGAATGAATAGAATCAAATTTTGTTAGTGGGAATTGATGTAGGGAGTGTTGTTAGTGGGAAGATTAAACTTCTTATTTTATTACTAGGGTGTTCTAATTGGAAATCAGGGAAAGGAAAGGATTGTGATGAGGTGGACATAAAAATTAAAGGGAAATAGGAAAAATGTTAATAAAAATAAATAAATACATAGAGGAAAAGGTAGGAGTGCCCAAAGGAAAGTGACAATGTTAGGGCGGCAATTTGAAGTTGCGAATGGGAGGAAGTTGGTACGCCGGAATTCGCAACACCACTAATCCAAGATAGAGCAAAAACATGATTATAAAGGTTCCGTTATACATTAATCTCGTTAAATTTTCAAACTAATATTTTCTTGTACATCTGCTCTGATCTACGTTGTTGCAAGTTTTGCAGTTCTCATTTACTGTTGAAACCTTCATGATTCATCGTAAATATCAGGAAAATCAACTTCTCCACATTTGATTGGATTATATTTCTTTACAATTTAAACCTTTCCAAGAGTTATTTGACCGTAGCTTGAAGAAGCAAATTCAACCTTTTCTGGCATTTCTACAAAAGATCGTTGAATTTTTCAAATTCCTCGATGTCTCAGAAAGACTTTCATATGAATCCACTTCAAATAAATCCAACTTTTCTGCGAACTTGAACGTCAAAGAGGTAAAATGTTTACAAAAAAAAACCGTACTGTTCCTGGTATGCATTATCATTATGATTGGCTAAGCTTATTGTTTGATTTGAATCAGTTTTTCAATTGAATACAACGTTTTTTGCATGAAATAGTTTCTAATAATAAAAACCCATCAACATCCGCACTCGTACTATGTGCATTATTTTCAATTGTATTCAGCTCAATTCGCAGGCAAAACTTGTTTGAAATAATTTCGAGTAATTCACTTTCAGTAATCATCAAAGCAAACACCACTCAGCCCATTCAATTCTAACACAAAACCCGACGTGGAAGCCACTCAATGATTAATTCCAACCCGTGATTATATGCGCGATTAGATTACAAGTGCTTAATTACTGAATTCAAAGATATTTTGATAAATTAGTCTGCGTCTGCCGAGTGCTTTGAATATTTCTGCATATTCAAGATCAATGTTGACTATTTGATCATAGGTACGAGTACATGTGCGGTTAGTGGGAAGCACTTAAACAGCTACTCCAAGGCCGTTCCTGATGTGACCTCAATTCATTAGACCACCAAAAGATGGAAGGCTTGTTCGTGTAAACATCGCCAAGCTTTAATAAAGGAAAGTTTTGAAGAACTACCTGGTGGATTCATTGTCAGCCACTGCATTGTCTAGAGAATACAATAGGGAAATAATAGTGGCAATTTAAGTGTCTGACCATTCGTCTGTCCATAAAGTGTATATTTTTAGCTGCATATTTTGAAAAATGCATATGTACATATGTATATTATGTGGCCGATAGAATTTGATATACTTGTACAGACATCGTTTTCTCAAGAACGAAAAATATTGATTTTTAATATTTCGTTACGAAATTTGATATTCTTCATTTTTCGTTTTCGTTCTTAATTCTACTCGCTACGTTGAAATGGATAATATTCTTTTATATAAAGAAAATGGGTGTAAAACTGATATCTGTATGTATCTACCATCTTCTTTATTAATATAATAATAATATTGAACCTGGTTTTAACAACTTCTTTGAGTATTGTTGAAATTTTATTTATACTCAATTGCTTTACAAACAAAATAGTGGTAAACAAATTAAGTATAGACAAGATGATGCTACAATGAAAAGGGTTTCTCTCAACGTATGATCTGCAAACAGCAATAATGATCAAACTTAAGCAACACTTCAATGACAGACACATCGAATAGCTGGTTTCAAAGAACTACGATTGTTTTTCAGTTTTACGTGGCTTCCATTTTGTTGCATTGCTACTACTCATTAACTAAATAGAGTTTAAAATATTAACTCTATTCATTGCTCATATAATACCTTGAAGAAAGCATGACTGGTCATATTATTATATGGCAGGACTCCCATTTCTAGCTTCAATTTATATTCGACCACTGCTTCTAAGCCTTTCACTAAGTTTAATGAATGTAGCTTCTAAGGACCTACAAGTTAGGAAAAATAGGGAAATTATGTATGACAAAGAAGAAAAACTCAGTGGCTGCGAGACTCTCTATTAAAACTTCTATTGCGAACGTAAATCAAATAAGACAATATGAAAGAGCAGAGCAACAGATAATGTTATAAATTTTAAAGAAGGACATAAAGGGTCATATCCAATAGTCTTCACGGATATAAACCGAGCGTCCTTGCCCGGACACTAGGACTTCAGTAAGTATTTTACCTCGTTAGCAACTTAAACAGCAATATATCTCATAGCCTGGACAAAGTACCCACTAAAGTCATAAAGAAATATGGCGATGTTATCTCCATGCATACAAAATAGTGCATGTAAATATTGCATTAATAATTCGCTGGTATGAAAAATAAGCAGAATTATACCAGTTCCAAACCCAAACTGCGATAGAAGTACGATTAATTTTAGACCTATGTCACTTCGTTTGAATAATTTTAGACCTATCTAACTATTATCCAATTCCGGCAAAATCCTAGAAAGAGCAATTCTCTGAAATGTCAAATTATTCTCTTGTGCCATATTTCTTTGGTTCCAATTTAGATTCGAGGGCGGAAACTCCTGCACAATCGGTTCACGTAATTTATGTAGGAAAGGAAAGGAAACTTTTGAGGGTGCAACATTTTTGACTTGCGTTAAAATTTCGTCACTCTAGCTTACGTGGTTTGCGAGAAAATTTGCATGCAGGTAGCGATTTTAGTAGGGTATTGTACACGTTTTTTACAATACTCTAGAAAAGGATAGAAACAAGTTGGGTTAACAGACCTACGCTCATGTCAGAAGGGTTTTGTATTCAATTTACAAAATGCAGCCACCAGATTGAATAAAGTCAAGAAGCATGTCAATGACGATTTTATTGGAGAAAATATGAAATTCGAAGATCATACTATTATCAGCAAAGTTGAACGAATTTAGACTTTTGAGGTTTTTGTTATTGTTATACTCATAAATATCTCCCTTGATAATTATTTCAGATGTCCATTCGTGAGGGAGGAAACCACATTTTTCATGTATTTCCCCCCCTGTACCCCACTGAAGCAGAAACTGACAGTCTAAGAACTGTTTTGAAAAGCTCCCATGAAAACTTTCATTTCATACTCATATCGGCTATGTTTGATGAATTTTTTTTTCCAGGGGCCACTCTCCTGTACTGTTATCATCGATTCATGGCCATTTTTTCGAATCCTAGAGTTGTTACAAAGCCCTTTTACTAGGAGCTCTCTCCCGCCTCCTTGACTTGTTTCACTTATGAGTAATAATTGTAGGCACTCATCATCAGTTATTCATTAAATTGAATCAAGTGTTCAAAGCATGGACCTTGAACGTTGAAGTTGGGAAAAAATAACTCAAAATTATTCAATCTTCGCATTTAAAACAGCCACCATTTTGTTTTACGATTACTGATACCACTAGCTGAACTGATTCTCAAAGATATACATGACACCTATCATTCCTGAAATTTTCATGCAAATCCTAGCAAAACAGTAGTGGCTGAGTCGGTAAAAAGCGCATATTGTTCCATAGCCATATGTTGCCATAGTAATACATGCAGTGCATATTGTTCCATAGTAATACAGGAAAATTCAAACCGCTATAACTTCGCTAAATATAATTCAATCTTTATGAAACTTGCAGGGTAAATCAATCTTATAAATAGTCATCTGTGTATTGAATTTAAGGGTACCCTTAAGATTTTATTCAAGAAAACATGAAATCGATAAATCATACTATTGCTAACAAAGTTGAGTGAATTGCGACTTCTCACGTATTTGTTGTTGTTATACTCACCAAGGCCCACAATCCTGATTTTTTTCAGATTTTTCGGATCACAGGTGTCCAATCGCGAGGGGGGGGGACACAAATTTTTCGTATATTTCCCCTCCCTGTGCGCCCCTCGAAGCAAACTTTGCCAAACTAAGACCTGTTTTGAAAAGTTCTCATCAAGACCTTTCATTTGATACCCATATCGGCTACCTTCAATGAAATTTTTTTTTCGGGGGGTCACTCCCCTGTATGGGGAGACCCCCCTTAAATACCTTATAAAATTTTTTTGTAGTTGAACTTTGAAGAGAGCACCAGTTTACACCTACACACAAAATTTGATATTTCTAGCTTAAGTAGTTTCCGAGAAAAACTGCTGTGACACACGGACGGACGGACGGACGGACGGACGGACAGAGAGACGGACAGACGGACAGAGTGGACGCGATTTTAGAAGGGTTTTGTAAAATTATTTTACATAACCCTAAAAAAGGTATTCTCATCAACTTTCTAACCTCTTTGAATCTCAGAGCGCACCGATCGAAGTGCCCCTTTCAAGTACTTGAACAATACCAACCAGACTCATACAATCCTAACTCTTTTATGCCTCCACAGATATCCTCTCAAAGTCAAAGGTGCTTTAGTTAATACTAGTCGTTATAAATTTTCAAAGAATATGTGGCGGCATGGAATGTTCCAACGCCAGCGCACTCTTGACGGCGCAAGCAGATCTTCGCCTGCTATCGAGATCACACATCAGCGGCGCAAGCAACTTCCCGCGAGAAATAGGAAAATTTGTTTGAGCCGCGCTTCTAGGTTCCCAAAGTCAATATACATGAGAGAACCTAGGCACACTTCTATCATCGGAGATTACAGTTCTGAATTCACAAACGAGTGAATTGGCCAATCATACGAGGTGTGTTCAAAAGGTATCGCGAATTTTGAATTTTCGCGGGTTACGTATATTCGAATTACGATTTTTTTTGTGGCGTTATGTTGGTACTCATGTCTGTCACTTATACCGACAAGCTCGGCCATTTTGAATGTTCACTTAATTGGTAATAGCTGCTTTACTTGCACGTGTTTTCAATCGTCTTCGATTTTTACTTATTCAAAAAATGGATCAAAGAACGTGTATCAAATTTTGTGTGAAAAACGAAATTAAGTGCGCGGATGCATTCCGAATGTTGACTGTGGCATACGGAGAAGCTACCTTGGACCGAAGCAACGTTTATCGGTGGTACAAAATGTTTTTAGAAGGCCGAGAAGATATGAACGACGAAGAGCGTGCCGGACGCCCGAGCACTTCAACAACAGACGAAAAAATTAATGAAGTGGAGAAAATGGTATTGGCCAATCGTCGAATCACCGTTAGAGAAGTTGCTGAGGACCTAAACATATCGATTGGCTCGTGCCATTCGATTTTTATCAATGATTTGGGCATGAGACGGGTCGACGCGAAATTCGTACCAAAATTGCTCAATTGCGACCAAAAACAGCAACGCATGAACATTGCTAATGAGATGTTAAACTCTGTCCGCGACGAACCAAATTTGCTCCAGAGGGTCATAACTGGTGACGAATCGTGGGTTTATGGTTATGACGTGGAAACCAAAGCTCAATCATCTCAATGGAAGCTGCCGCATGAACCAAGACCGAAAAAAGCGCGCCAAGTTCGGTCGAATGTGAAAGTTTTGCTGACAGTTTTCTTCGATTTCAGGGGCGTGGTGCATCATGAGTTCTTGCCAAAGAGAAGAACGGTCAATAAGGAATATTACCTGCAAGTTATGCGCAATTTGCGCGAAGCAATCCGCCAGAAACGCCCGGATTTGTGGGAGAACTAAAATTGGCTTTTGCACCACGATAACGCCCCTGCTCACACATCGTTGCTTGTGCGCGACTTTTTGGCCAAAAACAACACACTTATGATGCCGCAGCCACCGTATTCCCCAGATCTGGCCCCCTGTGACTTTTCTTGTTTCCTAAACTGAAGAGGCCCATGAAAGGACGACGTTACGCTACGCTTGACGAGATAAAGACGGCATCGAAGGAGGAGCTGAACAAGATTTAAAAAAATGAATTTTTGAAGTGCTTCGAAGATTGGAAAAACCGTTGGCACAAGTGTATAATATCTCATGGGGATTATTTTGAAGGGGACAAAATAGATATTCATGAATAAATAAATAATTTTTGAAAAAAAAAACAAAATTCGTGATATTTTTTGAACACACCTCGTACACCGGACCCCAAAGGGTCAGCGACAGCATCTACGTCCTAGACGTAAACGGCATTGCCATGACCCTCTCCACCGACCACCGTCAATCGCGCCACCGCTTGCTGCCAATTCAAGCGATTCAACTAACCGCTAGCATGCTGAAACAATGAGAGCCAACTTCCACCAAGAAGATGTTACCTTTTCGTCGAGCGTGAAGGACACTGGGGAGGGAGTGTTTGTGGTGGCATGAATAGGGCTTGAATTCTTTTCACGTAATTCCTGCATTAGCTATGTTGGTTTAGTAAGCCCAGATAATAACCTGTCGCATAATAAGCACTAGATTAGTGTTGGGTTACTCACTCATGAGGTACCTCAAATAAGGTACCTCACGAATGGAAATGTCCCAACACCTCAAAAAATTTATTTGTACCACCTCAAGAATGAGGTGTGAAATGAGCTAAGAGGGAAAATGAGGTCTGAGGTAAAACGGATTTTGAGGTAAAGTGGACTATTGGGTACGAATGAGTTCTGAATGAGGTAAAATTTTTCTTGAGGTATAGTGGATGTTATGCTATAATGAGCTATGAGCGAATGTGAGTTTTGAGTGAGGTAAAATGAGTTTGAGGCAAAATTAGCTGCGAGGTAAAGATGTGATACATCATTCAAACTCCAGACAATATGCTCACGTACCCAGCACTACCTCAATCCCATACCTCATGAGAAAATGTCCCAAAATTTGATGAATATTATGTTTACAACATAAAACTTCGATCGTTCCCAGCAGATCGAAAAGGGATAATGTGAAGTGCAAAGTGGAAGAGTGGATTGAGAAAATTGGTGAAAAATGAAACTTCGAACACGGAAGATGTGAAGCAGTAAATTGAGGTGGAAGGGATTGGAGCAGGAAAACATTGAAATGAGGGAATAGATTATTGGCGGGAAACATAATTTTCGATTGAGTTAGTATAATATTTGTCACGCCGAATGTAGTACGGTAAGCATTAGTTTTCTTGAAAATAAATGTGTTAAGTGGTGACTGATTATTAGTAGCGCGTTCTTATATTTTTTATTAAATTTTGTAACAGTGAAAGCAATTGAGTACTAACTAAGCTGAGCTAAAAGGTAAGTGCAGATTTAATTTGAAACAATTATTTTCAGCTGGTGACATACGTATGTTGAAGCTCGTTAAAATTTGAAGTCTCCTTATAGACGGCGGGCTACCAACGTCATTTCAAAGTGAAAATTTACACACGAAATTATCTATGCCAGCTGAACATGAAAAGTCAATTCTGGCAGTCCTCCGTGGCCGGGTACTACACCAATAATATTTCAAAGAAGTAGAGGACTAATGGTAATTTTGTTTAACCTATATGTCGTAACGATGATCTTCATTCTAAAGGATTGTCAGAATACTTGAATCATTTACCTGAGATAAAGAAAAACATATTTTGGCAATAATTTTTTCTGATGGAAAATATTATTGAATACTATCTCTTGGATCGTTACGATTTATACTTTTAACCAAAATTACCATTAGTCCTCAACTTCTTTGAAATGTTATGGTGATAGAATCAGACCAGGGAGGACTACTAAAATTGACTTTTCATGTTCAGCTGGCATAGAAGATTTAGTGTGTAAATTTTCACGACTTTTGAAACGGCCAAAGTAAAAACGTTGCTAGCTCTTGGTCTATTAGTACCCAAATAATTTTGAAACATAAGTTTTTTGTGTTTCTTTTAAATGGTTCAGTTGGAAGAAATTTTTGAAAAACTAAGAAGGAACCTATTCGAATTTGTTTTGTATGGATTGAATCTTGAACAATATCTATTAACTTTTTTGAGCTTTTCTTTCTGAGCGTAGAGCTAGCCACCCATCGCTTAAATAGTTTTTGTTCTTTGTCTCACTTTGATCTAATAACATACCACAAATCAGATTACCTCACATCGATATTTTTGAATAAACATTTATACACGATTTCAAGAAATCCTCATAAGTAAGACCTCGATTGATTTTGCCTCAATTGTTTTTATCGTAAAATAGCATTCTTAAATATTCAAGAAATGAGTATCTACAAAAACATATTTCCAGCTTACGATCTATGTTTTTATCAGTTTCCACAGTAGGTCTTATCGCTTTTCAAGAACATTTACATAAAAGAAATCACCTTCTTCCACCAATTTTCGGGTGCATGTATCCTTGTTTCAATGAATGGTTTAAACGATACTTACAATATTTGATTATGGTATGTTGAATCGAATTCAAAGATATATAAAACGAAAAACTCAATTCCAGCTCTTGATTTATTTGACTACGAAAATAATCAAATCTCGTTCAAATGATACCTCGAGGCTCTAAAATTAACCTTTTTATTTTTTGAACAGTATGGCAGATAAATGAAAATCGAGTGCTTGGCAATACTTCACTGACATGAAGGATAATAAGGCAAAATGTAATTTTTGCAAGAAAATCATTTCATACAAGGGTGGTGGTCCATTCAACTTGATTCGCCATACGAAATCACTCCACCCGACTATTTTTGAGGCAATACACCAAACTGATCGTCTTAACCCAGTATTTTCGATGGAAACATCAGCGACTGGGAACATTGCAGTAAGCACAGAAATTTCCTCCGAAATACAAGAAGCACATTTCTTTCGACGCAAACAGCCAGAACTGAAGGTCATACAAGTTCCATTGCAAAAGTTGTAAGTACCAGTATGACTCAGTATTTAAACAAACCATTATCTGCCAAGAAATCTGAGCAGCTAAACCAATGTTTAGTGGAGCTTGTGGTAAAAAACTATTTGTCTTTTCATTTAGTTGAGAGCAAGGAATTTAAAAAAATATATATTCGAGCTGAATCCAAATTATGTAATTCCTTCGAGAAAAATATTATCGAATGCTCTTCTTTCGAATAATTACAACGAAACAAAATACAATGTTCAGACGATTTTGGGGCTTTCAGAGTTTGTGGCTTTAACAACAGATAGCTGGACTTCAAAGCCAAATGACAATTATTTATCGCTGACCGCTCATTATCAACGAAAATACGCAATTGCAATCCTGCATGTTAGAGTGCCATCAATATTCCGATAGACATACTGCGGAAAATCTTAGTGTGGAATTGAAATGGATGTGCGACGATTGGCACATATCTAATAAAATCATTGCCGCCACAACCGACAATGCTAACAACATAAAAGCGGCAATCAGACTTAATAACTGGCAGCATATCCAATGCTTTGCACATACACTGAATTTGATTGTTCAGTCTGCTTTGGTGGAATTCAAAGTAACACAAACGAAAATAAAATCGATTGTCGAGATTTTCCGAAGGAGTCCATTAGCAGCTGAAAGACTGACTTTAATGCAAAAAAAGTTGGGAGAAACTGAGCTGAAGCTGAAGCAAGATGTTGTCACCCGATGGAATTCAACGTGCGATATGTTTGAAAGGGTTTTGACCGTTAAAAACAGCTTGACTTCCACCATTGCCATACATTATCGAGGAACTGAAAACATTAATAGTGAAGATATTAATATCTTAGTGGCAGCCGTTGATTTGTTATCAGTTTTTAAAGATGTATCTGAGGAACTGAGCTCTGAAAAAAATGTGACAATATCTGAGGTAATCCTGATTGTCAATGCTCTGCAGAAGAAATGTAAAGATTTTGACGCGAAAAATGAACTGCCTTTATCAGTTAAAAAAATGGCACAAAGTCTTTTAGAGGCATTAGAAAAGCGGTTCAGAAATATTGAAGACAACCAATTATTTGTGGAAAGTACACTATTAGATCTCCGCTTCAAACGGTATGATTTCTCAAATGCATTGAGCTACGACACGGCTTGTTCAAGCTTAAAATCGTTGGTGGCCGATGTTAAACTGATATCGCAACAAGAAATCACCAATAACGATGAAGCAGCACTACCAACGAAGAAAGCGTGCAGCATTTGGGCGGACTTTGACAACAAAGTCTGTGATCTGATTAAAAATGTAGATTCTTCTGCAGCAAGCTCGATAGAGTTTGACAAGTACCTTCAAGAGCCTTTATTGCACCGTCATTTAGATCCTCTAAAATGGTGGGAAGATAAAAGGCATGCTTGCCCCAGGCTATACTCAATAATGAAAAAGCGAATGTGTTTACCCGCTACTTCAGTTCCATCAAAGCGTATTTTTTCAAAATCTGGCCAAATTTTAGTTGAAAGAAGAAATCGACTGGCTGGAAAAAAGGTGTCACAATTAATGTTCCTGAACTTTAATATGTAAATCTAATATATACTTACATTTTTTTTGTTTTCTTTTCGTTTACAATGTGCAATAATGAATGTTTTACAGTTGAAAAAAGTTTATTAAATGTGTTGTGATAATAATTTAGTAATGTAGAAAAAACGTTACTTTCTCGAAATGTGAATAACGTTTGATTTTCCTTTTATTTAGCTAAAGAAATTAACGAATTGCTTATTTGAGTAGATAAGACTGGTGATCATATTTGCTTTGTTTTTAATGTTTAAAAACTGTATATCAATATCATGTAAAATATTCTGTAGAATTACATTTTTTTGTTAATGAAATTTATAATAAAAACTGAAGTGTTATCTAGTTTAGTTTTGATTAAGATATTTGGCTCACGACTGTAACATGAAATATTTTTTAAGAAAATAACTGAGTGAGGAAATGCAAAGAATTTTTTGTATTTTTATATTCAAATTTTTTAAATTTTTATGAGAAATAAGGTTATTGACTTCGTTTAATCACTTATATCCTTCATGTATTTATAAGCTTCTGCATTATCTTCCTTCTTTATCTACTTCAGAGATAACTTTGAATGCCATATTGTACGTTCTTATTTTTTATACCTCATTAGAAGTAGGACAATGTACCACCTCATTTTCTGAAATGAGTACCTCACTCAAACTCACTAAAATATGAGGTGCGGCACAACACTACACTAGATGACTCTCACAAGTATTGTGTTAGTACTATAATTATTTTTTTAATTGCGTTGATTGGTTTTTAGGGTTTTGTAAAATAATTTTACAAAACCCTAATAGTTTCGCGACCACTCTGTCCGTCTGTCCGTCCGTCCGTCCGTCCGTCCGTCCGCGTGTCACAGCAGTTTTTCTCGGAAACTACTTAAGCTAGAAACATCAAATTTTGTGTGTAGGTGTAAAGTGGTGATCTCTTCAAAGTTCAACTACAAAAAAAATTTATAAGGTATTTAAGGGGGGGTCTCCCCATATAGGAGAGTGACCCCCCGAAAAAAAAATTTCACTGAAGGTAGCCGATATGGGTATCAAATGAAAGGTCTTGATGAGAACTTTACATAACAGGCCTTAGTTTGGCAAAATTTGCTTCGAGGGGCACACAGGGAGGGGAAATACACGAAAAATTTGTGTCCCCGCCCCTCGCGATTGGACACCTGTGATCCGAAAAATCTGAAAAAAATCAGGATTGTGGGCCTTGATGAGTACAACAACAAGAAATACGTGAGAAGTCGCAATTCACTCAACTTTGTTAGTAATAGTATGATTTTATCTTTTCTTGAATAAAATCTTAACGGTACCCTTAAATTCAATGAAATTCAGTGCGTAGATGTCTATTCATAAGATTGATCTATCCTGAAAGTTTCATAAAGATTGAATCATATTTAGCGAAGTTATAGTGGTTTGAACTTTCCTCTATTACTATGGAACAATATGCGCTGCATTTATTACTATGGCAACATATGGCTATGGAACAACATGCGCCTTTTACCGACTCAGACACTACAGTCTTGCTAGGATTTGCATGAAAATTTCAGGAATGATAGGTGTCATGAATATCTTTGAGAATCGGTTCAGCTAGTGGTATCAGTAATCGTAAAATAAAATAGTGGCTGTTTTAAATGCGAAGATTGAATAATTTTGAGTTATTTTTCCCAACTTCAACGTTTAAGGTGCATGCTTTGAACACTTGATTCAATTTAATGAATGACTGAAGGTGAGTACCTACAATTAATGCCAATAAGTGAAACAAGCCAAGGAGGCAGGAGAAAGCTCCTAGCAAAAGGGTTTTGTAACCATTCTAGGATTCGAAAAAATTGGCCATTAATCGATGATAACAGTACAGGAGAGTGGCCCCTGAAAAAAAAAATTCATCAAACGTAGCCGATATGAGTATGAAATAAAAGTTTTCATGGGAGCTTTTCAAAACAGTTGTTAAACTGTCAATTTTTGCTTCAGTGGGGGATCAGGGGGAAATACATGAAAAATGTGTTTCCTCCGTCGCGGATGGACATTTGAAATAATTATCAAGGAAGATATTTATGAGTATAACAATACCAAAAACCTCAGAAGTCAAAATTCGTTCAACTTTGTTAGTAATAGTATGATCTTCGTATTTCATATTTTCTCCAATAAAATCGTCTTTGACATGTTTCTTGATTTGATTCAATCTGGTGACTGCATTTTGTAAATTGAATACCAAACCCTTCTGACATGAGCGTAGGTCTGTTTACCCAACTTGTTTCTCCTTATTCCAATTGAATCATAAAATATGGAATAATTTTAATTAAGTTGAATTTTTTAGTATTTTATTGTTTGGAATTCGCTTTATATTTCTGGAGTCAATTTTACTCTTTGGAAATCAATTTACTCTTTTGAGAGTCAACTTCGGCTCTACTGTTTGGAAACCAGCTATTGGCTAAAGAGGACGATGATGAAGGTGCCTGATTCTAACTTTGCTTTTATTTTGAAACTATCTTTACAATAAAGTCAACTTGGTTTTGTTGGCTATACGTGAGCCAATTCATTCGCACTTGAAGACGAAACTTATAGGAGACTTGTAGTCTTTGATGATAGACCGTGTAGGTAGTTTGCCTAGGTTGTCTCATGTATATTGACTTATGAGGACCTAGAAGAGCTGCTCAAACAAATTCTCTCATTTTACTGGGTACTCCTCAGATTCTAACTCCGCCTTTGATGGATTAGCATGATCTCAATTTAGATGTTACGCAATGTTCATAACTTTTTTCAATTTTTTTTAAGTCGCTTACATTTAATTTCGGCATTTGCTAGCTATATCGAATATAAATGTTACGATTACTTTTGAGAGTCATCTATTACTTATTGTGCGACAGCTTATTATCTGGGCTTACAAAGCAAACATGCTCTCGCACAAATCACGTGAAAAGAGTTCGAACTCTATTCATGCCGCCACAGACACTCCCTAGTGACCTTCGCGCTTGACAGAGGGTGTGGAAAGGTGACATTCTTCTTGGTAGCAGTTGGCTCTTATTGTTTCAGGATGCTAGTGGTTAATTGAATCGCTTGAGTTGGCAGCAAGGGCGGTGACGCTGGTGGTGGTGAGGGTGACTAAAGCGGTGCTAACGGTGGTCGGTGGAGATGGTCATGGCAACGCTGTTTAATTCTATGATGCAGGTACGGTCGCTGACCCTTTAGGGTCCGGAGTACGGATGGCAAATTCACTCGTAGATGAAGACGAAACTTGGAGAAAACTTGTAATCTCTTATGATAGTACTTGTAGGAAGTTTGCCTAGGTTCTCTCATGTATATTGACTTATGGGAACCTAGAAGAGCAGCACATGTAAGTTCTCTGAGGTAAAGTGACTTATGAAATTCAAGAAGCGCGGCTCAAGCAAATTTTCCCATTTCTCGGGGAAAGTTGCTTGCACAGGGGGCAAAGATCTGCTTGCGTCGTGACGAGTGCGCTGGCGTTGGAACATTCCATGCCGCCACATATTCTTTGAAAATTTATAGCAACTAGCATTGAATAAAGCGCCTTTGACTTTAACTTTGAGTGGAGATCATGGGAGGCATAAAAGAGTTGAGATTGTATGAGTCTGGTTGGTATTGTTTAAGTACTTGAATGGGGAATTCCGATCGATAGTGAACTTTTAATCCTGCACATAAAACGTTATAAATTATTTCTAGTCAAATTCAGTCAAACAATTTTATCTTATATGTAGTAATGCAACGCTAACACAATAAAATAAAATGAACACGAGTAATTTAGACATCTCAGATTGACCAGCCTTAGCGAATCTAACAAATGGGAATCTTCATTAGAACTTTTGGTCTCGTGAGCTCAAATTTGGAGGATATTTTATATTCTTATCGGTTACTCGTCTATATATGTGATATATAATTGGGGTTCCGTCAAAATCAAAAACATATGGATTCATGTCCAAATACACGAGTGCTTTGGGAGGAGAGAAAGGAGGAGGGAACCCCTTGTTTCCCCAACCCAAAGCTTCCATGATTCCTCATCCCAAACCCCCCAATTAAATCGTAGTAAATGCTCTTGGGGTGCACATTGGGTTTACTGGTTCCCCAATAATTGTAATATTAAATGTCGAGAAATGCTAATAACTGTAAATACATCTACAGCTCTGCTACTAAATCCTACTTTCACCTCCTTTGTGAGGACACAAGGGGGTGAATGCAAATCTTCCGCGCCTGATAACGAAATCGACGTGATAACTATACCGCCGGAATGGAGGCTGGGCGACGGGCTAACTCCCCGTCCCTGGAAAGCCTTAAAATGTTTCAAAACCTGCAGATAGGCCTCAGAATGGATTGGACTCGCGGCAACGACCTCGCAAACGAATGTCAGATCACTCAATTACCCTGGCGATGTTAGGGGCATTTCACAACAGGCCAGTCAATATCAATTAATAATACTTGCAATGCAGGAAACGAATTGGACTGGAAACTACATTCAAGACATGAGATCGCACACAATATTCAAAAGTGGGAAGCCTACTGGAAAAAGAGCATTCGGAGTGGCCTCCATAGTGGATAGGGAGTTCAAATCGCACATTATTGATTTTAAGGCAGTCAATGAACGGTTGTGTGCGATCCGTATAAAAGCGGAAAGACTGGTCGACTTATTGCCCACAAATGACACAAAAATAATTCTGAGTGATTTCAACGCCAAGGTTGGCAATGATCTATCTCATCGGGGAACAACTGGAGGATTTAGCCTCCACGATGAAACAAATGACAAATGCCAGCGCCTGATTGACTTTGCATGCAGCAGAAATCTAGTCATACGTTCGACTTGTTTCCCATATCGATGCATTCATATAGTGACCTGGGTATCACTGGCTGGCAACACACAAAACCAGATCGATCATGTTCTGATCCAACAACGTTGGGCCTCGAGCATGCTTCAGGTCCATACACACCAAGCCGCCAATTGTAAAGAAGATCATTACCTGATCAAATTAACCTATCAATATTGTAAGTCAAAGGCATATTCGGCGAAGAACAGCCCTTAACAAAAATTTGACATCGAAAGGCTCCAAACGGTGTCTCTGACCAAAAATTACACGGAGACCCTCGACAACCAGCTGGCTCCTATCTTATCAGACGCATCGTTAAAGACGAGCAACGAGCTCTGGATGGAAATGAAAGTCGCTATCAAGACCGTGGTGGAACAGACGATCGGACATCAAGCCCGGCGCAAGAGGAATGATTGATTCGATGATGAGTGCCAGAATGCGTTAGATAAAAAAATCAGGCGTACAAAGAATATGTAGGTAGGAAAACCCGGACCAAGAGACAACACTATGAAAATCTCAGAAAAGTAGTGAATAAGCTAATTAAGATTAAGAAAAGAAAATACTATGACGACCAATTGAGAAGTATAGATGTAAGTTTAGCGAGCAACAACACAAGAAAGCATACAAAGTTGTGCAAAGCCTGAAACGAGGCTACCAGCCCAAAATCACGCTCTGTCGCGATGACATCGGCAATATCATCGCTGATGAAACCAAGATTAAGAAACGATGGGCATTATATTTCAAGAACCTTCTTAATCCTCCGCACAGCTCCAGAACATTGAAGCCTATTGATGTCTGCGGAGAGCTTGCATATGGTGGCAGTAGCGTTGATCAAGCTATTCACAAAGTCATCCAGTATATTTGGCGACAAGAACATATGCCAAAGAAGTGGAGCCAATCAATTATATTCCCTATCCACAAAAAGGTGACAAGCTACAGTGCGAAAATTGTAGAGGCATATCACTACATTGCACGGCGTACAAAATATTTTCAAACACCTTAGAAAATAAAATCGGATCATACGCCAACAGCATGATTGGGGAGTATCAAGGTGGTTTCACGGCAGGTAGATCAACAACAGACGAATTGTTCACAGTCAAGTAGGGACTTGAAAAATGCTGGGAGTTCAACATAGACGTACACCAAATTTTCGTTGACTTCAAGCAAGCATATGACAGTATTGTTCGTGACGTTCTATACCAAATAATGCTTTGCTTTGGTATCGCAGCCAAATTCGTCCGTCTTACCAAAATGACAATGACGTTGACGATCTCCCAAGTCTGCATCTATAACCAACTCACCGATGCCTTTCACACAAATATCGGACTAAAGCAAGGAGATGGGCTATTCATTGCTATTCAATTTGGCTCTGGAGTTTGTCATACGAAAGCCACCTGTCGATACTTGAGGAACATTACTACAAAAGTCGAGCCAATTAGTAGCATCTGAGGATGATATCAGCATTCTCTCACGATCATTAACTACTTCCAAAGAACTTTTGCTGAAACTCGACAGCGAAGCGAAACTGGTAGGGCTACAAATCAATGAAAATAAAACAAAATTCATGACGCAGTCGAGGAAAAATACCTCAAATACACAAAATATCACACTTGGCGAATACAGTATCGAGAATGTTAACGAATTTATGTATTTAGGCGCCAAATGACGAAAACGGGCAATGAAAGAGACAAAATACGCTGAAGAATATTTTTTTCAGTATTGATCTTGAAGACCAGCTGCATACACAGCAAAACAAAGCTTCAAGTACCTGTACCTGCATTATGCTATGGGTGTGAAATATGGCCCCGAAACAAAGCATCCGCAAACATATTGAATGCCTTTGAACAACGGGTCCCGAGGCGAATAAGTGGAGCAAAGCTGGACGGGGACCAATTGTGAATTTGATACAACCGTGAGCTGTACGAAATTTTTGACGAACCGGAGGTCTCAAGGATTGTCAGACTGCGGAAGTTATAATGGGCTGGACACATAAATCGTATGGAGGAACAACGGGTACCCAAGAAGGTATTTGTTGAGAGAACTGAAGGCCGGAGGCTAGTTGGGAAACCGAGAAAACGCTGGTCTAACTTGGTCGACGAAGACAGTTCATTGTTGTTCAGATTTCGGAATTGGATGACGCGGTCAATGGACCGAGACAGTTGGAGGCGCTGTTTGCAAGAAGCGAAGGCCCGAGAGGGGCTGTAGTGCTAAGAAAAAGAAGGGGTTTTTGCTTACAGTTACAGACCTTGCGATACGATACTGAACAAGCCCCAATATGGAGATATCATCACTCGTCAATTTAGCGGTTTGATAAATTCTTCTGTTCGTTGTATAGTGCTTCCAATATATTGCAGGATATCTGTGCTAACAAGTACATGCACAAAGACATTTCGTTTCGAAAGCTCTAAATCTTACCATAGTACTAGCCCTCTGGTTGTACCAGATCTGGTCTAACCAGGGTCTTGTAACAAATAACTTAGACCTTTTGATCAATGTATCTGGAATGAAAGAGTTCTTAAAGGGCCTTGACTACTTTTTGTACTTTACTGAGCATGATTCTAACATGTTCAGTACAGTACAGATACTGATCGAGATGAACACCAAGGTATCAAACACAGAATTTATGTGGAGATTGTTCTGACTACACTTACCAGCCAAAATGTAGAAATCCTCAATATTACGTTTCATGTCTTTACAAGCCTCCTGCCTTGTCGGCGAAAACAAAATTATTTCGCACTTTTGCGCATTGCTTTTCATTCGCTGATTGTCTGTGTAGAGCTGCATATCATTAAACATTGTGTGGAGATTGCTCTGGACTATTGTAGCTTTTCAGTCTAGCCTATAGATGATAAGATCATCAGCAAACGCTACCAATGATCTTTTTGCTGTGACGCAAAAATCAAAGCTGTTGAATCGTTTACGAATGAGTATTGAGAAGAACAGAGGCGCAGTATTAGTTCCCTACTGAAGACCATTCAAGACCTTGAATTCACGCATTGTTGTCAGATTTCCATCAGTTACAACAAATGATTTCCCGTATCATATATTGCACAACATGGCGACAAGGGGTCGGGGGAACCAGCCCTGAAGGAGCTTGAAAAATTAGTCCATCTAACCACACCGTATCGAAGGCTTTTTTCCATATCAATGAGACACACTCCGACACATTCTCCATTGTTTCGGCATCAACTCATAATTCTCAATTTGGTCATTTAATGCTTTTATTAGTACCACTTCAAACACCTTGCTGATGCTAGGTAGCAAGTTGATTGACCGATAGCTTTCAGGGATCGAAGATTCTTTTCCGTTTTTCAAGATTGGAATCGCCTGAGCCTTTTTCGACTCATTTGGGAAATATAAATTTCTCAACAATATCACATGATTTATTGTGATTAATCTTACCAAATATGAAACACAAGTCTTCATAGCTGCCGAAATAATCAATAAAATTTATGCTTGGTATGATGTCAGATGTTAATGTTTCATTGAAATGAGAATTGATTCGCCATTCAAGCTTGATTTGAAGTTGGAAACTTTTGCTTCAACGACCTCTGAAGGTATTTGGTTCCCTCTTTCAGGGCTTCGTAGATGAACCAATTAAAAATGTGTTCCAATCAGGGCAAGTTTCTGCGATACATCACATATAATCCTGTTTCCATTTCTATCCGGAGTTGTATTATCAATTTTGATACCAGCCCCATCAAGAAGATTTATCGCATCACTATCGACTTCAAGATTCAATACCTTTACTTGAGACGTATTACGGTATAAGCTTTTCCCTTTCATGAAAACGCCATCCGGGTCCTATGAGCTCATATCTCGCAGTTTTTCTGCCCATTGATTGCTGATCTTATTCGTGAAGTATGAACGGATTAAGTTCTGGACATTCTTCAGTTGTAATTTTAACAAAGCCAACGAGGGATGGTTGTAGACCATAAATCGCCAATAAATATTGTTAACACATGTGAGAAAAAGGCTTTTTAATCTTTTTGACCTTACAATGGTCGGTGTTTCATATTGTTCTATATTGTTTCTATGTTTAATCTTGGAAACTACTTTTTCAATCGTTTCCAACGTCAGCATCTTTAAGTTCGACAAATAGAGATCTATTTCATGGTTAATTAGATTCCTGTCAATGGAAACCATTGAGCAAGAGTTGCCATCATCAAAAAGAGGACCTTGCTTCTGGTTATCCCAATTAAACTTCTTTTGAAACGTTTCCCTGATCCGTTTTTTGAAATCCAACAGATATTTTTCATGTTGAACTGGAATGAGAAAGACGTCATCCCTTTGACGATTGATTTCCATTACAATTGCGTTACGGTCACTTTCTTAAGGAAGCACCTAAAGTTTCCGTTAAGGCCTCATCCTTGAACCTGGGAAAGTTTTGACCAGTTGCATAGGCAGAAATAAAGAAGAGTTTATGCTCACCTAGCAGAGAAATCTTGATAACGGGCACTTCAAGACATTAAAAGATTTTGAATTCGACTTCATTAATATTTTGGAAGCAATAGGGTCAATGGACCAATATCCCGGTGCCATCTCCCCCATCACCGTTTACCCTATCGTTTCTTACGAGTTCAAAGTTCTTGAATGTCATTAAGTGCACGAATTGAGGTGTGCTTTGGTGAGAAGCATGATGTCAGGCTGTTGCTTAACAAGGAATTCAAGGAGATAGTCACATCGATGTATAGTAAAAATGGCGTTGCCGTTGATTGAGATGAATTCTATCCATGGGACTGGATGACAAGTTATTATGAGACATTTGAAAGCCCTAAGCAATAAAAAACAAAGTTAATTTTTGAATCTTGTTTATTGGTTCTCTCCGGTTAAGAGTTAATTTGCTTTCTAATTTTGGGAAGCAGCTCATTATTGCTATTTACACTATTTACATTATTTGCAGTATTTTCTGCTGGTCTTCTAGCGGCAATTGCAAAAGATACTCCGGGCTTGACGAAGTTGATAGGTATCACAGTGCGATTTACTTATGTTTGCTTTGGAGCATCCAAAACACACAGTATAAATTGTCTATAGGCTCTGTTTGAGCCGATTTGCACTCTCCGGGATCATGAACCGATATCACTATTTGACTTCCCTTTTTTGGAGGCGTTTCCACCTCAGAGCTTCAACTACCTTAGTTGTTGAAGGGCACTTAAACTGCTTTTATTTGAAATCTGTACCAAGTTTAGGAGTAAATACTTTTTTTACCGTCAATCTTCTTGATGCGAAGGTTTAAATAGAAAATATTTAATTTTAGGTGCAGTCTTCTTGACCACCTGAAGAAGATCGACCGCATCTTCTCTGCAGTCCAAGCCCTTCAACAGAACGGTATGATTCTTTTCACTTTTCGGGGTATAGGTGAAGTGTGAAACCTCCCCGAAATTTAGCGCATTTTTAGTTGACTTGAAATCAACCAGTGATTTCGTTCTTATTGGTAATTTTTCAGCATTAACTCTTCTAATCTTGAAATTTGTTGGTTTATTATCGGCTGCCAATAACCAAACCATACCTTTCCCACTTTGACCGAACACGTTAATTAGCGGAACTTTTTCTGCATTTTTGAAGTTTTTGAGAGGAATTGGCAGAACTGCGAGCTGGTTTCTCCTCCTTATTTTATTTTTTATGGATTGAATAAAATTTACATCGTTATCTTGATTGGAATCATCTTCAATATATTCTTCAACTTCCATTTCTGGTTGTAGTCCGTCCAGTGCCGCATAATAGTTTTGACTGTCGTTAGCACCTCCAGCACTTAAAGTTTCTTCCAGGATCGCGTTTCACAGCTTTCTTCACCTTAGTTACCTTATAGATTTGCTTTAGTGGTTCTGCATCTTGAGTTTTTATCCTTCTCTTCTTGTAGTCGCAGTCTCAATTCTTGATTTTCATGTCGAAGTCGAACCCCTTTCTGTCGATTTTAAACTTCCTGGGTTTTACATCCGCCATCTGCGAAGCTTTCCTGGTTGTGTCTCCTTTTATCGACGACTGCCGCCAATTTTATATTGCTTGTCTTCGCGGGTTCCCCCAACGGTGGGAATCCGTCGGGTTCCTCCATACCAGCAGCTTCGAATTAGTCTTTGGATAATTTGCTTTTCTTGATTTATCGAAGTAAAATAATATTCAATATGATTCCGTAGGTCGATTCCTTCGACGATATAAGCTTTTTCCAATAGAAACAAAAATTAACTTTGGGCTGACTTTAAAAAAAATAAATTTAATTTTTTGAAAACTTGACAGGAGTGAATTAAAAAAACACCTCTATACGCAACGAATGCTAGACGTAGAATATTTATTTCGAAATGCTGTTCAGCCATCAATGAAAACATTTATTAAATTTCAACTAAAATTTTCCCACCAATTTTCGGGTGCATGTATCCTTGTTTCAATGAATGGTTTAAACGATACTTACAATATTTGATTATGGTATGTTGAATCGAATTCAAAGATATATAAAACGAAAAACTCAATTCCAGCTCTTGATTTATTTGACTACGAAAATAATCAAATCTCGTTCAAATGATACCTCGAGGCTCTAAAATTAACCTTTTTATTTTTTGAACAGTATGGCAGATAAATGAAAATCGAGTGCTTGGCAATACTTCACTGACATGAAGGATAATAAGGCAAAATGTAATTTTTGCAAGAAAATCATTTCATACAAGGGTGGTGGTCCATTCAACTTGATTCGCCATACGAAATCACTCCACCCGACTATTTTTGAGGCAATACACCAAACTGATCGTCTTAACCCAGTATTTTCGATGGAAACATCAGCGACTGGGAACATTGCAGTAAGCACAGAAATTTCCTCCGAAATACAAGAAGCACATTTCTTTCGACGCAAACAGCCAGAACTGAAGGTCATACAAGTTCCATTGCAAAAGTTGTAAGTACCAGTATGACTCAGTATTTAAACAAACCATTATCTGCCAAGAAATCTGAGCAGCTAAACCAATGTTTAGTGGAGCTTGTGGTAAAAAACTATTTGTCTTTTCATTTAGTTGAGAGCAAGGAATTTAAAAAAATATATATTCGAGCTGAATCCAAATTATGTAATTCCTTCGAGAAAAATATTATCGAATGCTCTTCTTTCGAATAATTACAACGAAACAAAATACAATGTTCAGACGATTTTGGGGCTTTCAGAGTTTGTGGCTTTAACAACAGATAGCTGGACTTCAAAGCCAAATGACAATTATTTATCGCTGACCGCTCATTATCAACGAAAATACGCAATTGCAATCCTGCATGTTAGAGTGCCATCAATATTCCGATAGACATACTGCGGAAAATCTTAGTGTGGAATTGAAATGGATGTGCGACGATTGGCACATATCTAATAAAATCATTGCCGCCACAACCGACAATGCTAACAACATAAAAGCGGCAATCAGACTTAATAACTGGCAGCATATCCAATGCTTTGCACATACACTGAATTTGATTGTTCAGTCTGCTTTGGTGGAATTCAAAGTAACACAAACGAAAATAAAATCGATTGTCGAGATTTTCCGAAGGAGTCCATTAGCAGCTGAAAGACTGACTTTAATGCAAAAAAAGTTGGGAGAAACTGAGCTGAAGCTGAAGCAAGATGTTGTCACCCGATGGAATTCAACGTGCGATATGTTTGAAAGGGTTTTGACCGTTAAAAACAGCTTGACTTCCACCATTGCCATACATTATCGAGGAACTGAAAACATTAATAGTGAAGATATTAATATCTTAGTGGCAGCCGTTGATTTGTTATCAGTTTTTAAAGATGTATCTGAGGAACTGAGCTCTGAAAAAAATGTGACAATATCTGAGGTAATCCTGATTGTCAATGCTCTGCAGAAGAAATGTAAAGATTTTGACGCGAAAAATGAACTGCCTTTATCAGTTAAAAAAATGGCACAAAGTCTTTTAGAGGCATTAGAAAAGCGGTTCAGAAATATTGAAGACAACCAATTATTTGTGGAAAGTACACTATTAGATCTCCGCTTCAAACGGTATGATTTCTCAAATGCATTGAGCTACGACACGGCTTGTTCAAGCTTAAAATCGTTGGTGGCCGATGTTAAACTGATATCGCAACAAGAAATCACCAATAACGATGAAGCAGCACTACCAACGAAGAAAGCGTGCAGCATTTGGGCGGACTTTGACAACAAAGTCTGTGATCTGATTAAAAATGTAGATTCTTCTGCAGCAAGCTCGATAGAGTTTGACAAGTACCTTCAAGAGCCTTTATTGCACCGTCATTTAGATCCTCTAAAATGGTGGGAAGATAAAAGGCATGCTTGCCCCAGGCTATACTCAATAATGAAAAAGCGAATGTGTTTACCCGCTACTTCAGTTCCATCAAAGCGTATTTTTTCAAAATCTGGCCAAATTTTAGTTGAAAGAAGAAATCGACTGGCTGGAAAAAAGGTGTCACAATTAATGTTCCTGAACTTTAATATGTAAATCTAATATATACTTACATTTTTTTTGTTTTCTTTTCGTTTACAATGTGCAATAATGAATGTTTTACAGTTGAAAAAAGTTTATTAAATGTGTTGTGATAATAATTTAGTAATGTAGAAAAAACGTTACTTTCTCGAAATGTGAATAACGTTTGATTTTCCTTTTATTTAGCTAAAGAAATTAACGAATTGCTTATTTGAGTAGATAAGACTGGTGATCATATTTGCTTTGTTTTTAATGTTTAAAAACTGTATATCAATATCATGTAAAATATTCTGTAGAATTACATTTTTTTGTTAATGAAATTTATAATAAAAACTGAAGTGTTATCTAGTTTAGTTTTGATTAAGATATTTGGCTCACGACTGTAACATGAAATATTTTTTAAGAAAATAACTGAGTGAGGAAATGCAAAGAATTTTTTGTATTTTTATATTCAAATTTTTTAAATTTTTATGAGAAATAAGGTTATTGACTTCGTTTAATCACTTATATCCTTCATGTATTTATAAGCTTCTGCATTATCTTCCTTCTTTATCTACTTCAGAGATAACTTTGAATGCCATATTGTACGTTCTTATTTTTTATACCTCATTAGAAGTAGGACAATGTACCACCTCATTTTCTGAAATGAGTACCTCACTCAAACTCACTAAAATATGAGGTGCGGCACAACACTACACTAGATGACTCTCACAAGTATTGTGTTAGTACTATAATTATTTTTTTAATTGCGTTGATTGGTTTTTAGGGTTTTGTAAAATAATTTTACAAAACCCTAATAGTTTCGCGACCACTCTGTCCGTCTGTCCGTCCGTCCGTCCGTCCGTCCGTCCGCGTGTCACAGCAGTTTTTCTCGGAAACTACTTAAGCTAGAAACATCAAATTTTGTGTGTAGGTGTAAAGTGGTGATCTCTTCAAAGTTCAACTACAAAAAAAATTTATAAGGTATTTAAGGGGGGGTCTCCCCATATAGGAGAGTGACCCCCCGAAAAAAAAATTTCACTGAAGGTAGCCGATATGGGTATCAAATGAAAGGTCTTGATGAGAACTTTACATAACAGGCCTTAGTTTGGCAAAATTTGCTTCGAGGGGCACACAGGGAGGGGAAATACACGAAAAATTTGTGTCCCCGCCCCTCGCGATTGGACACCTGTGATCCGAAAAATCTGAAAAAAATCAGGATTGTGGGCCTTGATGAGTACAACAACAAGAAATACGTGAGAAGTCGCAATTCACTCAACTTTGTTAGTAATAGTATGATTTTATCTTTTCTTGAATAAAATCTTAACGGTACCCTTAAATTCAATGAAATTCAGTGCGTAGATGTCTATTCATAAGATTGATCTATCCTGAAAGTTTCATAAAGATTGAATCATATTTAGCGAAGTTATAGTGGTTTGAACTTTCCTCTATTACTATGGAACAATATGCGCTGCATTTATTACTATGGCAACATATGGCTATGGAACAACATGCGCCTTTTACCGACTCAGACACTACAGTCTTGCTAGGATTTGCATGAAAATTTCAGGAATGATAGGTGTCATGAATATCTTTGAGAATCGGTTCAGCTAGTGGTATCAGTAATCGTAAAATAAAATAGTGGCTGTTTTAAATGCGAAGATTGAATAATTTTGAGTTATTTTTCCCAACTTCAACGTTTAAGGTGCATGCTTTGAACACTTGATTCAATTTAATGAATGACTGAAGGTGAGTACCTACAATTAATGCCAATAAGTGAAACAAGCCAAGGAGGCAGGAGAAAGCTCCTAGCAAAAGGGTTTTGTAACCATTCTAGGATTCGAAAAAATTGGCCATTAATCGATGATAACAGTACAGGAGAGTGGCCCCTGAAAAAAAAAATTCATCAAACGTAGCCGATATGAGTATGAAATAAAAGTTTTCATGGGAGCTTTTCAAAACAGTTGTTAAACTGTCAATTTTTGCTTCAGTGGGGGATCAGGGGGAAATACATGAAAAATGTGTTTCCTCCGTCGCGGATGGACATTTGAAATAATTATCAAGGAAGATATTTATGAGTATAACAATACCAAAAACCTCAGAAGTCAAAATTCGTTCAACTTTGTTAGTAATAGTATGATCTTCGTATTTCATATTTTCTCCAATAAAATCGTCTTTGACATGTTTCTTGATTTGATTCAATCTGGTGACTGCATTTTGTAAATTGAATACCAAACCCTTCTGACATGAGCGTAGGTCTGTTTACCCAACTTGTTTCTCCTTATTCCAATTGAATCATAAAATATGGAATAATTTTAATTAAGTTGAATTTTTTAGTATTTTATTGTTTGGAATTCGCTTTATATTTCTGGAGTCAATTTTACTCTTTGGAAATCAATTTACTCTTTTGAGAGTCAACTTCGGCTCTACTGTTTGGAAACCAGCTATTGGCTAAAGAGGACGATGATGAAGGTGCCTGATTCTAACTTTGCTTTTATTTTGAAACTATCTTTACAATAAAGTCAACTTGGTTTTGTTGGCTATACGTGAGCCAATTCATTCGCACTTGAAGACGAAACTTATAGGAGACTTGTAGTCTTTGATGATAGACCGTGTAGGTAGTTTGCCTAGGTTGTCTCATGTATATTGACTTATGAGGACCTAGAAGAGCTGCTCAAACAAATTCTCTCATTTTACTGGGTACTCCTCAGATTCTAACTCCGCCTTTGATGGATTAGCATGATCTCAATTTAGATGTTACGCAATGTTCATAACTTTTTTCAATTTTTTTTAAGTCGCTTACATTTAATTTCGGCATTTGCTAGCTATATCGAATATAAATGTTACGATTACTTTTGAGAGTCATCTATTACTTATTGTGCGACAGCTTATTATCTGGGCTTACAAAGCAAACATGCTCTCGCACAAATCACGTGAAAAGAGTTCGAACTCTATTCATGCCGCCACAGACACTCCCTAGTGACCTTCGCGCTTGACAGAGGGTGTGGAAAGGTGACATTCTTCTTGGTAGCAGTTGGCTCTTATTGTTTCAGGATGCTAGTGGTTAATTGAATCGCTTGAGTTGGCAGCAAGGGCGGTGACGCTGGTGGTGGTGAGGGTGACTAAAGCGGTGCTAACGGTGGTCGGTGGAGATGGTCATGGCAACGCTGTTTAATTCTATGATGCAGGTACGGTCGCTGACCCTTTAGGGTCCGGAGTACGGATGGCAAATTCACTCGTAGATGAAGACGAAACTTGGAGAAAACTTGTAATCTCTTATGATAGTACTTGTAGGAAGTTTGCCTAGGTTCTCTCATGTATATTGACTTATGGGAACCTAGAAGAGCAGCACATGTAAGTTCTCTGAGGTAAAGTGACTTATGAAATTCAAGAAGCGCGGCTCAAGCAAATTTTCCCATTTCTCGGGGAAAGTTGCTTGCACAGGGGGCAAAGATCTGCTTGCGTCGTGACGAGTGCGCTGGCGTTGGAACATTCCATGCCGCCACATATTCTTTGAAAATTTATAGCAACTAGCATTGAATAAAGCGCCTTTGACTTTAACTTTGAGTGGAGATCATGGGAGGCATAAAAGAGTTGAGATTGTATGAGTCTGGTTGGTATTGTTTAAGTACTTGAATGGGGAATTCCGATCGATAGTGAACTTTTAATCCTGCACATAAAACGTTATAAATTATTTCTAGTCAAATTCAGTCAAACAATTTTATCTTATATGTAGTAATGCAACGCTAACACAATAAAATAAAATGAACACGAGTAATTTAGACATCTCAGATTGACCAGCCTTAGCGAATCTAACAAATGGGAATCTTCATTAGAACTTTTGGTCTCGTGAGCTCAAATTTGGAGGATATTTTATATTCTTATCGGTTACTCGTCTATATATGTGATATATAATTGGGGTTCCGTCAAAATCAAAAACATATGGATTCATGTCCAAATACACGAGTGCTTTGGGAGGAGAGAAAGGAGGAGGGAACCCCTTGTTTCCCCAACCCAAAGCTTCCATGATTCCTCATCCCAAACCCCCCAATTAAATCGTAGTAAATGCTCTTGGGGTGCACATTGGGTTTACTGGTTCCCCAATAATTGTAATATTAAATGTCGAGAAATGCTAATAACTGTAAATACATCTACAGCTCTGCTACTAAATCCTACTTTCACCTCCTTTGTGAGGACACAAGGGGGTGAATGCAAATCTTCCGCGCCTGATAACGAAATCGACGTGATAACTATACCGCCGGAATGGAGGCTGGGCGACGGGCTAACTCCCCGTCCCTGGAAAGCCTTAAAATGTTTCAAAACCTGCAGATAGGCCTCAGAATGGATTGGACTCGCGGCAACGACCTCGCAAACGAATGTCAGATCACTCAATTACCCTGGCGATGTTAAGGGCATTTCACAACAGGCCAGTCAATATCAATTAATAATACTTGCAATGCAGGAAACGAATTGGACTGGAAACTACATTCAAGACATGAGATCGCACACAATATTCAAAAGTGGGAAGCCTACTGGAAAAAGAGCATTCGGAGTGGCCTCCATAGTGGATAGGGAGTTCAAATCGCACATTATTGATTTTAAGGCAGTCAATGAACGGTTGTGTGCGATCCGTATAAAAGCGGAAAGACTGGTCGACTTATTGCCCACAAATGACACAAAAATAATTCTGAGTGATTTCAACGCCAAGGTTGGCAATGATCTATCTCATCGGGGAACAACTGGAGGATTTAGCCTCCACGATGAAACAAATGACAAATGCCAGCGCCTGATTGACTTTGCATGCAGCAGAAATCTAGTCATACGTTCGACTTGTTTCCCATATCGATGCATTCATATAGTGACCTGGGTATCACTGGCTGGCAACACACAAAACCAGATCGATCATGTTCTGATCCAACAACGTTGGGCCTCGAGCATGCTTCAGGTCCATACACACCAAGCCGCCAATTGTAAAGAAGATCATTACCTGATCAAATTAACCTATCAATATTGTAAGTCAAAGGCATATTCGGCGAAGAACAGCCCTTAACAAAAATTTGACATCGAAAGGCTCCAAACGGTGTCTCTGACCAAAAATTACACGGAGACCCTCGACAACCAGCTGGCTCCTATCTTATCAGACGCATCGTTAAAGACGAGCAACGAGCTCTGGATGGAAATGAAAGTCGCTATCAAGACCGTGGTGGAACAGACGATCGGACATCAAGCCCGGCGCAAGAGGAATGATTGATTCGATGATGAGTGCCAGAATGCGTTAGATAAAAAAATCAGGCGTACAAAGAATATGTAGGTAGGAAAACCCGGACCAAGAGACAACACTATGAAAATCTCAGAAAAGTAGTGAATAAGCTAATTAAGATTAAGAAAAGAAAATACTATGACGACCAATTGAGAAGTATAGATGTAAGTTTAGCGAGCAACAACACAAGAAAGCATACAAAGTTGTGCAAAGCCTGAAACGAGGCTACCAGCCCAAAATCACGCTCTGTCGCGATGACATCGGCAATATCATCGCTGATGAAACCAAGATTAAGAAACGATGGGCATTATATTTCAAGAACCTTCTTAATCCTCCGCACAGCTCCAGAACATTGAAGCCTATTGATGTCTGCGGAGAGCTTGCATATGGTGGCAGTAGCGTTGATCAAGCTATTCACAAAGTCATCCAGTATATTTGGCGACAAGAACATATGCCAAAGAAGTGGAGCCAATCAATTATATTCCCTATCCACAAAAAGGTGACAAGCTACAGTGCGAAAATTGTAGAGGCATATCACTACATTGCACGGCGTACAAAATATTTTCAAACACCTTAGAAAATAAAATCGGATCATACGCCAACAGCATGATTGGGGAGTATCAAGGTGGTTTCACGGCAGGTAGATCAACAACAGACGAATTGTTCACAGTCAAGTAGGGACTTGAAAAATGCTGGGAGTTCAACATAGACGTACACCAAATTTTCGTTGACTTCAAGCAAGCATATGACAGTATTGTTCGTGACGTTCTATACCAAATAATGCTTTGCTTTGGTATCGCAGCCAAATTCGTCCGTCTTACCAAAATGACAATGACGTTGACGATCTCCCAAGTCTGCATCTATAACCAACTCACCGATGCCTTTCACACAAATATCGGACTAAAGCAAGGAGATGGGCTATTCATTGCTATTCAATTTGGCTCTGGAGTTTGTCATACGAAAGCCACCTGTCGATACTTGAGGAACATTACTACAAAAGTCGAGCCAATTAGTAGCATCTGAGGATGATATCAACATTCTCTCACGATCATTAACTACTTCCAAAGAACTTTTGCTGAAACTCGACAGCGAAGCGAAACTGGTAGGGCTACAAATCAATGAAAATAAAACAAAATTCATGACGCAGTCGAGGAAAAATACCTCAAATACACAAAATATCACACTTGGCGAATACAGTATCGAGAATGTTAACGAATTTATGTATTTAGGCGCCAAATGACGAAAACGGGCAATGAAAGAGACAAAATACGCTGAAGAATATTTTTTTCAGTATTGATCTTGAAGACCAGCTGCATACACAGCAAAACAAAGCTTCAAGTACCTGTACCTGCATTATGCTATGGGTGTGAAATATGGCCCCGAAACAAAGCATCCGCAAACATATTGAATGCCTTTGAACAACGGGTCCCGAGGCGAATAAGTGGAGCAAAGCTGGACGGGGACCAATTGTGAATTTGATACAACCGTGAGCTGTACGAAATTTTTGACGAACCGGAGGTCTCAAGGATTGTCAGACTGCGGAAGTTATAATGGGCTGGACACATAAATCGTATGGAGGAACAACGGGTACCCAAGAAGGTATTTGTTGAGAGAACTGAAGGCCGGAGGCTAGTTGGGAAACCGAGAAAACGCTGGTCTAACTTGGTCGACGAAGACAGTTCATTGTTGTTCAGATTTCGGAATTGGATGACGCGGTCAATGGACCGAGACAGTTGGAGGCGCTGTTTGCAAGAAGCGAAGGCCCGAGAGGGGCTGTAGTGCTAAGAAAAAGAAGGGGTTTTTGCTTACAGTTACAGACCTTGCGATACGATACTGAACAAGCCCCAATATGGAGATATCATCACTCGTCAATTTAGCGGTTTGATAAATTCTTCTGTTCGTTGTATAGTGCTTCCAATATATTGCAGGATATCTGTGCTAACAAGTACATGCACAAAGACATTTCGTTTCGAAAGCTCTAAATCTTACCATAGTACTAGCCCTCTGGTTGTACCAGATCTGGTCTAACCAGGGTCTTGTAACAAATAACTTAGACCTTTTGATCAATGTATCTGGAATGAAAGAGTTCTTAAAGGGCCTTGACTACTTTTTGTACTTTACTGAGCATGATTCTAACATGTTCAGTACAGTACAGATACTGATCGAGATGAACACCAAGGTATCAAACACAGAATTTATGTGGAGATTGTTCTGACTACACTTACCAGCCAAAATGTAGAAATCCTCAATATTACGTTTCATGTCTTTACAAGCCTCCTGCCTTGTCGGCGAAAACAAAATTATTTCGCACTTTTGCGCATTGCTTTTCATTCGCTGATTGTCTGTGTAGAGCTGCATATCATTAAACATTGTGTGGAGATTGCTCTGGACTATTGTAGCTTTTCAGTCTAGCCTATAGATGATAAGATCATCAGCAAACGCTACCAATGATCTTTTTGCTGTGACGCAAAAATCAAAGCTGTTGAATCGTTTACGAATGAGTATTGAGAAGAACAGAGGCGCAGTATTAGTTCCCTACTGAAGACCATTCAAGACCTTGAATTCACGCATTGTTGTCAGATTTCCATCAGTTACAACAAATGATTTCCCGTATCATATATTGCACAACATGGCGACAAGGGGTCGGGGGAACCAGCCCTGAAGGAGCTTGAAAAATTAGTCCATCTAACCACACCGTATCGAAGGCTTTTTTCCATATCAATGAGACACACTCCGACACATTCTCCATTGTTTCGGCATCAACTCATAATTCTCAATTTGGTCATTTAATGCTTTTATTAGTACCACTTCAAACACCTTGCTGATGCTAGGTAGCAAGTTGATTGACCGATAGCTTTCAGGGATCGAAGATTCTTTTCCGTTTTTCAAGATTGGAATCGCCTGAGCCTTTTTCGACTCATTTGGGAAATATAAATTTCTCAACAATATCACATGATTTATTGTGATTAATCTTACCAAATATGAAACACAAGTCTTCATAGCTGCCGAAATAATCAATAAAATTTATGCTTGGTATGATGTCAGATGTTAATGTTTCATTGAAATGAGAATTGATTCGCCATTCAAGCTTGATTTGAAGTTGGAAACTTTTGCTTCAACGACCTCTGAAGGTATTTGGTTCCCTCTTTCAGGGCTTCGTAGATGAACCAATTAAAAATGTGTTCCAATCAGGGCAAGTTTCTGCGATACATCACATATAATCCTGTTTCCATTTCTATCCGGAGTTGTATTATCAATTTTGATACCAGCCCCATCAAGAAGATTTATCGCATCACTATCGACTTCAAGATTCAATACCTTTACTTGAGACGTATTACGGTATAAGCTTTTCCCTTTCATGAAAACGCCATCCGGGTCCTATGAGCTCATATCTCGCAGTTTTTCTGCCCATTGATTGCTGATCTTATTCGTGAAGTATGAACGGATTAAGTTCTGGACATTCTTCAGTTGTAATTTTAACAAAGCCAACGAGGGATGGTTGTAGACCATAAATCGCCAATAAATATTGTTAACACATGTGAGAAAAAGGCTTTTTAATCTTTTTGACCTTACAATGGTCGGTGTTTCATATTGTTCTATATTGTTTCTATGTTTAATCTTGGAAACTACTTTTTCAATCGTTTCCAACGTCAGCATCTTTAAGTTCGACAAATAGAGATCTATTTCATGGTTAATTAGATTCCTGTCAATGGAAACCATTGAGCAAGAGTTGCCATCATCAAAAAGAGGACCTTGCTTCTGGTTATCCCAATTAAACTTCTTTTGAAACGTTTCCCTGATCCGTTTTTTGAAATCCAACAGATATTTTTCATGTTGAACTGGAATGAGAAAGACGTCATCCCTTTGACGATTGATTTCCATTACAATTGCGTTACGGTCACTTTCTTAAGGAAGCACCTAAAGTTTCCGTTAAGGCCTCATCCTTGAACCTGGGAAAGTTTTGACCAGTTGCATAGGCAGAAATAAAGAAGAGTTTATGCTCACCTAGCAGAGAAATCTTGATAACGGGCACTTCAAGACATTAAAAGATTTTGAATTCGACTTCATTAATATTTTGGAAGCAATAGGGTCAATGGACCAATATCCCGGTGCCATCTCCCCCATCACCGTTTACCCTATCGTTTCTTACGAGTTCAAAGTTCTTGAATGTCATTAAGTGCACGAATTGAGGTGTGCTTTGGTGAGAAGCATGATGTCAGGCTGTTGCTTAACAAGGAATTCAAGGAGATAGTCACATCGATGTATAGTAAAAATGGCGTTGCCGTTGATTGAGATGAATTCTATCCATGGGACTGGATGACAAGTTATTATGAGACATTTGAAAGCCCTAAGCAATAAAAAACAAAGTTAATTTTTGAATCTTGTTTATTGGTTCTCTCCGGTTAAGAGTTAATTTGCTTTCTAATTTTGGGAAGCAGCTCATTATTGCTATTTACACTATTTACATTATTTGCAGTATTTTCTGCTGGTCTTCTAGCGGCAATTGCAAAAGATACTCCGGGCTTGACGAAGTTGATAGGTATCACAGTGCGATTTACTTATGTTTGCTTTGGAGCATCCAAAACACACAGTATAAATTGTCTATAGGCTCTGTTTGAGCCGATTTGCACTCTCCGGGATCATGAACCGATATCACTATTTGACTTCCCTTTTTTGGAGGCGTTTCCACCTCAGAGCTTCAACTACCTTAGTTGTTGAAGGGCACTTAAACTGCTTTTATTTGAAATCTGTACCAAGTTTAGGAGTAAATACTTTTTTTACCGTCAATCTTCTTGATGCGAAGGTTTAAATAGAAAATATTTAATTTTAGGTGCAGTCTTCTTGACCACCTGAAGAAGATCGACCGCATCTTCTCTGCAGTCCAAGCCCTTCAACAGAACGGTATGATTCTTTTCACTTTTCGGGGTATAGGTGAAGTGTGAAACCTCCCCGAAATTTAGCGCATTTTTAGTTGACTTGAAATCAACCAGTGATTTCGTTCTTATTGGTAATTTTTCAGCATTAACTCTTCTAATCTTGAAATTTGTTGGTTTATTATCGGCTGCCAATAACCAAACCATACCTTTCCCACTTTGACCGAACACGTTAATTAGCGGAACTTTTTCTGCATTTTTGAAGTTTTTGAGAGGAATTGGCAGAACTGCGAGCTGGTTTCTCCTCCTTATTTTATTTTTTATGGATTGAATAAAATTTACATCGTTATCTTGATTGGAATCATCTTCAATATATTCTTCAACTTCCATTTCTGGTTGTAGTCCGTCCAGTGCCGCATAATAGTTTTGACTGTCGTTAGCACCTCCAGCACTTAAAGTTTCTTCCAGGATCGCGTTTCACAGCTTTCTTCACCTTAGTTACCTTATAGATTTGCTTTAGTGGTTCTGCATCTTGAGTTTTTATCCTTCTCTTCTTGTATTCGCAGTCTCAATTCTTGATTTTCATGTCGAAGTCGAACCCCTTTCTGTCGATTTTAAACTTCCTGGGTTTTACATCCGCCATCTGCGAAGCTTTCCTGGTTGTGTCTCCTTTTATCGACGACTGCCGCCAATTTTATATTGCTTGTCTTCGCGGGTTCCCCCAACGGTGGGAATCCGTCGGGTTCCTCCATACCAGCAGCTTCGAATTAGTCTTTGGATAATTTGCTTTTCTTGATTTATCGAAGTAAAATAATATTCAATATGATTCCGTAGGTCGATTCCTTCGACGATATAAGCTTTTTCCAATAGAAACAAAAATTAACTTTGGGCTGACTTTAAAAAAAATAAATTTAATTTTTTGAAAACTTGACAGGAGTGAATTAAAAAAACACCTCTATACGCAACGAATGCTAGACGTAGAATATTTATTTCGAAATGCTGTTCAGCCATCAATGAAAACATTTATTAAATTTCAACTAAAAAATAAACGATTTGGTATCTCGGTTCTTCTTTGAGGAGTTAATAAAAAAGTGTGACAAGCTAAAAGGGAAGGATCTGAATCTATTTCTGAGCTTGTATGTTGGGAATGCACTAAGCCGCACAATGATTCAAAAGTTTATCTGAGTTCTCCAGATGTTTACGAATTTTATACTACTCCACAACACAGGTCGAACCCAACGATACATCACTGAAAAAAGCATGCTACTCTTGTCATATCTACATGGTTAACTTCAAGCGCTTTTAGAGGTTATGGTTTGAATCTTATAAACAATTTCTGAACTGCCAAACCAAATATGTTGTTGCAACAGAAGCAAACACTTTTGAAATTACTATCAAATCTGTAAAAAGACATAGAATTGATTTAGAACTACCTGATGATAAAAATCAAACATGAAAAGCGTGAGGAAGAGACACTAAAAAGTTCAAGATAAATTCTTAATCTTGGTTCAACTGAACCACGAGTAGATATTACGAACTAAGTTTAAAATGAAAACTATGCGTCAGACATTGTTATTCCTGGAGAAGCACATGTTCCATACAATTGTAGCGAATGCCACATAATAAGCTGCAATAAGGTTGAATATGGCACACATCTAAAAAGCCATAAGCCTCTAGCATTACAATCATTTTCATGCACTCAATGCCAGGCACCAGATTGCAGTTTTGCTGTCGTTGCAAGGCCAAATGACATCCGGATGAAACCTGTGAGGGCAACTGATGCGAAACCACTAGTGATTATTTTTGCATTTGCCACTTTTACGCGAAGATGAGAATGTTCTGCACGTTTTTGTACGGTCAAAGCAAACGAGTTGGAAGGATCCCGTTCCGGCGCGAGAATGATAGGGAAAAGTTTTGTCTCGTCAACGACGAGTAGCGGTGCGTTGGCTACAACGGAGGGTTGAATAGAAAACGTCAGCGAGTGAATGTTGAAGAGACGGTGAAAAAGAAACGTAAATTCTTATTCTATCGAGAAGAAATAAAATTGAGAGAGGATCTGAACAGAAACGTGACGGGTTGTACCACAGCTAACATTTTCGTCGTATGTGAAAAATCAAATTGAATACCTTAGAGGAAAAATTTTTCGTGCGAGAAACTAAGTCATCGGGATTCAATAATTTACATTTTTGTGTTTGTGCAATTACAATTTAAGGAAAACTAATTGTTGGTCAGAGTTACATATCGCGCTTAAGTGTCGTTTGATAAGTTACTAAAACTGAGAAAGGTATTTCCTTCGAACCGCGGTCGACCTCGTCGCCTTGGTATTGTCGGTGGCATAAATTTGATTTGCAATGGAGCATTTGCCATCTTTTGGATCTAATCCTCCAAGTGCATTAAAATTTTCAAGGTTTAGACGCCAAATGTTGGAGTGTTTGAAGTGGACCTTGAGGACGGACTCAAACCCGCGATAGATGGACCTATTCTTGATTAGAGTGGCATGGACATACGTGTGTGAGCTCGCTTATTCCATTTCCACGTGTGCGCTGAGTGGAAAGCTACTATCGTGTATAAAACGTGTTTTGCGGTCTTGCAGGCGATATTGGTTTCAAATAACAGATTTTCAAAATTGGTGAAAGCAGTTCGCGAGCAAACAAACTCGGTTTGTCTCAAAGTCGCATTCAAGCGTTCTCTCGGCGAACGATACAAATTGGAAACGAGTTGCTTGAGTCATGGGCTGACTTTTTTAACCGCAGCGTATTTACATTTAAAATGTGCAACACGGATGCAAGATAAATTCTCCGTGGAACGGTTCCATCGAAGTTTTTTGTGACGATTGAGTGTTATCAATTCAAATTATTTAGTTTCGAATATCTTTCGTTGATGCAGTTCAATCGCAGGTTCGCTGAGTATAATTTAACTGAATAATCATCTTTTCTGTATGATTTCCAATAATATTTCCCATGCTCACAACTCTGTAGTGTGGAAGAAAGTTTGAAGATGACATTAAATATTTTAGTAGATGTGATTCCGCTTACACTTAAAGTAGATAAGTGCTAGCTGATGTCTTTTATATGTTAAAAACGTGAATATTTTTTTTTGCAAATTGTGAATAGTGTATACTAGAAAGGTGTTATTACTTTTCTGTTTTGTTTATTCAATGTAATTGAACTATGAATTTTAAGATGAATTCCGACTGATTTTAGCATGCTTTTAAATTATTTAAGGAACACCCTGTTAATTATTGTGATCTTCACGCAATTCACTGTAAAAGAAATAAGCTTTAATGAATTTATTTGTGATAAAACAGCTTGCAAGGTTTTAGCCACTTTTACTCCCCTCTCCCCACCAAACAACGGGCACTCGCCGAAGTAGTGGGTAAGTACCCTTTTGTTTCTTCTTGCACATTAGATTTGATTTTATAAAAATTTTAGTTTAATTTAAAAAATTTCATTTATATATGAGAATAGTAAGAAGCAATAGTAAAATTCCAGTTGATGAGTATTTGGAGTGCATCAAAAGCTTAACATAAAATAAACAAACAATTGCAGCATACCTGACCCATGAAACCTACTAAATTTGAATATTGGAGAAAATTGTAAACGCTTAAGTACAAATAGATCCAAACGAGAATAGGAGATTACAAATTGTCGCAAGCAAATTATCCAATACGTGAAATTGTAATTTATAGTTTTAATTATGAAGTAATAAAAACAAATTGGGTAGACAGACCTATGCTCATGTCAGAAGGGTTTTGTACTCAACTTACAAAATGCAGTAACCAGCAACAAATGAAATCAAGAAACATGTCAAAGACGATTTTATTGGAGAAAATGTGGAATTCGAGGATCATACTATTACTAACAAAGTTGAAAGAATTTTGACTTCCGAAGTATTTGTTATAGTTATACCCACAAACAAAGCTGAAGTAGAGAATGCCATTAGGAGGGAGTTCCCCAGCTTAAGTGAAGTCAAGGCAAGATTGACACGTGAAAACACAAGGTGGCAACGCATGGCTATTGTTGAACTAGCTGATAAAGACGCCCAGCAAATCCTGGCGAAGGGCAAAATTAAGATAGGTTGGGTGATCTGCAGGATACGGAGAAGAGCGATCCCTATCCGCTGCTTCAGATGCTTCGAATACGGACACACCGCGTATGGCTGTAGGGGACCCGACAGGAGATCTCTGTGCTACAAATGTGGTGAAACGGGGCACAAAAGGAAGGAGTGCACGAACGAGGCAAAATGCATTCTTTGCAAGGATGTTAGCTAGCACCCGGCGACCTCAAACATGAGCCGGGGACAGGGAGATGCTGGGTTTTCAAGGAGGCCCTAACAAAAGGCCGGAAGTAATGTGTCAAACGGTTCCAGGCTGGGTTCTCAGATTGAAAGGGGAGGTGTTTAGTGGGTAGTCCAAGGGTATCCTTCATGGGAGTCCCAGACTGCTAGACTCAGCGGGCGTAAATGCCTTCACCTCCCTACCACAAAAAAAAAAGTTATACCCATAAATATCTTCCTTGATAATTTTTACAGATTTTTTAGATCACGGGTGTCCATTCGCGAGGGAGGAAACACATTTTTCATGTATTTCTCCCCTGTGCCCCCACTGAAGCAAAAACGGTCAGTTTAAGAACTGTTTTCAGAAGCTCTCATAGAGAACTTTCAGTTGATACTCATATCGGCTACCTTTCATGAAATTTTTTTCCAGGGGCCACTTCTCTGTACTGTAATCACCGATTCATGGCCTATTTTTTCGAATCCTAGAATGGTTACAAAGCCCTTTTGCTAGGAGCTCTCTCCTGCCTCTTCGACTTGTTTCAATTGTATGTACTCATCTTCATGATACCTATCATTCCTGCAATTTTCATGCAAATCCTAGCAAAGCTGTAGTGTCTAAGTCGGTAAAAAGCACATATGGCTCCATAGCCATATGTTACCATAGTAATTCAAACTTTCAGAAAAGATCAAACCTATAATTGGTCATCTGTTTGCTAAATTTTATTGAATTTAAGGGTACCGTTTAGATTTTATTCAAGAAAACATGAAATCGATAGATCATACTATTACTAACAAAGTTGAGTGAATTTCGACTTCTCATGTATTTGTTGTTGTTGTACTCATTTAGGCCTGCATTCATGATTTTTTTCAGATTTTTCGGATGGAAAGTAACCAGTCGCGAGGAGGGGGTACGCGAAAAGTTCGTACATTTCCCCTTCCCCTGCCCCCCTCGGTACTAATAAGGTAATTTTAAGATTGGTTTTGAAAAGATCTCATTAAGACCTTTCCAATAACAACCTACTCGACTACCAATGGTGAAAAAAAATTTTTAGGGGTCACCTCCCTATATGAGAAGACCCCCCTTAAACCCCTTTGAAAATTTTTTCACCCTTGAACTTTCAAGAAGTCACCACGTCTGACCTTTCCAAAAAGTTTCATGGCTGTAGCCTCTATACTTTCGGAGAAAAAGTGCTGTGACATACAGACGGACAGACGGACACAGGTCGTGATTGGAATAGGGTCTTGTATTTTAGTACAAAACCCTAAAAATGAAAAGAGAAACGGAAAAGTTCAGTCTTTCTATTCGGAACTCCGTCCGACCATAGGACCTGCCACGTAAGGTGGCCTCTCCGATCATGAGCTAGCCATCTGGTGAGCTCTCCCCCTTTTCCCGCTGTTACAGGTACTCTTACAGGGATGTTTGGCTTTTCACATCCGTTTTTGGATTTCGATCTGGTTGGAAGGAGTGCGTTGGAGCACCGCCGCCACCTGGATGCCCCACTCTTATTTGTGGGCCGTGACTATCCTCAGCAAGGATGAAATCGCCTTACGTATTGCGCGTTGCTAAACGGTTATTCATCGTCGCGTTTTTCTTTGTAATCCCTTTCAGTACAGCCATTTCAACTTTTCCCGAAAAAAATCTTAAGTGCGAAAAATATTTTTTTTGTGGGCCTTTTTGGTATGGGAAAAGAATCCGCCCCACAACACCACAAAGCTAGCCTGCCTGCACACCTAGCGTCCCCAGACAAGGCCATTTCTAGCGTAGCACTGATTCCACTCGCTGAGGCAGCGGAACACCGCTGCAGCCATTTAAGAACACTATTAGCATCACTCTAAAACACTACATGTTGTTAGAGTTGTGTTGCAAAACCCTTCTAGCAGGAGCACAGTCCATCTACTTCGGCTTGTTTATGTCATTTTTATATCACTTTTTCGGCGTTCACTACGTCTGTCAGATAATCCCCCTAAAGCTTAACTTCAAAAACATATGTACGTAGGAAAATTATAAATTTCTTTTCTATGGGAGTTGGTTGAAAATAATGATACCCTTCAATTATCATTTGCTCGCACTAATAGAAAACTCCAGGATCTAGTAAGACTGGCTAAAAAAATATTTAACTCATTACCTCTTGAGTTGTAAGAGGTTAAATTTTTTTTTAAATTAACTAGCAATGTAAAAAAATTTATAAATCTTTTGTGCTAATGGCGATTGTGAATTAAGGATGTCCTTCATAATCGTTTGTCCTGTAGCGTATGATGATTTTAAGGATATGCTTACATCTTGACTAAACTAGCATATCACTAATTTTAAACAAAGAAGCGCAGTATCTTAATTGGATTCAATTGTCTAATTCGATCAGGTAATATCTATTCCGAAATATTTTTTCTTGATTTAAATAACCATATCTTTCAATTTAACAGCTCTCGCTACAGATATTGCTTCATCATGATTGCAATTGAATGTACATCCTCATTCACTTACATATTATTGACGTCTTAATTTGAAGGTATATTTTCATGTATACAATTTCTCGAACAAATATCAAATTCAATAATCTTGGCATCTTATTCTCTTCGTATAACAAACCGCTTGCATTTATTCCAGTTGATATGATTTGGATATTTTTACAAGACCACCAAACATTGCCTTGAAAACATGAAAAGTAACAATTTTTCGACAGGAATTAATTGATTAAAGGTGATCAATTTTACACATAAAGTGCGATTTAATGATCGTGAAAGGGAAGTGATTGCTGTTAAATGTGAAGCTTTTGACTAAATGACCGCCCGATTTGCCAAATATTTTAACATACTGTTCAAGGACTCCGTCTAATATTTTTTCACAACGGAACATGAAAATAAAGTCCGATTGCTTTTAGACAAACCCTCAAGTATCAATCTGTATCTATATCTTAAACTGCCGATCAAATTGTCAAGAAAATATGGATTGCTTCGATTGAGCTATAAAGGCGGAAAATCGAACTTGATCAGCTGGTCTGTCTGCCACAGCTTTGACTACTACTTCCCGCATACGAACGATCTGGCAATAAACTATTGAGAAATGGTCAAGATCTAGTGGCCTGGAACAGGTCAGAAATAATCACGATACTCACTCCCGTCTGTTCACTTTTACTTTCATTAGCCGTTCAATTTGAATTAAGCTAAGTCGCGTCTGGTGATCTCCTGGTTAATGAGCTCCTCTGTGAATTCAGTTTGGTCATTAAAGGTAAGCGCCCATTTAACGCATGTAATGCCTGTGTAGTTTGAAAATGTATTGAAAATATCAATGGGCAAGAGGAAACTTTCAATATTTTTTATTTTTTCTGATATCAAAGGAAAGAGGGGAGCGGCGAATGTAAGAAAAATGTGTGTTCCTTCCTAATTGGCCATTTCTGATTTGAAAAATCTGGAAAAAATCATAGAAATAGGTCTTTACTTGTGTAATGTTAACAAATACCTCAGGAGTCAAAAATTTTTAAATTTTTGTTCATAAAATGAAAGCGGACTTATGAATTTGCTGAAAACTTCCTAAGTTTTTTAGTTGCAGATGTATGTGTTTTAAGAATTTTGCAGCAATCCGGCCATAAACAAAGTCAAAAGCGCTTCATTCAATACTAATCGTTATAAATTTTAAAGGAATATAAAGCAAATCCCAAACAATACAAAAATTTAATGGCCCAAATGCCTCTCTAAATTTATACGTTATCAGTTATACACATTTTAATTAATAAAGATAATTACATATTTTATGATTTGATTGGGAAAAGGAGAAAAAACCAACGTACACAAAATTATTTATAATTTTAACACAACTGTGAACTTCGATCCTACACCTAATATGTTATAATATAATTCTAATAAAATTCAACCAAAAACTTTATCTGATACTAAAAATCCCCGTTGGCAGCACCAGCCGGAAAGGTAAATTTCTCGTATGTAGCGTAAAGTTTCGGAAAAGAATTTGGCTTACCTACTATTAAACTTCTTTCTGCAATTTTGGTAGTACCACATGGGTATTTATTAACGTAAAAAAATCTGGCCACGTTCGTTTTTAGAAACCTTTTATCGGGGCGCAAATATTTTGCCAATTAAATTGAGTTGCTTGCGTATGGATTACATATTGTTGTAAACATATAAATACCGGTTTCGCCCTTCGCGCATCTGCTGTTTACGCAGTTCACAGTGGTAACCACACAAAGGCTTAAATAGCTCGAATAGTTAATTTCAAAAGATTTCCATAAAAGTTTAATCAGCACTTGCATTGCCATTAATATATACATTTCAATTTTTTTCTGAACTGTGAGGGCCGTCATTTCGATTTTTATTGAAATCGGCTGCTAAAAATATTAAACTGTAAATTTTCGACTATTTTATTTGTCATTCGATTTGCATAATCAAATTAAATTAACTTGCCTTAATAACTTATAATTTCAAGTTTCAACGGAATCTGTTGAGAATCTTGGCTGCTAGAGGGCTACAGAAATAAAAAAAATTGTATGCCATCCGCCTGTATGGGGAGAACCCCCTTAAATACCTTAAAATATTTTCTTGTACTGCAAACTTCAAGAGGCACCACTTTTGACCTACGTAGAAAATTTCCTCATTCTAGCTCATGTGGTTTGCGATAAAACTTGTTATGACGCACGAACAAACGGGCGGAGGGACGGACAGACAGACAAGTCGCGATTTTATAATTTTTTAGGGTATTGTTAAAAATATTATACAATATCTTAAAAATGATCTGGTTTATAAGTTCTTTCAAGTAAAGTCATTTAAAACGTTTCAATGAAAAATATTCATTATTTCAGTTGGCACTAAAATAGCAAATTGCGCTTGCCTCAGACCTTTGGGGGCCGCCATTTTGAATGCATGCATTTGATTTTGGATTATTTTAAATCTTTGTATGCTAGGACCTCATCAATCAATGTACTATCTCGTTCAAATAGGAGTTTCACTCTGGACAGGGCAAAATAATTCAATTTTTAAAGAAAATGGCAGCTAAAAATATTAGGCTTTAAATTTTTGACATTCTTATTTTTCATTCAATTTCAATAATTTCCCGCAAAATACAAGAACATAGTACAGAGATCCATAACCTCAAGTTTCATCAAAATCCGCCGGAAAATGTGACCGCTAGAGGGCCACGAAAACATGAAAAAAACGCATATTTAAACGGCCGCCATTTTGAAATTTACACATGCACGATCACCAAAATATCAAAGACTGTAGGTGTCAGTAATGTCTATCTTGAAACCAAGTTTCATATATATCGGATCAAAATTTCGACTTTCAACTGGCCGCCATTTTGTTTTTTGCAACCTGACCTCCAGTTTTTTTACGTAATTCTTTAGATACTTATAATTTCTATCAAAATACCGAATTTCATGAAAATCTGTTGAAAGCTTTGAACACTATTACAACAACAAAATTTTGCACATTTTTCGACCTTTGAGCGGCCGCCATTTTGTTCCTGCCGTACCGACTTTGGATTTTTTATTGTGAGATTCATCAAATACTTTAATGAGCCTTTGTACCAAATTTCATTCAAATCGGAGCTACACTTTGGTCAGAACAGAAATCACGATTTTTCGTCTAAAATAGCCGCCATTTTGTTTTTGCCCAGCCGATATAGCTGGTTCACGAACTTAACTGAGACAATTACCCAATACACCTTTCCTCAAAATTTGGTGAAAATCGAAGCAAAATTGCAACCTCTAGCGTGGTCACAAATTTCGTTATATCCCATATATATATATATATATATATATATATATATATATATATATATATATATATATATATATATATATATATATATGATGCTCTCCGCAATAGGTAAATTTCTCTCGAGAAATTTACCTAAAAATTCTATCCCAATAATCCTAACCTACGCGTTTAACCTTATCTCTAAACCTGATATCATAAACATAACATATACCTAACCTATGGCTAATTTTTAACACAAGTAAACAACAAGACTAAATGTAGCAATAATGAGTTGAAATTCAAAAACTAAGTAACGAAAAACACAAAAACTGAAAATAAACACGAATAATTTAGACATTGTCATTCAGCCACCAACTCCTAGATTGCTCCGTCTCAGCTCGATCAGCTTCAATGAATCTAGCAAATGAGTATCTCCATTGGAATCGTTGTTCTCGTGAACTCAAATTCGGAGGATATTTTATCTTCTTAACGGTGGCCCGTCGATGTATGTGATATATGACTGGGACGCCATCAGAATCAAAAAAAAAAAATTGATTCATGCCCAAACACACGAATGCTTCTAGAGGAACGAAATAGGAGCGAGGCAAGTCGCAATATACCCATATGTAGGGTGGTATGGCTGTGAAATCCAAGGAGTTTTACTCACAGTTACAGATATCTCTCTCGTCACTTTGGCAGTTTGATAAATTCTTCTATTTGATATACAGTGCTTCCAATCCATCTCAGGCTTTCTGTACAAACCAGTGCAGCTCTTAATTTTTCCATAGTACTAGCACTCTGGTTGTACCAGATCTGACATCGATATGTCAAAACTGGTCTCACTTGGGTCTTGTAACAGATAATTTTGACCTTTTGATCAATGTATCTGTAACGAAGGAGTCTTCGTAAAGCCATGACTACTTTTTGTGCCTTACTGAGCATGCATTTGAGATGTTAATTACAGTACAGATACTGATCGAGATGAACACCGAGGTATCGAATATAGGATTTATGTGGAACCCGTTCTGAATTACCCTTGCCAGCCATGATGTGGAAATCCTTCCAATTCCGTTTCAGGTCTTGACTGACTCCCAGCAGTGTCATCCAAAACAAGATTGTTTTGCACTTCTGCGCATTGATTTTCATCCGCCAATTGTCAGTGTACAACTGCACATCATTGAACTATTTTGGAGATTGCTCTGAATTATTGTAGCATTTTGGTGGGCCGTATCGATGATCAGATCATCAGTAAACGCTATCATTTAGTTTTCAACAGGTGTCTGAGGTTGCTTTCGTTATTGCATGTATGATTGAATGCCTGGCACGTGAATAGAATTGGCAATTTGACATCAACTCATATTTGTCAATGTGGGCATTTAATGCTTTGTTGAGTATCACTTCAAACACCTTGCTGATGTCAGGCAGCAAGCTGATTGGGTGATAGCTTTTAGGGCATGAAGATTCTTTTCCTTAATTTAAGAACGGAAATACCTTAGCCTTTTTCCACTCATTTGGGAAATATGAATTGCTCAACATGTTGTTGAACAATATACAATTATTCGTAATAGCAACCTCAGGTAATTGTTGGAGAACTTCATTTTGAATACCATCAGTATCGCATGATTTCTTGTTGTTTATCCTGTGAAATATGAAACACAAGTCTTCATAGCTGACAAAATAATCAATAAGATTCAAGCTCGGTATGAGGTCAGATGTTAATGTTTCGTTGAAATGCAGAATCGATTCACCATTCTGGCTTGATTTGAAGTCGGAAACTTTTGCTTCAACGACCTCTAAAAATATTTCATTCCCTCTCTGAGGGTTGAGTAGATAAACCAATTTAAAATGTGTACCAATCAGGGCAAGTTTATGGAATCCCTCACATATAATCCTGTTTCCATTTCTATCCGAAGTCGTACTATCAATTTCGTTACCAGCCCTATCGAGAAGATTTATCTCATCACTAGTGACTTCAAGATTCGATACCTTCACTCGAGACTACTTGCGGAATATCCCATTCCCACAAAACGCCACCTGGGTCCTGTGGGCTAGTACCTCTCAGTTTTTCCGCCCATTGATTGCAGACCTCACTCCTGAAGTATGAACGGATTAAGTTCCGGACATTCTTCAGGTGTAATTTCAACAAAGCCAACGAGGGATGGTTGTAGCCAAAAAATTGTCGGTAAATATTGTTGACGCGTGTGAGGAGAAGGCTTTTCAATCTTTACAACCTTGCGATGCTTGGTGTTACATATCCTTCCAAATTGTTTCTATGTTTAATCTTGGGAACTACTTTCTCAATTGTTTTCAACGTCAGCTTCTCTAACTTTGCCAAATAGAAATATTTTTCATCGTCAGTTAGATTTCTGTTATTAGGAACCATTGAGCAAAAGTTGCCATCATCAGAAGTGGGACATGGCCCCTGGTACTCCCGATTTAACTTCTGTTGAAACTTTCCCCAGTCTGTTTTTAGGGTTTTGTACTAAAATACAAAACCCTATTGCAATCACGACCTGTGTCCGTCTGTCCGTCCGTCCGTCCGTCTGTATGTCACAGCCCTTTTTCTCCGAAAGTATAAAGGCTACAGCCATGAAACTTGGTGGAAAGTTCAGAAGTGGTGACCTCTTGAAAGTTCAAAGGCGAAAAAAAATTTCAAAGGGGTTTAAGGGGGGGTCTCCCCATATAGGGAGGTGACCCCTAAAAAAAAATTTTTCACCATTGGTAGTCGAGTTGGGTGTCATTGGAAAGGTCTTAATGAGATCTTTTCAAAACAAGTCTTAAAATTGCCTTATTAGTACCGAGGGGGGCAGGGGAAGGGGAAATGTACGAATTTTTCGCGTACCCCCCCTCGCGATTGGACACCTTCCATCCGAAAAATCTGAAAAAAGTCGTGAATGTAGGCCTTTATGAGTACAACAACAACAAATACATGAGAAGTCGATATTCGCTCAACTTTGTTAGTAATATTATGATTTATCGATTTTATGTTTTCTTGAATAAAACATAAACGGTACCCTTAAATTCAATAAAATTTAGCAGATAGATGGTTTTTTATAAGATTAATCTTTCAATTCATAAAGATCGAATCATATTTGACGAAGTTATAGCGATTTGAATTTTCCTGTATTACTTTGGAACAATGTGCCCTGTATTACTATGGAAACATATGGCTATGGAGCCATATGCGCTTTTTACCGACTTAGACCCTACAGCTTTGCTAGGAAAATTTGAGGAATGATAGATATCATTAGGATGACTACATACAATTGAAACAAGTCGAAGAGGCAGGAGAGAGCTCCTAGCAAAAGGGCTTTGTAGCCATTCCAGGATTCGAAAAAATAGGACATGAATCGATGCTTACAGTACAGAGGAGTGGCCTCTGAAAAAAATTTCATGAAAGGTAGCCGATATGACTACCAACTGAAAGTTCTCTATGAGAGCTTTTCAAAACAGTTCTTAAACTGACAGTTTTTGCTTCAGTGGGGGCACAGGGGGGGAAATACATGAAAAATGTGTTTCCTCCCTCGCGAATGGACACCCGTGATCTAAAAAATCTGAAAAAATTATCAAGGGAGATATTTATGGGTATAACTCTAACAAATACCTCAGAAGTCAAAATTCTTCGAACTTTGTTAATAATAGTACAATATAATCCTGGAATTTCACATTTTCTCCAATAAAATCGTCTTTGACATGTTTCTTGATTTTATTCGTTGCTGGTTACTGCATTTTGTAAGTTAAGTACAAAACTCTTCTGACATGAGCATAGGTCTGTCTACCTAACTTGTTTTGAAATACAACCGATAATATTCATTTTGAACTGGAATGAGGAAGAAATCATCCCTTTGATGATTGATTTCCATTACTATTGCATTATGGTCGCTATCATAAGGAAGCACCTGCAGTTTCCGTTGAGGACTTTTAATTCAGCCTGCTCAATTTGTGTTTTCAAACAAGGGATTGAGCTGACTGGATGACAATTTATTTCGAGGCATTTGAAACCCATAAACACTGACAAAAAATGTTAATCTTAGAATCTTGGTTATCGATTCACTCCGATAAGGAATTTAGTTGTTGGTAGATTTTGAGAAGCAGCTCATTATTGACACTTACATTATTAATTTTATTTACATTGTCTGCTGGTCCTCTTGCAGCAAGTGCAAATGACAACCCGGGCTTGACGAAGTTGGTAGGTGTCACACTGCGGTGTACTTGACTTTGTTTTGGAGTGAATTTTACATTTGTATCTTGATACCGGGGGCATCCACGATATAATGCTGGATGACCGAAGACACCGCAGTTCAAACAATAAGGTTTTTTTTTTGGCTCCGCCTGAGCCAATTTACACTCGCCAGGAGCATGGATATCTTTCCACTTTATACATCTATATTTCATGGCGCAATGGGCAGCCAAATGCCCAAATCTTTGGCACCTGTAGTACTGATTGACCTCGCTTTTCTAGAGGCGTTCCCACCTCACCACACGGAAGTTAAAGTACCTTAGTCCTGGAAATCCGGACCAAGTAATAAGGCAAGTTTTTACGCTCGACAATTGATCTCCTAGTTGCAAAGCTTTTAACGGAAATAAATTCTATTTCTGGTGCAACTTCTTGAAGCACCTGAAGGAGATCGACTGTATCTTCTCCGCAGTCCAGACCCTTTAATAAAAAAGTCTGGTTTTTCTCGGTTTTGGGGGTGTATGTAAAATGCGAAACATCTCCAGAACTCAACGCACTTTTCGCTGCCTGAAAATCAACCAATGACTTAGTTCTAATTGTCAGTTTATCGGCATTGACTCTTTTGATCTCAAAACCATTTAGCTTATTTTCGGCTGCCAAAAGCCGAAACATATCTTTACCCGTTTGCCCAAATGCATTGATTGGTGCGACTTTTTCTTTCTTTTGATTAATCTTGAAGGACGGACTAGCAGACAAAACTTCTGGTTTTTTTTCCCTATTTTTAGTTTTTAAGTATTCAATGAATCCATTATCTGGCTTAGCAGTACAATAATCAGAAATTTTACTACCTGTATCTAAGTCAATTCTCATGTTATCTTCTAGTCCAGCTAATGCTGCATAATAGTTCGTGCTGACGTTTGCTTCGCGTGCGCTGAGAATATCCTCTTGATCAGTTTCTTGTTTCGGTTTCTTACCTTCAGTCATTTTTGAATTTACTTCTTTTTCTTTCTTGCTTTCTTGGGCTTTGTTGAACGTCAATGTTCTAACGAGTGTTTTTATTGATTTGTTTCGAAGTTTGAGCTCTTCATTTTCTTTCTCAACGTTGTCAGCTTTCTCGTTTGCTTTAATTAACTGCTCGATCTCTATGACCGCTAAAATTTGCAGGTTTTCTTCGTTATTATCGTATCTTCGTTTTGGTTTTTTCGCCCGTCATCGTTGGCGATGAACACAATCGTTGCATCTCGTTGCTTTTGCAGCGAGACTAGAGGGAATCTTCTTAAACCGGGACTTCCCTTAAACGCATTTCCACTTTTAATACTTCTTCAGGAAATAAATTTCAGGTATTCGATAAATGCTCAAATAATTAGATGGTGATAGTTTTCAATTAAAAAAATTATTTTCAACTGACTTTTGTGAACAATTAATTAATTTTTAAAATTAATGACAGCAGCGATTAAAAAAACGTCTACACGCAACGAGTGCTAGACGCAGAATCTGCCAGCAGATACTTTATTGTGCTAGATGCTAAAAACTCACTTCGCTCCTACTCCATGCTCATGTCGTCATTGGATTCATAGAGTGGTGTTTGTATCGTTAACAGGTGGTTGAAGTAGTGTTGCCAACCTGCAAGTCATATGGCATCTATAAGATACTGCAAACAAAATTCTATTTCACAATTTGAAATCCAGGTTTTGGAACGACTCTCTATTGAAGCTAGCCACGTTACGGATTCTATTCGAACTACAAGTGGGCTCAATAGTCTGTGTCACGAGGAATCTTTGAACAGCTTTGGTTAAACAACTTAAACACCACCACTGGGCAACGGTTACGAAGAATGCATTCTCGAGCCAAATTGGGATAGAAAACTTTACAATGCATTGTACACATTCTTTGTTGAAATCCTAATGCTAATGACTAGAGTAGGGTGGACTTTGATTATCCCAATTTAGGTGAATGCAGTTCTAATTACGATTGTTAGGCTGGGCAAAGTTTTCGATACCACTCCCGTATGTGCAGAGCTGCTCCACTACGTTATTATCTGCAATCAACAACCACAATTATCACTAGCAATTTGCTAATTGAATTACCGGAAAGGATGCCTACTCGAAGATACAGTAAACAATGCTCCATCTACAAAATGTGATGCATCAATTTCAACGAACGACAATAAACACATGAGTCTGGATACGTACACCCAAACTAAAATCTCTATTGTTGGAACATGCAAATCGAAATACCTCGAGAAACTGCCAAAAAAAGGACCTATCAGTATCGTGTGGATGGTCTGTGTCCGGAAGTCCGCTATTGACCTTAAGAAAATTGTTCGTGAGACCACAAAAACAACCAGCCAAAAAATGTGTGAGGAAGAAGCCTTACGTCGAAGACAGGAAGATATGCAACTTCAAATGAACCAACAAGATGAAGAAATTTGTCGCAGGCAACAGGAAAGCACTGTGTTTATGCAATTCAACATCTGAATTCACTTTTGGACTAACAAGAAATGAATCAAAGAAATGATACAGGTAACCGTAATAATTCCGGTGGCAACATGAATCGTGAATTCGGAGGGGGTGGCGATGGTGATATCATGGTCAATGCGCTAGTGATAAAAGAGGAAGACCCGGAGGTCTACCTCCGGGCGAAGACATTTCTAAAGCACATTTGCAAACATATAAATTAGCTGAAACTATCATATTTCACAAGGGGTAATAGAATATTTTATGGAAAAGGAAATTAATTTTTTTACCTACATATTAACTCACTTGGGTATCGACAACGGAGGTCGTGTTCCACATCTAATTAAGTTGACCGGGTGTCCTTTCCTAACTTCCTAGGGCAGAAACTAGCCAGTACAATATCATCTCTTGCCTTAAAAAGATCTAAAATATCTAGAAAAGAAGAAAAACGGCACACAAAGTGTCTTGCCTAAAGATAAAACATAAAATCACCACTTATCTAATAATTCGGTGAAGTCCAACCACTGAAAATTCACAGAAACTCCAGCACCCTTTCAAAAATGCGTCGAACGTAAATAATAATATCATGACTATAACACGTCAAATGTCCGTCACAGTGACAATTCCTAAAAGTAAGACTCCGCATTTCGGAAACACAGGTTGAAGTGTAGTGGAGACTATAATGGAATTGCCCGATCGCACGAACTGGGTTAGCATTTTTGAGAAGAAAAGGAGAAGTATAAAGTTCACCCCAAGATTAGCGGTGCTCCGTTGGAAAAAAAGTGATAAAAGGGCAAAGAACAAAGAAAAAGCCTCTTTTGTGTCTGATCGATGGAAAGTTTCGGGGTTTAAAGTCTTCCTTTAAAGAAAACAAATGAAAATGCGGAGTTGGAAATTGTTGAAAAAGGGGAACAAACATATCAAAGAGTGGAGTAGGAAATTATTGGAAAACAAGTTGGGTAGGCAGACCTATGCTCATGTCAGAAGGGTTTTGTACTTAACTTACAAAATGCAGTAACCAGCAACGAATAAAATCAAGGAACATGTCAAAGACGATTTTATTGGAGAAAGTGTGAAATTCCAGGATCATATTGTACTATTATTAACAAAGTTGAAAGAATTTTGACTTCTGAGGTATTTGTTAGAGTTATACCCATAAATATCTCCCTTGATAATTTTTTTCAGATTTTTTAGTTCACGGGTGTCCATTCGCGAGGGAGGAAACACATTTTTCATGTATTTCCCCCCCTGTGCCCCCACTGAAGCAAAAACTGTCAGTTTAAGAACTGTTTTGAAAAGCTCTCATAGAGAACTTTCAGTTGGTAGTCATATCGGCTACCTTTCATGAAATTTTTTTCAGAGGCCACTCCTCTGTACTGTAAGCATCGATTCATGTCCTATTTTTTCGAATCCCAGAATGGCTACAAAGCCCTTTTGCTAGGAGCTCTCTCCTGCCTCTTCGACTTGTTTCAATTGTATGTAGTCATCCTCATGATATCTATCATTCCTCAAATTTTCCTAGCAAAGCTGTGGGGTCTAAGTCGGTAAAAAGCGCATATGGCTCCATAGCCATATGTTTCCATAGTAATACAGGGCACATTGTTCCATAGTAATACAGGAAAATTCAAATCACTATAATTTCGTCAAATACGATTCGATCTTTATGAATTGAAAGATCAATCTTATAAAAAACCATCTATCTGCTAAATTTTATTGAATTTAAGGGTACCGTTTATGTTTTATTCAAAAAAACATAAAATCGATAAATCATACTATTACTAACAAAGTTGAGTAAATTTCGACTTCTCATGTATTTGTTGTTCTTGTACTCATTAAGGCCTACATTCATGATTTTTTCCAGATTTTTCGGATGGAAGGTGTCCAATCGCGAGGGGGGGTACGCGAAAATTTCGTACATTTCCCCTTCCCCTGCCCCCCCACGGTACTAATAAGGCAATTTTAAGACTTGTTTTGAAAAGATCTCATTAAGACCGTTCCAATGACACCCTACTCGACTACCAATGGTGATAATTTTTTTTGAGGGGTTACCTCCCTATATGGGGAGACCCCCTTATTTTAGTACAAAACCTAAAAAGTTTGTTTTCAAATTACTGCAGTTACTACCGGTTGCCCGGAATAATTGGACGAATTAATTGGCTAATAAACAAGTGCGTTAAGGAATGATTGTGTGGAATCCGCGCAGGTTCTTTCTCGCCGGACGTCGACGACGGGAGTTCCACGAAAGGGCCTCCTTATGAGCTTACTGTAAGTTGCAAGAGGTTAGTTTAAAGTAAAGACATATCTCAGTATACATATTTTTCTGATCGAATCTTTCATTTTTTTTGCAATTGTATGAATATTTGTTTTTCTTTGATTTCACGAATTCAAATTTAATTTCCTTGTTGTAAGTTAAACTTTCAGTGTATCATTCAATTTGCTTTGGAGCACATAACTTTTGGTTTTTTTAACGGTTTGTCGCGGGGGAATATCGTGCGGGGTCTACGTGGAGTGAATTTTCGTACTCAGTGGTGTTTGAGTAGTGAAGCGCGGGTTGGAGGAGAAAGGGTCCATCTCCAAATTATCCCGAGTGGTGAGTGTTTGTGTGTTCTGCTGATGCAGGAAATCTTGATTGGAGAGTGTTGTGGAACGAGTTTCGGCAAACTGTCTTACTTGCTGGGTGGTCAAGTTCGGGGCCTTTTCCAAAGCAGTGAGTTAGCGGCCACGTCCGTTGGCGACACACACCACAGGGGACCACAGGGCCTCCGCTATCGACGTGCCCCAGTTGTAGGGCATTACATGCGTTGTAGTTTTATTTAGATTTAGCTAAGGGCAAATACCATAGCATATAAGAGTACTTTTATTTTTCCAGACAATATAAGACAAGGTTTGAACTCTGCTTGTGCAAAATAAAAGTAAGAAGTTCATACTTCGAATTTCGAAGATTTAGTATAGACATCTAAGCATGATACATAATTAGAGAAGTGCTTGTGTTCGTATGGGCGATAGTGTCGACACATGCCAGGTGTTTGGATGATTGTTTAAGTTGATAACGGTACATTGTATACAAAGCCTCATACTCGTACATCCAAGCATAAATAATAATATCAAATATAGCTGACTTACCGGTTCAATTTCATGATATATTAGAAACGTAGATATACGAGTACATAAGAACTTCAGACTGGGCACAATTGAAAAATACATACGCGATAGAGTACTAAAACTCTTTGACCAAGCACTCTTACAAAACCATGGAGTTTTTCAAGATCCCAGACATAAGACCATAAATAATATATCCAGCCACCAGATCAATTACTGACTAGACTAGTGTAAGGCCCCAAATTACGGTGAGCGCAGAAACACTCATAGACGAGGATGGAGTGAAAGTGCTCAATCGCACTGGCTCCGAGAAACCAATTTCAAGCAACTGTGAGAATTACATTGACATCGATTTTTTTTATTTGCTTTTTGGATACTTTTTAGGGCTTCGTTAAAAAATCTTTTTACATGGACCTACTAATTTTGCATCATAACTTTCCATCCATTCGTCCACCTAACCGTCTCTTTGTGCATCACAGAACGTTTTCTCAGAAGTAGTAGTATCTCAAAAGCTTACACCAAAGTGACCCATAAACATTTCTTTTCAGCAAAGATAGACAAATAGGGTAGCAAATCTAAAGGCTTGATTTGAACCTTTAAAAGCTGAAACACATCGTTTTATTTGCAAGTCATGGAGTCCTGAGGAGGGAAGATGTGCGTAAGATCTGTCCTCTCTCCCTCTTCGCGATTGGACAACTTTGAGCCAAAATATCTAAAGTGAATATTAAGGCAAGAAATAAATCTGAAAGTACCATTAAACTTACTAAAATTTTTTAGTTATGTAGATCACAACCCTGATTTTTTTCAGATTTTTCGGATGAAAGGTGCCCAATCGCGAGGGGGTTACGTAAAAACACATTTCCTCTTCCCCTCTCCATGGCGGTACTAATAAGGTAATTTTAAGACCTGTTTTGAAAAGATCTCATTGTGACCTTTTCAATAACACCCTATTCGACTACCAATGGCAAAAACTCCCTTAAAAATTTTGTAACCCCAAAACTTTCAATAAATCGCTAGCTTTCGTCTTTTGCAGAAAGTTTCATGGTTGTTGCTTCTATAGTTTTGGAGAAAAACTGCTGTAACATACAGACGGACGGACACAGGTTTTGATTTCAATAGAGTTTTGTATTTTTCAACAAAACCCTAAAAAAACCAGATGGAAAATATTCGGCGGGAAAATAACACCCATGCATCGTGTTTAGCTGTCAACACGGTATATCCGTGTTCACAATTTGCCGTTTCTCGCTAAACGCTTGCAAAAAAAAAAAATCCCCGTTGGCAGCACCAGTCGGAAAGGTAAATTTCTCGTATGTAGCGTAAGGTTTCGGAAAAAAAATTTGGCTTGCCTACTACTTAACTTCTTACTGCAATTTCGGTAGAACTACATGGGTTTTTAGTAACAAAAAGGATCTGCCGCCGTTTGTGTATGGAGACACCCCGTAGAGGCGCAAATATTTTGCCAATTAAATTGAGTTAAACACGTATGGATCACATATTGAAAATCGGCGAGTAGTAAATTGTTATAAACATATTTATACTCGTTTCGCCCTTCTCACATTTGCTGTTTATACATTTCATGGTGGCTACCACACAAAGGTGATAACTTGGCGGCTTTAATAGCTCAAATAGTTAATTTCAAAAGATTTCCATAAAAGTTTAATCAGCACTTGCATTGCCATTAATATATACATTTTCAATTTTTTTCTGAACTATGAGGGCCGTCATTTCGATTTTTATTGAAATCGGCTTCTAAGAATATTAAGCTGTAAATTTTTAACTTTTTAATTTGTCATTCGATTTGCATAATTAAATTAAATTAACTTGCCTTAATAACTTATAATTTCAAGTTTCAAAGGAATCTGTTGAGAATCTTGGCTGCTAGAGGGCTACAGAAATAAAAAAAATTGCTTGCCGCCCCCCTGTATGGGAAGACCCACCTGTATGGAGAGACCCCCCTTAAATACCTTAAAATATATTCTTGCACTGCAAATTTCAAGAGGCACCACTTTTGACCTACGTAGAAAATTTCCTCATTCTAGCTCATGTGGTTTGCGAGAAAACTTGTTATGACGCACGAACAAACGGGCGGACGGACGGACAGACAGACAAGTCGCGATTTTATAATTTTTCAGGGTATTGTTAAAAATATTTTACAATATCTCAAAAATGATCTGGTTTATAAGTTCTTTCAAGTAAAGTCATTTAAAACGTTTCAATGAAAAATATTCATTATTTCAGTTGGCACTAAAATAGCGAATTGCGCTTGCCTTCAGACCTTTGGGGGGCCGCCATTTTGAATGCATGCATTTGATTTTGGATTATTTTAAATCTTTGTATGCTAGGACCTCACCAATCAATGTACTATCTCGTTCAAATAGGAGTTTCAGTGTAGACAGGGCAAAATAATTCAATTTTTAAAGAAAATGGCAGCTAAAAATATTAGGCTTTAAATTTTCGACATTTTTATTTTTCATTCAATTTCAATAATTTCCTGCAAAATACAAGAACATAGTACAGAGATCCATAACCTCAAGTTTCATCAAAATCCGTTGGAAAATGTGACCGCTAGAGGGCCACAAAGACATGAAAAAAACGCATATTTAAACGGCCGCCATTTTGAAATTTGCAAATGCATGATCACCAAAATATCAAAGACTGTAGGTCTAAGCAATGTATATCTCGAAATCAAGTTTGATATATGTCGGATTAAAATTGCGACTTTTAGAAGCCTTTGAAGTTTTGAGTTTCAACTGGCCGCCATTTTGTTTTTTGCAACCTGACCTCCAGTTTTTTTACGTAATTCTTTAGATACTTATAATTTCTAATCAACTGCCGAGTTTCATGAAAATCTGTTGAAACCTTTGACCACTATTACAACAACAAAATTTTGCACGTTTTTCGACATTCGAGCGGCCGCCATTTTGTTTCTGCCGTACCGACTTTGGATTTTTTATTGTGAGATTCATCACATACATTAGTGAACCTTCGTACCAAATTTCATCCAAATCGGAGTTATACTTTGGTCAGAACAGAGATCACGATTTTTCGTCTAAAATGGCCGCCATTTTGTTTTTGATCAGCCGATATAGCTGGTTCACGAACTTAACCGAGATAATTACCCAATACACCTTTCCTGAAAATTTGGTGAAAATCGAAGCAAAATTGCAACCTCTAGCGTGGTCACAAATTTCGTTATATCCCATATATATATATATATATATATATATATATATATATATATATATATATATATATATATATATATATATATATATATATATATATATATATATGTATATATATATATATATATAGATATATATATATATATATATATATATATATATATATATATATATATACATATATATATATATATATATATATATATATATATATATATATATATATATATATATATATATATATATATATATATATATATATATGATGCCCTCCGCAATAGGTAAATTTCTCTCGAGAAATTTACCTAATAAATTTCTCTCGAGAAATTTACCTAATAAGTTGCTACAGATTGATATGCAGAACTAAGTTTATACGTGAAAAGGTGAAACGGATATGAAGACAACACGGGAGTTGTCAAATATTGACTTAAAGAAAGTTGAAAGTGCCCGCGTACGTTTGTTGAGGCTTCTGATTGACCGTTTGTCCATTCGTGAGCCTATTTATGCATATTTATGTGAAATATAACAATTATAATTAATAAGGTGTTTCGTTTGTGAAGGTGAGCAAATCAAATTCATCAATCATGTAAGTGAGATAGCATGTGAAATGAAATGAATAATTTTATAGTTTATGGATTTCGTTTAGTTTCACAATAAAATTACATAAATCCTCGTTATTTATCATTAGAACTCATTCCTTTCGTGACTGAGCAAGCAAACATAATTGCGATACTGAGATTCAATTAAATTATTGGATGTGGAAATATAAACTTATCATGATGTATATTTTCTCTTCTTTGTGCAAATCAGTAGCTCAAAGAACATCTATTGAATATCAAGATTTGGCTTATACACATATTCTATGAAATGAGCTCGGAAAACAAGTGTACTTTTATTATGTATTTCAATTCGCCACCATTTTATTTTCAGAGTGTTGACCACACTTTTTGCAATATTCCTAAAATTTTCATCAATATTCCGCGTGTGTGCGCCCTTTGCAAACGCGTGACTTCACAATATCACGTGCTATTGTTGTTGTAATTGATAAATTTTCAATCAACTATAACTTGGCTGTTTGTGTTTCAATTTTAATAAAGTTTTCAGAAAATATGCATTTAATATGACATAATTCGAATACAAATTTCTAAAAAAGTTAAGGGTCACGTTTCAACTTTACAGACGAAAATATAAAATTCACATAATATACTATCGTTGATCGAATTTTGACTTCTAAGATATTTGTTGGCTTTCTAATCATAAATGCTTACATCTTTGATTTTTCAAAATTTTTGAATCAAAGGTGTTCAATTGCAAGAGGGAGGACACCAATTTTGACAGATGGCACTCATGATTGAGCAGGTCAATCAAGCAAATGCGATCCAGAAACAACTGAAAGGAGTTTTTATTGAGCTGAGAAGGATATTGAAGTAATAGTTTAGCTTTTTTTGAAAAGTTTAGATTGCCCAAGAATGAAATCCTCCAGGAAGAGGAAAGCTATAGTTTCATCATTTCTGAGGTCTTAATCATCTTTGGAGGAAGCTGCAGAGATCAATCACGACATGGTGGACTCAAATGAAAGTATTCAAGAAGGCTACCCAAAAATCCTTACAAGCGTTCCTTCCCACACCATCGACATCAGTCTCAACCCTCAAGCGAAAAAAGCCTCAAAAACATTCGGATATTCCCAATGAGGCACACCCTAGTACTGTTCCCATAGTCATCTGCAAGCCGGAGAAATCGACAGAGTTATCTGCGCTTACGAAGAAGCTAAGTATCAAATATGAGTCTTTCAAACGCGTAAATCTGAACATACAGATTAAACATCCACCCTCCAGAGATCATAGGAAAATAACAAAGTTATTAACTGAGCAAAACTGGTGGTATCATATTATTTCCTCCCTTAAAATAAAAACCTTGATAAAAAATTAATTCGCAGTCCTTATGGAATATCGGTGAAAGGAATCAAAGAAGATCTTCAGCAACATGGGCTTCATTGAAGTTTTTTGCATAAAACTTAAATATGGCCCTCAAAGTTGGTGAAAATCCTTCTGTCAAAAGCAGAAACTAAAATTTACAACGTCAGATCAATCTGCCAAGTTGAACCGTTAAAACGTGGGTAGGCTATGTGTCATAACTGCCAATAATTTGGCCAATCAACAAGCAACTGGTACACACAAGCTCGCTGTGTAAAGTGCAATGGCCTTCATCATCTAACAAATTGCAAAACACACAACACCGAAAACCCTCAATACATCAATTTTGGAGGAGGACATCCTACTTACTACGTGGCTAAAACAATGGAGTGACTAGTGAATTTTCGTAGTTTACCTAGACAATTCATTTTGGCATGATTCTCGTCCAAGAAGCCTTTTTGAAGCCGGAAATCCATCCCCGCTTCCCTAACAACGAGTATTATCTATACAGAAACGATAGATTGACAGGAAGGGGAAGTGGAACGATCATTTGAGTGAAGCAATGTTAATCACTACTTACTTCAACCCCCCAAACAACTACAACGCGTAGAGGCGACAGCAACTAAAATTAAAACGACCTCGTTTAAAATTGTAGTCATGTCAACCCCCTTCCAAGTGAGACTTTCTATCAAGAACTAAGCTCTCTCTTTAAGTTGGAAGCCCCACTCCTGGTGATTGGAGATTTCAATGCCTATCATAATTCATGGGGTGCTGTGAGGAACAATCGCGTTGGGACTGAGCTTAACAGATTCGTCGCAATCATTGACGGTAGACTTTGCATGCCTAGTGAACCAACGCACTATGGCCAAGTTTTTGGTAACATCCTGGACTTTAGAATCTCACAAGATTTTCACGACGATATCTGAACAACGGTACTCGATGAGTTCTCTTCTGACCACAGACCGATGCACTTCTTAATAGATGAAATCTTCAAGGAGGAACCTCCAAAAGAAAAGACGATTATGAATTCGTAAGCTGTTAGGGATATACTGGCCTCAGAAAGCCTCAACCAGGTGTTAAATTTAGCTAGTGATGTCGACAAAAGCATTGAACAACTTACCGACACAATCCTACTTACCGTGGAAAATAATACAGCTGGAACTCCGGTAAGGGAACACGGGTGATCCTAGGCTAAAACCCAAAGCCAACTGGCTACCCAACAAAATATGAATTTTGCAACACCATATGGGAAGGAACTAAGCAGAGCCTCGAACATAGTATAATAACTGCTGGCCCTCTAAAAATATTTTAGATCGGAAAAAGTATCCCTCCTACATATGGGCCAAATAGCCTCAAATACGTTAGCACAGAAAAAACCGAAGCCGCTGCAGGCACTCTTGAACTACAATTACGTGAGAATAATTTCCCTGAAGAGAGTTCTGAATCAGAAGACAAAATTGAGTCCTCTGTGCAGGGAATGCTAGTTTCGCAAACAACAGATACTAACGAATTCCCTCCATTAGACCTATCTGAACTAAAAGACATGATAAGCACGCTAAACAAATGGACAGCCATAGGTTTTGATTCTTCGAAAAATACCGCGTTGAAATGGCTACCAGGTAGCTCACAAGCCCTGTTGAACATCATCAACACCAACGGCAGTTATCATCGTCAATCTGAAACCAGATAAACGCCTTACTTTCTCACGAAATTTGTGGCCAACAAGTTTTCTTCCTCTAAACTCACAGAAAAGGTACTTTTAACTCGGTTAACCAAATGCATTGAGGACAAGGAAATAATTCTCCAAGAACAATATAGCTTTCAAACTGGACACTCTACCGAAGTCTATCTAACAAGGGTGATCCAACATATCACAAATGCATCGAATCGCAGAAAGTCAACAGGCCTAGTTATGTTCGACATAGCAAAAGCCTTTGACAAAGTCGTGCATGCAGGGCTTATCTATAAACGCATGAATCTTCCATTCCACTAACTTTGATAAAAGCTATCAACCCTTTCCTACAGGGCAGATTCTTTCGCATCAAAATTGACGAGAAACTATCCAACATACGACAAATTCAACCTGGAGTTCCGCAAGAACCACCACTCTCCCCATTACTGTACATCTTATACTCTGTAGGCCTTCCTCATGTGTCCGACGAGCTGAAATTTCCCTGTATGCTGACGACAGCTGTACATTTTACACCTCGCAACAAGAAAAAATCGTATCTTCAAGTCTGCAACGATCCATTGAAATTCTTTTGTGGTATTTTGAAAAGCTGAAGATAAAAATTAACGCTGACAAGATAAAAGCTGTTTTCATTACAAAAAGACCACAACAAAAATTTTCGGAGCTACAAATCAACTCAAACTCAATACCACGAAACAGATAAGCAAAATGCCTAGGACTAAAATTTGACAATAGACTTATATGCCTTGACCTCATACGCGACAAGAAACAATATAGTTTAGGTATCCTCTCCTCCTTGTACCCCGTCTCAAGCTCAAGAACACTGAACGTTAAAAATAAACTTCTCATCTATAAACAAGCTATAAGACTTTCTCTTCTCTATGGCTGTATAGCCTTCGATCAGACCTCGCAATCCAACAAAAAACCACTGCAAATTAAGGCCTTTAGGAGAATCTTTAGAACCCCCTGGTACATTAGGAACATCGACATTCACAAAGACCTAATACTAGACACAATTGACAAATATATACTAGACCATGCACTAAAACTGGTCGGCAGCATAGATAAACACATTAATAGTACCCTGAACCCCTTCAGATCGACCAATAATGAACAAAAACTCCTTACCCTAGCCTCAGACCAATTACATTGTAATAAAGGACTGACAAAATTTAGTTGAATTGTTTATTATAGGCCAGTTGGGTACAACGAAAACCACAGGCGTGTCTTGCTGTAAATAATATCAAGCAATGAAGCGGTCATAATATGCAAAAACCATGAATTTGTAATGATAATCGTCACCAAGTCGGTAAACTGTATCCACCGCCCTCATTTATAGACTGGTCGATCTCAATCATTTCCTCCATATATTTGCTAGAGATTTGAAAACGCTCTAATACATCCTTTTTAGGGTTTTGTACTAAAATACAAAATCCTATTGCAATCACGACCTGTGTCCGTCTGTCCGTCCTTCCGTTCGTCTGTGTGTCACAGCACTTTTTCTCCGAAACTATAGGAGTTACAGTCATGAAACTTTGTGAAAAGGTCAGAAGTAGCGACTTCTTGAAAGTTTTTGGGTGAACAAATTTTTCAAAGGGGTTTAAGGGGGGTCTCCCCATATAGGGAGGTGACCCTTCAAAAAATTTTCACCATTGCTAGTCGTGTAGGATGTCGTTGGAAAGGTCTTAATGAGATCTTTTCAAAACAAGTCTTAAAATTACCGTATCAGTATCGTGGAGGGCAGAGGAAGGGGAAATAAACGAACTTTTCGCGTACCCCCCTTCGCGACTGGACACCTTTCATCCGAAAAATCTGAAAAAAATCATGAATGTAAGCCTTTAAGAGTACAACAACAACAAATACACGAGAAGTCGAAATTCACTCAACTTTGTTAGTAATAGTATGATATATCGATTTTACATTTTCTTAAATAAAATCTTAACGGTACCCTTGAGTTCAACGAAATTTGATATACAAATGATTATTCATAAGATTGACCTGCTCTGTAAGTTTCATAAAGATCGAATATTATTTCACAAAGTTATAGTGGTTTGATTTTTCCTGTATTACTATGGAGCAATATGCGCTGTATTACCATGGAACCATATGGCTATGGAACAATATGTGCTTTTTACCAACTCAGACACTACAGGTTTGCTAGGATTTGCGTGAAAGTTTCAGAAACGATAGGTATTGTGAATAACTTTGAGAATTAGTTCAGTATCAGTAATCGAAGAATAAAATGGTGGCTGTTTTAAATACGAAGGTTGAATAATTTTGAGATATTTTTTCCCAACTTCAACGCTTAAGGTACATGCTTTTAACAGTTGATTCAATTTAATGACTGACTGAAGATGAGCACCTACAATTAATACTCATAGGTGAAACAAGTCGAGGAGACAAGAGAGAGCTCCTAACAGAAGGGCTTTGTACCCACTCTAAGGATCGAAAAAAAGTGTTGATGCCATGAATCGATGATTACACTACAGGTGAGCGGCCCCTGAAAAAAAATTTCGTCAAAGGTAACCGGTATGAGTATGAAATGAAAGGTCTCTTTGAGAGATTTTTGTAATAATCGAGCAGTTAAAGGGTTAAAGAAAAACTCAAAATGTCCCAGATCGATTGAAACGATCAAACCGGTACGATTGCAGATTGAATTGGAACAATTTCCGATTGACCTAGAACAATTTGCAATCGAACCGGTTTGAGATTGATCTGGTACGACGAAACCCTTTTGACAGGGCAGTTGTGATTGAGCAGGAGACTTGTGAGGTAACTCACGAGTGAAAATTAGTGCCGGTGCTGGTGATATTTTAGGTAATAATTTCCATAATTACACTAACGCTTACATTACTGCAACACTCTGTACAGGAAGTTAGTTGCCCATAATCGGAGCAGTTCGGACCCGATAACGCACTACAGTCATCTCAACGAAGCTAACCTCAACGGTCTCCTTCTGAAGACCCATTGCAGGAACAGCAAGAGTCCCGCGATTTCTCCCTCAAGGCACGCAGTAGCAGTAGCAGTAGAAGCAAGTACCGTAAAAGAGAGAACGGTCCCTGGACTGCACTTGGCGAGAAGCTTTGAAAAGTAAATGGACAGGAGTTTCCTTCCGGACGGAAAATCAGGTGGAAAATTCAAGAGGAAGTGTAAAGTTCTTGAACTGTTTATTGCGATAAAGGTGTGAATAGTAGCGGAAGGTGTAGAAGAACTTCTTAGTGTCTTTTTCATTCACTCAGCGCGCTGCTGTGGGTGAGCGTAGCGTCCACCGTAAAATATTGTGCAAAACGTCACAAACGAGTCGTCCGCTCGATCGTGTGGAAAGCGCTGAAGAAAATCGCCAGTGAGTATTTAGTGGGGGTGCGACTACGGTCAGGATTTCGCACAATAGTTTCGACTTGGACTTGAACGGAATTTCAGAGCTATTTGGTTTGTGTTGGCGAAAGTGTCGCAAAGTGTAGAACCCCCCCGAGCCAAGTGAACGAGTTCCAATAAGTGTCGGGAACTCAACTTCGAACTACGTTGAGTTGATTCAGGATTTGGTCGTCAGGTTCCCACTAGTTCCTGCTGCTGTTCGTGGTCGTCTCGATTGGCGAGAAGTGCAAAAAGTCAATCCGGGGACACCTCCTGTGCGACTTGGAGTAGTAATTCAATTTTCTTTCAACTGTTGCAACGATTTTCCGATCTTTTGTCGAATTGCGATTTTCTCGAGGAAAAGCACTCAGCCGAGCCGAGCAATTGCTACCGTGCGAAAAATAAGAAGTGAACGGAGTCGAGTTGTAATATCGGTCTTCTGAATGACTCACTGCAGAATTAGGAGTGAAAAATTGTATATTTATCAAAACCGCATTTGAAGCTCCGATTAAGATTGGAGTTGAGCTTATTAAAAGGACTTATCAAGAAAAATTCTCCTGCCACTAGATACGTACTCAGTTCTTTAATCGATAAATATTTTGTTGCTAGTGCTGGAAGCTTTTCAATTGTTATCAACAAGCGATTCAACAATAAAGTTGATCAAGACTTGTTAATAGGAAAAATAGCTGAGTTAGTTACTGCTAAAAATTCTGCCTATAAGGTAGATTTGAAAAATCCGGATTTGTGTATTCTAGTAGAAGTGATAAAAGGAATTTGTTGCCTCAGTGTTTTACCAGACTACTACAAGTATAAGAAGTACAATTTGATGTTACAGAATCGAAATTTCAGGACCATTTGCATCGTCGTCGAGCGCTTGGAAGACCATGCGGGTGAGTACCCTTTTATTGCATCATATAAATTAAAACAATAGCAAAGGTTTTTATATGCATATGAAATTAAAAAAAAACACTAGTTGTGGCAGCTAGTATTGTTGATATACGAGTATTGTGTTCATTTAAACTATCATATTATTTAAATAGAAAAAAAACTTAGAGAAAATATATTTAAAACATATTATTTACATTGAATGTACGAGTTTGTGTCAACAAAACCGATTAATGTTATTTTAGGGAAATTTACACTAGGATGCTTTACTTTTATATTTGTTCAAGAGCTTTATCAGTTTGCCTCGCAGGCTCTCCGTCTGATCGTGCAATCACACTTCCATATTCCTCAGCGACTCTACTATGTTCTTCGTTAACACTCGTTCAAGGCTACCTTCGTCGCTACTAGCAGCTTAAGTCTGCGTCCAGGGCTTGAGTTTTTCCGCACGAACCCTTCTAAATAAAAACGCAGCGCAGTCTATTATTCATTCGCGAATAGGGTTTTAATAGTTCTCATTCCGTCATGATGAGTCAAATGTATCCATTTTGCAAAATCTACGCTCTAAGAATTTCGGAGCACTTCACAATGTTTTTAAGCTATCCGTGCATAATAAACAACACGCTCCAAGCTGACCTGTTTTACACTGAATTGTTTCTCTAATTTACATGTGAATATCCTACTTCTGGTACCAACTGTTATGTCGCTCTGCAGTTTTTTTTGGCTTATATTCTAGTGTTGAAAAAAGAAGTGCGGTTCTGTAAAAATAACACAGACATTTATTCGTTTCTATATCAACCAAATACTATACATTTAATCCGTTTCACGAGCTGATAATGACATTTTTATGTTCTCCTCAATTCATCTGTTCCCACCGATGCTTCTAGAATGAAGTTGATATTACAAACCATGATTCTTACCTCTGAATTACGTAAATTCAGGACTCGGTTAAGCACATACAACAATTTTTTGACTAACGAATCACTTTCTCATAGTAATAAATAATTACACTAACTTAAATCATCAAATATACCATTTTTTAGGGTTTTGTAAAATAATTTTACAAAACCCTTCTAAAATCGCGTCCTATCTGTCCGTCTGTCTGTCTGTCCGTCCGTCCGTCCGTCCGTCCGTCCGTCCGTGTGTCACAGCAGTTTTTCTCGGAAACTACTTAAGCTAGAAGCATCAAATTTTGTATGTAGGTGTAAAGTGGTGATCTCTTCAAAGTTCAACTACAAAAAAATTTATTATGTATTTAAGGGGGGTCTCCCCATATAGGGGAGTGACCCCCCGAAAAAAAAATTTCATTGAAGGTAGCCGATATGGGTATCAAATGAAAGGTCTTGATGATAACTTTTCAAAACAGGTCTTAGTTTGGCAAAGTTTGCTTCGAGGGGCGCACAGGGAGGGGAAATACACGAAAAATTTATGTCCCCCCCACTCGCGATTGGACACCTGTCATCCGAAAAATCTGAAAAAAATCAGGAATGTAGGCCTTGATGAGTATAACAACAACAAATACGTGAGAAGTCGCAATTCACTCAACTTTGTTAGTAATAGTATGATTTATCGATTTTATGTTTTCTTGAAAAAAATCTTAACGGTACCCTTAAATTCAATGAAGTACACAGATGTCTATTTATAAGATTGATTAACCCTGAAAGTTTCATAAAGATTGCATCATATTTAGCGAAGTTATAGTGGTTTGAATTTTCCTGTATTACTATGGAACAATATGCGCTGCATGTATTACTATGGCAACATATGGCTATGGAACAACATGCGCTTTTTACCGACTCAGACACTACAGTTTTGCTAGGATTTGCATGAAAATTTCAGGAATGATAGGTGTCATGAATAACTTTGAGAATCAGTTCAGCTAGTGGTATCAGTAATCGTAAAACAAAATAGTGGCTGTTTTAAATGCGAAGATTGAATAATTTTGAGTTGTTTTTTCCCAACTTCAACGTTTAAGGTGCATGCTTTGAACACTTGATTCAATTTATTGAATGACTGAAGCTGAGTACCTACAATTAATGCTCATAAGTGAAACAAGTCAAGGGGGCGGGAGGGAGCTTCTAACAAAAGGGCTTTGTAACCATTCTAGGATTCGAACAAATTGGCCATTAATCGATGATAACAGTACAGGAGAGTGGCCCCTGAAAAAAAATTCATCAAACGTAGCCGATATGAGTATGAAATGAAAGTTTTCATGGGAGCTTTTCAAAACAGTTCTTAAACTGTCAGTTTTTGCTTCAGTGGGGGCACAGGGGGGAAATACATGAAAAATGTGTTTCCTCCTTCGCAAATGGACATCTGAAATAATTATCAAGGGAGATATTTATGAGTATAACAATAACAAAAACCTCAGAAGTCTAAATTCTTTCAACTTTGTTAATAATAGTATGGTCTTCGAATTTCATAGTTTCTCCAATAAAATCGTCATTGACATGCTTCTTGACTTTATTCAATCTGGTGACTGCATTTTGAAAATTGAATACAAAACCCTTCTGACATGAGCGTAGGTCTGTTTACCCAACTTGTCTTATTCTCTGCTATCGTTTTCATATATTCTATTGTACAAGTAGTTTTCGTATTTTTTTTATGCACCGTATTTGAAGATACCATGTTGGCGTAGCTTATTTGATTTCCGAATTTCGATTGAGTTTACTGTGCACTGAATTTCAATGCAAGACACAATATACGCTCGGTTGAGGCTCGTAAAATTGAAAGAATTTTCAAATCATAGAACTCCGACATGATATACCTCGAAGTGACATTTTTCCCACTTAAAGTTATGTGCATTACAAATGGATTACTCTACCACTACTAGTTGCGACAGTTACAGTTGAGCTTTTCAATATAAAAAAGTAAAAAGAAAAAAAAAAATAGATAGAAGATATTCTGATCTCAGTTAAAAATAACATTAAATAAGTTTCAATTTCAATAGGAAATGAAAAAGAAAAAAAATATTACTGACTAAATTCCAGATATTCTACTTAGGTAAATTCAATCACTTCTGAGAAAATCATGTGTTTTAGAAGTTTTAATTTCTTTATTTGATTAAATCAATTTTTATCGTAAATTGTACATTGTTTTTTTTTTAATCTTTAAATATCAATTTATAATATTATGGTATATCTTAGTAAATAAATTCAGCTAATGTGTATTTTATTTTATCTTTCTATTTTCAATTGCATTCAAACTGCATGCAAACTGAAAAAAAAAAACAAATTATAAATTAAAACAATGAATTAATATCATACCCTTCGGTCTTTCCTTTCTCCCGACTCTAACCGGGTATAGGACCCGGTACGGTGGCAGGCTTCCACCTCAAGACATGAGCCAGCTGCCGGATACTTAAGCAATTCTTCTTTGTTTTAGGTGATATCGCGGGTTGAGTGGCCCAAGCAGAGTGCTTCTTTATGGCATAGCGTTATGCAATCAAATTGTATAATTCTATGGCATAAATTGGTCACCGGGGTACTCCCCTTCTGATCGGAAAGTTCATGCAATTCAAGTTGTATGAGTTTTCCACTCAGAAGAGGAATACCTGGCCACTGCAACAGAATCTATATGGATTTATTCCGGTTGGGTGGGTGCGAAGGGGCTCTACCACCACCCGATTGCCCCTCTCTCATTTGTGGGCCATGAACTTCGTCGGGTAATGACGAGGTTACCCCAAGTCCGCCTTTCTTTTCAGGTTCCACTTGTTCTCGGAACAAGTTCTATCTCCCTCGGTGTAGTTATCTACACTCTTTGCGACTTCGGTTGCCTCTGGATCTCCAACCAAATTCGTGAGTGCGAAATTTTTTTGTAGTGGGTCCTCGTGCTGGGGAAATGAACCCGCCCCACGACACCGCAATGCTAGCCTGCCAGCGCATTCACGCGTCTCCAGACGAGGGCATTCTCGGCAGATACCGACACCTTCTTCTGCCGAGGCAGCAGACCATCGCTGCGGTCCTTCACGGACATTTTTGAACATCTTATATTCACGACATTTTCGAAACAGTCCTTAAACTGACAGTTTTTGCTTCATTCGGGGCACGAAAGATGTGTTTCCCCCCTCACGATTGGACACCTTTGATTTAAAAAAAAATGAAAATTAAGGGAGATATTTATGAATACAACAATAAGCAATACCTCAGAAGTCAAAATTCGTTGATATTTGTTAATAATAGTATGATCTTCAAATTTCACATTTTCTCCAATAAAAACGAATGGATGCCTTTAAACCCAACCTTACACAAGGTCCTAATACTCTGTGAGTTTGATGAAATTCGTATCATATTCAAGGAAGCTATATTCATTTGAAATTTCGCCAATTACAACAAATATAATACACTATTTTGTTGTTTTATGGACTTTCCATGGAACCAGACACTGCAGTTTTGACTTGATCTTCTTAAAATTTCCAGATAAGATCCAATCTTATGAATAGTCATTTGTATATCAAATTTCGTTGAATTCAAGGGTACCGTTGAGATTTTATTCAAGAAAATGTAAAATCGATAAATCATACTATTACTAACAAAGTTGAGTGGATTTCGACTTCTCATGTATTTGATGCATTGTTGCACCCTCAAAGGCCAACATTCATGATTTTTTTCAGATTTTTCGGATGTAAGGTGTCCAATCGCGAGGGGGGGTACGCGAAAAGTTCGTACATTTTCCCTTCCCCTGACGATACTGATACGGTAATTTTAAGACTTGTTTTGAAAAGATCTCATTAAGACCTTTCCAACGACTTCCTACACGACTGTCAATGGTGAAAATTTTTTTTGAAGGGTCACCTCCCGAATGGGGAGACTCCCCTTAAATCCCTTTGAAAAATTTTGCCACCCCAAAACTTTCAAGAAGTCGTCACTTCTGACCCTTTCACAAAGTTTAATGGCTGTAACTTCTATAGTTTCGGAGAAAAAGTGCTGTGCCATACAAACGGACGGACACAGGTCGTGATTGCAATAGGGTTTTGTATTTTAGTACAAAACTCTAAAAATACCATAATACCCTCTTAATATATGAAATCTAGCGTAATGGGGCAAAATTAAAGTAGCTTATGAAGTCAATGCACCAAAATACAAAACTTTGAAATCAATTTTTAGACGAAAATATATTAACCTCAAATTTATTGGCAATTGATATAATTTCACTTAACTTATTAGTTGCTAATTTTTCCTGTGAGCTAGAAATCGATTGGATCATAAATTTCTGAGCAATTTATTAATGAAAACATCGAAAGTAGGATGCTCGATAGAAGGCAGTTTATTTTAAAATGATGCGTAATTTATCTGTAATAATAAAATGTGAGAATAATTGAAACTATTTCAGGAAAAAATTTCGCATTCTAGGCTCATCGCCGAGCTAAATTTGTGTTTTACAGTGTATTCTTGAGAACAACTGCTTGAACTGCTCAATTCTTACTGACTGAATTACTGGTATTATTTACTAAGCAAGTAACCTGTTCATAGTATTGAGTGTGAGGTTCATCACTTTCAATTTCACTATACACTCTTAGCAAATAATTCAATCTCTTTCAGTGCATAAAATTGATGCCAATATTCTCTTAAATAAATAAAAAGCTCCAGTTAAGTTGCTCCGACAGAGAAAACAAGAAACAATTACTCTCTGTTTACGTGCATCTCAAACCCAGATGAACGAGTAGCTTTACATGTGGATAAAGTGAACTAACCGCGAAGAAGAACGAGGCAAATACCAGAGTTAGGCGAGGTGTAGTTAATCATCATCCCACTTCGGCGATGTGTGGCGCAAGCACAATACAATCAACTGGTCAGTATTGGCGCGCGGCCAAGCGCAAAGCAATAGTGAATGTAAAACGGATCGTCTCCTACCACACCCAACAGAATATGTGCGCCTGCGCGACGTCAATTGCACTGCAATGGCAACAAGATTTTCAGATGACTTATTTTTTCGCGATTTCTTTACGGTCTCCTACGTTTCAGTCGCATTTTAATAAATGTTATGTTCATTGCACTCACACTATTTTGATTTATCTCAGCATAAAAACTTGCCTGGAAATTACTTTCGATTTCACATGTGGAGCGTTGAGAATTTTCCCACTATGAAGCTGTTAAAATATTTCCTTGAAATTAAAACATTTCTTAAAAGTTCACGCTGTCCAAGAATGTTTATTGCTTCATAAATAAGTGAAGCAATTGTATTCTCAGACATAGTTTCGTAAAAAGAAAAATTACAAATTTTTGGTATTAGGCATCCATAATTATTTGGATTTACAGCTTGTTACAAATTCGAGTTACCCGCTTAAGTCTTTCGTTTAGGTCAGGAAATTAAAAGAACAATTCTCTCTAATTTTTTAGCATTAGTAGGATACCAAATAATGTTTACACTAACCTAAAAACATTTTTCTCTTCTACCAAGCCAGGCGATGGACCACTGAAGGCCTTGAGTAAGGATGAAGGCAGTAGATTAAATAAATACTAAGTTGGCGTTACCATTCGGTCCAGTCAGTTTTCGATTGAGCATTTAGAGTCCCAGCATAAAATTATGGTGAAGAATAGCTGTAGACTGGTTCAGTATGTCTGCGTATCTGCAAACTCTTATTTGGGTTCTTGTACTTATCGCTTTACTTTTTGCTCCTCTTTTGTATGCCTTCTTATTCTTTAAGAAAATGTTTCATTCAACAAAATCGACGGCATCAGCATGACTTATATGGAGCACTACGACATGATTTTATGACTCAATACTTTGTTTCCTGTTTTGCAAGAGTTTCCATTGGATGTCTTTCTTGTAAAGTTGATGTCAATGGAAAACAAGAATTTTTGCAACTTTTGCTTTTAGCTAACTGATTTTGCAATGTTTTCTTGTTGAATTACCTATAAACGATTTGTCATAGAAAAATTAAAAGTAAATTTATTTTATGCCAGGAGGTTTATCCTGAATATCTTGGCAGTATGGAAATTTTCTTAAGGCATTGATAAAGAAAAAAATTTATAATGATAGCACATCAGAGAAAATTTTTTAAATTAGGAAATACTGACTCAACAGCCTGAAACTGGGCATTCAATCAGTGACTGATAAATAAAGTATAAAAATCCACCAACTAAACAATCAATTTATGAAGATCTATTGGATTGGTGAAAAGAAGATTTTACATGAAACTGTATTAAGTTTGACTTAAAACTTAAGCCATTAGCAATCGTTGTGTGCTTCATGTTTGCGTAGAAGTTCTATTAATCAACTACGTGTGAAATATCCTATGCTAATTACGATTATGTTTAATTGATTGGCTTTTGATTTATTGTATATTAATAAATATACTAAAATTGGAACTACAAATTCAATCGTATGCAAAGATATAGTAACTTCAACTTCTTGATTTCTTACTTTTTATGTTTTATTACCGTCTTTCATGATCTTAAAACTCGAAAAATAACTGCGAAAGAAAGAGCTCCTCATTTCCATTGATATTCTAAAGTAAAAGTCAAAAGTGCTTTATTCAATACCAATTATAATAAATTTTCAAAAGTACATATAAAGCGATTTCCAATCCATGAATATTCTTCAACTTAACAGCCCAAATAGCTCTCCAAATTTATACTTTATCAATCAAAACCATTAAATCAAAAACCAATACCAAATTCAAATTAATTCAAATTATTACATATTCTATGATTCAATAGGAGAAAGGAGAAAATACCAAACAACACAATTGAAAAATTATTTATAATTTAAGCACAAAGGTGAACTTTTATCCTATGGCTAATATGTTATAACCTAATTCTAATAAAATTCAATCAAAAACCTTATCTAATACTAAAAAAGAACAGCTATTACAATATCCCTTACCTAAGCGTCAAACCTTATCTCTAAACCTAATACACGTCTAATAAATATAACATATGCCTTTCCTAAATATTGAAACCTATTCCAAACAACGCAATAATGAGCTGAAACTGAAAAGTATGCAACGAAAAATACAAAATAAAAAAAAAAATAACCAAGAATAATTTAGACATTGTCATTCAGCCACTAATACCTAGATGGCTCCGGCTCAGCTCAACCAGCCTCAACATATCTAGGAAATGAGTATGTCCATTGGAATTGTTGGTCTTGTGAATCTCTCTCTCTCTCTCTTCTTACTGGTGGCCCGTCTCTATATGTGATATATAATTGAGACACCGTCAGAATCAAAAACATATCGATTCATGTCCAAATACACGAATGTTTCGGGAGGAATGAAGCCAGTAGTGGGATGTCTCAATATACCCGTCTGTAGGGTAGAATGGCTTTGAAATCCATGGATTTTCGCTTAAAGCTACAAATCTTGCGATATGATTCCGAAGCAGTCACAATATGAAGATATCGACACATGTCACTTAAGCAAATTGATAGATTCTTCTATTCGATATGTAGTGCTTTCAATCCATCTCAGGCGTTCTGTACAAACCAGTTCATGCACAAAGAAATTTACTTTCAGAAGCTGTTAATTTTTTCATAGTACTAGCACTCTGATTGTACCGGATCTATCATCCATATGTCAAATCTAGTCTTACCTGGGTCTTGTAACAGATAACTTTGACATTTTCATCATTGTATCTGTAACGAAAGAGTCTTCAAAGGGCCATGACTACTTTTCGTGCTTTACTGAGCATAATTCTGACATATTCAGTATAGTACAGATATTGATCAAGATGAATGCCAAGATATTGAAAATAAAATTTATATAGAACCCGTTATGAACTACTTTTACCAGCCATAATGTGGAAATTCTTCCAATAACGTTAAAGGTCTTGACTGGTTCTCAGCAGCGTTGTCCAAAACAAAAATAGTTTCACACTTCTCCGAATTGATTTTCATTTGCAAATAGTCGGTGTGCAGCTGCACAGCATCAAACATTTGATGAAGATTGCTCTTGACTATTGTAGCTTTTCAGTCTCCTGTATGGATGCTCAGATCATCAGCAAACGCTACCGATGATCGTGTTGGCGAGACACTAAAATCAAAGCCATTCAAAAGCTTCTGAATGAATGTTGAGAAAGGCAAGGGCGCTGTAATTTTTTCCAGTTGTAAACCATTCAAGGCCTTAAAGTTCAGTTACAATAAACGATTTCCCGTATAGCATATTGCACATTATAGCAAGAAGGTGTCTGGGAAATCTGCTCTGAAAGAGTTTAAAAATTAGTCCATCTAACCACACTGTATTGAAGGGTTCCTCCATATCAATGAGATACACTCCAACACATTTTTTGTTGTCTAGTTTCAAAAAGGTATCTGAGGTTACTTTCGTTACTACTTATATGGTCAAATGCCTGGCACAAAAACCAAATTGGCAATTCGGCATCAACTTATATTTCTCAATGTGGTCGTTGAATGCTTTGTTTAGTATCACTTCAAACATCTTGCTGATGTTGGACAGCAAGCTGATTGGGCGATAGCTTTGAGGGTACTAAGCTTCTTATCCTTTCTTTGCGATTGGTAACTCCTTTGCGTTTACCACTCATTTGGGAAATACGAGCTGATCAACATATTGTGAACAATATGCAATAATTCCTAATAGCAACCTCAGCCAAATGTCGGGAACTGTATTCGGGATAGCGTCAGTACCAAATGATTCCTTGTTATTTATCCTGCAAAATGGTTAACGCATAACATCATAGATGACAAAATAATCAATAAGATTCAAGCTTGCTATGAGGTCAGGTGTTAATATTTCATTGAAATGAAGAATAGATTCACAATTTCAGCTTGATTTGAAGTTGGAAATATTTACTTCATCGGCCTTTGAAAGTATTTGGCTCCCTCTCTCAGGGTTCGATAGATGAACTAACTCAAAATTTGTTTCTATCAGGGCAAGTTTTTCTAATCCAATGCTTATAATCCTGTTTCCATTTCTATCCGGAGCCGTACTATCAATTTTGATACCAGCCCTATCAAGAATACTTATCTCATCACCAGCGACTTTAGGATTTAATACTCGCACTCGAGATTTCTTACTGAATAAACTACTCACTTTCGTGAAAATGCCATCTAGGTCCTGTGGGTTTATACTTCATGGTTTTTTCCCCGATTGATTGCTGATCTCACTCCTGAAGGATGAACGGATTAAGTTCCGGACATTCTTCAAGTGTAATTCCAACAAAGCCAACGAGGGATGGTTGTAGTACGAAAATCGCCGATAAATATAGTTGAAGCTTATGAGAAGAAGGCTTTAAAATCTTTTTAACCTTGCGATGGCTGATATTTTATCTCCTTCCATATTGTTTCGAAGTTTAATCTTGGGAACTACTTTCTCAATCGTTTCACCTTCTCTAAGTTCGACAAATAAATAAATATTTCATTAATAGTTAGATTCCTGTCGTTAGAAGCCATTGATCAAACGTTGCCATCATCAAAAGGAGGACATTGCTTCTGGTACTCTCGATTAAACTCCTTTTGAAAGTTGCCCCAGTCTGTTTTTTGATATTCAACCGATGATTTTCATGTTGAACTGAGATGACTAAGACATCACCCCTTTGATGATTGATTTCTATTACGATTGCATTAAGGTTGCTTTCGTAAGAAAGCACCTGTAGCTTTTGTTGAGGCCTAGTAAAGCTGAATTCAAGCCTTTCATCAACAATGCAGAGATCTAAATATGAATTTGTCCTAGGGTATGTTGGGAACTCCGACCCATATAGATTGCACATGTATTCAGTTTGATTCTCTGTTATCGACGATTTTAGGAATACACATCTTGTATTATTGTTGGCATTCAGCCATGATGTATGTTTGGCATTCGGGCCACCGGCAAGAATATAGTAACTATGGAGCTTGTTCAATTCAAGTATTTCAAACAAGGAACTGAGTTCTTTCTTGAACCTGAGAACATTTTAACCAGTTGCATAGGCAGAGATAACGAAATGATTATTTCCACCTGGGATCGATATTTTGATAACGGACACTTCAAAGAATTCAAAGTATTTGAATTCATCATTTTCAATATTTTGGAAATCATAGGGTCTTATGACCAGTATCCCGATACCACCTCCTTCATCACCTTCTAGCTTATCGTTTCTTATGGATTTCAAATCTTTGAATGTCATGGAGTGCCATGAATTTAGGTTGTTTCAGTGAGAAGCATGATGGCACGGTTTTGCTTAGCAACTAATTCGAGGAGACAGTCACGTTGGTGTAGAGTAATAATAGGGTTAACGTTGGTCGAGATGAGACAAAGCTTATCCACGAAAATGTGATTGGATGAAAAACTATTTTGAAGCATATTGGCCTAAAGGTTGAAAAACAAAATTGAATTTTTAGCGTTGCTTATTCATTCGTTCCGAGAGAGATTCAAGCTATTGGTAGATTTTGAAAAGTAGCTCATTGTTACCACTGACATTATTTATTTTATTTACATTGTTGCCTGCGGTTTTCTAGTAGCAAATGCAAATGATGCTCCGGGCTTGACGAATTCGGAAGGTATGACACTGCGGTGTAGTTGGGTTTGTTATGGGGAAAATTTAACTTTTGCATCTTGATATCGAAGAGGTCATCGATATGATGCTGGATGGCCAATTATACTGCCCTTGACCCAGTATAATATTTCTTCTGGCTCCATCTAAGCCAATTTGCATTTACCGCGGGGTATAAATAGCTTTACATCTAATACGGCGATAGTGCATGGCACAATTAGCAGCCAAATTACCGAATCTTTGGCATCCGCAACACTCGTTGACCTCAGTTTTTTGAAGATGCTCCCACCTCACAACTCTAAAGTTCAAGTACCTTACGTTCAAAATTTGTTCCAAATAAAATGGTACTCGTAATATCTTGCCTTCAATAGTTGATCTCCATGTAGGAAAATTTTCACACTAATGGATTTGACAGCTGGTGCTGCTTTTTTTAGAACGTTTCAAGGAGAAATGCTGGTTGATAGGAATACCCTTGGAGGCTAGCATTCTTTGGGGAGTTCCGCCCCCTCCTACGCGAGGAAATTTCCAAAGGTGGAATGCCAGCCGACAAGAGTACTCTTGGAGGCTAGCATTCTTTGGGGAGTGCCGTCCCCACGGACCCGAGAGTATGGGGGGCACCGTGAGGTTCCCTCCTGGGATGACAGGTGACGACTCTGATTGGATCTGGACTGCGCTTTGGACAATGAACTGGAATTGATGCTTTGGGCTGGCGAATGTGATGGCTTGGACCTAGTGGCTTTGCACAGTAGCGCCGAGGTGACACTCGGGTTTAAATGGCTCCAATTCAACTGTCATACCGTCTGCGACCCAGTGAAACCTTGGAAGGTCTTGGAGTACGTTCGAAGCTCGCACCTTTGGGTTGGTGGTGTAGGTTCAGTTGAGACGGACTCATGATTAGCGCTGGTCTGGCTCTGAGCACTTGTCCCCATTAGGACTTGTGCCAACCCTCGTATGGCCTCCTTGCTCTGCAAAGATAATTATGGGACCAAAAGGGCGACTACACACACAAACAGAGATAGCTGCCCCGAGGGGAGACCCAATAAAACTGGAGCAACTAATGACATCTAAAAATGATCAAAAAAGTCCAAAAAAGAAATAAAAAATAATAACGATAACGCAACCAGCGTTTGTAGCTACTACTAGCTAACAGTACATCGAGAGCAGTACTAACCATGGAAAAGCGGGAAACTCTGCAGGACGCTTCAGGTGCTCGAGCGGTGGAAGATAGTATAAAGAGCATCGAAAATTCGACATAGCAAAGAAACATCCTGAAGCGAACGAGGAGATTGCGGCACGAAAATCAACGAGTGGCCAGACCAATAAAGTGACGTTGTGTGATTGCGCCGCCAACGTCGAAAATGTGGCGAAAATACTGCATTCGGAAATGGAAAGCGATAACCTCTCCCAAGAATGGTTCGAAAGTACAATTGCCACTATTCCAAAAAACGGGAGATGTTCTGAAAGAATACAATCTGCATGCGACTCCCCAAAAATCAGCAAATCTGTAAAGGTTGGGCTCCTTGAACTAGAGGAGCTCCTAGATCGCATGGGGCACTATCAGAGGAGCAGAAGGCTAAAGAGGCACTGGAGGCGAAATCTAAAGACCACATGCAGATAGCCCTACCAGTGAAAACCAAGAAAAGAATGGCGTCTAGCTCAATCGAAGGAGATCGGGATAAAAGAAGGAAGGAAGAGGCACTTGATGGGTGTGGAGCACCAGATCACGGGTTCCAGATAGTGCTTACAAAAGGAGCGAAGAAAACCGCAAAGAAACTCCTTCAAAAAGTGCCAGAAAGTAAAGTTCGCACGGACGCCTAATCAGAAAAAGGACCTGATGCAAAACAGGAGAGGCTGGAGCCCCGACAAAGACCCCGGCAGCAGGCACTGCTCATAAAGCTCCAAGATGACCGATCCTACATGGAGGTACTGCGGGACATCAAGAGAAACGTATGGCCCGAAGACACCAATACTACCATTTAAGTAGTACGAACAACGCAGTCGGGCCACATACTGGTCCGATTCGGAGCAGAGTCCGGCAATAAGGAAGCATTCTGTGACGCAGTAAAGAAAGTCCTCGGCAAACACGCAACTATAGCCTCGCTCAAACATTGACTGCGTTACGAATCTGGCCGAGGTAGAAGAGGCCATCAAAAGGGAGTTCCCTTGCATGGGGAGGATCAAAGCGAGACTGGCACTAGAAAACATCAGGTGATAACGCATGGCCATAGTTGACTTGACCGAAAAGGACGCCGAACAATTCCTGCACAAGGGCAAAGTAAGAATAGGTTGGGTTGTCTCTAGGATACGGCAAAGAGCAACGCCTCTTCAATGTTTCAAATACCTTGGCTATGGTCACACCGCACAAGTATGCAAAGGACCCGATAGGAGTTCCCTATGTTGCAAATGTTGTGAAATTGGACATAAAAAAAAGAGTGTGCGAAGGAGGCACACTGTACTCTTTGCAAGGATGTTTATCCAAAACCGAATTTTGGACACGTCTTAGGATCAGGAAAATGCCGGGTTTTTCAGGAAGCCCTAGCGAAGGAAAAATCAGAATTCCGATGACCCGCATCCTGCAGCTAAACGTACACCGCAGTTCAACCGCCCAAAATCTGCTTGAACAGTTTGCGAGGGACATGAAAACCGACTTCTTGCTGCTGACTGAGCAACACCATGATAAAAGTCCTGTATCATGGTATTCTGATGAAGCTGATACTGCCGCCACATGGATTCGGAACAGTGGTTTCCAAGCGGAGAGTTGTGGATGGGGGGATAGTTTCATGTACCTTCGACGCTCAGGGACCACCTTCTATAGTGTGTTCGTAACGCCGAACGAATCGATATCATCTTTTCAAGCCAAGCTTAATGCTTTGGAGGGCGCTGTCTCGAACGCAGAGGGCAAAGTGCTCGTTGGGGAAGACTTCAACGCTAAAGCAATCGAATGGGGCATGCCTCAGATGGATCCGCGGGGAAAACAAATCCTAGAAATTGCGGTCAGGATGGCCCTCGTCGTACTAAAATCCAGAAATACGCCGACTTTCCGCCGTATTGGCTGTGAGGGAACCATACTGGACATGGCATTCGCCTCAGAGTCCTTAGTACGGAGGAAACACAACTGGAAAGTATTAGAGGACGACTCAGCTAGTTATCATCAGTGCATTCTGCTTGTGATAAGTGATGTTGTCTCCCGACGTCCGTGCTCTCGGCTTTCTACAACTGGATGGAACATTGGAAGGATGAACGTCAAGAGGTTCGCCAAGGTGCTCACAGCAGGTGAGCCGCTGCAGGAAGCTTCGAAGGGGACGGAAAAACTGGCAGCTCAAGACGTGGTGCACTCTACTATGAGCATAATTACGACTGCTTGCTGCACTTCTATACCCCGTCAAAAACCCCGGAACGGTGAACTCCCAGTGTACAAGTGGTCAACGGAAATCGCTGAAAAGCGAAGGGAGTGTCACAAGCTTCGACGTGAGGCTCAACGGGTGCGGAAAGGTGATGAGGCATGCAACTGGGTGGCAGCATATAAGTTGGCTCGCGGTTTTGGCAAGACCTAGTGGACAATGTGAACAAGGATCCGTGGGGCCTTGGCTACAAGCTAGTTATACGGAAGCTTGGTGCCATACGGAAGCCTTGTGTGCATGACGCGGAAAAGATGGACGTGATAGTGCGAGGACTCTTCCCCGACCATCCCGTCCGTGTTGACGCTGTCCATGGTGAAACAGCAGTCGAGTGTCCACTCTTCACACAGGCGGAACTGGAGGAGGCAGTCCTCTCATTGAAAGCGAGGAAGGCACCAGCTCCAGATAGTGTTCCGACTGAGTTGTTGCGGCTCATCTATCAGCATTGTCCTGACTTGCTGCTCAGCACTTTCAACGCTTGCCTACGGGACGGGGTTTTCCCGGTAGGATGGAAGGTGGCGTGGCTCGTGCTGATCAGCAAGGGGAAGGGAAATCCTGAATCGCCGTCTGTAACCGCCCGTTATGCATGCTAGACACGGCTGGGAAAGTGCTAGAGAAACTCATCAAGGGAAGACTCACTGACGCGATTCGTGCTGCTGGGGACCTATCTCCGCCTTTAGCGCAGGACGTTCTACCATTGATGAGATTGCAGAGGTGGCAAGCGTGGTCCAAAAAGCAGAAGCAACAAGCGACGGATCGTCCTGTTGGTGACACTCGACGTCAGGAATGCCTTCAACTCCGCTAGATGGGTGGATATTTTGGGTACGCTGAAAAACTCTTTTCAAGTTCCAGAATATCGAATGCGGCTTTTGAGGAACTACTTAAACGACCGAAGCCTGCTCTACGACATGGCACAGGGCCAACGAAGGATGGAAATTGCATCGGGTGTTGCTCAGGGATCTATCCTTGGTTCGTACCTGTGGAACTTATCTTACGATGGGCTACTGAGACTTGAGATGCCAGATGAGTCGTGCTTGGTCGGTTATGCGGGTGATGTTGTGGCTCTGGGCGCTGAACGCACCGTTGAACAGGCGCAACTTACGCAAGGTATGCTAATGCGCCGGGTGAGGGACTGGATGACTGCTCGCGTGCTCAGTTAAGCACTGGAGAAAACCGAAGTGGTCATCTTGAGAAAAAAGAGAATTCCTTAGAGTAAGGATGACCAGTATTGGAAATACACGAATCGAATCAAAGCCTTCGGGGAAGTATCTGGGGATACTGACCGACTCGAAGATGAGTTTCTCTGAGCAAATCAGGGCAACGACTGAGAAGGCTTCTTCGGGAATATCGGCTCTGAGTCAACTTATGGTGAACGCAGGGGGACCCAGCCCATCAAGAAGACGCCTCTTCATAAGTGCTGTAGGGTCAGTGCTACTGTACGGAGCAGAGGTATGGGGCAATGTTCTCAGCAAGGAAGTATACCGAAAATGCTTGGCACAGGTACAGAGGAGCACTGGGAATCGCTTCTTCTGATCGGACAGTCTCTGACTCGGTGGTGAGAGTGATTGCAAGCGTGATACCTGTCACCCTCCTTGCTTGAGAGCGCCGTGCTATTTACTTGTGCCAAAACGCGGATGCGAGGGAGATGGTTGTCCGCGAGGAGAGACAGCGCCCGCTCAACGATTGGCACCAGTCTTGGGTCAACTGAACGAAGGGAAGGTGGACTGTGCGCCTCATCCTGGATGTGATATCTTGGCGAAATCGAAGGCATGGTGAGACTGACTTCTATCTAACCCAGCTTTGAAGCAAGCATGAGTGTTTTCAGTCTTATCTGCACAAGATCGGTAAGTCACGGTCTCCTGATTGTCGGTTTTGCCCAGAAGAGGAGGACAATGCCTGTCACACATTTTTTGCGTGTACCAAATGGGCCAGGCTGCGAAGGGAACTCTACAGGGAGACGGGAAAGCTCACCCCGGATAATATAGTTGCGGTGGTGCTTGAATCGGTTGACAAATGGAACCAGGTGGCACATTATGCTCGGGCAGTCCTAAAATATAAAAGGGACTCACAACAGCTAGAGGCGCTGGGGCTGGGAGATCGCTTTTCTGGCATTTCCTCTTCCCCTCTCCCTTTCTGCTAGAAAAGGGATCCCCCAGCTTGAGGGCGCCTCACGGCGTAACAAAACGAGACCTTGCTCGAAGTAATGTGTCTAACGATTCCAAGCTGGGTTCTCAGATTGAACAGGGAGGTGTTAAGTGAGTAGTCCAGTCACTTTCTTGTAGGCATGGGAGTCACACACTCTGTGCATAAATGCCCTACCACAAAAAAAGGAGATCAACTGTATTCTCCCCCAGTCTAAGCCCTTCAACAGGAAGGTCTGATTATTCTCCGCCTTTGGCGTGTGTGTGAAAATGGGAGCTTTCGCACTATTTAGAACAACTTTGGCTAGCTTAAAATCAGCCAATGTTTTTGTTTATACTTTTTGCTGCAAAGAAACCCATTTCACATTGTACTCCAGATGTTACCTCTAATTATGTTTGAAGTATAGTGGAAAAATAACAGATTGTGTAGACAGAACTGCGCTTATGTCGAAAGAGTTTTGTACTTAATTTACGATATGTGTATAAATAGAATGATTTAACTGCTATAAAAGAACTCCATTTTAACCAGCCAATATTATGTTCCAATATTACTGAAATCATTGACTGATCCTAATCTTAAATGTATTTTTGTTATTATTTATTATAATTTGGAGAAGATCTAATCAAAAGTGTAGTGTCTGGTTCAATGGAAAGCCGATGTAGTAGAAAAATCGTATATGATTTTTGCAATCGGAGGAAATTCAAATGGCTATAACGATGATAAATTTTATTGTAGCTTAGAGATTAAAATGATATTTTGAAAAACTACATAAATTGCTAATTTCATATAATTTCATATATTAATTAGCAAAGTTCAACGAATTTCCGCCTCTTAGTTATTTGTTAGTGGATCTAGCTCCTTGATGTTTAGGGCTTTCTGAAATAAATTTTTAAAAACCTACTAATTTCCCATCCTATCTGTCTGTTTGTCCACCCAACCTTCTATCTGTCCATTCACCCGTCTGTCTGTCCATGTATCCGTTCTTCATAAGAAATTTCTTCCGAAACTAGAGAAGCTACACAGTTCCGGCTGTGAAAAGGTCAAAAGTGGTGGTTTCTCAGAGTTTAGGCCTTATCAAATATATCCAAATTTTTTAAGGGGCTCTCCCTTATAACGAAGGGGCATTAAATAATTTTTTTCATTGAATGTAGTATCAAATGAAAGGTCTTAGCACTTTCAGAATCTGGAAAATAAGTCATTTTTTGCACAAGGAGTTCAGGAGGGGGGATGGGGGTGGTTGAGCAAAATGCATCAACAATATTTGTGTCCCCTCCCTACACGATTGGATACACTTGAGCCGAAAAGCCGAAAAAAAATCACGAAAGTAGGTATTTATGAATCCAAGGTCAACAAATACCTCAGAAATCAAACCCCACTCAAATCTGTTAATAATGGTATGATTTGTAAATCTAACATTTTCCCCTAAAAATTGCAACGGTGCCCTTAAACTTCTTACGTTTTACCATTTAGGTACGTTGATATACGACCCTTATGCCTACAAAATTTCATGGAAATCAAATCTAATTTAATGAGTTATCACCATTTCAACCGTATGGAATACAAAAACAATAACACATGTTGATAGTTAATACATATTTCAAATCTTATTTTCTTCAGATTTTCATGAAAATTTAAGGAAAAGTGGTCTACGTGAATATGTTCAATGGGCCGAGCATTCAGAAAAATTATTTGACGTGGAACAAAATCGCGGCTGTTTTGTGCTTCTGAAAGCAACTGCATCTTTTGGATGAATTTGAACGATTTCTTAAACAAGTATTGGATAAATAATTCGAATCATCGATTCATGGCATCAAAAAAACAATTTTTGAGCTCTAGAATGGTTACAATGCCCTTCTGTTAGAAGTTCTCTCCTACCTCCTCTACTTGTTTCACCTATGAGTATTAATTGAAGGTGCTCATCTTCAGTCATTCATTATATTAAATCAACTGTTAAAAGCATGTACCTTAAACGTTGAAGTTGGGGAAAAATTCAATTCAATTCAATTCAAATTATTCAATCTTCGCATATAAAACAGCCACTATTTAGTTTTATGATTATTGATACCACTAGCTGCACCAATTTTAAAAGATATTCATGATACCTATCATTCCCGAAACTTTCAGGCAAATCCTAGCAAACCTGTCGTGTCTGAGTCCTAACCTAACTCAAGCATCCGCAAATACTCGTATATTGAACGCCTTGGAGCGATGGATCCTGATGCGAGTAATCGGAAAGAAGCTAGACGGGGAAAAATGGTGCATACGATACAACCAAGAGCTGTATGAAATTTTTGATGAAACGGAGGTCTCAACGATTGTAAGACTGCGGAGGCTGCAATGGGCTGAATACATGAATCGTATTTACGAACTACGCATGCCTAAAAAGGTATTCGCTGGGAGAACTCAAGGCCGGGGACCAAAGTGGAAACCGAGGAAACGTTGGTCTGACTCGGTCGACGAAGACACTTCATCGCTGATTGGATTTTGAAATTGGAGGACACGGTCACTGGGCCGAGACAGTTGGAGGCGCTATTTACAGGAAGCGAAGGCCCGAGAGGGGCTGTAGTGCTACAAAGAAGAAGATATGTTTCCATAGTAATACAGCGTATATTGTTCCATACTTATGCAGGAAAATTAAAACGGCTATAACCTCGTCAAGTAGCATTTGATCTTTATAAAACTTTCAGTACAGGTCATTCTTATAAATAGTCATTTGTGTACTGAATTTAAAGGTTTAAAGGTAAGAATTTATTCAAGAAAATTTCAAATCGATATTTCATACTGCTACTAACAAAGTTGAGTCAATTTTGACTTCTCACGTATTTGTTGTTGTGGAACTCATAAAGCCCTAGATTCACGATTATTTTCAGGTTTTTCGGATGATAGGTGTCCAATTTCGAGGGGGATGCGCGAAAAGTCCGTATATTACCCCTCCCCCTCCCTCCACGGTACTGATGAGGCAATTCTAAGTCTTTTCTATATGACGAGACCCCCTTAAACCCCTTTGAAAAATTTTTCACCCCAAAACATTCAAGAATTTCTGATCTTTATACAAAGTTTCATGGCTATAGCTTCTATAGTTTTGGAGAAAGACTGCCGTGACATACAGACGGACACAGGTCGTGATTGCAATAGGGTTTTTTTTTGTGCGAAACCCTGAAAATTCAAAATTTTCCGCAAACGGAAATTCCAATGAGGGTATCATACTCGTATACATCTATGCTGGTAGGTTAACAGTTAAAGCTCAACCCAACAATGATGAGCCATTTCTCATAATTTTAGTTAACATTGAAAAGTTAAATAAAACAATCAATCAACTACTTAGGAAATCAGAACATTATTTTCCAGATTAAGTTTAAGGAATTTGTCCAAATAATTTCGCACACAGCCACGAACCAAGAGATGGGCTTCGTGTCATCTCTATTACCGCCAACTAGATCGCAACACTACATCGACGTGTTAATTTCTTGATTTTGTTGTGAGGAAACTACCGAATATTTTCCTTCTTTGTGAAATGAAGCTCACCGTTTTCTCTAGAGAGTGTGGTCTAGTACTGAGTCGGAATTTATCATAAGTCGTTGATTGATAATGTTATCGTATGTCTTTCTATGTTTTTATATTTCAAGTCTTCTGGGATGTCGAGTCTCAGACCTTTTCTTTGTTTTTTGTAACTATGTCGTATAGATTTTCATAGTGTCATGCTCATGTCCTTGGGTTTGCAGGTGTGTTGTACGGATGAATTCTGCCCTGTTGTGTAGAAAATATCGTTAGTGCTCTTTGTATCCTGTCGTTAGTTTCCATGTTGTCCTTCTTATGTACAGAATGTCGCACTCCTTACATTTCAGTTTGTATATGCCACTGCTCTTGTATATTGATGTGTCATTCAGTATTGGTTTCAGTTTGTTTCTAATGTTGTTGCTAAAATATTTTTGAGTGCAGTTTGTGTTTCTTGAAGAATTTTTAAAGTTTGTATGTCTCTTGGCCTGTGTATGTTAACAAAAACCACTGTTGGCCGTTCTTGTGCATTTCAGTAAGTTGACGTTCCTGTTTTTGTTTGTAAAATGTGATAAGTTTGTCGTTGCCGGGTTGTTGGTATCAGTGATTACCAGCTATTCTGTAGATGCTACTCAGTTCATTAGAGTAATTAGTAGGAATCGTAGGGATGGAGTAGAGTCTCAGTATTATTGATCTATACACTGCTAGTTTGTGTCGGACGGGGTGGTTAGATGATACGTTTATGGTATGACCAGCTGCGGTTAATTTTCCGCATATGTTGTGGCTTTTAATCCATATAGTTCAGCTGTCCGTTCTTTTCTTTTTTTATAGTAAACTTTTTATTTGGGTGTACTTCATTATATGGTTACGTAGTTCGTCTTGTTTTTTTTTCTCATGACTAAGTAATGATGAAACAGTAATCTTCAATATCTTTTGTAAAATGTCGTATCGAATTTTTCACCAATTTTGGGTGTAGAGTCTTCTTTCAAAGATTGTAAGAATATTTATGACATTATTGAGGACATTGGGAGTCCCATACCTAGACGGTCCTTGGCAATGTACGTTTTGTTATTGAATCTAAAATAGTTCTGCATGGTTGTGGTCTTTATGAGATTGAGTAGTTGATCTGTAAATCGTTCGTTGACTGTTATTGAATCCAAGTTTTTCTGTTAGAATGGTCAGTGTCTCATCAGCGGGTATAGGCGAGTAAAGGTTGGTGATGTCCAGTGATAAAATTTGACAAGTGATAGTCAATATTAGAGGGATGGTGGGGTTCGCTGGAAAGTGCATGGCGTTAGCCAGTATCGTAGCAGAGTACCGTGATAATTGGTACGCAGTAGCTGGGTGGTAAATGACCGGATAGGGATATAAGGTTTGTGGAGCTTTGCTATTGTTGTAAAGGTTAGTGTGGTTGAATTTAGGTTTTTGTTGCGGTGCTTGATATTAGAAGAAATGATTAGCGGAGATTTTATTTTAGTAGTAGGCAAATCATTTCCAAAAACCTCAATAAAGCAAAGCACAGTTGCTCACAAAATACATAATCTAGTGCATTGGTACTTCACATTGACAAATTGATGAAAGAAAACCCAACAATGGCACCAACAAATAGAGCCCTCTACCCACCAACTGTAAATCTATCAGAAATGACTGGAGGTGCTAGTTAAGGGGCTGAAACCCAACTTATATAGCCCAAACCGCAAAAAAGACATTGAATAACCAGCAACCGGTACTGAACTAGCCACCAACAAACAGCCACAGCAATAGTAGACACATACTCGTACAAGACAAACTGCAGTAAAAATACAGCAAAATATACGAGGTAGCATAAACATTACGAATTTGCACGATACCATAAAATATTAAAACTCATTAAAAAAAAATTACGAGCACTTTATTCATAGTGGCAAAGGACATCTAACGGCGATCCTTAAGATTTACACTGAAAAAACAATAGACTTTATTAATGCCAAAGGATAAAAACTGGCAAACAAAGACGCAGATTTCCGTACTAATATAATAAAATCTCCACTGATTTTTGCACCTGATACTATGTATGTACTGCTACATAAACTTAAATTCACCTAATCTACCCCCTAAAGCATGACCTAAGCTCCACAAATTCAATATCCTTATCCAGCTTGTTGCCAATTAGCACCCACATCTTGGTACTAGACAACGCTACTGCTGAAGTCATGCACTTTGATGACAAGTACACATCAAAGAATAGAAACGATCTAGCAAAACATACCATCCCTCTAACATTGACTGCCACTTGTCAACTTTTATCACTAGGCATAACCAACCTCCACTCGCCTATACCCGCTGCTAAGAGACTGACCATGCTAAAAGAAAAACTTGCATTCAGTAACAGACTCACAGATCAACTACTCAATCTCATAAAGACCACAATCATGCAGAACTATTTCAGGTTCAATAATAACACATACATTGCCGTCTGGGTATGGCACATCTAATGCGTGTCCAATGTGTCTAAAAGAAGACTTTGTACTCAAAATTGTCGAAAAATTCAATGTGATATTTTACAAACGATATCTAGATAACTACTTCATCATTATTGACTCACACGAAAATAAACAAGACGAACCAGGTACCTATATAACGAAGTACGCCCAATTATTAATTTGACTATAGAAAAAGAATCAAACAGACAACTGAACTATATGGACCTAACCGTGACACGTGAACAAACACGATTGAAAGCCACCAAATATACAGAGAACCAACCACAACTTATCATACCATATACGTTTCATCTAACCACCCCAAATATCATAAACTAGCAGCATAAAGATCAATAATGCAGTGACTTCACTCCATCCCCCTAGCTTTTTCAACAAAATAAACAATATTTTCAGGAAACTAGCTATAACGGATGCAAACAACGCAACATTGATAAACTTATCACAAGTTGCAAACAAAACAGAAACGCTATATGACAGATATACAAGAACGACCAACAGTGTATTTCGACATATGTTGAAAAAGAGACATACTAACTATCAAATTTCTTCAAGAAATACAAACTACAGACTGCATTCAAAACTAACAACATCATTGGAAACAAGCTGAAACCAAAACTGAATGATACATCAAAATATAAAAACAATGGTATACAAAAACTGAAATGTAAGGGCTGTGACATTTTATACATAGGAAGGACAACATAAAAACCATCGACAATATACAAAAAGCGCTTAAGATTTTCCGTATACAACAAATCAGACTCTAATCCCGCAATGCAACTGCAAAACCTGAACATAGGCCTAATGCTATGGAAAAACATATGACAGAGTTACAAAAAGAAAGCAAAGAGCCGAGGCTTGGAATCCTTGAAGTGCTTGAAATATATAAACATATAAGGATAGACGATTATATTATCATTCAACAACTTATGATGAATTTCGACTCAGTGCTAGGTTACACTCTCTAATGAAAACGGAAGTGAGATGAACCAGAAAAAACGTTCATCCAACAACCTAAAAAAACAAAAACCTGATATCCTTTTGCTTGGCTTCTGCTCAATCAAAACAACATGACCTGACGGCTTTTCAAGAGAAAAGAGAATTGGACTGTGGATCACAGATAAAAAGATGCACATTAACTCAGGTTGGACTTAAACTCACATCATCGGATCACAATTCAAAAGCGCTGGTATTGAGCCATTGAAAATGTTATTGTTTTTGTGATTGGGAGATGATTATCATTCACGCTCAGAGTGTGGGACTATCATGCTTGCAAGCGACTGGACTCTTCACTAAATACCTCCTCTGTTAACCTGAGAACATACTCTGAAACCGTTTAACAACTTACTTTGGGCCAGGTCTCGTTTTGTTACGCCGAGAGGTACCTTCATGCTGGGGGATCCCTCCTTCAGTAAGAGAAGAGAGTGGAAAATGATCGCCAGATAAACGATCCCCCGGCTCGATCTCTGCCAGTTTCTGTGACTTTCTTTTATCTTTTAGGACTATCCGAACATAATGTGCCACCTGGCTCCATTCGTGAACCAATTCAAGCATCACCGTGACTATACTATTCGCAGACTATCCCATTTTGTACACAAAACATATGTGGCAGGCATTGTCTTCCTCTCCGGGGTAAAATAGACTATCAGGGGATCGTGAGTTAACAACCTTATGCAGGTAAGACTAAAACAACCATGCCTGTTTAAAAGCCGGTACAGATAGAAGTCAGTCTCACCATGCCTTTGATTGAGCTACAATCGCATAGCCGGGATGAGGCACGCAATTCACCTTCCCTTCATGCAATTTACCTAAAACTGCTGCCAATCATTACGAGAGCACTGCCTCTTCTCACGGACAACCATCTTCCTCGCATCCTTGTTTCATCATAGGCGAACGGCGTGGCACTCTCTAGCAAGCAGGGCAACAGGTATTACGCCACCAAAAACTCTCACAACCAAATCAGAGACTTTCGGGGACGAAGATGCGATCCTCAATGCTCCTCTTCTCTGTAGCTGTGCCAAGCGTTACCTTCTCACTGAAAGTGTTGCCCTATCTTTCTGCTGCATACAGTAGCACTGATCCTGCAGCAATCATCAAGAGGCACCTTCTCGATGGGCAGGGTCCCACTTCATTGGCCATAAGTCGACTCAGAGCCGATACACTCGAAGTAGCCTTCTCAGCCGATGCCCTGATTTGGTCAGAGAAACTCATCTTTGAGTTGAGTAGCAGTCCCAGGTATTTCACCGCCAGCTTGGATTCAATTAGTATGTCTCCAATATCAATCATCCTTACTCTAGGGATTCTCTTTTTTGTCAAGATGCCCACTTCAGTTTTCTCCAGTGCTTAACTAAGCCCACGAGCAGTCATCCAGTCTCTCACTTGGCGGACTAGCATATTTAGCTTGAGTTATGCCAGTTCAACGGTACGTTCAGCGAACAGAGCTGCATAACCATTCAAGCGTGACTCATCTGACATCTCGAGACTCAGTAGCCCGTCGTAAGACACATTTCACAGTGCTAAACTGAACTCGGGAGCAGTAGCTCACGGGTTCAGTTTAGCACTGGAGAAAACCAAAGTGCCCACCTTGACAAAAAAGAAAATTCTTAGAGTAAGGATGATCAGTATTGGAAATATACGAATCGAATTGAAGCCATCAGTGAAGTACCTGGAGCTACTGACCGACTCGAAGATGAGTTTCTCCGAGCAAATCAGGGCAACGGCTGAGAAGGCTGCTTTGGCAATATCGGCTTTAAGTCGACTTTTGGCCAACGTAGGGGGACCCAGCCCATCAAAAAGATGCCCCTTGATGGGTGCTGTAGGGTAAGGGCTACTGTATGGAGCAGAAATATGGGTAACGCTCTCAGCAAGGAGGTATACCGAAAACGTTTGGCACAGGTACAGAGAAAATTAGCACTGAGAATTGCATCTTCGTATCCGACAGTCTCTGATTCGGCGGTGAGAGTTATTGCAGGCGTGATACCTGTCGCCCTCCTTGCTAGAGAGCGCCGCGCTATTAACCTGCGCCAAAACGAGGATACTAGGGGGATGGTTGTCCGCGAGGAGAGACAGCGCTCACTCAACGATTGGCAGCAGTCTTGGGTGAATTGCATGAAGGGAAGGTCGACTACGTGCCTCATTCCGGATGTGAGACCGTGGCCAAATCGAAGGTATGGTGAGACTGACTTCTATCTGACCCGGCTTTTGAGTAGGCATGGGTGTTTTCAGTCTTACCTGCACAAGATCGGTAAGTCACGGTCCCCCGATTGTCGGTTTTGCCTACGAGAGGAGGACAATGCCTGCCATACATTTTTTGCGTCTACAAAGTGGGTCAGGCTGCGAAGGGAACACTACATGGAGACGGGAGAGCTCACTCCGAATAATATAGTTGCGGTGATGCTCGAATCGGTTGACAAATGGAACTAGGTGGCACATTATGCTCGGACAGTCCTAAAATATAAAAGGGACTCACAGCAGTCGGGGACGTTGAGGCCAGGGGACTGCTTTTCTAGTACTTCCGCTCCCCTTCTCGCTAGGAGAGGGATCACCCAGCTTAAAGACGCCTAACAAAACGAGACCTGGCCCAAAGTAATGTGTCAACCGGTCCCAGGCTGGGTTCTGAAGTTGACAGGGGAGGTATTTAGTGGATAGTACAGTTGCATTCTTGCAAGCACGGGGGTCCCACACTGTGCATAAATGGCATTCACCTCCTTACCACAAAAAAATAAAAAGTTGGATCCCTTGGCAACACCCCATGTAACTTACAAACTTCGCTGGCCCTGTGCCGTGAAATAAGGCAGACTTCGGTCCTTTATGTAGTGCCTTCTGGAACTTGAAAAGGGTTTTCTGGCGTATCCAAAATACCCAACCATCTAGCGGAGTTGAAGGTGTTCCTAGCGTCCAGTGACACTAAACAGGACGATCTTTCGCTCGGTGTGGCTATATTCCTCTGCTTTTTGGACCGCACCCGCCACCTCTGCAATCGCATCAATGGTGGAGCGTCCTGCTCTAAAGTCATACTACCGAGGATATAGGGCCCCAGCAGCACGAATCGTGTCGGTGAATCTTCCCTTGATGAATTTCCCTAGCACTTTCTCAGCTACATCTAGCATGCATAGCGGGTAGTATGCAGACGGCGATCCTGGGTTTCTTCTTCGCTTGCTAATCAGCACAAGCTTCATCACCTTCCAATGTACCGGGAAAACTTTATCCCATAGGCAAGCGTTGAATGTGCTGAGTGGCAAGTGAGGACAGTGGTGATACACAAGTTGCACCAAATCAGCTGGAATACCATCTGGACCTGGAGCCTTCCTCACTTTTAGTGAAAGGACTGCTGTTTTATCATGGACAGCGTCAACGCGAACGTAATGGACGGGGAAGAGTGCCAGCACTATCTCATCCATCTTGCTCGCTTCATGTATGTAAAGTTTCTGTACGGCACTGCGGCGACAAGCTAGTTATGCTTCCGTATAACTAACTTGTATCCAAGGCCCCCCGGCTCTATGTCATATTGTCTACTAGAACTTGCCGACAGCGAGCCTTGCTGGTGGTCATCAATTTGCGAAGGTATTGTCTGATGAATTTATATGCTGCTACCCGGTTGCATGCCTCATGACGGTTTCATCCCCGTTGAGCCTCAGCTTGTCACACTCTCTTCGCTTCCCAGCGATTTCAGTCGACCACCAGTACACTGCGGGCTTTCCGTGTCAGGGTGTCTGATGGTGCATAGAAGCGTTGCAAGTAGTCGTGATGATGCTATAGTTGAGTTCACCACATCTTGAGCTGCCAGCTCTTCTATTACGTGCAAATCTCCCTGCAGCAGAGTACCTGCCGCGAGTACCTCGACGAACCTCCTGAGCGCATGGATGACGGGGGGCAACATCACTGATCTCAAGCAGAATACCCTGATGATCACTGTCTGAGTAGTCCTCTAATACTCTCCAATTATGTATCCTCCGTACTGAGGACTCTAAGATGAATGTCACGTCTGGTATGGTTCCTTGACAGCCAATACGGTGTAAAATCGACATATATTCGGTTCATACTACAACGAGTGCCATGCTACCCACAATTTTAGGGAATTGTTTTCCCCGCGAACTGTTTGAGGCATACTCCACTCTCTTACTTTAGCGTTCAAGTCTCCCCCAACGAGCATGTTGCCGTCTGCGTTCAAGACAGTGCCCTCAAAAGCATTATGCTTGGCTTGGAAAGATGATATCGATTTGTTCAGCGTTAGGTACACACTAAAGAAGCTGGTCCCTCAGCACCGCATACACACAAGACCATCCCCCTACCCACACCTCTCCGCCTGAAAATCACCGTTCCGAGCCCAGATGGCGGCAGTATCAGCTTCGTCAGGATACCATGATGCAAAACTTTTATCATGGTGTTGCTCACGCAGCAGCGCAAAGTCGGCTTTCATGTCCCTCACAAACTGCTCAAGAAGATTTTGGACAGTTAAACCACGGTGTAGGTTTAGCTGAGGGATGCGGGTCATCGAAGCTCTGATTTTGACTTGACTAAGGATTCCTGAAAGACCCGATATTTTCCTGATCTTAAGACATGGCCAAGATCCGGTCTTGGATCAGCATTCTTGCAAAGAGTACAGTGTGCCTCCTTCGTACACTGTTTTCTTTTATGCCCCATTTCACCGCATTTGTAACATAGGGAACTCCTATCGGGTCCTTTGCATACTTGTGCAGTGTGACCATAGCCAAGGCATTTGAAACATTGAAAAGGTGCTGCTCTTTGCCGTATTTTGTAGACAATCCACTCTATTCTTACTTTGTCCTTAGTTAGAAATTTTTCAGCGTCCTTTTTGGCTAAGTCAATGATGGCCACGCGTTGTCCCCTTTGGTTTTTGGTGTCAGCCTCGCTTTGATCGTGCACACGCTAGAAAAGCCCCTTTTGATAGCTTCTTCTACCTCAGCCAAGTCTGTGACGCAGTCAATGTCTCATATTTCGATCGTTGCCGATGGCTCAAGTGGGGCTGTAGTTGTACTTTTGCCGAGAACTTTCTTCACTGCATCGTAAAATGCTTCTTTGTTGTCAGCCGCTGCTCCAAATTCAACCAGTTTGTGGCCCAATCGCATTGGTAGCACGGCTTTAATAGCAGTGTTTGTGTTGTCAGGCCTTACATTGTCCCTTATACATCCCAGCACTTCTGCATAGGATCAGCCTTCTTGGGGCTTTACAAGCAGTCCCTGCTACCATGGTCTTTGTCGGGGCTTCTTTTCCCCTGTTTCACCTCAGGTCGTTTTTCTTGTTGGGCGTGCGTACGAAATTTATTTTCTGGAACTTTTTGAAGGAGTTTCTTTGCGGCTTTCTTCACTCTTTTGTCAGCACTCTCTGCAAGCCCTGACCTGTTGTTTTACGCCCATCAAGTACCTCTTCCTTTCTTTTTTGTCCCGATCTGCTAAGATTGGGCTCGACGCCGTTCTTTAATTAATGTTTGATGGTGGAGTTATCTGCGCGTGCCCTTTTGGCTTAACCTTTGGCGTTTCTTTATCTTTCTGCCCTTCTGTGGCCTTTTGGCCCTCTTTAGGCTTTAACCAGCTCCCCCGGTGATGCCCTATGGTCTCTAGGAGCTCATCCAATTCAATGAGCGCAATTTTTACTCCCTTGCTGATTTTTAAGCGAGTCGCATGCAGCTTTTATTCTTTTTAGAACATCCCCCGCTTTTCGGATAAGCTTTGCTTCTTCATGCCCCTGGACAGCAATTCTACTTTGCAACCACTTTTCATATAAGTTTTTTTTCTTCATGTCGCTGAGCAGCAATTCTACTTTGCAACCACTTTTCTTGGGAGAGGTCATCAATTTCCGTGTTCGATTACAGTACTTCCGCTACATTATCGACGGTGTGGCGATGAAATCACACAACGACGCGTTATTTGTCTAGTCACTCCTTTCTTTTCCTGCCATAATCTCTTTGTGGACCTCAGGACTGTCCGTTATTATTTCGGGACTCACGACTCTTGCTTCGGTCACTTTGGTAGTGATCGCAGCAGTAACCATCGAGTTCTCGATCTGGCGCGTCCCACAGAGTTCCTCGCTCATCCTTTTTAGGACGCTCTGGCGTTCGCAACATTTTTTTGCTGCACCCAAATGCGACAGAAATCTCAATCTGGACAAGACTGTCTGTCAATCTCCGTTTTGGGTCCGTCTTCACTGTCATTGTATTCATCATCGTTTTTGTCATTGTTAGTACTAATGTGCTGCAGCCGCTGGTTGCGTCGTTATCGTTGTTATTTTTGCTTTCTGTTTTTGGCTTTTAGGGTTTTTTAAAATAATTTTACAAAGCCCTACTAAAATCGCATCATGCCTGTCCGTCTGTCAGTCTGTCTGTCCATCCGTCCGTGAGTCACAGAAGTTTTTCTCGGAAACTACTTAGGCTAGAAACATCAAATTTTGTATGTAGGTGTAAAGTGGTGCTCTCTTCAAAGTTCAACTGCAAAAAAATTTTATAAGGTATTTAAGGGGGGTCTCCCCATACAAAAAAAAATTATAAGGTATTTAAGGGATTTCTCCCCATATTGGGGAGTGACCCCCGAAAAAAAAATTTCATTGAAGGTAGCATTTATGGGTATCAAATGAAAAGTTTGCTTCGAGGGGCGCACAGGGATTCGAAAAATCTGAAAAAAATCAAGAATGTAGGCCTTGATGAGTACAGCAACAGCAAATACGTGAGAAGTCGCAATTCACTCAACTTTGTTAGCAATAGTATGATTTATCGATATTATGCTTTCTTGAATAAAATCTTAACGGTACCCTTAAATTTAATGAAACTATTTATAAGATTGATCTACCCTGCAAGTTTCATAAAGATTGAATCATATTTAGCGAAGTTATAGCGGTATGAGTTTTCCTGTATTTCTATAGAAGAATATGCGCTGCATTTATTACTATGGCAACATATGGCTATGGAACAACATGCGCTTTTGACCGACTCAGACACTACAGCTTTGCTAGGATCTGCATGAAAATTTCAGGAATGATAGGTATCATGAATATCTTTGAGAATCGGTTCAGCTCATGGTATCAGTATCGTAAAACAAAATAGTGGCTGTTTTAAATGCGAAGATTGAATAATTTTGAGTTATTTTTTCCCAGCTTCAACGTTTAAGGTGCATGCTTTGAACACTTGATTCAATTTAATGAATGACTGAAAATGAGTACCTACAATTAATACACATAAGTGAAACAAGTCAAGGAGATGGGAGGGAGCTCCTAGCAAAAGGGTTTCGTAACCATTCGTAACCATTCGAAAAAATTGGCCATTAATCGATGATAACAGTACAGGAGAGTGGCCCCTGAAAAAAAACGTAGCTGATATGAGTATTGAATGAAAGTTTTCATGGGAGCTTTTCAAAACAGTTCTTAAACTGTCAGTTTTTGCTTCAGTGGGGGTACAGGGGGAAATACATGAAAAATGTGTTTCCTCCCTCGCGAATGGACATCTGAAATAATTATCAAGGGTAATATTTAAGAGCGTAACAATAACAAAAGCCTCAGAAGTCGAAATTTGTTCAACTTTGTCAATGATAGTATGATCTTCGAATTTCATATTTTCTCCAATAAAATCGTCATTGACATGTTTCTTAATTTTGTTCGATCTGGTGACTGCATTTTGTAAATTGAATACAAAACCCTTCTGACATGAGCGTAGGTCTGTTTACCCAACTTGTTTATCTTTTTTTAGGGTTTTTGGTTGCTCCAGTTTTAGTGAGTCCCCCTCGGAGTCGCTATCTCCATTTTTGAGTGTAGTAATCTTTTTGGTTCTATTGTTATTTTTGCAGACTAGGGAGGCCATGTGGGGATTGGCACAAGCCCTTATTTGGACAAGTGCTCAGCGCTAGATCAGCGCTAATCGGGACTCCATCTCAGCCAAACCTACACCACCGAACCCAATGTTGTGAAGTTCGAACGTACTTTTAGGCCTGCCAAGGTTTTACCGAGACGGAGATGGTATGATAGTTGAATTGGAGCCGTTTACACACGAGTGTTGCCTCGAGGCTACCAAGCAAAGCAACTAGGTCCAAATCATCATATTCGCTAGCGTAAAGCATAGTTTCAGAGGATATGGGGGGAACCTCACGGCACTCCCCATATCCTTGTGTGCGTGGGGGTGGCGCTTCCCAAACAATGCTGGCCTTCAAGAGTGCTCCTGTCGACCGGCATTCCCCTGCGGGAAGTTCCCCGGGTACGTGGGGGCGGAACTCCGCAAAGAATGCTAGCCTCCAAGGCTAGAAATGTTATTGGACTCAGAACTAAATAAATCCTCTACATTAGACACTCGCATTGGCGGCTGTTATTATGAGTGACGCTGATTGCCTTAATAGCTTTGTTAGTTTGCCTAAGTTTCAAGTGCAATTTGCCTAGTACGGTCTAATGTAATTTACCTAAGCTCAGGTATGGCTTTCCCGATAAGCAACTCAGCCCTTTGGGCTTGAGATCATGAGATGCGAGTTTTTATCTAACCTGAGTTATTGGCTAGGTGAGAACTTAAATTATGAATTTATAAATGGATATTCATCCAACATATATGTAGATGTAAAATAATAGTTTCAAGATGACTCGGTTCTTGAGAGAAGGAAAGGAGAGAATTGAGTTTAAGGCGAAAGCCTTCATAATAAATTTAAGGTTGCTTTTGCTCAATGCGCGATTGGATAAGGACTTAGGTGATTACCCTGAAAGTTTGAATAAAATATTTTTTTTTAAAAATGCATAGGCAAACTACCGTAGGTCTTAGCTAATCCGAAAATGCCTTAAAAACATGCACGAGTATTGCTTACACACTATTTTTGCGCAATTTTACACAAGTTTTCCCCCGGTGCAGGAGCATCTGCCAATACAACTTGATTGAATTTAATCATTTCATAGTATGAGGCAGGAGTATAATTAGTGAGGCAAAGAACGAACTGATATTAAACATTGCTTTGCGATTAAGATATGTAACGCATGATACTTTTAATTGAAAAAGCTTAAACTTTGTAGCAAGCAAAATATTGAACTTCAGCCAACCAAAATATGACCATTTTTTTACCAAATCACAAGCCAATTAATCATCGTCCATTGACTGATTCTGCCACCCTAATTGGAGCATTTACTATTTGAAGTTTTTATAAAGGTCCTAAGCAAAGCTAATTCAATATGTAACTGATCAAAGTCTTGTCAACAATATATGGCTCGTGAAAGCAGATGTACATATCTATAATTCAGGCTTATGTATGCAGCATACCTGCAAAGTACCAAGTACAAGAGATTTCCTCAAGCAGCCTCGTTGGATGATCAATCATTGCCTACTTACGTTAATAGATCATCCGCTGTGGTCATCTTTAACAGCCACTTCATATCGATGAACGGGATCTTTTCAGCCATTTATGCAAAACGTTTTGCCTTGGCGACCAGGCAAACCATACGATCAACTGTAGAGAGGAAATTAAACGACGACGTTGTCTTCGAGTCATTCATGGTGGTCTTTGAACTCAGCGCAGAATATGTGTAGTTCGATGCATAGGATCTTAGAAAATTGGAGCACTTTCATAGAAAGTTTTAATTATATAAAAGCGATTGCCATTATGTGGTAGCGTCTTTCATTTCAGAGCCAAGCCGTAGCCACTTGGCTACAAATTTGCAAGATCTAGGTACGGGTATGTGTGCTTGTACATACATATGCCATCCATATGGAGTGTAGGTGGCGGAACTACTGCATTTCCATGCCGATGATGGTCAAAAGGCCGACGAAGTTGAAATGTACAGAGGAAATGTTACATTTACTTTGCAGAATGTTTCAGGAGAAAATTGAAAAGGAGTGAAAATGTAATCCTCAATTCAAAACGATAACATGCCACTTGGTGAATGAGATTTTATAAGGACATACATTTTGTTTAGAGATACGTATATGGAAGTCTATAATTGTGTTTTCCGTGCTGATTATCTTCATTGGCCGTTTAGAATGATCGTTAATTAATGTTTTGAACAATTTTGGACAAATATGTTTAAATGGCCATAAAGTGATTAATCCTTATGAAACACAATATCTTTCTTTTTGCTTCAGAATAAATTTTGTATTATTTATGTTGGACACTTTTGTTAAGTAATGAAGCAGTGTTACTTTCAGTATACTCAAACATAAAATAGCATTCACATCTAGATTTCATAAGCAATGAACTTTAAAAACAAGGAAAAGGAGCAGGAGAGTGCTCCTGCCAGAAGGGTATTGTTAAATGATTAGAAAATCAAACTTCTGAATACCAAAATTTGACTCATACATAAATTCCATGAATAGAGCTTGGAAAATTAACAAAAAAATCATATGCAATCAGATTTGCTGCCATTTTATTTTCAGCGCGCTGACCTCCTTTTTTTTTGTTTTTGAGTTTTCATACTAACATATTAATGTTAGAGATACTTTCTAAATTTTTCAGCAAAATCCTTATACCTCTGCAGAGTTTGGATCTTTTCCGAACGTGTTTTAAACAGAATCACGCGTAATTATCGTTGCAATTGATAAATTTTCAATTGTCTATAACTTAACTCTTTATAGCTCGATTTTTATCAGAAAACATGCGTTATATATCGGAAAACTTACATACAAATTTTTGGAAAATTTAAGGGTCACCTTTAGATTTTATAGAGGAAAACGGAAAAGTCATAGAAGGCGCTACTATTAACGAATTTGATGGTGTTTTGATTTTTCAAATGGTTATTGCCCTTGTACTAACAAAAATCTACTTTCTCGATTTTTTTCAGATTTTTCTGCCGAAAGATGTCAAGTCGCGAGGGGGGACACAAATTGTTCGTACATTTTCCCTCCTCCTCTACCTTTTGAAGAGTAAAGTGCCAGTTTGAGACCTGTTTTGAAAAGTTATCATCAAGACCTTTGATTTGATATCCATATCAACTACCTTAGCTAAAAACTTTTTTAAGGGTCTCTTTACTACTTTTGACCTACGCATCAAATTTTATATTTCTAGCTTATTTGGTTTGTGAGAAATCTCGCTGTGACACACGGATGGATAGACCGACAGGCATTTCGACTTCCCCCGCGTTAGTCATGGGACTCACGTGCCCAAAATCGTATTCAAATTAAAAAAATTCCCGTTGACAGCACAAGCCGGAAAGCTAAATTTCACGTATTCTGCGTAAGATTTTGAAAAAGAATTTGGCTTGCCTGCTACCAGAGTTCTAAGTACAATTTTTGTAGCACCACATGGGTATTTATTAACATAAAAAGAATCTGTCGACGCTCGTATTTCGAGACCCTTGGTACAGGCGCAAATATTTGGCTATTAGAATTGAGTTGCACACCTGGATTACTAATTGAAAATCTCCGGATAATCAATTTTTATCAACATATAAATACAGGTTTTGTCCTTCTCACATTTGCTGTTTATACATTACTCAGTGTTCACCACACAAAAGTTATAGCTTGCAAGCTTAAATAGCACAAATAGTTAATTTTAAAGGATTTCCATAAAAGTTTAGTCAGTTAGTTTCCATTAATATAAACGTTTTTAATTCTTTTCTGAACTATCAGGGGCCGCAAATTTGAACTTGAGTGTTTGCTTTTTGAAGTTTTTACAGACATCAGTTGTGCTGCGCTGAATCGTATTCGAATTGGAGTTTCGTACTGAACAGCACAAAAATTTCCGAATTTTATTGAAAATAGTAGCTAAAAATATCAAGCTGTAAATTATCGACTTTTTATTTGTCCATCCACTTTCCATAATTTTTTGCAGGTTTCATTAGCTTGCCTTGATAACTTACAGTTTCAAGTTTCATCGGGATCTGTAGAGAAACTTGGCTACTAGAAGGCAACAAAATTAATAAAAAAATTTTAAGTCACTCCTTTATATAAGGAAACCCCCCTTAAACACCTTAAAAATATTTTCTTACCCCACATATTTTGAAATGCACTACTTTCATTCTAGCTCATGTGGTTTGCGAGCAAACATGCTGTGACGCACGGAACGACAGGCCGCGATTTTATTTGTTTTTAGGGTATTGTTAGAATATTTTACAATGCCCTTAAAATGGTCTGCTTAATAAGCACTTCAAATTTAATCCATTTTAAACATTTCCTTGCAAAATATTCACTATTTCAGTTGCTACTATAATAGTGACAAGTGCTTACTTTCTGACCTTTGGGAGCCGCCATTTTGAATGCATGCATTTGATTTTGGATACTTTTAAATATTTGCGTATTCAGCTTTTATCAACCAATATGTTAAATCTCGCTCAAATCGGGGTTTCACTCTAGACAGGGAAAAAGTATTAAATTTTTAGTGAAAATGGCAGCTAAAAATATCAGGTGTGAAATTTTCGACTTTTTAATTTTCATCCAGTTTTGATTTTTTTTGGACAATACCAAAACTTAGAACAGACATCCATAATCCCAGCTTTCATTAAAATCCGTTGAATAATGTGACCGCTACACGATCACAACGGAAAAAATCACATGTTAAAACCACCGGCATTTTGAAGCTTGCACAGAAATGATCACCAAAATAATAAAGTTTTAGATCTGATTGATTTCTACCTTAAAACCAAGTTTTATATACATCGGATCAAAAGTGCGATTTTTAAAAGCCCTTCAAATTTTGAGTTTCGTTTGGCCGCCATTTTCTTTTTTGGGACCTGACCTCTAGTTTTTTTCATATTTCATTAGATACTTATACTTTTTATCAAACTACACAAAATTTTGCACCTTTTTAACTTTTTGTTTCAGCCGAGCCGACCTTGGATTTTTTATCATGAGAATCATGGCACACTTCAATAAACCTCTCTACTGAATTTCATCCAATTCGGAGCTATACTTTGATCGGAACAGAAATCACGATTTTTCATCTAAAATGGCCGTCACTTTTCGTTTGCTCGATCGATATAGCTGGCTCACAAACTTAATCGAGATCTTCACTCAATGCACCTTTCCTGAAAATTTGGTAAAAATCGGAGCAAAATTGCAACCTCCAGCATGGTCACAAATTTCGTTATATCCCATATATATTCCCATTAAATTTCTCTTGAGAAATTTACCTAATAAGAAGGAACTATCTTTCCAATAAAATCAATTTTATGGTTATCAGAACGATCTATCCATATTTTATTTTTTTTTAATTCTATACCTTTAAAAAAGCAACCACTATTAAATTTAAATAAGAAGAAAAGAATACGTTCGACTTGCTTCCCACATCGACGCATTCATAAAATTACCTGGGTATCACCGGATGGCAACACACAAAACCAGATCGATCATGTTCTTATCCAACAACGCTGGGCCTCGAACATACTTGACGTCCGTACATACCGAGGAGCCAATTGTAACTCAGATCATTACTTGATCAAATTAAACTATCGATGTCGTATGTCAAAGGCATATTCAGCGAAGACCAGCCCGCTACAAAAAATTGACATCAAAAGGCTCCGAACGGCGTCTGTGGCCGAAAATTTCACGGAGACCCTCGACAACCAGCTGGCTCCCATCATATCAGACGCGTCGTTAAAGACGAGCAACGAGCTCTGGATGGAAGTGAAAGCGGCTATCAGAACCGTGGCAGAACAGACTATTGGAAATCAAGCCCGGCGCAAGAGGAATGATTGGTTCGATGATGAGTGCCAGAATGCGTTCGATAAAAAGAATCGGGCGTACAAAGAATGCGTAGGTAGGAAAACCAGAACGAAGAGAGAATACTATGAAAATCTCAGAAGAGTAGCAAATAAGATGATTACGATTAAGAAAAATGATTGCTATGACGACCAATTGAGAAGTATAGATGAAAGTTTAGCGAGCAATAACACAAGACAAGCATACAAAGTAGTGAAAAGCCTGAAACGTGGTTATCAGCCCAAAACCACGCTCTGTCATGATGACAGTGGCAATATCATCGCTGATGAAATCAAGATTAAGGAAAGATGGGCATCATATTTCAAGAACCTCCTTAATCCTCCGCACAGCTCAAGAACAGTGGAGGCTATAGACGTCTGCGGAGAGCTTCCATTGGCCCCACCAACTCTGGATGAAGTTTGTTCCATTATCAAAGCGCAAAAGAATAATAAAGCGCCGGGCATTGATGAGATTCCAGTGAAGATCATCAAATATGGTGGCAGTAGTGTTCATCAAGGTATTCACAAAGTCATCCAGTACAGTTGGGGCAATGAAAGAGAGGAAATACGCCGAAGAATACAGCTCGCAAATAAAATATTTTATTCAGTATTGACGATCTTGAAGACCAGCTGCATACACAGGAAAACAAAGCTCTAAGTATACAAATCTGTTATAAGACCTGTGTTATGCTATGGGTGTGAAACATGGACCCTAACCCAAGCATCCGCAAGTATATTGAACGCCTTTGAGCGACGGGTCCTGGAGCAAAATATCGGAGTGAAGCTAGACGGGGACCAATGGCGAATTCGATACAACCATGAGCTGTATGAAATTTTCGACGAACCGGAAGCTGCAATGGGCTGGACACATGAATCGTATGGACGAACAACGGATACCCAAGAAGGTATTCGTTGGGAGAACTGAAGGCCGGCGGCCAGTGGGGAAACCGAGGAAACGCTGGTCTGACTCGGTCGACGAAGACAGTTCATCGCTGCTCGGATTTCGGAATTGGATGACGTGGTCAATGAACCGAGACAGTTGGAGGCGCTGTTTGCAGGAAGCGAAGGCCCAAAAGGGGCTGTAGTGCTAAGAAGAAGAAGAAGAAAAGAATATACTTATAGTATTTTGAAGATTTGACTCCAACTTGTTTTATTTTATTTCCTTATAGAAATTGAATGTTTAGTTGATTTGATAATAACAATAAATAATTTTTGGTAGCATTGTAAAAGTATTTAAATATAGCAAAAATTTAATTCTTTCATTCTTGTGTGTTATATTTTTCATTAACTCTTTACATATACACATTTCATACCATATACTTATGTATTTCCCTTTAATTACTCTTCTGAATAATGATTTATAGTATCTTTGCAATTCTTCCCAAATTTTATATATACTACCTTGACCAAAAAATAAGGTGACATTTGAATTTAAACTGCGCGCGTCGAAGGATTTGGAGAATTATTTTTTTTTAAGGTTAGTAGTACTGTCAGTGACATCTATGTCAACTTTACATGTCAAAATATTCAATAATGTTTGAGATACGCGTCGTTTCCGGGATGGTCTGCAGTTCCGTCTTCGCTGCGGCTTGAATCTCCTCTATCGTATCAAAACGGTGTCTCCGGAGCGGTCTTTTGAGCTTCTTGAACAGCCAGAAGTCGCACGGCACCAGATCAGGTAAATACGGTGGTTGTGGAATGGTATGGGTTGAGTTTTTTTGAGAAATGATCACGAATTACGAGTGCAGTATGGGATGGTGCAGTATCGTGGTCTTAAAACCAAGAATTGTCTTTCCACAATTCCGGCCTTTTTAGGCGGATAGCGTTACGCAAACGACGCATAACGTCCAAATAAAATTCCTTATTGACTGTTTGTCCCGAAAGAAGGAATTCATAATGCACAACACCACGATAATCGAAGAAGAGAAGAGGTTGATGGTCGCCCAGGACGCTCTTCGTCTTCGACACGTTCACGGCCGGCTTGAAACTCACTATACCAATTGTAAACATTTTTTTAGACAAAACCTCATCACGAAAGGCTTTATGCGCAACCGTTAATATATCGGCAGCAGAAAATTGATCCCGCAATTTAAATTTAATGCAAATTCAACAAATTTTGACATCGCAAAAAACGAAAAACTCACATTTGCAATAGCAGCTCACAAAACGAAGCGTATCTCAAACACTAATGAATATTTTTACATGTGAATTTGACATAATGTCACTGACAGTACTACCAACCTTAAAAAATATAAATAATTTACCAAATACAGTAGTATGTTACATATGCATGCATGCATATATACATATATATATATATATATATATATATATATATATATATATATATGTATATATGTATATATATATATATATATATATATATATATGTATATATGTATATATATATATATATATATATATATATATATATATATGTATATATAAATGTATATATATATATATATATATAATATATATATATATATATATATATATATATATATATATATATATATATATATATATATAGTCTGCTAGGCTCAGTGGTTTGAGTACTAAGCCCGTAAGCCGAAGATCCCTGGCTCAAGTCTCGTTGGCGTCAACGAGATTTAGTTCGAGTGATATACATATATATATATATATATATATATATATATATATATATATATATATATATATATATATATATATATATATATATATAAATATATATATATATATATATATATATATATATATATATATATATATATATATATATATACTCGTATACATATCTGTATGTATGTAAAGTATGTATATAAAGGGTGGTCCAACCATAATACACGATGCTAATTGTGAGTCACACCTTAACGTCAAGTTTTTCGGCCAACTTAATCGTACATTTCATTGTTTCAGTGTACACAATTGAACAGGGCGCTAAGGTTGTTGAAGCTTTTGACAAAAATGAGCGTTCAAATCAAAATACATTTCGTGCACTTTTTGAGTTTTTTTGACAGCATAATCGACGAAATGTGTTCATAATCGGGAGAAATGTGCACAAATTTCAGCAAACCGGCTATGTAAGAAATGCGTAATCACCGTGCATGCTCGCTCAGTTCATCGCTGTTTTTCACGATAGTGTGGTAGAAGAGCCGTCAACCCCGACTCGTTGTCGTGCCAAACAACTGAGCATCTCAAGAATATAACTCATACGAATTTTGAATCAAGATTTGAATTTACACGCTCACAAGATTCAATTGACTCAAGAGCTGAAGTCTACTGACCATTTCATGCGTCAACAATACGCCGATTGGTTGGTTGAACAGACAGAAGGGAATGGTGACTTTACAAACAAAATCATCTTCAGTGACGAGGTTCACGTTACCTCAGTGGATTCGTTAACAAGCAGAATTGCCACATTTGGACAAATAAGAATCCACGAGTGGTTGTTGAAAAGTCGATGCATCCCATAGAGTGACTGTTTCGTGCGGTTTATGGGCTGGTGGCGTCATCGCGCCGTCCTTCTTCGAAAATGAGGACAGCCAAGCAGTTATCGTGAATGATGTTCGCTAGTGCGAGATGAAAACGGACTTCTTGTGGTCAGAAATTGAGGTTTCAGACCTGGAGGATGGTGCCACTTGCCACACAGCCAACGAAATAATTGCTCATTTGCGCGAGAAATTCCATGGCCGCGTTGTCTCACGTTGTGGCGATGTTAATTGGCCGCCACGATCACGTGATTTGACACCATTGGACTTCTGTCACTGGGGATATTTGAAAGAAAAAGTGTACATCACTGAGCCAGGAACAATTCAAGAGCTGAGGGATGAGATAATTCAGTACATTAACGAACCTCAATTATGTTTCAGAGTCATTGAAAATATTGACCATCGGATAGAAGTATGTCATCGTAGCCGTGGCTACATGATTGTTATATATCCTTCTATATCAATAAATAATATTAACATAATTCTCTGAAAACTTTTTGTTTTATTTACAATTAGCAGCGTACATGTTGGTTGGGTCACCTTTCTTATAATAATTGTTTTAATCGGAGATGATATAACTAACAGTACAATAGACAAATAAGGAGGTGTGATATGAATCTCATCTCACATTAGAGCTTTTGTAATTATGAGGAAATAGTTTTTTAGAATTTATTGATCAATACTTTATGCTTGTTCATTGAATCAAGAGATCTATCTTCTTCTTGGACGTATATATACGTATTATCTTTTTGTATATAGTATCTTTATTTTTTTCATTTTAAATATTTGGTGACATAAATATTATTTCTTTTATTTTGTAAAAACTTCTAAAAGCAAAATGAAAGTTTTTCTATTTCCATCATAAGTATGTTTAACTGTCCCCGGAAATATTTAAATAAATTTTTTGTCACTAAAATATACTGGTGGAACTTTGTTCGAGAAGCATGGTGACGTGAACACTGTATGAATTATCGTCATAACAGACTCTATATTTAGCATCGTGACTTTGACTTACTTTTTTGCCAGTACTCTGATAACTGTTCTTCTGATCATATTCTGTATATTAGATGGTGCAGAAAGTTACTTAGATTTAAGGGTTGCATCTCAATTTTATTCAAGATTAATATTAAATTTGATAACTCATCCTATTATTAGTAAAGTTTAGCGAGTTTTGACGTTTGAGGTATTGGCCGTTATCTTACTCATATAGAACTACTACAGATATAAGTCACATCCTTATTTGGGAAGGCCCCCTTAAAATATTTATTCGGACCGTCAGACTTTCATCAACTAAAAAGTTTTTGGCTGTCCACATGATTTGATTACTCTCACATAATTTGAGAAACCCCTCTGTGATGCATTGGTAGACAGACGGATGAGAGACAGATACAAATTTTAATAGGGTATTGTAAAAAAAAATTATTTTTTTTTAAACTTTAGAAAACACGGTTTAATGCTAGTCGTAGAATCACTTTTTACTTTACAGCAATACAGCTGAAATCTTCCCCAAGAGAAAAACTGCGGTTCTTGATATTCGAGGCCCGAGCAGCGATTCCTAGGGCCATAATTCCAAAAATTAAAAAAAGAAATGGAATATGGGATATTTTCTCTACAACTCAACCTACCAACCTTCATATCATCACTTCCACTATATCTCACCTGTAATAGTAACAAAGAAGGTTCATCACATTTCAGTCAAAATGAGAATATCAACCATAATATACGACTTCTTATCTACCATAATATACGACTTCTTATCTTATTGACTTTTGTGGTAGGGACGTAAAAGCTAAGTGTGAGACTCTCAGATCCACAAGATATGTGAACTTAGTGGGTAGTCCATCCTAGCCTGTAATTGTTTCAAAATTAATGATTGCATGATTTCAAAATTCATTGTCTTTGGCATAAACGACAAGTCCAAAAACAAATTTATTGAATAAATTGGTAACAAAACTATTAAAACGTCATTATTTAAAAGTCTGCAAATTCATATTGAGTTTTTTTTGGACATTTTGGGGAATAGATAATTATTTTGAATATCTTTAAGAACCTATTCAACAAATAGTATCTGCAGCATTGAATCAATACTTTACTAAGAGTAAATGTCGTTCTTCTTAACCAGATTATTTGATGAGCATACTAACCATGTGCACCTTTGGTTTTTAAACTATTGGCTTGTCATAAGAGACTACATTTTATAAATGCTGAGTTCAAAGTTCCGGTGGTAGGAGCTTGCTTCTTCAGATGATCTGGCCGAAAAGCTCAACGTGACGCAACCTCCTAGAAATTCTTGCTTCAAAATATGTTTAGATTTTCGAGAGATATAATAATGGTCATCCGTCCTGCATCCTGGTTTCGAATTCACTAAAAATTGGTGCATGCTAAACTATATAATTCATACATGAAGCATTTGCTTTATCAATCACGAATTTTTTGCTTTGATTTGTTCATTTTATGTTGCATAAGAAAACAGGTGAAAATGAAATCTAAGTCTAAGATAGAGGAGATGTTGAATGAAACAAAGCACTCACTTGCAGACCGAGTCACAACATAAGCCGTTAATTAACAAGTGTCTTACCACTGCAATGACCCGAAGCGCTACTCAACACCGGACCATTTACTACGTCGAGGAGAAGAAGTATGTCCATTTTAACTGCTTCTTCTGATACCGTTTTGCAATCTGATTCAATTAATAATCACCAAGTCGCTAAGGAAAAAATGTACCATAATAGTAGACAGTGGGTAATAAAAGGCTCTGGTAATGGCTGGACTGAACCTGAATGCAAGTCAAGAGCTCAGCTAAGACCAAAAGAAGTATCGCGGCGATGAGATGAGGAGCCAGCAGTTAAGAAGTGGCAAATAAAAGCGAACATCACATGGCAAAGGAAGACGTGAGGGTGAACGGCACAGTGGTCTGCCAGCCAGCGAGAAATGTCCGTTCCAAATGGCTGTGGGAAATTCCAATTGTAATAATAAACGATAGCCCTAAACAAATGAAGATCTCAGTTTAAAGCTTTTATTAAAAAGTATAATGAGGTACTCAGGGTACTTGTTTGGATAGAAAGTAAGAGCTAAATAGTTTAATTGGCAGCAACTCGAGCAAAAAGTTGGCCAAACTCTGACTAACGCTAGATCAGGGTACAAGTAAACATACTCAGCATAGGTGACCATCGCTGTAGCCAAACGACTGCGGAAGACGTGACGACGTTGTGAAGCTGCTCCAGATCCAGATTTTCCTCTTTAAAGGAAGCGAAATCAAGTCATCTCGTGGTCGTCATCATGTCCATGCAATGAAATGTAGAAATGTGTAAGCGTGTAGCCAGTCGTTTATGCCGTTTGGGCAAAAGGCGCTTGTAACTTGTTCGCCGACTACTTGCACTAGGCCCAGTCGATTATCAGTCGGCAATTGAATTCGCTTTTTCAAACTCGCATGCCTGCATAGAAAAGCTTACGTAACAGCCTTTATAGCCGCATTTGCGCCAACAACGGACAAAATAGAGCAACAGATGTTTCGTGCGATTATAAGATGGCCAAAGAAAATTTAGTGCTCTAAATTGGACGCAATTACGTCAGTAAAGAAAACGTATTAATATTTTACGTCACTTTGTTTGCAGCTGCATACGCGAGTTTCGAGAAAGGATGATCAGTGCCTGTGGGAAGCGACTATAGTAAAGCTATCCTCATGATTTACGAAAGAAGTTAATGATAAAACTCAAGGAATGCTTAAGCCAATCGATAGGTAAATACCAATTACTGATTTATGTTAACAAATTATTGTTGAAAATAAATATTATTTAGCAGCTGCACTAGGAAATTCATTTTTAGATAAGGAAACATGATGAAATCTTTAAAAATAAAATCCCAAGATCCATCATCCAAACGTTTGGGAAAATGCAAGGTAAAAAAAAATCCAAAATCGTATTATTCACATGCAAAAAATAACACTTGACAAAATCTATGTATCCAAAATAAATAAAACATAATTCATAAAAATACAATCCAAGAAAAGCAAAGAACAGTTAATTTTTGGAATAGAAAAATGACATTCGAAGTGTCAAAACAAAGAAGTGTCATTTTCAGCTCTCTGAATTTCTTGGCTTAAGTGAAGTTTAAATTCTGTCATAAATTATAATTAGCTGTGTGAAATAAGTGGGGTGGTTACTAGTGTCGTTTTATCAAGTTTTCGAGATAAGTAGCCATCTTTCAAGTCATCAATTTCATTGATTAAATTTATACTTAGGCGAACGAAAATTAACGGAACCGGGAATTCTTACTTTGGTCTAGGAGTGAGATTCCCGTGTAGCTAAATTTATTCTAAACAATTTTTGAATTTAATTTTAAATTTATATTTCGATATTTTAAATTTTTTTTTTTTTTGCAAGTACGGATTTCTGCATTTTTTTTTCACTAACTATATTAAATAAATCAAGGATAATAAAAAATTTTATAAAAAGCAAATAATTGAAAAAGTTAAAAATATAATGGCTACTAAACCAGATAAGTGTGGGAAGTGTAGGAAACCCGTGGAGGATATCCACTCGGCTATGGGGTGTGATGGCTTCTGCCTCAAGTGGTTTCATTTGAGGTGTATCAAAATGTCGGAGGAGAGATATCGGGCTATTATGGACATCACCGAAGATGTAATTTGGATGTGTGCCGGATGTAGAGCTCAGCACCGTAAATCTAAAGAAGACCAACTCTTCCAACAAATGAAAAACTTGCAAAGCCAAGTCGAAGAGATGAGCTCAAATGTCACCTTATTAATAGATAAATCTACGACTGCGAGCAAGCCCTCATATGCCGAAATTATAAAAAATTCTACTTCTCCTCCATCAGTGCATCTATCTAATACAATATCGCAAAAAGGGATTATTATTAAGCCTAAAAATCACTCTTCATCAGAAAAAACACTGATTGATTTTAAGTCGAAGATCAGGCCATCAAAATGTAAAATTCCTCTACAACTAATGAGGCCTATTCGTAATGGTGGGGCGATTATAAAAACATCGACAAATGAAAATACTACTTCGCTTTTTAATATAGCAATGGATGCAATGAAAGAGGAGTATGATGTTGCTGAGACCAGATTGCGACAGCCTAGACTTGTCATCAATGGACTAGAGAAACAATACGCAAATAATGAACTAAGAAATGAGATCCAGGCATTAAATCCCAATATAGAGGAGCGTGATTCTATGGAACTTGTACATGCTAGGCGAACAAGAAATGGAAGGTGGTTGCACATCATCCAGGTAAACGGGAGCATGTATAAGAGGCTTGCGAATAGATACATTAATATAGATTATGGATCGAATTTTGTGAAGGAGGACTTCAACGTAACGAGGTGTTATAAGTGTCAAAAATACAACCACAAAACATCTAAATGTGAAGGGGAGCAAATATGTCTAAAATGTGGAGGAAAGCATGACCTAAAGGACTGCAAAAGCACGATTGAGAAGTACTCTAACTGTATTGGTAACAATAACAATGCTGATCATTCTCACAGAGCTGACTCTGTAGAGTGTCCGGAGTTTCAACGCAGAATATTGATCGCCAGGAGGAGTGCCGACTACAACTTTGATGATTGCTAATCTTTCTAATCAATCAAGTGGAACAAATTTAACACTTATGTATGCTAATATAAGAATCTTAAGACATAAGCTAAGTGATATTCAGATTTACCTGCAGCAAAATCCTGACATAGATTTGATTATTCTAAATGAAATCTGGATTTACCCAGAAGAAGCACGGTTTTACAATATTGAAGGATATAATGCGGTATTCTCCTGCAGACCTGGAAGAGGTGGAGGTACAGCAATCTACGTTAAAAATACAATCAATTTCATTACCAAGAGAGTGATGCCTGATAAGTATAACGTTATAATAATTGAAGTACACCATGCAGGTAAAAAAATAAAATTAGGGACGTACTACAACCCCAATCGAATGAATGCGCAAGATTTTTGCACAGTACTAGATACATTATTCTCAACTGAAAAAAATTTGATCACAGTAGCGGACACAAACATTGATGTGCTAACGGAATCACCAGAAACACGGATTTATAAGGATACGCTAGAAACGAATGGAACGGTAATCATAAACAACAACCAAATTACTGGCCCAGTGTCAAATACCTGTCTGGATCATATAGTAACCAATGATTTAAAAGTCGCTGAAAGCATGACATACATATTTGAGGACTGGCCGGAACTGGATCATCGTGTGATAAAAATTGCTATTCAAGACCAAACCCTGAACAAACAGAAGCCGACCTACAAAACGTTCAGATTTCTAGACAAGGAGCTCTTTAAATCAAACATACGAGAGTTACTGGAAAAGCGGAAACCAAATAGTATTATTGAACTCAAAAATATCATCATATCTGCTAAGCAAAGTTCTACAATTGAGAAAAAAATCAGGTGTCGACAACGGACTTGGATAACGAAAAAAGTAATTGATGCAAGTATTAAAAAAAGGAAGGCATACATGGACTACAGGAACAACAGTGGAAACCAGACTTTCAAGTTTCTGTATATGCAAGCGAAAAAAGAATCGAAACGACTGGTGAAAGAGGCTAAATTCTTATATTTCTCAAGAAGAATGGAAACAGCGGCTGACAACTCCCGCGAAATATGGAAAATAATAAATGAGGTAAAGGATAACTCTTCAACCCAGGGTATATCACAAAACTTTCAACTGAATCCTGATGGGCCCTCTAACACATCGTGTCCACGTGACGCGGCGACCTCATTGAATAATTTTTTTTCAACAATTGGTGGAAGAATCACTAAAGAAATCGTTGCCAGTTCAGCAGGCAATGTAAATAATACAAATATCGCAATAAATTCCATCTTTCACATTCATCAAACAAATAAAAGGGAAGTCTTAAATGTAATCAATGAATTGAAAAAGAATACGGCGCCAGGCATTGATAGCATCACGATGAATGAGATTAGTATAATAAAGGAGGACAGAGCCCAGATTATGGAAAATTTTATAAACGTGCATATTAGGAATGGGACTTTTCCGGAAGAAGAAAAACTTGCAAAAATAGTTCCTATATTTAAGGGTGGTGATCATCTTGACCCGAATAACTATCGCCCGATTGCGCTTCTGACGGGATTTAGTAAGATATTTGAAAAAATACTAAACAATCGATTAACATCATTCTTAGTTGAAAACTCTATCATAAGCCAACATCAGTTTGGTTTTCAAAAGAACAAGAGTACTTTGGATGCCCTACATTCTGTCACACGTTTCATCAATCTAGGACTTGACAGAGGTGATTATGTCATCGCAATTTTTGTGGATTTGAAAAAAGCATTTGATACAGTTGATCATGATCTCTTGCTTCGTAAACTTGAATCGTATGGTATTCAGGGTAGTCCTAAGAAGTTGTTTAAGAGTTACTTGGAGGGAAGATCGCAGAGAACTTTAATAAACAATGTACTGAGCGACCATGCACCTACGGAAACAGGAGTTCCCCAAGGTTCTATACTGGGCCCAACTTTGTTCCTGCTATATACAAATAATCTAAATACATGTGGGCTGACGGGATATCACACATTATATGCTGATGACACAGTTCTACTTTATTCAGTACGAGACAAAACTGCCATTGAGAACACTATCAACGACGATCTAGGAAAATTCCATCAGTGGTTAATTGGAAACAAACTAGTATTGAACACATGAAAGACAAAATATATTGTTTTTAAGCAAAAGAACAAAGGAGACATAGATGTCGAACTAAATATTAACGGCGAAAAATTGCAAAGAGTGCTAGAAATAAAATATCTTGGTCTTATCATAGACCATCTTCTGACCTGGTTACCACACATAAATAGCTTAAGAAGGCAATTAGCCCCAATAATAGGATTGTTAAGAAGATATGAGGATTTTCCAATGCACATCAAGAAACTTGTTCTAAATGCGTTTGTCCTGGCGAAATTGCATTATGGAGTACTTATTTGGAGTCAATCAGCGAAGCAACATTTAAACAGTATATCCAGGCTGCTGACCAAAGCGTATAAAAACATTCTGAAGCTGCCAATGCTTACTCAAACTAGTTTGGTTTACCAATTGGCAAAATCATTAACCTTTAGTCAAATTATTATTATGGGGAAAGCGAAGTTTATCTACAGAAATTTAAAAACTAATGGATCGGAACGAGCGCCATTAATTAAGGTATCACAGATCAACCCATATAATGCGAGGAATGCAAATCAATTCGTAATACCTTTTGCCAGAACGGATCGACTAAAGAACGATGCAACAAATGATGCTTTGCGTATATATAACAATCTACCAGAAATTGTTAAGGAAGCAAACTCACTTTTGGTATTTAAGAAAAGACTAAGGGAGCATTTAATGAGTACTGATTGAAGCGTGGACCTGTAATTCTGCTTTCATGAGCCCAGTATCTTAGGACATTCTTTTTGACCCTATCAGCGAGATACTGAAGTGACAGTTACTCAGAGTTTTTTTTGAATGCGTCGTATGATATTGAATTTTTTTTATCTCTGAGAGGTGATCATGATTTTTTGGACTAGATGTTCACGAAAAGGACTAGTTCACATTATATTGTGTGCCCCCTTATACCGATGTGTTAAACATTGTCTGGGTGGCACAAAGGACCAAGCGACGTAATGTGAATGCAGATCGCACGAGCGTTGTGCGACGAAGAAAGAGTGATGGAGAGAGTGGTAGGGAATGGAGGTAATTAAAAAAAAAAAAAACATTTGTCTGAAAGGAAATTCAATCCACCTATAGTAAGCATTTTGGCTAGATTATTTAAGTAATGTTGCTTTTCAACCGACTTCCAAAAGAAAGAAGGTTATCAATTCATCGCGTATATATTTTTTTTTGCTTTTTTTTGTATGTTCACACATAACTTTTAAACGGAGATAGATAAATGAGTCCTGTTTTTGGCAAATGATACGTCTTTCTCCCATTTAGTTCCCGTTTAAAGGATAAGAAATTCAAGTAACGGTAAAGGGCTTTTATCCTTAAAACTAAAAAAAATTCCGACTTTCATCCGGATTTTTCAGCATAACTGATCGACGGGTGTAAGGATTTTGATTGTAGAGGTTTCAAATGAAGGATAACATATTGATCTAAAATGTATCGGAACAGAACTGTAATCCTTCCAAGGACTCTCGAGATACTAACAGTTCAATATGATACATTGGTGTCGAGAAATTGATTTTAAATAATTTTTCGCACGAAAAGTGCCAATTAGTTGGCATTGTTCAAGGATTTTTTGGAAATACCGAGTCCTTTAGTGGCGAATGATAAAAATTATTAGTATCCTTCTTACATCCTTAGATGTAAACGTTATACATAAATAATAAGGACTGAGTGATTTCAAATCATAGAGTTGATTCGTTACTTTCCAGTTAATATCATACATTATAACATATGCCTAGAAATCTAAAATTAGTAATTTCCATACTAAAGACCGGCGAGAATCGCAACCTAAAAAGATATACTTTTCCTTCTATAACTGATCATAACTTTACATATGAAGATGAGAATGCATAGCCGATTTTTCATTGAACTATAGAATATAATTTCATGTAAATTAGGTGCCATAGTTAACTGAAAACGAAGGCGATGGGTTTCGAATAAAAGTGAACAAGTGATACGGTTAAGAAGGATCTTTTTAAGTAAATTTTTTGAGGTTAATTCCAGAGCAAACTTTATCTTTACATATATAAATAGATATGCCGATATATATATATATATATATATAGATATATATATATATATATATATATATAGATATATATATATATATATATATATATATATATATATATATATATATATAAATATATATATATAAATATATATATACATATATAAATATATATATATATATATATATATATATATATATATATGTATATATATATATATATATATATATATATATATATATATATATATATATATATATATATGTGTGTGTGTGTGTGTGTGTGTGTGCGTGTGTATATTTATATGCTTATTTTATATATATATATATATATATATATATATATATATATATATATATATATATAAAGATGTGTCTGTGTGTGTGGTTGGTTATATGTAGATAGGATATAAAACAATGTGTGCCTGAAGGTCGCCACTTTACTTCGATTTTCGCCAAATTTTCAGAAATATTTCTGTTCTGACCATAGTATAGCTCCGGATTGTACCAAAATTGGTACAAGAATTTATTCAATTGTGTGATAAAGCTCACAATAAAAAATCCAAAGTGGAACAATTTGAAACAAAATGGCGACCGCTCAAAGGTCGAAAAAAGTTGAACGATAAAAAAGCACTTCAGAGTCAAGTCAGAATATAAAAATGGCGTCTGGGCAAAGTTCAAAATTCGAAAATTTTACAAAGCTACAATCCATATTGGATTTTTATGAAGTCTAAAATCAAGGTAGATGTTGATGAGATCATGTATGAAATGTACCAGAATTAAATTCGATTCCAATGAACGCTGCAGATTTTAGCCGTAGTGGTTTTTGCATTGCATTAAAAACTATATTTTAATATACGTGTACATGATACAATGTATTCAAGAAACTGGGTTTTGAAATTTTTGAAATTAAAAAATTTGCCACTAAAAAGGGTGAAATAAAAAGCTTTTAGAAAAAAAAGAAAACCGACTTCAAAATGCCCTAAAAAGGATGAAATAAATTTTATGGAAGCGGTGCCAAATCAATTTCCCCAATTCAAAATAAATACCTCCAACATCTGCACCATCACAAAAGAATGGGGAAAATATGATATGGCACCGCTTCTATAAAATTTGTTTCATCCTTTTTAGGGCATTTTGAAGTCGGTTTTCTTTTTTTTCTAAAAGTTTTTTAATATAATCAGTTTGTACTGGATTGCTTTAATAACATTTCAAAAATTACATAGTCAAAGTCAAAAGCGCTTTATTTAATACCAATCGTTATAAATTTTTAAAAGAACATAAAGCAATTTCCAAACAATAAAACTATAAAAACTGAATGGCCCGAATGGCTCTCTAAATTTGTTCGCTATCAGTTGAACACATTTAATGAAAATAAAATACACTAGCAAATTTAAATTAATTAAGATTATTACATATTTTTTGATTCAATTGGAAAAAGTAGAAAAAAACCAACCAGCATTATTCAAAAATTACTTATATTACTAACACAACAATGAACTTATATCCTATACTTAATATATTACACCCTAATTCTAAATAAGTTCAATCAAAAAAAAAAGTTACATTATATTGAAACCTATACCTAATTTATAATACAAATAAACAACAACACTAGATGTAGCAATAATGAGATGAATCTAAAAAACTAAATAACGAGAAAAAGCACGAAAACAGAAAATGAACACGAATAATTTAGACATTGTCATTCAGCCACCAATACCTAGATTGCTCCATCTCAGCTCGACCAGCCTCAACGAACCTAGCAAATGAGTATCTCCATTGGAATTGTTGGTCTCGTGAACTCAGATTCGGAGGATATTTTATCTTCTTATCGGTGGCCCGTCGGTATATGTGATATATGATTGGGACGCCGTCAGAATCAAAAACGTATCGATTCATGTCCAAATACACGAATGCTTCTGGAGGAATGAAGCCAGTAGCAAGGCAAGTCGCTATATACCCGTCTGTAGAGTGGAACGGCTGTGAAATCTAAGGGCTTTCACTCACAGTTACAGATCTTGCGATATGATTCCGAAGAAGTTTCAATATGAAGATATCGACTATTATCACTTGAGCGGTTTGATAAATTTTTCTATTCGATATATAGTGCTTCCAATCCGTCTCAGGCTTTCTGTACAAACCAGTACATGCACGAAGACATTTCCTTTCGAAAACTCTTAATCTTTCCATTGTACTAGCACTCCGGTTGTACCAGATCTGGCATCCGTATGTCAAAACTGGCCTAACCAGGGTCTTGTAACAAATAATTTTGACTTTTTGATCAATGTGAAAGAGTCGCTGAAGAGCCATGACTACTTTTAGTGCCTTACTGAGCATGATTTTCACATGTTCAGTATAGTACAGATACTGATCGAGATGAACACCGGGGTATCGAACACAGGATTTATGTGGAACTCGTTCTGAACTACCCTCACCAGCCATAATGTGGAAATCCTTCCAATTACGTTTCAGGTCTTGACTGGCCCCCTGCAGCGTTGTCCGAAACAAAATTGTTTCGCACTTCTGCGCATTGATTTTCATTCGCCAATTGTCAGTGTAGAGCTGCACATCATTAAACATTTTTTGTAGATTGCTCTGAACTATTGTAGCTTTTCGGTCTGCCATATAGATGATTAGAACATCAGCAAACACTACCAATGATCGCGTTGGCGAGACATTAAAATCAAAGCTGTTCAATAGCTTGCGAATGAATATTGAGAAAAGCAGGGGCGCAGTAACTGTTCCCTGTTGTAGACCATTCAAGACCTTGAATTCGCGCATTGTTGTCAGATTTCCATCAGTTACAACAAATGATTTCCCGTTTAACATATTACACAACATGGCGACAAGGTGTCTGGGGAACCTGTCCTGAAGAAGTTTGAAAACTAGTCCATCTAGCCACACCGTATCGAAGGCTTTCTCCATATCAATGAGACATGCTCCAACACATTCTTTGTTGTGTAGTTTCCAACAAATGTCTGAGATTACTTTCGTTACTGCGTGTATGGTCGAATGCCTGGCACGAAAACCAAATTGGCAATTCGGCATCAACTCATATTTCTCAATGTGGGCGTTTAATGCTCTGTTGAGTATCACTTCAAACACCTTGCTGATGTTAGGCAGAAAGCCGATTGGGCGATAGCTTTCAGGTCATGAAGATTCTTTTGCTTTCTTCAAGATTGGAAATACCTAAGCCTTTTTCCACTCATTTGGGAAATATGAATTGTTCAACATGTTGTTGAACAATATGCAATAATTCCTAATAGCAACCTCAGGCAAATGTCGGAGAACTATATTTGGAATACCGTCAGTACCACATGATTTTTAGGGTTTTGTACTAAAATACAAAACCCTATTGCAATCACGACTTGTGTCCGTCTGCCCGTCCGTCCGTCTGTCCGTCCGTCCGTCTGTATGTCACAGCACTTTTTCTCCGAAACTATAGAGGCTACAGCCACGAAACTCTGTGAAAAGGTCACAAGTGGTGACTTCTTGAAAGTTCATGGGTGGAAACATTTTTCAAAGGGGTTTAAGGGGGGTCTCCCCATATAGGGAGGTGACCCCTCAGAAAAACATTTTCACCATTGGTAGTCGAGTAGGGTACCATTGAAAAGGTCTCAATGAGATCTTTTCAAAACAGGTCTTTAAATTGCCTTATGAGTACGGAGGGGGGCAGGGGAAGGGAAAAGGTACGACCTTTTCGCGTACCCCCCCTCGCGATTGGACACCTACCATCCGAAAAATCTGAAAAAAATCATGAATGTAGTCCTTTATAATTACAACTACAACAAATACATGAGAAGTCGAGATTCACTCAACTTTGTTAGTAATAGTATGATTTATCGATTTTATATTTTCTCGAATAAAATCTAAACTGTACCCTTAAATTCAATAAAATTTAGCAGACGGATGACTATACATAAGGTTGATTTTTTCTGAAAGTTTCATAAAGATTGAATAGTATTTAACGAAGTTATAGTGATTTGAATTTTCCTGTATTACTATGGAACAATATGCCCTGTATTACTTTGGAAACATATGGCTATGGAGCCATATGCGCTTTTTACCGACTTAGACACTACAGCTTTGCTAGGATTTGCATGAAAATTTCAGGAATGATAGGTGTCATGATGATGAGTACATACAATTGAAACAAGTCGAAGAGGCAGGAGAGAGCTCCTAGCGAAAGGGCTTTGTAACCATTCTAAGATTCGAAAAAACAGGCCATGAATCGATGATTACAGTACAGAGGAGTGGCCCCTGAAAAAAAATTTCATTAAAGGTAGCCGATATGAGTATCAACTGAAAGTTCTCTATGAGAGCTTTTCAAAACAGTTCTTAAACTGACAGTTTTTGCTTCGTTATTGGGGGGGGGGGGGGTTGGTGGATCATGAAAAATGTGTTTCCTCCCTCGCGAATGGATACCCGTGATTCAAAAAATCTGAAAAAATTATCAATGTAGATATTTATGGGTATAACTATAACAAATACCTCAAAAGTCAAAATTCTTTCAACTTTGCTAATAATAGTATGATCCTCGAACATGACATGTTTCATGATTTTATTCGTTACTGGTTACTGCATTTTGTAAGTAGAGTACAAAACCCTTCTGACATGAGCATAGGTCTGTCTACCCAACTTGTTTGTTGTTTATTCTGCGAAATATGAAACACAAGTCTTCATAGCTGACAAAATAGTCAATAAGATTCAAGGTCGGTATGAGGTCAGATGTTAACGTTTCATCGAAATGAAGAATTGATTGGCCGTTCAGGCTTGATTTGAAGTCGGAAACTTTTGCTTCAACGACCTCCGAAAATATTTCATTCCTTCTCTCTGGTTTTGGCAGATGAACCAATTCAAAATGTGTTCTAATCAGGGCAAGTTTCTGCAATCTATCACATATAATCCTGTTTCCATTTCTATCCGGAGTCGTACTATCAATTCCGATACCAGCCCTATCGAGAAGATTTATCTCATCACTAGCGACTTCAAGACTCGATACCTTCACTCGAGACTTCCTGCGGAATAACCTATTCACTTTCGCAAAAACGCCGTCTGGTTCCTGTGGGCTAATACCTCTCAGTTTTTCCGCCCATTGATTGCTGACCTCACTCCTGAAATATAACCGGATAAAGTTCCGGACATTCTTCAGATGTAACTTCAACAAAGCAGACGAGGGATGGTTGTAGTCCAAAAACCGTCGATAAAAATTGTTGACGCGGGTGAGAAGAAAGCTTTTCAATCTTTTCAACCTTGCGATGGTTGGTGTTTCATATCCTTCCATATTGTTTCGATGTTTAATCTTGGGAACAACTTTCTCAATCGTTTCCAACGTCAGCTTCTCTAACTTCAACAAATAGAGATCTATTCCATCGTCAGTTAGATTTCTGTTATTAGGAACCATTGAGCAAGCGTTGCCATCATCAGAAGGAAGACATTGCTTCTGGTACTCCCGATTAAACTTCTTTTGAAACTTTCCCCAGTCTGTTTTTTTGAAATTCAACCGATGGTTTTCATGTTGAACTGGATTGAGGAAGAAATCATCCCTTTGATGATTGATTTCCATTACGATTGCGTTATGGTCGCTATCGTAAGGAAGCACCTGCAGTTTCCGTTGAGGACTATTAAAGCTGAATTCAAGTCTTGCGTCAGCAATGCAAAGGTCCAAATATGAGTTTGTCCTAGGGTATGTTGGGAACTCCGACCCATATAGGTTGCACCTGTATTCAATTTGGTTCTCTGTTATCCATGATCTCAGGAATACACCTCTTGGATTATTGGTGGCGTTCAGCCATGATGTATGCTTGGCATTCAGGTCACCAGTAAGAATATAATAACTATGCAGCCTGTTCAATTCGAGTCTTTCAAACAAGGAATTGAGTTCCTCCTTGAACTTGAGAACATTTTGACCAGTTGCATAGGCAGAGATAACGAGGAGGTTATTCCCACGTGGCAGTGAAATTTTGATGACGGACACTTCAAGAAATTCAAAGTTTATGAATTCGACCTTATCATTATTTTGGAAACGATAGGGTCTTCTAACCAATATCCCGGTGCCACCTCCCCCATCACCTTTTACCCTATCGTTTCTTACGAATGCAAAATCTTTTAATTCCATGGAATGCCATGAATTGAGGTGGATTTCAGTGAGAAGTATGATGTCAAGCTTTTGTTTAACAATAAATTCAAGGAAATAATCACGTCGATGTATAGCAACGATAGAGTTGATGTTGGTCGATATGAGGCGAAGCCTATCCATGGGAATATGACTGGATGACAAGTTATTATTAGGCATTTGAAAGACCTAAACGCTGAAAAGCAAAGTTAATTTTTGAATCTTGTTTGTCGATTCTCTCCGATAAAGAATTAAGTTGCTGGTAAATTTTGAGAAGCAGCTCATTATTGCCACTTACATTATTTACATTATTTCCAGCATTTTTTGCTGGTCCTCTAGCGGTGACTGCAAATGATAGTCCGGGCTTGACGAAGTTGGAAGGTATGATATTACGGTGTACTTGTGTTTGCTTTGGAGCAAATTTAACTTTTGCATCTTGATATCGGGAGCATCCTCGACATGATGCTGGGTGACCAAAAACACCGCAGTTAACGCAGTATAATTTTTCTTTAGGCTCCGTCTGAGCCAATTTGCACTCACCGGGAGCATGAACGTCTTTGCATTTAACGCAACGATAAGGCATGGCACAATTGGCAGCCGAATGTCCAAATCTTTGACACCGGTAACACTGGTCGACTTCTCTTTTCTGGAGGCGTTCCCACCTCACCACTCTGAAATTCAAGTACCTAATTTGTTGAAGGGCACTTGGACTGCTCTTATTTGCAATTTGTACCAGGTAAAGTGGTAAGTGGATTTTTTCCGATAAAAATTAATTTCGGACTAACGTTTTTATAAAATTAATTTAATTTTTGAAAACTTTTGACAGGAGCGATTTAAAAGACGTCTAAACGCAAAGACTACTACGATCCAATTTTTCAAAAATTACATTAATTCATAGATAAATCAGAGTGACAAAATCGATTGATTGGCCATGTTTTAGCATATGCGTGAAATATTTCGGATCGCTCTGTTTAAGTATTTTATTTTTTGTGAATTTTGAGGTTTATTTTTTTTCTTTTTGGTTTTTATATTAAGAATATTGTGGTAAGCTCCAGATATATCCAAGGTTTTAGTTGAGGAGCTAATCAATCCATGCTATTTTCTTCAAACTATCAGCTTATCAGTCTTGTAACCAACCTACGCAACGTGCCTGCGTCTCTCAGCCCATGCATTAAAAGCATAGCAACTGCTCCAACTGTCTTTCATTAAGCTTTCCTACAGTGATTAATTTTTAAAAGCTACTGTTATATTTCACTTTAATTATTCAATTTATTGTGACAATAATTAAGTTCATAATATTGTATATAAATTTATGCTACAATTCCAAAATTTGTGTTATTTTTCCCCATCTTCAATCTATAAGGTACATTTTATTAATATTTGATTGAATTTGTTAATGCATAACTGTAAATCATGGAGGTAGATCAAATAACAAATAATTTAGTGGCTGAAATTCGTTGCACTCTACTTATAATAGTAAGATTTATAAGTTTGACATTTTTGGATGGCAGTCAATTTTTAAGTAGTCCTTTAAAAGGTCCTCATATTCTAGGAGTGCCGGTAAAATTTACAGAAGTTGCAGCTGTTTGAATTTTCTCCAATTGCAGCAATCATACACGGTTTACTGCTACTTTCCATTGAACCAGACTCTACACTTTTAATGGGATGTTCTCCAAATTTTCTGGTAAGATAAGTAACAAAAATACATTTAATAATTAAAATCCACTCAGTCAATGATTTTAGCAATATTGCAACAAAATATTGGTCAGTTAAAATGGAATAACACTGGATTTACATGTCATTAAAGTTTTCCTTGAATTAAGTGATTCTATATGTTTGCAAATCGTACGTAAAGTAAATGCAAAACCCTTCTGACATGAGAATAGCTCTATCTACAAAACTTGTTTTAAATTGTATCACCAAAAGGCCTACTCTACCCTCATTAGGTATTAGGCTTCTGTTTATACGATATTAGTTTAATGCAAAAGGCCATAATGAATTCAAGTAATAAACCTTTATATTTTGCCTATTTGGCATACTTTGGGCATGTTGAAAAGGTATGTAATTAAATCATCTAATTATTGAAAACCGGCGACCGAATTGTAGCAAATAGGAGGGGGGGGGTTCCGAAGTCGCTAATTGAGCTAACTGGTTCCCCAATAATGGGACATTAAATGCCGAGAAATGCCAATAACTACAAATACATCTATAGCTTTGCGAATAAATCCTACTAACCCCTCCCTTGCGGTGATCGTTTGTAACTTTAACTCTTTTTAAAGGGCTGACGTATAAGGGTGAAGGCGAGTTTTCCACGCCTGATAATGGAATCGAAAGTATTAAACATGCCGCCCGAATGAAGGTTGCGTGATGGGCTAACTCCACATCCCTGAAAACCCCTACGTTATTTCAAAGCCTACAACAGAGCCTTGGAATGGATTGGAGTTCAAAGTTATCTGTTACAAGACCCTGGTTAGACCAGTCTTGACATACGGATGACAGACCTGGTAAACTAGAGTTCTACTTGTAGGTAAAGATTAAGCGTTTTCGAAAGGAAATCTTACTGTAGAGCAAAAAATTATCGTATGGATCTACATGAAATTCATGTAAAAAGGGCGAAATAATCAATTTAAAGTTTAGCAGCTTTGGTTGGTTTTCACATTTTCCAATTGAATCAAAAATCTTTAATAATTTAATTAAGTTTTATATTGTTTTTTTTTTAGGAAAGGGTTTTAGTTAATAATGCATAAATTTAGAGACCCATTTGAACCACCAAATTTTTAGTATTTACATTATTTGGAACTTGTTTTATATTTTTTGAATATTGTTAACAATTTGAATTGAATAAAGCGCTTTTTACTTTGACTTTGGAATAGATTGAATATACGACAATGGCCTTTTAACTGAAAAAAAAGGATTATGGAATGAAATCTTGTAATACCAGATCAATGAACAACCCTCACGCTGTTAAGAACCTTCACAACAGGCCACTCAACATAAATTCGACAAACTGGCAATCCACGAAACAACCTGGACTGGTAGTTATGTTCAAAAGATGAGGTTGCACATATTATTCAAAAGTGGAAGCCTAATGAATAGCGAGAATTTGGAGTAACATTCATTGTGGGTAGAGAATTCAAACCATACTTTATTGATTTTAAGGCAGTCAATGAATGAATATGCGTGATCCGTATTAAGTGAAATTCTGCTTAAATTTGACTAAGAAACCTGCATGAATCGCCCGAAAAAAAAGTCAAAGAAACAAAGGAAACATTCTACGATCACCAGAAAAGACTACACATTGCCTACAAACAGTACAGAAATAATGGTGGGTCATTCCAATGCTATGGTTGGCAGTGAGCTATCTCATTGGGGAACGTATGGAGGATATACCCTCCACAATGAAATAAATGACAACCGCCAGTGCCTGATTGACTTTGCATGTAGCAAAAATCTAGTCATACGCTCGACTTGCTTCCTATATCAACTCTTACATAAACAAGCAACGAGCTATGGGTGGTAGTGAAAGCGGCAATTAAGACCATTGCAAATCATACCATTTACTTTTGTGCGGTGGGGAGATGAATGCGCTTTACGCACTAAGTGTGAGATTTCCATGCCCACAAGTGACTGGACTAACAACTAAACACTTCCCCCATCAACCCGAGAACCCAGTCTGGAACTGTTTGACAAATAACTTCAGGCTAGGTTTTGTTTTGCTATGCAATGCAGTGCCTTCAAGCTGAGGAATCCCTCCTCCCCCTTTTATCTTTTAGGACCGCCCGAACCTAATGTGCCACATAGTTCCGTTTCTCAACTGATCTAAGCATCGCTGTGACTATATTGTCCGGGGTGAGCTCTCCCGTCTCTCTATAGTGATTTCCTCCCAACTGGTCATAGTTTTTGCAAGCGAAAACTATGTGGCAAAACTGGCAGTCAGAGGACCATGACTTACCAATCTTGTGCAGGTAAAACTGAAAACAATCAAGGTTACCCAAAAGCTGGCTCAGATAGAAGTCAGTTTCACTATGTCTTCGATTTAGTCACAGTCTTACATCTAGGGATAGGTACGCAGTCCACATTCCCTTCGTGCAATTCACACAAGACTGCTGCCAGTCGTTGAGTGAGCGTTGCCTCTCCTCGTAAGCAACCATCTCTCTCGCGTCCTCGTTTCGACGCAAGTGAAAACCATGGCACTCTCTAGCAAGGAAAGCAACAGGTGTCACGCCTGCAATAACTCTCATGAAGATTCAATCCTAAGTGCTCCTCCTCTCTATATATATGCCAAGCGTTTTCAGTATACCTCCTTACTGAGAGCTTAGCCTCATACGTACAGTAGCACTGACTCTACAGCACTCATAAAAAGATGTCTTCTTGATCGGTTGGATCCCCCTACGTTGGTCATAAGTCAACTCAGAGCCGATACTCCTGAAACAGCCTTCTCAGCCATTGCCCTGATTTGCTCAGAGAAACTTATCTTCGAGTCGATCAGTAGCCCCAGGTACTTTAACACTGGCTTCGATTTGACTAGAATGTCGCCAATACTGATCACTCTTACTCTAGCAATTCACTTTTTATCAAGATAATCACTTCGGTTTTCTCCAGCGCTAAACCGAGCTCGGCAGAATTCATTCAGTCTCTCACTCAGCACATTAATATACCCAGCCCAAGTTGTGCTTGTTCAATGGTGTGCCCAGTAACCAGAGCCACTACATAATGTGGATAGCTGATCTAGCGTGACTCATCTGGCATCTCCAGTCTCAGTAGCCCGTCGTAGGATACGTTCCACAGGTCTGCACTAAGGAAAGATCCCTGAACAACACCCGATGTAACAGCCATCCTTCGTTGGCCCTGTGTCATTTTCGTGAAGCAGGTTTCGGTCCTTCAGGTGGTCCCTCAAAAACCGCATTAGGTATTTTAGAGCCTGAAAAGGATTTTCCAGCGTATCCAGAATACCCACTCATCTAGTGGAGTTGAAGGCGTTCCTAACGTCAAATGATACTAACAGGACGATTTTTTACCTGGTGTGGCTGTATGCCCCAGCCTGTTGGACCGCGTTCACCACCTCTGCAACCGAATGCTCTAAAGCCGTACTACCGATAAGATAGATCCCCAGCAGCACGAATCGTGTCTGTGAGTCTTCCCTTGATGAGTTTCTCTAGCATTGTTCCAGCGGTGTCTAGTATGGGCGGTATGCAAGTGGTGATCCGGGATCTTCCTTCCCCTTACTGACCTATACAAGCCTCGCCACCTTTCATCCTATCAAGGAAACCCCACCCCGTTGGCAAGCATTGGATGTGCTGAGCAGCAAGTGAGGACAATGGTAAGCGATGAATTGCAACACCTTAGCTGGAACACCATCCGAACATGAAGTCCTCCTTGCTTTCGATAAAACAACTCCCTCTTTCAGCTGCAGCGTGTGAAGAGCGGACACTCGATTACTGTTTATCCGTGGACAGTGTCAACAAGAACAGGATGGGCGAGGAAGAGTGCCTGCACTATCTTGTCCATATTTTTCGCATCATGTATGCAAGGCGTCTGTAGACACCAAGCTTCCATATAACTAGCTTGTAGCCAAGATCTCACGGATCCTTGTTCGTCCACTGCATTTTTCCAGCAGAGAGCCTTGCTGTTGTATATCAATTTGCAAAGGCATTTTCTAGCCACCTTATATGCTGCTGCCCGGCTGGAAGCCTCGTCACGGTTCCATTCTCGCTGAGCCTCACACTGAACCCTCTGACTCCTACTTTGCTTTTCAGTGATGTCAGCCGACCACTACTAGTTCACTGGGGGTTTGCCATGCTTGGGTAGTCTACGGAACATAGAAGCGTTACAAGCAGTCATGATAATACTAGTAATTCTTCTATCCCCTGCAAATTACCCTGCAGTGGAGCACCTACCTCCTTCTGATGTTCCACCCAATTTTAGAAGGGCGAAAACATGGACGTAACCAGACAATATCACTTATCTTAGACAGAATGAACTAATGATCATTGACTGGGTAGTCCACTGGTTCTCTCCAATTGTGTATCACTCATACGAAGGACTTTGAGGTGAATTTCACATCCATTATGGTTCCTCTGCAGCCAATATGGCGAAAAGTTGACGTATTTCCCGTGTTTAGTACGACGAGCGCAATTTTGGCTGCTATTTCTAAGATTCATTTTCACCGTGGATTTATTCGAGGCATGTCCCATTGGATTTCTTCAGCGTTGAAGTCTCTCCTAACGAGCATGTTGCCGTCTGCATTCGAGACAGCGCCCTCCAAAGCATTAAGCTTGGCTTGGAAAGATGATATCAATTCGTTCAGCGTTAAGTACACACAAAATAAAGTGGTCTCTGAACACTGAATCCACACAAAGCCACCATAGCTTTTCACCTGGAAATCACTGCTCCGAACCCGGATGGCGGCAGTACCAGTTTTATGAGGAGACCATGATGCAGAACTTTTATCATGATGTTTTTCTCTCAGTAGTGGCTTTTGGCTTTCATGTCACTCGCAAACTGCCCAAGCAGATTTTGGGGCGCTTGAACCGCGCTCTACGTTTAACTACAGGATGCGGGTCATCAAAGTTCTGATTTTGCCTTGATCCCAAGAGGTGCCCAAGCTCTAGTCTTGGATCAGCATCTTTGCAGGGATAAGCTATGTCTCCTTGGTACACTCTTGTCTTTTATGTCCCATTTCACCGCATTTGTAATATAGGGAGTTTCTATCCAGTCCTTTGTATGATTGTGCAGATTGACCATAGTCAAGGCATTTAAAACATTGAAGAGGCGCTGCTCTTCTCCATATACTGCAGACAATCCACCCTAATCTTACTTTGCCTTTATTTAGAAATCGTTTGGCACCCTTTTTGGTCAAGTCAATGATGGCCATGCGTTGTCCCGTTTGGTTTGCTGGTGTCAGTCTTGCTTTGATCCTGTCCATGCTGGAGAGCTCCCTTTTGATGGCTTCTTCTACTGCGGCCAGGTCCATGACGCGGTCAATGTTTCCTATTTCGATCATTGCCATCAGATCGAGTGAGGCTATATTTGCGCTTTTGCTGAGGACTTTCTTATCTGCATCGGAACGCTTCTTCATTGTGAGCCTCTACTCTAAATTTGACGAGCATGTGGCCAGACTGCGTTGGTTGTGCTGTTGGCTTTTGTAGTTGAGAGGTGAATTTCATTTACGTACGGAGTGTTTGGCTTCCATGCTCGCAAGCGATGGGAATACCCACTAAACACCTCCCTTATGCTGTACTACTTTAATGGCAGAGCTGGTGTCTTTGGGTCTCACATTTTTCCTGATATCAAGCAGCACTTATGCATAGGATGGGGTTTCATCAGCAGGGCCTACGGCCGGGATCTTCGTCAGGACCCTCTTATTTTGCATCAGGTCTTTTTAGGGTTTTGTACTAAAATACAAAACCCTATTGCAATCACGACCTGTGTCCCTCTGTCCGTTCGTCCGTCTGTATGTCACAGCACTTTTTCTCCGAAACAATAAAGGCTGCAGCCATAAAACTTTGTGGATAGGTCAGAAGTGGTAACTTCTTGAAAGTTCAAGGGTGGAAATACATGAAAAATATGTTTCCTCCCTCGCGAATGGACACCCGTGATCTAAAAAATCTGAAAAAATTATCAAGCGAGATATTTATGGGTATAACTTTAACAAATACCTCAGAAGTTAATATTCTTTCAACTTTGTTAATAATAGTATGATCCTCGAACATGACGTGTTTCTTGATTTTATTCGTTGCTGGTTACTGCATTTTGTAATTTGAGTACAAAACCCTTCTGACATGAGCATAGGTCTGTCTACCCAACTTGTTTCTTGTTATGGATCGAGCTTTATTTCCTGGCACTCTTTGAAGGAGTTTCTGTGCGGCTTTGCTCACTCCTTTTGTCAGCTCTGTCTCCAGCCCCTGATCTGGCATTTTACGCCCATTAAATGTCTCCTCCTTCCTTCTTCTATCCCGGCCTTCTTCGATTAGGCTAGATGCTATTCTTACATTAATGTTTAATAGTGGAGCTATTTGCGCGTGCCCTTTAGGCTTAGCCCTCTGCTCTTCTTCGACCTTCTAGTTCTCTTTGGCATTTTATCGTCCCCTCGGGTAATGCTCTATGTGGCCTAGGAGCTTCTTTAGTTCAAGAAGTTTATTCTTCACGCCTTTGCTGATTTTTGGCGAGTCGCATGCAGGTTTTGATTGGTTTAGAACCTCTCCCACTTTTCGGATAAGTCTTTCTTCTTCATGTCGCTGAGTCGCAGTTGTATTCTGCGATCTCTATTCTTAGGAGAGGCTATTGACTTACTTTTCCGAATACAGTACTTCCGCCATATTTTCGACGGTGGCGGCGAAATCACACAACGGCGCTTTATTTGTCTGGTCACTTCTATCTTTTCCTGCCGTGATCACTCTATGGACTTTCGAAGGGTTTGTTATTAGTTCGGGATTTAAGATCCTTATTTCAGTTACTTCGGTAGCCAGCGAAGTAGTAATCATCGAGTTTTCAATGTTATTTTTATTTGCCCCCAGCGATTGCAGTGATTTTACTTTGAAATTAATTATTCATGGGCTTGTGGATGTCTACATATCATATTTTGAGTACAAAACCCTTCTGACAGGCTTATATTTATTTTTTATTTAACCATTTAACAGACAAAAAGTCCACTTACAAATTGGCAAAATACAAATTCAAAAGGTGAAGTGTTAAAATAAATGATAAGTTTGAAAAGAGAGAGAAAAAAACAAAACAAAAACACAGTTATGGATTGAAATTTATAACTACATCTTTTAACCTAGCTTTGAAACAGAAATAAGAAGAAACAAAAGGACCAAGCTCAAGTGAATCGTGATTTCCTATCATGCGCAAGATAGGAGAGTGAGAATAGAGATCAGTGCGAGCAAATGCCACCCAAAAATATTTCTATTCTGAGAGGGGTATACCCCCTGTCGAGTATACAATTCCTTACTTAAATTAAAATCAAAGTGATGGTGGCAGAGTTGATACAAAAAACACTGGTCTGAGAGAACTCTACGATACTTCAGGGTAGGAAGACAGAGGAAGGTTAAACGATGCTGAGGAGTAGATCCAGTGAACCTTTGCTGAACAGACACCAAGAATGAATGAAGGTAGGAACATCGAGGTGACCAGACGACAGCACAATATTCAAGAAGTGGACAAACAAGGCAAACGAACAAGCGGATAGCAACGAAAATACTGCTGAATTTATTTGCATGTCTGAGCACGAATCCTGAAGCTCTTGATGCCCGCGATACCGCATTCAAAAGATGCGCATCAAATTTGAGTAACGGATCAAATGTGACACCTGAGTCTTTAAACGTACTCACTGCCAGGAGGGGAGCATCACTCAAAGTATGATTAAAAATAACGATGGATGACTTAATTGTAAAGGACATTTTTTGGCATTTGGCAATATTGAAGCAAAGGAAATTTGATTTACACCAATTACTTAGGGCAGTAAGGTCTTGTTGGACGTACAAGCAATCCTGTAGGGATTTGATCTCATAGAAACCTTTAAAATTGTCTGCAAAAAGAAGGCAAGGTGACCTACTTACAGACGGAAGGTCATTGATAAACAATGAAAATAGAAGGGGACCAACGATGAAGCCTTGAGGAACACCAGATGAAGGGAAGAATAGCAAGGAGCTAGTACCAAGAAGACCAACACGGCATGTACGTAAGGACATATAGGAAGACATTCACGAGAGAAGGGCTTCAGTGATTCCATAAGGCTTCAATTTATAACATAAAAAGGAATAGTTCACAGTGTCGAAGGCGGTAGTAAAGTCGGTGAAGATGACATATACTTGATGTTGATTTCCTAAAGTATTTGCAATGTAATCGGCAAATTCAATTAAATTAGTGGTTTTGATAGACCGTTGAGGAACGTATGTTGTTGGGGTGTTATCATTGGAGTTAATAAATCAGACAGCTGGTTATGAACCAGGTGCTCCAGCAACTTTGGAAAGCAAGACGGCAGACAAATAGGACGATAATTAGTCACGAATGAAGGGTCACCACTTTTGAAAATCGGGAAAATGTTTGCTTTTTTCCAACAAATGGAAAAGCTTCCAGAACAAAGACTAAGATTAAACAGATGGGATAGGCGAACAGTTAAAAAGGATGCAAGTGATTTAACAGATATATTGGGGAGTCCATCTGGACCAGGATTCAGGTTAAGATACAAGGGATTGATTAAGGATTCAACTTCTGTGTAATCCGTAGAAAGAGAATAAAGGAATGTACGGTGATTAGTAAATTTGTTCTTGTAGGGATTAGTGTACGCAGATGCAGTGAAGGTAGAAGAAAAGAACCAAGCCAACAAATTTGAAATTGCTTACAGAATTGAAGCCACAACATGGTCCCAATGAATAGTATGAAGAATGCCATGTGAAGATTTGAAAGATCTAATATAAGACCAGAAAGACTTTGCGTTATCGGCAAACAAAAAGCTCTCCAGGTTACAAAAGTACGTTTTTGAGTGCAAATTTTATTTCTTTTTAGTAGCCCTTAACTGAACAAACTTCAATCGAGCATCCTGAGTGCGAGTAGATTTAAAGTGGCGGAGACCTATGTCTTTCTCTTTTAAAGCTCTTAGAACTCGCTGAGTAAGCCAAGGTTTATCTTTGGCCTTACGGCTACATTTGAGTTGTATATACTGCCTAATTAAGTAATTAAGGTTAATATAAAATTTGTTTGTAGCATCCTCACAGTCAAGATCTTCGAAAAAAGAAGGCTAATTAATCGATTGAAGGCACGTGGACATAGCGTTAAAGTCAGCTTTGAAGAAGTTAAGCTTAAAAAATGGATTATTTCTCTTAAACTTCATAGCTTTAATGAGAACATCACTAGAAAATGCTGGATGATGCAGGTCCATTGGTACATAATGGGTATAAGCGAAAGATATGCATACTTGTATACAACTGGCTGGTATATTGGAAAATACCAAGTCAAAAAGTCAGCCGTTTTGGTTCCGCGTAGTTCTATCCACCCAACTTGTTTAATACTCTGAGATAAAAATTTACCAAATCGGTATCCAAAGCGTCCGTCTTGCAATTTATACCTAGACTATTAAAATGATAGAATTATAAAAAATTATTTGAGTCTTTATGAAAAAACTTTAAAAAGCAGGAAAGTACCCCATCCAAATGTGCTTTTCAGCGAATCAGGAGATTGAAAAATTTCCGAATATTAGCAACTTCTCTCATACGTAGAGCTCTTAAATGAATTACAAAATACCAAATTTAACTATAGTATTTTTTAATTTGCAGTCATTCAGTTTTTGCTATGCTAATTTCATTGTTTGGGAGCATGTTGTCGTAATTCTTATTGAGTAATTAAATAATACTGGAGTGGACAACCACGTGACAATATGGTTGCAACAACCCCTGCGACCACTTTTCCTACTGCTACGCTTTTGTTTACAACCTTAGAGAGAGCCAAATTGCACAAGCAAACATGGCTGCTGCTCAATGTAAACAAATTTTCATACAATACCAAAAATTTGCTTTCTATTTGAAAAACCTTCAGCATTGTATGAAAAACATGCAAAACATTAATATAATAACTACTAACTTGTGAAAGGAAACACGTACAGTTCCTTTTCCACTATGATTTTTTCACGAAGGCACTACACATTTCATTTTGAAATTCTAAGTTAATTACACAGTGTCACACGTTAAAGTAACTTGAATCACAAACTCCAATCGAATGTTTAAACACTTGGAGCGAATTTAGATCGCGAACACTTTCCACAATTTTAATATCGGATAAAATTCGCGACGAAACTTGCAAATTGGCCAATTTGGCGTCCAATTTGCATCAGTCAACTTGACAGTCTGTTCACACCTAGTCAGCTTTTGGAACAAGAAAGTGACCAGCAAGAGGCAGACGGGGAGGAAATGACAGACTGTTCACTTGGAAGAGAGCAGAAACCGGTCGCATGCTCTCTCATGCATTTTATATGAGCTTAGCCCATCCAGTTCTTATTAATCTTAGGTAATTCTGAAATCCTCAATTGGCTGTAGCTTTACTGTTTAAGGCTACATTGCTTTGGAATGTTTACTGACAACGCATCTTTTTAGTGCAACTAACTATTTAAACTTTAAGATCTGCAGGTGAGAAAGCTGTCATACCCAAGCAACGTTGGTCTAACTCCATTAATAATAGCAGTACATCTCTATCCGGATTATTGGAGATGAAGTTCTGGTGTTATTCTTTATAAAAGCTTAATTTCCAAACATACCATGAACTAAAGACTGACTGATTCAAAAATATTTTGTAAATTGGAGTAAATTAATTTATATCTGTTTTTTCGATTTTTTGTACTTATGATCGGTTATGAAGTTTTTTGGCCATTTCGAAAAAATTTGATTCGAGTTTGCTTGCATTATTTGAAAACCTGAACTTATAGTGCGTTTTGATGCTTATTTACTTTGTCTAATTAATTGACAGACCGTGCTACCATTAAATTTTGAAAGTTTAAATTCAGTTTGAATACTTATTGAATCTTTTCGATCATGTGTTTCTCTTGGAAATAATTGAATGATACTAAATTTACTGAGATTCTTTTCAGTGATTCCAAATAAGCTCGCTTTTAGACACAAATAACTTTGGTATGTATGCAAATTAGGAATGTTAATAAAATTTGAAATTACTAATAACATTCTCAATGATGAGTTAAGCAAATTAAATACCAGAGTATCAACAATTATTCACGATTGCCCTTCAAAACGAAACGAGCCACAATTTTCAATTAGTCGTGCCTTAACGCATAATTAAATGCTCTTTGTAATAAATACTGCGTTCATCATTAAACAAATCTGTAATCACGACATACCAATTACTTTTATTAGGAAGACACCCCGAAGGTCTTAAAATGCCTCCTTCATCATCATCCTCATCATCATTTTCATGATCCACCCAATTCGATGCAAGGTCTTGGTGATCTCTTAGAAATATCGCTCGTGGCACCAAGGCAGGCGCTTTTCAGTTGGAGTACTCAAAACATGATTTCGGGTCTATTTTTAATGAATCAAGTCATTTAAGTGTTTTCTTGGCGCTTGCCGAAACATACAGCTGAAGCTGCAATAAAGATAAACTTCCAAGTAGACTCATTTGTCGGAGATGGATTGAGCTTCCTTGGACCCGTAATCGATTTTCAATTGTTACGCTTTCGAAAGTGTTTATTTGGTTGCGAAATTGAAACACAAATAGATAGGAAAGTCATGTCACTGGCGGTGGCGGATCGTGCTACTATTAATTAGAAGCTAATAATAATTACGGGCTCTGAGAAAGTTTTGACTAGAAAGAGTACTTAGAAAAATTGATTTAGCAATAAAGTGATTTGCAGAAATGCCTTAAGGTGTTAAATATAAAGGAGCCTATTATAAGATGTCATTTAAGGAGGCCATTTATCAATCGCCTGTCAAAAGAAAGCACAGAGTGATTTCAGGTTGATTTACTGTGGAAAAAGAAACTAACACTTTTACGTAAGTTATAAATTGACTTTTCTTTTTTTGGGATATAACAAACTGCAAGACATTTTGCTGCAGTAATGATCTGCAAGACATTATGCTGCACAATATAATGCGAATTACGTGACAATTATGCTAGCGATATTTAACTTTTGATCGTCCATTACCTTTTAATAAATCAAAGGCAAATATGGCAGTACAGTGAATGAGGAGTTTACAAAGTAAGCTGGCTTAGTACTTTGACTTCTCTATGTTTGAGTGATCCAGCTAGCAGAGTCCACTTCAAGATGTTATGGATACAAAATATTATTAAAATTAAAGAAACTTAATAATGTAATCAAAAGCTTGAGTACGTACTTCTAGAACTGTACTAGAAAACATTTGAAACTTCCTAAACACTATTAGCTTGCACGTTAGCCTTATTTTGTAGTTTAAATGTAAGTTCTCGAATATTTTTGCGAATTGTCTCAATTGATAAGAACGTTTGGATGTCAGTATTCCTATCAAACTATTGAGTACCAAAAATTATTCATATACACAATTTGAGACAAACTAGCGTGGTTTTTGTAGGTCTGTAGATGATATTATTTCCTATTGAAACAGACGTTGGGTTTAGATGTTCAGCTCAGAGCACGTAAATTTTTAGATGCTAGTAAGATGCCAGGATGTTCAACGGCATACCTGCTAAATGATTTTTTTTTCTTTATCTTCTACTGATTCTTCTGTTGTTTTTCTATTTTCTGAAATCAGATTAACATTTTTCAATTTTATTTATACATGAGCTGCTATTCACAAAAAGCTAGACGGATAAATTCCGTAGCGCTTTTCTTTGAAGGCGGAACCTCAACAAATGGGAACATTCAGTAATTTTTTATGGAAGGGAGTGAAGTCTATTTACATCCACAGTGTTTGACTTCCATCTGTGCGGTGCTTTTGTACTACCCAGGAAAGTCCTTTCTGGTCAATCTGAGAACCTTGCTTGGTACGATTTGCCACATAAGTTCGAAATAGGTTTCGTTTAACCAATGGCTTCAATGGTCACAAGGTTACAGGAATCCCTTTACTTGTGGGAAGACGGAAGGAAGAGAAAATACCAGAAAACTGATTTTCAACCTCAATGTCATCAGCCAATCAATGAGGTGAGGAATACTAGCATTTGTAAACTAATCTGAGCTTCAATGAGGCTGCTCGGAGAGAACTCTCCTATTACCTTAATTTAGGCACTGCATTGCCTATCCTATCTCCTATATTTAAATAAGTCAAAGTAGCATGACAGCTCCTACCTAAAAGGTTTTGTGAATAAATTAGTAAATCAAACAATACCCTTCAAATAGCGACTTGACTGACATACAAAATCCACCGTTGTTGTTTGAGCAATCGATACGACATACGAGTAATAATATTGCATACATTTAATAATATTGCAAGCCATTAGTAAAATTTCCTTGAAAATCTGAACGCATCTGAAGCGTCAAAGCCACTTAAGAACACTGTACTCCCAGTATCACATTTTGTTGCTGCAATAGTAAAATGTTTAATCGGCTGTAACTTTGTTGTTTTAAAATTGAATACTATAAAATTCATAGGATATACACCCATGGCCAAAAAAAGCCACACTAGTAGTATTTCATTACTCATGCAAAATTCAACAAGTTGGGTAGACAGACTTACGCTCATGTCAGAAGGGTTTTGTACTCAACTTACAAAATGCAATCACAAGCAACGAATGATATCAAGAAACATGTCAAAGAGATTGGCTCGTTTAAAAGAAAATCCATTGTGTTTCTATTTTCAACTGAAAAAATCACTCGAATCATGAAATCCCAAAAGCATTTATGTCATCGATCTTATCTAAAAATTTTAAGAAGATCAAATCAAAACTGCAGTGTCTGGTTCGATCGAAAGTCCATAAAATACTAAAAATGTAAAATCGATAAATCATCCTATTAGTAACAAAGTTGAGTGAATTTCGACTTCTCGCGTATTTGTTGTTGTTATACTCATTTAGGCCTACATTCAAGATTTATTTCAGATTTTTCGGATAAAAGCTGTCCAATCGCGAGGGGGGCTACGGTAAAGTTCGTACATTTCCCCTTCCCCTGCCCCCCTCGGTACCGATACGGCAATTTTAGGACTTATTTTCAAAAGATCTCATTGAGACACCCTATTCGGCTACCAGTGGTGAAAACATTTTTTTTGGAGGGTCACCTCCCTATATGGGGAGAGCCCCTTTAACCTCCTTGAAAAGTTTTTCCACCCCAAAACAAGAAGAGAAGTCACCACTTCTGACCTTTCCACAAATTTTATGACTGTAGCTTCTATAGTTTCGGAGAAAAAGTGCTGTGACATACAGACAGACGGACACAGGTCGTGATTGCAATAGGGTTTTGTATTTTAGTACAAAGCCCTAATAAAAAAAACAAAGCTGATTGGGCGGTTTTGTTTTTTGTTTTATTTTGTTTGATCCCTATAGCCTCGACCTGAAAAAAAAACTTTTAAGAAAAAATGTTAGGGTTGGCGGGCAGGTAGATTTCCGTTGAAAAGGTGGGAAACCCCAAGATATAATTTTTTTACCTTTGTTAAAAAAGGGTAATAAAGTTAAAAATGTTTTTTTGATTTCTGTTATTTTTTTATGTTCAGATATTCTTAGAACTCAAAAATTTTCTGTATACTCTTCTTCTTTTCTTCTAATTTTTTTCCAGTATTTCGTTGATCCTCCTTTGGCCTTTAAATCAGCTTCCACTCTTCTGGGCATGGAATCATAAAGATTTTGGATCTGGTTCTTGATTTATTTGTTGTACCACACTTCATTTAAAATAATTTTTAGCTCCTCGATGGATTTCGGAGACTTTTTTTGAATTTTTCGCTGCATAATTGCCCACAAATTTTCAATGATGTTAAGGTCTAGGCTGTTTCCTGGCCAAAACACCGATACGATCCCCAGATTTTCTTTTAATTGTGTTACTTTTGAATACATAATGACCGTTAGAATGCATTTTTAAATAAAATCAAAGGGTTTACTTATAGAGCGAGCTCAGTGGCAAGGTGCACTTTCGTCTTGAAAAAGTGGGGTTCCACCATGACAGCTCAGCTCCTCTTCTTTGATGACATTTTTATATTTTTCAGCATTCACGGAAACCCCGAGCATCGAAATTCGTCCAACTCCATAACATTTTATGCATCCCCATACCATAACATAAGATGAATGCTTGACTGTTCGAAGAATGCACTCTTCGGAATATCGGTCCTTCGATTTCCTTCGAACTGTGGCTTTTCTATCGGGCACAATCAAATTGAACTTCGATTCATAAAAAAATATGACATTTCTCCATTTCCATGCTTCTTGGCCCATTTCTTATGCTTCTTGGCCCATTTCTGATGCTTCTTAGCCCATTTCTGATGCTTCTTGGCCCATTCTAACCATTTTTTCTACATAACCGCTGTTAAGAGCGGCTTTTTGGCAGGTCGGGGAGCTCGAATACCCATATTCGTTAGGTGTCTGGAGACAGTTCTTCTGCTGATTGGCACTCCCAGCTTTTCCTGAAGGTCTCTCCTCAGTTCCCTAGCAGTCTGAAACCGGTTTCGAAGGCACATTCGTTCCAACGCTCGATCTTCCCGCGGTGTAGTGATTCTTGGTCTCCCACTTCCAGTTTTCCTCTGTATGCTTCCGGTTTTTTCGATTTTTTTTAAAACGCCACTGTGTTTTTGTTGCTCCCAATTATTTGAAAAATCCTTTTTTTCGAATAGTTTTCTCCACTCAGTGCTGTAATACGGCGTTTTTGTTCTTGGTTTAACATCATATTTAAAACTTCTAAAAAACTACTTCCGATGGACGTTCTCTGATTTCTGAAATGATAATGAACAACTTTTGACAGGCTGTGTCTTTTTATAGCAGAAAAATGTATGTATAAGTATATAAAAAGAAAATTCGTTATCATTCGAAACCCTTTCCTAACATTTTTTACCTGCAAAGTGGAAACTTTGCGAATTTTCGAGGTGCGGCTTTTTTTGGCTACGAGTGTACGTTCTTATTATCATATTATTTTGTGGGTCTTTGGCGAATTTAAGGGACAAAAACTTTGTATTCACAATTCATACTCTTACTAACAAAGTTTACCAATTTTTTCTTTGGGATTATTTGTTTCCCTAGTACTTACACTGATCTAGATCCGTGGTTTTTTCAGAGTTTTCGGCTCAAAGATGTCTAATCGCGAGAGAAGGGACCGAAATATTTTCGCATATTTTGACTCCGCCCTCTTTCTTTAACACAGTTACCGGTCTTTCAGTGCACGTCTTCTTTTTGATACCCATATTGAGTACGTATGGTAAAAAAAAAAATTTGTTTGGTGTCGCCTGATGAAACTAAAAGCATCCATGTCCGCTCAAAGCTGGGTTACCTAGAAATCAGCATTATCATGCCTTTGATTGAGCTACGGCCTCCATGCGTTTATAAGAGCAAGCTGCCCATCTCCTCTGCTTACGAATGGCGGAGTGGAGAATATTTCTCTTCGTGAGCATCTGCTTTCTTATAGCCTTCGTTTCTACGCAAAAAGATGTTGCTCTTGAGCCACATTAGGTGATCTTTGGTGTATCAGTTTTTTTTGGAGGCTTGTTAGTTTTTGCCTTTTAGGTTAAGTCTTTGGCTGTCTCATAAAGCGCCGTCTGGAACCCCTCATCTAATAAATGGTCCCCGTTGATTGGACTTCAAGCCAACTTTTTGCTGTTGGTAGGCGTTAGAAAAGACTACCGTGCTATCAAAGGCTTCATATTTTGTTCCTCTTCTACCTTAAACCATCTGCATCTGTAGAGACTTATTTGAGCTAAGGGAACGTTCAGCTCTAAATTTAACTTTTAACCTCATTGCAAAGGTTCGTTTCTACGTTGCAGATGGCAATGATGCGTTTCAGAACCAATTCCTCTTTATGGTAGACCTGCACGTTCTTTGAGTGATTCAAAATGATTGCATTGATCAAAATCTTCTCCGGCGGGAGTATTTATTTTTTGTGCTATGCTTCTGTCACTTCAGCAGTAATAGACTCAATTAGAGTTTCTCATATGTTTCATTTTCATCTACCTTTTGCTCGTTTGTCACGGACTGCAGGAGTCTTTACTTTTTGTTCAGGAGACTCAGGTGTTGACATTATTTTATTTTATGCATCCAAATACCGTAAAAGTTTCCATTTGGTCAAGCTTGTCCATTGTTCTCCATTAATTTGACCGTTTCCCACCTATTTTTGTTGTGCTACTCATTACCGTCATTGTTCTTGTCTTCCATGTCTTGGTCGTCGTTCATGATGTTATCGTTGTTGTTTTTATTCAGGACAGAAAATGAAATAAAGTACTAAATACAAGTTTCAGTACACTACACGGAAGTTCCGCTATATACTAGATGGCAATTATAGAGCAGGAACCACCAACCGCTTATGAAAATCAAATAATTGGATACATTTTTTGAATTCATTGCTAAACAATTAACACGGGCAGAGCCAGGGCTTGAAAATTGAAAATAAAAACAATAGAAATTATTTCACCTAACTGCCATTATTGCTTTTCGAAATATTAGCCCAACCAAAGGATAGACAGGGTCTAGTTGAGCAGTTGTCGAGGCAGCGCAGAGTAGACAACGAAGTGTATCAATCGGAGTTTTCACGGAACTCTTCGAAAGCGCCAGGATCGAGTGTGATCGGTTGTCAAATGTAAGGATTTATCGGCGCAAAGATTGGTTAAGCGCATCGAGTGGAGGATTATGAAGATCTTTCGAGTGCAAGGAGTGGTCGAGCGCAATGAGCCGGTAAGCGGGTCGTCGAGCGCGATGAGTTGTCAAGCACGTGGATTATTTGAACGTGACGTGTGAAATGCGAGGAGTTTGAAATCAGAAGGTGTCAGATTGCAATTGGGAAATTGAAAAAAAATCTTTGTTTAGATTTTATTTGTTAATTGATATTCCTTTTTCCAATACAATCATTTGCTTTTTAATTTTTTATTGACTGGAGTATAAGGATTGTAGTTTCACTAACTTTCCCGCGACAGCTTATCTTGGAATCGGTGGTTATGTGCAAAATCAAGTTTCATGTGGAAAGCCAAAAAAAATTTTGTGAGTTTGCGCAAACTTTGGAGGAGATGTTAAAAAAAGTTCCTTTTGGACTTACCTACGATTTAAAAGATGCAACTAAAAGTCCTTAATGGTTTTAGCGATATGGAAATGGATGAGGGAAGGAATTTCACGGACAGTGGCGATGGTGAAGAGCTTCCGTCAGTTTTTTATGGGACATTTCCAAGCCAAGTTTTAGGTCAAATCTGTGGAGATATAAAGCTAAATCTAAGCCTCAGCAGCCAAGCATGGCTACTAACAAAAAAAAAGGATGCCTCCTAAAGTGCTCTAAAGCCGATTTAAAGACTTTCAAAGATAGTGTTAAAGGGCCATACACCTGAAGTAAAATAAAGGAACCAGAGTTCAACCTAATGGTGAACAAGTCTTTGCAAATATAGCTTCACCCTCAAATAGCTAAGTATCATACCAGCATATTCAGTTTTCTGAAGCTCACAAAAGTGACTCGTTACACATAAACTCTTCCAGCAGAAAGAAAATTGACTCCTACTTGAAGGTGTGCACAGTTTGTGCGTCATCAACGATGTCAGAGCTGAGGTGAAGAAGCATCTTGGAGAAGATATATATCTTATCACCTCAAAAGTTTTTAGCGATAACCTGTAGGAGGAGAAAATGATAATTTCCTTTTTCTTAGTCCAGCTCTAACCAGACTGCAAAGTTCCTACTGTATCAGAAAATACAATAAAATCGCCTATAAAAAAAGCACTACCCATTCTTTCAATTGCCAAAGATTTGGCCAGGTTGCTTCTAACTGCTGCCTTGAAGTGAGGTGCGTAAAAAGTCCAATAAATGCCCAATCTCGAAGGAAAAGATAAAAGAAGAGATCTTTTTTGTCAACTGCAAAGCTAAAGGACAGCCTGCGAGTTTCAGAGATCGTCCTAAAGAGAAAGAAGTTGGAAAGTGGAGGAAGCACCTCCAGAAAAAAAAAGAGCAAATGAGGGATATAATCACTGCTTCTATCGAAAATACCATTCGACAAGAGGTCTAGTATTGTAGTTTTTTGCAAAGTGTGAAAAAGTAGCCTTCACCAATGCCTATGCGACAATCCTAACGTCGGCCAACCCAGCAACTGTAGTAGTGAAACAATTACCAAAATATGGTTTTGAGTACATACTGCCAAACATTTTTCGGATGTGGCTTGTTCACATTCATTCAAAAAGAAGACTCATTCATTCCCCACTACAAATAACTCACACCTGCGGGTGAAAAAAAGCTGCGTACTCAGAATTTAATTTTAAAGTATGTAGTCCTGATGAGTTCCGTTAAACTCTCCATCCTCAGCATGTGTTCACTAGCTCCACACTATAAAAGGAATCTTGTTCAAAAATACTTGAACGCCCAAAGACCGGGATTCTTGTTTATATAGGAAACCAGACTCAAAGTAACGCACAAAGTGCATCTGAGTAAATACAAGATCATCAGGTATGATGATTCATAGGGAATTCTTTGGGTTGCAATGGCTCACAAAGATCACTTTAAAGTTCAAAAGTACTGCCTTCCAAATTTTGAATACATTGTAACATATATAATAAGCTCCATGCTGGAAGGGTACACTTTGCGTTTGTGGGGATCTATGTCTGGTATGGATATCTGGTGAGGAAATTCATTGATGACTTGGTAGCAGCACTTATTCAGCGCAAAAAATCAATTTCGATTCCATGGGAGATAGTTTCAATGCAAAACATCCCTCATGGGGAAAAACGTAGTGCATTTAATGGCTATGGTACAGCAATCTTAAACTGGGTTCATATTGATTGCCCCGGAAGAGCCTACTTTCGAACGAAGTTTGCTCATTATTGACATCTTCATGTGTCTGCGAATCTGGTAAATCTTTCATACAGTTGGAAGAATTTCGAGTGTGGAGCTCTTGACGTCGAGTCTGACCATCTTCAGGTGAGCTGACCTTAAGAGTGAAAAAAGTGAGAAACTTGAGGTTATAGATCCTCAACTTTTCATTCTATACAAGTGAATCGATTGGGCAGCAGTTAGTACTGACCTTGATAAAAAATTGAAAGAAATTTCGATCAATCGATCAACAAATTTCTCTTTTCGGGATTGCAAGTATGAATTCAACCCTGGATACGGTCATCTCGAAGATCTCCATTAAGAATTCGTCGACAAATTACCTTTATCGGGACTTACCAGAAGAAATCTTGGAGCTTCATTGTAGACATAGCTAGCTTAGAAAGCTACTCGTAAGGATCTACATCGCAATTTAAATATAGTCAACTGGGAGTATGAACGTATTCATCTAGTGATTGTATCTCTAAACAGAATAATTTCGAGGAGAACCGCGGCTTTTGTTAACGAGTGATTTGAACAAGCTCTGGAAAGTATCAAACCCGGTCCTTGTATGTTTCCTCATATCAATAGGATAACTGGTAAAAAAAGGCTCAGTTATGATGGTTCCATGTTCAGGATGACAAATCTATTGCTGACTCTATTGCAGAACGTTTTGTGAAAGAAGAAAGAAGTGAGGACTCGTTACTTCGTTAATGAAAAGTACCACAATGAAGTTTGACAAGGACAATGAGCAATTGTGCTTGAACAGACTCTCTGATTCGAGTCCCTCTGACATACCTACTGGCCATGGTATTTTTGTCAGTCCTGAGAGACTCATTTTATCGGCACTGGAGCGAAACTCCAAAAAATCAGCAGAAAGGAATTCCTAATCATATACCTAAGAGTTTCCGCATCCTTTTTATTTGTTCTCGTCGTAGTTATTTTGAATAATTCGTCATTATTCGCTATTTCCCTCAGCAATGGTAGTGCGCGATAATAATTGCAAGACCCAAGAAGTCGGGCAGTACTGACATAGTTGATACTTATCCAATTTCGCTGCTGTTGAATATTGGTAAACTGCTTGAAAGTGTAATACTTGAAGGCATCATACATTTTTGTGAAGGCAAGAATTGTGCTAAAAAGATAATTTGGCTTCAGCCCACTCTAGGGTAGATGCTATGCCCAGTCTAGGCGATGCTATGGTCGATGCTAAGCCGATATATTGAAAAGTTTGCGAACTAATAAACTTGAAATTCACTAATGCGCACCATATTTTTCTACCTATTTTCAGGAAGCAGTCAACAGCGAGCCAGAGAGTCAAGCTTTTCTCCTAGGAGACGCTGATTTATCAGGTCATCACATACGCATTGATGATCTGGAAAGGAGCTTGGAAATCAAAATGGGACAAGATATGTAAAACGGAGTGGAAAATCCTTCTAGCTTGCACAGGGTACTGCAGAAAGGATGGTGGATGCTCTATCTGGAGGCAGCAATAGAGCTAATCAAGTTATATGCGGAGAAGCTAGAGTCATCAGCATTAAGGAGAGCAGTGAAGGCCGAGGTAATAAGGGCAGCAACGGATAATCGTTCAATGAATGCAGCAAACGAATAGTTTTGAGGTAATCTTAAGCACATAGTACATTTGTTTTTAGAAACTCAATTTTCAGACCACCGAATCTTTGAAGACGATTAATTTAAAACTTATTTCTTTCATAATCCATTAATGTCTGATAATATTGGTGCCAACACCTTAAGTTTTATTTTTATTGGAAAGATTAATATTGTGAATTGAAGGAAAATAAACGATTATTGAACTCCAAGAAAAGCCTTTAAGCAAAACCCGGATGAATATTGTAAATACAGAAAAATTTGAAAAACCCCCGATAAAGATCTCAAATCTGACAAAGCTTACGTAATGAAATTTTTCAGTAACTATTTATTTGCTATAAACATTCAGAAATCATAAAGGCGAGGGACATTATACTGCATTTAGATAAATAAGTGAACACACATACATATACCTACTGAAATGATTCTAACTTCTTTCCGGAATTTATCCATCAATCATTTAAAGCCCTTTATCAATTTTTGTGGTCTGAGATGAAAAACGTAGCACAATTTTTAGCTTCTACAATTTATTAACCGCTAACTGTTTGCTTCTATTGAGCCATCGCTTCAAAAACTAACCGCAAAATTTAGATCTACGTGAATTCATCAAACTTTAAGTTGGGAACACATTTTCCAAGCACAATTAAGTCTTTAGTAATTGAGATTATAAGAAAAATATATCTTTCATCGCTTTGAACCTCCTCAAAAAGATGAGCCACAGTTATAATTGATATTCACTTTACATCACTTAATGATCATTTCAAGTAGCCACAATTTGCGTCTGAAGAAGATACTTCTTACATATTGTGGTTCATCAACCGAAATCGCAAAAGTACTATCAAAAACGCCTCCGCATACAACTGGGACGCAAACAATAGAAGATGGTACGATGATTTGATAACCACATAAAAATATTAAGGAAATATATCGTAGATAATTATAATTAACAATGAAATAATAAGAACCTCATTAGGGAGTGCGAAGCCAATTTCAATGAATAGATGCTAGATAAGTTTACCGCTAAATACAATCTTGTGGCGAAAAAGCTTATGAAATTCACAAAATTGTAACTTTGTGCTGCATTGCTACACCTTGCATTTGATATCAGTAGCTACACCTCTGTAAATTATTATTATTGGTAATTCTTTTGGAAGGTGTTTGTAAAGGAACCGTCCAAGTTTACACAAAATTTTTGAATATAATTCTTAAATATATAAATATATGTATGAATATCTGGATGAGCTTTATGAATTTTAAGATAATATTTTTGTATTTTGTAGAAACATTTATTTTCAAATTTTAGCAGGCAAATAAAAATCATTTAAAAATAAGCCGGATAGAATACGCTGACCTAAATCGAATTGTTCCTCCTCCTAAGTAGGTAAAGAAATGACTTTACTAATTGTGACAATCTGATCCGCAATATTACGGAAGACATCTGCGGGATCTACGAGTACTCCTTGGTAGATAGCCTTAAAGCGATTAGTTAAGGTAAATAGTATCCACAGTAGTAATGAAAATAGTTTTTACAAATTACTCTCAGTATCAAGCAAATGGAGTGTAAGAAGGAGAAATGGCCGTATGCCAAAAAACAACTAGCTAGCAGAACATACAACAACTAGCTACAGAACATTGGGACCTAGAAAGCTCAACACTCGCAAATATATAAGAAAAAACATTGCAAAATAGTAATTTTGTGAGCCTTTTGCTCATAGCTCCGCTTCTTATCTTGCAGAATAGCTTTAGAGCCTCTCAGTTTAAAACCTAAAGTCTGAACTTTAAGGTAAAATATAGTAAGCCCCTCAACTTCTGTTTATTAAAAAGTTATACTAGTTCAAATTCATAAGTTTTCAGAAAAAACATCCTAGAAACATTAAAAATTTCCCCCATTGTGATTTATAAGATGATTTTAATAGACAAAACGAAGGTTTTACGGCTTTCTGAATCTTTTATAATTGTTTTTTCACTGATATATAACAATTTTAATGTTAGTAGGTCAACGTGCGTGCTTTATACGAGCAACTATATGTCATAGTTTGCCCAATGTAATCTCAAAGTTTCTATTGATAAGCATAAATTGTCAGTTCAGTCTTGTCTCGGCCGTTTGAGAAAGGGGAAAAGCTACTGCAACTCCTTGAGTTATGAATCCGAGTATTCAGGACATACATTCTTTTCTCGCTTTCGACACTTTTTGCAAGCTGAGGTACTACACCACCTGGAACGTTGGGAACATTATGACTGCCACAAACGAAGCCTCGTAAAATCAGGCTCCTGAGGGAGTAACTGAGCCTTACCGCTGTAAAAGAAATTCTGACAGTCGTTGTCATGTACACCTGGAAATGATAAATTTATTCACAGTCAAAGGAAATTAAAATAAAACCCGACGTGAGAAAGATGCGACTACAGTCAATAGGATAAAGAAAAGTTTTTTAAACAACGATCAGCAGTTTCTTATTAGGACACTTTTCAAAGAGTAAATTGCTTGCATTAGCGAGAATTTCCATCAATGGCGCTCATGATGGACGAAACAACAACAGAATACCATTTCTTTCTTCATTATAAAGAATACCTGAATTTAGTGCAAGAATTAGCTGTAGAATTAAGGAGAAAATACCCCAGTAACGAAGTTAGCTCAGGAAAAGGTAAGTAAGTATGCATTTTTCAACACAAGAACAACTGGTGAGACGGTTTAATCCACTGAGAAAATGACTCAGTGAAGTAAAAAATTAACTGGTACTTATGAACCAAGCCAAGATAACTCTTTTTGAAGAGGCTAGAAGAAAGGCTGCAAGCAGAAAAATATATGAAACATAAACAAATTGAGTCGACAGAACTACACTCATAACAGTAGAGTTTTGTATATTCTTGCTTTAAAAGAACTCCATCTTAACCAGCCAACATTTTGTTCCAATATTGCTGAAATCATTGACTGAGCTCCATCTTACATAAATTAATTTTTGTTATTCGTCTTATCTGAAAATTTGGAAAAGATCCAATCAAAAATGTAGTATCTGGTTCGATGGAAAGCATAAAAAAAATCGTATGGTTGTTCATAAAAAAAATCGTATGACATTCAAACGGCCATAACTTCTGTAAATTTCATTGAAACTTATAGAATAAAAGGATCATTTAAAGAACTTCTTAAATGACTGATTTTATCCAATTTAATGATACTAAAAGAGTTTTACTGACAAACATACTAAATCATATTATTATTATTATTATTATTAGCAAAAATCAACGATTTCAACCTCTAACTTATTTGTTATTGATATACCTCCATAATATTCAGGGCCTCTCTTGGTATTGATAGGATAGGTTTCAGACCTGCTTTGAAAGATCTCACTAAGACCTTTCCAATGACACCCTACTCGACTGCCAGTGGTGAAAATTTTTTTTGAAGCGTCCCCCAACTATATGGAGAGACCCCCCATAAAACCCTCTTAAAAATGTTTCACCCAAAAACGTTCAAGGAGCCACCACTTCTGACCTTTGCACAAATGGCGGTAGGTTCTATAGTTTCCGAAAAAAACTGCTGTGACATACAGATGGATGGCCGGACGGGCGGACGCAGGTTGGGGATTTCAATAGGATTTGGTATTTTAGTACAGATCCCGAAAATGACGGGAAACCCAAAAATCCCCTAATTACCTGTTTATCTCACCGATCACACATAACAAGATAGGGTTGATGACACAAGTCGGATCTTAGGGCGAATCGGATTAAAATAATAAATCCGTTGATAGTTGAAATGTCGCATTCATGCAGAATGCATTTAGGTAGCTTTTTATGTCTCTCTTTTCACCCTGACCCTGATAAAGTTGACACCACTCCTCCAATGACTCAGTCGTGTGTGCTTGGTGCAAATTTGTCGGTCTTCTAAGAAAAACGCAAACCATTTCTTTGTGTCAGTTTAAAGAGTTTAGTTAAAATTTGGACTGAGTTAGTTTACAGTGCTTAGTAAAGTGTGTTTGTTTGAATATCAATTCGTTTTTAAGGAAGATACCCATTCGTTATTAAGTATGAAGTTAATTAAAATATCTATTTCAAAATCTTAGATATGGGACTAATAGGATTATATTTTTCGGGGTGAATGGAATCGCTCTTTTAAGCTCAATTATTGCATGTTTGAGGTTATTGATTCATATATATTTTACCTTAGATGATTTGGACTTACAAGAAGAAGAAGGATGCTGCGGAATGGTCTCAAGAAAGCAAGATGGAGGCTGCAAATAAAGTTCGGACTAAGCAGTCGACCTTATGGCAGGCTGCTGAGATTTTTAAACTACTATATATGAGTTGTTTCTATAGCCAACAATCATCGCGGTAGATAACCAGGTGTTGACTTAGGCCAAAACTGGTTTCGTCGTTTTATAAAAAGAAATCTGAATTTAACTATTTGGAAGCTGGAGGGTCGATCAAATTCTTCCAGACTTTGGAAACAATAATTGACCACAGGAATTTAAGGAGAAGACCTGAATGTTTATACAATGTTGATGAAACGCAAATGTCGCTCAGTAATTGTCCACCTCATATTATAGCCCTGAAAGATGCCGAAGATGTCAGTACGACGACTGTTAAAAGAGGTTAAAAATCTAACCATCCTAGCCTGTATAAATGAAGCTGGATAGTATATAGCTCTATTTGTTCTTCTTAAAGGCATGTGTAAGCGCGATGAGTTTCTGATTGGTATACCCCCTGGTAATGATTTTTGCATGACAAAAAAGGGCTGAATAATTGAAGAAGCTTTTAAATCGTGGTTGTAGCATTTTAATCACTATTGGACACAGAGAAAATTGGTTCTAAATTAGGATGAAAACACGTCTCACATGAACTACTCAATGATAGATTGGTATGACCCTTTTGACATTGAACTTGTACTTCTTTCTCCATAAACATCACATGCTTTGCAACCGCTTGACGTAACTTTTCTTAAGCCATTCAAATCATCAACAAGCAACAGCATTGAAACATTCACATCCAAATCAAGGGATTATAAAAGTCGCTTTTGTGGGACTTTTTCAAAAGGCTTGGGACCAGGCTGGACCATTAGCAATACTACAAAAGGCTTCGAAAAAACGGGAATATTTCCACTAAATGCGAATACAATACCTGACCACAAGTTCATTGGTGATTAAGAGTCTAACATTGTAGAGTCCCAAGGCCAATCCAAGAGATCCGAACAGATCCAGTTATTAATAAAATGCATCGGTTGAAGCCAAAAATAGACAACCCTTCGATGATGAAATGCCATTGACAAATTCACAACAGTCTGGCTGTTTCACAAACCTACCAAAACACTTTAGCTAGATTATTTTGTTGATTCATTGAAACAAATTTTTAGATTTTCGTACTAGAATACAAAACTCTATTGCAATCACGATCTGTGTCCGTCTGTCCGTCAGTCCATGCGTCCATCCGTCAGTCACAGCACTTCTTCTCCGAAACTATAGAAGCGACCGTCATGAAATTTTGTGAAAAGTTCAGAAGTGGTGGCTTTTTGAAAGTTTCGGGGTTTCAAAGGGTTTAAAGGGGGGTATCTCCATATAGGGAGGTTGTAATGATTTTCCGTCTAAGCCCGCATGAGGAACCGACCTCTCATCGGTTCTAGACGTTAAGTCTGAGTAGTGCCAACGGATGGTACCAACCGGTCAACCAATCCGTGCACCGTAATCCATTTTCGCGGTGGCTGCTTGTCGGCCAGCTTGATCGGAGAGGATTTCGGTCGCGGGTCTCCAAATGGATTACGCTCATCTACAATTTTCAGCCACCAATAAATGCCCGTTTCCAAACGCGTCACAAAACACAATCATACGGAGAGGAAACCTACTTTACGTTACTCTATATTTCTTCATTCTACCAGTCAAAGGACAAACATCTAATCTTTACCTCGCGTTCCCGAATTCCCGACGCGGTACCGAAAAATATACTACGCTAGCTCAAACCCGACGAAAGCTACGCTAATGAAAAGGCAAAATCAACAAAGGTACCGCGTACCGCGCGGGACGCGAAACCGACCTCAGCGGATTTTGTCAAACCCTACCCTCGCGACGGCATACCTACCATGCACTCTACTTCCCGCTGAAAGAAAGAACCACTGGAAAGGAAAGTCGTTGTTAAGGTTTACCAATTCATTTAATTAGTAATTCGTATTATAATGAACAAACAACATAATTTGCAAGGTAAGAATAACTATCCTCTATTATAATTCAAATTGCTAAGCAGAAACTTTCAAGAATATAAACTATGAAAACGGGAAATTTAATCCATAATTATTTTTAAGCTCTAACACTGCAAACTACCAACGCGTAAACATATGTATATTTCATGAATGAATAAATGCATTTATTCATATATATTTTGATCTTCGGATCCATAGGTCATAAGCCTGACAAAAATACCGACAAGGGGGTCAAAGAAGGTTTTAACAAAAGACGTTATCTCCCTGTTAAGGCAATCTGCAGTAGAACCAAATGTCAGATGATTCATCTGGCGGCAAATAAATATTGGAAGCGATTTACCGTTTGTGGTTTCTTTATATAATTTGCAAGCGTTAACAACTATTTCCCTATATTGATAATTTTGTAAATTTTAAAATATATAAAATTCTAATTGTATCAAGTTTTTTTTTTTGTGAAAAAATATAACTTTAAAATTACTTAGGAGCTATTAATAACATAAATATATATTAATGGCGAATTGCATTGCAATGTATACAACATAGAAATGATTTTTACGACTTTCTTTATATTTACATTCCATATTTAGGAATGCGCTAAAACAAACACGATAGATGCCTGAATTTATTTGTTTATAGTATATACGAGCATAAATAAGTCCACGCTTCAATAAGTCCATCATTTCATTAGATATTAATTCTATCCATGCCTATATTGAGAACGGCACGATCAGGATGAGAATCCAGCGGACCACATTGGAAATCCTTAAGCAAATTTACATATAAGCTGTCCTGCAACAAATGCTTCTGTATGTGTTGGAGCTTCTCTGATAATATCCGACACAAAATATGAGAGTTCTCTTTTGGTAATCTTAATTGTTGTAATTCTTCACAAAATGTTACTCCCGGCGTACTATATCGTGCTGCGCTAGTCAGAAGAAAGCGCAAACAGTATATTGCTGATTTAGCGTATATTGCGTCAGATTTAGAGTCGGTTAGGTCTTTGATTTTGTCTTTTTATTTAACTGATTTTAGATAACGTCGAACGAATTTGAGCAAGAACCCAATCTGGACAAGCACCGTTGCCACAAAAACGGAATTTCATTCTTGGATGATTCGATTATTTCCAATCAAAGTAAACACTTCACAATATCTTCCGACAAAGTTTGTTTTCTCAATAACAATCACTCATAAAGAAGCAGGTCCCATTCTCTGTTTGGCGAATTTAGAATTTTTTTGCATCATTTTCCTTGTCATTTTTGTTCTTAATAGGTATTTAAATCAAATTTTGATCAACGAGTATTTATAATCACAATAAAACATCTTATCGCCGTGCCAAAATGTTTGCTTTGCTTGTTTTCATTTAGAGATCTAACCGTCGTCTTGTTCGTGTCCGAAACCTATTGACTACAGGCAGCTTCAAATTATCTGGCTTCTCTTTTTCAATCGCATCAATATCTAATTTCTCCGGGACATTTTTTTATTTGTCTTGAATGATGTTGTGAATACGAGCTGAATAGCGTCCTTGTAAAAGCCTTCGCCGCCTCAAGCGTTCTCGTTCACGAAAAAATTGTGGCAATTTCTCGCAAGAAAATTTTTCATGACGACTGAGGCAACCGCGACAGAGAGCGCGCGACACACTTCCGATTTTAGTTTAATGTTTGTGTTACACAATATTTCTTTGTTTCGTTTCTCTCTACCTTACATTTCACGAATGGTTACTTGTAAATAAGTTAAAATAAAATTAAGTAAAAACTATTAAAGCTCCGATGTTTTCTTTAATATTGTGTTGCCCAAAAATCATACACAAGGTTCGGTACTAGATTCAGATTCTAGAGAATATCATAAGTGTTCATGAAACGTTATACTGGGATTATCTTTACGAGTTATTTACCTGAGATCCCAATTCTAAGTGGTAGTCGCGGCCCAGAGCTTAAATCTAGCCTTTCACTCTCGACCTCAAGTGGTGGTTCAGTGCTCGTTGTCTAGAGTCAGCATCAGATTTTGCGGTCCTCGGAAATGATGTCTCGACAATGTGTTTATTCAATTTCTAACGGTTGGGCAACTTGAGAGATGAATCGAATTGGTGTTGGGGATTTTAGCGACAAGCGACAATTCCGAAAGGATGTCATACACTTTTAGATAAATAATTGGCTGATATATCTGTCCTACTTCGAATCACTCATATCAGCTGACAGGTTATGATCCCATGATCCCCTTAAATTTATTTAAACCTGCTACAGTCTATACTGCTTCACGGCTGGTGAAGGAACTATCGGCTCAGAGTTGATGGACTGGAAATCGAATGAAAATTTCGGAGACTGGACTCCAAAAACGAACTGGGGGGTTTGCAGGGGAAGTTGAAATGTACGAACATTTCGCGTACTCCCTCCACAATCGTGATTGGACACCTTTCATGTGAACAATTTGAAAAAAAATCATGGATGTAGGCCTTTATGAGTACAATAACAAACAATACGTCAGAAGTCGAAATTCACTCAACTTTGTTAGTAATAGCATGATTTATCAATTTTACATTTTTTTGTATAAAATTTTAACAATACCTTTAAATTCATTAAAATTCAGTATACAGAATAGTTATTTATGAAATTGATTTGGCGGGTTGAATTTTCTTGTATTAGTATGGAACAATATGGGCTGTATTACTTGAACATATGGCTATGGAACAATATGCGCTTTTTACCGACTCGGACACTACAGTTTTGTTGTTTCATTGTAAACCTAATATTAAGTATTAAACTTAAAACTACCTGGCTGTCTAACTAAACGACCATATCTGGTTCGATATTCTATTTCATAAGAAATTTGCTCTTGATTATTGTTAGAATTTAAAAAATTTTGTTTGGCATTATTATTTGCTTCAGTTTATTTTTTAGAATTTATAGGTTCAATTCATTATCAGAATGAATACTGGTGCATTATGTGGTTTTCTTAAATGATACAGGTATGCGTTTCTTCTAAGTATGTTCTCATTTTCTGTATGAACACGATAAGACCTAGGCTCGTTACATTTATCCACAACTTCTGCCGGTTCCCAGATTTTATCGTTTTGAAACACTAAATTGTCTCCCTCCTTATATTTTTCATCTTTTAATAATTTGCGTTTGTCATGAGAAAGCTTTTGCTATTCTTTTACTTTGGCTAACTTCTTATTCGAATTTGCAGTCAATTTAGGACTAAGAAGTCCACTATAAACAGGAAGTTCAGGGTTAGTAATATACTCATGAGCAATTGACAAGGAGCAAAACCTAACTTGGATATACAATAACTGTATATCTTTGCTCTAGTAAAGCAGCTTTTAAATATATATTTTCATCTTCCACCTTCCTTAAAAGCATTTTGGGAATATGGGCATCTAAGACTCTAGTAGATAAATTTGAAATTCCAATTGTAAGCTAATTCCTTCAGCTCATATTAGTTAAAGGGCTTGTCCGCAATCATTACCTAGGGTTTGTTTTAATGATTGAATCATGAAATGTTGTCCATAAATATAATAGTCATACTTATTTGTAGCAAAGACTATTGCTAGAAGCTCTTTCTCTATTTGTAAATAGTTTTCCGCAGCCTGAGATAGACTTTTAGATGCGAACTCCATTTGGTTTTTTCTCTTCAGTAATAAAACAGCCTAACCCATTTCTTGAAGCATCTGCTTGAATAGTGATTTATTTTTTCGATAAAAAAATGTAATGTGGTTCTATTTTCTAGTTCATTTTAATTGATTTTAATATATCAGAATGATACGAAGACCACTGAGCTCAACACTCTTCTTCAACAATGCTCTCAAGGGCGCATTTTTCTCGGAGAACGCTGGAATGAATTCCCTTAAATAACTTAGTGAACCCAAAATTTACACAACATCCTTACAGTTTTCTGGACCTCTAAGTTTTATGATAGCCTTAATGCGGCCCGGATTTGGTGATAATCCATCCTATTATAATTGTGCCCTAAATAAGTCATCTGTTTGGCTCGGTATTGGGGTTTTCTCTGTTAAACTTTACATTTATTTTCCTCTCTCTTTTTAGAACTCAATTCAGATTTGCTTCAAGTTCTTCTGTCATTGAAGAAAACAAACACCTCAGGCAAATCACCAAAATATTTCATGTTAACTTCCTGAAATTTCTCGGGAGCCATACTAACTTAAATGGGGGTACAGTGAACTCATATATGCCAAACGACGTATTAAAAACAGTTAAACTCATGGAGCCCTCTGTAAGAGTAATTTGCCAGATCTAGAACCGTGAAGAGACGCATTTTCCCCATCGCGGTTCTGAAATCATCTAGCGTAAATGATGTTCAAAATGTATGTTTTTATTCAAGTCATTAGGATCAAGACATATCTTGAGTCATTTGTCCTTCTTTTCCACAATTACAATACTGTGTGCCCAGTCCGAAGGACCCCCTTTTTCGGTATAAAGCCCCTTTTTACCACATTGTCGAGAGTATTTTTAAGTCTTTAACGCGAAGAAAATGGCATTATTTTCGGTGGTCAATGCACCGGAACAGCGTTGAGTTTCAGTTTCAGCTCACAAGCATTTCATTTACTGGGAGAACTTCTTCGCTTTTTATTAACTTTAGCTCTAAGCACGTTTCTAACCCCAAACCACAATAAATTCTACATTGTCCCGAAGGTTGCTCTTTACTACATGGACCGAAATATTAATTTTCACTGACACCTTCATATGGTGGCTTTTGATTTAATGAAACATTTTGTTAATAAAATGATCGGTATGACGTTCACTGCAGCACCACTATCCAATTTAAGTTTCAAAATTTTTTTTCCTTTCTCTAAACATTCAAACGAAAATTTCCATATATCTAGGCTTAACATGTCAATGTAAAATGCAGGAATATTTGAATTTATTTCATTAACAACATTGGTTCTAGTTAAACATTCAGTAGCAAAATGATTTCTCTTTTCACACTTAAAGCAAGTTTTACCAGAGGCTGGACATTTGTTGTGTGGATGTGTTCATTTACACTTTTTGCACGCTACCTCCTGCTGCTTATTGTGTTCAACTTGTTGCTTTTGCTTATCTTTTTGCTGTTGCTTCGCTTATAAATTCGACTTCTAAGTTGTTTTTGTGGATTGCTTCTTCGATTCTGAAGGTTTTTTGACTTCATGGATGGGTGTAAGCATTTGCTTTGGCTGTGAATCCGTAACTTTGCTCACTCTATAATAATCCTTCGCTTTTTTGTCGTGTGAGGTCATAGATTTTGATGAGTTTAGTTTTGATATTCGAATCTGAAATACCAATCACAATTCGATCATGTAAAATTTTATCTTTTTCAGAACCAAAATTGCGACTTCCCGACAATTTTGTAATGTCCACCATGAACTGGTGAAAGGGTTTATCCTCGGCTTGATACCTCGAATAAAATTTAAACCTTTCATACACTTTATTTGCCCGCAGATCGCAATATTCTTCAAACACTTTCACTACAGAATCAATTTTATTTGGATCGGCTTCTTCTATTAAATTCAATCGCTTCTTCGCCAGCGCAACTTAGGAAACGTGCCATTTGCACCACTTCTTCTTTTTTAACTGTTTTAGTTGCTACCGCTATAAATCGTAAAAAACCTTGTTTTTAAAAATTATCCTTAAAATTGCCTTCTAATTGAAGTTGGGCCTGCTTTTTGACATCAATTTTGAAACTCTTAAACTTTACCGAATTCCAGTAATGAAAATGACTCACTCTACTAGACTCGTATTTTATAAATAATTCGGCTGCGCCATGATGTATACCGTATACATTATTTATAGAAACTGGTTCGAGATGAGTACATAGTTGTTACAAGAGCTTTTCTCAATATTGTTATATTTGTTATACTTAACTGTAATATAGCTTTTCATATAACTTTTATTTCAATACAACTGTTCGTTACCAGCAATGTCCTAAATCTGGGATGTCATAATACATACAAACACACATAAACGTAACGGAAGACCTTTCAACCATGCCAGGACAACTTCGGAGTCAGTTCATAACCAGGTACGTATTTATTTCAAATCTTAATGACGGTATGATATCTTTGAGTAATCGAGTCAACAAGACTGCGACATATAGTTCTAATTGAGGAATAGTAACTGGTCTCACCGGTTTTGGCCGATAAAAGATGACTGGTGATTGTTGATTCTGAACGCACAGTCAAGTAAATTGCTGCCGTATAAACACGTTGAGACGCATCATAGAAACCGTGGAGTGCTACTTCACTACTTATGGTATATTTCCCATCCTGGTATTTCAATATTTGTGATTTTAGGTAAACGCTTTAACCAGGTGGTCCATTCCACATTCAATGTTCTTGGTATTGGTTCATCCCAATCGCGTCCAGACAGCCATAGAGCTCGTAAGAGTATTTTAGTCGCTATTATAACAGAAGCTATCCAACATAATGGGTCATACGGGGGTGAAACTTCCGACAAAATAAACCGTTTAGTATGAATTACTAGCCCTTTAAACTTCTACAGCTGATTCGTAAAGTAATTCGCTAATACATACCATAGAATTCCCAATGACTTACGAGCATACAGGTATCTATTGTCCGTTCGAAAATCAATAGATTCTATCATTCCACATCTTTTGGGGGGAGTCCCTTCAATGTTCGTTTATCGTTGGGTAACCCGTCCATGAAATGAAAACCGCAAGATTTTAATAGCTCGAGCAGCTCGTCACTTTTGAGAATGCTTCTTTACAGGCTATGTCCACCAGATAACAAATCGTCTACATAAAATTCCTCGAAGATCAAATTGCTGGCCTTGGGATATTTTCCCATTTCTTCAGCTACTAATTTATATAAAGTTTGAATTGCTAGAAATGATGTTGGAGTTGTTCTGAATTTCACCGTGCTGAGATAAAAGTCTCTAATTAGACCATCTGACTCTGACCTCTAAACAAGTTTTTTAAAATTCCAACCTTAAGGATGCATGTTCACTTGACGGTACATATTAGCTCTATCAGCTACCATTGCAAACTGATTCAGCCTCCATCTCGTTATGATTGACTGCTTTGAAGGGTCAGTCCAGTTAGAACGTATCGTTTAGAGGCACCAAAATTTGTTTTCTTTGAAACGTCGAAGACCACTCGCAATTTTCTCGATCAGTATAGTGTATAGTGATATTATGTCCAGCATCAAACATCAATTTTTTACAATAAGGAACTTCTTTCATGTGACACATGAAAGAAGTTCCTTATTGTAAAAAATTGACATCTCTAGACATTCTCATATGATTGCTAAATACTCTTCTTGCAATCCTTTTGTTCGAGCAAAACGTTTCTCCACGTGCTGTAAACTTGCAGCTGTAGTTGCCCTGGAAAAACCTAGTGAGTGTTGGCACTCCGAGTCTTTAAATGGCAATTGAACCTGATACCGACCATTTGACCCTCGTTTTACGTGTATTTTGTAATAATGCTCTCAGACTTCTTCGTCGATTTCCCAAGAACGTTTTAATTGCTCGCAGATTTTAAAGATTGTAGTGAACGCAGGTTTATATACATATCCATACAGGACTGCAGCGATGGTCTGCTGCCTCGGCGGAAGAGGATGTTAATATCTGCCGAGATTGGCCTTGTCTGGGGACGCGTGAATGCGCTGACAGGCTAGCGTTGCGGTGTCGTGGGGCGGGTTCTTTCCCCCTAGCACAAGGACCCACTACAAAAAAATTCGCATTCACGAATCAAAGGGATCGAATGCCGATAGACTGGTGTTGAGGCCGAGGTAACCTACTAAGGTTTGAAATTGTTTGTTCAAAGAACAAGTTGGGACGAGCAAAAACGGATCGACTGGCGGCGTCTTCATCATTAACGACGGTCCTTATGGCCCACAAATAAGAGTGGCGCATCCAGTTATAGGTGGTGCCCCCTCGCACCTTCCCAACCGGATCAAGTCCAAACGTAGGCGTGGTCTTGTGTTTCCCATTTGAGTGAAAAACTCATAAAAAAGCACTTTGTATGACGCTTTCCCTCAAATAAGAAGCACAAACGTAACCAATTTATGCTATAGAGCTATGCATTGAAATCACATAACCCTATATCGTAAAAGGGCACGCGAGCAGAAGGCCACTCTCCCCGGCAAGAGCCCCTGCTAACAACGAAAAAACGAAGGAGCATGCCTGATGGCTAGCCCATAGTGGACGAAACGCCTGCCATCGTTGCGGGTCCTATACCCGGTCAGGTACACCGAAATGGAAAGACCGAGGTGTAAGTTTAACAATTCATTTATAGCGTCATTTGTTTGTGATAATTGTTTTATGCATGCAAAAAAAAACTATTGGTACTACTTAAAGATTATTAGGGACAAAACTATGAGCTATCTTCAAAGTTATTTTTACGCTTATATTTTTTAGGCTGTCATATTTTTTTAGTTAAGATTTTCGATCGTTCATCAAGTAAATTTCCTCTCGGTGAAAAAGGATAATTATCTAATAGCAGGACAAAGCATGTTTCAAAAGATTCAATTGTAGTTGTTCTCGAATTCGCTGTAGTGTAACCTGCAACTTCTTCACTTTTAGCTCTGTTAAATGAAATATCGTTGACAAGAAGTGATTGTAACTGAGGCTCGAACAAGGATTAATTTCATAGGAACTTTTACCCATTTGAAATATAAATGTTCACAATCCGTGGTCTTAACGCCACTAAGTTTAATTTGAAAAAATAAGTCCATTCGGGCATCGCCACATATACGCAAAAACACGCTATCCGACGACTGAGCAACCACGCATTACCGAAATCACAATAGTTTTGTTATAAAATTTGAAGGCTGGTTATATTGATGAACTTCAGCAATTGCTTAGCTCTTATACATGCATTTGGCAAGGTTATACCAGCATAACTGACTACTACCTTCCCACTAATTGCGTTGCTGTGCCATGCTTGATTTTGAGGAGTCCATATTCTCAGCCACAACCACAATACGAATCATTCATCGCAATGCAAGAAACGACAGTGAGTTTGGGGCTAAGGATGTAAAAAAATCCACGAGATGTTGATATTGGTTTATTTCCTTAGCCAAGATGCCAATCCAATCACGTGGACATCAATAAATGCATTTCGGCTTCCGAATTGATGACTTCGAATACAACCGCCTTCAGCTAAGGACTTCTCCCAATAATATTCTGCAGCAAAATTGAATTAAAAGCGATCACTCACCAGTTCTCGTTGAAAGCGCGACTGTGACTACGATGCATTATATCGGGTCTCCATTTACGTCAAGACTCACCGAATTTGAAGAGCTATTTGTAAAGCAACTTTATATGGTTCCGCCCAAAGTTTCTAATCAATTACCCCGCAGTGCTGTATAGTCGGACACTTCGATTTCGGTTTTCCTGTCTTAATCGCAGCAACTATAGTACAACACTCCGTTCATTAAAGGGGAAAATTTACTGTTCAAGTTCACTAAGAAATTAACTTCGATTTGTTTTGTCAATGCACTGCTCGTGTTCACGGAACAAATTCAACAATTCCAATAAATAATGACGCACGACAGTCACCCTTTACACACACTCTTATGGAAGGCGCTCGAGAAACGTTTATCGCCACTGCTAGTCTTCGTCGTTTTGCCCACTTTCATCTATGTGCTGCTACCACAAATCGACCGAGCATTTGCTATCTCGTTCGCTACACGCTACGTAACCGGTATGATGATGCAATTTTGTGCGGGCAGGGTTTATTCCAGCCAATTTACATCAACCACTTTAACATGCAGCAGTTATCCAGCACTGTGTTGCGGAAATTGCAGTTTACTCGAAAAATATCCCTACCTGTAACATGAATAAATACCAAAATTCAAACTATGATGACATTGGATTGAACGCTGGGAAAGTATTTCAGATATTCTGACTTTCTTTCAACTTTAAACGATGCATGAATCATTAGGTACTAGAAATCAGTTGGCGTTCCCAAAGTTTTTATACGAAAATGTGACATCTAAAGTAAATTTGATTTTTGTAAAAAACTGGAGACCAACACAACCAAGAAGTCATCAACATCTTGCGCATGATTTATGCGAGGAAAAATTGAAATAAACAGCGCAATCGAACTCAGCTTTAACGCACAGCACAAGCGAACATTGCTGGCGGGCAATTTGCAATGGATACACCAAATTTACACTGCCGGTTGATGTTACTAGCACGTAAGGTTCTCGAGAATAGTTTTTTTGATGGGTTGAAATCTACTTGATAAAAAACTCATGACTAGAGCAATAATTATGAAGCTTCCGTAGTGGTATCGCACCCTCTCCGCCTCCTATCCCATGTCGTGGTCCAGCTCGAACTCCCCAGCCGTTCCAAAAACTTGTCTTCTGTTCGTCTCGCAACCGGTAAAATCGAATCAGCTGCGTTCGATCAACCCAGTTAGCCTGCCTTCCGTAATGTAATCCACCGTTGGGGTATTTTAGATCTTGGAACTCTGTGTGCAGATTTACCATTTTTTAAAACAAAACTTAATTGAAGTTAGGAAAATTTAAATGAAGTAAAGAAATGAAGATTTTTAAATAGTAATAAAAGTTAAATTTCATGACGAACATAATTAAAGGGAAACATTTAAATTTTAATGTAAAGGTAAATTGATCTAAAATAACATTTAATATAAAGGGAAATTCATATGAAATCACATTTAATAAAAATAATAAAAAGATACAGTATTCTACAAATTACGAGTATTGAGTAAAAATAATTACTTTTTTTTTAAATCTGCCACAAAATTCTGGGTAAGAGAGAAGAAGGTTTTTGAGCAGCTTGCTTGTGTGACTGCTCGATTGATACAGGTTTTCGTTTGTTTCATTTTTGTATGAGTGAATTGTTTCTGCATTGCAAATGTCAAGACTACCTGATATTATCCAGCCTAGCTTAGTAAGTTGTAGTACTGAACGTAAAGTCAACTTTCGAATCTTTCCGAGTATTATTTGTGCACTTGTGAATTTCTATTTGAAACCAAACAAGTTGGGTAGACAGACCTACGCTCATGTCAGAAGGGTTTTGTACTCAACTTCTCAGAAATGCAGTCACCAGCAACAAATGAAGCCAAGAAATATGTTAGAGATGTGCACGTTTATAAGGAAATCCATTGTTTTTCTATTTTCAACGATCACCATTTTATTGCAAAACAACAAAAATTATGTATTCCCAAAAATATTAATGTTGTTACCTTAGTTGAAAATTTCAAGAAGATCAAATCAAAGCTGCAGTGACTGATTCGATGGAAAGTCCATGAAATACCAAAATCATGTGTTATTGTTGTTGCAATTGGACAAATTTCAAATGGCTATAACTTCCGTGTATACCCTTAGATTTTTAAAAACTTACAGAATATAAGGACCTTCTATAAGACTACTAAAATATTGGATTTCGCTGAGTTTGAGGGTACGTATAAGATTTTATTAGTGCTAATGTGAAATTTAAATATACTATTATTAACAAAGTTGAGCGAATTTTGACATCTAAGGTATTTGTGGTTGTTGTTCTCATAAACACCTACCCCCATAATTTTTTCCAGATTTTTCGGATCACAGTTGTCCAATCGCGAGGGGGGACACCAATTTTTTGTGTATTTCCCCTCCCTGTGCACCCATCGAAGCAAAAAGTGTCAAATTTCATTTGATACCCATATCGGCTACCTTTGTTGAAATTTGAGGGGCACTCCCCTATATGGGGAGAACCCCTCTTAAATACCTTATAAAATTTTGTTATTGTTGAGCTTTGAAGAGAGCACCACTTTACAGTTTCATACAAAATTTGATGTTTCTAGCTTCGGTAGTTTGCGAGAAAGGTGCTGTGACACACGGACGGACGGGCGGACAAACAGCCCGCAATTTTAGAAGGGCTTGTAACATTATTTTACAAAACCCTAAAAAGAATTTCTATTCGAAACCAAAATAGAATTTCCGTTTGAAACCAAAATAGATCAATCAAATCGATGAAATCTGATGTTTTTGCAATTGAAGAAGATAATTTAGTTTATTGAATTTCTAATCATGTCAAAAATCTTACCATAAAATAATAAATATAATAATAAATACAAAACCTCTTAAAATATAACCGCAAGCTATTTCCTTACATTCATTTTCATCAGGAAGTTCCTTCATCTAATTACACGTACATCCCAAAAATATAATAAAACTAGATTTTACCATATAATTCACTTAACGACAACTTCAAATTATCTAACCCTGAAGTTTGCAAAATATGTTGAAAGCTGGCGTCTAAGTTTCACGAAATGATCCATTATATTGCTCAATATTGCATGATCCAATTGTCCTTAAGACTAAAATACTTAAAGTAGCGCCTGACACTTACTACTCGGAATGGGGAGGGCAATCTGGTTAGTCGCGATGTAATAAAATAAATCCATTGTGAAGAACTTGAGTGATTAAATCACACATCATTACAGAAAGTTTTGTAACATTAAAATGGCAAAACAATTCTTTCCGCAACAATAAAAGATCATCTCCAAGCTACATTCGTTTATGGTTGAGCTAGTAGTCTCATAGCGACTTTAATTCCTCATTAGCATTTTTATGGTTCTCGTTAAAATAAGTTCATTGTCGAAATTAACTGAACAATTCTTGCCAAAATATTTAATAATCTGAACAATGCACACAGTCAAGGCCACGAATGAAAAGTGCTGCAAACCTAGACTACTGTATTCCCATCGGTTGGGAACTTTAGTTGGGGTGATTATGATGTGACAAAATAACATGCCCCTCAATTTATAAAAGCTGTTTGTGTACCGGAGATTATTCAAATGTTTGTTTATGTCAGCTCTCATCAAATTTAATTGAGTTAATAAAATATATATTGCAAATGCAAAGTGCTTTAGGATTTGCAGAGTTTCGTTGTGAATTACCTAATTTTAGGCTATTTGAAAACAAGATTACAAACACGAGGACCGTGAAACTTGCCAAAAATAAAAGTTCGTGAAGCTGTCATTCATTTTTAGGGCATTAATCATAATTGAAGGTTTTTCAAAACTTAAGGCCTTGTCTAAAATTTGAAATGTTTTTAAGAGGGATGCTGGAATGACCAATAGAATTTTTTTAAATCAAAGTCAGTCGAGCGCGATATCAAATAAAAGGTTTTGATTATAACTTTTAGTATGTGGACGAAAAAGGTCGAGGGGTCCAGAGGTAGGCGAAATTTACAAGGCACTTGTGTCCACCCCCTCGCGATCGGATATAATTGATCCAAAAAGTCTGAGGAAATCTCGGAAGTAGTTCTTTATGAGTACAAACGCAATAAATATCTTAGAAATAAAAATTTACTCAACCTTGTTAGCAGTAGCAAGATCTGTGAATTTTACATTTGAGTCGATCAAGTCAAATCAAAAAAAGAGCCCTTGAACTACTATAAATTATATGAAATAATATATGATCCCGCAAAGTTTTATTTAAATCAGATAATTATCAAATATTATAAAACCGTTTTCATTATAAAACTAGTTGGGTAGGCAAACCTACGCTCATGTCAGAAGGGTTTTGTACTCAACTTACAAAATGCAGTAACCAGCAACGAATAAAATCAAGAAACATGTCAAAGACGATTTTATTGGAGAAAATGTGAAATTCAAGGATCATACTATTATTAACAAAGTTGAACGAATTTTGACTTCTGAGGAATTTGTTATTGTTATACCCACAAATATCTCCCTTGATAATTTTTTCAGATTTTTTAGATCACAGGCGCCCATTCGCGAGGGAAACACATTTTTCATGTATTTCCCCCCCCCTGTGCCCCCATTGAAGCAAAAACTGTCAGTTTAAGAACTGTTTTAAAATGCTCCCACAAAGAACTTTCATTTGATACTCATATCGACTACGTTTGATGAAATGTTTCTTCAGGGGCCACTCCCCTGTACTGTAATCATCGATTCATGGTCATTTTTTTTCGAATGGTAGACTGGTTACAAAATCCTTTTGCTAGGAGCTCTCTCCTGCCTCTTTGACTTGTTTCACTTATGAGCATTTATTGCAGGTACTCATCTTCAGTCATTCACTAAATTAAATCAAGTATTGAAAGCATGCACCTTAAACGCTGAAGTTGGGGAAAAATAACTCAAAATTATTCAACCTTCGCATTTAAAACAGCTACTAGTTTATTTTACGATTACTGATACCACTAGCTGAACCGATTCTCAAAGATGTTCATGATACCTATCATTCCTGAAATTTTCATGCAAATCCTTGCAAAGCTGTAGTGTCAAAGGCGGTAAAAAGCGCATATTGTTCCATAGTCATATGTTTCCATAGTAATACAGCGCATATTGTTCCATGGTAATACGGTTAAGATTTTATTCAAGAAAACATAAAATCGATAAATCATACTATTAGTAACAAAGTTGAGTGAATTTCGACTTCTCACGTATTTGTTGTTGTTGTACTCATTAAGGTCTCCATTCATGATTTTTTTCAGATTTTTCGGATGGAAGGTGTCCAATCGCGAGGGGGAGTACGCGAAAAGTTCGTACATTTCCCCTTCCACTTGTTTTGAAAAGATCTCATTGAGACCTTTTCAATGACATCCTACTCGACCACCAATGGAGAAATTTTTTTTTGAGGGGTCACCTCCCTATATGGGGAAAAATTTTCCCAGCCTGGAATTTCAAGAAGTCACCACTTCTGACCTGTCCACAAAGTTTCATTGCTGTAGCTTCTATAGTTTCGGAGAAAAAGTGTTGTGACATACAGAAGGACGGACGGATGGACAGACGGACACCGTTCGTGATTGCAATAGGGTTTTATATTTTAGTACAAAACCTTAAAAATACAGCAACTACAAATGGTAATGGTTGGTATACTATGTTTCAAAACAACTTAGGTACTATATTTTGTCGTTTGATTTCTGCCGCAGTATTTAACCTAAACAAACACCTTCCTAACCAACAAACCACCATTCACTAGTTTGCACTCCATTGAACGATTTTTGCTATTGGGGTAGGGCATAATTCTACTCCACGCAATTAACCCTTCAAAAATGTGCTTATGTAATTATAAATTCCCCAACCCCATTCGTAAAGCATGCACTATGATCTTTTGTAATTCGAACTTTTGGGACAACTTAGTGATGTGAAGAATAAAACCCGTTAACGGCACTCACGAACAGCCGAGAATATTGCTGCTGTAGCCGAAAGTGTTGAAGAAACCCCAGGTTTGTCGATTCCCCGTCGTTCTTTGGAATTAGGCGTTCCAAAAACATAATTACACCGTATTTTGTATAAAGATTTGGGTCTTAGGCTTATGTTATAAAGTTCAGTTAACACAAGAACTCAAGCCGGTCGATCATCAACAACGTCGTATCTTTGCTGATTGGGTCCTTAAAATTCATGAAAATGATCCGGAATTCCGTCGAAAAATCATCTTGAGTGATGAGGCCCATTTCTACCTCGGTGACCTTGTCAACAAGCAAAATAGTCGCATCTGGAGCTAGGAAAACCCAAGAGTTATTGTTGAAAAGCCTCTCTATCCTCAACGTGTGACTGTTTGGTGCGGTTTATGGTCCGGCGGAGTCATTGGACCTTATTTTTTCAAAAATGAGGCTGGAGCAACAGTTACGGTGAATGAATTGCGCTATCGAGAGATGATTCATGATTTTTTATGGCCATAATTGGATGGTATTGATCTGGACAACGTTTACTTTCAACAAGACGGCGCTAGGTACCGCACAAGCAACGAAACCATCGTTTACGGGAAACGTTTCCGGACCGTGTTATCTCTCGAAGAGGTGATCACAATTGGCCACCGAGATCTTGTGATTTAACACCTTGCGACTTCTTTTCTTGGAGCTACGTGAAAGAGAAGGTTTACGCCAACAGCCCAGCGTCAATTCAAGACGTCAAAGATGGAATTCGTGAGGCTATCGAGGACATAGTGCAGCCACTTTCCGATTTTGTTATGTAGGCGTGGTCATAATAGTCATTTTCCTGATGTTATTTTTCACTATTAATGACATATCTTTTTCTATATAATGAAATAAACATCCGATCATTTATATTAAACAAGTTGGGTAAACAGACCTACGCCCATATCAGAAGGGTTTTGCATTCAATTTACAAAATTCAGTCACCAGATCGAATCAAATCAAGAAACATGTCAAAGACGATTTTATTGGAGAAAATTTGAAATTTGAGGATCATACTATTAATAACAAAGTTGAACGAATTTCGACTTCTGCGGTTTTTGTTATTGTTATACTCATATATATCTCCCTTTGTAATTATTTCAGATGTCCATTCGCGAGGGAGGAAACCCATTTTTCATGTATTTCCCCCCTGTGCCCCCACTGAAGCAAAAACTGGCAGTTTAAGAACTATTTTGAAAAGCTCCCATGAAAACTTTCATTTGATACTCATATCGGCTACGTTTAAATTGGATCGTAGTAGTCTTTGCGTATAGACGTCTTTTAAATCGCTCCTGTCAAAAGTTTTCAAAAATTAAATTAATTTTTTAAAAACGTTAGTCCGAAGTTAATTTTTATCGGAAAAAATCTTATATTGTCGAAGTAATCGACTCAGGAAATTTCTATCGAATATTTTTACTTCGATTGGTAACGAAAAACAAATTCACAAAGAAAATTTCGCCGCTGGTATGGAGGAGCCCGACGGCTTTCCACCGTTGGGGCAACCTGGGGAAACGACGAATACGAAACTGGCGACAATCACTAAAAGAAAACATAACGAAGCTGCAAATAATAGCGGATAATCAACAAATGGCCAAATTGCAGAAAGAAAATGATGAACTAAGGCAAGAGATACAGTCTCTCAAGGATCTTTTCAAGCAAGGGATGAAGCCTCAAAAGACGCAGCCACAAAATCAATGGCAACAGGTAACAAAGCCGAAGAAAAGTGCAAAGCAAGTAAATCCAGAGGAAGTTCTAAGTGCTGGTGGCACCAACGAGAGCCGAAATTATTTTGCAGCGCTGGAGGGATTAACCGAAGATATGGAAATCGAAGAAAACATCAGAGGTAATTTTAATCAAGATAATGACGTTAATTTCATTCAATATTTAAAGAACAAAAATAAGGAGAAAAAACCAGCCCGCAGTTCTGCTGGTTCCTCTGAAAAAGCTTCCAACAAGATAGAAAAAGTTCCGCCAATCAACGTGTTCGGACAAACCGGGAAAGATATGGTTCGGCTATTGGCAGCCGAAAATAAACTGGCCAATTTCGAAATCAAAAGAGTTAATGCCGAAAAATTAACTATAAGGACGAAATCACTGGTTGATTTCAAGTCAGCCAAAGATGCGCTGATTTCTGGGGAGGTTCCACACTTCACCTATACCCCAAAAAGTGAAAAGAATCAGACCTTCTTGTTGAAGGGTTTGGACAGCAGAGACGATACGGTCGATCTTCTTCAGGTGCTCAAGGAGGCTGCACCAGGTATTGATTTTGTTTCAGTCAAAGCCTTTGCGACAAGAAGGTCGACCATAGAAAGGAAGAATTCACCACTTTACCTGGTACAAATTGCAAATAAGAGCAGTCCAAGTGCCCTTCAACAAATAAGGTACTTAAATTTCAGAGTGGTGAGGTGGGAACGCCTCCAGAAAAGAGAAGTCAACCAGTGTTACCGGTGTCAAAGATTTGGACATTCGGCTGCCAATTGTGCCATGCACTATCGTTGCGTTAAATGCAAAGACGTTCATGCTCCCGGTGAGTGCAAATTGGCTCAGACGGAGCCTAAAGAAAAATTATACTGCGTTAACTGCGGTGTTTTTGGTCACCCAGCATCATATCGAAGATGCTCCCAATATCAAGATGCAAAAGTTAAATTTGCTCCAAAGCAAACACAAGTACACCGTAATATCATAACTCCCAACTTCGTCAAGCCCGGAGTTTCATTTGCACTCGCCGCTAAAGAACCAGCAGAAAATGCTGGAAATAATGTAAATAATGTAAGTGACAATAATGAGCTGCTTCTCAAAATTTACCAGCAACTTAATTCTTTATCGGAGAGAATCGACAAACAAGATTCAAAAATTAACTTTGCTTTTCAGCGTTTAGGTCTTTCGAATGCCTAATAATAACTTGTCATCCAGTCATATTCCCATGGATAGGCTTCGCCTCATATCGATCAACGTCAACTCTATCGTTGCTATACATCGACGTGATTATCTCCTTGAATTTGTTGTTAAGCAAAAGCCTGACATCATACTTCTCACTGACACCCACCTCAATTCATGGCATTCCATGGAATTCAAAGATTTTGCATTCGTAAGAAGCGATAGGGTAATAGGTGATGGGGGAGGTGGCACCGGGATATTGGTTCGAAGACCCTATTGTTTCCAAAATATTGAAAAAGTCGAATTCAAAAACTTTGAATTTCTTGAAGTGTCCGTCATCAAAATTTCACTGCCAGGTGGGGATAACCTCTTCGTTATCTCTGCCTATGCAACTGGTCAAAATGTTCTCAAGTTCAAGGCGGAACTCAATTCCTTGTTTGAAATACTCGAATTGAACAGGCTGCATAGTTATTATATTTTTGCCGGTGACCTGAATGCCAAGCATACATCATGGCTAAACGCCACTAATAATCCAAGAGGTGTATTCCTGAAATCATGGATAACAGAGAACCAAGTTGAATACAGGTGCAACCTATATGGGTCGGAGCTCCCAACATACCCTCGGACAAATTCATATTTGGACCTCTGCATTGCTGACGCAAGACTTGAATTCAGCTTTAATAGTCCTCAACGGAAACTGCAGGTGCTTCCTTACGATAGCGACCATAACGCAATCGTAACGGAAATCAATCATCAAAGGGATGATTTCTTCCACATTCCAGTTCAACATGAAAACCATCGGTTGAATTTCAAAAAAACAGACTGGGGAAAGTTTCAAAAGAAGTTTAATCGGGAGTACCAGAAGCAATGTCCTCCTTCTGATGATAGCAACGCTTGCTCAATGGTTCCTAATAACAGAAATCTAACTGACGATGAAATAGATCTCTATTTGTCGAAGTTAGAGAAGCTGACGTTGGAAACCATTGAGAAAGTAGTCCCCAAGATTAAACATCGAAACAATATGGAAGGATATGAAACACCAACCATCGCAAGGTTGTAAAGATTGAAAAGCCTTCTTCTCACACGCGTCAACAATATTTATCGACGATTTTTGGACTACAGCCATCCCTCGTTGGCTTTGTTGAAATTACACCTGAAGAATGTCCGGAACTTAATCCGTTCATACTTCAGGAGTGAGGTCGGCAATCAATGGGCGGAAAAACTGAGGGGTATTAGCCCACAGGACCCAGATGGCGTTTTCGCGAAAGTGAATAGCTTATTCCGCAGGAAGTCTCGAGTGAAGGTATCGAATCTTGAAGTCACTAGTGATGAGATAAATCTTCTCGATAGAGCTGGTATCGAAATTGATAGTACGACTCCGGATAGAAATGGAAACAAGATTATATGTGATGGATTGCAGAAACTTACCCCGATTGGAACACATTTTGAATTGGTTCATCTGCCAAACCCAGAGAGAAGGAATGAAATATTTTCGGAGGTCGTTGAAGCAAAAGTTTCCGACTTCAAATCAAGCCTGAACGGCCAATCAATTCTTCATTTCGATGAAACATTCACATCTGACCTCATACCGAGCTTGAATCTTATTGATTATTTTGTCAGCTATGAAGACTTGTGTTTCATATTTCGCAGAATAAACAACAAAAAATCATGTGGTACTGACGGTATTCCAAATATAGTTCTCCGACATTTGCCTGAGGTTGCTATTAGGAATTATTGCATATTGTTCAACAACATGTTGAACAATTCAGATTTCCCAAATGAGTGGAAAAAGGCTAAGGTATTTCCGATCTTGAAGAAAGGAAAAGAATCTTCATGCCCTAAAAGCTATCGCCCAATCAGCTTGCTGCCTAACATCAGCAAGGTGTTTGAAGTGATACTCAACAGAGCATTAAACGCCCACATTGAGAAATATGAGTTGATGCCGAATTGCCAATTTGGTTTTCGTGCCAGGCATTCGACCATACATGCAATAACGAAAGTAACCTCAGACATCTGTTGGAAACTAAACAACAAAGAATGTGTTGGAGCATGTCTCATTGATATGGAGAAAGCCTTCGATACGGTGTGGTTAGATGGACTAGTTTTCAAACTTCTTTAAGACAGATTCCCCAGACACGTTGTCGCCATGATGTGTAATATGTTATACGAGAAATCGTTTGTTGCAACTGATGGAAATCTGACAACAATGCGCGAGTTCAAGGTCTTGAATGGTCTACAGCAGGGAACAGTTACTGCGCCCCTGCTTTTCTCAATATTCATTCGCAAGCTATTGAACAGCTTTGATTTTAATGTCTCGCCAACGCGATCATTGGTAGCGTTTGCTGATGATCTGATCATCTATACGGCAGACCAAAAAGCTACAATAGTTCAGAGCAATCTTCAAAAAATGTTTAATGATGTGCAGCTCTACACCGACAATTGGCGAATGAAAATCAATGCGCAGAAGTGCGAAACAATCTTGTTTCGGACAACGCTGCAGGGGGCCAGTCAAGACCTGAAACGTAATTGGAAGGATTTCCACATTATGGCTGGTGAGGGTAGTTCAGAACGGGTTCCACATAAATCCTGTGTTCGATACCTCGGTGTTCATCTCGATCAGTATCTGTACTACACTGAACATGTCAAAATCATGCTCAGTAAGGCACTAAAAGTAGTCATGGCCCTTCGGCGACTCTTTCATTCCAGATACATTGATCAAAAAGTCAAAGTTATTTGTTACAAGACCCTGGTTAGACCAGTTTTGACATACGGATGCCAGATCTGGTACAACCAGAGTGCTAGTACAATGGAAAGATTAAGAGTTTTTGAAAGGAAATGTCTTCGTGCATGTACTGGTTTGTACAGAAAGCCTGAGACGGATTGTAAGCACTATATATCGAATAGAAAAATTTATCAAACTGCTCAAGTGACAAGAGTCGATATCTTCATATTGAAACTTCTTCGGAATCATATCGCAAGATCTGTAACTGTGAGTGAAAACCCTTGGATTTCACAGCCGTTCCACCCTACAGACGGGTATATTGTGACTTGCCTCACTACTGGCTTCGTTCCTCCAGAAGCATTCGTGTATTTGGACATGAATCGATATATTTTTGATTCTGATGGCGTCCCAATCATATATCACATATACCGACGGGCCACCGATAAGAAGATAAAATATCCTCCGAATCTGAGTTCACGAGACCAACAATTCCAATGGAGATACTCAGTTGCTAGATTCGTTGAGGCTGGTCGAGCTGAGATGGAGCAATCTAGGTATTGGTGGCTGAATGACAATGTCTAAATTATTCGTGTTCATTTTCTGTTTTTGTGCTTCTTCTCGTTACTTAGTTTTTTAGATTCATCTCATTATTGCTACATCTAGTGTTGTTGTTTATTTGTATTATAATTTAGGTATAGGTTTCAATATAAGGTAACGTTTTTTTTTGTTTTTTTTTTTTTTGATTGAACTTATTTAGAATTAGGGTGTAACATATTAGGTACAGGATATAAGTTCATTGTTGTGTTAGTAGTATAAGTAATTTTTGAATAATGCTGGTTGGTTTTTTCTCCTTTTTCCAGTTGAATCAAAAAATATGAAATAATCTTAATTAATTTAAATTTGCAAATGTATTTTTTTCATTAAATGTGTTTAACTGATAACGTATAAATTTAGAGAGCCATTCGGGCCATTAAGTTTTTTATAGTTTTATTGTTTGGAATTTGCTTTATGTTCTTTTAAAAATTTATAACGATTGGTATTAAATAAAGCGCTTTTGACTTTGACTTTGACTCTCGGCTACGTTTGATGAATTTTTTTCAGGGGCCACTCTCCTGTACTGTTATCATCGATTCATTGCCAATTTTTTCAAATCCTAGAATGGTTATAAAGCCTTTTTGCTAGGAGCTTTCTCCCATCTCCTTGACTTGTTTCAATTATGAGCATTAATTTTAGGTACTCATCTTGAGTCATTCATAAAATTGAATCAAGTGTTCAAAGCATGCACCTTAAGCGTTGAAGTTGGGAAAAAATAACTCAAAATTATTCAATCTTCGCATTTAAAACAGCCACTATTTTGTTTTACGATTACTGATACCACTAACCGATTGTCAAAGATATTCATGATACCTATCATTCCTGAAATTTTCATGCAAATCCTAGCAAAACTGTAGTGTCTGAGTCGGTAAAAAGCGCATGCTGTTCCATAGCCATATGTTGCCATAGTAATAAATGCAGCGCATATTGTTCCATAGTAATACAGGAAAATTCAAACCACTATAACTTCGCTAAATATGAAACTTTCAGGATACATCAATCTTATAAATAGTCACCCGTGTACTGAATTTCATTGAATTTAAGGGCACCGTTAAGATTTTATTCAAGAAAACATAAAATCGATAAATCATACTATCGCTAACAAAGTTGAGTGAATTGCGACTTCTCACGTATTTGTTGTTGTTGTACTCATCAAGACCTACATTCTTGATTTTTTTCAGATTTTTCGGATCACAGATGTCCAATCGCGAGGGGGGGGGGGACACAAATTTTTCGTGTATTTCCCCTCCCTGTGCGCCCCTCGAAGCAAATTTTGCCAAACGAAGACCTGTTTTGAAAAGTTCTCATCGAGACCTTACATTTGATATCCATATCGGCCACCTTCAATGAAATTTTTTTTTCGGGGGGTCACTCCAATATATGGGGAGACCGCCCTTTAATGCCTTATAAAAATTTTTTATATTTGAACTTTGAAGAGATCACCACTTTACACCTACATACAAAATTTGATGTTTCTAGCTCAAGTAGTTTCCGAGAAAAACTGCTGTGACACACGGACGGACGGACGGACGGACGGACGGACAGACAGACAGACAGACAGACGGACAGACGGACAGACAGGACGCGATTTTAGAAGGACCCTAAAAATGAACAATTTCAAAAACATGAAACTACACGGGGTATACATCCTACCTTCAAATAACAAGGGCACAGGGCCAGACGTGCGCGAATTTCAGATAAGGGAAGCACACACCTAATTCTACGTCTAGCACTCGTTGCGTGTAGACGTGTTTTTAATCGCTCCTGTCATTAATTTTAAAAATTAATTAATTTTTCGCAAAAGTCAGTTTCAAACAATTGAAATATATTTTTACGAGCCAGTCAAAAGCAAATTTTGATTTGATTGGGAAACCCATCACCTTCGAATTATTCGAGCATTCATCGAATACTTGAAATTCATTTCCTGAAGAAATATCAAGTGGAAATACGTTCAAGGGAAGTCCCGGTCTGAGAACATTCCCTCTAGTCTCGCTGCGAAAGCAACGAGATGGAGGAGCCCGATGGCTTCAGCCATCAATTAGAAGGATCATGCCCATCGCCAATGATGACGGGCGAAAAAAAACTTAAAAGAAAATACGAGTATCAAGAACAAAACCCGACAATCCTATCAGTTATCGAGATCGAACAGCTGATTCAAGAAAAAGAGAAAGCTGACAAATTCGAAAAAGAAAATGAAGAACTCAAGCTTCGAGTTAAATCTTTAGAAGCACTTGTTGGAACGTTAACGTTCAACAAGGATAATGAAACCAAGAAAGGCTGACAAGCAAACTCAAAAACTGAAGACAAGAAAATTAAAAAGCCACAGGAAGAAGCTAATCAAGAGGATGTCCTCAGCGCAGGAGGCGCAAACGAAAGCAGAAATTATTATGCAGCGCTAGCTGGTCTTGAAGAAACGATGAACATTGAAGAGGATACAGGTAAAACGTCAAAATTAGATAATGATTTCATTGAATATCTTAAAATTAAAAATCGGGAGAAAAAACCAAAAGGTTTGTCTGCTGGTCCGTCTGCTGGTCCGTCCGTTAAGATTGATGAAAAAAAGAAAAAAAAGAAAAAGTCCCACCAATCAATGTGTTTGGGCAAACGGGCAAAGATATGGTTCGGCTTTTGGCAGCCGAAAATAAACTAAAAGATTTTCAGATAAAAAGAGTCAATGCCGATAAATTGACAATAAGGACTAAGTCGCTGGTTGATTTCTAGGCAACAAAAAGTGCCTTAAATTCTGGAGATGTTCCGCATTTCACGTACACCCCGAAAAGCGAAAAGAACCAAACATTTTTACTGAAGGGTCTGGACTGTGGTGAGGACACAGTCGATCTCCTTCAGGTGCTCCAAGAAGCTGCACCAGAAATACAATTTATTACAGTCAAAAACTTTGCAACGAGAAGATCGATTGTGGAGCGCAAAAACTTGCCTCACTACTTAGTCCAGATTTCCAGCAAAAGTAGTTCGAGTGCCCTGCAGAAAATACGGTACTTGAACTTCCGCGTGGTGAGGTGGGAACGCCTCCAGAAAAGTGAGGTCAACCAGTGCTACAGGTGTCAAAGATTCGAGCATTCGGCTGCCAATGGCGCCATGAAATATAGGTGTGTGAAATGCAAAGACATTCATGCTCCCGGCGAGTGCAAATTGGCTCTGGCAGAGCCAAAAGAAAAACTATATTGTGTGAACTGTGGTGCCTTCGGTCATCCAGCATCATATCGTGGATGCCCCCGGTATCAAGATGCAAAGATTAAAGTCACTCCGAAACAAAGTCAAGCACACCGCAGTGTGATACCTACCAACTTCGTCAAGCCCGGGGTGTCATTTGCACTTGCTGCGAGAGGACCAGCAGACAATGTAAATAAAATAAATAATGTAAGTGGCAATAATGAGCTGCTCCTTAAAATGTATCAGCAACTAAATTCCTTATCGGAGCGAATCGATAAACAAGATTCGAAAATTAACATTGTTTTTCAGCGTTTAGGGCTTTCAAATGCCTCAAAATAATTTGTCATCCAGCCACATTCCCATGGATAGGATTCGTCTCATCTCGATCAACGTCAACTCCATTGTTACTTTACATCGGCGTGATTATCTCCTTGAATTCATTGCCAGACAAAAGCCTGACATCGTGCTTCTCACCGAAACCCACCTCAGTTCATGGCACTCCATGAGATTCAAGGATTTTGAGTTCGTAAGAAACGATAGGGTGACAGGTGATAGGGGAGGTGGCACCGGGATATTGGTTCGAAGACCCTATCGTTTCCAAAATATTGAAAAAGTCAAATTCAAAAGCTTTGAATCTCTTGAAGTGTCCGTTATCAAAATCTCACTGCCAGGTGGGGATAACCTCTTCGTTATCTCTGCCTATGCAACTGGTGGAACTGTTCTCAAGCTCAAGGAGAAGCTCAATTCCTTGTTCGAAATACTCGAATTGAACAGGCTGCATAACTATTATATTCTTGCTGGTGACCTGAACGCCAAGCATACATCATGGCTGAACGCCACCAATAATCCAAGAGATGTATTCCTGAAATCGTGGATAACAGAGAACCAAATTGAATACAGGTGCAATCTATATGGGTTGGAGCTCCCAACATACCCTAGGACAAATTCATATTTGGACCTTTGCATTGCTGACGCAAGACTTGAATTCAGCTTTAATAGACCTCAACGGAAACTGCAGGTGCTTCCTTATGATAGCGACCATAACGCAATCGTAATGGAAATCAATCATCAAAGGGATGATTTCTTCCTCATTCCAGTTCAACATGAAAATCATCGGTTGAATTTCAAAAAAACAGACTGGGAAAAGTTTCAAAAGAAGTTTAATCGGGAGTACCAGAAGCAATGTCCCCCTTCTGATGGTGGCAACTCTTGCTCAATGGTTCACAATGACAAGAATCTAACTAACGATGAAATAGATGTCTATTTGTCAAAGTTAGAGAAGCTGACGTTGGAAACGATTGAGAAAGTAGTTCCAAAGATTAAACATCGAAACAATATGGAAGGATATGAAACACCAACCATCGCAAGGTTGAAAAGATTGAAAAGCCTCCTTCTCACACGCGTCAACAATATTTATCGACGATTTTTGGACTACAACCATCCCTCATTGTCTTTGTTGAAATTACATCTGAAGAATGTCCGGAACTTAATCCGGTCATACTTCAGGAGTGAGGTCAGCAATCAATGGGCGGAAAAATTGAGGGGTATTAGCCCACAGGACCCAGACGGCGTGTTCGCGAAAGTGAATAGCATATTCCGCAAGAAGTCTCGAGTGAAGGTATCGAATCTTGAAGTCACTTGTGATGAGATAAATCTTCTCGATAGGGCTGGTATCGAAATTGATAGTACGACTCCGGATGGAAATGGAAACAGGATTATTTGTGAAGGATTGGATAAACTTGCCCTGATTGGAACACATTTTGAATTGGTTCATCTACCAAACCCTGAGAGAGGGAACGAAATTTTTTCAGAGGTCGTTGAAGCAAAAGTTTCCGACTTCAAGTCAAGCCTGAACGGCCAATCAATTCTTCACTTCAATGAAACATTAACATCTGACCTCATACCGAGCTTGAATCTTATTGATTATTTTGTCAGCTATGAAGACTTGTGCTTCATATTTCGCAAGATAAACAACAAGAAATCATGTGGTACTGATGGTATTCCAAATGTAGTTCTCCGACATTTGCCTGATGTTGCTATTAGGAATTATTGCTTATTGTTCAACAATATGTTGAGCAATTCATATTTCCCAAATGAGTGGAAAAAAGCTAAGGTATTTCCGATCTTGAAGAAAGGAAAAGAATCTTCATGCCCCAAAAGCTATCGCCCAATCAGCTTGCTGCCTAACATCAGCAAGGTGTTTGAAGTGATACTCAACAGAGCATTAAACGCCCACATTGAGGAAAATGAGTTGATGCCGAATTGCCAATTTGGTTTTCGTGCCAGGCATTCGACCACACATGCAATAACGAAAGTAACCTCAGACATCTGTTGGAAACTAAATGATAGACAATGTGTTGGAGCATGTCTCATTGATATGGAGAAAGCCATTGATACTGTATGGTTAGATGGACTAATTTTTAAACTCCTTCAGGACAAGTTCCCCAGACACCTTGTCGCCATGATGTGTAATATGTTATACGGGAAATCGTTTGTTGTAACTGATGGAAATCTGACAACAATGCGCGAGTTCAAGGTCTTGAATGGTCTACAGCAGGGAACAGTTACTGCGCCTCTGCTCTTCTCAATCTTCATTCGCAAGCTATTGAACGGCTTTGATTTCAACGTCTCGCCAACGCGATCATTGGTAGCGTTTGCTGATGATCTGATCATCTATACGGCAGACCGAAAAGCTACAATAGTTCAGAGCAATCTCCAAAAAATGTTCAATGATCTACAGCTGTACACTAACAATTGGCGAATGAAAATCAATGCGCAAAAGTGTGAAACAATCTTGTTTCGGACAACGCTGCAGGGGGTCAGTCAAGACCTGAAACGTAATTGGAAAGATTTCCACATCATGGCTGGTGAGGGTAGTCTTGAACGGGTTCCACATAAATCCTGTGTTCGATACCTCGGTGTTCATCTCGATCAGTATCTGTACTATACTGAACATGTGAAAATCATGCTCAGTAAGGCACTTAAAGTAGTCATGGGCCTTTGAAAGCTCTTTCATTCCAGATACATTGATCAAAAGGTCAAAATTATCTGTTACAAGACCCTGGTTAGACCAGTTTTGACATATGGATGTCAGATCTGGTACAACCAGAGTGCTAGTACTATGGAAAAATTAAGAGTTTTCGAAAGGAAATGTCTTCGTGCATGTACTGGTTTGTACAGAAAGCCTGAGACGGATTGGAATCATTATATATCGAATAGAAGAATTTATCAAACTGCTGAAGTGACTAGACTCGATATTTTCATATTGAAACTTCTTCGGAATCATATCGCAAGATCTGTGACTGTGAGTGAAAACCCTTGAATTTTACAGCCGTTCCACCCTACAGACGGGTATATAGCGACTTGCCTCGCTACTGGCTTCATTCCTCCAGAAGTATTCGTGTATTTGGACATGAATCGATATGTTTTTGATTCTGACGGCGTCCCAGTCATATATCACATATATCGACGGGCCATCGATAAGAAGATAAAATACCCTCCGAATTTGAGTTCACGAGACCAACAGTTCCAATGGAGATACTCAGTTGCTAGATTCGTTGAGGCTGATCGAGTTGAGACGGGGCAATCTAGGTATTGGTGGCTGAATGACAATGTCTAAATTATTCGTATTTATTTTCAGTTTTGGTGTTTTTCGTTATTTAGTTTTTGAGTTTCAGCTCATTATTGCTACATTTAGTGTTGTTGTTTATTTTTGTTAAAAATTAGGTATAGGTCAGGTTTATATTATGTTTATTATATTGGGTTAGGAATAAGGTAAAACGCTTAGGTTAGGAACATTGTTATAGATTTTTTTAGGTATAAGATAAGGTTTTTGATTGCATTTATTAGAATTAAGTTAAAACATATTAGGTGTAGGATCAAAGTTCACTGTAGTGTTAAGATGATAAATAATTTTAGAATAGTGTTGGTTGGTTTTTTCTCCTTTTTCCAATTGAATTGTAAAAATATGTACTAATCTTCATTGGTTTGAATTTGCTATAGTTTTTTTTTTTTAAATGTGTTTAAGGATAACGTACAAATTTATAGAGCCATTTGGGCAATTAAGTTTTTTTATTGTTATTGTTTGGATTATGCTTTATATTCTTTTAAAATTTATAACGATTAGTAGTAAATAAAGCGCTTTTGACTTTGACTTTGAAGCGCACACCTATTCTCACTGACAAGGAAATATTCATGAATTTATTTGCAAAGCTCACTTATGTTTTAATGAATTTCCTAGTGGGATTTTTTATTCGCAGCGTGAAAACTAAGTACAAAATAGGGAATATGAACATGAACAGTGTGAGGTAATGAGGTAACTTTATGGTAAACACCCCAAAAATTTTTAGGGTAAGCTGCCGTAAAACACACATATGTACGTATTTTGTTAATTTTGGAGGAGACCATGTAGTCATTTCATGATAAACATCTAACGAGGCCGGTTGGACCTCGACTGACAATGGCACATGTACACAGAGCGTACGAATGATGTGCTGAGCCCATTAGGCACGATTATGCTGCGTAGCCATCAAGCCTCCAGAAAGGAATCAAATTGAAATTTACTTAATGGAAAGGAAAAATTGTGAAGTTTGATAAGAGAAATAATAGAGGAAACTAAAAGTAGGAATTAAAGAAGAGAAAATAATTAAATACAATATTTTAAAAGAAATGTAAGCCCAAGAAATTCATAATTTGATATTTATGAAGTTTTGTTCTAATAACAACAGCAACGGCTGGCACCCACAACACCACCTACTCGCTTGCTAGTTCGAGCAAAGGTTTCAAGTTGAAGTGTGTGGAACTCACGCTCGCCTTTGGCGGGTGACATTGGGGTCCGTAAAACATTCAACCAAAGCGTTTTTGAGTGAAAGGTAATAGGGTCCGGATGTTTTTAATCTTATTTGTACCAGGTTACGGTCTACCAATTGTGTCTTCTGCACTGAAGAGGTCACAGACCTGTAATAAATTAGCCCTACGCCACTGACAACGATCACCAGGTCGCTATTGACGTCAACGGTTCAGGAGCGACCCTTTAACCACGCGCTGACACAGTGAACCGCGTTTTGACAGTTCTCAAGGAAAGGAAGGAAAAAGGTATGACGTCTGGTTCGCGTTGGAAGACAGTTCACGCGGAAAGACCTGAGAGTGCGAACATCGGCCGGGAAAAATTAAAACACGAAAAAAGAAAAAGCAGTGGTTCTCACGGAAGAGGACAATCTTCCGAATTACTTTTGCGCATTATTGCGACTTCTTACCACATTTGTTGTGCTGGGTGCAACGAAAAAAATTTCCATATCCCGCCGAGTGTTTACGTCCAAGTGCTTGTTGTGTATCATAGCCGTCGGCAATTTTATTTGCATTTTGCTTTGTTTCTTGAGCGCAACAAACATGGGATCAGCTGTAATGCCCCGGATCAGCTAACGTGCCCCTGGGAAAATTCAAAAAGTGTGTAACACAGGGTAAATGAAAGGTGTGGCTACTAGTTGAGTATACTATGGTTGGACCTCAACTGACGATGGCACATGTACACAGAGCGTACAAATGATGTGCTGAGCCCATTAGGCACAATTTTGCTGCGTAGCAATCAAGCCTTCAGAAAGGAATCAAATTGAAATTTACTTAATGGAAGGGAAAAATTGTGATTTTTGATAAGAGAAATAATAGAGGAAACTAAAATTTTCGATAAGTAGGAATTAAAGAAGAGAAAATAATTAAATACAATATTTTAAAAGAAATGTACTCCCAAGAAATTTATAATTTGATATTTATGAAGTTTTGTTCAAATCACAACGGCAACGGCTGGCGTTCAACAACACCATCTACTCGCTTGCCAGTTTGAGCAAAGGTTTCAGGTTGAAGTGTGTGGAACTCACGTGACATTGGTGTCCGTAAAACATTCAACCAAAGCGTTTTTGAGTGAAGGGTAATAGGGTACGGATGTTTTTAATCTTATTTTTACCAGGTTACGGTCTGCCGATTGTGTCATCTGCCCTGAAGAGATCACAGAGCTGTTATAAATCAGCCGTACGCCACTGACAACGATCACCAGGTCGCTATTGACGTCGACGGTTCAGGAGCGACCCTTTAACCACTCGCTGACAGTGAACCGCGTTTTGACAGTTCTCAAGGAAAGGAAGGAAAAAGGTATGACGTCTGGTTCGCGCTGGAAGACAGTTCACGTGGGAAGACCTGAGAGTGTGAACATCGGCCGGGAAAAATTAAAACACGAAAAAAGAAAAAGTAGTGGTTCTCACGGAAGAGAACAATCTTCCGAATTATTTTTGCGCTTTATTGCGACTTCTTACCATATTTGTTGTGCTGGGTGCAACGTAAATTTTCCATATCCCGCCGAGTGTTTACGTCCAAGTGCTCGTTTTGTTCTATAGCCGCATTGCTCGCATTTATGTTAGGAAAAGTTATTGGTCCTTGTTGCGAGCGAATTGCCGATAGCCTAACTGTTAAGTATTATCCGCACTGAAGGCTGGTTGACAGTGTTGCGGAGTGCATAAAATAAGGGCACGGTGCTATTGAACTCACGAAGAGTGGCAGTCGCCAGGTAAATCGGCCAAGGATTTTTGATTCTTGGTTAGTCTGAAATATTTTAATTTTCAACCAGGGCTGAATCAGGTAAATTTGCCGTAGTCGCGAGATGACGAAAATTAGTTGAGATTTGTGGTCGGATTCTCTCCTGGTAGGGAAATGCTGGTAGCCGATCGCACACCGTTGCGCACTTGACAGTTCTCGGGTGTTCTCGGACACCACCCCAGATTGCCGGTGGCTGTGCCTCCACCTGCACCATCTGCGTGTCCCACGCCAGGTGAGCCCTCGCTAACGTGCAAGTAAGTTCCATAGTAGATTTTTAATGCCGCGTCTGCTTATTTTTCAAACCCAATGTCAGGACGGACCTACGGAAGTCCACGTGGCAGCCAAAATCATAGCCCGCAGCAACCACAAAGTGGTGCTAACAAGTGCAACACATGAGGAAGCGGCAATGGCGATACGTGCTCCTAATGGATACACGCTCGGCAATCGGCTGTTGCAGGTTAGTTTTAAATGAATCAATCTATGTAAGGAGCGCAAGTGACCGGCACGTCGATGTTTTCTAGCCAAAGGAAGCTTGTATAGTCTTTCGATTTTAATGGAAAAGGTAAACTTACATAATTAATACTACTACTTCTTGTGATGATGAATTGCTGACTGTGAAAATAAATTGAAGGCTAAAGCACAATTTATGTTCGAAGAATAATCACATTTCCAATGCTAATTTAACAATAAAAAAAATAATTGGAAAGAATTAACTCCATACATTCATTAAAACCTTTAGCCAGCAATTCATTTGCTTAAGAAATAATTAATTTTGGAAGCCATCGAACAAAACATTGTTACCATTGATGTTAGGAGAGCCGATCATTATAAATAATCTGGGTCAATGGCTGCTACGCCAATGCGTAATTTCTAGTTTGAAAGATATATTTATACCTTTATCTTCTGTTTGGAAATGATATACAAATCGGGATTGAAATTTCACACGCAGTGCGGTAAAAAGGAAATCGTCAGAGGAATAGCGAAAAGTCTGTTACGTTTCTCATTTAATTACTTGATGAAAAAAAAAAATTGCATCTGATAAGTTTTCGAAAATTCAGCATTTTGACTGACTGCTTATCAAGCCTACTCCCGAATTATTCGGCGACTGTGTGAAGAAACTCAATCACAAGTTTGGCCTTTTGTATCAATTTTTGCATGAATTGTGTAGTTTTGGTATTTGGTAACCTATATATATATACATATATATATATATATATATATATATATATATATATATATATATATATATAATTATTATTCAACTGGAATTAAGATCGGAACCTCTCGCTGTGATTACCTAAGATCTTAACTACTTTCGCCGTGAAGGCAGTGTTTTGTTAACATATCCCACAATAATATGAGAACGCTAATCAAGATCCATTCCATCAACCGGCATTGGGTGTCTGTCATAAGCTTTTATGTGAATTTCTCGAGAGAAATTTACCTATTGCGGAGAGTACCTTATATATATATATATATATATATATATATATATATATATATATATATATATATATATATATATATATATATATATATATGGGATATAACGATATTTGCGATCCCGCTAGAGGTTGCAATTTTGCTCCAATCTTCACCAAATTTTCTGGAAAGGTGTTTTGAGTAAATATCCCGCCTAAGTTCGTGAACCAACTATATCATGATTTCTGTTCTGACCAAAGTATAGCTCCGATTTGATGAATGTGATGAATTTCACAATAAAAATTTCAAACTCAGTACGGCTGAAAAGAAATGGCGGCCGCTCAAAAGTCGAAAAACGTAAAAAAAATTGTTGTTGTAGCTGTGGCCACAGCTTTCAACAAATGTTCATGGAATTCAGTAGTTTGATAGAAACTATAAATATCTAAAAAGTTATGTCAAAAAACTGAAGGTCAGGTCACAAAAAACAAAATGACAGCCAGTTGAAGCTCAAAACTTCAAAGGCTTCCAAATTTTAAGGTAGAGATTGCCTAGATCTAGAGACTTTGACATTTTGGTGATCATGCATGTACGAATTTCAAAACGGCGGCGGTTTAATTACACGTTTTTTTTTCAGGTTTTTGTGGCACTCTTGTGGTCACATTTTCCAACAGATTTTGATAAAACTTGAGATGATGGATATCTGTACTAAGTTCTTGTATTATGCAAAAAAAAATTATTAAAATCGAATGAAAGATAAAAAAGTCGAAAATTTAAAACTTAAAATTTTTAAACGCCATTTTCAATAAAAATTTGACACATTGATTGATGAGGTCGTAGAGCACAAAGATTCAAAATAATCCAAAACAAATGCATGCATTCAAAATCGCGGCCCCCAAAGGTCAGGAGGCAAGCGCAATTCGCTATTTTAGTAGCAACTGAAATACTGAATATTATTCATGGAAATGTTTTAAGCGATTTAACTTGAAAGTGTTTATGAAAAAGACTATTTTTTAAATATTGTAAAATATTTTTAACAACACCCTAAAAAATTATAAAATGGCAACTTGTCTGTCTGTCTATCCGTTCGTCCGTTTGTTTGTGCGTCACAAGTTTTCTCGTTAACCACATGAGCAAAAATGAGGAAATTTTCTACGTAGGTCAAAAGTGGTGCATCTTGCAATTTACGGTGCAAGAAAATATTTTAAGGGGCTTAAGGGGGGTCTCTCCATACAAGTGGGTAACATTAAAAAAATTTTTATTTCTGTAGCCCTCTAGCAGCCAAGTTTCTCAACAGATTCCGATAAAACTTGAAATTATAAGTTATTAAAGCAAGTTAATTTAATTTAATTTAAATTATGCAAATCGGATGACAGGAAAAAATTGACAGCTTAACATTTTTAGCAGCCATTTTCAATAAAAATTCAAAATGACGGCTCCTGATGGTTCAGAAGAGAATTGAAAATGTATATATTAATGGCAACGCAAGTGCTGATTAAACTTTCATTGAAATCTTTTGAAATTAACTATTTGAGGTATTTAAGCCGATTAGTTATCACCTTTGTATGGTAACCACTGTGAAATGTTTAAACCGCAAATGTAAGAAGGGCGATACCTATATTTATATATTTATAACAATCTATTATCCACCAATTTTCAATATATGATCCATAAGTGTGCAACTCAATTTAATTAGCAAAATATTTGCACCAGACTCTTTTTATGGTAATAAATACCCATGTGGCGCTACGAAAACTGCAGTAAGAAGTCTAGCAGCAGGCAAGCCAAGTTCTTTTTTGAAACCTTACGCTACATACGAGAAATTTAACTTTCCGGCTAGTGCTGCCAAAGGGGATTTTATATTATTCTTTTTATTTCAATCCTGTAAGTTTTAACAGGTTACCCATAGACTTAATTTATCGCTGGTCGCAAAACAAGCTAAAATTGAATATTTTAAAATTTGGTTACCTCTTTGCAGTGAGATCGAGCGTCATTTTCATTGAATTTGATAGCGAAATGAGCTTCATTTTAGTTTGATTAGCCCCTTTCACATTCAACTCAGTAGGTTATTGATTCTATCTACCGATGGCTAGATAATGTTTATAAAAATTTTGTAAAAAGAAAGAGAAAGCATGCAATGCATATATAGACTATAGATACTTTCACATTTTAGGATTCTTCAAATAATTATCGTAAGCATTTCACCTTAATGTAGGTTGTCGCTTATATCATTTTATGACTAATATTTACATACCGTGTGCGGAATGTTTAATACATCTATAATTTTTTCACATTTTATGATTGATAAGGAAACGCAGAGAGAACTCAGGTGGCCAGACATATAGTGTATATACAAATAAAAATATTTACATAAACATTATCACTTAAGTAATAAATGAAATCAAATCCATAAAGTTGTCATACGAAAAGAAACGAAGAAAAAGAATAAAACGTAAAAAAGTAACCACTTGAAAGAGAAATAAAATTACTTTAAAAAGAAGCACCTAACAAGAGAAATAGGAAAAAAACGGTACTTAAGAGTAAATATATAAAATGATAAATGTAATTTCTGCGTAAAATTACATAAAGAGAAAAACAAAAAATAGAAATCTGCTTAAATAAAATTTATAATAATTACAATACAATTATTTATCACGCATTAAGACAATAACAACAAATGAAATATGAATAATGAAATGTTTCTTTTCATCCCTGTTCAATATAAGGATTATTGGCTCTACTTGCCTTGCACTTCTAATTATTATTTCCGTTTTTCTATTAAAGCTTATTTTATTTTTTAAGTGAAAAGGCATCAATTATTACCTCGTAGTAGGCTAAGGGTGTCTGGACTTGTTGACCTTAGGGGTACAGTCCATTGTCACGTTCCAAGACTTCACGTCTTGAACCGATGAGAGGTCGGTTCAGATTTCCTTCGGGAAATCTCAACGTTCGAGACGTGTACGAGATTTTTTAAATAAAATTTCGTTTCCAAAGAGTGGGACAGGTGGGGCCGTGACTTCGTTAGGGAATTAGGAAAGCTCTCTCTAGATAGTCTTATCAGAGAGATGCTCAGATCAGTTGAAAAACTGAACTCGGTAGCATATTACTTTCGGGGCTGCTTTAATTGCTAAATAGGAGTACCTAGAAGCACTGACGACAAGAGGAGTCTCCTACCTAGTATTCCTTACCATTTTCTCCTTTCCTGCTGGTAGAGTGAATTCTGCAAACTGCTGGTAGAGTGATTTCTGCAAACTGCTGGTAGAGTGATTTCTGCAAACTGCTGGTAGAGTGATTTCTGCAACTCAATGGAAACATGAAAAAACGAGTCCTAGTCCGAAATAATGTGTCAAATGGCTCCAGGCTAGGTTCTCAGGAGATCTTTGTTCAAACAAAGTAGTTTCAGATTTTTAAAAAGATGAAATAGTGTAGTGTTTCAAGAAAAACCATTTTCTAATATATCTTACGGTACGGTATCATTGATACTACTTTGGCATTTTTAAATCTCTCTGTAAGAAATTTGAAGGCATTCAATTAAAATTTATCAAATAATTTCAATAGACCAAACATTCACTGAGCGTAAATCAATTATGCCCTAATGCTTATACATTCATACTGCAAGAAAACGCATCCAAAAAAGACATCAAGAAAAATAAAACGTAAATTTTCAAGTAAATGAAGAAAATATTTGAGTAGTCAAGGTAATAAATCAATGTTTTAAGCCATTCCTAAAGTTTTCATAAAAGTTCCTATATATCTGTAGTATATAGGTCATTTGATCATGTAAATTCAATTGAAAGTTGCTTTATTGGCTCAATCGTTTTCATTTTCAATTCATAAAGACAAAATGACCGGTTTAATACAATAAAATACTAATAAACTTAATGGTTATCATGGCAATTTATACTTAAACAAAAATTTAGCCATAAAAAACCATATCACATGCCTTCAAATGAAAATTACTGAATATTATTAATTAAATGGAAAAAAGGAAAAAAAAAGCCAACCAGCTCTGTTTAAAACTCACCATTTTCATCTATAGCCAACAACCAAAGCCGGCTCTTGGCATCCATGATTAATCCCTTCCAATAAGCTCAGTTCCGCGATTTTTTCCACCAGTTCTCCATTCAACACAAAGATCTGCTGTCAGGTTCTATCGTGTCTTCCCATCGAGCCCTTGGTCTTCCTCCTGGGCATCTAAGTTGTGCTCTACCCTTAAATTTTTTTTACCTAGCCGGTTTTCTTTCATTCTTTCAACATGGCCCACATATTGCAATAAACGTAATTTTACGCAAGAGAAAATAGATGTATTGTCACTCAGTTCATACAACTTATCGCTGCAATGTAGTCTACACTCTGTTCCTTATTTCATTCGAATAAATCCACTATCTATTCGAATTCACTCTTCAGGGTTTATGTTTCACTTCCACATAGCAGCACAGGTTGTACAAGTGTTTCTTCAATGCACAGTTTATGTCGCCTGTTCACCACATGAGACCTTAAAATGGGACGTTTATAGCAATAGCCTTTATTGCTGAAAAGCAAAGGGAGTGTCGCAAGCTTCGGTGTGAAGCTCAACGAGCACGGAAACGTGATGAGGCATGTAACCGGGTAGTAGCACATAAGTGGGCAAGGATATGCCTTTACAAATTGATAAAAACCAGCAAGACTCTCTATTTCGAAACCTGCAGATGGGCCTTGGAATGGATCGGAAACACGGCAACAACCTCGCAAACAAAAAAAGGACTATGGAATTGGATCATGAAATTTCAGATTACTCAATTACCCTGATACTCCTCAGTACCTTTTACAACAGGCCAGTCAATATAAATTTAAAACACTCGCAATCCAAGAAACGATCTGGACTGGAAACGACATTCAAGACATGATATTCCACACAATATTCAAAAGTGGGAAGCCTACGGGAAAAGGAAAATTCGGATTGGTCTTCATTGTGGATAGGGACCGAATCACACTTTTATGATTTTAAGGCAATTAACGGACGGTTGTGTGCGATCCATATAAATGCTGAATTCTCCAAAATCTGGCTGTTTAATGTTCACACCCCGACCGGAGAAAAGGACGAAGAAACGAATGGAATGTTCTACAATCATCTGAAAAGATTAGTTGACTCATTGCCCATAAGCGGCACAAAAATTATTCTGGGTGATTTCAGCGTTAAGGTTGGCAAAAAGCTATCTCATCGGGGAACGACTGGAGGATATAGCCTCCACGATGAAACAAATGGTCGCGGCCAGTTTCTGATCGACTTTGCTTGTAGCAGAAATCTAGTCATACGTTTGAGTTGCTTCCAACATCGACGCATTCATAAAATGATCTAGGTATCACCAGATGGCAACACACAAAACCAGATCGACCATGTTCTGATCCAACATTGATAGGCCTCGAATGTACTTGACGTCCGTACACACCGAGGAGCCAATTGTACCTCAGATCATGACTTGATCAAATTAACTTATCAATGTGGTACGTCAAACGTATATTCAGTAAAGACCAGCCCGCTGCAAAAATTTGATATCGAAAGGCTTCAAACGGCCAAAAAATTCACGGAGACCCTCGACAATCAGCTGGCTCCCATCTTATCTGGCTCATCGGCAAAGACAAGCAACGAGCTTTGGATGAAAGTGAAAGCGGTTATTAAGACTGTGACAGAACAGACAATCGGACATCAAGTCCGGCGCAAGAGAAATGATTGGTTCAATGATGAGTGCTAGAATGCGTTAGAAAAAACAGAATCAGGCATACAAGGATTACATAGGTAGGAAAACCAGAACGAAAAGAGAATACTATGAAAATCTCAGAAGAGAAGCGAATAAGATAATTAAAATTAAGAAAAGAAAATACTATGACCACCAATTGAGAAGTATAGATATAAGTTTAGTGAGCAACAACACAAGACAAGTACACAAAGTAGTGAAAAGTCTGAAACGTGGTTATCAGCCCAAAACCACGCTCTGTTGTGATGACATCGGCAATATCATCGCTGATGAAACCAAAATTAAGGAAAGAAGGCTATCATATTTCAAAAACCTCTTTAATCCTCCGCACAGCTCCACTACATAGGAGCCTATATATGTCAGCAGAGAGCTTCCGTTGGCCCCACCAACTCTGGATGAAGTGTGTTTTATCATCAAGGCCCAAAAGAATAATAAAGCGCCGGGCATTGATGAGATTCTAGTGGAGCTCATCAAATACGGTGGCAGCGATGTTCTTAAAGCTATTCACAAACACATCCAGCACATTTGGCAACAAGAACATATGCCGAAAGAGTGGAGCCAATAAATTATATTCCCTGTCCACAAAAAGGCGACAAGTTACAGTGCGAAAATTATAGAGGCATATCACTCCTTTGTATGCCGTACAAAATATTTCAAAAATCTTCGTCAGTAAAATTGGATCCTATGCCAACAGTATTATTAATGAGAATTAAGGTAGTTTTAGACCAGGTAAATCGACAATAGACCAATTGTTCACAGTCAAGCAGGTACTTGAAAAATGCTGTAAGTTCAACATAGATGTACAACAAAGCAAGCATACGACAGAATTGATCGTAACGTACTGTACCAAGTAATATATTGCTTTGGCATCCCAGCCAAATTAGTCCGTCTTACCAAAATGACAATGACGACGACGACCTCCCAAGTCCGCATCAATAACCAAGTCATCGATGCCTTTGACCCAATTGCTATTCAATTTGGCTCTGGAGTACGTCATAAGGAAGCTACGTGTCGATGCACGAGGTATATTACTATACAAGTCGAACCACGTAGTAATTTATGCGGATGTCATGAACATTTTCTCACTGTCATTAACAAGTGCCAAAGAACTCTTCCTGAATCTCTACATCTAAGCAAAACTAGTAGGGCTACAAATCAATGAAAATAAAACAAAGCTCATGACGCAGTCGAGGAAAAATACCTCAAGCACACAAATTATCACACTTGGTGAATATAGTATCGAAAATGTGAGCAAATTTGTGTATCAAGGCGCCAATATAACGAGAGCCAGTAATGAAAGAGACAAAATACGCCGAAGAATACACCTCGCAAATTACATATTTTACTCAGTTTGATGATCTTGAAAACCAACTGCATACACAGGAAGACAAAGCTCCAAGTATACAAATCTGTGATTAGACATGTGTTATGCTACCGGCCTGAAACATGGACCCTAGTCCAAGCATCCGCAAGAATATTAAAAGCCTTGAAGCGACGGGTCCTGGGGCAAATAATCGGAGCGAAGGTAGACGGGGACCAATGGCGAATTCGATACAACCATGAGATGTATACGCGAATATTTGCTGCATTTCCTCTTCGCCCCCACCGATTCCGATCATGAAATTAAAACTACTCACGGTGAAAACAATTTTTTTTTAGCATCAAGCCATTATATGGGGAAACCCACTTAAAATCCCACGAAAGAAAATTTCACTAGATTTTCAAGAAATAATCACATCTGACCGTTTCAAAAAGTTTGATGGCTTAGCTTCTATAGTTTTGGAGAAAAACTGCTGTGTTATACAGACAGAAGAACGAGCGGACACACATCATGATTTCAATAGGGTTTTGTATTTTAGTGCCAACCCCAAAAATGAAAACCCACAAATGACTACGAATAATTAATTGTTATTTAGCCATCAACACCTAAACTGCTCCGTCTCAGCTCGACCAGACTCAATACACCTCATAAGTGAATATCTTTATTGAAACCGATTGTCATGTGAGGGTATTCTATCTTTCTATTGGCGACCCGCCTATAAATATGATCTATAATCGAGGGAGCATCAAAATCAAAAATGTACCTTTTTATGTCTAAACACACGAATGCTTCTTAAGAAATGAAACCAGCGGTGAGAAAAGTCTCAATGTACTCGTCGTGAGGTAGGAAAAGCTGCCAGATTTTTGCACACAGTTTCAGACTTCGCAATATTATTTCGAACAAGCTTCAAAATAAATGTACCAATTCTCATTGCTTTGGCAGTTTGATAAATATTTAGATTTGATATAAAGTACTTCTAATCCATCTCCAGCGTAACACGATTTTCTTTCGAAAACTCGTGACATTCCCATTGCACTAGTAGTCTGATTATACCAAATCGGACATCCATATCTCAAAGCTGGTCCAACCAGAGCCTTATAACAGATAACTTTGAGCTGTTGATCAATGTGGCTGGAATTAAAGTGTCATCGGAAGAATATGAACACTTTGCGTGCTTTACTGAGTATGTTTTTGACATATCCATTATTGTATAACTGATCAAAATACACACGAAAGTGTTGCACATAGGATTTATGTGATACCCGTTCTGAACTTCCCCCAGCAGTCATAATGTAGAAATTTTTCCAATTACAGTTCAGGTCTTGACTGGCCAAACACAGCGTTATTCGAAACAAACTTTTTTTAGATTTTCTGATGGTTCCTTTGAACGACTATGAATTCGGTCTGTCATATAAATTATCAAGCCATCAGCGAACGCCACTGACGATCACGTTGATGACACGTTAAAATCAAAGCCATTCAATATGTTGCGAATGAATACGGAGAAGAGCAGCGGAGTAGTAATTGTTCCTTGCTATTTACCATTCAAAACCTTAAAGTCGCGCTTTTTCGTCAGATTTTCAATGATGTTTTTCAATACAAAGTTTTACTGATCCTTGCGACAAGGTATCCGGGAAACCTATCCGGAAGAAGCTTAAAAATTATTTTGTCTAACCACACGGTACCAAAGGCTTTCTCCATATCAATTAGACATTCCCAAACAAATTTTCTATTGTTTAGTTTTCAATAAAGGTCAGATGCTACTTCCGTTATCGCATGAATGGTTGAACACCTGGCAAGGAAACTAAACTGGAAACTCGGCAACAACTCATATTTCTCAACGTGGGCGTTCAATGCTTGTTTTAGTATCAAAACACCTTGCTGATTGGGAAATGTATATCTTCACCCTATCATGTGTTGTTTCCATAATTGATAAATTATCAATCTGCTATAACTTTGCTGTCTAAAGCTCAAATGTAGCGAAATTTCCAGATTAAAGTTTTTGGTAAATTTAAAGGATCAATTATGTTTTTAAACGTAAAAACTTCCCCCGCAGGGGAATGCCGGTCGACAAGAGCTCTCTTGGAGGCTAGCATTCTTTGGGGAGTTCCGCCCCCACGTACCCAAGGAAACTCCGCAGGGGGAATGCCGGTCGACAAGACCACTCTTGGAGGCTAGCATTCTTTGGGGAGTTCCGCCCCCACGTACCCGAGGAAATTCCCGCAGGGAGAAAGCCGGTCGACAAGAACATTCTTGGAGGCTAGCATTCTTTGGGGAGTGCCGCCCCCACGGACCCGAGGATGTGGGGGGTGCCGTACGCTTTGGACAACGAACTGGAATTGACGCTTTGGGCTGGCGGATGTGATGGTTTGGACCTAGTTGCTTTGCACAGTAGCGCCGAGGTGAAACTCGTGTGTGAACGGCTCCAATTCAACTATCATACCGTCTCCGTCCCGGTAAAACCTTGGCAGGCCTCGGAGTACGTTCGAAGTTCGCACCATTGGGTTGGTGGTGTAGGTTCGGTTGAGACGGACTCCCGATTAGCGCTGGTCTGGCTCTGAGCACTTGTCCCCATAAGGGCTTGTGCCAACCCTCGCATGGCCTCCCTGCTCTGCAAAGATAACCATGGGACCAAAAAGGCGACTACACACACGAACGGAGATAGCGGCTCCGAGGGTGGACCCAATAAAATGGAGCAAACAAATGAAACCACAAGCAAACAGGACGCTAGCACGGAGAACCCTTTCAGGCAAAAACCGCTGTTGGCAAGAACACCGATTAAACAAGTCACCGATTGCGGGGGGAGGCAGCAAACCCCAGAAACACTGTCAAAGTCAACATCACAGGTTAAATCATTGGAGACAGACCACAGACGGACTAACGAACGAAAGAAGGCAGAGTGCGTTGTGCAACCTGGCATCATTGCGGCCTTTGGGCGCAGTAGAAGGACTATGCGCACCCCGGAGCGCCCAGTGCAAGACGTACACAATCCGGATCAAGCTGCGACACCAATGGAGGCCAGTGTAAGACTGGGGGAGGGAGAAGTTTTGCCGTTGGCCGACGCCACTTCAAACGCGACCCAAGCGATAGAAGCAAAAGGGCTAGGAAAAGGGGGCCTCTCCCAAGAGGTGGCGCCAAATAACACAATCGCCCTTGACCGCGCCAAAGAGGAGCGGCTTACTCGGAAAGCAGGGAATATCGTCAAACAACTGAGGGCTGCCTGCGAAGTGCAGAAAAACATAGGCAAGAGTGTCAAGAATGGCATTCTTGAACTGGAGGAGCTTTTTGGCCGCATAACGCACTACAGGCAGAGGTGGCTTGCAATCGAAAAGCACCAAAAAGACAAGCTCTCCCTCGAGGCATCAGTGGGTCCTAACAGCAGCAAAAGAATGGCCGGTAGCCCAATTGAAGGCGACTGTGAGAAAAGGAGGAAGGACGAGACCATAAACGAAGTTGACACTCCAGGCGAGGAGTTTCATGTGGTGCGAAACAAGGCAGCGAAAAAAGCGGCCAAAAAGCTACTCCTAGAAAAAATAGACAAAGAGCTCAACCACGAAAAGAACAAGGAACCCCCCGATATATCGCAGAAAACAAAAAGCAAACCGCGGCGTAAACCCTTGCGAGAGGCACTGCTTATTAAACCCACTAAGGGCCGAACCTACGCAGATGTCCTCCGTGAAATTAAAGGGGCGGTCAAGCCAAACGACACCAAAACTGAAATCAAAGCAGTTCGACCAACCCGGACCGGTGGCTTGCTGGTGGAATTCGGGCCAGAGGCCACAAACAAAGATGCATTCCGTGACGCGGTTCAAAAGGTTCTTGGAGATGCGGCAACGGTTGCCTCGCTTGAACCAATGGCCACCCTGGAAATCAGGGACCTCGACTGCGTCACGGACAAAGCTGAAGTAGAGGATGCCATTAGGAGGGAGTTCCCCAGCTTAAGTGAAGTCAAGGCAAGATGTAAACACAAGGGGGCAACGCATGGCTATTGTCGAACTAGCTGATAAAGACACCCAGCAAATCCTGGCGAAGGGCAAAATTAAGATAGGTTGGGGCGTATGGCTGTAGGGGACCCGACAGGAGATCTTTGTGCTACAAATGTGGTGAAACGGGCCACAAAAGGAAGGAGTGCACGAACGAGGCAAAATGCATTCTTTGGAAGGATGCTAAGCTAGCACCCGGCGACTTCAAACATGAGCCGGGGACAGGGAGATGCTGGGTTTTCAAGGAGGCCCTAACTAAAGCCAAATTGATACTCAAATGATCCGTATCCTGCAGGTCAATTTGCACCGAAGCACAAACGCCCATGACCTACTTGAGCAGTTTGCGAGGGATAAGAAGGCTGACCTCCTGTTGCTGAGCGAGCAACATCATAACAAGGACTCGCAAGCGTGGTACTCTGACAAATCTGGTACATCGGCCATCTGGGTTCGAGACAGCGCCCGCCTTCAGGTGCAGGGCCATGGACGCGGGGATGGTTTTGTGTGGGTGCGGTGTTCAGGGATAACATATTTCAGTGTTTATCTGACGCCTAACGAGGCAATGCGATCTTTTCGAACCAAACTCGATGCCCTGGGGGACGCTGTCTCGAACACAGAGGGCCACATGCTGGTCGGGGGAGACTTCAACGCTAGAGCCATTGAATGGGGTATGCCACAATCCGACCCAAGAGGAAAGCAAATCTTGGACATGGCGGCCAGAACAGCGCTTTTTGTCCTAAATACTGGTAACACCCCTACTTTCCGCCGCTGGGGTTGCGTAGGAACCATACCCGATGTGACACTCGCTTCGGAGTCCCTGGTACCCAGAGTACACAAGTGGCGAGTACTAGAGGACTACTCGGCTAGTGATCACCAGTAAATAGCGGTTGAGATTCACGACGATGCCACTCTGCGTGCATATGCCCAAACTTCAATCCTCGGATGGGAGACTGGGAGGATGGACGTCGAGAGGTTCACTGACGCGCTTACGGCAGGCGCACCGTTGCTGGGAGCTCCGCCATGGAGTGGAGGGCCTACAGCCAAGGACTTGGTGAACTCAACTATGAGTACCATCATAGCTGCTTGCAAGTCTTCCATGCCCCGTCGGAGACCCCGACATGGTAAGCCTCCAGTATACTGGTGGTCAAACGAGATCGCCGAACAAAGAAGCGAGTTTCACAAACTTCGGCGAGAGGCCCAGCGGGCGCGAACACGGGAGGAGGCAGACACTAGGCTAGCAGCATACAGGTCCGGCAGGAAATATCTTCGCAGGCTTATTAACAAGAGCAAGGCCCGATGCTGGCAAGACCTCGTGGATGATGTAAATAGGGATCCGTGGGGCCTTGGCTACAAGCTGGTCATGGGGAAACTTCGTGCCCTACGGAAGCCTTGTATACATGACGCGGAAAAGATGGACGCGATAGTGCGGGGACTCTTCCCCGCCCATCCCGTCCGTGTTGACGCTGTCCATGGTGAAACAGCAGTCGAGTGCCCACTCTTCACACAGCTGGAACTGGAGGAGGCAGTCCTCTCCCTGAAAGCGAGGAAGGCTCCAGGTCCAGATGGTGTTCCAGCTGAGGTTTTGCAGCTCGTCTATCACCATTGTCCTGACTTGCTGCTCAGCACATTCAACGCTTGCCTACGGGACGGGGTTTTCCCGGTACGATGGAAGGTGGCGAGGCTCGTGCTGGTCAGCAAGGGTAAAGGAAATCCCGAATCGCCGTCTGCATACCGCCCGTTATGCATGCTAGACACGGCTGGGAAAGTGCTTGAGAAACTCATCAAGGGAAGACTCACTGACGCAATTCGTGCTGCTGGGGACCTATCTCCTCGGCAGTACGGCTTTAGAGCAGGACGTTCTACCATTGATGCGATTGCAGAGGTGGTGAACGCGGTCCAAAAGGCAGAGGCATATAGTCGCACCAAGCAACGGATCGTCCTGTTGGTGACACTCGACGTCAGGAATGCCTTCAACTCCGCTAGATGGGTGAATATTCTGGACACGCAGGAAAACTCTTTTCAAGTTCCAGAATATCTAATGTGGCTTTTGAGGAACTACCTAAAGGACCGAAGCCTGCTCTACGACACGACACAGGGCCAACGAAGGATGGAAATTACATCGGGTGTTGCCCAGGGATCTATCCTTGGTCCGGACCTGTGGAACGTGTCTTACGACGGGCTACTGAGACTTGAGATGCCAGATGAGTCGCGCTTGGTCGGCTATGCGGATGATGTTGTGGCTCTGGTCGCCGGACGCACCGTTGAACAAGCGCAACTTAGGCTAGGTATGCTAATGCGCCGAGTGAGGGACTGGATGACTGCTCGTGGGCTCAGTTTAGCACTGGAGAAAACCGAAGTGGTCATCTTGACAAAAAAGAGAATCCCTAGAGTAAGGATGATCAGTATTGGAGATATACAGATTGAATCGAAGCCAGCGGTGAAGTACCTGGGGCTACTGATCGACTCGAAGATGAGTTTCTCTGAGCAAATCAGGGCAACGGCTGAGAAGGCTGCTTCGGGAATATCGGCCCTGAGTCGACTTATGGCCAACGTAGGGGGACCCAGGGCATCAAGAAGACGCCTCTTGATGAGTGCTGTAGGGTCAGTGCTACTGTACGGAGCAGAGGTATGGGGCGACGCTCTCAGCAAGGAGGTATACCGAAAACGATTGGCACAGGTACAGAGAAGAGGAGCACTGAGAATTGCATCTTCGTATCCAACAGTCTCCGACTCGGTGGTGAGAGTGATTGCAGGCGTGATACCTGTCGCCCTCCTTGCTAGAGAGCGCCGCGCTATTTACCTGCGCCGAAACGAGGATGCGAGGGAGATCGTTGTTCGCGAAGAGAGACAACGCTCGCTCAACGATTGGCAGCAGTCTTGGAGGAATTGCACGAAGGGAAGGTGGACTGCGCGCCTCATCCTGGATGTGAGACCGTGGCTAAATCGAAGGCATGGTGAGACTGACTTCTATCTGACCCAGCTTTTGAGCGGGCACGGGTGTTTTCAGTCTTACCTGCACAAGATTGGCAAGTCACGGTCTCCCGATTGTCGGTTTTGCCCAGGAGAGGAGGACAATGCCTGTCACACATTTTTTGCGTGTACCAAATAGGCCAGATGGGTGAGCTCACCCCGGATAATATAGTTGCGGTGATGCTCGAATCGGTTGACAAATGGAACCAGGTGGCACATTATGCTCGGGCAATCCTAAAATATAAAAGGGACTCACAGCAGCCGGAGGCACTGGGGCTGGGGGATCGCTCTTCTGGCAATTCCTCTTCCCGCCTCCCCTCCCGCTAGGAAAGGGACTCCCCAGCTTGAAGGCGCCCACGGCGTAACAAAATGAGACCTGGGCCGAAGTAATGTGTCAAACGGTTCAAGGCTAGGTTCTCAGATTGACAGGGGAGGTGTTTAGTGGGTAGTCCAAAGGTATCCTCCATGGGAGTCCCACACTGCCAGACTCGGCGGGCATAAATGCCTTCACCTCCCTACCACAAAAAAAAAGGTAAAAACTTCAAATTCATAAAATGTACCATTATCAAAAAATTCAAGTGAATATTAAATTATGAGGTTTTTGCTGGCCTTGTAGTCATTGAGTTCTACTTGCTTTATTTATTTTAGATTGTTTCGACCAAAGAAGCTCAATGGCCAAGAGAGACTCAATTTATTATGTATTATCGACGCAAAAAAACGTCATTTTACGGCCTGTTTTGAAAATTTAGCATCAAAATTTTTCATTTAAAACCCGAATTAACTGCCTTTAGTAAAGGAATATTTTTAAGGCTCACTCCCTATACAGGGTGACCCCCCTTAAAAACCTCATACATTTTATTTTTTGAAAAGAAGTTTTGAAGAAGGTACCATATTTGAACTTCTTACATAATGTTTGTAACTTGTGAAGCTTACGAGAGAACTTGCTGTGGCTTATGGACGGACGGACGAACAGACAGGTTACAAGTTTGGTAGAGTGTTGTAAAATTACTCTATAAAACCCCAAAAAATGAAGTTCATATTGGATACAGTCAATTTTTTATATGCTTAAGATATATCATTTCAAGCCAAGTCAAAAATAATTCATGTGCCGCATTGTTAGCCCTTATACCCTCCTTCATCTTCGTAGCCAAATATATTGACAAATGTATGCGGCATACAAAAGGAGATACCTTGTACGATTATAAATCATCAGCTTGTAAGTAAAAAATGCCATTACATTAAAAAACCTCTATGTCTAGATCTCCGGCCACAACTCAGGCGAAAATTTTAGCTAGAGAAAATGATGGCCGTAGCTGAAAGATAAACGAAAAAGAAAACCTAAACACAATAATCCTCTCAAAAGCTTATCACATCATCTTTCAACTGTGAACTATTCATCGCAATAACACGTCACTATGGGGAGGAACGATTCTTAGCAACTTAGATTACTCCAAGCTTCCTATCTTTTTCTTTTACGTTTTTTTAACATTTTCTTAATCATAGCCTCAAGGCTGACATCTTCAGAAAAATTCAAATGTGGATGGCAAATGCGATTGAAGAATTCAATTGAAAAGATAGCGCGCAAATAGACACCCAAATTGGGAGTCCAAATTCAAATCTGAACGACCGGGGAGTCAAACTGAATTCAATCAGTAATAACATAGTCATCTTGTCGCAGGGATCAACCGTCCGGAAGCAAACTGGTTTGACAATTGAGTATGAGCGACAATACATTAGAGGTAGATACGGTTGGTGACAATTGATCAAAGTCATTTCCACATGCGTGGGAACAAGCTCTGCTTGGCATTTGTAAGCCTGGGCATCAAGTCAATACTTAGAGAAGAACATAAAAAAGTTCCAACAGATACTATCAACTGATGTAAATATTGCAGTTAATTAATAAACTTTGATTTAAAATTCTTGCAAATGACAAAGAATGTATACGAATGTGTTCGCCAAAGCACTACGGAGTGTTAAATTATGAGATGAGCTCCAACCTGTCCACCTTTGTCTATCACCTACTCCGTTGACATTTGTTTGAAATCCAATAATCCATCAACTTGTCATATGATCCGCTCGGTTTTTTCACCTCTGTTTGCATCTGACTCAATTCCAATCCCAGATACATCATCCTCGTCCAATGTGATCCGTTGGTGCGCCTCACGAACTAGAAGATTTATTTAAATCTGGAGTGGATCCCAAAAAAGCGTAAGAAACCGCATTCTAACACGGTTCAGTTATTCGGTGTAGCAAAGATGCTCCCAAGAGGAGGGCGGCATCCAGGAAGACTTCTGCGGTGATCTGCTGAACAAATAATCCGAAGAGCGAGTAGCATATGTGCTTGTACCCAAGATACAGATAATCGTATTAACTTGTAGTGCGTGGTACCTGTCCAGGTAGGCTTCGGTTCGCCTTGATTACTATTTTGATAATTCAAAATGAAGTAAAACTGTTGCCCACAATTGTGGTTCCAGTTCAATTTCTTATTACAGTTCAAAGCAATGTTTTAGAACAGCACGCCTGACAAATTTTTGCTTTTGATTGTATCACTCAACATCGATTGATAGGCTTTCCAAAAGGAGGTGACTGATGGAGATAAGATTATTGAACCGTAATTCATCAAATCTTCCAATTCCAAACCAATACCCATGCAACCGACCGTTCTCTATTCGGATGCAGTGTACCAAATTGTGGCTCCAAAACTCCAACTCCATCAAACAAATCAACGAACGTGGGAGTGCTTCAGTGTTGGGTCTTTAATCGAAATGTACTCGAAATCATGTGCGCATGAATACACGACTAATTGAATTTATTACAATATCGAAGTCATTCAATGGAAAGTATTTAGTTATGTTCATCTGCCGAGGGAGAAGTGATGATGATGACACGGCAGATCCGTAACGGTTGCTGCTAAGAAGTTCAGATCTTGTGCGATTGTACCAAGCACGTCTTAAATTATCTGCATAGCTGGCAAGTGTTAACAGTCCTCAAGTCTATGAGCGCCTGCCTGAGCTGTGCTTAGTTGAAGGAGAGATGCTTTCCAAACCGCAATTGAGGATTATTGATTCTTTGTTTATATTTGGATGTTATTGTTGTGCAAAGATAAACGTTGATTTACTTTACGCGAAAGCAGTAAAATTATTTCAAGAGCTAAAATGTTGTACTGGTGTATCCTGGAGCATTTTTCAGAAAGAACAAGAAAATTATGGGTACAAGGTGACGCGCACTTGCACAGATAATTATAACTAAAAGTACAGTTAACTTTTATTCTAATCACCCTAAAATTTGGATGTTTTGTTGTTTAAGTGCTGAAGAGCTTCAATCTAGAAGAACTTTTTAACCGAATTTCTTATGGAAAGAAAAAAACCATTTAATTAACGATTGAAAATGAACATCAATCTCAAATGTTGCTAAAAATTTTAATTTCAACCCGATTTCTACAAAGATCAATATGCTCTTTACAAAGCTGTAGTAACCGTGTAGTCCGTACATGCAAACTGCTCGAGAAACTGTAAGAAACCCCATGAATATAATTTTTATATGAACTTCATGAAATAGGAAATCAATATGTTTGTATTTTTTCTAGCTGGAGCACTAGCAACATTAATTAACTAAAACAATAGCAATACAACATTTATTTGGATTCGGAAAAGTAATATACTGTCTGTTGTAATTATTTCATGTTATTAAATTCTCTCTAATTATATTACTTTTTTTAGTATTGTGATAAATATTTTCTTTTATAAAAATTGTAGTTTTAAAAATATTTTTGTTTATAATCAATTTTGTTTTGAAAGAGAAACGTTGTATTGTACTTTTCTTCTGTCCTCATCGGCGTTGTAAATTAAGCAAGTGAGATGAGGAACGAAGAAGAAAAATTCGAAATATATTGTAGACAAAATACGCACGAATCAAAGTAACAGGGTTCAATTTATTGGAAAAAAAAGTTCACTATTTATAATTTAATTTATTAGCGATGTTATTGCTTTCAATGCCAATGAACAACTCAACTTAACTATTTTCATAAATGAGCTTTACGCTAGCAAAACGTGCTTAATAAACAACAAGTTGAAGTAACAGTGGAGTGCTCATTGTATTGCCAAACAATTAGTAAATCGGACAATATACTCGTATTCTGCATATCTAAACTTGACTAATATACAGATTCCATAAATTGAGCTCGAAAAATTAGTATGGTTATTATGATTTTAAACTCGCCATCATTTTTTTTTCAAGTGTTTTCACCCCGTCGCTTGATTATTCATGATAACACATCAATACTGCAAACCATTTCTTATATTTTTATCAAATTTCCTACATATTTGTAGTCTCTAGGTCCGTTGCAAGCGTGTATCTCCCTAGTGTCACGTGTTAATGTTGTTGTAGTTGTTAAATATTCAATCGGCCGTAACTTAGCTGTTTATTGTTCAATTAATGTAAAATTTTCGAAACATATACAATTACTTTTGGAAAACTTAAATTATAGATTTTGGGAAATTTAAGGGTCCCATCTTGATTTTATAGGCAAAAAAGCAAAATTTATAAATGTACTATTATTAACAAAGTTGATCGAATTTCGACTTCTAAGGTATTTGTTGCCCTTGTGAGGGAAAAATTGTCGGTTTAAGTACTGTTTTGAAAAGCTCTTATAAAGAACTTACATTTAATATTCATATTTGCTACCTTTGATGAAATTTTTTTTTTCAGCGGCCACTCCCCTGTACTGTAATCATAGATTCATGGCCAATTTTTTCGAATCCTTGAATGGTTACAAAGCCCTTTTGCTACGAGCTCTCTCTTCTACCTCTTCGACTTGTTTCACCTAAGAGTATTAATTGTAAGTACTCATCTTCAGTCATTCATTAAATTGAATCAAGTGTTAAAAGCATGCGCATTAAACGTTGAAAATTATTCAATCTTCGCATTTAAAACAGCCACTATTTTGCTTTACGATTTCTTATACCATTAGCTGAGCCAATTCTCAAAGATATTCATGATACCTATCATTCCTGCAACTTTCATGCAAATCCTAGCAAAGCTGTAGTGCCTAAGTCGGTAAAAAGCGCATATTGTTCCATAGTAATACAGGTTAAATACCATTCGATGTTTATGAAACTTTCAGGACAGATTAATCTCATAAATAGTCATCTGCGTACTGAGTTTTATTAAAGTTAAGCGCACCGTTTAGTTTTTATACAAGAAAACATAAAATCGATAAATCATAGTTGAGTGAATTTCGACTTCTCATGTATTTGTTGTTGTTGTACTCATAAAGGCCTGCATTCATGGTTTTTTTCAGATTTTTCGGGGCAAAGGTGTCCAATTGCAAGGGGGGGACACAAAATTTTCGTACATTTCCCCTCCCCCTGCACCCCTCAAAGCAAAATTTGTCATTTTAAGACCTGTTTTGAAAAGTTCTCATTAAGACCTTTCATTAGATATCCATGATGCCTACATGCAATGAAAACTTTTTTTCGGGGACAACTCCCCTATATGGGGAGACCCCCCTGAAAGACCTTGTAAATTCCTTTTTGTGGTGAAAATTTGAAGTGGGCACCTACTTAAAAAGTCTTATGTTTCTAGCTTATGTAGTTTGCGAGAAAAGTGGTGTAACACACGGACGGATGGACGGACGCACAGGACGCAATTTTATTAGGGTATTGTAAAATGATTTTAAAATACCCTAAAAATGGGTTGCTTGCGTTCACCGACTCGTGGTAACGTTAAGTACACGTGAGAGGTTGTACCTGGCTTAAATTTTTAGGGTAATGAAATGGTACTTCATTAACACGAATAAATTTATTCGCGAAGAGAAATACAATTTACATTTCACAAGATACAAGTTACGCTAGGATGAATGTAGAATGCAAGACGCGTCTTGCTGCTCGTGCCATAAACTACTACCTGCTGCGATGCATGTATCGCAACTCTTCCTTTTACTCGATGCTCGCTGCAAAGAATCCAAGCGTCACCAAGGAACGAATGACGATCAAAAGGAAAACGCGTCTATGATGCCTGAAACGACGCGTCCACCCTCTGTATATTTGTGTGTTTGCATTTCAACCAAAAAACGCGAAAATCTCCCTTGGTATAATTCTTTGTTTACGCCGAGACTGTGGAAGCGAAGGAGCTGCAGCTACTCCCTACCCAATGAGCTTCGCGGGGTGCAAAGCGACTGAAAATGTAACGCGCTTTTGTGCCTTCGGTATATTTGCCGGTGCTGGAAGCTGAGCAGGTAACGACGGAGCGACGGATGTTGGCGACTTAGGCGGTGAGCTACTAAGCTCTGGCGTAGGCTTTGAAGTCTCAGGCTCTGGTATGGAGGCTGGTGAGTCGACTGGAGTGGACGTCTGTGAATCTGTGATTACTGGATGCCTTTTTTTTTCTTTTTTTTTTGTGGTAGGGAGGTGAAGGCATTTACGCCCGCCCATGGAGTCATCTGAGAAACGTAGCCTGGAACCGTTTGACTCATTACTTCGGGCCAGGTCTCGTTTTGTTACGCCTTGAGGCGCCTTCAAGCTGTGGAGTCCCTTTCCTGGCGGGAGGGGAGAGGGGAAGAGGAAATGCCAGAAGAGCGATCCCCCAGCCTCTCCGGCTGCTGTGAGTCCCTTTTATATTTTAGGACTGCCCGAGCCTAATGTGCCACCTGGTTCCATTTGTCTGCCGATTCGAGCATCACCGCAACTATATTATCCAGGGTGAGCTCTCCCGTCTCCCTGTAGAGTTCCCTTCGCAGCCTGGCCCATATGGTACACGCAAAAAATGTGTGAGAGGCATTGTCCTCCTCTCCTGAGCAAAACCGACAATCGATAGACCGTGACTTACTGATCTTGTGCAGGTAAGACTGAAAACACCCGTGCCCGCTCAAAAGCTGGGTCAGATAGAAATCAGTCTCACCATGCCTTCGATTTAGCCACGGTCTCACATCCAGGATGAGGCGCGCAGTCCACCTTCCCTTCGTGCAATTCCCCCAAGACTGCTGCCAATCGTTGAGCGAGCGTTGTCTCTCCTCGCGGACAACCATCTCCCTCGCATCCTCGTTTTGGCGCAGGTAAATAGTGCGGCGCTCTCTAGCAAGGAGGGCGACAGGTATCACGCCTGCAATCACTCTCACCGCCGAGTCGGAGACTGTTGGATACGAAGATGCGATTCTCAGTGCTCCTCTTCTCTGTACCTGTGCGAATCGTTTTCGTTATACCTCCTTGCTGAGAGCGTCGCCCCATACCTCTGCTCCGTACAGTAGCACTGACCCTACAGCACTCATCAAGAGGCGTCTTCTTGATGGCCTGGGTCCCCCTACGTTGGCCATAAGTCGACTCAGGGCCGATATTCCCGAAGCAGCTTTCTCAGCCGTTGCCCTGATTTGCTCAGAGAAACTCATCTTCGAGTCGATCAGTAGCCCCAGGTACTTCACCGCTGGCTTCGATTCGATTAGTATATCTCCAATACTGATCATCCTTACTCTAGGGATTCTCTTTTTTGTCAAGATGACCACTTCGGTTTTCTCCAGTGCTAAACTGAGCCCGCGAGCAGTCATCCAGTCCCTCATTCGGCGCATTAGCATACCTAGCCTAAGTTGCGCTTGTTCAACGGTGCGTCTGGCAACCAGAGCCGCAACATCATCCTTATAGCCGACCAAGCGCGACTCATCTGGCATCTCAAGTCTCAGTAGCCCGTCGTAAGACACGTTCCACAGGTCTGGACCAAGGTTAGATCCCTGGGCAACACCCGATGTAATTTTCATCCTTTGTTGGCCCTGTGTCGTATCGTAGAGCAGGCTTCGGTCCTTTAGGTAGTTCCTCAAAAGCCGCATTAGATATTCTGGAACTTGAAAATAGTTTTCCAGCGTGTCCAGAATATCCACCCATCTAGTGGAGTTGAAAGCATTCCTGACGTCGAGTGTCACCAACAAGACAATCCGTCGCTTGGCGCGACTATATGCCTCTGCCTTTTGGACAGCGTTCAATACCTCTGCAATCGCATCAATGGTAGAACGTCCTGCTCTAAAGCCGTACTGCCAAGGAGATAGGTCCCCAGCAGAACGAATCGCGTCAGTGAGTCTTCCCTTGATGAGTTTCTCTAGCACTTTCCCAGCCGTGTCTAGCATGCATAACGGGCGGTATGCAGACGGCGATTCGGGATTTCTCTTCCCCTTGCTGATCAGCACGAGCGTCGCCAACTTCCATCGTACCGGGAAAACCCCGTCCCGTAGGCAAGCGTTGAATGTGCTGAGCAGCAAGTCAGGACAATGGTGATAGACGAGCTGCAATACCTCAGCTGGAACACCATCTGGACCTGGAGCCCTTCTCGCTTTCAAGGAGAGGACTGCCTCTTCCAGTTCCAGCTGTGTGAAGAGTGGGCACTCGACTGCTGTTTCACCATGGACAGTGTCAACACGGACGGGATGGGCGGGGAAGAGTCCCCGCACTATCGCGTCCATCTTTTCCGCGTCATGTATAAAAGGCTTCCATAGGGCACCAAAGTTCCCCATGACCAGCTTGTAGCCAAGGCCCCACGGATCCTTGTTCACATTGTCCACTAGGTCTTGCCAGCAGCGAGCCTTGCTACTGTTGATCAGTTTGCGAAGGCATTTCCTGGCCGACTTATATGCTGCCACCTGGTTGCATGCCTCGTCACGGTTCCGCGCCCGTTGAGCCTCACGCCGAAGCTTGTGACACTCCCTCCGCTTTTCAGCGATTTCAGTAGACCACCAGTACACTAGTGGCTTGCCTCGCCAGCGTCTTCGACGGGGCATAGAAGCGCAGCAAGCAGTCATGATTATGCTCATAGTAGAGTTCACCACGTCTTGAGCTGCCAGTTCTTCCGTCTCCTCCGGAGCTTCCTGCAGCGGCCCACCTGCTGTGAGAACCTTGACGAACCTCTCGACGTCCATTCTTCCAATAGTCCATCCAGTTGTAGAAGGCCGAGAGCATGGACGTTCTTAAATCTGCTGCAGTGATGTAAGCGGGCTTCAGCTGATCGGTCGATAGTGTTTTTACTATGCCATTGATGTCTACGACGAAAGTGCGCTCGTCGATACGCTCAATCACTCAATGAGGGCTGGAGTACGGTTGCACCAGTGGCTTTTTGATTGAGTCTTTTCGGTGGAAAACGAATTTGCAAGTAGCTAAGTCCTTGGAAACGAAAGAATGATAGCTGACATGTCTAGAAGCTTGGATGGGGCGAATGACGTTGAATAAGTGACGGAAGTCGGTAACAAAATCTGCCAGAGTACAAACGGAAACAGAAAGAGGATCAATGAATTCGGATGGGATGCAAAGTGATATCCCAAAGACTAGTTCTGCTAGCGAGGCCTGAAGGTCCTCCTTGAAAGTCTTTCGCAAACCAAGGAGTATGGTCGGAAGGACTTTCGGCTAGGATATTTCTGGAGTATTATCGAAGGCTGCAAACAATGTACATATGAATGAAACCTTGAGCGTACGGTGCATCCGCTCTACCATGCCTTTGATTTGGGGTGGTAAGAGGTCGTATGAATTTGATGAGCTCCTTGGAGGCAAGATAATTCACGGTGAAGCTCAGCCTCAAACTGCGTGCCCAAATCTGTCGCAATTCGAGTGGCGTTCCAAAGCAGGATATCCATTTGTCAACGAGAGCACGGACGACGATTGCGGCTGTCATGTCACGTACTGGTATCGCCTGTGGCCAACGGGTGTAGCGATCTATAATATTTCGACAGTGTTCAAAACTCACAGCGAATAGCACTCTAATCAGGTCCAAATGGATGTGATCGAATCTTTGATCCGGTGCTGTGAATTTTCCTAGCTTCGCTCTGTTGTGGCGATGAACTTTTGGCAGGGCACGTGAAAATCTCCCTTGGTATAATTCCTTGTTTACACCGAGACTGTGGAAGCGGAGGCGTTACAAATTCATTCAACGAGATGATTTGGTACTAGTTCGAAAATTTGAACGTCATTTCGTCAATCTTGCAGTTTGCATTGGGCTTCTTCATTCATTGCCTCCTTAAACCTGGGTATCTTGCTCTGCAAATTTGGTGTCATGACGTTACACAATAGTTAAACTGACAGCTCTTAATAGTCAATGCAGTTCCAAGCAATTAGATGTAAGATTTGCTGTTAAACAGCAAGTTATATTGCAAATTGACCCGCTGTTCAAGATAGATAAATAGATATTTTAATGAGTGTCTTTAAGCACAACTATTTGTAACACAATACGTTCGCTGTCGATGATAACGTGCCAATTGTCTTCCAGCACGACAGTTGTCCGGCACATTTCCAAAGATCAGTTCCAGAGCACCTAGACCTGCTGCTTGCCACGACAACTACTAAAATAAGAAAAGGGCATCGGACGTGTATTTGCGCCAGAGGTGAGTAGCTCGAACAAAACTTGTGAATTAAAACCAAACTTATAATTTAAATTTTGATTGAAAAGATCATGCAAAGCAAATTGTCTTCCTAACTAGATTCCTTATTAAGCCTAACTCAAACATAGATTCTTCTTTTTTGTAGCACTACAGCCCCTCTCGGACCTTCGCCTAGAGATAGTTAGAGTATCTCATTTTCATGACCGTATTGATTTTTTCGGAAGTTGGTTTGGTCAGTACTATGCTCCCGTGTGCCTGCTCAGCTATGATATGATCTGATTAAATTAGTACATATCACCACTGAGTGAACACTCATAGTCTGTCCGAAAAATTCCCTGAACTTAATCACGTTACTCCCAACGAGATTTGAACCTGGGTCCTTCGGCTTATGCATTCATGCTCTAACCACTAGACCACACAGACTACATAGATTAATGATTTATAATTAAGATTAGCATACCTTTAGAAAGGCAATAAACAACAAAACTTTTTGAAGAAAACTGAAGGCCTTTAAAGCTATTACTTTTTTTAGGTGAATTTCCTATTGCGGAGAGCATCATATATATATATATATATATATATATATATATATATATATATATATATATATATATATATATATATATATATATATGGGATATAACGGAATTTGTGAGCGCGCTAGATGTTGCAATTTTACTCCGATTTTTACCAAATTTTCAGAAAAAGTGTACTAAGTTAATATCTCAGTTAAATTTGTGAACCAGCTATATCGGCTGGGCAAAAACAAAATGGCGGCCTTTTTAGACGAAAAATCGTGATTTCTGTTCTGACCAAAGTGTAGATCCGATTTGGATGAAATTTGGTACAAAGATTTAATGATGTATGTGATAAATCTCACAATAAAAAATCCAAAGTCGGTACGGAAGAAACAAAATGGCGGCCGCTCAAAGGTCGGAAAACGTGCAAAATTTTGTTGTTGTAATAGTGGTCAAAGCTTTCAACAGATTTTCATGAAATTCGCTAGTTTGATAGAAATTATAAGTATCTAAAGAATTTCGTCAAAAATTTGGAGATCAAGTCACAAAAAACAAAATGGCGGCCAGTTGAAACTCAAAACTTCAAAGGCTTCTAAAAGTCACAATTTTAATCTGATATATATGAAACTAGATTTCAAGATAGGCATAACTTAGACCTACAGTTTTCAATATTTTGGTGATCATGCATGTGCAAATTTCAAAATGGCGGCGTTTTAAATATGCGTTTTTTTCAGGTTTTTGTGGCGCTCTAGCGGTCACATTTTCCAGCGGATTTTGATGAAACTTGAGGTTATGGATCTCAGTGCCATGTTCTTGTATTATGCAGAAAACTATTAAAATTGAATGAAAAATAAAGAAGTCGAAAATTTAAAACCCAATATTTTTAAGCTGCCATTTTCGCTAAAAATTGAATTATTTTGCCCTGTCTAGAGTGAAACTCCGATTTGAACGAGATTTGGCACATTGATTGATGAGGTCCTAGCACACAGAGATTTAAAATTGTCCAAAATCAAATGCATGCATTCAAAATGGCGGCCCCCAAAGGTGAGGAACAAGCGCAATTCGCTATTTTTGTAGCAACTGAAATAATGAATTTTTTTCATGGAAACGTTTTAAATGACTTATCTTGAACGTATTTATAAATCAGAATATTTTTTAAATATTGTAAAATATTTTTAACAATACCTCAAAAAATCATAAAATCGCGACTTGTCTGTCTGTCCGTCCGTCCGTTTGTTCGTGTGTCACAAGTTTTCTCGCAAACCATATGAGCTAGAACGAGGAAATTTTCTACGTAGGTCAAAAGTGGTGCCTCTTAAAATTTGCAGTGTAAGAACATATTTTAAAGTGTTTAAGGGGGTCTCCTCATACAGGGGGGTGACATAAACATGTTTTGTATTTCTGTAGCCCTCTTGCAGCCAAATTTCTCAACAGATTCCGATAAAACTTGAAATTATAAGTTATTAAGGCAAGTTAATTTAATTTGATTACGCAAATCGGATGACAAATAGAAAATTCGAAAATTTACAGCTTAATAATTTAAGCAGCCGTTTTCAATAAAAATTCAAAATAACGGCCCCTGATGGTTCAGAAAAGAATCGAAAATGTATAGATTAATGGCAATGCAAGTGCTGATTAAACTTTTATGGAAATCTTTTGAAATTAACTATTTGAGCTATTTAAGCCAAAAAGTTATCACCTTTGTTTGATAACCACTGTCAAATATATAAACAGCAAATGTGAGAAGAGCGAAACGAGTATAAATATGTTTATAACAATTTAGTACCCGCCGATTTTCAATATGTGATCCATTCGTGTGCAACTCAATTTAATTAGCAAATTATTTGCGCCTCTATGAAGGGTCTCAAATACGACCAGCGGCAGATCCTTTCTGTTAATAAATACCCGTGTAGTGCTACAAAAATTGCAATAAGAAGTCCAGTACTAGATAAGCCAATTTCTTTTTCGAAACCTTCGTTACATACGAGAAATTTACCTTTCAGGCTGGTGCTGCCAACGGGGATTTTTAAATTAAACTTAAAAGCCGAACTTCTTTCATTTGTTTACAAATTTTGTGAAATAAAAACGCTCATGCATCCTTTGGGTGGTGTTAATTGGAACAAAAAGTATTTTACTTTAATGCATACGTTACAGAATACGATAAAAAAGGTGCTCTTACGCGCTTCTGAAAAAAAGATATAAGTGTTTAAAGCGGGGTTTTTGCTTGTTTTGAGGAAAATATTAAAAAAATCATATCTCTTTAACCGTGACTCTAATAACCCAAGTTCGGAGGGGAAAGGTAGCGAATGACTCCACTGGTGACTCCACTGGTATCCCAAAAAATTTTTATCTGTCTATGTACCATCGGTAAACAGGAAAAAAATAGAAAATAAATTGCTAAACAGAACTAACGTCTTTCCTTTACAGCAAACCCGTTCTTATTCAGAAGCTTATGCAGGCAAAAGGGTAAGTATGTCGCCGAAGGCGTAGGGTTTTGGTAGTCCACAAATGGTCGGTTTCGTCTTGTGGTCGGTACGCGGTGCTATATCTTGAGTTTTGCATTTTTTGGTAGATTAAATTTTTGTGGTTTTGGGTTCAATTAGGTTATTTCGAAAGTTAAAGTAGAGTTGGTGGAAGTTGTTCCACGCGTTTTAAATCGGGCATTTGAACCAGTGGCTGATTTTCGTACTACGGACTTAGTCTGCTCGCGTAAGACCTGTGATCGAAATTTCTCTCCGAACTAGTTGGGCAGCCAGCAGCTACCTCGGAGTAGACTAAGAGTGTCCGGACATGTAGACCTGATTGGCCCAGCTCGTGGTCACTCGCCAAGTATTCATGTCTATAACCGATGAGAGCTAGATTAAGATTTCCTGTGGGAAATCTTGAATGAACGGAGCGAAAGATAAATCGTTACATTACCATAGATTTCACATGTAAATATTAAAAATAATAATGATGCAATTTCCTTCAAATTTTTTTATAAGAATATGAAGTCAAATACTACTTTGGAGAATAAAGCCATCCATCGAAATAACTCGTGTTTATTCAACCATGGCAAAGAGTGAAATGTCGTATATGTTATATTTCTCAATAAATTTCTAGATGACCAAAAACATTTGAACGAAGCTTGCTCCGATAAAGGGTGTCATATGTAAAAAGCAAGTATGTACGTAAAAAGCTGTGCTAAAGGTCATAGACAAGTTCCAGAATATCTAATGCGGCTTTTGGGGAACTACCTAAAGGACTGAAGCCTGCTCTACGATACGACACAGGGCCAACGAGGGATGGAAATTACATCGGGTGTTGCCCAAGGATCTATCCTTGGTCCGGACATGTGGAAAGTATCTTACGATGGGCTACTGAGACTTGAGATGCCAGATGAGTCGCGCATGGTCGGCTGTGCAGGTGATGTTGCGGCTCTGGCCGCTGGACGCACCGTTGAACAAGCGCAACTTAGGCTAGACATGCTAATGCGCCGAGTGAGGGAGTGGATGACTGCTCGCGAGCTCAGTTTAGCACTGAAGAAAATCGAAGTGGTCATCTTGACAAAAAAGGGAATCCCTAGAGTAAGGATGATCAGTATTGGAAACATACAAATCGATTCGAAGCCAGCGGTGAAGTACCTGGGGCTACTGATCGACTCGAAGATGAGTTTCTCTGAGCAAACCAGGGCAACGGCTGAAAAGGCTTCTTCGAGAATATTGGCTCTGAATCGACTTATGGCCAACGTAGGGGAACCCAGCCCATCAAAAAGACGCCTCTTGATGAGTGCTGTAGGGTAAGTGCTACTGTACGGAGCAGAGGTATGGGGCGACGCTCTCAGTAAAGAGGTATACCGAAAACGTTTGGCACAGGTACAGAGAAGAGGAGCACTGAGAATTGCATCTTCGTATGCAACGGTCTCTGATTCGGCAGTGAGAGTTATTGCAGGCGTAATTCCTGTCGCTCTCCTTGCTAGAGAGTGCCGAGCTATTTACCTGCGCCGAAACAAGGATGCGAGGGAGATGGTTGTCCCCGAGGAGAGACAGCGCTCACTGAACGATTGGCAGCAGCCTTGGGTCAATTGCACGAAGGCAAGGTGGTCTGCACGCCTCATCCCGGATGTGAGACCACGGCCAAATCGAAGGCATGATGAGACTGACTTCTATCTGACACAGCTTTGAGCGGGCATGGGTGTTTTCAGTCTTACCTGCACAAGATCGGTAAGTCACGGTCTCCTGATTGTTGGTTTTGCCCAGGAGAGGAACACAATGCCTGCCACACAGTTTTTGCTTGTACAAAATGGATCAAGCTGCCAAGGGAACTCTACTTGGAGACGGGAGAGCTCACCCCGGATAATATAGTTGCGGTGATGCTCGAATCGGTTGATAAATAGAGACCAGGTGGCACATTTCGCTCGGGCAGTCCTAAAAGATAAAAGCGACTCACAGCAGCTGGGGCCGCTGGGGGCCCTGGGGCTGGAGGATTGCTCTTCTGGCATTTCCTCTTCCCCTCCCGCTAGGAAAGGGATTTTCCAGCTTGAAGGCGCCCACGGCGTAACGAACCGAGACCTGGCCCAAAGTTATGTGTCAAACGGTTCCAGGCTGGGTTTTCAGGTCGACAGGGGAGGTGTTGATCACTTCACTACCACAAAAAAAAGGTCATAGTTACTGAGCTATTATTTAATTCTTTTTTAACTTTCGATTTTCGAAATTTCTCTAAAATAGGAGGTCAATTTCACTTGTGATATCTACCTCAAAGGAAAAAAAATAAACAAAAATCACGGTCAAGGAATTGTAAAATTCTAGACAAAAATTACCATTTTTTCTTATGATAAACTTCAATTTCACATGTGATATCTACCAGAATGGAAGAAAATTTCAGAAAATCGCGGTAAAATGCATTATCCTACCTTTGCCTAAACAAACAAATACTCCTACTAGGCCATGCTGGAGTTTTCTGCAATAGAGCATGATGAGGGTTCCCCATCGATGCCTGAACAGAAACATTCCGGTCAAATCGGCTCTTAGTAAGAAAATCACATTTGGCCACGAAAGGAAAACGCTTTGCGTCCGTAGAGGGCATCCAAAAGACTTGTACCGACATCCTGAAGGACATTCCGGTCAATGTCCTCAAACACTCTTTCGAAAAGCTTTTGGATCGCACAAAACAGTGTACCGAGGGCGGGGTAGACTATTTGGAACAAATAAACTCGAGTTTATCAGAACAAAGCTCTTGTCGTTTCTATTTTAGCTCAGTCTTGTTTATTTTGGAACGACCCTGGTATATATATATATATATATATATATATATATATACATATGTATATGTATATGTATATATATATATATATATAAATATATATATATACACAAATAAATATATATATATATACATATATATATATATATATATATATATATATATATATATATATATATATATATATATATATATATATATATATATATATATATATATATAAGGTACTCTCCGCATTAGGTAAATTTCACTCGAGTTTACCTAGAATAATCAAAGATGTTTCTAAGAACTTAATATACTGACCAATTCTTTCCATCAAAATAATTTTTTCGTGTTTTATTTTAATTTAGAAAATCTGCATTCCTTATTTACAGAATATGCATATGAAATTACAAAAACATAATTTTGGTGCAGATGATGTTCACGGAAATATTTTGATGCTTAAACATTTCTAGCCTAAGCATATGAAATGAGGTCCTCATTAACGCCGCATAGGAAATTTCGTAAACTTATTGTAACATAGAAAATCTTAAATTTTCCATATTGATTTAAATATGGAATTTCGGAACCGGCTTAAGATGGGCATGCCTCATCAGCTCCCCATTAGGGTTACACATAAGACCCGATTAGGTTAATGTTAGCCATGCCTAACTCAGGTAATGCGTAGTGTTTCCACGTTGTGCTCAAATGCCAATTTAGGCATGCTTAAACTGATTTCTAGTCAGATGGAGGTTTGTTTCTATTTTATAAAAAATATAAATTATTAAAATTAGGATTCTTAAGCAATAGGTGATATTTGTATTAAATATTTATGTGTTCGGTGTTTTTCGCTAAAATTTGATAATTATAATTCAACAATCAATTCCATTAATTCATTTGTTTTGAAGAATTTTAAAAGCAACTTAGATTGCTGATTATTGAAGTGAGTAATTATTAAGGAAGCTAAAACGGATGCAACTGATTAATTAAGTTCTTGATGTACAATAGACCATTTGTCGTAATATAATTCCGCCACACATGATGAACATTTTTATCATGCTTGTATTGAGATCTATTCCTGAATCAGTCAGTGTAACATCAGTAGGTAGTCACGTTGAAACTGAACTCAAACTGACCACTGACTACCAATTTGTCATGTTTCCAATTGTAATAGATGACAACAACTGAACAACTGATTACCATTCGAAATTCCCCATCAGAACAATGCGAAAACCATATCCGCATCCATATGGAGCAGATTAATTTGCAAAAATTTGCATTCGTGATCCGAGCATTCAAGCTCTTTTGGGATCAAATCTTGCATATGGAATGCTCGGAGTGTTAAAACGCTAGCTAGAAATGATGTTAGAGCGAACCTGCAAGCGAATCGAACATTATTTCAAGATAATGCATGAGTAATCTAAACTGACCATGGCGCTATTCTGGCGATTGTGTGCAGCGGACAAGCCAAGCAGAGGCGGATCTTACGGAAAGCAAAGTGTCCGGGATAAAGTTGAAGTTAAAAATTTCAGCCTAGAACAATGCCGTAAATGTACAAGCTTAAGTAAATCAAAAGCGTCTTGTTGAAAATTTTTAAATGAATGAATGAATTGAACAAAGGTTTGTCTAAGAAGTTAAGTAAACTAATGGCTGAATCCATATTTCTTAACGCCGCTACTGAAGAAGCAATGTTGCTTGTCTAGTTTGCACTTTTGGATTGTCTTTTTGGTAGACCGCACCCAAACGAACTACGAATTGACTTCGTTTAATGAAACTCAGCCATCCAGGTGGTGAGAGGAAAAGGTGGTCAGTGCTAACATTGTCCGGTAAAATGTTGTACCATTAGTTGTGTTACGTGCAAAAGCAGTCTCTGTTTCCCAACCAACAAGCCGTTTTGGACGAGATCTAATCAATTTTCTATTGCAATCCTCCTCCTTAATATTGCAACTATTTCATCGAACGTAGTTTAGAGGCAAACGATGATTATCTTTTTTCATTGATAAATATTTACGACTCAGATAGTCGAAGTAGTTTCAATCAAAAGAATAATTTTTTGTTTTGAACCTAAAAATCTACTAGTCAACCATTATTTTGTTGATTTGATATCCGCAAGCCAATAATCCAAACATCTTCCTTTGTAAATTAAACAAGTTGAAGTAGCAGGAGGATGCTCCTGCCAGAAGGGTATTGTAAAACAATTAGCAAATCAGACAATATCTCCTGCATATTAAAACTTGACTAATATACAGATTCCATAAATTGATTTCGGAAAATTATTATGGTTATTATGATTTTAAACTCGCCACGATTTTGTTCCAAGTGTTTTGACCCCGTCGCTTGATTAGTCATGATAACACATGAATATTACAAACCATTCCTAAAATTTTTATCAAAATTCCTACATATTTGTAGTGTCTAGGTCCGTTGCAAGCGTGTATCTCCTTAGTATCACGTGTTAATGTTTTTGTAATTATTAGATATTCAATCGGCTGTAACTTAGCTGTTTATTATTAAGAAAACTTAAATTATAGATTTTGGGAAATTTAAGGGTCCCATCTTGATTGTATAGACAAAATAGCAAAATTTATAAAATGCACTAACAAAGTTGATCGAATTTCGACTTCTTAGGTATTTGTTGCCCTTGTGAAGGAAAAATTGTCAATTTAAGTACTGTTTTGAAAACCTCTTATAAAGAACTTTCATTTGATATTCATATTGGCTACCTTTGATGTACTGTAATCATCGATTCATGGCCTATTTATTCGAATCCTAGAATGGTTACAAAGCCCATTTACTAGGAGCTCTCTCCTGCCTCCTCGACTTATTTTACCTATGAGTAATGATTGTAGGTACTCATCTTCAGGCATTCATTAAATTGAATCAAGTGTTAAAAGCATGCGCCTTAAACGTTGAAGTTGGGATAAAATAACTCAAAATAATTATATCTTCGCATTTAAAACAGCCACTATTTTGCTTTACGATTACTAATACCACTGGCTGAGCCAATTCTCAAAGATATTCATGACACCTATCATTCCTGCAATTTTCATGCAAATCCTAGCAAAGCTGTAGTGCCTAAGTCGGTAAAAAGCGCATATTGTTCCATAGCTATACTCGTGTTTCCATAGTAATACAGCGCATATTGTTCCATAGTAATACAGGAAAATTCAAATCGCTATAACTTCATTAAATACCATTCGATCTTTATGAAACTTTCAGGACAGATTAATCTTATAAATAGTCATCACTGTATGAATTTCATGAAATTTAAGGGCACCGTTAAGATTTTATTCAAGAAAACATAAAATCGATATATCATACTATTACTAACAAAGTTGAGTGGATTTCGACTTCTCATGTATTTGTTGTTATTGTACTCATTAAGGCCTGCATTCATGATTTTTTTCAGTTTTTTTGGGTCCAATCGCGAGGGGGGGGGGGACACAAAATTTTCGTACATTTCCCCTTCCCTTGAACCCCTCGAAGCAAAATTTGTCATTTTAAGACCTGTTTTGAAAAGTTCTCATTAAGACCTTTCATTTGATACCCATATTGTCTGCATGCGATGAAAACTCTTTTTTCAGGGGCAACTCCCCTATATAGGGAGACCCCCCTTAAAGACCTTATACATTTTTTTTCGTGTTGAAACTTTGAAGAGGGCATCACTTTGCACCCACATACAAAATTTCATGTTTCTAGCTTATGTAGTTTGCGAGAAAAAGTGGTGTGACACACGGACGGACGGACGGACAGACGGACAGACAGGACGCGATTTTAGTAGGGTATTGTAAAATGATTTTACAATACCCTAAGCAGGGTCAATTTTTGAGCTTATAGTCCTATCAAGCAAAGTAAGACAATTATAACAAGGCTGTCAAAAGCCCACTAATGCTATCTTACCTTATAACAAGTTCTCAAGAAGATAGTATTAATATAGTTATATAATCTACTCCATACGCTACGCAGTATTAGAATCATAGATTCCAACTTCAAAGCAAAAGCAGACAAAACATTGTAAAAATGAAAATCTGTTTTGTAGGAATGTATTCAAGCGAAAATTAGAAAACAACATTTTCTTGAATATAAAAACGAAAGAAAGTAAATTCCCTTTAATTCTACTATTTTTTTTTTTTGAATTCCGTATACAATTGTTTTGTTCTCTACTTGAGAACTTCCCTACTACTACTATTCCCTAAACTACAAGTTCCTAATATTTATACCAAACTCTTTAAACTATTAAATTGAATCTCTAATTACACCTAACATGTCTCTACTCCCTCAAAGTTCTTTTACTTAATCTCTAATTACCTGATCCTTTTACCATTCAAAAATTTGGTTTTTCCTTATTATTACTTAATTACATTAATTATTTTGTAAGCTTAAATAGCCAGGTGTATCCGTTACCTGGGCCGCTGTTGCAAATGTCCTGCGTCTTTCGATTGAATATCTCCAAATTTTCTGCTACATCAAGCTTCACCCGTTTGTAATCGTTTTCAGCAGCTCACGTTGTCCGCAGTGATGTCATGTTTTTCAAGGACTATATGCTCCGCCACTTTTGATTTGAAGTTTTTTTGCATCCTGCTTTTTCTGTTTGTTGACTGCTTCCCTTAAGTGTTCGTTCCATCAGACACATAGTGATCTCCTCGTTTGTCCAATATAACATCTATTATATTTCATACCCGATACCTTGTAGTCCAATATAACATCCATTATATTTCATACACGATACCTTGTAGGCTCCGCTCCGCTCCATTTTGGGTATGGGGTCCTTGGTTGATCCTAGAAAGATCTGCAGTTTTGTGGCCCGGCTCGTATAAAATAGGTCGATATCTATGTTTTTCATAGCCCTCTTCATTGTTTCCGTCCATGAGTCGAAAGTTACAACCAACCTCTTCCATCGCTCGACTTCCGCAATTAGCGTTGTGAACTTTTTGTTGAAGACCTTCGTTCGTTTGGCTATCCATTTGGTGACTTCATCCGTAGGGTATCCATTCAACTTGGCCAACTTAGAAATGTGGGACGTTTCTTTTTTCAGGCCTTCCTTATTCAATGGAAGTGTGAGCATTCAATTCACAAGCCAGCTAAATGTCGCCCAGTTTTGCTGTTGGCAATGGTTCGAAGTGAAAGGAATTATCTACATGGTGTCCGTTGGTTTACGGTATATTTCGGATTCCAGTTTATGAGCTCCTCTACATACCATCACGTCCAGGAATGGTAGCCGCCCCTCCGACTCCAGCTCGTAGGTGAAACTGATGTTGTTGTGTATCGAGTTGATCCCCGTGAGAGTCTGCTGGATGTGATTTTCTTTGATGGTCGTGAAGATATCGTCTACATAACGCACCCATAGATGTGGAAGTTTACCTTCCTGTGCTAGCTTCTCTTCCAAAAATGCCATGTTTGTTTGAAAAATTCTCCCCTGAAAGTGAAATAGCTTTCACCCATACAGAGTCTAGTCAGTTTCAAATACATTTTGGCTCATGTTTTCCATTGATCTCCTAATTCTTGTATCAGAATCAACTCCTCAAGTAATGCAAGTGCTTCTTTGACCGGGATACTGGGAAAAAGTGCCTGAAGGTCAAACGACACCATCGTATCGCCATCTTCCGAAGATCCCCAGGACAAAACCTTTGAAGTCAATTCTGCCAAATTCGCTGCTGATCTGGTAACAAATTTTTTGTCTATGTTATTGAATTCCTTGACTAACCACTTCGCAATTTTCTGAGTGGGGGCATTTTCTGCTGACACAATTCCACGCATTTCAAGGCCTGGCTTGTGAATCCTCGGAAGTCCTAGCGATGGGTTGGTTACTTTTAAAAATTTCCTGAATCCATAGTTCATATACTTTCAGCACTTTCTCCACTCTTTTTACTGATTCAGGCAGCGGATTATTTCGTAGACTGAAACATATTCCCGTATTAATTTTTCCCGCATTCTATTGTTGTAATCGGTCTTGTTTATGATCACTAAGGCATTCCCTTTATCCTATTCTCGTCCTGCTTTCCGACCCATCTAATTTCTTTTTTCAGTGTGTCTGCAGTGCTGGTTTTTATCCTTTGTTTTTCCTCTGTGGTCAGTTCATGCATGCTCGAAAGTCTGTTGATCCCGGCTTCGATTTCCAGGACGATATCTTCAGGTTTGGCATTCGCGTTAATAGAGTATTTCAGCCCCATATTCAGTGGATTCAGTTGAGCTTGCGTAGATGCCTGGGACGATTGATTAATACTTTGTACTGGGGACCTTCGAAAGATGGCGATACGATGGTGTCATTTGATGTCAAGACACTTTTCCCCAGTATTCTGGTCAAAGAAGCACTAGCGTTACTTGAAGAGTGGAATCTGATACACGGATCAGGAGAACAATGGAAAACACGAGCCAAAATGTATTTGAAACTAACTAGACTCTATATGGATGAAAGCTATTTCACTTTCAGGGGAGAATTTTTTAAACAAACATGGCATTTTTGGAAGAGAAGCTAGCACAGGAAGGTAAACTTTCACATCTATGGGTGCGTTATGTAGACGATATCTTCATGACCATCAAAGAGGATCACGTCTAGCAAACTCTCACGGGGATCAACTTGATACACAACAATATCAGTTTCACCTACGAGCTGGAGTCGGAGGGGCGGCTACCATTCCTGGACGTGATGGTATGTAGAGGAGCTCATAAACTGGAATCCGAAATATACCGTAAACCAACGGACACCATGTAGATAATTCCTTTCACTTCAAACCATTGCCAACAGCAAAACTGGGCGACATTTAGTTGGCTTGTGAATCGAATGCTCACGCTTTCATTGAATAAGGAAGGCCTGAAAAAAGAAACGTCCCACATTTCTAAGTTGGCCAAGTGGAATGGATACCCTATGGATGAAGTCATCAAATGGATAGCCAAACGAACGAAGGTCTTCAACAAAAAGTTCACAACGCTAACTGCGGAAGTCGAGCAACGGAAGAGGTTGGTTGTAAATTTTGACTCATGGACAGAAACAATGAAGAGGGCTATGAAAAACGTAGATATCGACCTATTTTATACGAGCCGGGCCACAAAACTGCAGATCTTTCTAGGGTCAACCAAGGACCCCATACCCAAAATGGAGCGGAGCGGAGTCTACAAGGTATCGTGTATGTAATGTAATGGATATTGTTTTGGACAAACGAGGAGATCACTATGTGTCAGATGGAACGAAAACTTAAGGGAAGCAGTCAACAAGCATAAAAAGCAGGATGCAAAAAACTTCAAATAAAAAGTGATGGAGCATATAGTCCTTGAAAAACATGACATCACTGCGGACAACGTGAGCATGCTGAAAACGATTACAAACGGGTGGAAGCTTGATGTAGCAGAAAGTTTGGAGCTATTCAATCGAAAGACACAGGACATTTGGAACGGTGACGCAGATGACAGATACACTTGGCTATTTAAGCTTACAAAATAATTAATGAAGTAAGGAAAAACAATTTTTTTTGAATACTAAAAGGATAAGGTAATTAAGGATTAAGTAAATGAACTTTGAGGAAGTAGAGACATGTAAGGTGTAATTAGAGATTCAATTTAATAGTTTAAAGAGTTTAGTATAAATATTAGGACACTTGTTGTTTAAGGAATAATAGTAGTGAGGAAGTTTTCAAGTAGAGAACGAAACAATTGTATGCGGAATCAAATTAAAAATAGTAGAATTAAAGGGAATTTACTTTCATTCGTTTTTATATTTGAAAGTTCTACTAAAGGGGGAACATCTTTTACTATTTTCTTGACGTTCTCTGATTAAAATTACTAGCATAGTAACGAAAGAATTTTTTTAAGGGTTTTGTAAAAAATATTTAAAAATGACCTATTAAAATTGGTACCTGTCCGTCCGTCCGTCAGTGAATCATAGCAAGTTTTCTCAGGAACTATATAAGTTACGGTAATAAAATTTTGTAAACAGCACAGAAGTTTTTTGTTAGTGAGATTCTATCAAAAAAAAAATTGTTGTTCACCAGAAATAGTCAAGTAGAGTATGTAATGAAAGGACTTAGTGAGACCTTTGAATATTCGTTATTAAAATTGCAATATTAATGATGGGGAAGATAGGGGATCCGAAAGAACACAAAAAAATGGTGTCCCCTTCCTCGCAATTGGACACCTGAGTAGCGCAAAAAACCTGAAAAAATTATGGACATAGTTCACTATGAATGCAACAACGACAAATACTTGAGGAATTGAAATTCGCAAAACGTTGTTAGTATAGTATGTTTCATCAGTTTCATTGTACATATTCTTGTATAAAATCTTAAGGATATTTTTAAATCTAATGAAATTTAATACCCTCACGGCAACTTATAAGGCTAATAAACGGTGGAAATTTCAGAAGAATCGGATCGTACTTAACGAAGCTATGGTGGTTTAAATACTCGGTATTGTAACAACGACAATACGTGGCTATTGAGCAATATGTGCTTCTAATACATTTCGACACTACGGGCTAGTTAAGATTTGCATGAGAGTTCCCGGAAGGATATATATTATGCACACCTTTGGAAATTTATTCAATGAGTAAAACCAGATGGCAGGTATTTTAAATGAGAATAGTAAGTAAATTTAAATTACTTTTCCCTGACTTTATCATTGAAAGTGCATGCTATGAACTTTTGATGAAAACATGCATTTAAAAGGTGACAAAATCAGGGTGGTTGGTTCTTATGAGAACAATAACATAAAATACCTTAGGAGTTGAAATTCATTAAACTTTGTCAATCATAGTAGAATTTATAAATATATATCATTTTCCCAGTGAATTCATATGGGAACCTTCAAATGTAAATTTCATTAGTCCAAAGAAAAGTCCTTATTATCTGGGAGCATCAATAAAGTTAAATGACATTCACGTAAGTGATAGCTATTTGAAAGTTCTTCGAGTACAACAAAAACAATGTTCAATTTTTCTACCATTCTGAGCTGGACACTACACTCCTAATTGGGTCTTCTAATTTCCAGATAAAATGAATAATAAAAATATCTTTTTTGGGAATATTTTGGGAATATGATTAAAAAATTCTGTTATGGTCAATTATTTTGTTTATTTGATCTCCACAGGACGATTCACTTTGTTTTTTTTTTGAAGAGCCATCGCGTCCTTGCTTTTTAGGGTTTTGTAAAATAATTTTAACAAAACCCTACTAAAATCGCGTCCTGATTGTCCGTCTGTCCGTCTTTCTGCCCGTCCGTCCGTCCGTGTGTCACATCACTATTTCTCGCAAACTACCAAAGCTGGAAACACCAAATTTTGTAAGCAGGTGTAAAGTGGTGCTCTCTTCAAAACTCAACAAAAAAAATTTTGTAAGATATTTAAGGGAGTCTACCCATATAGGGGGGTGGCACCCTAAAAAAATTTCATCAAAGGTAGCCGATATGAGTATCAAATGAAAGGTCTTGATGAGAACTTTTCAAAACAGGTCTTAATTTGACACTTTTTGCTTCGAAGGGCGCACAGGTAGGGGCAATACACGAAAAATTGGTGTCCCCCCCCTCGCGATTGGACACCTGTGATCCGAAAAATCTGAGAAAGTTATGGAGGTAGGTGTTTATGAGTACAACACTAAAAAATACCTTAGAAGTCGAAATTCGCTCAATTTTTTTAATAATAGTAAGATATTCAAATTTCACATTTTCTCCAATAAAATCGTATAGGTACCCTTAAACTCAACGAAATTCGATATTTTAATAGTTCTACAAAAAGCCCTTTGATTTTTAAAGTTTGGTGGAAATCGAATGATATACACGGAAGTTATGGCCATAAGAAATTTCTCCAATTACAACAACAATAACACATGATTTTGGTATTTTACGAACTTTCCATCCAATCAGACACTGCAGTTTTGATTTGATCTTCTTGAAATTTTCAAATAAGGTCCACAACATTAATTTTTTGGGTGATTTTTGTTAGTTTGCAACAAAATGGCCACCGTTGGAAATAGAAAAACAATGGATTTTCTTATAAACATGCACATCTCTTTGACACATTTCTTGACTTTATTCGTTGCTGGTGACTCCATTTCAGAGAAGTTGGGTACAAAACTCTTCTGACATGAGCGTAGGTGTGTCTACTGAACTTGTTTGAGTGAGCAGATGCGTTTTTACTTCTTTAAAAGATTTGTGGAAGGAAATCACTTCATACAGATGTAGGATGCGTTAAGCAGGTCGGTCTTAAACTAGGTCAGTTAGAGGCATATTTTTTTTTCTTTAGCATTACAACCCCTTCGACACTTTGCTAGAGATAGTTAGCGTATCTCAATATCTTGATTCAATGTATTGTCACTCTAACCACCACACTACGCAGACTACTGGGGGATATTGAGCTTTCATTGTTCAGGTTGTGGGATGTATAGTACGTTTGTTCTGTTTTTTCGCTTCCATTTCCATTGGCAAGTATGATCTAGTCCTAATTTCGTATGAGTTTACAATAAGTTTTTCGTTGATAACGTTTCTTTCTAATCTTTCTAGGATGCGAATTCTTGGCCCTTGCTCTGTTTGTGTAACAATGGCATAGAGCTTGTAATATCCTCAGGCCCGTATACATGGTTCTGTAGGTGCGTTGCGTAGTTGAAGTCTGCCTTTTTGTGTAAGAAATACCGTAGATACTCTTTGTATCTTGTCGTTAGTTTCCGTGTTGCTCTTCGTATGTATGTAGTCCTTGTATGTAAGTTTATAAATGCGGCTGTTCTCGTATATTGATGAGTCCTTTAGCTTTGGTTTCAGTTTTTTTTCCTAAAGTTGTTGTTAGTTTTGAATGCAGTTTGCAATTTGTATTTCCTAGAAAAGCTTGTCAGTTTTTGAATCTTTTTCCCTACGTATGTTAGGAAAATCCACTATTGGTAGTTCTTGTTAGTTTGAGTCAGTTGGCCTTCCTATTTTTGTTTGTACTGTGTAATAAGTTTAGAACGGGTTTGTTGTCGTCTTTTATCAATTTAGTTGAGTCAGTATGGAGTCCGTGTGTTGTAGCAGTTAGAGCGTTCACCGCATGCGCAGAAAATCCAAAGTTCAAAATTCGTTGGTGAAAACGAGTTTTTACTTATGATACTCCTGACGGACTATCAGCTTACCCAACTGTGATGGGCAGTGAGATAAAAATCAGGCGAGAATCACTTGATTGAGCGTGATACTGACCATATCACCTCGAATACCGTTACAGTCATGAAATGAGACTCCCTAATATATCTCAATGCCAAGGTTCGAATTGGATTGGCGTGCGATGTTTATTTTTTTTAATCAATTCAGCACTTAAATATACCAATCTCCCTTAATCCAAAATTTGACATTTTAATGTCAAACTCAAAAGCATTTGAATTGTTACAAATCGTTATAAATTTCCAAAGAATTATAATCGTTATAAATTTTCAAAGAATATAAAGCAAATTCCAAACAATAAAAACACTGAAACTCAATGGCCCGAATGCCTCTCTAAATTTATACGTTATCCGTTAAACACATTTAATCAAAAAACAAAAGTAAATTAAAATTAATCAAAATTATAACATAAATTATGGTTCAATTGTAAAAAGGAGTAAAATCAAAGACCACTATTCAAAAAATATTTATAATTGCAATACAATAGTCAACTTTTATTCTGCACCTAAAATGTTATAACCTAATTCTAATAAAATTCAATCAAAAATTTTATCTTATAATAATACAATATTAACACTATATTCCTTGCCTAAACGTTAAAGCTTATCCCTAAATGTAATGTAATAACCACAACATAAATATACAACATGAAATTTAACAATAAAGAAAATCACAAAAACAGAAAATAAACAAGAATAATTTAAACATTGTTATTCTGCCACCAATACCTAGATTGCTCCATCTCAGCTCGATCAGCCTCAATGAATCTAGCAAATATGTATCTCCATTGGAATTGTTGGTCTCGTGTACTCGAATTCGGAGGATATTTTATCTTCTTATCGGTGGCTCGCCTATATATGTAATATATGATTGGAACGCCGTCAGAATCAAGAACATCTTCACAGACATCTGCTTTCGAAACCTTTTAACCTTTCCATAGTACTAGCAACAAGATCTGTCATCCATATGTCAAAACTGGTCTAACCAGGGTGTTGTAACAGATAATTTTGACCTTTTGATCAATGTATCAGAAATTTAAGAGTCGTGGAAGGGCCATGACTATTTTTTGTGCTTTACTGAGCATGATTTTGACATGTTCAGTACAGTACAGATACTGATTGAGATGAACACCGAAGTATCGAACACAGGATTTATCTGAGACCCGTTCTGAACTACTCTTGCTAGCATTGATGTGGAAATCCTTCCAATTGCGATTCTGGTCTTGACTGGCCCCCTGTAGCATTATCCGAAACAAGGTTGTTTTGCACTTCTGAGCATTGATTTTCATTCGCCAATTATCTGTGTACAGTTGAACAGCATTCAAACAATTTTTGAAGATTGCTCTGAACTATTATAACTGTTCAATGGCTTGCGAATTAATATTGAGAAAAGCAGAAGCGCAATAACTGGTCCCTGCTGTACACAATTCAAGACCTTAAATACGCGCATTGTTGTCAGATTTCCATCACTTACAACAAATGATTTCCCGTATAACATATTGCACATCATGGTGACAAGGTGTCTGGGGAACCTGTCCTGAAAGAATTTAAAAATTAGTCCATCTAACCACACCGCATCGCAAGACTTTCTCCATATCAATGAGACACACTCTAACACATTCTCTAGCGTTTAGTTTCCAGTAGATGTCTGAGGTTGCCTCCATTATCGCACGTATGGTCAAACGCCTGGCACGAAAACCAAACTAGCAATTCGGCATAAACTCGTATTTCTCAATGTGGGCGTTTAATGCTTTGTTGAGTATCACTTCAAACACCTTGCTGATGTTAGGAAGCAAGCTAATTTGGCAACAGCTTTTAAGGCATGAACATTTTTTTTCCTTTCATCAAGATTGGAAATACCTTAGCCTTTTTCCACTCATTTGGGAAATATGAATTGCTCAACATGTTGTTGAACAATATGCAGTACTTCCTAATAGCAACCTCAGGCAAATGTCGGAGAACTATATTTGGAATACCGTCAGTATCTCAAGATTTCTTGGTGCTTTTCCTGCCAAATATGAAATACGAGTCTTCATAGCTGACAAAATAATCAATAAGGTTCAAGCTCGATATGAGGTCAGATGTTAATGTTTCATTGAAATGAAGAACCGATTTACCGTTCAGGCTTGATTAGAAGTCGAAAACCTTTGCTTCAACGACCTCTGAAAATATTTGATGCCTTCTCTCAGAGTTTGCTAAATGCACCAATTCAAAATGTGTTCTAATCAAGTCAAGTTTATATAGTCCCTCTCAAATCATCCTCTTTTCATTTCTATACGGAGTCGCACTATCAATTCCGATGCCACCCCTACCGAGGAGATTTATCTCATCACCAGTGATTTCAAGATTCGATACCTTCACTAGAGACTTCCAGCAGAATATGTTATTCACTTTTGCAAAAACGCCATCTGGGTCCTGTGGGCTCATACCCTTCAGTTTTTCCGCCCATTGATTGCTGACCTCACTCCTGAAGTATGAACGGATTAAGTTCCGGACATTCTTCAGGTGTAATTTCAACAAAGTCAACGAGGGATGGCTGTAGTCCAAAAATCGCCGATAAATATTGTTAGCGCGTGAGAGAAGAAGGCTCTCCAATCTTTTTAACCTTGCAATGGTTGGCGTTTCATATCCTTCCATATTGTTTCAATGTTTAATCTTGGGAATTACTTTCTCAATCGTTTCTAATGTCAACTTCTCTAACTTCAACAAATAGAGATCTATTTCATCGTTAGTTAGATTGCTGTCATTATGAGCCATTGAGCAAGAGTTGCCATCATCAGAAGGCGGACATTACTGCTGGTACTCTTGATTGAACTTCTTTTGAAACTTTTCCCAATCTGTTTTATTGAGATTCAACCAATGATTTTCATGTTGAACTTGAATGAGGAAGAGATCGTCCCTTTGATGATTAATTTCCATTACGATTGCGTTATAGTCAATATCAAAAGGAAGCACCTGCAGTTTCCGTTGAGGACTATTGAAGCTGAATTCAAGTCTTGCGTCAGCAATGCAGAGGTCCAAATATGAATTTGTTCTAGGGTAGCTTGGGAACTTCCACTCATACGGATTGCACATGTATTCAATTTGGTTCTCTGTTATCCAAGATTTCAGGAATACACCTCTTGGATTAACATTCAGGTCACCAGCAAGAATATAATAACTATGCAGTCTGTTCAATTCGAGTATTTCAAACAAGGAATTGAGCTCCTCCATGAATTTGAGAACATTTCGACCAGTTGCAAAGATAGCGAAGAGGTTATCTCCACCTGGCAGTGAGATTTTGATAACGGACACTTCAAGAGATTCAAAGCTTTTAAATTCGGATTTTCCGATATTTTGATAACAATATGGTCTTCAAACCAATATCCCGGTGCCACTTTCCCCATCACCGTTTACCCTATCGTTTCTTACAATACGAATTCAAAATCCTTGAATGTCATGGAATGCCATGAATTGAGGTGGATTTCAGTAGGAAGTATGTTGTCAGGCTCTTGCTTAACAATGAATTCAAGGAGATAATCACGTCGATGTATAGTAACAATCTAGTTGACGTTGATTGAGATGAGATGAATCCTATCCATGGGAATGTGACTGGATGACAACTTATTTTGAGGCATTTGAAAGCCTTAAACGCTGAAAAACAAAATTGATTTTCGTCTCCTTTTTGTTGATTCTCTCCAATAAAGAGTTTAGTAGTTGGTAAATTTTGTGAAGCAGCTCATTATTGCCACTTACATTATTTACATTTTTTACCGCATTTTCTGCTGGTCCTCTAGCGGTGATTGCCGATGATACTCCGGGCTTGACGAAGTTCGGAGCTAAGACACAGCGATGCAGTTGTGTTTGCCTTGGGACAAATTTTACTCTCGCATCTTGATATCGGGAGCATCCTCGATATGATACTGGGTGACCAAAATCTCCGCAGTTAACACAGTAAAACATCTCTTTTGGTTCCATTTGAGCCAATTAGCACTCACCGGATGCATGAACGTCCTTGCATTTGACGCATCAATAATGCATGGCGCAGTTGGCAGCCAAACGTCCAAATCTTTGACACCGGTAACACTGATTCACTTCTCTTTTCTGGAGGCATGCCCACCTCACCACTCGGAAGTTCAAGTATCTTATTTATTGAAGAGCACTTGGACTGCTCTTATTTGAAAGCCGCACCAAATCAAGTGGTAATTTTTTTTTTCTACCGACGATCCTCTTGTCGCGAGTGTTTTAACGAAAATAAATTCATTTTTAAGGGTTTTGTAAAATAATTTTACAAAACCCTACTAAAATCGCGTCCTGTCTGTCCGTCTGGCTATCCGTATGTCCGTCCGTGTGTCACAGCAGTTTTTCTCGGAAACTACATAAGCTAGAAACATTAAATTTTGTATGTAGGTGTAGGGTGGTGCTCTCTTCAAAGTTCAACTACAAAATAATTTTATAAGGTATTTAAGGGGGTCGTCTCCCCATATAGGGGAGTGACCCCCCGAAAAAAAATTTCATTGAAGGTAGCCGATATGGGTATCAAATGAAAGGTCTTGATGAGAACTTTTCAAAACAGGTCTAAGTTTGGCAAAGTTTCCTTCGAGGGGTGCACAGGGAGGGGGAATACACGAAAAATTTGTGTCGCCCCCCCTCGCCATTGGACACCAGTGATCCGAGAAATCTGAAAATTCAAGAATGTAGGCCTTGATGAGCACAACAGCAACAAATACGTGAGAAGTCGCAATTCACTCAACTTTGTTAGTAATAGTATGATTTATCGATTTTATGTTTTCTTGAATAAAATTTTAACGGTATCCTTAAATTCAATGAAATTCGGTACACAGATGACTATTTATAAGATTGATCTACCCTGCAAGTTTCATAAAGATTGAATATTTAGCGAAGTTATAGTGGTTTGAATTTTCCTGTATTACTATGGAACAATATGCGCTGTATTACTATGGAAACATATGGCTATGGAACAACATGCGCTTTTTAATGACTCAGACACTACAGTTTTGCTAGGATTTGCATTAAAATTTCAGGAATGATAGGTGTCATGAACATCTTTGAGAATCGGTTCAGCTAGTGATATCAGTAATCGTAAAACAAAATAGTGGCTGTTTTAAATGCGAAGATTGAATAATTTTGAGTTATTTTTTCCCAACTTCAACGTTTAAGGTGCATGCTTTGAACACTTGATTCAATTTAATGAATGACTGAAGATGAGAACGTTCAATTAATACTCATAAGTGAAACAAGTCAAGGAGGCAGAAGAGAGCTCCTAGCAAAAGGGCTCTGTAACAACTCTAGGATTCGAAAAAATTGGCCATTAATCGATGATAACAGTACAGGAGAGTGGCCCGAAAAAAAAAAAAAAATTCATTAAACGTAGCCGATATGAGTATTAAATGAAAGTTTTCATGGAGCTTTTCAGAACAGTTCTTAAACTGTCAGTTTTTGCTTCAGTGGGGCACAGGGGGGAAATACATGAAAAATGTGTTTCCTCCCTCGCAAATGGACATCTGAAATAATTATCAAGGGAGATATTTATGAGTATAGCAATAATAAAAACCTCAGAAGTCTAAATTCGTTCAACTTTGTTAATAATAGTATGATCTTTGTATTTCATATTTTCTCCAATAAAATCGTCATTGACATGCTTCTTGATTTTATTCAATCTGGTGACTGCATTTTGTAAATTGAATACAAAACCCTTCTGACATGAGCGTAGATCTGTTTCCCCAACTTGTTTGGTGCTGCTTCCTTGAGCACCAGAAGAAGATCGACGTTATCTTCTCCGCAGTCCAAGCCCTTCAACAAAAAGGTCTGGTTCTTCTCACTTTCCGGGGTAAATGTGGAGTGTGGAACCTCTCCAGGATTCAGTGCATTTTAGTTGAACTGAAATCAACTAGTGATTTTATTCTGATTGTAAATTTTTCAGCATTAATTCTCTTAATCTTGAAATTAGGTAATTTATTTGGCTGAACGCGTTAATTGGCGGAACTTTCTTTGTATCTTTGGAAACTTTTTGAGAAGGACCAGCAGATCTGCGAGCTGGTTTCTTCTCCTTATTTGTATTTTTCAAGTAAAGGATCAAATTGTAGTTATTATCTTGACCGTCCAGCGCTGCATAGTAGTTTTGGCTGTCGTTAGCGCCTCCAGCACTTAGTATTTCTTCTGGAATGACTTGTTTGACAGCGTTATTTGCCTTCGTTTCCCTATTTATTTGCCTTACCAGTTCTGCATCTTGAGTTTTCTTTCCTGTCTTGTACATATCTTCGAATGTTTTTATTCGGTGTCTCAATTCATGATTTTTAGCTAGAAGTCGAATCACTTTTTGTTTGTCTTTGACTAATTGAGTTTTACGCCCGCCATCTGCGGAGTCTTGATAACTCGTATGTCTTCGTTTATTGACAATTGCCGCTAATTTCATATTGCTACTCTCCCCGGGGCCATCCAACGGAGGAAAGCCATCGGGCTCCTCCATACAGCAGTCCCGAGTTAGTCTTTGGTTTATTTGCTTTTGTTGATTTATTGAAGTAAAATAACATTCGATTAGATTCCGTGGGTCGATTCCTTCGTCAGTTAATGCTTTTTCCAATAAAAGTGAAAATTTGCTTTTGACTGACTAATAAAAAATTAATTTAATTTTTTGAAAACTAACTTTTGTGAAAAATTAATTAATTTCTAAAATTCATGACAGGAGCTATTAAAAACACGTCTACATGCAACGAGTTCTAGACGTAGAATCCCATTAGAAAAACGTCTATATGCAGCGAATGTTTGACGTAGAATCCCATTTAACAGTTATATACAACGAATCATAAACGTAGAATTAAAATTGGCCTTGTACTATGTTTTGTGTATTGTCTGAATTTTCCTCGGCAGTACTATGATTTTGTTTTCGTTAGGTTGATTTGAAGTCTTATTTTTTGGCTTTCTTGTCTTTGTCTTTCACGGCCGTTAATGATCTCGACAGGGTGTTTTTTTCTGTACTGGAGGTGAAAAATGCGAAACGTGTATCAGACCTGTCACCACAAATGTAGTCTGCATAACTTACAACGACTAAAACCACCTCCATAGTTAAAAGGGGCTGGATCCTACCCTGGGACCACTCATTTTTAACAGCCTTAATGGAAAGATGTTAATAGCATCTACAAAGGCTTCAATTCATCTAGAATAGTACAACCATATGCCTGTTGTACCAATGAGTAGCTTTCTAATAACATATTCTAGAGCCGGATTAAATAAAACAGTGACTAGCCTATCTTCCTGCTTTAGTCCAATGTTAATTTTGAAAGTTTTTGAAAAGAAAGTTTTAGTTTATTTAAAAACAAAATGCTTCATTCATGTTTCAGCTGTAGTTGAGATTCAGATGAATTGAGGATACAATGGTCTATACAACATTATATATTATATTTATCTTAGGAAGTCAAACTGTTTCGGCTACTAAAATCTGTTTTTTTCTTTTTTCGGCTCCTAACCGAAGTGCTTGTAAGGGCACTCAGTGATCTAGCATCATAAAACCAAAAAGCTTAAAAATATGGTCCGCAATGCACAGGATAAATTGCTGTGTTTTGTGAAAATGTGACAGTTGAAATATTTGACATTCTAGTAAAATTCAAATTCAAATGCGCTTTATTGATTCAATAATTTTAACGCTCGTAAAAGCATAAAGCAAGTTTTAAAACATTAAAATATTATACTCTAAATTCAAAGAATATTCAAATAAAAAAAGTAGACTTAATAAAATAATTTCATATGCTCTCAAATGAGAATTACAAATATTATCAACTAACCAAAAAAACAAGTTGGATAGACAGACCTACGCTCATGTCACAAGGGTGTTGTACTCAACTTATGAAATGTAGTCACCAGCAACGAATAAAATCAAGAAACATGTCAAATAGATTTGCTCTTTTAGAAGAAAATCCATTGTTTCTCTATTTTCAACTAACAAAAATTACTCAAATCATGAAATTCAAAAAGCATTTCATTGATCTTATCTGAAAATGTTAAGGAAATCCAATCAAAAGTGCGTTGTCTGATTCGATGAAAAGCCCATAAGATATGCCCAGTGCCCCCACTGAAGCGAAAACTGTCAGTTTAAGAACTGTTTTGAAAAGATCTCATAAAGAACTTTCATTTGATACTCATATCGACTACCTTTGATGAAATTTTTTTATCAGCGGAAACTCCCCTGTACTGTAATCATCGACTCATGGCCTATTTTTTTCGAATCCTAGAATGGTTACAAAGCCCTTTTGTTAGGAGCTCTCTCCTGCCTCCCCAACTTGTTTTACCTATGAGTGTTGATTGTAAGTACTCTTCCTCAGTCATTCATTAAATTGAATCAAGTGTTCAAAGTTCGTACATTTCCCCTTCCCCTGCCCCCCATGGTACCGATAAGGCAATTTTAAGACTTGTTTTGAAAAGATCTAATTGAGACTTTTTCAATGACACCCTACTCGACTACCAATGGTAAACATTTTTATTGAGGGGTCACCTCCCTATGGAGAGACCCCCCTTAAACCGCTTTGAAAAATTCTTCCACCACGAAACTTTAAAGAAGTCACCACTTCCGGTCTTTTCACAAAGTTGCATGGCTGTAGCCTCTATAGTGTCGGAGAAAAAGTGCTGTGACGTACAGACGGACGGACGGACGGACGGACGGACGGACAGACGAACACAGGTCATGATCGTAATAGAGCTTTGTATTAAAGTACAAAACCCTAAAAAGGAGAAAAAACCAACCAACTCGATAAAAATTGCATATAACTAAAAACAACACCACAAAAGTGTTTACTTTGAGCTTAAAACAAATATGTAACAACTTAATTCTAATCACTGTTATTAAAAACAATTTTAGAAATGAGTATCTTCATTGAAACAGTTGATCCCGAGAGTCAAAATTCGGAGGATATTCTATCTTCTTATTGGTGGCCCACCTAACTAGGTGTGAAAATTATGTAATGAGACTAATTTTATTGCCGCGCATGTGGTAAGCTTGCGATCTTGAAATTCCATTTTTCTTCCTCGGCATCCTTTCCCCCATTGATGTATTTACCATCGCTCTAGCTTTTTTAATTCGCCTGCTATGTTGTGTTGAGTAGACGTGTGTTGGTGGTGCTCGTCACGGAAATGGAGAAACGAAATCAAGAGCAACGCGTCATGATAAAATTTTGCGCCAGATTAGGTGAAACAGCTTCGGAAACGTACGCTAAAATTGTAAAAGTCCATGATGATAGTGCTCTTAGTCGTGCCCAGGTGTTTCGATGGCATAAAGAGTTTAAGAAGGAGCGCGGAGCGGGAGGTCAGTCGAGGTGCGGACTGACGCAAATGCGCACCGTGTGCGTACCCTAATCCGGGAAGATTGGCGTTTAACAGTTCGAATGTTGAACTCGGCACTATGTATGAACCGTGAAACATTCAGACAAATTTTAACCAACGATTTTGGGATGAAAAGTTGTGCGCAAAGATGGTTACAAAGAACCACACCAGACCGCCCTCAGCTTGTCCTAGTATTTGGCCTCTAGAGGGATCGCCGTGTTGCAACAGCTGCCTTATTTGCCCGATATGTCACCTTGTGGCTTTTTTTCGTTCCCTAGAACAAAATCGGTGGTCAAAGGAACCTATTTTGAGTCGATTACGGGCATCCAGGCGGCCGTTATGAGGGTACTCGTGGACATCCCAGTCGAAGCGTTCCAGAAATGCTACGAAGTATGAAAAACGCGCTGGAATCGTTGTATAGCTGTCCAAGGGGACTACTTCGAAGGAGATGGCAGACTTGTAGAATAATTTTTAAATATACGGTTTTCATGGAATCAGTCTCATAACTTTATTGTCACACTCCAATATACCGATTCATACCCAAATACACAAATGCTTCTGGAGGAACGAAGCTATTGGCGGGAAATATCTCAATATACCCGTCGGTAGGTTAGAACGGCTGCAAAATCCAGGGGTTTTCGCTCACAATTACAGACCTTACGATAATATTTTGAACAAACTTCAAAAAGTGACAGTTTGGTAAATTCTTCGATTCGATATAAAGTTTTTCCAATCTATCTCAGGCTTTATGTACAAACCAGTATATGCGCGAAGACGTTTCCTTTCAAAATCTCCTCACATTTCTATTATACTAGCACTCTGATTATACCAAATTGGACATCTATATATCAAAACTAGAGTAACCAGAGCTTATAATAGATAACTTTGGCCTTCTTATCAATGTATCTGGAATGAAAAGGTCATCGAAGCGATATGAACTCTTTACGTCTGTAAAGAGTTCATATCACTTCGATGACCTTTTCATATTGAAAATGATTTGACATGTCTGTATAGTACAGAAGTATCTGATCAGTAGATCAAGATAATAACCGAATGATCGAATACAAGATTAATATAGGATCCGCTCTAAGCTACCCACATTAGCCATAATATGGAAATCTTTCCAATAATGTTTGAGATTTTGACTGACCAAACGCGGCATTGTCCGAAAGCAAATTGATTCGCATTTTTGTGCATTTACTTTCATTCGCCAATTGTTTGTGTAGACCTGGGCATCGTTGAACGTTTTCTGAAGGTTCCTTTGAACGACTGATGCTTTTGTTCTGCCGTATAAATTATCAGATCATCAACATATGACACTAATGATCCCATTGGCAACACGTTCATATCAAAGCCGTCCAACTCACGTTTCTCAACATGGGCATTTAATGCTTCTTTCAGCATCCTTTCAAACACCTTCCTGGTGCTAGGCAGTAAGCTGATTGGGTGCTCGCTTTTAAAGTACAAAGATTCCTTTCTTCTTCATGTTGTTGAACAATATGCAATAATTTCTGATAGCAAACTCAGGCAAATGTCGTAGTACTTTATTTAGAAGACCATCAATACCACATGCTTTCTTGTTGTTTATCCTGCCAAATATGAAACACCAGTTTTCGTAGCTGACAAAATAGTCAAAGATATTTCGACTCAATATAAGGTCTGAGGTCAATGTATCATTGGGTGATGTCATATGCTTCAGCTTGTTGCCATCATTAAACAGGTAAATCCAGTTTTCTTAGGCAGGAGGGACGCGCCGTTGAGAAGAAGAAAACAAGACGCATGACTCCTGACAACTTTGTAACGACCTGGCCGCAGGCACTGCAACAAATGCGCATCTATCTGAGGCCTCCCAGAAACTTTCCTAAGTTTCAAGGAAATCGTTCGTCTAACGATAGCTCAAGGGGAACGATCTCATATGGAAGATTGGAAATGTGTTCTGGGTTTTAAGATGAAACTACTCAGGTTGCACATCTAATGTACGAGTATACTACTCGTGTTGACTTATCGGCGGCTGACAATGATATGAACTCAGTGATACACATACATTGAAAAAATGTGTATCGTACATAATGTGAGCGTGGGTGCAATGTTGGTGCATGTAGACCTCACACAAGGTTCAGCTAACCTTAGTACTGAAATAGGTCGCAATCCTGTTTATGACTATGTCTGGCGTGGCATATTGAAACGAAGAATGGATTCGCCATTCAAGCTTGTTTTGAAATCGGGAACTTTTGCTTTCACGACCTCTGAAAGTATTTGACTTCCTCTGGATTTGGTTAATGAACCAATTCAAAATAAGTTCCAATTAGAGCAAATTTCTGAAAACCATCACATGCAATCCTATTACCATCTGTATTTGGAGTCGTATTATTAATTTCGATACCAGCCTTATCTAGAAGATACATCTCACTACTTCTTACAAAAAATAGTATTCATGTTGCTGAAAACGCCACCTGGATCCTGTGGACTAGTACCCCCCCAATTTCTTTACCCATTTTCACGATCTTGCCGACTCGTTGCAAGCTCTACGTATACAAATCTCTAATAAGGCCTGTGTTATGCTATGGGTGTAAAACATGAACCCTAACCCAAGCATCTGCAAAGATATTGAACGCTTTCGAAAGACGGGTCCTGAATCAAATAATTGGAGCGAAGCTAGATGCGAACCAATGACGAATTTGATACAACTATCATCTGTATAAAATTTCTCACGGGCCGGAGGTTTCAACGAATGTAAGACTGCTAAAATTATAATGGGCTGGCCACATTTATCGTATGGACGAGCAACGGGTAACTTAAAAGGTATTCCTTGGGAGAACTGAAGGCTGGGGATCAGTGAAGAAACAGAGGAAACGCTGGTCTGTCTTGGTCGACGAAGACAGCTTGTCGCTGCTCGGACGTTGAGATTGGAGGGCGCTGTCAATGGACCGATACAGTTGGAGACGCTATTTGCAGGAAGCAAGACCCGAGAGGGCTGTAATGCTACGAAGAAGAGGAAATATGCAATCATGTTGCATTCAAATGTCATTATGATGACGTGTTTTATGATGCCACCAGCGATTTAATTTTATTGAACTTAATAAGCTCAGTTTCATATCACACAATTTCGCCGTATTTATATTTAAATTTTTTGGTACGATATGCCCAGACCTTAACTGGGATTGATAACCAGTATCTTTTTTTTCAAAATCAAATTCCCTTTATTCTACGGCTCCTTAAAGGTCGTAACAAGTTTGCATATCTTGAAGTTGCTTATATCAATCGATCCTCATCACAGTATTCAAATTTAATTGTCGTGTTCAGGTGACCACGAGTGCCTATCGCATGAATTTTCTAAACCAAATCTTTCTTTTGGATTCAAAAGCTGCAGTTAGTGGCCCTGAGTGGCGTTAAGTCCATTCCACCTATCCTTGCTTCAAATATTCTGTACTAGTTGTTCGCTATGCATATCTCTTAATAAATAAAATTGCAACACAGTATAAATTTTATTTAGAAACACAGCATTCAGTTTGATACATATTATTTATTTCACCATATTACTGGCGATAACTCGGTTTGCCCTATTTATTCGATCACACCGAGATCGTTTGAAGCTATTACAGGTATCTCTTGGAGCTTATTACAGTTCGACATTTTCAGAACGACGACGAGACGTTCCTTTTAAAGAGTGAATTGGCAATTTGGTGATGTAGGTTCGAGGTGAACTGTAATCGTCGCAGGGAAACTAACATAAGTGGTAAATGCTCGACACTGGCAAACTTGGTAATGTGCAGCACGCGCGAAATTCGTGACAGGGCGTACGTCCGCCAATAAATCTTCACTGAGATATTTAAATGTGGTCCAGTGTGTCTTAGGCGTTTATTTGACGGCACTACCATCACTGGGTAAACGTTGGGTGTTAAAGGTGCGTGCATGGTGCACCAGGATTTTGTTTTTTATTTTACATTTAACATTAAAGTTGGTGTTTTACGTAGGTACCTATAATTTATTCATTCAGACTTTATATGAACTCGTCTTTTCTCATGGATTAAATAATTTAGGGGAAAAACGTTTTGAAAAAGAGAAGAAACCAATTTCAATACGTACTTGAAAGGACGAAATCAAGTTTATGTAATCGCAGCCAAATTATTTGTTTCCTGGTTTCGTTACGATTGATTAACAAGCTGTTGCGACGCACTTTTATATACAGGCAAATTGATTTGGCTCCGATTCCATAACCTATATTTCATCTTCTTTGGAGCGTTTTCAAGTAGGTTTTCTTATTTCTCTAAAAGTTTTTTTATTTCTTGACTTTTAGTGGCAACATTAACCTTCAACTAGATAATATACTGGATTCATGCTGAATAAATAAACATATCCTCCTAAATGATGGACATAATTTTCCAAGTGACAGAAACAATTTTGCAGAGCATAATTGTTTTCAAATGAGCAACAAAAGTTCGCCTTGAGTTTGGAATTAGAATTAAGGACATAAAACCAACAAGTGGTGCATGATCCTCGACGAAAACTTTTACTTAAGAGCCGTTCGAGTGTTATTCGAGAATTTCGAATTTCTCATGGATCTTTGCTCAAAAATAATATTTCCTTATGGAAATCATTATGATCAGTTCATTCTGTTCCTCTTGAAGCAATCATTTCAGTTTTCCAATTAAGTCAAGCCCTCTGGAAAGCTCATACATATATACTTAAGATTCTTTAGCCGCTGAAGTTTTCTGAAAACTCAATTAATCACATACTAAATAAAAGCGCGTTATAATTGCTGAAGAGTATAATCTGACATAAGATTAAATTTTGTTAAAAAGAGTCTATAATGTATTTAAAGTCTTAAGCATAATACCATACATACGTGAATATTAGATTCTAACAGCTTTTCATGGTTTTCTTGCATGATTCTACAAATTTTGCGCCAAAATTTAAGGATATGATAGAATATTGAGTATATAGTGCTGTTACGAGTTTCAGGCGTGCCTGCTTTCTCTTGTTCATTAATTTAATTATTCAATGATTGTTGCGTTAAAAATGTTACGTTACACCAAGCGATTTCGGTTGGGGTCCTGGCTAACCCGTGGAGACGGGGTAGTAAAGCGCCACTCGCCAACCCTAGTATTGCCCCCTGTAGCCGATTGGCGAGCTTCAGGCTCCCCGGAATGGTCCTTCCACTAAAATGACTGCTAATGGCCTTTACCCGGCTCGTCGAGCTGCCTAACACTACTTTCACTGAAGGAAGGAACACCAACTATGCAAATTTGGGATCCCCGACAGAGAGGATTCTTATTTGCACTAACTTCCACTAAAGAAAATCTACTGAGCCGATTGAAATCCCTGATGGGAAGGATTTTTATGTACTCCAGACGTAATCTATGCCTTCCACGAACACTGCACGCGTGAATACACTGGCAGAAACACTTTCATAAAACACGAAAATTTTGTATAAAAAATTATAATACTTCAAAGATAATCGCAAGTATCATTCAACATTATTCTTTGCAATCTCCAATTGCTTACACTTACAAAATTTTCCTTAATCACTAGGTTGGGGGCCACGTCGATGGTCAAAATCCACACACTTCAACTTGCTTGCTGCCTGAATCAATTTTTAGGATTCTAGTAAAATAATTTTACAAAATCCTACCAAAATCGTGTCCAATCTGTCTGTCTATCCGTCCGACCGTTCGTTCATCCGTCCGTGTGTCACAGCAGTTTTTCTTGCAAACTACTAACGCTAAAAACATCAAATTTTGCATGCAGGTGTAAAGTGGCGCTCTCTTTAAAGTTCAACTATAAAAAAATGTATAAGGTATTTAAGGGGGGTCTCCCTATGTAGGGGAGTAGCCTCCAAAAAAAAATTTCATCAAAGGTAGCCGATATGGGTATCAAATGAAAAACCTCGATGAGAACTTTTCAAAACAGGTCTTAAATTGACACTTTTTGCTTCGAGGGGCGCACAGGGAGGGGAAACACATGAGAAATGTGTGCCCCCCCTCGCGATTTGACACATGTGATCCGAAAAATCATAAAAAAATGATGGAGGTAGGTGTTTATAGGTACAATAACAACAAATACCTTAGAAGTCAAAATTCGCTCAACTTTGTTAATAATAGTAGGATCTTCGAATTTCACAGTTTTCCCAATCAAATCGTATAGGTAATCTTAAACTGAACGAAATTCGATATTTCCGTAGTCCTACTAAAGGCCGTTAAACTTGCAAGGTTGATGAAAATCGAATGATATACACAGAAGGTATAGCCATTTGAAATTTCTCCAATTACAACAATTGTAACACATGCTTTTGGTGTTTATGGACTTTCCATCGAATCGGGTACTGCACTTTTGATTTGATCTTCTTGAAATTTTCAAATAAGGTCAATAACATCAATATTTTTTGGGAGTTCATGATTTGAGTGATTTTTGTTGGTTTGCAACAAAATGGCGAACGTTGAAAGTAGAAAAATAATGGACTTTCTTTTAAACGTACACATCCCTTTGAAATATTTCTTGACTTAATTCGTTGCTGGTGACTGCATTTCTGAGGAGTTGAGTGCAAAACCCTTCTGACATGAGCGTAGGTCTGTCTACCAAACTTGTTTAACTTGTTGTCTGGAGCGAATTTTCCCTCGTTGCCTGATAAGATTCTTCGATGCTCCTTCCTTCTAATGTTTGCACTTGTTGGCTTGTTGTGATCCGCAAGTTCTTCCTTCTCTTATGTCTGAGTATCCGTAAAAGACCGCTTTCACAATCGCTGGCTCTTTTATCACCTTGTCAAGTCTTTGGACTTGATCTTGATCATAGTACGGATCTTTACGTGGACGCCATTCGTGATTCTTCTCGATATTTCAAACGTAGTCTACCGGCTCGCTTATTCCATTGCTAACCTCATTCGTTGTCGAGTGGTAATGTTTCAGGGACGAACTATTATTACAGTTTTCAATATTTATATATTTGCCGCTGCTACTCGTCGACAATTGCGTCGGTTTTGTTGTTGGTAATGTGTTTGATCCAACTAAATGCAATTTGGATTGTGCGCTCAATTTCCCATTCATTTCGTGATTGTTCCGTACTTTCGCAAATTTGAAAGTCTAATATGATTTGTCGACATTTTCGTTGCATTTGCTAGAAAGTTCTCTTTGTCGTTTTCATCATTTTCAACATCGTTATCATGCACTAGACCATTGCTGCTGCTGCCGTGGCGATTCAATGTGGATGAACTGTATTTTTAATGGCTTCGATTTGTTTCAATTTCATGATCAAATGATCTATGATTACTGTAACGTTCACTAGCGCAGCCATTTATTGTTGTTGTTGTCGTTGTGGTTTCCACTTCCACAGTCACTGGCTCTTTTATCACCTTGTCTCAACGGCTCTTTGACTTGAGTTGAAGAACCCAAGTTCAAGGCCACGACATTCACCATGGCTGCTCAACCTTGCAGTGTTTACTTCGGACGCAAACCCAGTTTTTCTTGGTGGCCATCTTTCTTTTGCGCATCAATTTGTTTTGGTTGAAGTGACATTTGTTGTGTTAATGCTTGTGCAAGAATATTAACGTCCATCGCGAAATATTTTAAAGTAAAGACTTTACGTGGTTATGGTGGCGTATTGGGTTTGCCCTGTCGGATCTCAGTGGTCCTCTTCGTTACCGGTGCCGTAATTGTGTCCGCGAAGGGATATTACAGTGTTTCGGGTGATAAGTCCGAGAATTTCGTAAGTACATATTAATTTAATTTGAAATCGTGTTTTAATAACTGCGAACTCGTCTATCGCCAAATACTCTTGTTTTCAGCAATTCTTCCATTTTATCTTTCATATCACCGTCAGGCTTTATAGTCAAGGAAATAGCCACTTGGAGAATCGCCACGCCAGATTTGCATACGAAAAAAAGGGAAGCAGATGAAAGTTTTCGAGGGCAAAGTTTTGACGTGTTTTCCCAAAGCAGGAAGGGTACAAGCAAGTTCGATAAAAGTGCGTTACGTGTGCAGTTTTTTCTTCATTTCGCAATTGTTTAGTTTCTTTGTTCATTCGGGCAAAAGTCAAGCGAGCGCAAAGGCCAAACGCTTGGCGATAGTTACGGTACCGGTAGGCAAGAACGAATTCAAGGTTATGTTTATTTCCTTATTGGGAATTAATCGCAGGTGGTGGAGCTCAAAATCCGGCGATAACTCACTGCAAATGAATTTCAATGACAGCTAAGAACATGCAGTGTAGTGATCTTCAGCAATAGAGGCTAAATCTGAAAGTCTCGTTGAAGGTTTTTAACGACAAGAATCCAAAAACGCAGCAAATGCGAGTGATTAAAACAGAAACTACTGCAAACAATTCAGCGACGAGGTCATCTGATGCCCAATAATATGTTTACCAAACAAGTCAGGAAGGTTACAATGTTACCCGAGGAAGAAGTGTTAATACTTCAACTAATATAATTGAGATGTTGCATGGAATCAGCTCAGAAATGAAACACAGATGCACAGGTGAACAAGTGAATGACAGTCACGGTTGGAATGTACCAGGTTGGTGTATTGATGGAGCTTCAGAACCACGTCGTAGCAATATCAGTGCGCTTTCGAAGGTGAAACTGGATTCATTGTATGATAAAAACGCAAAGGACATAAATCTACAGAATCTTGTCAACATAGAAGAATCTAGCGAAGATTACTTGGAAGTGAATGCAGTTTCCGAATCAGAAGCTGATAACCTGTTCAAATATGCGGGGTGTGTCAAATTTTGGACTGGCAAAAATCTCGCAAATAAATGGTATATGAAGCCACACGGGAACGTACCTGTATGCGATGAGTGCGATAAGATTTCAGCTAAATCGAAAAAGCCTACAAGTAATGAAGATATTCACGTAGACTCCGAACAAAGTCAAGCTAAGTTATATACACCCGAAAAATATGAGAAGCCGTTGGGCGCTTCACAGTTTTATCGAACGATCGAATTATTGCATTCAAATTTTTATATTTTTAAAACGACATTGCTGACAAATCTTATACTATAACTACAATTTCGAACAAACCCAAAGTGGTGAATTTAAACACGAAACCCGGCAAATACAAATGCGAGGAATGTGCCAAATTTTTCAACAAACGGCCCACGTACAAAAATCATTTAGCCTTGCATTTGAATCCGAATCGATATAAGTCTGACACATGCGGCAAGCTTTATAGTGTTGCGCATTGCTTGAAAATTTATAAGGCGACACATTTAAATCCTTATTTATACAAGTGTGACATGTGCAGGCAAACATTTACTGCTGCTTACACGTTGAAAGAACATAAGAGAAAACTTTCTTATCCCAAACTTTTCAAATTCAAAGAATGCAGAAGATCCTTTTCTAATTTATCTTATACGAGAAGACATACCAAAACTCATAGGGAGCTAGACTGTGACAGTAATTTAACGGATATACCCCAAGTCATTGCCGTCCAAGAGCATCCTCATCCTCCTCCTGTCTCCCTGTTTATGAACTAGCTCTCCTATTGCCTTAACGCCATTACTTTTTAAATGATAGATGTACTAGCGGCAAAGCTGGCACTAACAATTCTATGATTTCAGTATAACGCGCTCTTGCTAGTGTGTAGGATATAAAAAATCCTAAGACGTAAGATTAAACCAAGATATAATGTATTTTCCTTTTAAAATTTATCTTGAAGTTACATTCCCTTGTTAAGAAATATAAATATATATTTTCGTTACACAGGTATCAAGATATTGAAATTTAACTGTTCTTGAATATATTTTTTTTGTCATCGAAAAAAAAATGTTCAAATGAAAACAGGGCCAATGCCTAACTGGTGCCATAACGTTTGAAAATCAATTTTAAATATGCAATATATTAAACACATAGACGAGTAGTAGCAAATTTTTAAGACTGGAGTGTGTCAAATAATACTTAATGAGGTTTGAATTTAAGTCAAACTCGATTGCGTGTTTCAAATATCGTGTTCAAACTACGGATTGCAAATAAGTTATCGTAAATATAGAATCCTATTATTGTTGTAAATTATCTTTTAATCTTCTTATTTGCACATGATTGAAATTATTTTTTTTAAACATTTTCGAGTTTTTATTCAATCGCGCTTACGATTATATTTCACGAAATAAACAATAGTCTTACTAAGCGCTAAACTCAAATGCTTTATATATCTGCTTTTGTTAAATATTGAAACTTTTATTGAAATTATAAGATTACACAACGTTCCATTCGATAAACGAATAAGTATACTATTGTGAGTAAAGGATATTGAAAAATTCTAGTAGAATTCCTTGTTCAAATTCAGAAATAGTGGAAAATATAGCTCATTGGTCTTTAAGTAATAAAATAATGAGAATTGCTAATCGTAAAACGACTTTCCTTTCCAGCCTGACCTCTTTCAGCAGCAGTGGGAGTGCATGGTATGTATGCTGTGGAGAGGGTAGGGTTTTAAAAATCCGCGGATGGCCGGTTTCGCGTTGCGTGCGGTACGCGGTACCTTCGTTTGCCCTGCCTTTTTCTTAGCGTAGCGTTCGTCGGGTTTGACTTAACGTAGTTTTTTTCGGTACCGCGTCGGTGAATTTCGGGAGCGTGAAATGGAATTTAGTTTTTGTGATTGGCTGGAATGATGAAAAAATACGGAATAAAGTAAAATAGGTTTCTTTTCCGTATTTTGGATTTTTGACGCGTTTGAAACGGGCACTTAACGGTGGCTGAAACATGTAATTTGAGCGTAATCCATTTTAAAGACCTGCGACCAAAATCCTCTCCGAACTAGCTGGCCGACAAGCAGCCACCGCGAAATGGATTACGGGTGCACGGACTGGTTGACCGGTAGGTAGTTGGCACGACTCAGACTTCACGTCTAGAACCAATGAGAGGTCGGTTCCGACTTCGTTTGTACGATATTAGACGGAAAATCATTACACCTGCTATGTTAAAAATATCGTATTTTCCCTTCCCCAAAAAATAAATGTTATGTTTTAGGTTATATATATATATATATATATATATATATATATATATATATATATATATATATATATATATATATATATATATATATATATATATCCAGTTAAGTTTAAGTTTTTTTTAACTAGCTAAATCAGCCGAGTGAAAACAAAATGGTGGTCATGTTAGACGAATAATCGTGGTTTCTGTTCTGACAAAAGTTTAGGTCCGATTTGGATGAAATTTGGTCTTGAGGTGCATTAAGCTGTGTGATGGACCTCGTAATAAGACACCCCAAATCAAACCGTCTGAAACAAAAAGGGGGCTACTCAAGGTTGAAAAACATGCAAGATTTTTTTTTGTAGTCATGACCAAACCTTTCAACTGTTGTTGATGTATGTCGGTACTTTGGTAAAGACTACAAGCATCTGAAGAACTATGTAAAAAATAGAGGTTAGGTCTCTAAAAACAAAATGGTAGCTACTTGAAGCTTGAAATTTCAAAGGATCCAATGTGTATGAAACTTAGTTACAAGAAAGAAAATAATTGAATATAAAAGTTTTGTAATTTGACGATTATTTATCAGCAAGTTTCAAGATGGCAGCTGTTCAAACATGCAATTTTTATAGGTTTTTGTGGCCCTCTGGCGGTCACATTTTTCAACGAACGTTGATGAAACTTAGAATCGTTGATAACTGTATTAAGTTTTTCTATTGTGTAACAAATTATCAAAATCGGCTGGAAAATAACAAGTCGAAAATTTCAAACCCAATATTTTTAGCTACCATTTTCACTAAAAGGTGAATAATTTTGCCCTGGCTAGAGTGAAACCCCGAGTTTAACTATATTAAGCACATTGATTGAAGAGACCCTTAGGCACAAACATTATAAAAAATGCAAAAACAAACGCATTTGAAAAAGCGGCTTCCAAAGGTCAGAAGGCAAGCGCAATCGCGATTTTGGTGGCAACTGAAATAATGAATATTTTTCCTGGAAATGTTTTAATGGCATAACTTAGAAGTATTTATACACCAGCCCAATTTAAGGGGATTGTAAGATATTTTGACAACACACTACTAACATCGCGACCTGTTTCTCCGTCTGTCCGTCCCGTTCAACCGTCTGTCCACATGAGTTAGAGTGATGAAATTTTCGACATAGATCAAAAGTGGTGCCCTCTCAAAACTTGCAGAGCAAAAATATATTTGAAGGTGTTTAAGGGGGTTTTCCTATAGAGGAGGCTGACTCTCAATCATTTTTTGACAAACGTAGCCAATATGGGTGTCTTTTTTCAAAACAGGTCCAAAACAAAAGGCATTTGCAAGGAGGGGTACGAAATGTACGAACAATTTATTTCCTTCCCCCTCGTGGTTGGATATCATTGGACGTAAAAATCTAAAAAAAAACCACGAAAGTAGGCCTTTACGAGTACAAGGCCAAAAAATACCTCAGAAGTTAAAATTTGATCAACTATTTCAATAATGGTACATTTTATGAATGTTATATTTTCACCTATAAAATCGAAAAATGACTTAAAATTTTCTAAAAATTTGTATCTCAATTTTCTGATGCAAAACGCATTCTGAAACTTTCTTAAAAATTAAGATGTAAACAGCTACGTTATAGACGATTGACGATTAAGTTTGACTTTCAAATTGAGGGCCAATACCTTAGTAGGGTTTTGTAGAATTATTTTACAAAACCCTTAAAAGAAAAGCAAATAAATTTACGTCTGCAACTGATAACCTTCTTTCATATGAATGTCGGTGAAAAAATGAAAGCCGATTTCGAAATGCGTTAAAAGAATGAAATACATCTCATTAAATTGCTGCCAGATCAGTTTCTTCTCATATGAATAATTCATAGGGGTGAACAAGCGAGTGTATAAAAAAAACGCTTTGAATCATAAAGCAAAATAATAGAAATTAACTTTATTTTATTAATTTAATGAAAATACGTGGTAATGTATTCTTTGAAAATGTTACCAGAGATCTATGAGATTTCACAAAGTTCGAGGCATTTATTTTAGTTTTCACTTAATCTGTAATTTCAAAATATATTATTATATTTATAATTAGTAAACGCATCACAATTCAAAACTGAAAATAAAATAATATTTTGCTTGCAAAGGAACGAGTGGAAGCTATTCTCAAAATTATTATAAATTCAGCAAACATTCTCTATTAACTTATAAAATAATGTCTTCAAATTTTCAGCTTAAAGCAATGATTTTTTGCTTTTTGATGGAATCATTCTGTCTGCGAATGCCACTAAGCTATGCATAAACGATACCTCAAAACTTTATCATGAGTGATTAAAATATTTGAAAAGCTTACCAGTGCAGTACACATGGTACACATTCTATGAATGGAAAAGAACCACCACTTCTACTGAGTACGATTTACTGATGCAAGTTTATTGCATTTCAAAGGTACTTTGATATTAAGCGTATCTGATATTGGCCGAAGTGTTAATTGGACCAGATTGTTAATGTCTTCCCATTTGGGGAAGCTGATGGTAAAGCCGCCGACGTACTGACTACCAATCCGATCGTGATTGCATAACCTATCGGAACACATCACAAGACCCTTTTCGACACACGAGCGCCGAACCCCGAGCGCCAATTTTAAAATTATTTTATTATCGCTATTATTTCCATATAGCGGGTAATGATGAGATGAACCAACTCTCTAAGTCAACGATGAGCACAAGCTGTGTACGTAAGGTACTCGTGCGACGCTGAAAACGGGCGTAATACGCCATATTTCTTCGGTATGTCAGTCGAGGTTAAGCTGAAGATATTTCGCTGCAAGACTTCTGTTGACTTCTGATCGATACGGAAATTTCTTAACAATCCTATCTGTCCATCTTGTGTTCTTGAGACTCACGAAACACGATTTCAGCGCACTTAGACGCGGATGGCTGTAGTAATTTTTAACCCTTTTATACTAGACACAGATATATAACAATCATTAGAGGGTACTTCTGCGCTTATCTCTAAGAAATACTTAAACTTAACGCTGTTAGCATTTTCAGTTGATCACTCTTTAATTAAGCTTGATAATAATAGAGCTAGATTTTGCGATAAACATTATGGCTAGATTCAACGAAAAACCATGTTACATACTTTGAGAGTTAGTTTTGGAGAAAAGCTCTATTGAAGTTAATAAAAATCAGTGCATACTTGGCGATCTTAGTGTATCAAATGCTGAAATACTCGTAACTAGAAAACTAAATCATTTCATTTGATTAAAGAAGATATTTTTATCTGTTTGAGCAATATTCAAAAATGATAGCAGAGATATAGGTAGAAGTTATCACAAATATTACCAGAATATTTATGTCCTTTCAAAATGCGCTGAACCTACCAGGCAAGGAAAAACCATTAGAAAAATCCCCATTGGCAGCACCAGCCGGAAAGATAAATTTCTCGTATGCGGCGTAAGATTTCGGAAAATAATTTGGTTCGCGTACTACTAAACTTCTTACTACAATTTTCGTAACACCACATGGGTATTTATTGACATGAAAAGAGTCTGCCGACACTTGTATTTAAAGACCCAAATATTTTGCTCATTCAATTGAGTAGTACATTTATGGATCTCATATTGAAATCGGCAGATAATAAATTGTTATAAAATATAAATATAGGTGCTGTCCTTCTCACATTTGCTGTTTATACATTTCACAGTGGTTACCACACAAAGGTGATAACTTGTCGGCTTAAATAGCTCAAAAAGATAATTTCAAAAGATTTCCATAAAAGTTTAAACAGCACTTGCGTTGCTTTTAATATAAATATTTTCAATTCTTTTCTGAACCATCAGGGGCCACCGTTTTGAATTTTTATTGAAAGCGGCTGCTTAAAAATATTAAGCTGTAAATTTTCAACTTTATCATTTGTCATCCGATTTGCATAATTCTTTTGCAGGTTAAATTGGCTTGCTTCAATAACTTATAATTTCAAATTTCATTGGAATCTGTTAAGAAACTTGGCTGCTTGAGGGCTACAGAAATAAAAAAAGGTTAACTCACCCCCCTGTAATGGGAGGCCCCCCTTAAACACGTTAAAATATTTTCTTGCACTGCGAATTTCGAGGGGCACCATTTTTGACCTACGTAGAAAATTTCCTCATTCTAGCTCATGTGGTTTGCAAGGAAACTTACTGTGACGCCCGAACAAACGGACGGATGGACGGACAGACAGACAAGTCACGATTTCATAATTTTTTAGGGTATTGTAAAAGTATTTTAACAGTATCCTTAAAAATGGTCTGCTTTATACTTAATACTTCCAAGTTAAGTAATTTGAAACGTTTCCATGAAAATCATTCATTATTTCAATTGCTATTAAAATAGCGAATTGCGCTTGCCTTCTGACCTTTGGTAGCCGCCATTTCGAATGCATGCATTTGATTTTGGATTATTTCAAATTTTTGTACGCTAGGACTTCATCAATCAATGCGGCGAATCTCGTTCAAACCAGAGTTTCACTCTAGACAGGGCAAAATTATTCAAATTTTAGTGAAAATGGCAGCTAATAATATTAGGTTTTAAAATTTTGACTTTTTAGGGTTTTGTACTAAAATACAAAACCCTATTGCAATCACGACCTGTGTCCGTCTGTCCGTTCGTCCGTCTGTCCGTCCGTCCGTCTGTATGTCACAGCACTTTTTCTCCGAAACTATAGAGGCTGCAGGCATGAAACTTTGTGAAAAGGTCAAAAGTGGTGACTTCTTGAAATTCAAGGGAGGAAAATTTTTTCAAAGGGGTTTAAGGGGGGGTCTCCCCATAAAGGGAGGTGACCCCCCCCACTCGCGATTGGACACCTTCCATCCGAAAAATCTGAAAAAATCACGAATGTAGGCCTTTATGAGTACAACAACAACTAATACATGAGAAGTCGGAATTCACTCAACTTTGTTAGCAATAGTATGATTCATCGATTTTATGTTTTCTTGAATAAAATCTAAGCGGTACCCTAAAATTCAATACAGATGAATATTTATAAGATTAATTTGTTTTGAAAGTTTCATAAGGATCGAATAGTATTTAACGAAGTTATAGCGATTTGAATTTTCCTGTATTACTATGGAACAATATGCCTGTATTGCTATGGAAACATATGGCTATGGAGCCATATACGTTTTTTACCGACTTAGACACTACAGCTTTGCTAGGATTTGCATGAAAATTTCAGGAATGATAGGTATCATGAAGATGAGCACATACAATTGAAACAAGTCGGAGAGGCAGGAGAGAGCTCCTAGCAAAAGGGCTTTGTAACCATTCTAGGATTCGAAAAAACAGGCCATGAATCGATGATTACAGTACAGAGGAGTGCCCCTGAAAAAAATTTCATGATCTAAAAAATCTAAAAAGATTATCAAGGGAGATATTTATGGGTATAACTATAACAAATACCTCAGAAGTCAAAATTCTTTCAACCTTGCTAATAATAGTATGATCCTTGAACATGACATGTTTCTTGATTTTATTCGTTACTGGTTACTGCATTTTGTAAGTAGAGTACAAAACCCTTCTGACATGAGCATAAGTCTATCTACCCAACTTGTTTTTTTTATTTCGATTTAAACAATTTTCCGCGTAATACAAAAACTTAGTACAAAATCCATAATCTCAAGTTTCATCAAAATTGGTTGGAAAATGTGACCGGAGCTTTATCACGAGCTTTTGGGGCAAATTAACGAAACTGGGGACATTGAAAAAGAGAGCACTTTTGCCTGAATTTTCTGCTTTGCCTTCAGCTTAACTGTCTTGGAAGCACACCCAAAGTTTGTCGTTCACGATATGATAATTTGTGTGAAGCGCATTGCGGGTTAACCTATTTAATTTAATTTTCCGCTTGGTTATTTACTTGCTTGCCTAATTTCATTGGCGGATCGCGAATTTATAGACAGTGTTTGCTCGCTCGCAACTACTTCAGGGATTAAGCGTAAGTACATACGAGTATGTTGTATTTGTTCGCTTCCAACAACGATATTCATACTACAATTGTCATTTACATATGGTTAACTCAATGTAGTATATGCGCTTTAATTTAACCATGTGTAAATTTTGATTGTTGAACGATTACCGTATCGCAGTGTTTCCGCGCCGTCAGCAATATTTTTGTAATCCGAAGCAATTCCTACAAAGCTGGGGAAAAATGTTTGAACGATTCCAGCAAATAGCGCCTCCAACTGTCTCTATCCATTGACCGCGTCTTCCAATTTCAAATTCAAAGCAGTGATCAACTGTTTTCGTTGACCGAGTCAGACCAGCGTTTCCTTTGTTTCCCCACAGGTCTCCGGCCTTCAGTTCTCCCAATGAGTACCTTTTTGTGTACTCGTTGTTCATCCATTTGATTCACGAGTCCAGCCCATTGCAATTTCCGTAATCTTACATTCGTTGAAACCTCCAGCCCGTGAAAATTTCATACAGATTATGGTTGTACTGAATTCAGCCTTGGTCTCCGTCTAGCTTGGCTCCAATTGCTTACCTTATGACCCGTCTTTCGAAAGCGTTTAATATGCTTGCAGATGCTTGGGTTAGGGTCCATGTTTCACGTCCATAGCTTGACACAAATTTTATCATAGGTTTATATACTTGGGGCGTTGTATTCCTGTTTATGCAACTGATCTTCAAGATCGTCAAAACTGAATTAAAAAAATTTTATTGCAAATTGCATTCTTTGGCGTATTTCGTTTCTTTCATTACTGGTTCTCATTATTTTGACGCCCAGATACACAAATTTGCCCATATTACCGATATTGTACTCGTCAAAAGTTATACTTTGAGTATTTGAGGTACTTTTCCTCGATTACGTGATGAGCTTTGGTCTATTCTCATTGAATTGTAGCCCTTCCAGTTATGCATTGCTGTCGTGTGTCAGTAAAAGTTTTTCGGCAGTTATTAATGAGCGTCACAAAATGTTGATGTCATCCGCACTTCGCTTGACTAGTAGAATAACGTGGCTCTTGTGTTGACAGGTAGTTTTCAGATGACATATTCCATAAGCAAATTGACTAGCAATCGGGGTAACCCATCTCCCTGCTTAAGTCCTAAATTTGAGTCAAAAGTGTCTGTAAGCTACTTATTGATACGAACTTGGGAGGCTACCAACATCATTATCATTTTGGTAAGACGGATTTATTTTGCTGGGGTTGGTGCAGTACGTCATGGTCAATACTGTCATACGCTTGCTTAAAGTCAATGAAGATTCCAATAGAGGCTTTGCTGTTGGCAATTTAAGGTTTGATGTGGCTCAAAAAGTTCAATTTCAATATTATCTAAATAGCTTCAAAAACCAATTCAGCAGATTTGAAATTTAGACTCGTGCACACATATCATGTCCAAAGTGAAATTTGCTGTCAACCGAGGCATAATTTTTCACCCAGATATAATTTTGTTAAATTTGTATCAAAATAATATTACTTGTATACTATAGTGACACCTATTGTTTATTAAGTGCAACTACATTAGTACTGAGATGAAATTTTAAAGTAGTAATGCCACTGTAAATTGAAGTGAAAAAATATATAAGTTAGTCTGTGTCGAGCACTTGGTAGTTTTATTAGGTTATGGGCCCAGTCCCGCTTAAAATAGTAATTTGTTGTGGAAATACTGTGAAAAATGGCTGGCAGTTATATTATTAATGTTCCGAAGCTCCGGGGTCGTGAGAATTACGATGAGTGGGCATTCGCGGGCGAGAATTTCTTAATTTTGGAGGGCGTCGACATCAACAAGCAAGAAGCCGGCGATGGCGGCAACGCAGTCACCGTCGACGAACAAAAGGCAAAAGCAAAATTGGTGATGACAATAGATTCGTAGTTATACGTACATATCAAGAATGAAAAAACCGCCTTGGACATATGGAAAAAACTCAAGACGCTATTCGACGACTCTGGTTTCACCCGAAGGATTAGCTTGTTACGAAATTTGATTTCCATACGCCTCGAGGGCAGCGGGTCAATGACGGCATACGTTACGCAGGTCATAGATACGGCGCAAAAATTAAGAGGAACGGGTTTCGACATTAATGAAGAATGGATAGGATCGCTGTTGTTGGCAGGATTGCCGGACAAATTTTCGCCCATGATCATGGCGATCGAACATTCTGGGTTGGCCATATCTGCTGATGTCATAAAAACCAAATTGTTGGACATGAGCGATAATGTTGGGAGCAGTGAGTCCGAAAGCGCATTTTTAGCATCTAAAGGTTGGCAGCGCCGTAAAGGAAATAAAGTTGTCAAAACTGTTGAAAAGTCAAACCGACCTGTCAAAGTGATTAAATGCTATCAATGTAAACAAACCGGTCACTATAAAAACCAATGTCCGCAAACCAAGGAAAAACAAGTAAATGCGTTCAGTGCAGTATTTCTTAACGGCAGTTTTGATAAGCATGAATGGTACATTGACTCTGGTGCCAGTAGTCACATGATGGCCAGCCAAGACAACATAAAAAATGCGTCATGTAACCTCACTACAAAGGAGATTATAGTTGCAAACAGAACAACTATGCCTGTATTGTGCTCTGGAGATACACAAATTACGACTGTTGTGAACAATAAGGAATTTGATATTGTTGTCAAAGATGTGTTATGCATTCCTACACTCACCACCAACTTATTGTCGGTCAGTCAGCTGATAAAGCATGGTAACAAAGTCAGTTTTCATCAGGAATGTTGTTACATCAGAAATCGGCAGAATGATCTGATTGGCATAGCACAGTTAGTAAATGGGGTCTACAAGTTAAACACCAGGTCAGCATGTTTGTTTGCGGCTTCAGCAACAACGACCTCAAATGTAATTTGGCACAGAAGACTTGGACATATAAATAGCAAAGACATGAATGACATGAGAGAGGGTGCTGTTGATGGCTTAGAATTTGACAAGAAAGCTGAGATCAGCAAGTTCAATTGCACAGTGTGCTGTGAAGCCAAACAAACCAGATTGCCATTTCCACATAGCAGTAATAGAAGTACGCATGTCCTCGATTTGATTCATGCAAATGTGTGTGGGCCGATGGAAACCAAATCAATCGGCTCATCCAGATATTTCTTGCTATTTGTGGATGACTATAGTAGAATGTCATTTGTCTATTTTTTGCAGAATAAAAGTGAAGTCTACTCCTGTTTTAAAGAATTCCAGATTATGATTGAAAAACAGATGAATTGCAGTATAAAAGTTCTAAGGACAGACAATGGCACAGAATTTTGCTCAAATGAAATGGAGAACTATTTAAAACAACATGGCATAATACATCAGCGCACCAACCCATATACCCCAGAACAAAATGGGATGTGTGAAAGATTTAACCGCACTATTGTGGAGAGAGCCAGATGCTTACTTTATGATGCAAAGTTTGAGAAGAAGTTTTGGGCAGAAGCAGTTCACACAGCTGTGTACTTAAAAAATAGAACAGTTGCTTCTGGGTTGAACCAAAAAACTCCCTATGAACTTTGGACCGGCTGCAAGGCAAATGTCAGTCATCTAAGGTTGTTTGGAAGCACAGTTATGGCTCACATCCCTAAACCAAAAAGGCTGAAATGGGATAAAAAGGCAGAAAAGCATTACTTAGTTGGGTATGCTGATAATATAAAGGGGTACAGGCTGTACAATCCCAGTACCAATAAAGTGATAACACGCAGGGATGTCACTGTCATGGAGCAGGATAATTCAGAAATAGTGCAAGCAACAATAAATGAAAACAACGTGTCCTCATCTGACAGTCTTGGTCAGAATAAAGATTCTTATGGCTCGGACTCTGAAGTGTCAGCTGGTACAGTGAAAAGTAACAATAATGACAGTACTTACATCGAAGAATCAAACTCACACAGTAGTTCAGATGAATTTTTTGACAGTATACCAGCAAAGGAGTTGAAAGATTTAATTGAGTGTGAAAAACCAGATAAAGCTGTTAGAGAAAGGAAAAAACCTGACAGATATGGTTATAGTAATATGTGTGTTGAAACAGACTTAAATTTATGTGCAGACCAGCTGATAACATATGAAGAGGCTGTAAATGGACCAGAATCAGAGGAATGGTGTAAAGCTATGCAGGAGGAACTAAAATCATTCGAAGAAAATGAAGCTTGGGATGTGGTGAACAGGCCAGAGCAAGCTACAGTGGTTGAGGGTAAGTGGGTGTTTAGGAAAAAAGTGGACTGTGAAAATAATGTGAGATATCGTGCTCGTCTAGTCGCGAAAGGATTCTCCCAAAAGGCAGGAATAGACTATACAGAAACATTCTCCCCAGTTGTCCGTCATTCAACATTAAGATTGTTGTTTGCATTAAGTGTCAAATATAACTTAGATATTACTCACTTAGACGTAACCACAGCATTTTTAAATGGATATTTAAATGAAAATGTGTATATGAGCTTACCTCAGAACTTTGAATGTAGTAATAAAGAAAACAAAGTGTTAAAGTTGAAACGTGCTATCTACGGGCTAAAACAGTCTGCTAGGGCATGGTATAAACGCGTAGAAGATTGTCTACATGATTTAGGTTATAAAAAATCAGAATATGAACCCTGTTTATTCATGAAACTTAGTAATAATGCCAGAATATATGTGGCTTTGTTTGTAGATGATTTTTTTGTTTTTTCTGACAGTCAAAAGGAAACTGAATTTCTTAAAAATCATTTGAAAAGTAAATTTAAGTTGAAAGACTTGGGAAAGATTAGACAATGTTTAGGTATGAGGGTTAGAAGGGAAAATAATGAGATTTTTGTAGACCAGGAACAATTTGTTGATCATTTGTTGAATAAGTTTAATATGAAAAATTGTAATCCAGTCAGTACACCCATGGAAGTAAACTTGAAGCTTGAAAAGGGTGATAATAATTGTTCTAAACAATACCCTTACCAGCAGTTAATAGGAAGTTTGCTCTATTTGTCAATGTTAACCCGACCTGATATATTTTTTTCTGTTTGCTACCTTAGCCAGTTTAATAACAATCATAATGAAACTCATTGGAAGCATGTAAAGCGTATTTTAAAGTATTTGCAAAAAACTAAACATTTTGGATTGAAATATGTAAAAGATGATTTAGATCTGATAGGTTATGCCGATGCAGATTGGGCATCAGATTGTGTTGACCGCAAATCTTATACAGGTTTCATGTTTAAAATGTCTGGTAGTCTAATTTCATTTGAATGCAAAAAGCAGTCAACAATAGCTCTGTCAAGCACAGAAGCTGAGTATATGGCCATATGTGAAGCAAGTAAGGAAGCCCTATACTTAAAGAACTTGTTATTTGAGTTGAAATGTAGAAATAATTTGCCTGTATTGTTATATAATGACAACCAGAGTGCACAATTGTTAACTAAACATTCTGCATTCCATAAATGAAGCAAGCATATAGATATTAGATTTCATTTTGTCAGAACAGCAGTTGAAAATAATTGTATTAAAATAGAGTACTTAAATACTAATTCTATGCCTGCAGATATATTTACAAAAAGTTTGAGTTGTCAAAAGCATAATAATTTTGTTGAACAGTTAGGTGTAACTCCCATGTAAATTTGTTTCATTTATGTACATTTTTTATATTTTTTCAATATCCGTGTGCCAATTATTTTGACATGGGAGCGTGTTAAATTTGTATCAAAATAAAATTACTTGTATACTAAAGTGACACCTATTGTTTATTTAAGTGCAACTACATTAGTACTGAGATGAAATGTTAAAGTAGTAATGCCACTGTAAATTGAAGTGAAAAAATATATAAGTTAGTCTGTGTCGAGCACTCGGTAGTTTTATTAAATTTGCACTTTGGTCGTTATGAGGGCTTATAGAAATAACTCTTTGATATCTGAAAATCATGGAATTCAGTTAATCAATTTATGGTTTACATGGAATGTAAAATCGCTCAAGATGAATCGTCCGAAAATTTTGTTCATAGTTTTTTGATTATAAAAATAAATGCACAATGCTCCATTTTATTTTTCTAGCGAGTCCCTACAATAAGCCGCCATTAAAAATTTTAAGGCTACTTTTACCCAAATTACAGTAAATTATTCATTTTGCTCCAATATGTAGAATTATAGTTTTTCCGCTTTAAAAAATCAAATAGTACATTATTTCATTATTTATTTCACTCTAAACAGATCGAATGTTACACTTCACTTATAAATTTAAATTTTACTTAAGAAAATCCATTCTTTCGTGATGTACATAATGTATGTGCAGGACGAAATCCAATTACTCTGAAACCACTTGCAGAGTAAGTTGGTTCCGCCTGATGATCTCCTCATAGAATACCATCGGCATTTTTCCGTCCACTATAGCGAGATTTAGATCCTGTGAAGGAGTTTCTTGCTCGGAAGTATTTTCCAGGAACTGTGGAGGGTCCACTTTAAAAAGGTAAGCAAGATAATTTATTTTATAATTTACAATAAAACACTTTTTACTTTTTGATACTTTATTGAGAACTTTTTACATTTATCTTCTTCACTTTTAGTTTGATTCCGTCTTGGAATACAATAAAACAATGCATACTGATTGATCTCTATGATCTAATTTATACCTTAAAATTATTCACATTTGTTTATACTATGCAATCTATATTTGTTTATACTATGCAATCTATGATCACGTTCATTGTTTTGAATTTGTCGTCTTTTGTTTACTTTATCAATTCGGTTTCCGGTGTTAGGCATTTTTGTTTGTCATTAAAATATCGGATTTCAATATTAGCAAAATGGATCTACCATAGATATAGAGAGTACTGGATCCGCAACCGGTCGTGAGAGCCGAAGCAATTGACAACCTTCGCTAAAGTTGTGTGAAGTTGAGGTGTGAAGTGATATGCTTTTGTTTTAGCACTCTATTCACGGCGAAACACGTTCACATTTAAAAAGTTTTTAATTTTGAAGATCGCGCGTACGCAATCGGAACTTTAATTCACTGTTTTAATTAAAAATTTACGAAATTCCCATCCGCTTTGACACAAGAGTTTTCCCGGGTGTTTCGCGCTCTTTTCGATTCTCTTTTGCTTTGACGTTCGAGTTTTCTATGAGAGTCGTTTGTTGTTTGTATTCAAACTGTTTTCCGAATGATAACGAAGGCGCGATCGTGTGCACGTGAAATGAAATTTCGTTGGTGTGTGCGGGTGTCAGTGGGATAAGCGAATCTCTGAAGAGAGAAAAGAAAAACCTGTCTGGAAAAAAAGGGGAAGGAGAAGCAGAGGGAATCATATAGTTTCGAGAGCGTAAGTTATTTATAACTTATTTATGTGGCAAATTTGCTTCTCACATGGACGAGTACACAGATTCTCGTTGCTCGTCCATTTGTTTATATGTCTTTGGGATCTACTGAGATTTTATGGAACGAATTGAGATGTGATGATTCATGAAATGTCTTATGACAACTTATTGATTATGGAGACTCCAATATAGATTGAGTCTCGCATGAACTAGCACACAAATTTGGCAGCAGACAGCTTATTGGGGCATCAAATAGCTGAATTTGTTATGTATCTGAATTTTTTGATCATTCGGAGCCATAGGGAGTCAATCTATAATTTTTTTTTGAATTTTTTAATGGTTTAATCCTAAAACTACATATTTTGAACAGAAAAGGTCAAGTAAATTATGTAGAAGTTTATGATGCTTTCATATCTTTGCCCCACTCCAATAATTTTCAAAAGGGATTCTTGTACTCGTATTGGTAGTTTGTCCTGTTAAGATGGAGTTTATGAATTGGTCAAGAGCGTTGCAAGGATATTGTAAACAGCACATGGAGCTCATTTTCCATATTGAAGCATAATTTAAGGCCAGGAGCAACCTGAAGTAAAATTCTGTCAACAGGATTGATGAAATTCAGAATTAAATTGAATTATGTATAAGAGTTTAGTAAAGCTAAATACAAATCCACTGAGAACTGCAGCGGTATTTTAATCACATAGGTAGATTGGTAGGTGACCCAACTAGAAGTAGATCGCCGAGTATTGGGTATGAATAGACTCAACTGTGTATTTTGCGCAAGAGAGCTAGACGAGGCCTGCCACACATTATTTGCAGGCAGCGCCGGATGCCCTCCAGTGAAACCTGAAAGTTCTCCCCGGAGACTATAATCCGAAGAATGCTTGCAAATGGGACCACGTGGCACATTATGCTCAGGCAGACGTGACAGGCAATAAGGCATACTAGAGCTTCGAGGGGCGATGAGAGTGGGAGAGTGTCTTTTCTAGTAATTTTTTCTCTCCCTCCTCTTCCACCGAGAAGGAATTCTTGTACTTTAAAGACACACTAAGCGTAGGAAAACAAGGTCCAACCCAAAATAATGTGTCAACGGTTCCAAGGTGGGTTCTCAGGCTGACAAGGAAGGTATTAAGTGAGTATTTTGAAAGTATTTCACACTTGGAAGTTGTTTACTCTAGTGTCAATAGCCTTTGCCTCCCAACTATGAAAAAAATGCTAGCCAATATACGCGTTGGTCCCCTTAAAGGTAATGAGGAAGCACTAATAAAACGAATAATTTTATTTGTTTTTTTTTTCAATTTTATTTTATTATTAATAATGTGTAGATCCTCCATTTTCGGGTAAAACTTCAAAAACTCTATATGAGTACAGTTTTTGTACATAATTTAATGGGACTTGATCAAAAGCGTGTTCAATTGCTGCAATTAGTGCTTCTCTGTCTTGAAATTTCCTTCCTTCTGCATAAATTGTTCCTTCCTTCTGGATAAATTGTTCAATGTTATCCAGTGAGGTTTGGTGACATTCTAAAATAACCAAATTGATGCCTCCATGAAACCCATACCATGACGGCACCAACAGCGGTACGACAACGGGACAGAAGCCGCTCAGATTTTTCAAATCATGGAAGTAATACTAAGAGCTATGAGGCCCATTCAAATTAATTTTTCAGCTAAAATGTGTCCGGCAGTACATTAATTTAGCATCTTTATGACGCTGGAGTAAATTTGGCCTTTTCATTAGTTTCCTCCGTTGAAGATGCGGACATGCTTTAATCACTCTTTGTACTGTCCGAATACTAGCAGAAGTTCTACTTTTAACTTTTATTTTGCCAGCGGTAGCAGCAGAATTCGATGATTCGTGTAAAATTAGCCTACGCTCTTGTTCTGTAGTTGCTCTTGCTGTGCACCCTTTTTAGGGTTTTTTAAAATAATTTTATAAAACCCTACTAAAATCGCGCCTGTCTGTCCGTCTGTCCGTCAGTCCATCTATCTGTCCGTCCGTGTGTCACAGCACTTTATCTCGCAAACCATATAAGCTACAAACAAAAAATTTTGTACATACGTGTAAAGTGATGCCCTCTTCAAAGTTTCAGTACAAGAAAATGTTTACAAGATGCCTAAGGGGGGGTCTCCCCATATAGGTGGAGGCCACTGAAAAAAAAATTCATCAAAGATAGCCGATATGGGTATCAAATGAAATGTCTTAATGAGAACTTTTCAAAACAGGGTTTAAACTAGTTTTTCTTGCTTCAAGGGTGCACAGGAAGGGGAAATACACAAAAAATTTGTATTTCATCCTCGGGATTGGACACCTGTGATCCAAAAAATCTGTAAAAATCTATGAAGGTAGGTCTTTATAAGTACGACAACAACAAATACCTTAAAAGTCAAAATTCGCTTAACTTTGTTAATAATAGTATAAGCTATGAATTTCACATTTTTCCCAATAAAATCGTACGGATAACCTTAAATTCAATGAAAACCGATATATAAGGAGTTTTACATAAGATCCTAAACTCTGCAAGTTTTATGAAAATCCAATCATATTCACGGAAGTTATAGCCATTTGAAATTTCTCGAAATATAACAACAGTAATACGTGATTTTTGTATTTTGCGGACTTTCCATTGAATCAGATACTGCAGTTTTGATTTTATCTTCTTGAAATTTTCAAATAATATCAATAATATAATTTTTTTGGAATTCATGATTTGAGCGATTTTTGTTAGTTTACAACAGAGTGACGACCGTTGAAAGGTCAGAAGCCAGGGATTTTTTTTATAAACGTACACATCTCTTTGACATATTTTTCGCCGTTATTCATTGCTGGTGACTGGTTTTCGCACGTTCGGGTCAAAACCCTTCGGACATGACCGTAGGTCTGTCTACCCAACTTGTTTTTCAATGGTTTTCTGGATCATTTAAATAACTACCGATTACCTCTACTGATTTTAATCGCTATTTGTCGATTGGAATAATTTTCTTGCTTAAATGCAATAAGTTTAACCTATTGCTTCCTCTCTCAACGTTGAACCTGCACCCATTTTTTAAATGCACCGAGAAAAAAACAGCACCAATTAATGAAAAATTAAATTTGAATAAATTTCAATCTCTTTATTTTTTGAAAGTTAAAAATAAACTGATGTGCCCTTCTTGGTATTACCCTTGCAAAAAGTCGAAAAATGAATCAGTTGATATTATCGTTGCCGTATGTTTATTTTCAAATTTTTCGTTTCCAAGCAACATGCATCACCTCAAAAGAATGTAAAAAGACAAATTTCATCAAAATACAACCAATACATGAAAAGTTATGCAAAATTTTTAAGTGGGCCATCCTGCTGTCGGGAAGTGTATATACACAGGGTGGGCAACGTAGTGGTTTCTTTTTAAATCACATATTATTTTTGCATTGACAGCCGTTTCCCGCTCAAAATTAAGTTTTGTGAGTCAGTATTGACCTTTTGTGGAACGAAATGAATCGATTTACGCTTGAACAACGTTGGAAAGTATTGAAATCAAACTGGATGTCGATTTTTCTCAAAAAATCATCTTTTCTGATGAGGCACATTTTCATTTCGGCGGTTATGTATACAGACTAAGCCGCCGCATCTGGGAATCAGAACTCCTCTGCTTCGAAGCTGCCATTTGACACCGTTGGACTTCTTTTTGGCATAGCTACAGCGTCAGTTAAGTTATCAATCTGATTTTTGTAATTTCATTTAAATTATCATATTGAAAAATTCAAAAAAGTGATGTGGAACCTTAGAATATCACTTTGAAATTATTTCACGAGCAATTCAGGTGGATTTTAATTAAAAAATACTAAAAAAAGAGTTCATAGTAAGCTCACTAATGCAAAAAAGTGTGCCAAACTAACACAGTTTAAGGATTTTACTACGCGAGAAGGGGAATATTACTTTTCCTTACATACTTTTCATTGTTCATAGTAGTATTATCTAATAGAACCCAATAAATGATATTTAACTTCAAAAGGCACTAAAAAACTCTTCACTTCGCAATCAGAAATTTGGCTCTTGTTTGCAGATAGATAGTGCCAGTTGGTATAGAATTAGGTTGTCAGCTCCCTTTTTCTCGTGAAAGGTATCACGATAATTTCATGTGGTTCAAGTACTTCTGCTGTGTATTCTTGCAAAGGGCTCTAAATTGTTTGTCCATTGCCAGCAATCCGCACGTGCTAACAAATAGACCTCTTCTATGGGCCTCAGAATGAAGATAACTCTAATAGTTTGAGTATGTAAGCTTGATGTTAAGAACTTCCCCAAACTTCCCAACAAATGATTGAATTTTACCGTTATCATAACAAGAACAATAATAAAGCTCAGGGACTTAAATTTATTGAGAAAATCCATTGCATTTTGTATTCCATTCGATATTAGTGACCTTGTTGTATCCAAATTGAGTCTTTATCAGAACTTTTAATGAATCTTAATTCAACACCAAAAAGGTACTGTAAGGTTTCTGAAATAATTCAGCCTTATCCACCCATTCGCAACTGAGGATTATGTTTAGTTTTGCAATTACTTGCATATAAACAAGCTTTCTACAGAGCATCATACAGGGGACCTATTTAAAGACACTCACTTTCCTCTAATTTTGTATTGCATAGTTTTTTAGCTGCATAAGTCAGGAATCCTATATTTTATAAGTATATTTTCTATATTTTTCTTGTTCTTGGTACCACACAGGAACTTTTGCTCTTTTTGCAGCTCCATTTGGGGGGCAAGTGACTTACATATAAACAATGGGTTAGAATAGCATTGAATCTGTCAACACTATTTTTGACCTTCTATCTAGTTTTGATTTTGAGTGATACTGATAATTCTTTCTCCGCTTTCAGCCTATACGCCTTCTCGTCTGATTTTCTAAAGTTTCTGAATTGTCGTTCTGCCTTTATCAGTTAAACAATCCCCTCGAGACCTTCCACCCTTGAATTAATGATGCTCTTTGTGGAGTAGCCATAGTGATTTCAGTCAATTTCTTTCTGTTGCATGTGAAAAAAGTATGCTCATAACCTGTATTGAAAAATTTTAGTCTACTGGACATTATAAAGTTTGAAATTTCTTCACCTCGATGCTTGCATTTGTAGTGAATGGATGATAATTTCAAAGTCCGTGAAGGACTCCAGCGATGGTCTGCTGCCTCGGCAGAGGAAGATGTAGATATCCGCCGAGAATGCCCTTGTCTGGGGACGCGTGAATACGCTGGCAGGCTAGCATTGCGGTATCGTGGAGCGGGCTCATTCCTCCAGGACAAGGACCCACTACAAAAGAATTTCGCATTCACGAATTCTTGGGTCTCAAAAGAAAGGCGACCGAAGTCGCAAAATTGTAGCCAACTACAAGGAGGGGAAATGACTTGTTCAGAGAACAAGTGGAACAAGTAAAAACGGATGGACTTAGGGTAATCTCGTCGTTACCCGACGAGGCTCATGGCCCACAAATAAGAGTGGGACAACCGGGTGCTCCTATACCCGGCCAGATCCAACGGAGTGGAAAGACCGGTTTGATAATTTACTGACTCATGTTTTTATTAAATTTTAGCCACTTACAAGAAAATTTACCCAAAAAAATATAAGGAAAAGAATTAAACAATGTAAAAAAAAATTCTCACCTATAAAGTAAATTATAATAATGTAATAAAACAATTGCAAAAATAATGTAATATAACAATTGCAAAAACTGTGATGAAGGCCATGAAAAGGCTGTTTTTCACTTTTTCATCTTTTTTGATTCAAAATTTCATTCTTTTATTTCTTTTTTAGGGTTTTGTAAAATAATTTTACAAAACCCTTCTAAAATCGCGTCCTGTCTGTCCGTCTGTCTGTCCGTCCGTCCGTCCGTCCTTGTATACAGCAGTTTTTCTCGGAAACTGCTTAAGCTAGAAGCATCAAATTTTGTACGTAGGTGCAAAGTGGTGATCTCTTTAAAGTTCAACTACTAAAAAATTTTATAAGTTATTTAAGGGGGGTCTCCCCATGTAGGGGAGTGACCCCCCAAAAAAAAAATGTCATTGAAGGTAGCCGATATGGGTATCAAATGAAAGCTCTTGATGAGAACTTTTCAAAACAGGTCTTTGTTTGGCAAAGTTTGCTTCGAGGGGCGCACAGGGAGAGGAAATACACGAAAAATTTGTGTCCCCCCCCCCCTCGCGATTGGACACCTTTCATCCGAAAAATCTGAAACAAATCAAGAATGTAGGCCTTGGGGAGTACAACAACAGCAAATACGTGAGAAGTCGCAATTCACTCAACTTTGTTAGTAATAGTATGATTTATCGATTTTATATTTTCTTGAATAAAATCTTAACGGTACCCTTAAATTCTATGAAATTCAGTACACAGATGATTATTTATAAGATTGATCTATCCTGAAAGGTTCATAAAGATTGAATCATATTTAGTGAAGTTATAGCGGTTTGAATTTTTCTGTATTACTATGGAACAATATGCGCTGCATTTATTACTATGGCAACATATGGGTATGGAACAACATGCGCTTTTTACCGACTCTGATACTACAGTTTTACTAGGATTTTCATGGGAGCATTTAAAAACAGTTGTTTAACTGTCAGTTTTTGCTTCAGTGCGGGCACAGGGGGGAAAACATGAAAAATATGTTTCCTCCCTCGCGAATGGACATCTGAAATAATTATCAAGGGAGATATTAATGAGTATAACAATAACAAAACCTCAGATCTCGAAATTCGTTCAACTTTGTTAATAAAAGTATGATCTTCGTATTTCATATTTTCTCCAATAAAATCGTCTTTGACATGTTTATTGATTTGATTCGATCTGGTGACTGCGTTTTGTAAATTGAATACAAAACCCTTCTGACATGAGCGTAGGTCTGTTTACCCAACTCGTTTATATTTTTATTTCTGAGTAAAAAGTTTTGCTTTGTTTTGAATTTGTTTTTGTGTTTTTTTTTACTCTTCGATAATTTACTCTCTCTCTCTCTTCTTCCATTTTTGCGAATTTCCTTAGTTAAATACTTTACTTTATTTGTTTTACTATTCACATTCCTTTTTTTTTCATACAAATTTTCCTTGTTTTTCGCTAATATTATTGAATTTAAATTATACTGAGATAAAATTATTAAAATTAAATACATTTATCTATTGGATATTTTTGTGTGTCTGATGTGTATGTTTAAAAAGGGTGATTGGAATTTTTGGGTGGATAGAATGAGAAAATCATGTAGGTATAGGTATGGAGAATAACTTTGCGAATGTAAAAAAGAAACGAGGTTTTGTATGATTATACGCGCTCATCATTAAAAGGAAATTGCGAATTTAATTTTATCTTTTCATTTATACCGATTTATATCTAATGAGACGTTATGATAGAATACAAAATTTATTTTTACTAGAATTTAGATATTGGTTTGGATTGATTTACGAATTTGAGAAGATGTAGATATTGTATCATCCCTAAAATTTAACGTTAAAATTTGGTATGATAACTAATTGCAATATATATCTTCATTGAAGTACCAATTTATTATCGATTTTGAATTTCTTTACAGAAATTCAAACAAGCGGGAGAAATTTCACATCAAAAGAAAAAATTTAAGCAAATGTGCACTGATAATTAGAGCAGGGGTTGATTTAGATCATTTCTGATATTGAGTCAGTTTGTTTGCTTAGAAATAAACAAAAATGGAACTAAGTATTACAATTTTCAATTCAATTCACTGAATCGGTGTTAAAAAGGTTGAATACTAAAAAAAATTACCATTTTAACATGCTTTAAGAGCAATGTTAATTTAATTCCAATAAATGCAATTTTGATTTAATTCCAATACATTGGAGAGACTTTTTAGTAGCAGGATTAAGGATGCAAAACAGATGAAGTGCTGAACACTTATTGATTAAGTTTTTCCTAGATATTTATAAGGTTGAAGCAAGGAATATGTTAATATTCCGTAAGTACCCCGATATTTTTCTCAGAAGTACAAAAGGAAGAAAGAGAGAAATAAATAAAATTTGTAATTATAATTCAATGGAGGTATTTTTAACAAATTTTCATTTAACGAAAAAGTTCGCCAGTCTAACTTTTAAACTTCAACTCAAAAGTTAAGCTATGGCATCTCATAGCCAGACCAAGGATTCACAAGAAGGTGAAACTGTCGGGTGCAGATTTTATAGTATCACATTTAACCATACTATGACTCAAAATCCGTAATTGTAAAAAAACTCCTAAAATCACAACATGCAATACTTGCTGACTCAATCTTGAAGGACTGTCCGTAGAAGCATTGGTGGGCTCTGTAACATTGTTGGCCTTCTTAGAGTTCAGTGATAACCATGAAAATCTGATCAGTTACAGTAACGGGATGATCTAAATCTATTGAACATGATTTGCAAATTGAGCTCGTTGGCAGAGTATGTAATTTCATTGAGTATGTCAAACCCCAAACAATTTATTTCACTGCTTCTTCGTCATCAGGTAAAAATAAGACCTGAATTGAAATATAAATGAAGCTGCAATGTAATTTTGACTTAAGACTGTATTTTGATTTTTTTTAAATACTTCCTTTCCCTGCCACTCTTTCCAGCACTCTTCCTTCGTCGCACAAATTTTCAGTCATGCACTCAGTAACGCGATCGGAAAAAAGATGATGAAAAAATTTCCTCGCACACCTTATGAGTTACAACGATAAAAAACTTGGCTTACGGAATCTCTAGAAAATTTTAAACGGTTTTCTTCGTGCCGATTTTCGCGTTTTGCATATAACACGGAAGAAGCCAGGTTATCGCATCAAGATGGAGGCGACATTCGTCGGCAACCACACTCTCTTCACTTTAGCCAACCTTGTACGTACGTCGAGGAACATCAAAACGTCACAGCTTTTGCGCCGCTGTAAACATACACCACTGCGCTCCTATCTTTTCGATGCAAGCCTCGAATTAGGTTGCATATGGTATTTTTTTATATGTGTGCGTGCGCACAATTAACGAGTATAAACGAACATTCTGGACGAATAAACCGAATTGCTTCTTGGTGGTTGTTTGTGTTGTTAACTAATATTATTTCATATGGTTTTATTGATAAATTCGAATTCATTTTCAACGTAAAGAAACAATAATGAATGATGCGTGATACTATATCGCAGTTTTTCTTTGATAGCACGTTGATTTGAAACAAAATTGGTATGCAAGGTGTTTGTTAGTTCTTGATTATTTTAAAGAAGACATTAGATATTTAGAAAAAATTTCTAAACTGAATAACCATGAGTGTCTACTTGTCGCCGCCTATAGCAATATCCGTTTAATCGAAGTGTCTTCACTTTTCTAGTAAGAATTCCAATTTTCTTGATCACCATGCTGTAGGGGTGAAGAGATAGGAAGGTTGTGGAGCAGTTTAATAGGGTAACTGCTCGATTACTACACAGTTGCCGCTGTCCAACATATGGTGGTGCGTATCAGCACTGCAACCCAATATCTAGTCAATTCCTGTAGACTTAGCGTAGTTTACTACACCTCTAAGTCTTCTGCTGGGTGCCGATAAAACCGTGTTGTACGAAGGTATGATGTTACAACAACGATATCATGGCATCGCGTACCTTGTATTTGATTGCGCTTTGGCTTGTGAATTGTTAAAAGAGACGCTTGCACATTTACAGGGATTCCTAAGCAAGCTTGCTAGGTAGGTTACGTTTTTTTCAAGCCACAGACTGGCTGTATATGCTGTGATGCTGAATGTTTCACTTGATTATCACAAAAAGACCTAGTTCTTTCATCAATCGGACTACGAAACTAAATCGCCCAAACAAAAATTATAAACGCCCACGTAAATTTTAACATATGAATAGCATTTAAATAGCCTAAGCATCCAATTACAACAATACTAAGCTGTTAAAAAGAGAAAAAGTGTACCGAACAGAAGCACTGTCTAGTGATTTCGAGCCATCTTCTCCAAGGTATGATCCCAAACGGCTAGTTCCCAAGAGAGAGAGAGAGAGAGAATAGTGCAGATGTGTGATATGTGCTATGTACATATGTGCGATGTAACGAATATAAAAAGAGCAACAAAGGCGTGGTGAGCAACCGCTATTCGAGTATTTGTTTTTAGGGCTTTGTAAAAATGTCTCTCTTTGTCTTTCGATTTTTATAAAAATTTAAGGAAAACTGTTTAATTTAAATATGTTCAACTGACCGAGCATTCGGGAAAAAAATTTAAGTTGGAACAAAATAGCGGCTCTTAGGTGCTTATGAAATAAACTCTACATTTTTTGCATAAATTTGAACGATTTATTATTCAAGTATTGGATGAATAATTCAGGTCATAGATTCACGCTATCAGAAAACTTGTGTTTTGAATTCTAAGCTGGTCACAAAGCCCTTCTGGTAGAAACACTCTCCTGCTTACTCAACTTGTTTTTTCATAGACTAAGGAACAGAATCTTGCTCCTTGTGTATAATATGCAAAAGGATTGAAAACAAAACTGATATTGTATATTATCAACGTTTACATATACAATATAATTACAGGTTGGTTGAAAAATGCTACACCTGCTACCAGCACAGGATTCAAAATTTATACGCCATTTTAATCTTCCATCTTCTATATGAGCACACAAAAAAGTCTATTTCTATTTGTCAATTCATTTTTTAGGTCTTTGTAAAAAATTTTTTTACAAAGACCTACTAGTTTCGCGACCTGTCTGTCCGTCCGTCTGTCCGTCTGTCCATCTGTCCGTCTGTCCGTGCGTCACAGCTGATTTCCTCAGAAACTATAGAAGCTAGAATGCTCAAACTTTGTGAAAAGGTCAGAAGTGATGGTCTCTCAAAAGTTAAGGCCTTGACAAAAATTTAAAAAATGTTTAAGGGGGGTCCCCCCTATAAACGAATTGGTAGTCGAGTGAGGTATCAAATGAAAGGTCTTGATTAGAACTTTTAGAATCTGAAATAAAAAAATCATTTGATGAACTAGGGGGTCCATGGGAAGGCAAAATGTACCCAAAATATATATATATATATATATCAGAAAAATCACTTAAGCTAGATTAAAATGGCGGGTGCACTGTGCTTATGAAAGAAACTGTGCATCTTTTGTTTAAATTTGAACGATTTCATATCTAAGTATTGGATGAATAATTCAAGTTATCGATTCACGCCATTAGAAAACTTGCTTCCAACCCTAGCATGTTTACAAAGACCTTCTGGTAGGAGCACTCTCCTGCTTACTTAACTTGTTGTTTACAAGCTATTTGAAGTTGACGTGCCAGTGAGTTTTTAAATAATGTATACAACTGAATATCGTGCAATAAAATTTTTTTTTTGAAAGGTTTATCAGGAACAAAAATTCATATAAAAATGTTGAAAGTTTAAAAAAAATCTGTTCCTTCATTTCCCACCATGCATCGATGAGTTTTAGAGTTTAAACGTGGCCGTACAAGCGTTAGAGATGAATCACGTAGTGACGTCCAAAAAGTGCAACAACACAAGAAACCATTGAGCAAGTCTATGATATTAGTTAGAAAGATCCAAATGCGACTAAGGGTAAAATTGCTGATACTATAGACATCTAGGGAAAACAACTATTCTATATTTTACACGAAAAATTAAGCATGAAAAAGCTATGTATTTGGAAAGGTAGCATCTCATTCGTTTAAAATTCAATAAAAATGGAATCGAAAACAAATTTGGAAGCTTGATTTGGAGCGTTTTAAGCAAAACGAACCCGATTTTGTGCATCGTGTTTTAACTGTGGATGAGACTTGGATTTTCCATCATACGAGTAGTCTTGCACTGAAATAAGAACGTTTGAAGTGGACTGAAGCTGGTTGTTCAGCTTGAAAATAGGTCGAGTGAGAACAATCGGTGAAACAGGTTATAGGATCAGCTTTTCGGATTCAAAAGGGGCTTTGTTGATTGATTATCTTGACAAAGGTATTAATATGAATTGCACATATTATTAAAACCTTCTGGAATAGTTGGTTGAAAAAGTTCACAGAAGAAAAAAATCATTTTTCATCAAGGCAATGCACGTCCTCGAACGAAGTCTTTGACGATGGCTCAATTGAAAGAATTAAAGAATGGATTGCTTGAACATCCACCGTATTTACCGTATTTCCTCCAACTATTGCCACTTCAGGAATTTGAAACCAACTAAAGTGATGTTGCAACAGTGGAACAGTATTTTGCAAAGCTTCCGGAAAATCATGACAAGGATAGTAAAAAATTATTAAAGGATCATTAGAATAAGTATGGTCAAGTTGAGGGAGATCGTATTGAATTAAAAAAAACCAAATTTCTTTAAGAAATATAAATTCTTTCATTTTCACTATCCAAACTTTCCAACCAACTTGTATTTTTAATAAAATTAAATTGCCTTCTATTTGGTTTCCTCCTGATCCCTTTGAAGAGCATCAAAAGTACATTGATGATTGAATACCTTAAACTTCTGTTCCACAAGCGTAAACGGCTCTGATTTGAATATAACCCAACCAAAAACATAAATGTAAAAATGGCATCCAAGTTCATTATCATGATATAGTTTAGTTGCCGACTCACCGACAAAAGAATTGAAATTTAAATGCGTGCCAATTTCTGTAGATAATCTTTAAATTTTCAAGTAAATGTAAAGCACAATACTCGATTTTTCCTGCTGCAACAATCTTTGTTTTTAAAAAAAGATGACCTTTCAAATTTGAGTTGTTGAATTATTTGGACAAAGCAAATAATTTATGACTTATCGAACCTCCACATTTGACCTGACTAGCCGTTTATCAGCAAATCACATATTTAGAAGAATTTAACCTAAGAATATATATATATATATATATATATATATATATATATATATATATAAATATATATATATATATATATATATATATATATATATATAAATAATATATATATATATATATATATATATATATATATAAATATATATATATATATATATATATATATATATATATATATATATATATATATATATATAAATAATATAAATATATATATATATATATATATATATATATATTTATATATATATATATATATATATATATATATATATATATATATATATATATATATATATATATATATATATGTATATATATATTGTTTTCACAACAATTAAGAACATCAACAATTTACTCGAAATCACGAGAACCCACCAAGCATCAACATCTGCTCCATTCATTTGCAGTTGCTCGAATGTTCCCGCGAATTCGCCAATGTACGAGAACTGGGTTGAATGATTAGATACCCTATATAAAGGCGAGCTGAATGAATGGGGGGATCATTCATTCAACCGCGAGAGTAAACACGGCGATAGTGTGTGGAGTGTGAATAGCGATCAAGTAATAGTGAAGTAATTTTAAAAGACAATTGCGATAGGAATTTTTGAACAAGTGGAAGTTTTAATTTTGAAAGTGAAAATTAAAATTGTGAAATAATTAATAAGTGATTGTGCATTTTTTTTTTTGTAATTAAATAAACTCTTTTAACTTAAATTAAAAGACATTGCGTTTTCACTTTCCCGGAACATTAAAATTATTGGCCGCGAACCAAAAACACGCAACAATGGCGTCAAGAAGTGAGAAAAAAATTCTAAAAGTGAAAAACGTTTAAACCCAAAAAAAAAGAAAAACGCACAATAGTGAAATCTAACGTGGAAACTGGTGGAAAAATAAATAAAAGCCGAAATAATAAGAATAAATAATAACCACGAAGCTAACATTTCAAATTAAATGAATTTACCATGGCGGAGCTTAAGGGAGACGGAGAAACGCCAAAATAAAAGGCGTCAGAAGATGCACTGATGCAAATGATAAAGCTGATGTCATCCAGTCTGACTGCGAAGCTAGATGAACAATCAGCGAAGCTAAATGAACAGTCATCCAGTTTAACTGCAAAGCTAAATGAACAATCAGCGAAGCTGGACCAACAAGCGATCGAAAACAAGGCGTTATTGAACCTTCTGTCAGTCCATGGGCCGCGCCTGTAGTTCTAGTAAAGAAAAAGGATGGTAGCACTCGTTTTTGTGTCGACTATAGGCAGCTTAACGACGTCACTAAGAAAGATAGTTACCCGCTCCCACGCATCGATGACATCATGGACTCTTTAGCCGACGCAAAATGGTTTTCTACACTCGATCTCAAGAGTGGCTACTGGCAGGTAGAAATCGACAAGAAGGACCGAGAGAAGACCGCATTTTCAGTTAGGACCGGATTGTGGCAATTTGTGGTGATGCTGTGTGGGCTTTGCAATGCTCCAGCCACTTTCAAACGCTTGATGGAATACGTGCTACGTGGTCTAACCTGGAAAACCTGCTTAGTGTACCTAGATGACATCATCGTCATCGGGAGAACGTTCGAAGAGCATGTGCGGAACTTAGAAGAGGTTTTCTCCCGATTGCGGCTGGCAAATTTGAAACTTAGTCCCGACAAGTGTACCCTTTTCGCAGCTGAAGTAAAATACCTGGGACACGTCGTATCAGCAGAAAGGGTCAAAACAGACCCTGAGAAAATTGAAGCCGTGAAAAGCTGGCCAACACCAAACAACAAGCGCCAACTACGAAGTTTTCTGGGTCTGGCAACCTACTATCTAAGATTCGTCAAAGACTCTGCCAAAATAGCTAAGTCTCTCCATCAGCTTACCGAGAAAAATCGTCCGTATGTCTGGAATGAACAATGCCAGACAGCCTTTGAGACCCTGAAGGAAAAGCTGTGTGAATCACCCGTGCTGGCATATCCGAAGCCCGGAAAAATGTTTGTAGTTGACACCGATGCAAGCAACGGCGGTATTGGAGCTGTACTCTCCCAGCAGATCAATGGCGAAGAAAGAGTCCTCTCTCATTACAGTCGAGTTCTCTCAAAAAGTGAGAGGAACTACTGCGTGACCAGGAAGGAGCTATTGGCTATAATAGAGGCCACCAAGCAGTTCCACAAGTATCTATATGGCCAGAAATTTGTTTTTCGATTTGACCATGCATCACGGAGATGGTTGCTCAACTTCAAAAATCCCGAGGGACAAGTTGCGAGATGGATCGAAAGATTGCAGTCATACGACTACGAAATTGTTCATCGGAAGGGCGAAGTTCATGGAAATGCTGACGCCCTATCCCGCCGTTCGTGTCCAGCTAACTGCAAGCATTGCCGACGGATTGAGGAAAAGGAACCGCTCGTTGATCTGCGATTGATAACGGCGGAATTCGATGAAGGTTGGTCATCAGAGGAGATTCGAAACGCCCAGTTAGCCGATGAAGACATCGGACCATTGCTCGTATGGAAGGAGACGACTGGGCGACCTGAGTGGAAGGACGTTTCAACGCATGGCGCAACCCTGAAGAGCTATTGGGCACAATGGAACTCCCTCCAGGTGGAGGGTGGCGTACTCAAGCGGAAATGGGAAACGGCGGATGGTAGCTCCTATAGAATGCAAACTATACTACCCAAAAGCCGAATCCATGATGTGATTAAAGAAATGCATGAAGGATCCTCGGGAGGCCACCTTGGTGTTGTGGGAAAGATTCTACTGGCTCCACGCTTGAGAAGACGTAGAGGACTGCTGCCGCAGATGCACAATTTGCGCTTCCGTCAAAGGCCCAAAGCGACGACTGAGAAGACAAATGCAAACTTATAACGTGGGAGTACCGTCCGAAAGGATTGCTGTTGACATCGCAGGTCCCTTTCCTGAATCTGAATGGGGAAATCGATACACGCTGGTTGTAGCCGATTATTTCAGCAAGTGGCCCGAGGTCTACCCCGTTCCCAACCAGAAGCAACTACTGTAGCTGAAAAGCTAGTGTTAAATTGGGTCAGTAGGTACGGTGTACCTTGCGAACTACATTCGGATCAAGGCTGAAACTTTGAGTCACTAGTTTTTAGTGAAATGTGCGAGCTGCTGGGAATACGGAAAACGAGGACAACACCACTGCATTCCCAATCCGATGGAATGGTCGCACGTTTCAACGGCATGCTCAATAAACACCTGGCCAAAATGGTTGACGAGAACCAAAGGGTCTGGGACCGACTTATCCCACTATTTTTAATGGCGTACAGAGCTGCCGAACATGCATCGACGGGCCAAGCCCCAGCCAAAGTCATTTTTGGAAAGAGTATTCGTCTGCCAGTTCTTCAAAGTTCGGAACACCCCCTGAGAAACCCCAAACGATCTCGGAGTACACAAGTGATCTAAGACAACGGTTGAACCAGATACATCGGACAGTGCAAAAACGCCTCGAACCGGCTACTGACCGCATGAAGACCAGGTATGATCTAAAGGCTAATTCTACTGGCTTCCAGCAAGATGACTTGGTGTGGCTTTATAACCCGCAACGGCGAAAGGGCAGGTCTCCAAAGTTGCAACATAATTGGGAGGGACCATACCGAGTTACAAAGCGAATCAACGACGTCGTATACCGAATACAGGAATATCGTAAGCCGAGAGCTAAAATGAAAATCGTGCATCTGGACCGTCTTGCCCCATATTACACCCAGGGAGAATTGACTACAAATAGCGACGCATCTTTTCGGGGCGAAAAGAACTGAGGTGGGGGCAGTGTTACATGTACAAATAATTCTGCGAGCTACTGTCGCAATTGTTTTCACAACAATTAAGAACATCAACAATATACTCGAAATCACGAGAACCCACCAAGCATCAACATCTGAAAGTGAGTCACTGCTCCATTCATTTGCAGTTGCTCGAATGTTCCCGCGAATCCGCCAATGTACGAGAAATGGGTTGAATGATTAGATACCCTATATAAAGGCGAGCTGAATGAATGGGGGGGAATATATATATATATAATATAGATAATGAGAATTTAGAGAATTTAGAACAGAAAATTTTTTGATGGCTAATTGAGAAGTATCGATGTAACTCTAGCGAGCAGCAGCATAAACAAGCATACAAAGTAATGAATAGCCTGAAACGTGGTTATTAGCCCAAAACCACCCTGTGTACTGACGACATCGGCAATATCATCGCTGATGAAACCAAGATTAAGGAATGATGGGCATCATATTTTAACGATCTCCTTACTCCTCCGTACAGTTCCGGAAAATTGGAGCTTACATATGTTTCCGGAGAGCTTCCATTGGCCCCACCAACTCGCGATGAAGTTTGTTCTACCATTGAAGCTGAAAAGAATAATAAAGCTGCGGACATCGATGGGATTCCAGTGCAGTTCATCAAATATGGTGGCAGTAGTGTCCCGAAAGCTAATCACAAAGTCAACCAGCACATTTGACAGCAAGAACATATGCCAAAAGAGTGGCGTGAATCAATCATAATCCGTATCCACCAAAAAAGGTGAACAACTACAGCGCGAAAACTATCAAGGCACATTACTACATTGTACGGCGTATAAAATATGTCCAAAAATCTTAGAAAATAAACTCGTATCATATGCCAACAGCATTATTGGGGAGTATCAAGGTGGTTTTAGAGCAGGTAGATCGGCAAGTGACCAATTGCTCACTGGCAAGCAGGTACTTGAAAAATACTGGGAGTTCAAGATAGCCATACACCAGATTTTCGTTGAATTTAAGCCAGCATAAGACAGTGTTGATCTTAACGTACTGTATCAAATAATGCTTTGCTTTGTCATCCCAGCCAAATTAGTCTATCCCACCGAAATGACAATGACGTCGGTGACCTCCCAAGTCCGAATAAATGACCAACTCAACGATGCTTTTGACACAAATATTAAACCAAAGCAGGGAGATGGGCTGGCCCCATTCATATTCAATTTGGCTATGGTGTACGTCAAAAGGAAGCTATCTATCGACACTCGAGGTAGATTACTATACAATTCGAGTCAAGTAGTAGCCAATGCGGACAAAATCAACATTTTGTCATGGTCCTGAAATTCGACAGCAAGGCCAAACTAGTAGGGCTACAAACCAATAAAAATTAAACAAAGTTCAGAAGTATCAACAATAACTTTGTGCATTTAATCGCCAGAATAACGAGAACTAGTAATAAAAGAGGTGTAATATGCCAAAGACTACAGCTCACAAATAAAATGTTTAATTCAGTTTTGACAAGCTTGAAGACCAGCTGCATACACAGAAAAACAAAGCGCCAAGTATACAAATCTATGATAACCCCTGTATTATGCTACGCGTGTGAAACTTGGGCCCTAACCCAGACACCCGCAAAAATATTGAACGGCTTTGAGAGATGAGTTCTGAGGCCAATCATCTAAGTGAGGCTGGACAGGGACCAATGGCAAAGTCTATACAATCATGAGATGTATAAAATTTTTGATAAACCGAAGGACATAACGATTGTAAGACTGCGGAAGCTGCAATGAACCGGACACTTAAATCGTATGGATGAACATTGGATACACTTATGGATGAACAACGGTATTTGTTGGGAGAACTGAAGGCTGGAGGCCAGTGGGGAAACCGAGAAAACGCTGGCCTAACTCGGTCGACGAGGACAATTCATCGCTGCTCCGGTTTCAAAATTGGAGGATGCGGTCAATGGATTAGGACAGTTGTAGGCGCTATTTACAGGAAGCGAAGGTCCAAGGGGGTTGTAGTGCCACGATGAAGAAGAATGTTGCGCTACACCCACAGCAAATTTGAATACCTCATATATTTCTGTGTTTTATTAATGGATCAAATTGTTATATTATTAATTGAAATCTCTGCAATAGGTAAATTTTACTCGAAACATTTATCTAAAAACCACAAACTGCAGTGCAAAACCTATAGTGACATATCATAACTTTGTATGCCGTACGAAATATATTCAACGATTTAAGGAAGTACAGTTAAAAATTGTTGTTTGGGAGTATCGATGTAGCTTTAGAGCAGATACATAGACAACAGACCAATTTTTAACAATCAAGGTTCTTGAGAAATCCTTAGAGCTCAACATAGATGAACATAAAATTTTCGTTGACTTTAAGCATAGATACGACTGCATTGATTGTAATGCACTTTAACATAATATGTTTTGTTTGGTATTCCACCCAATAAGTCCGGCTTACCAAAGTGACAATGACATCGCCAGCCTCTCAAGTCCGCATCAATAACAAACTCACCAATGCCTCTAATATAACATCGAATTAAAGCAGGGAGCTGGGCTGGCTATTCAATTTGGCTCTAAAATATCGCATAAGAAAGCTAAGTATCAATGCAAGAGGTACATTATTATCTGTATGTAGTAACCTAACTGGATGATATCAACATTTTGTCAAGGTTATTAACAACCACCAAAGCACTTTGTCTGAAACTTGACAGCAAAGCAAAACAAGTAAGACTAAAAATCAATGAGAATAAAACGAACCTCATAAAGCAGTCAGGGCGAAATACCTCAAATACCCAAGTTGCGAATAATGTATTGAAAATATGAGCAAATTTGTGTATCTAGTCACCAGAATAATGAGAGCCGATAACAAAAGAAATGAAGTTTTATTCAGTTTTGACGATCTTGAAGACCAGCTTCATACACAGAAAAACAAAGCTCCAAGTATACAAATCTGTGATGAGACCGGTGCTATATTATCGATGTGAAAAATTTCCTATAACACAAGAATACGCAAGCATATTGAACGCCTTCATGAGACGAGTCCTGAGGCGAATAATTGGAGCAAAGCTAGGTGAGGGACAATGTCAAATTCGATGCAATCATGAGCTTTGTGAAATTTTCGACAAGTTGAAGGTCTGATAAACTGCGGAAGCTGCAATAAGTTTGCTGTTCGAAGCGAATGGATGAACAACAGATACCCAGAAAGGTATTCGTTGGGAGAACTGAAGGGTGGTGTCCAGTGGGGAAAACGTTAGATGGACTAGGTCCATGAAGATAGTTTATCCTGCTCAGACTTTGAAATTGGAGGACGCAAGTGATGAACCGAGACAGTTTGATGCGCTTTTTGCAGGAAACTAAGGCCAAGATGGGCTGTAGTGCTACAAAGGCAATGAAAAAGGCTTGCAAATGATTTTGCGCATATTTTAGAAGCCCGCCCTCGTATTTAAAGAATACTATTGAGATTGGAGTTTGTGCAATGGACTGGATTTTGAGAGATACTTATAGCTACAACAATTATAATGAATATCATCAACCTTTTGAGAGAAGCAAAAAGTATTGGCTGCCTGAAAGTTACAGTAAAAACAAAAATTTTATAAGGTTCTTTAAATATACTACCCTAAATAGGGGCGTAATCCTGAACTTCATATTATTCCAAAGAATAAGGGTAATTATCCTTTAAATCAATTAAGTTTGATATTCATCTTATCAAATCCCGATTAATATATCTTGCCAGTTTGAAAAACCCCAATTACAATAAGAATGATATTCAAATAGATTTTAAGAGATCACGAACTTTTTTTTTTAAAGTAATAATTACCTAATATTGATCTGAGTAACCAATTAATCTACCAACTGAATAATTCTTGAGTTTATTCATTAATAGCTTGAGATGCGTGTATCTGTTGAAAATCATTTTTTCCGCTCAACTTTTTTTAATATTGGAATCTGTGCATACTAGGGAGTATGTACAGGGTTTTCCAATAAGATGCGTTATTTTGATATTAAAAGAAAAATTCCGTTTTCCATTACAAATGATCGGGTGTTTATTTCATTATAAAGAGGAAGATATGCCGTTAATAGTAACAAATAACATCAGGCAAATGATCACCACGACTACGCTTACAGGACCATATCCTTTTCATGAAATTTTCCATAACCAAATCGCAAAGTGGCTGCCCTATGTCCTCGATAGCCTCACGAATTCCATATTTGAAGTCTTAAATTGACGCTGGGCTGTTGGCGTAGATCTTTTCTTTCACGTAGTCTCAAAGGAAGAAGTCGCAAGGTGTTAAATCACAAGATATCGGTGGCCAATTGTGATCATCTTTTCGACAGATAATACGGTCCGGAAACTTTTCCCGTAAAAAATCAATGGTTTCGTTACTTGTGTGGCACGTAGTGCCGTCTTGTTGAAAGTAAACGCTGTCCAGATCAATACCATCCAATTCCGGCCATAAAAAATCATTAATCATCTCTCGATAGCGCAACCCATTCATCGTAACTGTTGCTCCAGCCTCATTTTCGAAAAAGTAAGGTCCAATGACTCCGCTGGACCATAAACCGCACCAAACAGTCACACGTTGAGGATAAAGAGGCTTTTCAACGATAACTCTTGGGTTTTGCGAGCCCCAGGGGCGACAATTTTGTTTTTTGACAAAGCCACCGAGGTTGAAATGGGCCTCATCATTCGAGATGATTTTCGATGGAATTCCCGATCATTTTCATGCATTTCAAGGACCCAATCAGCAAAAACACGACGTTATTGATGATTGACCGGCTTGAGCTCTTGTGTCAACTGAGATTTATAAGCCTTAAGATCCAAATCTTTATGCAAAACACGGTGTAATGACGCTTGGCTGTTCTTGAGTGAGGTGCACGGGTTTTATTTTTTATATCACTATGTTCTCCCAACAGCTCGAATTTTTCCACCAATTTCTGTATTGCGGTCCGACAAAAGGCTTCACGATGACCCAAAAATGTTCGAGTTTTACGTATCGTCTCTGCCAAATTTTCACCATTTTTATAGTGAATTTTAATGATTTCAATGGGTTGTTCAGCGTGTATTGTTCCAGTTTTAATAATGGCGTAGTTTCTACTTGTCAAATGTCAAAAACAGCTTCAAAAGTGCATCTACCGAAATAGCGGTCTATTCAAATAACACCTCTTATGGAAAACCCTTTATTTTGGAAGCAAGCTTTTATTTGTGGGCGTGGAACGTATTTTTTCAAATACTTTGGCTGATGGTTTTTTTCTCTATCACAACAAAAAATCTCGTTAGCAATTCAAGGATTACCTAGAACTTAATTCAGAACGAACGTTTCCAATGATTTTAAACTCTTGCTCGTCAATAGTTTTGCAATCATAATCGTAATTTATTCGTTCAGAAGTAAAGGGTTTAAAGTCTTCTCATGAGTAGTTTTAAAGGGTCAAAATTTTTGTAATTCAATTAAAGTATTTAGCAGAATTCAGAACCTTCCTTCGTTTTCATAATATCATATTGCAATATAAGAACATGATGTGTTTATCAAAAAAACAATTCAAATTTAAACTTTCATCTGGCTAAAAGTAAATGTTAGTTTTTCTTTCGCTGAGATTTCCAATGAAGGGTTAAAATAATCCCTTCAGGAGTTGCATTGACTACAAGCTGAGTGAAGCGCATTATATCGATTGCAAAATCGCTTGGGTGGCACGAGCGAATCAACCTCGTATCGCGAGCATGCTAGCTTGCTCATTTACAATCTGAGTCAATAATTTTTTGACCGATGTTGAGGTTTTTTGTTTTGTTTTTAACTGAATCTCTCTCAGCATTCTTCTTAGCTACAATCTTACCGTCTTAAGGTCGCAAGACGAAGCCTTTGCAATGTGCCTTGAAATTTTCTTCTATTGGTATTTTGACGAAGATCGCCGTTGGATCAGTAAATCTTTCATACTTGAAAATACTCATTGTACACTGATCAATACATTCTTTTGGAAAAAAATTACTTACTCTATCGACAAATTGATTTGGGTGAAGGTCATTTTATTATTAGATTATTATATTAAATTTTTGTATTTTCAAATTGAATATTACTCAAGTTAAATTTTAATGGAGCGAAGTCTTCGACTGGATATAGTTAAGCAAGGCATCATAAATGCTATTCAGCCAATTTGATTCGTTTATAAAAGTTTTTGATTGAATCAAAGACAGCACTTGATTTAATCTTCTTGTATTGATCGCCATTCATGACGCTTTCAATTGAATTCAGCTGAAAATTTTGGCACCAAATTTGATAATTAAATACAGATAAATTGACAAAAACAAATTTTTAACTTGAGTTTATTAATCTTATACAACCATAAGTGCTCTATTTCACTCATATGAAAAACCAAAAACGCTTCGTGTGACTGCATTATACTCGTAATTGAATGGGTGGAAGAAGTCTCGTTATTTATTCAACATTTATCGATGTAATGGCCAATTCATCAACTATCAGGATGATTTTGCGCGCTGTAGTTGTTTGAGTGGCGGTGTTGCCTTTTTGAAGTGATTGATTAATAAAACTAAGCCGAAAATGGAAGGTACCTGACATTGTAGAGAAAAATATCAAGTGATACATATACTCTATTATACCAAAAAGCTCACACAAATACGCATAGTTACTTGACATAAATACAAGAATCGAGAACACTATTACATAGGCAGCTTAAAATTCTCCAACATAAAGAGTTGGTTCTTAACTCCGGCTGTCAGTGTTGACGGACTTATTTAGACTTTTCTCAGTGCAGGACGAACATGGCATTCCTGAATCTAACTGGTATGGGATTGATCAACTATCGTCTTTTCAAAGTTTTCTTTAAATTTGTCAAGACCAATAGAATGAATTCCAGCAGCTCTAATCCTTGAAGTGTGGTGTTACGTGGAGCTGGTGCAATTCAGCACTTTTGCTCCATTTATATCTGTGAGAAATATGCCGATAAAGCGCCCTTTGATGTCCATTTTTAAGTTTAGTTTTAACCGAATTGATGTTCATCAATGATGCACAGTTTTTGATTAAAGATCGTCTGAAGTTTAATCTTTAAAATAGTATATAATAATATAAGTCACGGAATCACTATTACATGAAATATGCAGTTCACGTCATCTATTATGCTGTTCGCGTCATCTATTATCGAACAATCCAATATCTTTTCTAGGGGCGATCATAAAAAGTAATATGAAACAAGTTGAAGTAGCAGGAGAGTGCTTCTGTCCGAAGGATTTTGTAAAACAATTAGTAAATCAAACAATATACTCTGCATATCAAAACTTGACTAATATACAGATTGCATGGATTGAGTTCGAAAAATTAAATCCTGGTTATTATATTTTTTAATTCGCCGCCATTTTTTTTCAAGTGTTTTGACCCCACCGCTTAATTAGTCATGATAACCTATCAATATAACAACCCATTTCTAAAATTTTTATCAAAATTTCTACATACTTGTATTGGTAGTGTCTAGGCCCGTTGCAAACGCGTATCTCCCTCGTAATTGTTAAATATTCAATCGGCTGTAAATTAGCTGTTTATTGTGTTACGTTGGCACAATTAATGGCCCCTCTATTTTCAAACTTTTAAATACCCCGACGCTGAACTTCGCTTATCCGATGCAAAAACCCACATCATCTCAACGCGGCAGACGCAATCCAGCGCACGTTGATGAAATAACGCGGCTGATGTAATCAAGCGGCTGAAGTTGAAATAACTTGGAGACGCGTTGATGAAAATGACGCGGAGGAGGCAGTTCAGTTTGAGAGCGGATCGGAAAAAGTCGTGGTGAACGGACGTATAATTTTATGGCGTATCCCCTTTGTAGAAAAAACAAGTTGGGTAAACAGACCTACGCTCATGTCAGAAGGGTATTGTATTCAATTTACAAAATGCAGTCACCAGATCGAATCAAATCAAGAAACATGTCAAAGACGATTTTATTGGAGAAAATATGAAATGCGAAGATCATACTATTTTTAACAAAGTTCAATGAATTTCGACTTTTGAGGTTTTTGGTATTGTTATACTCATAAATATCTCCCTTGATAATTATTTCAGATGTCCATCCGCGACGGAGGAAACACATTTTTCATGTGTTTCCCCCCTGTGCCCCCACTGAAGCAAAAACTGACAGTTTAACAACTGTTTTGAAAAGCTCCCATGAAAACTTTCATTTCATACTCATATCGGCTACGTTTGATGAATTTTTTTTCTAGGGGCCACTCTCATGTGCTGAAATCATCGATTCATGGCCAATTTTTCGAATCCTAGAATGGTTACAAAACCCTTTTGCTGGGAGCTCTCTCCCACCTCCTTGACTTATTTCACTTATGAGCATTGATTGTAGGTACTCAGCTTCAGTCATTCATTCAATTGAATCAAGTGTTCAAAGCATGCACCTTAAACGTTGAAGTTGGGAAAAAATAACTCCAAATTATTCAATCTTCGCATTTAAAACAGCCACTATTTTGTTTTACGATTACTGACACCACTAGCTGAACTGATTCTCAAAGGTATTCACGACACCTATCATTCCTGAAATTTTCATGCAAATCCTAGCAAAACTGTAGTGTCTGAGTCGGTAAAAAGCGCATGTTGCTCCATAGCCATATGTTGCCATAGTAATAAATGCAGCGCATATTGTTCCATAGTAATACAGGAAAATTCAAACGGCTATAACTTCGCTAAATATAATTCAATCTTTATGAAACTTGCAACTTATAAATGGACATCTACGTACTGAATTGCATTGAATTTAAGAGTACAGTTAAGATTTTATTCAAGAAAACATAAAATCGATAAATCATACTATTACTAACAAAGTTGAGTGAACTGCGACTTCTCACGTATTTGTTGTTGTTGTGCGCACCAAGGCCAACATCCCTGATTTTTTTCAGATTTTTCGGATCACAGGTGTCCAATCACGAGGGGGGGACACAAATTTTTCGTGTATTTCCCCTCCCTGTGCGCCCCTCGAAGCAAATTTTGCCAAACTAACCTGTTTTGAAAAGTTCTCGTCAAGACCTTTCATTTGATACCCATATCGGCTACCTTCGATGAAATTTTTTTTTCGGGGGGTCACTCCCCTATATGGGGAGACCCCCCTTAAATACCTTATACAATTTTTTTGTGGCTAAACTTTGAAGAAATCACCACTTTACAACTACACACAAAATTTGATGCTTCTAGCTTAAGTAGTTTCCGAGAAAAACTGCTGTGACACACGGACGGACGGACGGACGGACGGACAGACGGACAGACGGACAGACGGACAGACTGGTCGCGAAACTAGTAGGGTTTTGTAAAATTATTTTATAAAACCCTAAAAAGCCCTGTGAATCTCAATTCAGAAAGTTCGTAGAAAGATAGCCTCTTTTCGTGTGTGCAACAAAGGATTTTGTGGAATTTATATTTAGTATTTCCAAGGATTGTGATATTGTGTAAATCGTCATCAAATTTGTGCATTAATTGTTCGAGACATAATTGTTCAGAATGGCGTATGCATATTTATTCAAATACTTCCTCATCGGTGACACGGGCGTTACTTCAGGCGGAATATAAATTTTCTAACGCATTTGCAATGTACAGCCTTGGACTTTCGTTTGGCTCCCTGAAACAGCTATTCGTTACTCCAATATTCTAGATTTAGTGGCTTAACTACGCATTTTGTAAGATCTGTATTCGTAAGTGTCATTTGTCTGGGCGTCGCTGACGTCTTATTGTTGGAGTAATTTTCGAAGTATCAGCAAATGCACAAACATTAACATGTCTGTTCGCTGTTAACAGTATTCGAGGAAAGCCGTCGAAGTCCTCCGACATAGACTAATCGCATATGAGGAAATTCGGCAACATATGTTACCACGGAAAAATTTGCTGCGCTTCCTTTACCAGCAATATTTCACGGACAAGCGATTTCAACCCGTCCATGATTTAACGATCGGAGTTTGGTGCTCGCATGATAATAATTGATGGAAAACAAATAAAGTTGCAAATTTGGGATACAGCAGGCCAGGAGGCATTCAGGTCAATTACCCATTCCTAATATCGGGGTGCAGAAGGAGCTCTGCTTGTGTATGATATAACCCGTAGAGAAACATTCAACCACTTGACAACATGGCTTGCAGATGCTAGGCAACATTTCAAATTCGAATATGGTCATAATACTCGAAATCTGAAACAAAAGTGAAAACACAATCTGGCATAGGTGAGCAGTATTTATAATAAATGATTTATGTTCATGTAGAGACCCTTTATAGATAAGAAAAAAGTCGTTTTTAAGATGAAACCCAATATTAAACCTTTTGAGACCAAAAATAGCGGAAATTCATTGTATAAAAATGATTCTAAATTATTTAATGTGTTGATTAAATCATTTATTCTAGTTAGTGGTATACTTACTTGAATTCACTGTAATTCGGATTCCAGTTTTAAGCTACATTTTAAAATTAAGTTTAATGCGTTTGACAAAGCATACATTTTTCGATAAAGATGCTGATGAGTGAATCTGTCGATGAGCAAATAATAGGTGGAATCTGTTTAAAAATATAGTGCCGTTTTAGTTTGTATGTAATTATCTCAGTTTAAAAATACTTTAAGACCCACTTGAATATTGTTAGAGCACTGATAAAACATTCCGAAAATAAATGTTCATTTTACAATCAAAACAGCCTAGAAAAATTGAAATAATTAAATAAGTTCAATGTGCCGGATTAAGCCCAGTTTTCATTTTGTTTGACTCAATTCAATTCAATTTCAGGAATTTATCAGAATCCATGACACACTGGTGAATATTTTAGTGTGTGTGTGTGCGTGTGTTCGACATTATGGAGTTCTTTAGAAAAAAATTCTTTCTGTCTCTCAACCCACTCCCATACGCGGTGAGCTAGCCGTGGAACCAAAAAGATCTTCTCTTCAGTCACCATCATGTGACTTTATGTGGTTCCATAGGGAAACTGGTTTTGTTTAGTCAACAACCTTTGCTGAATACCTTTTTTTTTTGCTGCGAGAGCAACTCCTCAGTTGCTATTACTACATACATCCTGTTTTTCCTGATAATGCATATTATATTTTTTTTATTTTTCCTGCGGAACACCACCACATAACAATTGTTCGATTACTGTGAAATTTTCGGAACACATACTATTGCCTTCAAAAAACTCAAAATTTAGCTTTTGGGAAATTTAATTGTCCCATTCCGATTTTATAGGCAAAAACTTTAAATTTATAAAATGTACTAATATTAACAAAGTTGATCGAATCTCGACTTCTGAGGTATTTGTTGCCCTTATGCTCCTAAAGGCTTACCCTTTGATTTCTTTCAGATTTTTCAGATCAAATGTGTCTGATCACAAGGGGGGACGCAACATCTTCGTACATTTCCCGTTTCCCTTCACCCCTTAAGCCAAACCTTGTCATTTTAAGACCTGTTTTCAAAAGTTCTGATCAAGACTTTTCATTTGATATCCATATTGCTTACATGCGATGAAATTTTTTTTCAGATGCCACTCCCCTATATGGAAAGACCCCCTCAAACACCTTAAAAGTTTTTGTGGTGAAGATTTGAAGAGGGCGCCACTTTACACCTACGTACGAAATCTTATATTTCTAGCTTATGCAGTTTGCAAGTGGTGTGACACACGGACGGACGGACAGGAAGGATGCAATTTTGTTGGGCTTTGTAAAATTATTTAGCAAAACCCTAAAATTTGCAACAATTGAAGGTTCCTCCATATAAAGAAATGATTCACTCGATGATCAATTTACTACTAAATAACGAAACAAAGGAAAAATAACAGAATATTTTTAAAACAACAATATTCGATGATTTCTAGCAAGCACTGGACAATTAGGAAAATCGTACAGAAAGCACTAAAAATTAGGCATTGACAGATATACTAGATAGATCCATCGTCACATTTCCATGCAGCCAACCAAATCAGGTTGCGAGAACCAGCTCAAAAATATTCTCGAATTAGCGAAAGACAAACGTGAACCTCGGCAGAAATCTAGCATTAATCTCATCGAAAGTTTCACTTGTGAAGAAATGCGGCTAAAACCCACGAAGAGACTTATCAGCACGAAATTTAAAAAGAATCTAGGGCACAGTAACAAAGATGAAGGAAATAGCTTCAAACTTTAAATCAAGCAATGACCGTAGGGCCTTGGCTACAAGCTAGTTATGCGGAAGCTCAATGCCCTACGCAAGCCCTGCATAATCAAGCAGAATCGACAGATAAGATAGAGCGGGCACTTTTTCTACTCATCACGTCCATGTCGATGCTGTCCGTGGTGAAAAAACAACCAAATTTCCACTATTTATGCAGCTGAAACTTGAAAAGTCAGTCCTATCATTGAAATCAGGGAAGACTCCTGGTCCAAATACCGTCCCAGCGGAGAAATTGCAGCTCATTTTACACCATTACCCTGACTTACTGTCAAGTACATTCAATGGGGGTTTTCCAGAAACGTTGAAAGTTTGCAAGGCTCCATATGACTAACAAAGGGAATGCAGCCCGGAGTCGTCGTCTGCATACCACATATTATGGATACTAGATGCGGCTGGGAATGTTTTATAGAAACTCATCTAGGGAGGGAGGATTGACTCAAGCTATATCGGATTTTATTGAGGGATCTATCCTTGGTCCAGACCTGTGGAACGTGTCTTATGACGAACTACTGAGACTGGAGATGCCAAATGAGTCGCGTTTGATCGGCTTTGTGGATGATGCTGCGGATCTAGTCACTGGACGCACCGTTAAGCAATCGCAGTTTAGGATAGGTGTGCCAATGCATCAAGTGAGGGACTAGATGACTGCTCACGGGTCCAATCTAGCACTGGAGAAAACCAAAGTGGTCATTTTGACAAGAAAGAGAATTCCTAGAGTAAAGATAATCAGTATATGAGACGAACTATTTGAATTAAAATTAGCAGTGTAGGACCAAGCATACGACAGTATTGATCGTAACGTACTGTACTAAATAATAAACAAGTTGGGTAAACAGACCTACGCTCATGTCAGAAGGGTTTTGTATTCAATTTACAAAATGCAGTCACCAGATCGAATCAAATCAAGAAACATGTCAAAGACGATTTTATTGGAGAAAGTATGGAAAACGAGGATCTTACTATTATTAACAAAGTTGAACGAATTTCGACTTCTGAGGTTTTTGTTATTGTTACGCTCATAAATATCTCCCTTGATAATTATTTCAGATGTCCATTCGCGAGGGAGGAAACACATTTTTCATGTATTGCCCCCCTGTGCCCCCACTGAAGCAAAAACTGACAGTTTGAGAACTGTTTTGAAAAGCTCCCATGAAAACTTTCATTTCATACTCATATCGGCCACGTTTGATGAATTTGTTTTTCAGGGCCACTCTCCTGTACTGTTACCGATTAATTGCCAATTTTTTCGAATCCTAGAATGGCTACAAAACCCTTTTGCTAGGAGCTCTCTCCCGCCTTCTTGACTTGTTTCACTTATGAGGATTAATTGTGGGTACTCATCTTCAGTCATTCATTAAATTGAATCAAGTGTTCAAAGCATGCACCTTAAACGTTGAAGTTGGGAAAAAATAACTCAAAATAATTCAATCTTCGCATTTCAAACAGCCACTTTTTTGTTTTACAATTACTGATACCACTAGCTGAAACGATTCTCAAAGATATACATGACACATTTGGCAGCTTTGAAATAAAACGGGTGCGATCGGAGGACGTCTTCAAGGCGTAACAGTCCAACGTAGGAACGTAACGTCATTTTTCTCTAATTCTAAACAATTAAAACCCTGGAACACGAAACAGGGAACTACACAGAACGAAAGACGATTTCATTATGTTAGGAAGAGGTACAGATTATTTTATTTTTATTCAAAACTCTCGCACGCTGGCTTTCTGAGCCATACCTACTCGATTACTACAGGCCATTCTCCTGTACTGTTATCATCGATTAGTGGCCAATTTCTTCGAATCCTAGAGTTGTTACAAAACCCATTTGCTAGGAGCTCTCTCCCACCTCCTTGACTTGTTTCACTTATGAGCATGAATTGTAGGTACTCATTTTCAGTCATTCATTAAATTGAATCAAGTGTTCAAAGCATGCATTTTAAACGTTGAAGTTGGGAAAAAATAACTCAAAATTATTCAATCTTCGCATTTAAAACAGCCACTATTTTGTTTTAAGATTACTGATACGACTAGCTGAACCGATTCTCAAAGGTATACATGACACCTATCATTCCTGAAATTTCCATGCAAATCCTAGCAAAACTGCAGTGGGTGAGTCGGTAAAAAGCGCATGTTGTTCCATAGCCATATGTTGCCATAGTAATAAATGCAGCGCATATTGTTCCATAGTAATACAGGAAAATTCAAACCGCTATAACTTCGCTAAATATGATTCAATCTTTATGAAACTTTCAGAATAGATCAATTTTATAAATAGTCAATAGTGTACTGAATTTCATTGAATTTAAGGGTACCATTAAGATTTTATTCAAGAAATCATAAAATCGATAAATCATTTTTTTGTCGTTGAACTTTGAAGAGAGCACCACTTTACACTTACATACAAAATTTGATGCTTCTCGCTTAAGTAGTTTTCGAGAAAAACTGCTGTGACACACGGACGGACGGACGGACGGACAGACAGACGGACAGACAGGACGCGATTTTAGAAGGGTTTTGTAAAATCGGTCCATGTTACCAAAGGACAATGCCGTTGGCAACCTCCCAAGTCCGCATCAATAACCAACTCACCGTTGCCTTTGACACAAAAAAAGGACTAATACAGGGAGATGGGCTGGCCTCTCTGCTATTCAATTTGGCTCTGGAGTACGTCATAAGGAAGATACTTGTCGATACACGAAGTACATTACTACAAAAGTCGAGTCAAGTAGTTGTTGGTGCGGATGACATCAACATATTGTTAAGGCCATTAACAACCACCGAAGAACTGCTCCTGAAACTCGACAGCGAAGCAAAACTAGTAGGACTACAAATCAATGAAAATCAAACAAAGTTTATGACGCAGTCAGGGGAAACTACCTCAAGCACATTAAGTATCACACTTAGCGAGTACAGTATCGAAAATGTGAGCAAATTTGTGTATCTAGGCTACAAAACGACGAGAACCAGTAATGAAAGAGACCTAATACGTCGAAAAATACAGCTGGCAAATAAAATATTTTATTCAGTTTTGATGATCTTGAAAACCAGTTGCATACTCAAGAAAATAAAGCTCCAAGTAGACAAATCTATGATAAGACCTGTGTTATGCAATGACTGTGAAACGTGGATCCTAACCCAAGCATCCGACGAGTACTGAGGCGAATAATTGATGCGAAGCTAGACGGGACCAATGGCGAATTTGATGCGTATGGATGAACATCGGATAGCCAAAAAGGTATTCGTTGGGAGAACTGAAGGTCGCAGACCAGTGGGGAAACCGAGGAAACGCTGATCTGACTTGGTCAACGAAAACAGTTTATCCCTGCTTGGATTTCAAAATTGGAGGACGCGAGCAATGGACCAAGACAGTTAGTGGCGCAGATTGCAGAAAGCGAAGGCCGAAGAGGGGCTGTAGTGCTACGAAGAAGAAGTATACTACCTGGAGCTACTGATCGACTCAAAGATGAGATGGCTGCTTCAAAGTGTCAGCTCTGAGTTGGCTTATGGCCAAATAAGGGGGACCCAACACATCAAGGAGGTGACTTTTGATGAGAATCAGTGCAACTGTTTGTACTTAAAATGTGGAGTGAGGCTCTCAGCAAAAAATTGTACCGAATAGGCACAGAGAAGAGGAGCACTGAGGATTGCATCTTCTTATCCGTCAGTTTCTGATTTGTTGATGCTGATTGTTGCAAGCATGATACCTGTCGCCTTCCGTACAAGAGAGCGCAATAATATCTGCCGACGTTGAAACGAAGACACAATGGAGGCAGTTGCTCGTGAGGTGAGATGAGCCTCACTTATTGATTGGCAAAAATTTTAAGTGAACATCGCGAAGGGTAGATGGGCTGTGGGAAGACGGACTTGAGAACGTGGCTCGTGGTTTTAGTCCTAGTTGCCTGAGATTGGTAAGCTGTGGTTCTCTAGCTAAAGGTTTGACGCAGTTGATGATCATGATGCTCGACATATATTTTTTGCTTTTAAAAGATGGTGCAGGCTTCGCCAAAATCTCTACTAGAAAACAGGAGAGCGTTCCCCGAACAGTATAGTTGGGAATATGTTTGCATCATGCAACATGTAGAACCATGTGGCACATTACTTTCGGGTAGTCCTAAAAGATAAAAAGGCTCACAGCAGCTGGGGACGTTGAAGTTGGGGGGTCACTTTCCAAGCAATCCCTCTTCCTCCCTCCCCTCCCGCTAGAGGAGGGACTCAGCAAATTGAAGGCACCCTAGGGCGTAGCAAAACAAGGCTTAGCCCGAAGTAATCTGTCAAACTGTTTCAGGCTACGTTTTGAATTGACATGGGAGCCGTTATTGGATAGTTCAAACATCTTCTGTGTCTAGAAGCCCCACACTTAGGGCATAAATAGCCTGCACCTGCCAACAAAAAAAAGAAAAACTGCGGAGAGGAAGCAAATCATCACAAAAGAACCCCAGATAAGCTAGGGATGTGTATGAATCAGAATGAAGCAAACTGCACTTGACGGTTATTTGAACTAATTTAGAATGAATATAGTAGTCCACATGGTGTAGTGGTTGAACTGCTTGCAGTGTTAGCCCAAAACGTCTGATTTGAATTAATGGTGACACCTAATTTTATTTCGAGTGATTCTTCGGACAGAATATAAGCCCATTCAGTTTTAGTGCATACTGGTTTAAAATTGGAACGTAACGCAGCTGGGTGAACAGATCAACGCCCAAAGCATGGTACTGGCTATATTACTTTGTCCAGTGCCAATACATTTGATCAAGTTAATGAGATACTCTAATTATCTTTACGAAAAGGCCCGGAAAGTTTGAATTCCTTTTAATCACCTTCAGAGTTAAATTTGTGTTTCACTTTTCAAATAAGGTCATGATCATCATTTCAGCACTACAGCCCCTAACGGGCCTTAACTTCTCGCAGAAAGCCCCTCCAATTGTCTTGATCTATTAAGCACATCTTCCATTTTCCAAACCTAGTAGCGATACGCACTCTTCGTCACCATCATTGAACCAGTGTTTTTTTTTGGCTTTCAGACAAATGTTCATCCTTCCGTTTTACCAAAGAATAAATACCTATGTCTTCTTCCACTGATTGGGAAAACATGAATTGTTGAACATGGTATTAAACAATATGCTATAGTTAATAATTCATGATTGCAGAATCCGGCAAATGTCGTAGAACCATATTCGAAATACTGTCAATATCATATGATTTCTTGTTGTTATTCTGCTAAATATGATATCACAAGTCTTCATAGCTCAGTAAAATTTGAGCTCGATATGAGGTGAGATGTCAATTTTTCATCAAAAAGAAGAATTGATTCCCCGTTCAGGCTTGATTTGAAGTCAAAAACTTTTGCTTCAACGACCTCTGAAAGTATTTGATTCCCTCTCTCAGGGTTTGATTTAGATGAACCAATTCAAAACTGGCTCCAATCAAGGCAAGTTTCTGCAATCCATCACTTATGATCCTGGTTTCATTTCTATCCGGAGTCGTACCGTCCATTTCGATACCAGCCTTATTAAGAAGATTCATTTCATCACTAGCGACTTCAAGATGCGATACCTTCACTCGAGATTCCTTAAGGAATAAGTTATTCACTTTTGTGAAAACGCCATCTAGGCCCTACGGGCTAATACCCCTCAGTTTTCCCGCCCATTGATTGCTGACCTCACTCCTGAAGTATGAACGGATTATGTTCCGGATGTTCTTCAGTTGTAATTTTAACAAAGCCAACGAGGGTAGGTTGTAGTCCAAGAATCGCCGATAAATACTTATGACGCGTCTGAGAAGAAGGCCTTTCAATCTTTTTAATCTTGCAAAGGTTAGCAAGAGTTGACATCATTATAAGGTTGACATTGCCTCTGGTAATCCTGATTAAACTTCTTTTGAAATTTCTTCCAATCAGTTTTTTTGAAATTCTACCGATAATTTTCATGTTGCAGTGGAATGAGGAAGACATCATCCCTTTGATTATTGATTTCCATTACGATTGCGTAATGGTTGCTATCGTAAGAAAGCACCAGCAGTTTCCGTTGTAGACTATTAAAGCTAAATTCATAAGAAAGTAAAGATAGTTGGCTGGACAACCAGAACCAATTGTAATCACCTCCAACCTTGCCGAGTAATACTCGACAGAGCGGTCACCCCTACATAATTACAATCAGGTAGCAGGTGTTAGATGACAGATCTCTACCACTGAATCACCACTTGACGTCGATAGTGTGGTGAGTTGATGTATTTTGAGTGACGGCCCAGACTAGCAGTTCATTTACTGCTAGTCGTGCTGTGGTGATTTACGAGTATTTGTGCGAGGTTTTATACGTTAGTGAAAAGAACCCACGAATAAATTTAGTTCACAAAATCGTTTAAAATATTCTTAAATTAAGTAATATTCGAAGCAACGGTTCCTTTCATATAATTAAATCGGTAGTAAATACACGGTGGATTTTTGCGACTGGGTACAAGTGCATGTAGGGTCGAAGGTTAAGAAATTGTAGTCTGATTCGCATCAATTCACCTACACGCGGTCGATGCAGAGAGGCCGGAATAAAAGTTTTCGCAGAAGTCGTATTTTCTAGATACCATTGAGGTACGTGATCTTATAGATCCGAGCTTTAACGTATTCCAATTATGAGGTTGTCTTGAAGTTAACCGATCATAACCCTATCCACTGGAAGGAGTCTGGGAACGTGTGGATTAATGAAGCACACTCAAAATTTTAAAGACACTTTTATCAACCGCACCAGCTCCAAACGCTAACAACTTTTTGATCGAGTTTAAAATTGAGTAATAGCTTAACCAACGCTCACAGTTCACCACAAAAATCCGAGTTGATCTCACGAATCTTACATCGACAATAACGAGCGCATATGGTATATCTTTGTGTATATTTTTCAAATTGTAGCATTTATTCGATCGAAGTTTGTTAAATTTCGTTTACCTTACGCAGCAAATGTAGTTATATTACTTGAATATTTGAAGCGGTGTGACTTAACAGTGCTAGGGCCTTAAAAAGTCTTCTACAGTTTGGATAGTTTTTGATTCGCCAATAGTTCCAATATTTTAGCAGAAAGCACTCAAGTTAATACTGTGAACTAGTAGAGTCAGTTAATATAAGCTCTACATCCAAAAATAATCGGCCGTTGAGCTCAACGTCTTTAAGTGAAATTCAAAAAGATATTTTAAACAAAATTATCCACACTATCTGCCGACAACTCGTTGGCCATTTCGCGAAAGCTTTTCCAGAAATCTGTCGATGCGGCGCTGATTCCAAATTATAGTTCAACATTACCAGTCGTTATAAATTGTCGAAAATGCAAGTTTTCGCTCATATACCAAAAGTTTAAATTTTGATTATGAACTGCCTTCTAGGAGAAAATTAGCTCAGATGTTAGAAGAAAAGTATAGCACTGAATTGGCCGCATATAAGAAAATATTGCAGGGAGTTGAACAGATTGATTTAACATCGGTCATTTGAACGTCAGTTAGTAACAAAAGTTTAATTAGTGTGACCATCCATTTCATTGAAAAATAAAAATTACAATCATCACTCATCTCTACTTCAGAAATCATAGAGCTGAAAATATAGTGTCAGGAATAAAAGGACTGTGGATGTTAGGAAATTGCTTTAATTAAAAGATAGTACCACTATGTTTCAGTAATGAATATTAACTCTTCACCAATTCACGTTAAAAAAATCTTTTTCAATCGTATTATAGGGTACGTTGTTCCTACCAACCGCTTGCCTGGTTCGACTCGACTCACTGAGTACCTCACTACTGTGTTGCCAGGTTGAAGTTGACAGCTCGGCCCTTCTGGCCAGAAATCGGCCCGATTTCTTCGTAGTATTCGTCATCGTCATTAAAGTCGTAGGTATCCAAGTCTGGGCTGAGTCGACACCATGGTTTAATTTTATCACTCGTGAACATGGAACTGAATTTTCGTTTCTGATCATCCTCGAGGCTTTTGATAACATAGCGATCGTTTTTCAAAACTTTGGCCACTTCATGTGGCCCTCGATACTTCGGCTCCAATTTATGGGACTCCCCGGTTGCTATTAGTGTGTGCTGTATAACCACTAAATTGCCTTCTTCGTATAAAACAGGAGCCTTATGTTTCTCGTTGAGTCTTATTTTCCATCGTTCCTTTTCAGTCATAATACACTGTGCAGCCTCCTGCCGAATTTCAGTTGATTATTGATTATTATACATCCCTCAAACGGAAATCAAAAACTATCTGATTAGGTGTGAATCCGATCATCGAGTTGATTTGAAAATTTAGTACCCATTGCAAACTCGGTAGAAGCTCGTCCCACTTTTTACAATCCGTCATCGAGCATCGTAGATATGACAATATTGATGGTTAACGCACTCAACTTGACCGTTAGCGCGTGAAGTTCACCCAGGCACGTGATGAATATCATACGTTGCACAGTAATCCTCGAATTCTTTCGATGTAAATGCTGACCCATGATCGCTTACAATACGGATTGGCAATCCAAAATATGACGTGATATCCATCAACATGGTAACTACTGGTCGACTGTTGGCTGTTCTCGTGGCTTGAACCATTGTTAATTTACTGAGTTGGTCCGTTACTGCGATTATGTATAGATTGCTTTCGTTACTCTTAGGAAATGGCCCTAAGTGATCAATATGCAATACCCTAAAAGGTAAAGGTTCAACCTGTTCATAAAACAAGCGACCTTCGTTTTTTTCTGCTGGTACTTTATTGAGACAACATTCCGGACATGAAACAATGTAAGACTTCATGTAGTTGCGCATTCGAGTAAACCAGAACAGTTCTTGTATCCTATGGACCATTTAATCAACGCCAAAATAACCGGTATTGTCATAACAACTTTTTACTAGTCTCCAACGGACGGCTGATGGCACTACAAATTTAAGATCGCCATTTACTTTTCGTATCAATCTTCCTTTCTTTAGAGTGTAATCGCACTTTAATTGAGTAAATTGAACTGATTTACATACTCCATCAATTATATCCATAATTTCCTTTAGTTTCGGGTAATGATATCAACCAGTGGCTCTGATCAGGTTTTTGTATCAGTAACACTTTATCTTCTATTGTTTTCGGTTCTTGCGGTTGTTCGTGTGGACGACGACTAAATGCATCGACATGGTTCATATTGTTTCCTGCTTGATGTACCACATAAAAGTTGAATTCTTGGAGTTTTAGCCACCATCGAGCAACTCGATTGTTAAGTGAAGTGGTCAACTTCTTCGTCGATATTGCATTACAATCGGACACCACTCGGAAGTGTTTTCGAATCAAATAAAATTGGAATCGATCTAATGATTCAACGATTGCCAGTACCTCTAATTCGTGGCTACTATATTCCGTTTCAGCATCGTTGCAATGTCCACTGAAATATATTACTGGCCGGAATGGTTTCTCCTTCCTAGATTGCATCAAGACTTCGGCGAGGCCAATAGAACTGGCGTTGGCGTGTACCTCGTGTTCAGCCCGTGGATCATAAAGAGCTAGAACGGGTTTCCTGCAGACACGAATTTTCAACTCGTTGAAGCTCATCTCTGTGGTCTTGTCCCATACAAAGGATTTCTGTTCCTTCGTTTTTATCAAATTTGTTAGCAGCTCAGAAATTTTTGAGAATCCTCCAATAAATTCGCGGAAGAGCCCCACTAATCCAAGAAATCTTTTGACATCGGTTACATTTTCAGGCGTTGGAAATTTTCGGATAGAATCAATTTTCTTGCTTCCAGGCTTCATTCCGTTTCTTTGTATGCGATGACCCAAGAAGGTTAACTTGGATGCAAAAAAACACACTTTGACGGCCTTAGTGTAAGACCCATCTCCCTTGAAATTTCCAGAACTTCCTTCAGAGTTTTAAAGCCCTCAGTCACCGTCACACTGGGGAGAATGACTTCATCCATATAGTTTACTACATTTCTTGATTTCATACGACGAATTAAGTCGATCATGACCCTTGGCATTACGTTATACTCAAAATGACCAAGATGACTCACAAATCTAGTGTACTGACGTGATTTTTCATCCATAGGAATTTGGGAGTATCCAGAGAATAAATCTAGTGTCGTGAAGAACTGCTTTCCCGCGAGTTGTGAGAGCTGTTCCTCACTAGTTGGCATTAGGTACGGCTTCTTCTTGGTGATCGCGTTTATTGCACGAAAGTCAATACAAAGACGATCCTTCTCATCTTGCTTGGGAACCAAAACAATAGGCGAAGAGTATAATAAATTACTTGGACGGATTACGTTTATGGCCAACAATTCATTCACAACCTGCTCACTCTTATCTCTTTTAGCCAACGGTATACGATATGGTCGAGCAGAGATAGGCGTGTTGGACGTCAACTCGATACTCAAACTATTTTGTATGAGGTGATCGGCTACAACATATAGGTCTACGCGTACAATTGTATCGTCTGTTTTGAATGTTGCTATCATTTTGCTAGAAAATTCTAAGGATTCACCGGCAGATCCATTCAGCTCAATTGGCAGACACTTTATGAAGTTGCACGTGCGTGATTCTCGCGCGAGAGATCAATTACTACCCGAACCTATAAACGCGTCCCAAATTTTTCCATCCATCTGAATGTTTTTCACTATTTGGTTTTGTACGGAATAGTTTGAATGTAACTGACAAATATTCGTGTTATTCACATATTCCGGTTTATCTCGACTTATCCATGTATCCGCATTGTGTCCCGTCTTTCGGCATGTAGCACGTTGCGGTCGTCGTTTGGGCAAAAAACAGTTCACGGAAATGTGCCCCGGTTTAGAATAATTATAACAAAAACGCTTTGACACATCGTTTGTATCGGCAACAGTCATCGCTCCTGACACAGACTTATTAAATATTTTCTTTGACACCGAGTTCACGTTCATCGGGCTTACACCAAGACTAGAGGTTGAAGCCATATTCAAGTTTAGCGATACGCCATAAGTTATGCATGAAACAGAGTTTGCAAATCCGCCAGCAATACTCTGTACCTGAATATTTAATGCTTGAACTAAAATTGTGAGATTTTGCACAGTTTCTTGCAATACTATCGCTTCGTCGAATGCACAGAGTTCTCGGCTAAAATTTCAACGTTGTCTCATTTGACGGCTTCCGTCAAACGTAAAATTAATCCGGGTTTGTTGCCTCCTGCCGGCAAATTTCGCGAACGTAGCTCATGTTTGAGTTCGTTGTTTGTGAGCAAATCAATACGAAGTATGGTGTCGGGCATTTTTCAACTAAGAAATATGGCAGCCACACACGAATAAAAATTTGACACGACAATTGCGTTAATATTCACGATTCAAAATGTCGGTTAATCAATCGAAAATACGCAGCGAGCAGTTACGGGATGGCTTACAGCCACTTCTGAAAACTGTCAGGAATAAAAGGACTGTGGATGTTAGGAAATTGTTTAATTAAAAGTTAGCACCGCTTTGTTTCAGTAATGAACATTAAGTCTTCAACAATTCACGTTAAAAATATCTTTTTCAATCACATCATAGGATACGTTGTTCCTATCAACCACTTGCCTGGTTCGATTTGACTCGACTCACTGAGTACCTCGCTACGGTGTTGCCAAGTTGGAGTTGACAATAGCAAATGCTATTAGTCAAATGTTGAGCGACTTTGACATAAATACAAAAGCAGTCACAAAAGTAACAGACAATGCAGATTTCATGAAAGAAGCAGCCAGTGAAATTTTAAGTAAGTGCAATAATTTCTGTGTCACCCATACGGACAACATGGCAGTCAAAGATCATATAGAAAAAGAAAAAAATCATCTAGGAAACACCACAGCTAATAATAACAGTTATTACAAGCTATAAATAAATGTCGTGCGATTGTTTCACATTTTAAGAACAGTATATAATCTTCATATGCCTTGATCACCATGCAGAATCATTTGCTTCTGACACAATCAGCAAGATGCTTCCACATGCTCGAATAATACATATATATATATATATATATATATATATATATATATATATATATATATATATATATATATATGTATATATATATATATATATATATATATATATATATATATATATATATATATATATATATATATATATATTCTCGACCGCCAACTAAAGCTTAAGGTTGCACTTTCTGCGACCTTACCAAACTAAGATTCTCAAGACTCGGAATTAGCTGAAGATATAGTGACGCTCTTAAGTCCGTTTGAAAAAATCACTACAATTTTATGCAGGGAAAACTACCCATCACGATTATCAGTTATATATACAATAGGTACAAGAAATATTCAGTCCACAAAACGCTATAAACAGCAAAACCCGAACAACAAAGACTTGCAAGTACTTACGAAGAATTCTTGCCAACACAATTGACAGATGACTTAAGGTTTATGAAAGTAACAGAATAGCAGTAAAGGCGACTTTTCTTGATCCGCGATTTAAAACTAACGCATTTAGTTTAGAATCTAAATAATGCACAAATGTGGGTACTGAGTAAGCTGTAGTACTACTTATCTATGGAGATCTTTCTTGATCAAGCTTGTACGAGTATGTCCATTGTTTTGGGTACTGCTTCAACTTCTTTAACAGAAGATGTTATTTGTGGTGCATTAGACCAAAAAGTACCGGAAGCCGTCCATCACTCAAACTTCATTACACTTTCTTCTGCTGTTGCAATTTTAAATTGAACATTGAGTTGCCGTACTTGGGCAGGAAACAAAATCCCCTACAATTATACCCTGAGAAAAAAATCTATTTCCAATGTTAATTAAAGTGGCGCATAAATTTCTTTGTATACTACAACTTTTTGTAATGATCAAAGAAACCAACTTGCACCTAAAAGTCAATGAAAATAAATATTTTAATGCACTATAATTTTTACGTCCAAATAGTGTAGCTATTTATAGGTACTTCGCCGTAGTTGGTAACTCTACTATAATTGATGCTTAATAGAATACTTAATAATACTGACTCTACGCGTATTTCAAAATCATTTAAAACTGTAGGTTAGTAATTATTCTAAAGTTTATTAGTTTATTTTATATCTGTGTATGAAATACAAAATTCTTACTTAGTATTAAGAACAGTTCCTACTTAGAATCATCAATATTTTTTTAATTTAAATTCGGATATCTCAACGTTTGAGTACAATTATATATTTTTCATCTTCGTAGCACTTTAGCCCCTCTTGGGCCTTAACTTCCTGCAAATAACGCCCCCGATTGTCTCGATCCATTGACCGCGCCCTCCGATTTCAAAATCCGAGCAGCGATGAACTGTCTTCATCGACCGAGTCAGATCAATGTTTTCTCGGTTTCCCCGCTGGTCTCCGGCCGTCAGCTCTCCCAACGAATACCTTTTCGGGTATGCATTTTTCATTCATACGATTTGTCCAGCACATTGCAGCTTCCGCAGTCTTACAATTGTGGAGACCTCTTGTTGGTCAAAAATTTCATACAGCTCATGGTTGAATCGAATTCACCATCCAATTATTCACCTCAGGACCCGTCGCTCAAAATATTTGCGGATGCTTGGATTAGGGTCCATGTTTCACACTCATAGCATAACACAGGTCTTTTTACAAATTTGCATATTTGGAGCTTTGTTTTCTTGTGTATGCAGCTAGTCTTCAAGATCGTTAAATCTGAATAAAATATTCTATTTGCGAGCTGCATTCTTCGGCGTATTTCGTCTCTTTCATAACCCGTTTTCAGGTACCTGCTTAACTGTGAACAATTGGTCAATTGTCGATGCTTTAAAGCCACCTTGATACTCCCCAATAATACTGTTGGCATATGATCCAATTTTGTTTTCTAAGATTTTTGAAAATATTTTATACGCCGCACAAAGTTGTGATATGCCTTGTCACCTTCTTTATGTAAAGGGCATATAATTGATTGGCTCCACTCTTTCGGCATATGTTACATACCTATTTAGGGATATAATAATTTGTATAATGGTTTTTTTTTGTATACTTGAATGGACCGATTAAAAAATTGTATTCAATTGTATAAACAAATCATTATAATGGATTGGTAACTTTTTTTTCAGTAGGATACGAAGATGAAAGGTGAGTATGCCGCCGAGGGGTTAGGGTTCAGATAATCCGCAAATGGCCGGTTTCATATTGCGGTTGGTACACAGAGCCGTAGTTTGGTTTCTTTTTTTTTTTTTTGTTAGATTAGATTGTTTCCGTTTTCAATTTGAGTAGTTTATTTCAGGCACCGCCTTGGTGAATATTCGGAAACGTGTGGTTTTTGGTCGAGGATGTTTCATGTTATTCATTTTCTTGGCCCAAAAGCAAAAGTGAAATAAAGTTGTTTTATGCGTTTTAAATCGGTGGCTGATTCTTGCATTTCAAACTTAGTCTACTCGCGGAAGACCCGCGATCGAGATTCTTCTCCGCTGCCTGCCAGCAGCCACCTCGGGGTAGACTAAAGTTGCCCGAACTTATCGACCTGATAGGTGCAGTCCATTACAATAATTATAGGTGCAGTTCGTTGGCACATTCTTAGACTGCACGCCTATAACTAATGAGAGGTCGGCTTAGATCTCCTTCGGAAAATTTTGAACGAATAAGACAAAGGAAGTCAAATTATTACACAATTCCAATAAGATTTTCTGCAAAACTCCAAATAATGAACATAATAATGGAAAAATTGTAGTGTCAGCGGAGTCTTACAAGAGATAAGAGATTGCCCGCAGGGGGAATGCCGGTCGACAAGAGCACCCTTGGAGGCTGGCATTCTTTGGGGAGTTCCGCCCCCACGTACCCGAGGAAATTCCCGCACGGAGAATGCCGGTCAACAAGAACATTCTTGGAGGCTAGCATTCTTTGGGGAGCGCCGCCCCTACGGAGCCGAGGATATGGGGGGCGCCGTGAGGTTCCCTCCTGGGATGACAGGTAACGACTCTCATTGGATCTGGACTACGTTTTGGACAACGAACTGGAATTGACGCTTTGGGCTGGTGGATGTGATGGTTTGGACCTAGTTACTTTGCATAGTAGCGCCGAGGTGAAACTCGTGTGTGAACGGCTCCAATTCAACTATCATACCGTCTCCGTCCCGATAAAACCTTGGCAGGTTTCGGAGTACGTGGCGGAAGTACTGCACTCAGAAACGGAACGCGATAATCTCTCCCAAGGATGGTTGCAAGGTACAATTGCGGCCCAGCGATATGAAGAAGAAAGACTACTCCGAAAAGCGGGAGATGTTCTGAAAAGAATACAAGCTGCATGCGACTCCCCAAAAATCAGCAAAGCAGCAAAGGGAGGGCTCCTTGAACTAGAGGAGCTCCTCGATTGCATAGGGCACTATCGGAGAAGTTGGTTAAGGGCCGAAGACGAAGTGAAGGCTAAAGAGGCGCTTGGGGCGAAATCTAAAGGCGACACGCAGATAGCTCCACCATTAAACGTCAATAAAAGAATGGCGTCTAGCCCAATCGAAGGAGATCGGGATAAAAGAAGGAAGGAAGAGGCACTTGAAGGGCGTGGAGCACTAGATCAGGGGTTCCAGACAGTGCTTACAAAAGGAGCGAAGAAAGCTGCAAAGAAACTCCTTCAAAAAAAGCAAGAAAGTAAAGTTCGTACGGACGCCCAATTACAAAAAGGACCTGATGCAAAGCAGGAGAGGCAGAAGCCTCGACGAAGACCCCGGCAGCAGGCACTGCTTGTAAAGCCCCAAGATGGCCGATCCTACGCGGAAGTATTGTGGGACATCAGGGGAAACGTAAGGCTCGGGCTCGGAGGAGGCAGTCCTCTCCTTAGAGCGAGGAAGGCTCCAGGTCCAGATGGTGTTCCAGCTGAGGTGTTGCGGCTCGTCTATCACCATTGTCCTGACCTGCTGCTCAGCAAATTCAACGCTTGCCTACGGGACGGGGTTTTCCCGGTACAATGGAAGGTGGTGAGGCTCGTGCTGATTAGCAACGGGAAGGGAAATCCCGACCGCCGTCTGCATAGACACGGCTGGAAAAGTGCTAGAAAACTCATCAAGGGAAGACTCACTGACGCGATTCGTGCTGCTGGGGACCTATCTCCTCGGCAGTACGGCTTTAGAGCAGGACGTTCTACCATTGATGCGATTGCAGAGGTGGTGAACGTGGTCCAAAAGGCAGAGGCATATAGTCGTACCAAGCGACGGATCGTCCTGTTGATGACACTCGACGTCAGGAATGCCTTCAACTCCGCTAGATGGGTGGATATTCTGGACACGCTGGAAAACTCTTTTCAAGTTCTAGAATATCTGATGCGGCTTTTGAGGAACTACCCAAAGGACCGAAGCCTGCTCTACGACACGACACAGGGCCAACGAAGGATGGAAATTACATCGGGTGTTGCCCAGGGATCTATCCTTGGTCCAGACCTGTGGAACGTGTCTTACGACGGGCTACTCAGACTTGAGATGCCAGATGAGTCGCGCTTGGTTGGCTATGCGGATGATGTTGCGGCTCTGGTCGCCGGGCGCACCGTTGAACAAGCGCAACTTAGGCCAGGTATGCTAATGCGCCGAGAGGGGGCTGAATGACTGCTCGCGGGCTCAGTTTAGCACTGAAGAAAACCGAAGTGGTCATCTTGACAAAAAAGAGAATCCCTAGAGTAAGGATGATGAATCGAAGCCAGCGGTGAAGTACCTGGGGCTACTGATCGACTCGAAGATGAGTTTCTCTGAGCAAATCAGGGCAATGGCTGAGAAGGCTGCTTCGGGAATATCGGCCCTGAGTCGACTTATGGCCAACGTAGGGGGACCCAGCCCATCAAGAAGACGCCTCTTGGTGAGTGCTGTAGGGTCAAAGCTACTGTACGGAGCAGAGATATGGGGCGACGCTCTCAGCAACGAGGTATACCGAAAACGATTGGCACAGGTACAGAGAAGAGGAGCACTGAGAATTGCATCTTCGTATCCAACAGTCTCCGGCTCGGCGGTGACAGTGATTGCAGGCGTGATACCTGTCGCCCTCCTTGCTAGAGAGCGCCGCGCTATTTACCTGTGCCGAAACGAGGATGCGAGGGAGACAATGCTCGCTCAACGATTGGCAGCAGTATTGGGGGAATTGCACGAAGGGAAGGTGGACTGCGCGCCTAATCCCGGATGTGAGGCCATGGCTAAATCGAAGGCATGGTGAGACTGACTTCTATCTGACCCAGCTTTTGAGCGGGCACGGGTGTTTTCAGTCTTACCTGCACAAGATCGGTAAGTCACGGTATCCCGATTGTCGGTTTTGCCCAGGAGAGGAGGACAATGCCTGTCACACATTTTTTGTGTGTACAAAATGGGTCAGGCTGCGAAGGGAACTCTACAGGGAGACGGGAGAGCTCACCCCGGATAATATAGTTGCAGTGATGCTCGAATCGGTTGACAAATGGAACCAGGTGGCACATTATGTTCGGGCAGTCCTAAAATATAAAAGGGACTCACAGCAGCCGGAGGCGCTGGGGCTGGGGGATCGCTCTTCTAGCATTTCCTCTTCCCCTCTCCCATCCCGCGAGGAAAGGGATTCCCCAGCTTGAAGGCGCCCCACGGCGTAACAAAACGAGACCTGGCCCGAAGTAATGTGTCAAACGGTTCCAGGCTAGGTTCTCAGATTGACCGGGGAGGTGTTTAGTGGGTAGTCCAAGGGTATCCTCCATGGGACTCCCACACTGCCAGACTCGGCGGGCGTAAATGCCTTCACTTCCCTACCACAAAGAAAAAAAAAAACAGAGTTAAGAGATTCCCGTAGGATATGGCATAAGGCATAGCGGAACAAGGAACAAATTAAAAATAATATTTCTCAGTAGACACGTTGAAACTTTAGCACAGAAAAATCAAAATACCAACCAGATTACATTCTTTAACTAAAAATTTGTACTATACTCTACTGCGATCCAAAATTTTCCATTTGATTTTCAAGACGTTGAGCTTGAAGACTTATATAGTAAAATGATTATATTTTTAGGGATGGCTGGTACTGCAAGGAACTCGTGACGAACGTGAAGTACTTTCAAGAAAAAATCCGGATGTCAGTAGTGCTCTCATTAGTTTTTCCCATCAATGTCCTGTGAACTACAATGCTATGGAACTTTTGTTGTTCATATTCACTATTCACTTTGAATTTTTGATTTTACTAGCTCAACCATCAAATCTGGGTTGTGCAGTCAGAATAGTAAATTCATGATTATTTTTGCAGCATTAAATGACAATACAAGCTATAGTGCAAATGCCTACAGATGCAAGAGCTCAAAGGTAGATCAGCCTTTATAAAAATTTTATCTCAAATGGTAGTGTTGGTTCATTCGAGACAAAAACTTTGGCAAGAATCAATTACAAGCATATTTGTATCGAGTACATAGCTTCAATACATAATTCTACTCCGAATTCACATAACATCCGTCGAGCACATAAATCTAATTGAGATAAAAAGAAGTTTATTGGCAAAAATTGTACTTTATAAGCTAATACCCTTCGTGTTACTGCAAAAGTTAGCTCATCTACTATCAGGACGCAATGTCTACAAGCGATCTAACTACATCTCTTATTCAGGAGCTACGATGAGTATATATCCAATTTATGGGAATAATTGCGTAAATTTCGAATATTTTTCATTAAAATGAATCAATAATAAACTGAATCAATAATAAACTGAATCGTTACGTAAATTTTCGTTTCGCAGCTTTAGCTTTGTGCTAAATAAACTCTTTCCTGAATGAATTTGCTTGGAAAATTTAGTCAATGCTATAATTATTCGAAAACTAAATTGACTAGGTTCCAATTGAGGAATATTAAACAATAAAATCAATGAGGGAGAAGCACTTTCGAGCTGTAAGAATTCTCACGCTAGAATATTCTAGGAAAAGTTTGATCTTCAGACGTGTTTAATGGCTTGTTTTACAAATGTTAATCACTATTTAATATTTGGCAAACAACTTCCTTATTGTGATGCTCGTCATTTCCCTTAATTAAATTTAACTGATGTCTTAAACGACTCACTTATTTTCAGAAGCAATTGGCTGAGCTCCATGCAGATCAACTGCTCAAAAAAGCGTGCTAGCCATTTTTTCATGACCCGCTAATTATTTCTCGTAAACCTTGACATTAACTCTTATTTTATGAGATTGAAATAATCGACTGTCTTCATCTAATTTGTAATGATAGTCCAGCCCAAGTCCGCGCCGCTGTTTATTTGCTTGTACTTGGTATTGTCGAACAACAGTACGAACCTCAAGCTATGGCATAATTTTCATTTTCGTTACCGATTGCAGAAGATTCCGTGCGAAGAGCGATTTGTTAAAAAATGAATGAATGGGCAATATTAAAAACCAACAACAGCTGCAGAAGAAGTAAAATACCCAGAGGAGCATTACTTAAGCTACATAAGTATCTTCTCCGCCCATACTCTTCATAATACGATAATTTGGGCGAACAATGCAATCGAAATTTTCAAAGCTGAAGCAGAAGCACAAGAGGTTGCTACTTTTTTTGTGTTTTCGCGGCAACTGTTTGCCACCAAGGCCGCGAATACCAGCCCATTCATTCAATCATTGAACGAGTGCTGAGTTACATTTTGGTCGACAAAATTTATCTTAAGAAATTGCCAATTGGCCTCCATCTGCACAACTATAACAAAGTATCTTCAACAAAGTAGCTAAGACGGAACAGCATTTGTATCCGCGTGGATCGGGACAATGCCTAGATCAGTTGCTCAACTAAATTAGTTTTGCTCGCCCGCTTTAGTGGTCTTGCTCGACTGCATCCAAATCCATTGTACTCGATGAGCTGTTCAACAACAAGAACGTGATAATCACTTATTTTGATTATTATTGCAATAGCTGTTATATTCAGACTTACTAGAATCACATGCATTAAGGACTCGCTTGGCGTTAATCGATGATCAGTTGTGCTTTGAGTACTATGAGTTTTAGTGACAATGTTCATAAGCTCAATAGGTATAATTTAAGACTCCAAGAAGATACTCTCCTTATCTTGGAAGGAAGCTATGATCAATCAACAGCAAGACAGGAACTTTATCCATCCTATACTGTACAAGTCGTGTAGGCAGGAAAGTGTTCCTAACAGAATCACTTTGTAGCCTTCATACGATTCCGAACAACTTTCCTGATAACACGAATCAATGACTTGAACTATGAAGCCATTGAAGAAACAAATCGTCCAATTACTATATATACGAAAGATATTAATTAAATCCACGAAAGATTTAAATATAAGTACTTAGTCTCACCGCCCGATGACGCTACTATCTGAGATTCTGTATCGTGCAGTACATTATTGTAGATGGCTACTGTCAAAATTTCAACCGAATTGAACTCGTAGTTTTGTTTTGACCACGAGTGGAAGTGGGCGTGTCCGCAGATTTTAGAAAAATTGAGAAAGAGCAATATCAGTCGGTGATTCGATTCTTGTTTTTGGAAGGAAAATCGCACAGCGAAATCAAAGAGCGCTTGAATACTGTGCACGGTGACTTTGCTCCTACGATGGCAACCGTAAAAATTGATTTTACTAGTTTCACCGTGGTCGCACTGCGATTTTTGATGAGCCACACCCAGGTGCCCCAAAAATAGGTAACCAGGGAGGCTAACGTGACAAAAATCCACGAGCTCGTATTGGAAGACCGCCGATCGAAGGTGCGCGAGATAGCTGAAATACAAGGTGCATTCCAAAATAAATGAGACGGAGATAAAATAGAAATGACAGGAGCTTTGTTCTGATAAATTCGATTTTATTTATTCCAGACAGTCTCCTCTGGCCTTAATATACTGTTTTGCGCGATCCAAAAGCTTTTTGAAAGAGGGTTTCATGTCATTGACCGGAATATCCTTCAGGACATCGGTACAAGCCTTTTGGATGCCCTCTATGGGCGCAAAGGCATTTCTTCTCATGGCTTAATGCAATGTTCCGAATAGGTCAAAAGTCACAGGGAGCCATATCAGGCGGAAGCCGTGAGTAATTGATGGTTAAAATGCGATTTCTAGTCAAAAAATCAGTCACAAGAGTGGATTTTTATGACAAAAGTCTCGTTTATTTTAGAAAAAACGGTCACAGACCTTTCGTGAGCCCAAATGATCGGTTAAAATGCGATAAATCTATGTTTTTGAGATATTCAACCCGATTTCATGAATTTCAGCGATGATTTCGGCTTATTTTTGATAACTTCACGCACATTTTCGATGGAGTTTTCGGTGATCACTGATTTTGGGCGGCCCGTATGTTCTACGTCATTTATGTCCTCACGACCATCTCTGAAATGCGTAAACCACTCATGAACTCTAGCATAAGGTGGACAATCATCGCCACAAACTTTTTCAATCAATTCAAATATTTCGGTAAAGATTTGAAAACGAAATTTGATATTAGCGCTCTGTTTAAAACTCATTTTTATACCGATGACACAAACATACTGTCACTTTAGATGCAATAACTTCGCTTCTACTGAACCAAATGTCACCAAACTTTCACTGGGAGTCAGGAAGGGATGTAACTTTCCAACGCACTTTCTCATTTGCAGATGAAGTGACAAAAAAATATTATGACAAAATTCTCGTTTGTTTTCGACACCAGTAGTAGGCCTCTCAAAAGACTCCGTGGGCCATATCTTGCAAAAGTGTCAGTTGTCAAGATCAGTTTCTCCGATTTTTATTTATTTACTTGTTTGTATTTAACAGAAAAAAATCCAATTACAAAATAGATAAGATAATAGTACAGCAAAATCAATTAAATAATAGCACAGCATGCAAAAAGCAAGATACAATTAAGAAAAAATGTAAAAACTAGGAGAAAATAAACAAGAAAAATTACTAAGAGTTGAGAAACAGACAGTTGACAAATCTTTTATAAACTAATTACGAGAGGGGGAAGGGCACAAGCTGAAGGTCATTATAGTTACGAGGTAATCTGAGCATTATTGAGTGAAAATACACCAAACTAAGTGCAAATGGAACATCAAAGATTTTCGACGATCTAGTAGAACCTATAACGCGCCTCACTGGAACCTGGTTGACAAAGTAAGTATCGAGCAAACTACAAGGAAACATTCATCAAGGTAGAGTCGACGCAATTCCTGCGAAGGAATATTGAGGATAGCTAAGCGCGATTCATAAGAAATGTAGGGAATCTGGAATTTCAAGAAGACGATCCTGGTAAACCTTTTTTGTACAGCTTCTGGCGTGAACTTCAAACACTTCAAAAGAGGCGACCAAACTGGCGAACAGTACTCAAGGATGGGACGAACCAAACTAGAATATAATTTAACACACGACAAAGAATCGGAAAAATATAGGAATTTCTTAAGATCAAGCCAGAAATGCGAGAGGCTTTAGAAATAATTTCAGAAATATGAGCATCGAACTTTAATTTAGAGTCGAAAGTGACACCCAAGTGCCTGAAGTGTGTTACCGTACATAGGCACGAATTGTTTAACGTAAATTGAATGCTAATAGGGCAATGGTGATTAGAAAATGAAAGATATATGCACTTAGAAACATTTAGTGTAAGTTAGTTATAAGACTCCCAGATAAAATAGCATTCAAACCTTCTTGAAACAAGGCACAGTCATCGATTGACGATACTAGTTTGAAAACATTGACGTCATCTGCATAAAGAAGGCAGGAGGAGTTGATGACAGCGGATGGTTAGTCATTTATAAACAGAATTAACAAAAGTGGGCCCAGAATGGATCCTTGAGGAACACCAGCAGACGGATGGAAGGGAGTAGAAAGAAAGCCTTGAAAAGATACCTGACTGACACGATTGGATAGGTAAGAGAATAACCAGTGGAGCAAATGATCAGGAACGTTAAGAAATTTAAGTTTGCTAAACAAAATATTGTGATTTATTTATCAAAATACAAGGTTTTGACTTGTAAACGATCCTCCATGGCTTTTTAAGTAACGGTCATGAATTCTAATAAATTCGTTAAGGTCGATCGCCCTTTGATGAAACCACCTTGTTCAGGAACGAACAACTCATGAGTAACTGACAAAAGGTGCAAGTACACGATTTTCTCCAGTAATTTGGAAAAACAGGGTACGAAGGAGATAGGCCGATAATTGGCAACGTCTGAGGTGCTACCTTTTTTAAAAATAGGAGTAAATTAGAACCTTTTCCAGCACGAAGGAAAAGAGCCTGAAGATAAGCTAGAGTTGAAGAGAAAGGAAAGGGAGACACAAATAGAAGTAGCCAATGGTTTCACAAATTGATTAGGAATACCGTCGGGACCTGAACTAACAGAGTCATCAAGCTCTAAACTAAGCTTCATAACATCTTCTGGATAGCAAGTAAAAGGGGATTTTTGCTGATATAACTATGAAATCATTCGTTCTGGAACAGCTCATTTCATCAAGTGAAGTGTTTTATGTGTCACTTAATCAAATAAGAGATAAGTAGCGACTTTCAAGATAGTAATTTTGTTTTTTCAATTTTACTTAGACAAAGAAAAAATAACTGTTCTGGGAAATCTTGCTTGGATTTAGAAGTGGGACTCCCATGTAGATGAATTTACTATAAATAATTCAGAATTCAATTCTAAAATTATCTTCTTCTTCTTCTCCTTAGAATTACAGCCCCGTTCGGGCCTTCGCTTCCTACAAACAGCACCTCCAACTGTCTCGGTCTATTGATCGCATCATCCAATTCCAAAATCCGAGCAGCGATGAACTGTCTTCGTCGCGCGAGTCAGACCAGTGCTTCCTCGGTTTCCCCACTGGACGCCGGCCTTCAGTTCTTCAGTACCTTCTTGCGTATCTGTTGTTCATCCATACGATTTATGTGTCCAGCCCATTGCAGTTTCCGCAGTCTTACGATTCTTGATACCTCCGGTTCGTCAAAAATTTCATGCAGCTCATGGTTGTATCGAATTCGCCATTGGTCCCCGTCTAGCTTCGCTCCGATTATTTGCCTCAGGCCCCGTCACTCAAAGCCATTCAATATATTTAAGGATGCTTGGGCTAGGGTCCATGTTTCAAACACTTAGCATAACACAGGTCCTAGCACAGATTTGTATACTTGGAGCTTTGATTTCCTGTGTATGCAGCTGGTCTTCAAGATCGTCGATACTGAATAAAATATTTTATTTTCGAGCTGTATTCATTGGCGTATTTTGTCTCTTTCATTGCCCGTTTTCGTTATTTTCGCGCCTGAATACACAAATTCGCTAACATTCGCCAAGTGTGATATTTTGTGTATTTGGGGTATTTTTCCTCGACTGCATAATGAGCTTTGTTTTATTTTCGTTGATTTGTAGCCTTACTAGTTTTGCTTCGCTGTCGAGTTTCAGGAAGAGTTCTTTGGCAGTTGCTAATGACCGTGACAAAATGTTGATGTGGTCCGCATAGGCTACTACCTGGCTCGATTTGGATAGTATTGTACCTCGCGTATCGACAGGTAGCTTCCGTATGACGTACTCCAGAGCCAAATTGATTAGCAATGGGGCCAGCCCATCTCCCTGCTTTAGTCCGATATTTGTGTAAAAGGCATCGGTGAGTTGGTTATCATGCGGGCTTGGGAGCTTGTCGACGTCATTGTCATTTTGGTAAGACGGACGAATTTGGCTGGTATGCCCAAACCAAGCATTATTTGGTACAGTACGCTACGATCAATACTGTCGTATGCTTGCTTGAAGGCAACGAAAACTTGGTGTACGTCTATGTCCAACTCCCAGCATTTTTCAAGTACCTGCTTGACTGTGAACAATTGATCTGTTGTTGATCTACCTGCCCTAAAACCACCTTGATACTCCCCAATCATACTGTTGGCGTATGATCCGAATTTATTTTCAAAGATTTTAGAAAATATTTTGTACGCCGTACTAACTAGTGATATGCCTCTATAATTTTCGCACTGTAGCTAAAAAAAATTATTTCGTGTTTTTACTCATTTTCATTAATTATATTAAAGAAAAAGAGATAAAGTTAACTAAAAATATAAGAAATAATAAATACGGGAAATCTGTTGTTATCTCAAAATTGATAAAAAGTAAATAATAATAAAAAGTTAATAAGAATAAAATAAGAGTCAGGTTGAATAAAAAAGTCGAAAAAAGGGATATTATAATGGCTACTAAACCAGCCAAGAACAAGTGTGAGGAATGTAAGAAACTCGTGGAGGGTATCCATTCGGCTGTGGGATATGATAGCTTCTGCCTCAAGTGGTTCGACTTGAGGTGCATCAAAATGTTGGAAGAGAGAGACGGGCCTATTATGGATAGGATATATGTGATTTGGATGTGTGTCTTCTTCTCTTGAAGAGAAGAATTCAAATGTAAGCAATTTAATACATAAATCAACGACCGCAAACAAACCTTCATATATTGAAATTATTAAAAATTGTAATTTTCCTCCATCGAAGTATCGGTCAAATACAATACCACAAAAAAGGATTATAGTTAAGCCTAGAAATCACTCTTCCGCAGAAAAAACACTGATCGATGTTCAGTCGAAGATCAGACCATGAAAATGTAAAGTTCATTTTCAACTAATGCGGCCTATTCGTAATGGTGGGATGGTTTCCAAAACATCGACCAATGAAAATGCTACATCGCTCTTTAATTTAGCAACGGAGGCAGTGAAAGATAAGTATGATATTGCAGAGAGCAGATTGCGACAGCCTAAACTTGTCATCAATGGTCTAGGAAATCAATACTCAAACGAGGAATTTAGGAATGAGTTCCAATCCTTAAATACCAGTTTAGAGGAGTGTGATATTGTTCAATGGAACTTGTACATGCTAGATGGAGAAGAAATGGAAAGTGGTTGCACATCATCGAAGTAAATGGGAGTATGTAGAAGAGGCTTGCAAATAGATACGTGAATATAGATTATAGATCATATTTTATGAAGGAGGAGTTTAACGTAACGAGGTGTTAAAAATATCTAAAATTCAACCACAAAGTATCAAAATGTAAAGGGTAGCAAATATGAGTGAAATGTGGAGGAAAACATGACCTAAAAGACTGCAAAAGCACGATTGAGAAGTGCTATAACTGTTTTTGTTTTTTATGTTTCGGGGGTGAATGCCATTTCCGCACAGAACTGTGGGACTCCCATACTCGCAAGGAGGCGACTGGACTGCCCACTAAACACCTCTCCTGTCAACCTGAGAGCCTAGCCTGGGACCGTTTGACACATTACTTCGGGCCAGGTCTCGTTTTATTACGCCGTGAGGCGCCTTCAAGCTGGGGGATCCCTCTTCTAACGGAAGGAGAGAGGGTTAGAGGAAGTGCCAGACAAGCGATCCCAAAGCCCCAACACCCCCGACTGCTGTGAATCCCTTTTACCTTACAGGACTGCTCAAACATAATGTGCCACATGGTTCCCTTTGTCAACTGGTTTGAGCATCAATGCGACTATATTATCCGGGGTGAGCTCTTACGTCTCGTTGTGGAGCTCCTTTTGCAGCCTATTCCATTTTGTGCACGCAAAAAATGTGTGGCCGATATTGTCTTCCTCTCCTGGGACTGTGACTTACCAATCTTGTGCAGGTAAGACTGAAAACACCCACACCTGCTCAAAAACTTTGTTAGATAGAAGGAAGTCTCACCATGTCTTCGATTTGGCAACGGTCTCACCGCAGTCCACCTTCCCACCGTTCAATCCACCCAAGTTTGCTGACAGTCGTTCAGTGAGTACTGTCTCTCCTCGCGGGCAACTATCCACCTAGCGTCTTCATTTCGACACATGGTAATAGCGCGGCGCTCTCCAGCAAGGAAGCCAACTGGTATCATGGCTGCAATAACTATCAGCACCAAATCAGCGACTGTCAGATAGGAAGATAAAATCCTCAGTGCTCTTCTTCTCTGTACCTGTGCCAAGCGTTTTCGATATGCTTCCTTACTGAGAGCGTCGTCCCATATTTCTGCTCTGTATCGTAGCACTGACCCTGCAGCACTCATCAAGAGGTGTTTTCTTGATGGGCTGGGTCCCCTTACGTTGGCGTTAAGCCGACTCAGAGCCGATGCTGCCAAAGTAGCCTTCTAAGCCGTTGCCCTGATTTGCTCAGAGAAACTCATCTTCGAGTAAATCAGTAGCCCCAGGAAGCAGCCCTTACTACCACAACCATGACCACATATAGAACTGTGGAAGTGTCAACGAAAATTTGATATTTTGTTCGCGTTTAGAATACGCGTTTGAATTCCAGACGGTCGTTGTGATGAAAAAATTGTTTCAGCTCTTACATCCATTCAATTTTAAATGTTATTAAAAGTGAAATGAAAAGTAAATTGATTGCTTTACGAAACTCAGCTGTTAGTGGAAGGTGCTGAACATGCATTTCATTTGGCCATTTTAAAGAGTTTATGTGTACAGAAGACAAAAAAGCGTGAATTATAGGCGTGCAAGGTGTATTTTTCATCCTTTTTAATGTGAATGGTGATACATGTTATGCCTTACAAGCATTTTAAATTATATGAAAGCTTTGCTTCTTGCTTTGCTTTTCACGGAGTATGCTGAGAGATCCTGTGTAGGTCGACTACAAACTATGCAAATGTTTGCTATATGGCTTTTATATTACCTCAGTTCCGAGCGTGATCTGGCTTTTGTTTGCCCAAATGTGTCTCTGATTTTAATTTCTCTTTTAAAATCAGAAACACAGCCTAAATAAAATAATTTTACATTGTTATACATTTAACATGGATATGTCTCATTGCATAGCAGTCTTAATGTTGAGATTCATTAGATAATTCCATTTTGTGATCGTAATTGTCCCTTCAAGCGGATGTAGTCATTATCATAGTATACTCACATACTATTCACACTTAATCTACCCTCCGGAAAAATCCGAACAGAAACCGAAGAGCAACCATAAACCTTCGGTAGCAGGTAGGTAGGTAAATGCTGACGTGAAGATTGGCGCGAATATAAACATGTGCTTCGATGAGAGATTTCAGGATTACCAGATCTCGAAAAATCAATAACTTTGCAGAAAAACGAATTCGTTCTATGCAATCTTTATGTTTTTTATTAGGACTGACAGCACTCCCATGTAATAAAATACGTAACATAATAGAGCACGTACGTTGGAAATTTTTTTTGATTTTGGTTTTTTTTTTGAATACATCAGGCCTCGGCTCAGCTGACGTGCCCCGGCTCAGTTGACCGGCCCCTGGAAAACTTCAGAAAGTGTGCAACACAAGGTAAATGGAAGGTGTGGATACTATGTGAATGTACTATGGTAATTATATATTCAAATTATATTTTCTGTTTCTTTGAGCAGGTTGAAGAAAGAGTGGAGTTTGAGACAGATCACCACACAGAGCGCACGCCACGAGAAGCGTACCGGCAACAAGTAGATATTGGAGGAGCATTTGTTTGTCGGTAGATTTCAAACAGTTGCACGTGAAGAGAATTTTTTTGTGGAATGGTGGAGTAGCAAATGTACCTTTGCGTACATTTGAGTATTATTCAAGTGTCGGTGAATTCACGCTGCTGGTGAAATTGACAACAAAATGTAAAATTCGATTTGGCCCGGCAGCTGGGAAATGTCAGTGCTTGTAAACCCATCCGTCATCACAGCAACGAAATGCAAAGGCATTAGAAAATGTTATGAGAAGCGATAAAGTTTGAGCAAAAGAACAACAAATACGAAAACAACAGAGTGTCCGGCATAGCAATGAATAATGATATTAGACTCATTACGAACAGAAGCAGTATTTGATTACAAGCGTGTTCTTTTTGACAGAAGCAACAAAGTTCGAAGTATTTGTACAACATTTTGTATGCATCGCGTTCGTAAATAAATAAGACAAATTTAATATGTTCACGTTATGATTTTATTTGTACATGTTTTGAAATTTTAATTTCCTGTTCCATGGATAATTCAGCTTATAAAGAACGGCTTTGGATCGTCTTCTTCTTCTTAGTACTACAGCTCCTCTCGGGCCTTCGCTTCCTGCGAATAGCACCTAGAACTGTCTCGGATAATTGACCATGTCCTACAATTTCGAAATCCGAGCAGCGATGAACTGTCTTCATCAACCGAGTCAGACCAGTGTTTCTTCAGTTTCCCCACTGGTCTCCAGCCTTCAGTTCTCCCAACGAATAACTTTTCGAGTGTCCGTTGTTTGCCCATACGATTCACGTGCCCAGCTCATTGCAACTTTCGCAGTCTGACAATCGTTGAGAAATTCATACAGCTCATGGTTCTATCGAATTCGCCATTGGTTCGCGTCTAGCTTCGCTCCAATTATTCGCCTCAGGACCCGCCATTCAAAGGCGTTCAATATATTTGCGGATGCTTGGGTTAGGGTCCATGTTTCACATCCATAGCATAACAGAGGTCTTATCACAGATTTGTATACTTGCAGCTTCGTTGTCCTGTGTATGCAGCTTGTCTTGAAGATCGTGTTGTGAATTCCGGCGTACCGGCGTTTCTTCCATTCTCAACTTCAAATTGCCGCCGTAACATCTCCCCCTTCCTTTGGGAACGTATACTCTTTTCATCAGCAAATTTATTTAGTATTATTTCCATTTAACAATTTTTATTTTCACCGCCATCTCCATCCTACCCTTTTCCCTTATTTTCAATTCTAAAAAAAAATAGCATATGATAATAATTTTAATTTTCCCACTAACAACATTCCATTCATTGATTCCCACTAACAAAACTTCATTCGATACATTTTTCCTAACAAAACCTAATTCTTTCCTTCATACCAACTAATTTTAGTCATTAGCTCCCACTAACCAATTTTATTTTCATACCAACAAAAATTCATTCACGTTTCCCTACTAAAAAATTTCATTCCCACGCCCATCAAGAAAGAGTTGAACTTGCTGATTTGATGAATCAACAAAAGGTGGCTCCGTTGATAGCGTCCTGGATTCTCGACCGGGGTCTACTGGGACCTTGGTTTCAAGTTTCTAGAGTGCAGGAAAGCACTCTTTTTAGAATATCGGCAAAAGCAATAGTTTCCATACATATATATATATATATATATATATATATATATATATATATATATATATATATATATATATATATATATATATGTATATATATATATATATACATATATATATATATATATATATATATATACGACACTTTGCATCTAATCAAACGCTTCCTTGATTATGCAATTGCCATATATGCAAAATGGAAATTGTTGCATTTGTCGGTACAAAAAAGATGTGTGGGTACCGGAATCGAAGTGTAATGAACTTCAATTACGTTACGCAGATGCGGCAGCGGTAATTGAAAATGAAAGGATTGCGGGATTGAGAATGGAGTTCTTGGATTTGGGGTGGTTTGTATTTGACTTGGAGGTAAAAGGGATTGTGTTTAGTGGTGCGGAATTATTAATTCGAGGAGAAAAGATTCTGTTTTTGGAGTTTGAAAAGAAAACAGAGGAAGAAGTGCTTTGGTAGTGTCTAGAAAAAGACTAATTATGATTTTGTGAAAAAGTGGGGCTTTGAATTGGATTTAATTACAGACGTGAAAATTGAATAGAAAAATTAGTAAAATTTTGCTTCTGGCTTATACGAGTGAAGTAAAGTGTGGATTTTAGAGAAAGAAAAACTTAGTTAAGTGGAGTGAACCGGGAGTAAAATAATCCGACATAACTCAAAACCAAAAATCGTGTGGAAAATAAAATCAAAGAACTTATACTGTGGATTAGAATTTTATTTGTTATATAGGGCAGTTAAAAGTGAGATGGAAAAGTGTCCTAATTTGATTCATCAAAAGACGAGAAGAAAAACAAAAACAAGTAGGAGGAAAAATTTAATTTTTGAATTTGAAAGTATACTATTAGATAGAATTGAAAGGATAATGGATTAGTGAAGAGAGTGTAATCAGTGTCTTGTGAAAAGTGCCCGTTCTGTGTTTTCATTTTTGGACTTTGTTAACAGTAACTTTAAAATTGAAGCTTGAGTTTCAAGTGCCAAGAATTCCTTTCTTTTATTTTTTCGCCAAGCACTCGGAGCTCAACAAGGAAAATGGGAGTAATTATTTGGATTTGCTTTTATTATATACTGTTAGTTTATGTTATTAAATTAATATTTTGTTTTCTTTTTACTAAATTAAGAGAGAATTAAATAAACTAACATGTCTCGTTAAGACTTAAAATGACCTCCCGTTTTCCCGTCCTTTCCTTTCGTGTTAGCTATTATATGTAAGGTCACTCAGCACGAGCAGAGGGTGTCCCGGAAGTCTCACCACATAACTGTGCGCTGGCCGGTGTCAGTATGCCGCCCCGGGCTACGCACCCCTCTGCCGCAACTTAATCTCTGCAACTGCGTTGAGTTCCGTGGTTGCAACAATCGTCAATACTGAATAAAATATTTTTTTGCGAGCTGTATTCTTCGGCCTACTACATCTCTTTCATAGCCTGTTTTCGTTATTTTGGCGCCTATATACACAAATTTGCTAACATTTTCGATATTGTATTCGCCAGGTTTTATATTTTGTGCATTTGAGGTATTTTTCCTCGACTGCGTCATGAGTTTTGTTTTATTTTCATTGATTTGTAGCCCTACTAGTTTCGCTTCGATGTCGAGTTTCAGGAAGTGTTCTTTGGCAGTTGTTAGTGACCGTGACAAAATGTTCATGTCGTCCGCATAGGCTACTACTTGGCTCGCCTCGAATAGTAATGTACCTCGCGTATCGACAGGTAGCTTCCGTATGACGTACTCTAGAGCCAAATTGAATAGCGATGGGGCCAGCCCATCTCCCTGCTTTAGTCCGATATTTGTGTCAAAGGCATCGGTGAATTGTTATTGATCCGGACTTGGGAGGTTGTCGACGTAATTGTCATTTTGGTAAGACGGACTAATTTGGCTGGGATGCCAAAGCAAAGCATTATTTGATACAGTACGTTACGATCAATACAGTCGTATGCTTGCTTAAAGTCAACGAAAATTTGGTGTACATCTATGTTGAACTCCCAGCGTTTTTCAAGTACCTGCTTGACTGTGAACAATTGGTCTGTTGTTGATCTACTTGCTCTAAAACTACCTTGATACTCCCCAATAATACTGTTGACATATGATCCGATTTTATTTTCTAAGGTTTTAGAAAATATTTTGTACGCCGTACAAAGTAGTGATACGCCTCTATAATTTTCGCACTGAAGCTTGTCACCTGTTTTGTGGATACGGAATATAATTGATTGGCTCCACTCTTTCGGCATATGTTCTTGTTGCCAAATGTACTAGATGACTTTGTGAATAGCTTGATGAATACTAATGCCACGATATTTGATGAGCTCCGCTGGAATCTCATCGATACCTGGCACTTTATTATTCTTTTGGGCTTTGATGATGGAACAAACTTCATCCAGAGTTGGTGGGGCCAATGGAAGCTCTCCGCAGACATCTATAGGCTCTGATGTTCTGGAGCTGTGCGGAGGATTAAGGAGGTTCTTGAAACATGATGCCCATCTCTCCTTAATCTTGGTTTCATCAGCGATAATATTGCCGATGTAATCACGACAAAGCGTGTTTTTGGGCTGATAACCACGTTTCAGGCTTTTCACTACTTTGTATGCTTGTCTTGTGTTGTTGCTCGCTAAACTTACATCTATACTTCTCAATTGGTCGCCATAGTATTTTCTTTTCTTAAGCCTAATTATCTTATTCGCTACACTTCTAAGATCGTCGTGGACTCGTATTTAAATTTAATGAAGATAATATATATTAATTGCCTTTGAAAAGTTGAAATTATTACTCAATCGTTGGGGAGAGAAGCACCTTCCGTTAAACATCATTTTGACCTAATCTTTAGATCTCCTCGGAATTCGCATTGAACTGGAACAAGTAAATCGGAACCGAATCCTTATTGTCATCATCCACTGCAACTAAAGTGCTAAGGAATACTTTCACGAATAAAACTAATATTAAAAAAGTTGACGAAACTAATATTAACAAAATAAATGAATTGAAGCACAAATATATTGTAACGAATAATAATATTAAGCAAAATTATAATGTTAACCCATGAAGTTTCAGGCATCACCCACAACATCTACGGGCGCTCGTCGAGGATGCTGGTGAGTACCCTTTTGGTTTCTTTTATTTTTGCATATCATAAATTATAACTTAATTTTCTTTTGCACATCATTGATTAGAAATTTTGTTCTTTGCTTACATATTTTTCCGTATAATTTTAGTTCTTTTCTGTTGCACATCATTAATTAGAAATTTTGTTCGTTGCTTACACATCATTCCGTATAATTTTAGTTCCTGTCTTATGCACATCATTAAATATAAATTTTGTCCTTTGTTAACACATCATTACGTATAATTTTAGTCCTTTTCTTTTCCGCATCATTAAGTACAACTTTAGTTCCCCTCGTGTTTTGCAAGTCACATGTACGAGTATAACAATAAAAACAACAGAATGAATGGATGAATTATTAACTGTAACTTTGGTCTTTCCTTTTCATTTGAATCTGACCGGGTATGGGACCCGCCACGTTGGCTGGCCCCTCCACTATAACGAGCTAGCCATCGGGTGAGCTCACCCTTTCTTAATTCGTTTGCAGGTGCTCTCACAGGGTAGAGTGGCCTTTCGCTCGCGTGCCTATTTATGGTATAGGGTTATGTGATTCCATAACATAATACTATAACATAAATTTGCCACGTTTATCATTTAAATTTAAAGGAAAAATACATGTAAATTATGTTTGTATGAGTTTTTCACTTTAATGGAAAATATATGGCCATGTCTGCATTGGATCTGGATCAAGGGTTGGAGGCGTGCGAGAGGGTACCGCTTCCACCTGGATGCCCCAGTCTTATTTGAGAGCCATAAGTATCGTCGGTCCTCTCAAGTCTCGTCTGCTTCCTCCCGGCCCAGTTCCCATTTGCATTAGCAATTTTAAACCTTAGTAGTTTGACTTGGCCTCGACTTCGGTCGATACGTCTTTGTATCTCTAAATTCAAGGATGTGAAATTTTTCTGTGGTGGGTTCTTGTGCTGGGGAAAAGAACCCGCCTCACGACACCGCAATAAAAGCCTGCCAGAAACATTCACGCGTCCTCAGCCAAGGCCAATCCCGGCAAATCCCACAATCCTATCTCGCCGAGGTAGAAGATCCTCGCTGCAGTCTTTTACGGACGTTTTATCTAACAATCATTTCACTGCATCTTTGGTTTCCGTGGCAAGACGATATTAAATTACGATTTCAATGTTAGGAATTGTCTTCACGGACTAGTTTTTTATGTGCCTTTTATTGCCTCTTGAAAGCTTCCAGTGCCCACAAGGGGGCGTTATCACTGATTTCGAGAAAAACTGTGATAGACTATCTTATTACGTAACCGTACCTAGACTCTGAAAGAAGATGAAATTATCAATATAACACTTAAAAGTTTGATTATCACCCGCTTTTAACCTCGGTACCGTCTGCAGCTGGGCGGACTCAAAATCTAGCAAAAATACCACTCGCCACCGATGGTGTTCAAGTCAGTGACGATTGCTTTTACTAATTTTACCACTAAAATTACCGCCTGTTTGTCCAACCGTCTGTCTATCCATACATCACAGCAAGCAATCCGGTAGAAAAAGACGACCTTTCCGAATTTTGAACCAAAAAAAAATGTTATGAGTTTTGGAAAGAGAGTCTACCATATATGCAAGTGACTCAAGCAAAAAATTGGAGTAAAAGTTAATGGATATGGGTATGAAATGAAAGGTCTTGATAAGAACTTTAATATTGTGTGTCAGAAGTACAATCACAGCGCTGAGGGTGCAAGAGGAGTCAAAATGTTTGAAAAACTAGTAACCCCCCCTACGTGATCAGATTTCTTTGCGCAGAAAAATCTCCATCAACTCTGTTAATAATAGTACAATTTATGATATTTGCAATCAAGCTCCAAACAATAAAGTTACAGCCAATTGAGAATCCACCTCAGTTATGATACCTACTAATTTAAAACAGAACGAATCGCTGCTGAGTTGATGGAAAGTGTGGTACTCACCACAATATTGATACGGTATTATAACTATAACATTAAGAACAACATTACGTCATAAATTAAATGAGGCAATTTTAAAAACACAATAAAAAACTTTAGATTTTATCTAACCCAATTTATGAGATCTATGTTTGAGTCAACATGTTGATATTCAGAAAACATTGTTCGACTTGCTGATTAATGAATTATTCTTGCAGGAGTACTCTGCCTCTAATCTGACTTGTAACTTCAATTTTAAGGACTACGTAAAAAGTTTTTAAACAACCTTTTAAATTGAGTACTTGCCACATCTGCAATGACTCTCTGAAACTGAACCCATTGTGAAAAGTTATTCTATAGGTTTGATGTATTATATGTGCTGCAAAAGGTAGTAAACGTTTTTTAAGATCAACTTAGGAATATTTCAAGCTGTAATTGATTTCATTGTAAGGTATACTCTTGCTTAAAACTATATCTCCAGGAGGATAAAATAATTATCCTTTAAAAACTATAAATTAAAAACGTATTGTTGTAGCTATATGGATGAAATAAATTTGCTGCGATAAAACACGCTGTCGAGATGGTTAATTTTCTTCTCCCTTTTTAAGAAATTCTAACGTTGGATGATAAGATTGAACGCATTGCCACCAGTTACCTTTCCATGACCATAAATAGACTGCAAAAGTGAAACAGATTAATTTCCTGTGGAAATTTGCGAAAGTTGTTCAAGGATGATGAAACTTTATGAAATTTCTTGCATGCCTGCATCTAATCCATTTTATCTTGTGCCAACTAATCATGTACTTGTACAAATAGTCCCGGAAAGGCGACCTCAAGAAAGAGCCCCCAAGATTTGAATAAACGTATGACACATCTGTTAAGAGCGTTGCTCGCGCAATTTTCTGTTCATTCTTCAGCTGTATCTAAACATTAACCGCAATCAGCTTTAGCCGATGTCGGTATAAATTTGCTGGCGTCTAATAACTCCAGCATTTTGCAATACTCACCGCAACTCCATCGGTTGTTGATACGCCATGCCTGATACGATGCATCCTCAAGCCAAATACAGGGTGGCTTTCGGATTCTTCCCGACTGGAGTCAAAGGCAACAATTTGATTTTTAAAGGACCTTTGGAGCTCTTCTTTTGTTAGTTAATTTCTTAAGACTGATTAGGTGAACATATAGGAGCGAGACATTCCTTGAACTTGCTTGCAAATTAGAATTGCAGATTAGCAGTTATTTCTTGCGAACTGTAAAGTGAAAATGGCAGTTTCATCCTCACTCTGTAGCCAGCCACCCTAGATGGATCCTACTAGAGCGATTCTTCAGGTAGTGCCATATCGAGTGCAATGGTGCAGAGTTAGTTCTGCAGCCTGCATCAACAAAGAAATTCCACCAAGACCCGGTTTCGTAATCTCGCGATAGCCTCCGAGCTCATTGTGCCGCGGCTCGCTACACGTACTACACAACCTTGAGTACCGCTAGTCTTGTGGCGGCGGCGACCACACCCGCGCACTCCATTACCTGAAACACTCAATAATCGACATCGTAGTATGTTAGTGAATTATCGCGACAAAGAAATCTAGAGCCTTGCTGAGATCTTGGACCTCTTTCTAACATCACCACCGTAAACTGGAATTGCAGATTGCGGCCTGTTGGCTGTTGGATGCGGCTGGGGCAGCTACGGTGCAGCATCAAGTCTTGGGTCTTGGTCTTAGATAGTAACGTAGCAACTTTGTTCGTACATCACAAGTCTTCTCTTTTTTACTGTTTTCACTCCCTGTCTTGTCACTAGAATTAAAAACTCAACTTAAGACGAATGGTGTTGTCGTAACGAAAGAAATGGATATTTGTAACACGTGCTGTATGAATTCAGAAGTACAGGGTCTTCCAATAAGAGGTGTTATTTTGATATTAGAAGAAAAATGCCATTTTTTAATGTAAATGATCGGATGTTTACTTCATTATAAAGAAGAAGGTATGCCGTTAATAGTAAAAAATAACATCAGACAAATGACCATCAGGACCATGCTTACAGGACCATATCCTTTTCATGAAATTTACCATAACCAAATCGCAAAGTGGCTGCCCTATGTCCTCGATAGCCTCACGAATTCCATCTTTGAGCTCTTGAATTGACGCTGAGCTGTCGGCGTAAACCTTTTCTTTCACGTGGCCCCAAAGGAAGAAGTCGCAAGGTGTTAAATCACAAGATCTCGGTGGCCAATTGTGATCTCCTTTTCGAGAGATAACACGGTCCAGAAACTTTTCCCGTAAAAGATCAATGGTTTCGTTGTTTGTGTTGCACGTAGCGCCGACTTGTTGAAAGTAAACGGTGTCCAGATCAATACCATCTAATTCCGGCCATAAAAAAATCATTAATCATCTCTCAATAGCGCAATCCATTCACCGTAACTGTTGCTCCAGCCTCATTTTCAAAAAAGTAAGGTCTAATGACTCCGCCGGACCATAAACCGCACCAAACAGTCAAACGTTGAGGATAGAGAGGCTTTTCAACAATAACTCTTGACGAAGCCACCGAAGTGGAAATGGGGCTCATCACTCAATATGATTTTTCGATGGAACTCCGGATCATTTTCATGCATTTTAAGGGCCCAATCAGCAAAGACACGACGTTGTTGATGAGTGAATAGCTTGAGTTCTTGTGTTAACTGAAGTTTATAAGCCTTAAGACCCAAATTTTTGTGCAAAATACGGTCTAATGACTTACTTTTTATAGAATTGTTGGCAGCTACATATAAATGAGTTGCATATTATGAATAATAATTTTTCTGAAAAATTATTAGAGAAGAAAAATGTTAGAAGAAGGTGGTTTCGACGTGTGCACTAATTCTCCTCAGGCCATCACTCTAAGATACACACCGGTGATGGCGACCACCATGCTCAGAGGTGAGGGAGTTAATTTTTAATTTTTCTCCTCATGCAAACTCAATATGTTTTTGCATCTGAAGTTATATTCAAGGTAAATTTCTCTTGTAAGTACTTGTATTAGCTAAACTTTTTTTTTTTAATTGGATCATTTCAAAAAAAAAAAGAAGTTTAGCTAATACAAGTACTTACAAGAGAAATTTACCTTGAATATAACTTGCAGATACAAAAACATATTGAGTTTGCATAAGGAGAAAAATTAAAAATTAACTCCCTCACCTCTGAGCATGGTGGTCGCCATCACCGGTGTGTTTCTAAAAGTGATGGCCTGAGGAGAATATAACTTATATCAGTCTATATAACTGCAAAGTTTCAAGAAGTTTAAAGGTACCGTTTTGATTTTATGGGCAAAAAAGAAAATCTACAAATCATACTATTATTAACAAAGTTGAGTGAATTTCGATTTCTAAGGTATTTGTTGCCCTTGTACTCATAAAGACCCATGTTTGTGATAATTTTCAGATTTTTCGGCTGAAAGGTGTCCAATCGCGAGGGGGGGACACAAATTTTTGGTACATTTTGCCTTCCCCTGGACCCCCTAATTCATAAAATGATTTTGTTATTTCGGATTTTAAAAACTACCTTTGATTAAAAAAAAATTTTAAGGTCCAATTCGGTATTAGGGGGGACCCCCCTTAAAATTTTTTTAAATTTTTGTTAAGACCTTAACTTTTGAGAGACCATCACTTCTGACCTTTTCACAAAGTTTAAGCATTCTAGCTTCTACAGCTTCTGAGGAAATCAGCTGTGACGCACGGACAGACAGACGGACGGACAGACAGGTCGCGATACTAGTAAGTCTTTGTAAAAAAAATTTTTTACAAAGACCTAAAAGGTCTAATGACGTTTGTGGAATGCCTAATTCCAAAGAACGACAAAGAATGGACAAACCTGGGTTTTCTTCAACACTTTCGGCTATCGCAGCTATATTCTCGGCTGTTTTTGAATGACGTGTGCGAGTTTTATTCTTCACATCACTAAATTGTCCCAACAGCTCAAATTTTTCCACAATTTTCTGTATTGCGGTCCGACAAGGCGCTTCACGACGACCCAAAAATGTTCGAGTTTTACGAACCGTCTCTGCCAAATTTTTACCACTTTTATAGTGAATTTTAATAATTTAAATGCGTTGCTGAAGCGTGTATTATTCCATTTTGATTAGAAACGTAGTTTCCACTTGTTAAATGTTAAAAAATGACAGCTTCAAAAGTGACATCTACCGAAATAGCGGGCTATCCAAAATAACACCTCTTATTGGAAAACCCTTTATATGCAAACGTAAATATTCAAGTTAAAGTAATTTTTTCTCTTGATTTTAGAAGGAAGACCTTAAATTGTATGAGAAACTAATTGTCATGGATGTTAAGTATACTAGCAAAGAAGTTGTATGGTATTATTGATGACAATAAAGGCATCCTGATAATGAAGATTTTTACCACATTAGTGAATGAACGATTCACGAATTCTTTGGATAGATGCAAGTAATCTCACTGATAATCACGAAAGTAAAAAGTATTCAAAAGAACAGAATACTTTGGAAAATAATCAAGCCAGAATTTGAGGCACTGACTAAAACAAATCATAAAAATATGCACTCATTTTGCAAGTGTCTAGGAAAAAACGCTGCACATTAAATGTTATATTTATTCATGTGTAACGCAAAAAGTATTTTAGTTGTCAACGAGTGGGCCTCCTACTTGAAGCCTAGACTTTTCAGCTAGTCACTAGTTGCTGTAAACACCAGAGGAGTGCAAATACCAAGTGAGACAAACGGAAAGACTTGGGTAGTACTTTTCAAAAAACGTACTAATAGTTCTTGAAGCAAACACAGTTTGATAAATAGTTTTTTTGACATAACATGAGTTAGTGACGGTGTGGTGGTCTCTGGAGTCAATCCAATTCGTCAGCCCTGGCACGCGGGCGCACCTGGCGGAAAAATGCACGGCGGTGGTGGATGAACTCTCGTCCGGTCTTTCTCGATAGTATAAGGCCAGAGAGCTGCTTGCGGGTTGGCTGCTAATGCCTCCTCACGAGAAGGATTGATTGAACCGAACGGCAGTGCTCAGGCCGTGGTGTAGCGGCGTAAGGGCCTCTAAGTGTTCCAGTTGGTGACGGGGTTGGCAGGGCAGACCGGAGGATACAACTGTTGGAGCCTGTGGAAGAAACGGTTAGTGGATACGAGACGAGGGTTGCCGGAGCCGTGATTCAAATGAAGATATAACAACGCTTACCATTGTCCAGCCTGGAGTGCCAAAGAATCAAATGGTAAAGATGAACACCAAGGCTAAGGCCGCAGAAGCGTTTGGTCGATTATTTGCAGGGAGACCAGGCTGAAGGCCAAGGAAGCATTTTGGCAGGATACTTGTAGAACGCCCAGGCTAACGCCGAAGAAGTGTTTTGGCTGGATTTTGGTGGAACGTCCGGGGCCTAAGCCGAAGAAGCGTTTTGGTAGAATACTTGTAGAGAGCTTGGGCTGAGGCCGAAAAAGCTTTTTTTTGGAAGTGCACGCGTAAAACAGCAGCAGGAAAACGTGCCCATCCCTAAATTCGCTTTGACTTTTATTGTTAATTTTCTATCCTTGAAATTGCTGATGTGCAATTTTCCAATCAGCAGAAATCCATGGTGAACAAGGTCTCCTAAGCCAATTTCATTCAGATATTTTTGCAAGGCATGCTTTATTTGGGTTCAATTGTTTCCACTCGAAGCTTAATACTTTATTGTTGCAATTTTGTATGTTACTCAGGTAAATTTTACTTAGCAGAAAATTGTCAATTCCGTAAAATTTGTTTGCATTCGGCAATTTTTGCAAGCCATGCTCGAAAGTTAAATGATTTCGACCTGTGACGCTAACGTCTTGTTGTTGTTTTCATTTCTTAATTCAAAGACATTCATTAATTACCATGTCTCAGGTTTGGGTCACAATGTAGGTTGAGGCTACTATTTGTTGTTGTTTTTTTTATGCGCGAAGTCGTTCGTCAGGTGAATTATCATTATTTGTTTTCAAGTTTGGGCAGTAGTAAACAAATGATGGAACTATTTGACGCTTGTAGTTTGCGGAAATGATTTTCAAGGTTGCTTCGTTCCGTCAAGATGATATTTTTCTTTTTTGCTGGTTTTTTGCTTTATAAGTTTAATAACCTAATTGTCAGGTAGTACTGAGAGCGATGACAATGTTAATTTTTTGTAGGTAATACTTGTATTTGATGTTAAACCAATTAGGGGCTCATTTCATTGATTTAGTGACTTGATTGTTTGGTATTTAGCTAATAAAGACTATCTAGTATCTGATAGTTAGCTAATAATAGGCTTTGAGAGCTATTTTGCTTATAATCTGATATTTGCACTGTTTTGCTTGGTTTTCTGCTGATTGGCTAGATAGGACTATATTATATTTAATATTTGGCAAGTTAGGAATACATTACAGTGTACTTGTGAATTATTTGGCGAGATTATTTCATTATATCGGATATTTGGCTAGTTAGTAATATATTATATTTGATATTTGGCTATTTAGGAATACATTCTAGTGGCTTATATTGCCTGGAGAAGCACTATATATATTTAGTGACCATCGCCATGGTGCCTTGTAATACATGAATCATGAGCTACCCTGAAGTCTTGCATATTGACAAGTTTAACACGAAAAATTGGGTTTCAGCCAGGAAACAAGTCTCGAAGACCGCTGTTAGAAAGGTATTGTTCCATGAAATGCAGATATTTACATAATGTAACTAATCTACACACTGAAAAAACACTTTTATGATATGTACTATGTGTTAAATCATTTGCTTAAGCGAAATAAATTTTAACTCTAATTTTGTCGTAAGCAAATTTTTGAGGTAAAACAATTATATGCTGCCTACATTCTTTCAAATATGTATAAACTGTTCACCTATCCTGAAGTTTTCAAAGAAATCCTATCATACAACAAGCACCTTCAACTGTCTCGGTCCACTGATAGCGTCCTCCAACTTTGAAATCCGAGCAGCGGTAAACTGTCTTCGTTGACCGAGTCAGACCAGCATTTCCGCAGTTTTTCGACTGGTCTCCACCCTTCGGTTCTCCCAACGAATACATTTTGGGTATCCCTTGTTCATCCATACGATTCATATGGCTAGCCCATTGCAACTTCCGTAATCTTACAATCGTTGAGACCTCCGGCTCGTCAAAAATTTCACACTGCTCATGGTTTCATCGAATTCGCCATTGGTCTCCGTGTATCTTCGCTCCGATTATCCACTCCAATTGTTTAGGGATGCTTGAGTTAGGGTCTCTGTCTCACACCCATACCATAACACAGGTCTTTTCATAGATTTGTACACTTGGAGCTTTGTTTTACTGTGTATGCAGCTCGTCTTCAAGATCATCAATTCTGCATAAAACATTTCATTTGGGGCTGTATTCTTCCGCGCATTTTGTCAGTTTCATTACCTGTTCTCGTTATTTTGGTGCCTGAATACTCATGCACAAATCCGCCCACATTTTCGATATTGTATTAGCCAAGTGTGATATATTAGGCCGTTGAGGTATTTTTTCTTGACTGCGTTATGAGCTTTGTTTTATTCTCGTTGATTTGAAGCCCTACTAGTTTTGCTTCACTGTCGAGTTTCAGGAAAAGTTCTTTAGCAGTTATTAGCGATCGTGATAAAATGTTGATGTCCGGCTCAACTCCCTGCTTTAGTTCGATATTTGTGTCAAATGCGTCCATGAGTTGATTATTGATGCGGACTTTGGAGGTTGTCCACGTCATTGTCATTTTGATAAGATGGACTCATTTGGCTGGGTTGTCAAAGGAAAGCATTATTTGGTACAGTACGTTACGATCAATACTGTCGTATGCTTGCTTAAAGTCGACGAAGATTTGCTTTTGAACGCCTAGCGTTTCCCAAGCACCTGCTTGACTGTGAAAATTTGGTTTATCGTCGATCTACTAGATCTAAAGCCAACTCAATACTCTCCACTTATACTGTTGGGGTAGGATCTGATTTTATTTTTTAAGGTCATTGAGACTATTTTGCACACCATACAATAGCTTCAATAGTTTTCACTCTCTAGCTTGTCACCTTTTTGTGGATAGGGAATATAATTGATTGGCTATACTCGTTCGGCATATGTTCTTATTCCCGAATGTGCTGTATGACTTTGTAGATGGCTTTCTGAATACAACTGCTATAATTTTTAAATTCGTTTTAATGGAGGCTCATTTCTGCCTGGTGGTTTATCATTGTGTTGGGCTTTGATGATGGTACAAACTTCATCCAGAGCTGATGGGGTCAATGGAAGCTCTCTGGGGATATCTATAAGCTTCAATGCTCTGGAGCTGTGCAGAAGACTCAAAAGGCTCTTGAAATATGATGCCCATCCTTTTCAATAGAAGTTTCATCAGTGATGTGGTTGCCGATGTTATCACGACAGAGCGTGGTATTAGCCTCATAACCTCGTTCAAGGCTATTCACTACTTTTTATGCTTGCTTTGTATTGTTACTCGCTAGGTTTACATCAATCCTTCTCAATTAGTTGTCATAATATTTTCTTTTCTTAATTCTAATTACCTAATTCACTACTCTTCTTGGATCATCCACAGCTAGTTGCTTGTTTTTGGCGGTGGGCCTGATAGGATGGGAGCCAGCTGATTGTCGAGGATTTCCATGAAATTTTTTGCTGCAGACGCCGGTTAGACGCTTTCAATGTTGAATTTTCATCGAGGGCTGATTTTCGCTGAATACAACTTTGATATACGATATCAATGAGTTCATTTGATTAAGGTAGGATTATATTTACTATTGGTTCCTCGTTATGTATGAGCGTCAAGTATACTCGTGGCTCAACATTGTTGGATCAGCACATGGTCGGTTTGGTTTTGTGTGTTGCCATTCGGTTATACCCAGGTCATTTCATATATGCGACGGTGAGGAAAATAAGTCAAGCGTATGACTATATTTCTGCGACATAAAAAGTAAATCATGCACTAGCTATTGTCATTTGCTGTATCCTTCAGTCGTTCTCCGATGAGACCACTCATTACCAACCTTAGCGTTGAAATCATCCAGAATCATCTTTTGTCATTTTCACATAATGAGTCAATTAGTTATTCCAGGTATTGCATTTCCTGCACTTTTTTGTCCTATTTTATAGTCAAGGTGTGTACATTAATCAGTTAAATTTTGGGAAATTTCACTTGTACATGAATCACACACAATCAGTCATTCTTCTTCTTCATAGCACTGTAGCCCTCTTGGGCCTTCATTGCCTATAAGGAACGACTCCCTCTGCCTCATTCCAGTGACTGCATTTTCCAATTTCAAAATCCAAGCAGCGATGATTTGTTTTCATCGACTGAGTCAAGCCTGCATTTTCTCGGTTTCCCCATTGGTCTCCGCCCTTCAGCTCTCTCACCGAGAACCTTTTTGGTTGCCATTCTTCGTTCATACAATTTACGTGGCCAGTTTATTGCAGCTTGGCAGGTGTTCAAAACTTAGAGACCTCCGGCTCGTCGAAAGTATCATACAACTTATGGTTATATCGAATTTGCCATTGGTCTCCGTCTTATTTTGCTCCAATTTTTTGCCGCAGGAATCGTCACTTAAAGGCATTCAATATATTTGGGGATACTTAGCTTAGGGTCCATGTTTTTTACCCATAACATCGCACAGGTCTTATCATTGATTTGTGTACTTGGAACAGCTGGTCCTCAAGAACGTCAAAATTGAATAAAATATTTTATTTGAGAGCTGAATACTTTGACGTGTTTCATCTCTTTCATTAGCAATTCTCGTTATATTGGTGCCTAGATACGCAAATTTTTTATGCGCGTAAATATACAAATTCTTCCACATTTTCATTGTTTGCCTTAAAATCAATAACGTGTGATTTTGACTTTCTATCCAGAATAAATGCCACTCTGAATTTTCACTTTCCAGCAGGCTTGCCACCTTTTATATTGTGTATGATTTCATACCTGGAATATTACTTTCAGGCCAGTTCACTTCCTGGATTGCCAGTATGTTTAATTTATATTGACTGACCACTTGTAAAGCGTCTCTAAAAGCACAACAGTTGTTCAATTATCTGACATTCCAGAATTGAATGCCATAGTCATTTATTTCTGCTGCGAAGTCGTTGCCCTAAATCCAATTCATCCCGAGGCTTGGTTGAAGGTTTCAGAACAATGTCGGGTTTTCCAGGGACGGGAAGCTAGCCTATCCCCCAATCTCTATCCCGGTGGTATGGTTATTACTTTAAATTCCGTTATCACGCGCGGGAGACCCGCCTTCGCCCTCTTACGTCACCATAAATGGCATGTAAGTAGGATTGAGTAGCAAAACTGCAAGTGTGTTTGCAGTTATTGCATTGAGGAACCAGTAAACCTAATGTGCGACCCAGTGACCATTTATTACCATGTGAGACTTCGGATGAAAAGTCATGGAAGCTGAGGGTAGGAGAAACAAGGGGATTCCTCTTCTTTTCCAACCGGGCTTGGGACAGACTACGGTAGAATTAATGTGACATCTAGTTGGATCAAAAGTATATACGGTAAGGAAACCACTCGTTGTTGTTGTTGTTATGATATACGGGATCCGCAAAAACAGAAATTCTTAAATCTCACTAGTACAACCAAAAGATGATGAGTGCATTTTGGCTTCTTTTATTTATTGTTGATGAATAATTGTGTTCAATTGAGACAAACGAGTATCAGTGTAAAATATATGAAACCATCACATCCTTATAAAGGGCTACCCCTTAGAATCCTTTGAAATTATTTTCTTCTATGACCTCCACTTAACTTCCTGAGCTCTTTTTCAGGTCAAATGACTTTGGCTTTTTGATTCCGAAAGGAGCTGTATGAACTTCATCAAAATATCATATCCTGAGGAAACTTGCTGTAACGTATTAATCGACTGGCCGACAGCTAGGTATCAACTTTAATACGGTATTAAAATTTTTAATTCCGAAAGGAGCTGTATGAACTTCATCAAAATATCATATCTTTTCAACATCGTTTAGCTCCGATATATCTCTAATACCAACTACGAATATAAGGTCTACAATATTTCCTTCAAACTAATTTCCTTTTGTCTCCTAAGCTTTTTGGTTTTAGTTTGCACTCCATCTCAGTACATTTTTGGGGAGCTCAAGGAAAAGTTTAATTATTTGTATATTAACCTTTATTTTCACAGATGGAATCCAATCACAAAAACAGAAACATCGAAAAGAAAAGACAGTACAAAAAAATTCAGTTGTGATGATGGGAGACTTGTTACAGCATCATTTATTCACCTCGGGAAATTCCCGCCACGAGCACTTGAATCCCGACACAGAAGCAAATATGCGTAAATGCATATTGCATTCAACATGCCCACCAATTGAGCCACGAAAGATTAGAGTAAAGGTAATTTGCATTTAAAAGCTAGTGATTAATAAATCTGTAAGAAAGTAGCTTAGGTTAATTTTCATGATAGAAAAGCTAGGGACCGCACTAGTATTTGCAAAACAAGTGCCCAACAAGAATGGCTCAAGAAATTGAAAATGATAGTGGAGGATAGCAATGGACATGTCGCGTTGAAACAAGACTTATATGCACAGATATTTACTTAGCTGTGAACCTCAGGTGTCAAAAAGAAGTTCATTAGAAACTACCCGGGAATCTATGAAACTTAACATTTTATACATGATTTCAAATTGACCACGTAACCTCGAAAAGAATACATACCTATTGATTCCCAAACAAACGTTACCGGCAACTACATATGGTATGAATATACTACATAATCAAACTTATTAAACGCTAGGAAATGATATCACTGGGAACAGAAAGGTTAGGATCAACACAACAGAAAGGTAAGGATCAACACAAATGTAGTCAGAAATGCCAACAAACCAATATCATGAACACGGAACATGGGAACTCGTCACAGGCACAAGATTAAAAGTGTATGAGGTGTGCATTGGTTGCACGATTGCAATTTCATCTGAGGCACTTTCCAATGAAAGTGCAATAATACTGCATTGAATGACCTCGGCATTCAAGTGGCTAACCGCTATATGAATGAGAGAATGAGGCCAAAGCTAACAGCGGTCTCTTTTCCTACGAATGAGTAAATTGACGTGGACTAGAAGTTAAAGTTTTGGCTTTGATTTTGACTTTGGAAGTTTTAGTTTTAGTTGAAGGTGGGAAAAACTTAGGGAACGACGAGTTTGGAACCAGACGAATATTGAAGTTATAAGTCTTTGATTTTGGAAGGTGAGCGGAAGAGTCGAATGTAAAATGCGGTCAAGGTGGACAGAACCTGCACGAGCGGGGAATACAATTGGAGGTAGAAAGAATTTGCATGAGCTGGAAGTAAAACTGATACAGGCAGAAAATAAGTGGTGAGGGCACAATAGAAAAACAAGGAAAAATTAGATTAGTCGAATACATGAATTTGAACATTTGTAAGCAATAGCTTTTTGAATTTTTGTCTTTATTTTCTAACAATTATTTTCAGCCGTGTTACTGCCATAGTGTTATTGGAGCGCGTAGTGAATCCGCCGATTTGCTTAGGAATTTTCTTTCAGCCGGTACGTGAAGTATTCTTGTGTATTTGTTTTGTAATTTTTCCTTTTAACCGCTGCTCCAAGAGGAGGGAAGTGCAAGTTCTGCGCGCAATAGTGAGGTGATAGGGTTCCTCTTTGCGCTAGGTTTATTGGAAGTGTACCTTGTTCATAGTGAAAATACGTCCGCAGCGGTTTCTGTTTGTATTTAAGTCAGTGCTGCTGAAGTTAGAAATAATAATTTCTGCAAGCGATAATTGGTGGTGGAAAGTATATCTTCCGCTCACGATAGTTAGAAGTAGTGCATTTTTGCATAGAACTAGCACCGGTGTTAAACTTCACCCTTTAAGCAGGTTTGGTGGAAAAGGAATAATTTTTGGAGCCAGCTTGGCGGCTTTATTGTGGCTCATAGGCGCAAGCAAGTGGCATCTGCGCCCGTCCCCGATGAGTTTCCGGGTTCAAAGGCTCCAATTAGAGTCTTTTGCGGTTGCCGGAAGAAAAACGGTAATAAATATTCGTTTACCGAAAATCGGGATAATAGACTCTCAAATCGTATAACATAGTCTTTCAGAATTACTTCGTCTTGCAAAATTTTACTACACCTATATTAACCGAGAGTATTCAGTTTTAGACATATTATTTTTCGGTCATTGTGATGTCTGTTTTATGTTTATTGTTCCTTTAAGTCAACAAAGCAAGGTCCAATTGATTTTCAAGAAAAAAGAGAATAAAAAATAGGATGATTCATTATGAGGTTTGATTTTCAATAGGCTTTTTTGACAGATAATGCCTGAATCCTGTCAAACTGTAAAGTAATTTTTATTCATCTTGCTTAAAAAATCATCGTTGAAAGACTTACACTGCAACAACGTATCCAAATTGTTCAGCTGTATTACGAAAATCAGCATTATATGAGAAATGTTTTTCATGTGCTTAGAGCATCTTATGGTGTGCATCGTTGACCTATTGAAACCATTATAGCCAATACCATCCGCAAATCTAAATTAAAGTGAATTCGCTGCCTTGATCATGTAAAATCATGCCTTTACATCATTTTCTTTGGAGTTACACAAAATCTCTGGTCTTCAGGAATAAGCCAACTTCAGTTGGAGCTTCGGAAGCCAATATTACTTGTGTTATTCGCGAGATACCGGTTGCTTTGCTAGAATGCGTCGTCCAAAATTGGACCCTCAGGATGGACCATCTACGGCGTAGTCACGGTCAAAATTTAAACAAGATAATCTTTAAAAAGTAAATCTCATATATTGTCCTTTTGACCCACAATAAAAATGTTACCATGAAATTCTACTTTATGCCTTTTTAGGTCTTTTTAAAAAAAATTTTTACAAAGACCTACTAGTTTCGCGACCTGTCTCTCCGTCTGTCCGTGCGTCACAGCTAGTTTCATGAGAAAGGTCAGAAGTGATGGTCTCTCAAAAGTTAAGGTCTTACCAAAAATTTAAAAAAAAATTAAGGGGAGTCCCCCCCAAATAACGAATGAACCCTTAAACAATTTTTTCAACCAAAGATAGTCGAGTGGGGTATCAAATGAAAGATCTTGATTAGAACTTTTAGTATCTGAAATAAAAAAAAAACTCATTACATGAATTCAGGGGTCCAGGGGAAGGCAAAATGTACCCAAAATTTGTGTCCCCCCCTCGCGATTGGACACCTTTGAACCGAAAAATCTGAAAATTGTCATGAATATGGACCTTTTTGAGTACAAGGGCAACAAATACCTCAGAAACTGAAATTCACTCAGCTTTGTTAATAATAGTGTGACTTGTAGATTTCACATTGTTGCCCATAAAATCAAAATGGTACTTTCAAACTTCTTCAAATTTTGTATTTATATAGACTGATATAAGATATGTACGTACACAAAATTCAATTGAGATCGAATCATAATCAAGTGAGTTATCGCCATTTCAATTGTATGTAATAACAACAACAACAACAAGTGTTTATGGTTGATACATATTTTAAATTGACCTAGGTACTTCTATTTTCTTTCAATTTTCATGAAAATTTATGGAATAGTTGTTTAACTTGAATATATTCAATTGGCCGAACATTCAGAACAATCAATTAAGCTAGATCAAAATGGCAGCTGCACTGTGCTTATGAAAGAAACTGCGCATCTTTAGCATAAATTTGAACGATTTCATATCCAAGTATTGGATAAATAATTCAAGTTATCGATTCACGCTATTAGAAAACTTGTTTCTAACCATAGGCTGTTTACAAAGACCATCTGGTAGGAGCACTCTCCTGCTAACTCAACTTGTTTTAGATTAAATACCAAACCTCATAATGAATCAATTTATATGTATATATATATATATATATATATATATATATATATATATATATATATATATATATATATATATATATATATATATATTGTCGCGTGTTATTGGTTCGCGGTCTATAATTTTAACGTTCCGAGAAAGTGAAAACGCAATGTCTTTTAATTTAAGTTAAAAGAGTTTATTCAATTAAATAAAATGCACAATAATCAGTTAACACTTTCACTAATTTTAATTGTCACTATTAAAATTATCTAACACTTGTCCATAAATTTATTATCGCAATTGTCTTCTAAATTACTTCACTATTACGAAACACACTTCCCACACACAATCGCAGTTCTTATCGCGGTCGAATGAATGATGATCCCCCCATTCATTCAGCTCGCCTTTATATAGGGTCTCTACCTATTCACCCATTTCTCGTACGTTGGTGAATGTTCTACCGAGGGGTACCTGGTAGATTCGAGCAAATTTAATGAATGGAGTGACGTCACCTGCAGATGTTGATCATGCTTGTTGGGTTCTCGTGGTTTCGAGTGAATTCGTGTTCTTCATTGTTGTGAAAACAATTGCGACAGTAGCTCGCAGAATTATTTGTACATGTAATTATTTGTACATGTAACAATATATATATATATATATATATATATATATATATATATATATATATATATGTATATGTGTATATATATATATATATATATGCATATATATATATATATATATATATTATATATATATATATATATATATATATATATATATATATATATATATATATATATATATATATATATATATATTTATATATATATATATATATATATATATATTATATATATATATATATATATATATATATATATATATATATATATATATATATATATATATATATTTAGTGTTGCGAGTTCCAGCGTTCCGTCGGTCTCTCATTCGCAACTTAAAATTGCCACCGTAACATCTCCGGCTTCCTTCGGGCATTTATACTTTTCCCCCCGTATATTTATTTAATTTTATTAAAATTTTACCAATTTCCCTATACTTTTAATTTCCACATCGTCACAGTCCTACCCTTTTCCTTTATTTTCAATTACAAAAAACTAGTAATATAATAATAATTTTGATTTTTCCACTAACAACATTCCATGCATTAATTCCCATTAACAAAATTTCATTCTATAGATTTTCCCTAACAAACCCTAATTCCTTCGTTCATACTAACTAATTTTATTCATTAGCTCCCACTAACAAATTTTATTTTCCATAGTAACGAAAAATTTAATCATGTTTCTCTATTAACAAATTTCAATCTCATACCCATCAAGAAAGAGTTTAAGTTGCTAATTTGATGAGTGGGAAATCAACAGACGGTGGCTCCGTTGGTAGCGTCGTGGATTCGGGGGGTCTGCTGGGACCCTGGGTTCAAGTTCACCGAGCGCAGCGAAACACTCTTTTTGGAGTATCGGCAAAATCAAAAGTTTCCGTATATATGTGACACTTTGCATCTAATCAAACGCTTCTTTGGTTATGTAAATTGCCAGATATGAAAAATGGAAATTGTTGCGTTTGTCAGTACGAAAAAAATGTGTGGGTAGAATCGAGGTGTACTGAACTTCGATTACGTTACACAGATGGGGCAGCGGTAATGAGAAATGAAGATTGCGTGATCGGATTTGCTGGAGGTGAAATGCTGGATGCGGTTCTTGGATTTGGAGTAGTTGGTATTTGACTTGGAGATAAAACGGATTGTGTTTGGCGGTGCACAATTGTTAATTCGAGAAGACAAGATTCGGGTTTTTTGGAGTTTGAAAAGAAGAAGAGGAGAAAGCGTTCTGGTAGTGTCTAGAAAAAGACTAATTTTGATTTTGTGAAAGGGTGGGGTTTTGGATTGGATTTTAATTTCAAGCGTGGGAATTGAATAGAAAAATTAGTAAAATTTTGGTTCTGGCAGATGCGAGTGAAGTTATGTGTGGATTTTAGAGAAAGAAAACTTAGTTGAGTGGAGTGAACCGGGAATAAAAATAATCCAGCATAACTCAAATCCAAAAATTTAGTGGATAATAAAATCAAAAAATTTATATTGCTGATTAGAATTTTAATTGTTGTAAAGGGCAATTAGAAGTGAAATAGAAAAGTATCCTAATTTGATTTATTAAAAAACGAGAAGGAAGAGGAAAGTTGTCGTGAAACACTTTGTGTCTGCAACTGCGGTAACTTCCGCGGTTGCAACAATATATATATATATATATATATATATATATATATATATATATATATATATATACATATATATATATATATATATATATATATATATATATATATATATATATATCCACCGTAGACGGTCCCAAGCCCGTTTAGGAGAGGAAGACGGGTTCCCATTGTTTTCTTAAACCACAGCATCTATGATTCCTCATTCTAAATTCTACGACTACATGGTAGTGAATGGTCTCGGGGTTGCATATTGGGCTTGAAGGTTCCCCAGTGATGGGACACTAAATGCCGAGAAATGCCAATAACTGCAAATACACCTGCAGCTCTGCTACTAAATTCCACTTACATCTCTTTTGTGGTGAAGTAGAAGGCTAAAGGCAAGTCTCCCACGCATGATAACAGAATTGAAGGTAGTAACCATGTTGCGAGAAAGAAGTTTGGGCGGCAGATTAACTCCCTATCCCTGAAAGATCCTTCATTGTTTCGAACCCCGCAACAACGACTTCGGATGGGCTGGACCTTCGGAAAACCGAAAAAGGAATATGGCATAGGATCCTGGAATACCAGGTCACTGAAAAACTCTGATGCTGCTAAAGATCCTTCAAAACAGCTTACTCGGTATAAATTAACATATGGGCAATCCAGGAAACAAACTGAGCTTGAAGTGTCATTCATGATATGAGATCGCACACAATATTCGAATGTGGGAAGCCTACTGGAAAGTAAAAATTTGACGGCATTTGTTATAGACAGAAAGTGACAATCATGCGTTATTGATTTTATGGCAGTCAATGCATGAATGTATGTGATCCGTCTAATACGAATTTTCTTCAAAATTTGGTTGATAAACCGAAGACAAGGGAAAGAAATGGTCTTGAAAAGAATGGTCTCAATACTAAGGATGGCAATAACCACTCTCATTGGGGAACGACTGGAACATATAGCCTGCGCAATGAAACATATAACAATGGCGAACACCTGATTGATTTGATGAAAAAAATTGTCAAGGGTCACTTAGCTCTGATGCAAATTCGTTGAACTTAGCTTATAATAGTAGGATTTGTAAATATACCATTTTCGCCAGTAAAACAGTAATAGTATCAATAAATTGGATGAAATCAAATATTTCACTAGTTCTTTGAAAGATCCTTATATTCTATAAGTTTCAGTAAAAATATTCTGTAAGTTTCAATCAAATTTACGTTTGAAATTCCTCCGGTTAGAACAATCATAAAAAGTTTTGCTACGACATGGGCTTCTCATTGAACTAGAGACCGCACTTTTGATTGGGTCTTCTCTAATGTTTTAGACAAAACGAATAACAAAAATATATTCGAGACTCCGCTCATTCAATGAGCAATATTGGAACAAAATATTGGCCGGTTACAATGGAGTCCTTTTAAAGCAAGAATACGAGTATAATTGTTGTGCATGTCATGCAAGTTTTTCTTGAATTAATTTGTTCTACAAATGTGCTTATTGTAGGTGACATATATTATATAGATTATGTTTGTAATTTCTTAGAAGTTAGTAAGGATCGATAGCAAATGCGGCCAATGCTTTTTGGTTCCTATCTTACGTAGATTGAGAAGTTTCAACAATACCCAACCAAATATTGATCGAAGATGCAAGTAAGTAAATTTAGAATATATGTAGATTGCATTTAAATTAGAAAAATTTTGATTTTGAATTCTCATTACAAAGTATTACATTTTATTCTCAGAAGATTCATAATCACGTCGGCAACACTGAGTGACGCTATTAAATTTACAAGATACTTGCAATGGTTGTAACTCGACAGAACACTTCAACCACAAATTGTTCCATTGGAATTTTATCAGAAAAAGTGCTCCCATTAATTGAAAGTAAAACTGACATATTGCATAAGACGCCTCTACGTTATGTATGTGGAGTGGTTCTGCTTTTTTCGATTCTCGACCGGATAGACCGGTGCGTTCTTGCAAGACGCGTTCTGTAGCCACCCTAACTCTGGTCGCTAGTCTCCAGTTACGTTGGCGCTCCACGGCGCAACCAGAAGCAAAGAAGTTTGCAAGACGGGTTTGGAGCACGGCGTGGTTTCCTGACACACATTGCGAAGTTGGCGCGGTGCATTGCTCGTAGTGGACTCTAACTGAAGGACCACACTCACTAAATGACAACCCAATTTCAATTCGCTATTCACCAACAGTCACAATCAGCTTTTTTCGCAACAAGCTCTGGTTTCCTCAAGAAGTTGATTACCGAAATATTTGCACGATTTCTTCAAGTACCGTTACATCAAGATAGAAGATAAACAGGTACAACTAATAGATTATTTCGGTAGATGTTATTTTGAAGGATATAAATGGCCATTAGCAATCATAAATTGGCGGTCATGCGGCGATCATGTCTTGGTCCGACCGAAGATTGTTGTACGATGTCGGCAGCGGAAAAAAGTAGCCAAGTTGTACGAGTGCTTGAGCGGGATTTTGTCAAAAATGAAACAACAATCCAATTTCGCGGATGGTCATCGTGAAGACCGTGTTCTGAGCTGACCTCAAACCATCGCCCGCCGTAATAATTATAAATGAGGCACTTATTAACTTCTTTCAGAGAACGTCACTCAGTGAGCTTTGATATAGTTTTTATTTGTCGTGCATAAATTAATTATGGGCGCAACTAAGCTAGCCGCTGTTACATGTATGTTAATGCAAGATGTTGACCTTTCGGATTACTTGCGTAAGTGCTTGTGCTACGGAGCTGGCCGGAGGAGTAATTTTTGAATAATTAATCGCCTACTTCCGCTTTCAGAGCCTTCATATGTGAATCGGATAGTCAAGGAAAATAGCATTACAAATAACTGTTTCCTCTTCTTGCAACAAATATGATTAACCATAAAATAATGAAAAAATCTAACTTTTTTTACGCTGCATAATGAGTTTCATTAAAATATGAGATCAATCGCGTACTTCAAAGGCGGCTGAAATTCGGATGATTGAAAAGGCAATTCAATATAGTTTGGAGCTAATAAAACTACTAACTTTACACACTAGGCTCCACATGTTCATAAAGCTTCCATATTACATACTGAAAAGTGTGAACTGATTTCAAATTATATATCATACTACTTTAATTTATGTCAATATGTCAAATCTAAAGTTTCAATGGATTGACTTCAGCTAATTTGTGTTGCTGCCTTAATTTGGTTTCACTAACATAAGAAATTCAATGTTTAAATTTTAACTGATACTTTTAAAGTTCGCAAACTGTTTGCAACACGCATGCAATATTTGTGTACTTTAAGAATATTCAGATAACTTTACTGGTTACTGATTTTACTTTTCTTATGTAAACATTGACATCAAACCGGAGGTAAATAAAATTATTTATTTCGATTTTCGATAGTTTCCAATCTTTTTTTGAGTTGAACCTAAATTATCAATTTTAATAAATACAAAGTTTGGCTGAAACATCTTCGTCACTGTATCTTTAAAGCTTTATGACAACTTTCCCTTTAAACCATATTCATGATTTGATTAAACTGTATTCTTTCACCGTTATATGTGGGCTTGCTATTATAATACTGGGGTGTTCTATAATTAATATCGGTTTTTAGAGTTTTGTACTAAAATACAAAACCGTAATAAAATTGGTACCTGTGTCAATCTCTCCGTCCGTCCGTCTGTATGTCACGGCGGTTTTTCTCCGAAACTATAGAAGCTAAAGCCATGAAACTTTGCGGAAAGGTCGGAGGTTATGACTTCTAGAAATTTTCGTCAAAGGTAGTCAAGTGGGATATGATATGAAAGGTCTCAATAAGATCTTTTCAAAACTGGTCCAAAAATTACTTTATCAGTATCGAAGGAGGCAGGAGAAGGGGAATGCATGAAATTTAGGCGTACCCCCTCTTGCGATTGAAAACCTTTCATCCGAAGAATCTGAAAAAAATCATGAGTATAAGCCTTTACTAGCACTACAACAACAAATACGTCAAAAGTCGAAATCCACTCAATTTTGTTAGTAATACAGTAAAACCTCAATAAGATAAAACCCAAGGGAAATGCCAAAAAGTTTGAGTTATCGAGTTTTTAACTTATTAAAGGCTCAAGCTAAGAATTTTTTTGGGTGTTTAGTGTTGCTACGTACTGATTTTCATGATCTCATTATTTGTGAATTATGTATTACAGAAAGAGCCAGGATAAATTTTTAATTCAAATGCCAGTAAATCTTAAAAAAACAATTTATTACATATAAGGAAATAGGTATACTTATCTTATCTATACAAAAAATTCTGTAATTTTCTTTTGCTTTAAGCGTTTCACAGTTTCTAAGTCAATTCGGTTTTCAATTTTGAACACTGAAGAGAAAATGTCATCATCTACATTACTGCATTGCTCTATAAAAGATCGGAAAGTGTTAGCTGCTTTCTTTGCTTCGTTGGCTGATGTACGCGCCGGGAGACCCTGTAGTTACTCGTCGTTTGACTCTTCAGCTATATCATCATTTTCAAAAGCGTGAATCACTGCGTCCATTATTTCTTCCTTTGTGAGCGTTCCCACTGTGACGACTTCAGCATCGCATGAGACAAACTCTTCGAAAGTAATTTGTAAGTTACACATGCATTTATTCCACTTTTCAGGCATTGTATCGAGTTCATCTTCAATATTTTTTTTGAAACTGTGACGGGAAACCAAAAGCTTTAAAACAGTTGTTCACTGTATAGGATGCAACACATCGCCAAGCTTTATTCTGTTTTGTTGGGAAGACATTTAAAAAAGAGTCTGGTTTTGTCAGCGTTAAGGACATCATTGAGGTTGTATCCATTAACTAATCCTTGCAATTTACCCTTCCATTCGTTGCAAAGTTCTTTATTGGCACTCGCACTTTCACCGCAAATTTTCTTAAAGGCCAAGTCATGCCTCTTCTCAAGGTTTTCCAAACAGACGTTGCTAGCCTTAAAATTATTGATTTGCAGTGACCTAGCGTTTAAGTACCGGTCCGGTTTTTATTTCGGCACTGTGAGTGTTTGCCTACGTGGTTTAGTAGGCAAACACTCTTCTAATTTTAGGAGTTCAGGAATTCTTTGCCTTTTACATAAAAGACTGGCTTCCGATTCTTTTTAGGATATTGTAAAGTCATTTACAATACCCTACTAGTTTCACGTCCTGTCTGTTCGCCCGTCCGTCCATCCGTCTGTCCGTCCGTCCGTCCGTGTGTTTTGTATGTAGGTGCGAAGTGACGCCCTGTTCAAACTTTCACGAAGAAAAGAAATTCATAAGGTATTTAAGGGGGGTCTCCCCATATAGGGGAGTTGCCCCTGAAAAAAAATTTTTCCTCGCATGTAGGCAATATGGATATGAAATGAAAGGTCTCAATGAGAACTTTTCAAAACAGGTCTTAAAATGTCTTAAAATGCTTTGAGGGGTGCAGGGGAAGGGGAAATGCACGAAAATTTTGTGTCACACCTTTGACCCGAAAAATCTGAAAAAAAAACACAGAGGTGTAACTTTACGAGTACAAGGGCAACAAATACCTTAGAAGTCGAAATTCGATCAAAATTGGACCCTTAAATTTCCCAAAAACTAGAATTTAAGTTTTTTTGAAAGCATTTGTATGTGTTCTGAAAATTTCACAATAATCGAACAATAAACAGCTGTGTTATAGCCGATTGAATATTTAACAATCACAGCAACATTAACACGTGATACTAGGGAGATACACGTTTGCAACGGACCTAGCCACTATAAATATAGGGCTTTCCAATAAGAAGTGTTATTTTGATATTGAAAGAAAAAAGAATTTTTTTAATACAAATAATCGAATGTTTATTTCATTATAAAGAAGAAGGTATGCCGTTAATAGTAAAAAATAACATCAGGCAAATGATTACCACGCCACACTTACAGGACCATATCCTTTTCATGAAATTTTCCATAACCAAATCGCAGAGTGGCTGCCCTATGTCTTCGATAGCCTCACGAATTCTATCTTTGAGGTCTTGAGTCGACGCTGGGCTGTTGGCATAGACCTTCTCTTTCACGTGACCCCAAAGGAAGAAGTCGCATGGTGTTAAATTACAAGATCTATTTAAAATAACACCTCTTATTGGAAAACCCTATATGTAGGAATTTTGATAAAAATTTTTGAAACGGTTAGTATTATTGATGTGTTATCATGACTAATTAAACGACGGAGTCAAAACACTTGAAACAAAATGGTGGCGAATATATAAATATAATAGGCATTATAATTCTTCGAACTCAATTCATGGAATATGTAAGTATGTTAGTCAAGTTTTAATATGCAGAATATATTGTTTGATTTACTAATTGTTTTACAATACCCTTCTGGTAGGAGCACTCTCCTGCTACTTCAACTTGTTTTTTCAATAGTTCCGCTTCTTTTTTAAAATTATCGAAAGTGTACTTTCGAGTATTTCAAACTGGGCTGTACCATCTTTCCTTTTCAAACCACTATCCACTGCTCCGATTGCTTTTAACTTATCAGCATAAGTTAGTGTTTGCAATTTTTGTTGCGAATTAATTTCACTTTACTTTTTACATCATGATATGCACACGACGCTTCCTAGAAAATTGACTATTAACGCGTGCATGCACCAACAACCAATTTTCGCACAGCATTTTTCATAAGCACATTCACACGAATGAATCGCTGATAGATGCTTTAACTTATAGAGGTCGGCTTGAAAATTGCGTTGAGTTACAGAGGTCAAATGCCTAAATTTTTCGTTTAAGTTATGAAGGTTTTGTATTTTAAATAAAAGAGGTTTTGACCTCTGGGGGGAAGGGTACACCATTTATTTTAGACTAAGAAAGATTTTTACTTTATCGAGGCTTAAGTTATCGAGGTTCTACTGTAGTATGATTTATCAATATTACACTTTCGTGAATAAGATTGTAAGGGCACCCTCAAATTAAATATATAAAGTTCAATGTGTAAATTTCAATCTACAAGTTTAATCATTACTTAAAATTCGAATCGTATTTAATAGAGTTGTGGGGGTTTAAATTTTTAATGTATTACAACAGCAACTATATATGGCTATGGGACAATATGCGCTCTCAAGAAATTCACACACTACGGGTTTGCTAGAATTTGCATGAAAGTTTCAGGAATTATATTCATGATGAATATTTTTGAGAATTTATTCAACGGGTGTCATCCGTAATCGTAAAACAAAATGGTGGCAGTTTTAAATGAGAACATTGCATAAAATTGTGTTACTTTTCGCGAGTTTCAAATTTAAGGTACATGCTATTAACACTTGATTGCATTTATTTATAAATAGCTGAAGATGAGCAGCTTGAAATAATTGGTAAACAAACTTAATAGTTGAGATTCGTTCAACTTTGCTAATAATGGTAGAATCTGTAAATTAAATATTTTCACCAGTAAAACTGTATTAGTATGATTAAATTGGATGAAAGTAAATATTTACGTGTCTTTCAAAAGGTTCTTTAAGTCTATAAGTTTTAATAGAATATACAGAAGTTATTTCCGTTTGAATTTTCTCCAATTACAACAATCAAATACGCTTACTACAAGGACTTTTCATTAAACCAGACATGACGCTTTTCATTGCATTGTCTCCAAATATATAATATAACACAAAGACCTTTGAGATTCGGTTTGGTCAATAATTTTAGCAATATTGCAACAAAATTTTTGGCTAGTTTAAATGGAGTAACACTGGTTTTTCTTTTAAAGCAAAAATATATTTTTTGTACACGTCATTAAAGTTTTTCTTGAATTAAATCATTCTATACTCGTATGTCTGCATATCAGATATTACTCGTAAGCACAATACCCTTCCGACACGAGCGTTGTTCTGACTACCAAACTTGTTTTTATTATATTCAAAGTAAATTTATTTATATTAACAACAAACATTAATCAATGATATATTGACCATTTTGTTGGATGACCTTTTGCCATCCACGTTCGAAGAAGCTTTGGTTTTTAGTAGCGAAGAACAGGTCCAACTTATTTTTAACAGCCTGAACAAAATCGAAAGTTGCACCGTTCAAATGGTTATGAAGGGAGCGAAACAAATGATACTCTACTGGTGCTAAGTCAGGGCTATAAGGTGGATATGGCATCAGTTCCCAGTTGAGCTCCATTCATTGTTGACGGGTTATCAAAGAGGTGTGGGGCCTGGCGCTATCATGATGGGATATCATGCCTTTGCATTTGACCAGCTGAGGGCATTTTTTCTTGATTTATTCATTCAATTTTGGCACTTGACGATAATGGATATGTAATGATTTTCTACTTTTCAAGTTCGAACGCGGAACCGACCTCTCATCGGTTCTAGACGTTAAGTCTGAGTAGTGCCAACGGATGGTACCAACAGGTCAACCAATCCGTGCACCGTAACCCATTCACGCGGTGACTGCTTGTCGGCCAGCTAGTTCGGAGAGGATTTCGGTCGCGGGTCTACGAATGGGTTACGCTCAATTACAATATTTCAGTCACCTGGACATGCCCGTTTTCCAAACGCGTCAATAACTACTCATCCAGAACGGGAAACCTACGTTACTTTAGTTCTGGATGTGATCTCTCCACAGATCTCAAATCAAAACTCTACAAAATCCTATAGGCGCGTTACCGAATCACCGACGCGGTACCGAAAAATATGCTACTCGAAATTAAACCGACGAAAACTACTCTAATGAAATGACGAAACAAGCAAAGGTACCGCGTACCGCGCGCGACGCGAAACCGACTTCAGCGGATTTGTCGAAACCCTACCCTCGCGACGGCATACTTACCCTACACTCTCTGTTCCCACTGAAAAAGAACGAGTCACTGAAAAGGAAAGTCGTGGGTTATCTTAGCAATTCATTTTTAATAATTATAAAGATATTGAACAGAACATCGATGTAAGTATAAAATCAAACAATTTCAGTAGCTTCTAGTTATTTAGCGTTTTCGTTCTTGTAATTCTACTACTTATGGTGAGTAATAATCCAAGAGAAATGCCTACACTAAGGTATTTCCCTATGAGCACTTGTGCTTAACTATTTTAAAGTTTAGAGTAGTAATTCTGAAGGTATAGTCTTAACCGACCAATTTGGGATAGAATACAATTTCCAAATAAAGCTCAATATATTAAACTTAACTCACTACACTCCATCCGCTGAGAAAGATAAATTTATTCCCATTAAAAAAACTAAAGAAACTCATGCAAGTTTATGTTTATCTACGATTATCTATACATGCACTTAAATTATCCAAAAATTCCCTAATACTTATATAATGGGAAAACTTAACTTTTGCAGTCATTGTACCCGTAAATCATTAGGAGGAAACATACACGCGAATTAGTTTACGCATTTATGTTTTATAAACTGAGGATTTAGTGAATTTAGGAAAACTAGAACATCGCTTGCAATCAAAGCAATATAAAGTTATTGTCGAAGTACGAGTATTAGGTTCATGCAACTTAGTTTAAGTAATCTGAAATTATCTGATTCATAGTAATGTTAAGTTTAATCATAGTTAGCTCTCATATTAATTATTATACGTATTTATCAAATGTTAGTCTACTGAAACTCCTATGCTATGTGACTAATGGAAATAATTGTTCCGTCGAAAAATTAGAACCTCGTTTTGCACTCAGTATATGCAAGGAACTTTACATGAAACTATTTAAATCTAACAGATCATAAAATCAAAAAAAATTGAATGGAGGTTTGAAAAGTTACATATTGTAATACCCAGATTAAATTCGTTATGTGATTTACATCTTTCGTTCAACCTTCATCCTCAGAAAAATACGACAGCATAAATCACTCTTAAATATAAGTGAAATTAGAATAAAATATTATAATTAAGTAGCTATGTAGCTTAACAATACTCATTTATTTATAGTTATTTCTTGATTCATGGATGTTCTATCTGTTTGATATATATTTGTTGTATCGCACCTTAGTTATTTTGAAAATCTACAAGTCAATTTGATCTTGGTTTAAGTAAAACTTAGAATGGTTTAGTGGACTTGTATTAGAAATACAATATCAATTATTATTGGAACTGTTTTTGGAAGGAACTACCAATTATTTAGGATTTTTTTTTTTTTTTTTAGAATAATCGTTCAAGTTACATTTGAAAGGAGCATTTATCGTGGATGATTTTGAAGGATGTTAAGGAAGCTTTAATGAGAAAAGAAACAGCGAGAAAGTTTAATTTTCGAAAAAGGGCCATCAATCATTTAGTAAAAAGTAATCATCAACATTATTTAAACTTCTTTCTCGTGACAGAAAATAAATATTGCATCAAATAAATTTTTTCCGGACAATAGCACATCTCATCGTTATTATTAATATTTATTTTGGTTCATCTACGTATCACATAGATAGTGCAACCAATCATTAACTTGAGTTTGACAAGCTATTAATTATCCTCCAATGGTACGAAACAAATATCTAGCAAATATATTAAAATTTTATAAATCTAATAATAAATGTAAATAGAATTTTGTCAATCTTTTTCTTCTTTTGTTTAAATAAAATCCCTAAAAATATATTTATAGATCATCCAATTATTATTCTCATTTTTAATTCTCTACTTAGTTTATTACTTAGCTAGAAGAAACATTAGTAATCTAAAGTTAATTGCCTTAGCTGCCAATAACCGATTGCACTCTGAACTATCTGGCAAGGGTAGGAGATAATATTCACTTTCATTCGAACAGCAAGAAGATCCCTTGATCATTATCAACCGTCTATGGGTCGCCTTAATAGAGTATCGCCCAACTACCTTGCTGATGGCGAAGAAGGACAAAGAGGGAGAGAGTACAACCACGTGCGAACCCCTGTACTAGCGTATTTTGTTTGGGTAAAATTTTCCTTTTACATATTTGGCCTGGTAGTGACATTTGGTCTGCGAAGAGGTTGCCGCGTTGAAAAGGATATGCGAGCAATCAGTTACGCGTATTATATTGTAATTGAGGCAGATTCGGGACAATAAATTGTACTCTGTATGTCTACACCTTTTCATAGCGGTAAGGGTGAGAAATCCAATAACAAATTGAACGGATCGTCTGTACGTGCGAGCTTCGGAAAACAAATAAGTATCGCGAAATCGTTCTGCTAATATGGCCACTCAGGAAAGTGTTTCGCGACAGGCAACTGCAACACCTGGCAATGATAAAGCCGATCACAAAGCCAGAATGGATGGTGGACTAACTGGCTGCATCCAATTCGCGCACGCAAAATAAATTTACAAATTGCCTTTAACTTCTGCCACTGCTGATGGTTTATCAGCACTGCTGCTTTCACCCGCATGGTCACCTTTCGCCTGACTATTATCTTCTTGTGCCTTTCCGCTCACCTCTTTCATAATTTGAGCCTGTTGATCTTCTTTCTGAGTTTGACAGAGTTTCATGTTCTAGCCTGAGGCAATGTTCCGGTGAATTTCTCAAGTGTTTGATGTTCCCTTTGCAGTTTTCTTGAGTACGTTTCGCTCCGACCAAATCCTACACACAAACGATCGTCAACGAAAGTATGTTAAGAGGTAGAAAAGCACTTGAAATGTTCTAGACAGCACAACCTACGATCACGAACCATCGATCACCACAAAAAGTTCTTTTGTTTCTCCTTCGCCTCCATGTGGCTGTCAAAATCCCCGGTTGTCACATCGGACAAAACATCTGTGTGTGGAATGGCACGCCACATGGCGGCAATGTGCCTCTCCAGTTGTCGCCAGTGGCATAGTTTTCTCGATGGCCACGGTGGAGGGGCATTTCCAGATGGCTATGTCTCGAAATGTGCCGGGGTTTGGATTAATTCTATATTTCGAATATTTATACCCACAGATCTAAATATTTGGACAGAAAAAAAAAAAATATTTTCTGCGCAACGATATCCGCACGACAGATGAAGTCCGCTGGCACTTCGAGGACATATCCATCTGGCCGGTTGCAAGGGTTCGGGATCGGAATCACTTCGATTCCCGGGCGTAGGCGTCACATTACAGATATTCGAATCAATATTTTGGCTTCTTGGAAGCAGCTCAAATTAGACTATACTCTTGAAATCCCGCCACACAGAAAGCATAATCATCTTTTGGTGAATATTGTCTTTGGATGTCGATTGTGGGGGCTCATCTTGCTTAGTCAATGATCGTTTTCAGACTATATTTTTGAAAACAATCCATTTTTTATCACTTGTTATGATTCTATTTAGAAAAGGGTCGTTTTGGCTACGATTCAGCAAAGAGTCGCATATGTTCATGTGTTTGGTGAGGTCAATTTGCTTTAATTTGCGAGGAACCCAAAACTCCAGTTTGCTTACGTAACCAAGCTGTTGGTGCAAGTAAATGGTTGAATTTGATAAGTCAAGCTTTTCTGCTATCTTTCGAGTTGTCATACGCAGGTTAGTTTCGATTAACGCCTTTATTTTGTCGTCATCAGTGGTGGTTGGACAACTAGTATGTGGTGCATATTGCACATTAAAATTATGTTTGTGTGTGGTGCATCTTGCACATTAAAATTTCCAGAACGAAAGTGAGCAAACCAACACTGATACTGGCGTTCAGTAAGGCAGTCCTCATCATAAACTTCACACAAGTTCTTTCAAGCTTGCACCGCATTTTTGCCCTTTTGGAAGTAAAACAATAAAATATGAAAATAATGCTCTCTTTATTTGTCCATTTTCAAGTTTATTTTTATCATTTTGTAGTTTACTAATGACGCTCAGTTTTTGACTGAAGATAGTCTCAGATCTAATCTTTAAAATAGTATATTAAAAATATAAGCTACGCAAACACTATTACATGCAATATGCAGCTCACATGATGAAATATTGAACTACTCAATCGATATCAATTTGTGTATCGTCGGTATTTTATGGAATTTCAGTTAAATGGGGAATATTCCTATCAGAAGGGCTTTGTAATATCCTGAAGTTGAATTCTAAAACAATAATGTTAACAGTAATGCCATAGACGGCTTGAATTCTAAACAATAATGTTAACAGCAATGCCATAGACGGCTTGAATTCTACTTTTAAGGGATTTGTAAAATAATTTTACAGAACCCTACTATTTTCGCGACCTGTCTGTCCGTCTGTCCGTCCGTCCGTGTGTCACAGCACTTTTTCTCGCAAACTACTTAAGCTAGAAACATCAAATTTTGTATGCAGGTATAAAGTGGTGCTCTCTTCAAAATTTAACTTGAAAAAATTGTATAAGGTATTTGAAGGGGGTCTCCCCATATAGGGGAGTGGCCTCTGAAAAAAAATTTCATCAAAGGTAACCGATATGGGTATCAAATGAAAGGTCTTGATGAGAACTTTTCAAAACAGGTCTTAATTTGATACTTTCTGCTTCGAGGGACGCGCAGGGAGGGGAAATACACGAAAAATGCGTATCCCCCCTCGCGATTGGACACCTGTGATCCGATAAATCTGAAAAAAATTATGGTGGTAGGTGTTTATGAGTACAACATCAACAAATACCATCGGTACCCTTAAACTAAACGAAATTCGATATTTACGTAGTCCTACTAAGGGTTCTTAAACTTTGTAAGTTTAATGAAAATCGAATTATATACACGTAGTTATAGCCATTTGAAATTTCTCCAATTACAACAACAATAACACATGATTTTGGTATTTTATGGACTTTCCATCCAATCAGTCACTGCAGTTTCGATTTGATCTTCTTGAAATTTTCCAATAAGGTCAATAACATTAATATTTTTGAGAATTCATGATTTGAGTGATTTTTGTTGGTTTGCAATAAAATGGCGACCGTTGAAAGAAGAAAAACAATGGATTTTCCTTTGAACGCGCACATCTCTTTGACATATTTTTTGACGTTATTCATTGCTGGTGACTGCATTTCTGAGAAGTTGGGTACAAAACCTTTCTGACATGAGCTTAGGTCTATTTACCCAACTTGTTTTGTATATAAATTTACAAGCGAATTAAAAAGATCGTAGCCACCATTGCCAATTTACTATCTTCGGATTCAATAGCGCTTCAGTTCAAATCTAACATAGGCCAAGGGCTGATTTGGTCCAATTTATATTTGCTGAACTATTTACTGCGTGTTCCAGTTTGAAACTCCTAGCGGCGTTCTGTTCCATCGAATAATTCCATAGTTCAGGTAGTGTCCCTTTTCGAAGCTGGCTGCCTTCAGTTTGTCTTTAGAGAACTATTATTGAGATTCCCGGCATATGATCAAAGTTGCCGGCATTTGATCATTTTGTTAATTTTATGATGACGAAAGTCACATAAATACTCGTATTACTCTGGAAGTTCCTTATTAAAAACCAATTGGTTTTCCCCATATCTTCGTCAGTGTCAAAGTTTTGAACTCATACAATAGTGCGGATCTTACCAATTTTTTAAATTTTTTAATCGACTGCCATGGATATTAAAGTTATCAGTTTCAACCGTATTTATTTTTTATTGTCTTATACTTCGTTTTAACAAGACTCTATTGATATTGGTGCCTATTTGTCTGGCCGCCCGTCTGTCCATCAGTGCGTCACAGTTAAGCTTGCTCACGAACTAGAGGAGCTACGAGCAAGAAGTTACTAGTTTACGAAAGTTTGGTGTTCCGAAAAAATTCAAAGGATTATAGGGAGATGTCTTCCTCAATAAGAATATGACTTCAAAATATTTTTTAACTGAAGTTTTGTCAGTATGGAATCAAACGTCTTTATGAGAGCTTCCAGTATCGATAGCTCGGTAGACAGGAGAAGCAAAAGAATACAGAAAAATAGTACCTCCTGCCTTCGCAATTGAACACATTGAGAAATGCCGCATGTACTTCTTTATGAGTGAAAATAAAAATATTTAGAAGTCGCGATTCGCTTAATTTTTTAAATAATTTTATGATTTATTAATTCTACATTTGATTGAATGAAATCGTAAGAGTGATGTCTAGATTGCCACTCGTTAGGCTATGTAACTTGAAATTTCAAAAAATTCGAATGATATTTAACTAATTTACAGTGATTTGAATTTCACTGTGCTACAAAAATAACAACAATACGTGGTTAAAAAACTTGCTAGGCTTATTAGAATTTGCACGAAAAGTTTAGGAAGGATTTATTGTGTACCATGATCGTTTTTTATTATTCGTTCAAACAGTGGCATCAGCAATCGTAAAATGAGATGGCGGCCATTTTGAATAAGAATATGAAACAAATTTGGGTTGATACTCTCTAACCTCATCATTTAATCTATAACCTATTAACCCTTGATGAAAGCGTATAATTTTAGGTAAGAATAATAATAGGTTATGATGAGAAAAGCAATAAAAAATATCTTAGAAGGCGGAATCGACTTACTTTTTAAATAATACTAGTAAGATTTTTATATAATAAACTATGGCAGCCCCAATCGGAAGTTGCCAAACGTTAGAGTGACAGATCTCTTTCCCAAAACCGCAGTGAGAGTCAGCGAAGGAAAACGAGTTTGTTGTGGAATTCGTGGTTGGTTGCAATTGTCCCGTGAGTAGCACTAAGGTTTACGCGACGAGTAATGGCAAAAAAATGTTTTGACCGTAAATTTTCTCAATTTGAATATAAGCGACTGTGTTAGTTTAGGTGATGTTGCTGAGTGGTCATTCTGTCTCCTAATTTTCCGCTTTCTTTTGGAGAAAATTGGAACCCTTTGGCTGGAGATTTTAGGGATCAGAGAAAAGCGCATGCAATGCAAATTTGGGGAAAAAATCAATTGAGTTTCTCTGCTCAAAACTTATTTGCACTTACTTGGAGGTTGGCGGCATTTCGAGCAAAATAGTCGTCTTTGTTATCCGTGGAAGTGAGGTTAGTTATTGTCTAGTATCAGTGGATCTCGGTCAATTTGAATCAATTCTTCTCCCTTGATTTATTTGTACCAATCAACTCACATAAATTGTGTAGTAGTTGGGACGCATGTACTTAGAGTATTGTGCAATGGCGGCCAACTAGACAACAATTGATCTGCCGCAAGACTTCATAATCAACGTTGAATAATATTCTAAGAAGTTGTCGTTGTTCCTCTCCTACAGCTACATAAGCTCCTAAACAGCAACAACCATCACCACCGCGTCAGCTACCTAGCTCACTTATAATTACCGATATTATAACACCATGCCTATTTTTGGAAAACAGTCGTCTAGTTGCGAACCGTGAGCTAACTGATCGAAAATCGTAAGCAACAACAAGGGTAAGGTGGGCTGTTTAACTTTGAACAGATTCGCAAAATATGCTTAATCTAAGAAAAAAATTCATCAGATTCAACTGCATTACTGTTTCATCAACTCCTTTAATATAGGGTTCAAGAATGTAGGGGAGGCTTTCAAAGTGGATGGCCTACAATAGACCAAGGAAATTTTCATTAACAACTGCCAAATAACTTTTCCTGAAGCTTGACAGCGAAGCAAAACTAGTAGGGCTATAGGTCAATGAAAATAAAACAAAGTTCATGACGCAGTCAAGAAAAAATACCTCAAATACACAAAATATTACACTTGGCAAATACAGTATCGAAAATGTGAGCAAATTTGTGTATTTAGGCGCCAAAATAAGAAAACAAGTAATGAAAGAGACGAAATACGCTGAAGAATACAGCTCGCAAATAAAATATTTTATTCAGTATTGATGATCCTGAAGACCAGCTACATACACAGGAAAAAAAGCTCAAAATATACAAATTTGTGATAAGACCTGTCTTTTGCCATGGGTGTGAAACATGGACCCTAACCCAAGCATCCGTAAATATATTTAATGATTTGAGCTAGGCGGGGACCAATGGCAAATTCGATGCAACCATGAACTGTATGAAATTTTTTACAAACTGGAGGTCTCAACAATTGTAAGACTGCGGAATCTGCAATCGGCTAGCCACATGAATTGTATGGACAAACAACGGATACCCGACAAAGTATTCGTTGGGAGAGCTGAAGGCTAGAGACCAGTGGAAAAACCGAGGAATCACTGGTCTGACTCAGTCGACGAAGACAGTTCATCGCTGCTCGAAATTGGAGGACGCTGCCAATGGACCGAGACAGTTGGAGGTACTGTTTGTAAGGAGCGAAGGCACGAGAGGGGCTGTAGTGCTAAGAAGAAGAAACAATAGACCAAAGATTCTCAGTAAAGCAGATGCTTGTAAAATCTGGGAGTATAACATCGATATGCACCAACTCTTTGTAGACTTCAAGCAAGCATACGACAGTATCAACAGGAATGTGCCGTATAAAATAATGCTTGACTTTGGCGCTCGAGGACAGCTTCATTATGGAATCAGGATTAAAACAAGGGGATGAACTTGCCTCAATGTTCCTTAATTTTGCGCTGGAACATGCAACCAAGAAGACACTGGCTGAAACCTAAGGTATACTCATCTTCAAGTTCACACAATTGGTAGCATATGCTGATGACGTCAATATTAGAGTACGTTTAATCTTAGCTGCCAAAGGAGCATTTCCAAGCCTAAAATCTGAAGCGAACTGAATTGGTCTACAAGTTAATTCATGACTCAAACGAGGAAGAAAACGCCAGCTCAACAAAATCTGACCGGAGGCGACTATAACCTTGAAAGCGTTAATAATCTTATCTACCTTGAAGCCAACGTGAGTAGTAGAGGCACCGAAAAGTACGAGATTGAAAGTCATTTAGTTCTTACTTCCCATTCTAAGGTTCAGAGTGGTGCATAGGTAAAATAAGCTCCACACGCACAAAATATTAGCCAAATCAGTGCTGTTTTATGGAAGTGAGACATGGACCCTGATGAGCGAATCCGAAAAGGCAGTGAAAGTATTTGAACGCAAAGTGCTCCAGAAAATCTACGGCCCAGTGAAACAAGAAACTGGGAGGAGACTTCGTTACAACGATGAGTTGTATAAACTATTTGATGATCAACCTGTTGTTGTTAAATTGCATCGGGCGAGCCATAGAGAAAGAATGGAAGATAACCAGCCATCCAAAAGTATATTGACGGGAAGAGTACAAGGTAGACGTCCAGCAGGAAGACTGAGGACCCAATGGGAAGATATGATAGCAGCTGACAGTAGATCCTTGTTGGGAGTAAGCAACTGGTAGACAAAGTCACCGAATCGTGATGATTGGAGTAGATTAATCCTGGAGGCCAAGGCTCGGCTTGGGCTGCAGCGGCATGGATTTATAATGATTGAATGAGCAGACAAATTGTATAGTTTTCATCAAAATGACATGATTATTTTTCAATAATAGAATATGCATCGAAAAGAATAGGCGAAAGGAACCATCTAGTAGAAATTTATTTATATTGGAAACCTGAATACCTTATGTATGTATATGCATGTGTAATGATTTAAATTTAATTTATAACAAAAACCAAAATCAATTGACATTACTAAACATTACGCCCCATAATCACCTTTGTAACTGATCAAATAGCAGAAATTATTTGGAATATTCACCAATTTAAAATAAAAAATAAATGTACATTTTGATTCTAAAGCGCTACAAAACAAATTTCGTATTATATGACTACTCTACACAGGATTTATTCATAATACCTTTCTTGTTTAGATACCGTTAAACATGCTTATGTTTTTACCATTGAAAGGGTAAACCGAAAGAATAATGAATTACTAAACGTTAACAACCCGTATGACACATTACTTCGGGCAAGGTCTTATTTCGCTACGCTGTGGGGTGCTTTAGGTTGAAGGATCTCTCCTCTAGTGGGAGGAGAGGAAAGAAGAAAAGTAATACCTGACCCCAATGTCTCCAGCTGCTGTGAGCCATTTTTATCCTTTAGGGTTTGCCCTTATATAATATGACACATGGTTCGATTTGCCAACCGATCTAGGTATTTCTCCGATTAAAATATCCATGGAGAAGCTCTCCTGTTTCCTTTTAAAAGTTCTAGCGCAGCTTATGTTATTCCATCCTTTGCATACAAAGAATATGTGGTAATTATGTTTTTCTTCTCCTGCGCAAAACCGAGAGTCGTGGGACCGCAACTTACCGATCTTGTGCAGGTAAAACTGACAACACCTATATGCGGTCAATAGCTGTATCAGGTAGAAGTCAGTCTCGCCATGCATTTGATTGAGTTACTGTCTCAGATCAAGGATAAGGCATGCACTCTATCTTTGTTTCGTGCTGTTCGTTTCGACTACTGTAAGTCATCAGCTTATTTTTATATACAAGTAGGAGCGTAAGAGTTTAGCAGATAGTTAAAAAAAATTAAGTCTCTTGTCTTTTGTTTGGTTAATTGTTCAGCTATTTTTGGCAAGTTGTTTTCTTTTTGGGGTGTGGAATAGTGGTTGTTTGCTCATTTTTAGGTTTTTTTAAAATAATTTTACAAAACCCTACTAAAATCGCGTCCTGTCTGTCCGTCTGTCTGTCCGTCCGTCCGTCCGTGTGTCACAGCAGTTTTTTTCGGAAACTACTTAAGCTAGAGACATCATATTTTGTATGTAGGTGTAAAGTGGTGTTTTATTCAAAGTTCAAATACAAAAAATTTTTATATGGTATATAAGGGGGTCTCCCCATGTAGGGGAGTGACCCCCCCGAAAAAAAAATTTCATTGAAGGTAGCCGATATGGGTATTAAATGGAAGGTCTTGATGAGAACTTTTCGAGGGGCGCACAGGGAGGGGAAATACACGAAAAATTTGTGTCCCCCCCCCTCGCGATTGGACAGCTGTGATCCGAAAAATCTGAAAAAAATCAGGAATGTAGGCCTTGGTGAGTACAACAACAACAAATACGTGAGAAGTCGCAATTCACTCAACTTTGTTAGTAATAGTATGATTTATAGATTTTATGTTTTCTTGAATAAAATCTTAATGGTACCCTTAAACTCTATGAAATTCAGTACGCGGATGACTATTTACAAGATTGATCTATCCTGAAATATTCATAAAGATTGAATCATATTTAGCGAAGTTATAGCGGTATGAATTTTCCTGTATTACTATGGAACAATATGCGCTGCATGTATTACTATGGCAACATATGGGTATGGAACAACATGCGTAAAACAACATGACGGCTGTTTTAAATGCGAAGATTGGATAATTTTGAGTTATTTTTTCCCAACTTCAACGTTTAAGGTGCATGCTTTGAACACTTGATTCAATTTAATGAATGACTGAAGATGAGTACCTACAATTAATACTCATAAGTGAAACAAGTCAAGGAGGTGGGAGAGAGCTCCTAGCAAAAGGGCTTTGTAACCATTCTAGGATTCGAAAAAATTGGCCATGAATCGATGGAGAATGTCCGTGAAAAAAATTCATCAAACGTAGCCGATTTGCACATGAAATGAACTTTTTCATGGGAGCATTTCAAAACAGTTCTTAAACTGTCAGGTTTTACTTCAGTGGGGCACAGGGGGGAAATACATGAAAAATGTGTTTCCTCCCTCGCGAATGGACATCTGAAATGATTATTAAGGGAGATATTTATGAGTATAACAATAAAAAAACCTCAGAAGTCGAAATTCGTTCAACTTTGTTAATAATAGTATGATTTTCGTATTTCATATTTTCTCCAATAAAATCGTCTTTGACATGTATCTTGATTTGATTCGGTCTGGTGACTGCATTTTGTAAATTGAATACAAAACCCTTCTGACATAAGCGTAGGCCTGTTTACCCAACTTGTTTTCCCTACTTTTTTATGTTTATATATTTCAAGTCGTTCGAGTAGATAAAATCGAAGTTTTTGTTTTTTTGGGTAACAATGTCATCAAATCGGCCACAATGTTGCACTTGTGTGCTTAATTCTGTAAATATGTCACATATTTGGAGTATGTTTTGTTGTATTTGTGTGAACGTTTTTAAATGCTTTGTATACTTGCCAAAACTGACGTTAGATAAGAAGCCATATGGTAGCAATTGGCATATGTATTAGTCGGCCTACTATGGGCAAGCTTCCGGTAGCTGTCACCTTACCGCAGCATTCGCAAATGCTTATATTTCGTAATATATACTATTTTCCGAATGAAAAACATGCGGAACGCATTCCGTGCATGCTATAAATTCACCTTGTAGAGCCCACTGTACTCCTAAACTTTTCAAGACGAGCAAATGAAGCACACGTTTTTCACCTTCGACTGATACCTCAGCGTTGAGATGTAAACAAACTCCTATAAATTCACTTTGGAAGGCGATAAAAACTAAACGGGTATAAGAACTGAAATAATTTTCACTTCGCTAAGAGCGCTATTGTGTTCTCCGCGGGCCATCAGGATTTCACTGTAGAAATCCACCTCAAAACCGTACAAAACTTCGAATTTTGGTTGGCACCTCCATAATTCTTCATATACCGCCATGTAAGTTAGCCAGCAAAGTCGGCCTACTAAGGGTCATGCGTGTGGTAGTAAGCACTGCTGGCTTCCTATCTAACGTCAGTTTTGATACTTGCCGATATTTTACGTGCAACCCCACCTATTGTTACATTTCTTAAAATCAATTCCGACTGGAAGATTTTGGGTCCTGACTAAGCCGTGGAGGCAGGCTAGGTTCGCTCCACTTACTAACCCTTGAGATGCCGCTAGGAACCAATTAGTGCACTTAAGGCTTCACAGAACAATTTTAACATGCACTTATCCTAATCTTATGGGTATCACTTCACTATCAATAAGGAGGTAAAACATTTTCTTCGCCCGAGATGATTAGTACCCTTATTTCCAAAACCTTGAAACACAATAAATACGGCACTTTAATTTGCTTCTCACCAGATTATTGTGAAAGTCCACCTATATGAGCCTCGCTCTTTTAGCTCGCTGAACGCTATTTAAGTTCGATGGATGCTTCTTAATTTTACTGAGTGCTGCTTGATTTAAATCCATCTAGATTTCAAGTAATCTTGCTAAGTGCCATCCGCTTTAACCAACACGAACCCTCGGTGGCTCTTTTATCACTTCTATCGGCAATGGCTCTTTTCTTGTGTGGAGAACACAAGTTCAAGGCCACATGATTTACCATGGCTGCTCAAACTCACAACATTTTCCAAAAGTCAAATTAAATTTTCAGTTGCAATTTTATTTTGCGCAGACCATCCGCATTATCTCTAAAAATTCACCTTTGTTTTGGCTGCAAATGTTATTCGTTCTGATTATAAATAGTGAAGTGTTCAGTTTTCGTTTGATTAGTGGTTCGCTGGTGGTTCCTGATTTCCGATGGAGACACCGCCAGGGAAGTGTTCAAGGTCAGCTATATTAGCTGAGGAACCGGTAAGCAATGGATTCTTAACAATACATTTCTTTTTTTTACAACCGGACATATTTATACACGGAATGTACTTCTCTGCACTTATCCGATTTATGTATTTTTTGAGGGGCTTGACACTTGACTGATAGGATGCAACTTCATTGCTAAACTTTTTTACGTTGGGATGTAAATTTCCTGAATAACCAATGTGACCACCATTGTCATCATCGTATGAACTTGGATTATTGTATTTATAATCTTCTTCGTCATAGCCATCCTCATCGTCTTCAGCTGATTCACTCAGATCTTTGGCGTCTGGGAGATTTTTAAGGTCATTAAATATTCCGGAGAAAATGCTTAACGGACTCGTTAATTTAGAGTTGATCATTTTCATCACAACGATAGAAGATTTTTACCTTCTAACTCACATTCTTTATTACGTTATTTCCACAACTAATGAATTTTACTCGATTAATTAATTCTCCAGTGTGTGAAGTGGTTCCTTAACATTATTTAAATTGAAATATTGAAGTGCGAGGAATCCTTCCCTTCCAAAAGCGATCCTGATAGTTTTTTTTTTTAATTTCTTGATACTATGTATCCATTTCGCTGTCGTTTGACGGATTGTATATCGCTTTGCCAACATATATTAGTATGGTCCACGTTGGATGTTTCAGTCAATTGATGTTCCAGTATTTGCTTATTTTGTGTGATGAACTTAACAATATCACATTGCTTATATCCGTTGCTGCTAGCTATTTTGTAAATATTGTTAAGTTCGATGAAGTAGCTGGTATGAGTTATGAGGATGAATTAATGTCTCTGTACCATTGACCTGCATGCCGCTAGCTCAAGTTGCGCTGGGTGGTTCAATGTAATGTCCATACTGTGACTAGTAGCATCTAGATTCCAAAATCTACAGGAAACCAACCGTCGCTTATCACACTATAAACATTTCATCTCACCACAAAGCGCAACATACGCTTACAATGTACAAATCAATGGTGTAGAGACACTTACGCCATCAATGTGATCTAGATCTTCTGATCCGAACTAGGATTATATGAGAACCACAATAAAAATGACTCAGAAGGGGGAAAATAAATAAGCGACCACTTTAAATGAGATTGATCTGTAAATTAGTGTTATTTTTCTGCAATCGCAGCATTTAGTGTAAGTAGGTGCCACCAAAGTATGCAATGAAATGCACGTACAACTCTTTTAAATTCAATGCAAAGACTTTTTCGAAGGAGCATACTTCCAACAACTAATTTGTTTTTGTCTGATAAACATATTTTGTTAACTTAAGATATTTGCTAAATTTCCGATAAAAGGAAAGTACAAACATTAAAAATTGATATCCTGTATAAGTACATTTAATTTATTTTGAATTTTTCAAAATGAAAAAAAAGTTCAAATGTAACTTTCAATAAGCACAAACGGCTTAAATATGATGCATTTCATTGCTTGATTAGTTTGGTCACTTGCGCTTCGAACACCTTCAAAGATAGCACCTGCATGTCTCTACGAGTCGAAATTTTCACTCCATAATGACTTAGATCTTAAAGCAACCAACTGTTACTCCATTATTTTCAAGGAATTATGATACCATGTGCCATTATAGTTTTCACAAATAGCCAGACAGCTTGTCCTTATTTCATTCAATTAAAGTTTAGTAAATCTGAAATAATAGCCTTTGTGCTTGGGATAGGTCCCTGATTGACTCGAACGTGAGTTTTGCTGAGCAAATCAGGGCAACGGCTGAGAAGGCTGCTTCGGACGTATCGGCTCTGAGTCGACTTATGGCTAACGTAAGGGTCCCAGCCCATCAAAAAGGTGCCTCTTGATAGACTCTACAGATCAGCGCTAAAGTACAGAGCAGAAAAAGGGAGCGACGCTCTCAGTAAGGATGTGTACCGAAAACACTTTGCACAGTTACAGAGAAGAGGAAGACTGCGGATAGTATCTTCATATCGGAAAGTCTTTGATACCTATCACCCTCCATGCTTTAGAATTCCCGCTATTTAGCTGCGTCGAAACGTGGACACGAGAGACAATTTTCCGTGAGGAGAGGTAGCGTTCACTCAACGATTGGCAACCGTTTTGGGTAAATTGCACGAAGAAAAGATGGATCTAAGACCATGGTTTAATTGAAGGCATAATGAGACTGACTTCTACCCGACCCAGCTTTTGAGCGGGCATGGGTATTTTCAGTGCTACCTGCACAAGACTAGTAAGTCCAGATCTCCCAACCATATATTTTGCCCAAGAGAGGATGACCATGCCTGACACACATTCTTTGCATGCAAAAAATAGAATACGCTGTGACGTGGCATCTGCAGAGAGACGAGAGAGTTAACCTTGGATAGTACAGTCGTGGTAATGTTTGAATCGGTTGACAAATGGAAACATGTGACACATTACATACTGGCAGTCCTAAATAATAAAAGGGACTTTCAGAAGCTGGGGATGTCAGGGCTGGGGATCGCTTGTCCGGCAATTCCTCTTTCTCTCTCTCTCTTTTCCTGCAGGAGGAGGGATCCCCCAGCTTGTAGGCTCCTCGCGGCGTAGAGAAATGAGGCCTGGCCCAAAGTAATGTGTCAAACGGTTCCAGGCTAGGATCTCAGGTTGACAGGGAAGGTGTTTAGTGGGTAGTTCAGGCAATCGCAAGCGGAGAAGCCCACACTTACTCAAAATCAGCCTACTTTATCCCTTCATTGCTTTTACTATTTGCCAAACCAAACTTATACTTGAAATTAAACTTTCAATAGATGTTATTGGGCTGCTTCTTGCATTTTCAGTAATTTCATAGTTTTAATAAAGATTTTTATCGAAATTATTGTATTTGAAATGTCTGATGTCGAAGTAACTAAAAGCTATAGAATCAAAAGTTTTATATGGGATACAAAATTGATATCTCCTGGATTCTATCGTTGGACTGCCACCCAGATCATGAAAATATACACTTGAGAATTAAATTCAATCGATATATTGATAGATTGCAAACAACTTGAAGACATTGCTAAGCCAATGACGTTCTTACACTAGCTTCCATTAAACTTAGTTCAACTTCTATGAAAACTCCATGGCCTATCCTCATTAAAGTTATCCTTTAGAAAAGGCCACAAAATACTTGCGGGAAAATAACATATTCTCTTTAATGCAAACCAGTTGATAATATTACATATCCTCTCATGCAATTACCCTTTTACAGAAGTTTGCTCATTATTTCATTTAATTCACTTGCTGGCTGAGCAGGAATGTAATGATTCATACTATCCCAACAAAGATATTACATTTTTAATGGGAAGAAATCATTTTTAAAGCTTGAAATAAATTAAGCATAAATATTATTGCGATGTGATACTCCAATAAACCATCAATGAATTCATTATATAATTTACCTGTGATTTTAAAGAACTGATTCAATCCATTGAATATTCCTTGAAGACCATTTCATAGCGCACGACGCCAACATTATTGAACTTTTGACCCAATCGTCTTGAACTTATCCACAATATCGAGCTCACTAAGCGTGTAAATGACTTCAGGTTTCACATAGCTATTACGCCGCCCAATGACATCTCGTGAATAAATGAATGGATGCAATCGATATGGAGATCGATATCGGGAACGCAATAGAAAAGAAAATTTCAATTGTAGCATGACAGCCTCCAACAGATTATGCTGTGACGAATTGACTATGTAACTCGATTTAACATGTCATCCGTGGATAGATAGATCATTTAGACTTAACAACCAACACCTTTCAGTCCTTAAACCGGAGCAGTTTCTCACTATGCAGCTTTCGAAATGAACACATTTAGAAAGTGAGTTGGTGAATTGTGGACAGGTCTTACCTCGAGTAAACACAATATTACACATTTAACGAGGATAAATGTTGCTCAAGCTTTTCTTTTATCACTGAAGGGTAATTCTATGAAATGTGCATGAATTTAGAAACTGGTGTTGCAGACTTTTGTTATAATCGAAGAATTTCAAATTAGCGACTATACAGTACACTTATGAAAAATATTTGCTCGTAATGCAAAGATCAATGTAGTGTCAAGTTTAAGTGTTTCCTCCTTCATTTTGAGAACTCTTTGAAATGTTGCGTCGCTACTGCATTCATTTTGAGAATTCCAGCAAGTCATAGTTCTGGCTCGAATTCGTGAGTAATAGAAGTTCATGAAAATAATAAAAGACCCTGATACTGACACACAGAGATCAAAACGTTTCTATGGAAAAAATGAACTTCCGCCTTCAATTTGAAACTTAATGGCTGCCGGAATTAAAAACATTTTTGATGTTTCATGTCATAAAACTATTTAATTAAGACTGAGTTTTTCATAAATATCTAGCGACCAAAATTGAGACCCCAAATGAATTTTGTTGGAAGTCATCTAAGGATAAAGTTAGGAACTCACAAACATGTTTCGATAGAAGGATATCTCTTCATCGATGAAAGCTGCGTAACTAAACTGCGGAATATATTTTGTCATAACTGTTTTTATTGTATCTTATTTAAGATAGCTGGTTTTTGAATTTTCCTGTTTTTACTGATTATAAGATGCTTCGAAAAATTATTCTTTGTAATATATTTTCACTGATATTTTTTTTCAAATGCAATATTAAAATTGGCTTGACTTTAGGAAAAACCATTAGTTGTTTCTATCGAAAACGCTTCCAATGAAAATATTTAAGAAGGTGCCTTCATTGATTGCAGTAAACTCCAAAAAAATTCTTTTGTCAATAAAATCTACTAAATCACACAAAGAAGATAGTGGAATTTTACACTCTACTTGATGTGTTTTGACACATTTTTTTTTGGGGAGATAGAGAACGAGTAATAATGACGCGTGTAAAATTAAACATAATACTATGTAAAATTACACCCAACAAAGTGTAAAATTTTACCATTCTAAAAGGTTTCAAATATTATTTTGGAAGAAACTCTTGAATAAATGAAGACGTCCTTTATTGCATACTTTAATGTGTATGACTTCCAACATTTTCGTTTAATCAGGTTTAAGTGCTTGCTGGAACATTCTGATGATTTTTTCAAAGATTCAAGATCTTTGTTCTGTTTTTTTTCATATAACAGTAGTTACAATTCATAGACAGCTCAGTCTAATAGTATTCATACGGGTTGTGTCTTAGAGCCTTTCTCGGAGCTCAATAATTACTTACTGTGCTTTCCTTTACAATATGAATCTGATCATCAAAACCAAAAACTTAACTTTAAAATGTCGACAAACATGATATTATCAAACATCATTAACTGATCATACAAAAAATTAAAATAGATATTTAATTAATTAGTTTTAAAGAATTGAATTTCTAAAAATTGGAATTGAATTTCTAACAATTGTTTAAGACTACCTTAAAACTACTCGTTTGCAGCATACATAGATCGGTTGTTGGCTCTACATAGCGGCGATGGCAATAGTTCCTCACATATGTCTTGATTATGCACATTGCTGTCTCTCCATAAAGCGCCTCATTGGGGTAGTACTGTCCGTCTTCCCTTTTGTATAGGCATGTGAAAGCTTGAAGGATTTTTCGCTCTACTAATGGCATCTTTCCTCACTGCATGTATGATGGTTGGACAAATGAGTGTTTTGTAGCCTATAACCTTGACCCGCTTGCTTGCTGTAGATTGCTTCCTGAAGGAGCCATGAAAAGATCAATATGCGCACTGGAAGTAGCTTCCCAATTGCAGACTGCCCCTAAGTCTTTACATCAATCAAGCAAGCTGCAATATGCTTATTGTTATACCAACTTTTCACTTTATTTGTTTGAATACTGCTAGAGTACGGTGGGGTGAACTTTTTTGAAGTCAAATTGTCCTTCTGGCACAATTCACCCCGACAAAAAATTATATAATGGCTTCAAGTATTACCCTTTCAAGCAGCTTATCTATATTATAAAGCTAAGCTGGACGTATATTTACTACATCTGTACCACCCAACGTCTAGGGTATTGCAAATAATTTGCGCATTACCATTATTAAGAAAAGTTGCAAATGCTGATGCAATTATAAAGAGAGCAGAGAAAATATGGGGAAGCTATTTAAGTATATGACTGGAGTCTCCATGAGCCCCTGTTGATTTTTTGGAGTTTTGCTCCAGTACCAATAAAGTGAGCCTCTCAAAACTGAAAAACAGGCCAAGGATAGTAAAAGCATACCTGGTCAAGCACAATGGGTCATGGTCCTTGTAGGAAATCGCTAGAAAAGTCTTCACATGCTATCTCTCCTTGAAGAACTTTTGCAAAATATTTTGCAATAGAGTCATCAATACACTTGTCGTTCATGAGCATGAGCTTATTTTAAGTGAAGAGTCCGGTAGTTTTTTTTTGCCAGTTATCCATTTAATATGAGCAAATATATGTACAAGCACCTGGTTTGATACTTTCTAGGACCCATTGAAAGCTGTCGTTAGAAAATATCATAGTTTTCTTTGGGATCATTTGGTGTAGAAACATGATAACTAGATGAATGCATTCACACTGCCTGTTGACCATACTTAAATTGTAGTGTAATCCTTTCAAGTAGCTCTCTAAGCCAACTACGCCTACGGTTAAGCTACAATATGTCTTCTGGTAAATCGCGATAGAGACAATTTGTCAAAGATTGTAGCAAATTCCGGCGCAACTTTTAATTGCCGCCGTAACATCTCCACCTTCCTTTGGGCACTTATACTTTTCCTCTGTATATTTATTTATTTTGACTAACATTTTACCGATTTCCCTATCATTTTTAATTTCCCATCATTTCAATTCTCCCTTCTTACCCTATTTTTAGTTACAAAAAAAAGTAATACAATAATAATCTAAATTTTCCTGCTAACAATACTCCATTCATTACTTACCATTAACAAAATTTCATTCAATACCTTTTCCCTGGCAAAACCTAATTCCTTCCTTCATACTAACTAATTTTATTCATTAACTTCCACTAACAAAGTTTTATTTGTTATGCTAACAAAATTCATCCACGCTTCCCAACTTACAAATTTTATTTCCATGCCCATCAAGAAAGTTGCATACTTGAAGTTGCTAATTCGCTGAATGGGAAGTCAACAGAAGGTGTCTCCGTTGGTAGCACCGTTGATTCTCGACCGGAGGTCCACTGGTACCCTGGGTTCAAGTTCTGCCGAGCACAGGGAAACACTCTTTTCGGGATATCGGCAAAAGCAATTGTTACCGTATATATATGACGATTTGCAACTAACCAAACGCTATCATGGTTATGCAAATCGCCGTATATGCAAAATGGAAATTGTTGCGTTTGTCGATATGGAAAAGATGTGTGGGTAGCAGAATCGAAGTGTTTTGAACTTCGATTACGCTACCCACATGCGGCAGTTTTAATTGGGAATGAAAGAATAGCGGGATTGAGTGGGTGAAATTTTTGATTTGGGAAAGCATTCGGTTTTGGATTTTAAAAAGAGAAAGAAGTTCTTTGGCGGTGTGGAGAAGATTTTTCAATCTGGAATTTGAGAAGGAAATGTAGTTTGAATGTTGAAAAGTGCTTTTAATTTGGAATTAATAAGTGGTTTTGATTTGAAAATTGAGAATTGACTTTAATTTGAAAGTTGAGAAGTGATCTTAATTTTGAAATTTGAGAAAAGATCTTAATCTTAAAAGCTGAGAAAGTGATTTTAATCTTGAAGTTGAAAAGTGATTTTAATTTAAAAATTAGAAGTGATTTTGATTTGAATTACTCAGTGGGAATTATACAACTGGATGGTGGTGTGCTTGAGTGATTTCGGATGTGTCAGGGGAAAAGATTTGGATTGGGAGTTGGGAGTTGGTAGGGAGAGAAAATAAAAAAGAATCTGGAGTGAATGAAAATTTCGTCTTTGTGAATTCTAGGATTATCCGGGATTAGTGTGATTACATCCTCTGGCACCCTTTCATTGTGTAACAATATTACACCTCTACACTCAACTTCTTGAAACAGTTAGTAATGACTAAAAGCAAATGGTGCGTAAAGTAAGTGAAGACGTTGAAGAAGAGATTTTTTCTTATCAGCAGTGACCAATGGTGAATAAATCTCGTTGTGCCTTTTCATTTAACGGCAATAGTGCACATCTACGCCGAATCGTTAAAAAGATTATCAGCAATTTTACCGACTGGTGATCAGAGTGTGCGTGTAAAAAAAAAAATGAATTTAATTAAAAAAATTGATAACATCTACAAGTCCCCGTTCCCCTTCAAGTTGCAGAGCACTCCGCAGCCGTACAAGAGGCAAGTAATTACGTTTAATTCTATCCATTTTATTAATATTTCATTATTATATTTATTCTTTTACATTCTGTGTTTGAATTCACGCTTACTGTTTTTATGCAATAATTTGGTTTTAGTTTGTTTAACTTGTTTATTTAATTTGAATTTTTTGCCTTTTTGAATGGGTTTCGTAATTAAATTTAATTAAGATTACTAAACTATGAAGTGGTATTAACAATAATCTTTCATTTCTTAAAATGACCTCCCACTTTTCCGTCCTTTCCCTTTGTGTTAGTTTTTATGTGTAGGGTGGCTCAGCGCGAGCAGAGGGTGTCCTGGAAGACCCGCAACACGACTGAGCGCTAGCCGTCCTCAATATGCCACCCTGGGTTATCCTCATCCCTCTGCTAGAAATTAATGTCTGCAACTGCGGTGACTTCCACGGTTGTTACAGGAATTCTCGGTGAACATATTGTAGATAACCATATCAAGGGTTGAGTTAAGGTTTTTCGATGTTTCGATGGAATTTACATGAAAAATGTGTTTCTTAAAAAATCTGGAAAAATTATCAAAGGGAAATATCTATGGGTATAAGTAAAACAAATACCTCAGAAGTCACAATTCGTTCAACTTTGTTAATAATAGTATGATCCTCGAATTTCACATTTTCTCCAATGAAATCGTCTTTGACATGGTTCTTGATTTTATTCGTTGCTGGTTACTGCATTTTGTAAGTTGAGTACAAAACCCTTCTGACATGAGCATAGGTCTGTCTACCCAACTTGTTTGAGTTCACATACTGCTGTCTCTACTTCGTCTCTAGTTGATGTTGACACTGACACCTCTTACTCTGCTCCTGGAATATTCACAGCTCCAGTTGTTGTTGGGAATGCTGTGAATATTGTTGGAAATATTATAGCCATCTGTTTTTAATTTCAACTGAGTTGAATACGATTGTGCCTTGTGTACTTATGGAAAGACCTGTTTGTGAATTTTTCTTCTTCTTCGTAGCACTACAGCCCCTCTCGGGCCTTCGCTTCCTGCAAATAGCACCTCCGATAGACCATGTCCCCCGATTTCGAAGTCCCAGCAGTGGTCAACTGTCTCGTCGAGCAAGTCAGACCAGTGTTTCCTCAGCTTCCCCACTGGTCTCCAGCCTTCAGTTCTCCCAACGAATAGTAATATTTGTTGTTCGTTCATACGATTCATGTGGCCAGCTCACTGCAACTTTCACAGTCTTACAATCGTTGAGACCTCCAGCTCGGTAAAAATTTCATACAGCTCTTGGTTGGATCGCCCATCTAGCTTTGATCTAATGTTTCGCCTTCTTTGTGGATTGAAGCTATATTTTAGTTGATAAATAGAAGCATATGCCGATCTGACCATACAGGGTTATGTTTTCGTTTATCTATCAGATCTTAGTGTTGATGGTCAATCGTTACTTACTTCAGTACATTTTTTCAAGCTTAAAGTTGGATTATTTTGCATTTCTTCTGTGGCCCGAGTTGGTTGCTGGATATATTCTTTGTACGTCTGGTTCCTTTTTTTTAACCACTTCCTTGCATTCTTTTTCTTATCAGTCGTTCCCACAATCTTTGGCTGGTGTCCAGAAAACCTCTTGGGCTACTTCTGTGACTGATATATTATGGCATAAGGATGATTTGATATTGAACTATCATTTAATTTGTGTATCAGGCACTTGTATAAGGTAGTGCCCCAAATTACAGTCAGCACTACAAAGCTAGCGTATCTCAAACATTCTCCCAGAACGAAGCTTATTATATCTGCTTCAAGATATTTCAGTTCTGAAAGGCAGTTCCTTTGAGCTTTCATGTGATCTTTGTGAGCCATAGAAACTCCAAGAATTCCATCTGGATCACCGCACCTAATGTTCTTATATTTCCGCAGCTGCACCCTATGTCTGTTTAGAGTACCTTCAAATAATTTTGCAATACCCTCCTGAATCATCATCCTGTCTATCCGTCCGTGTGTCAAAGCAAGTTTCCTGACAAACTCCTTAAGCTGGAAATATGAAATTTGGTGAGTAGGTGTAAAGTGGTGATTTCTCAAAAGTTTCAGTATAAAATAATTTTTATAAAGTGTTTAAGGGGGGTCTTCCCGTATAGGAGAGTGGCCTCCTGAAAAAAATTCTCCAAAGGTAGTGAATTGAGATATCAAATGTTAGGTCTTGCTGAGAGCTTTTCAAAACAGGTCTTACACTGACACTTTCTACTTCATGTGGTGCAGGTGCTTCGTGATTGGATACTTTTGATTCCTGAAATCTGAAAAAATCAGGGAACCTCAGAAGTCAAAATTCGAGCAACTTTGTCAATAATAGTAATTTATCTGAATTTTACGTTTGCGTCTATAAAATCGAAAGGTGACCCTTAAATTTACCAGTCGATTGAAAATTGATCAACTACAACAACAATAACACGTGATGTTGTGGCGATAAGCACTTGCAAAGCGCAGATATGAAGGAATTTTAATGAAAATTTAAAAAATGTGTAATAAAATGTGTATGTGAAAATAAAATGACAGCGAATTGAAATAGGTAATAACTTTACATTCGTTTTTCGAGCTCTTTTTATAGAATTTTTATTTGATTCAAGTCTTGATATTTAAAAGACTATTAATTATATTAGAATACCCTGGAACTCATTACAAGAACATACCTTAAAGTCAGATTCTAAATATGCAGCTTTTTTAAAATGGGAGTCGTGATTTTTTTACAGTGCGAGACGAATGAATTCATTTTTTGAATGAGTGTGGACAAGTCACATCGAAAACCCTTTTTTAGTCACTTTACGACTGTTTTAATTGCTGGGTTGTTGGTTGTTTGGGCTTCCCCATAAACTAGAGGGCAGAATGTTTATTTGCACTTTACATAAAAATTGAGTGCGAGACACCTTCTCGTACTGTATTTCAGATAGAAGTGGTTATGAGCTCCCTCCTGCCTTACCTCCTTTTTTGAAGATTCTTCCTCGCCTGCGCAACTTTTTTAGCTTAATGACCTTCTGAAACTTGCAGGCTGTCCTTTTGTATTGCAATAGACGCAGAATATCTCTTCTTTTTTCTCATCCTTCAAGATTGGGCACTGAACTGATAATCTTTTAGCTCAGATACGACGTTTTTCGCGTCGTATGAAATATTTACCCTTTGAGAAGAAGAGTCAGCTTTCTCTCTCCTGTTAGTGTGAAAGCGAAGTAAGCTATTTCAACAAACTAGAAGAGATTAAATAAGCTAGTGCAATTCTCCACCAATTTCGGTTATAGGAAAGTTTAGGCTGAACTTTTCACCGTTACATTCAACTCTAGCTCTTTTGATGTATTTCAAAAGCATGCCCTTAAAATGCTATCCCTGAAAGCTTTCTCCTTAATCTATCTTCATATCATTACATATTCCTGGAACTTGCAGTTGTATCTTGCAACTAGCAAGCGAGTCAAAAATGAATTCCTCCTAAATATTATCCCCAAAAATTTTTCGCAGAAACACTGCAAATACTTATCAGTCTTCTACGTGGAGCTTGATTTGCATGCAATACCTCCTTTAGTTCGTCATTTTCCCCCATGCTCACAGATTCCAAGGTAGAACTAAGAATACTGTCGCAGGAAAATGAGTGGAACAAAGGCCTTTCTGATTATTTAATTCGAAAACCAAAATAGAAAATAATCTTTTCGAAAAATCAAACAAGTCAAATAGGTAGGAGGATGTCCATTAGCATATAACACAACTGAAATAATTTTCTTTGCTCGGCCATTCGAACATCTACAAATTAAGTACAATTAGTAAAATTTTCATGAAAATCTGAAGAAAATACTAAAACCCAGGTCGATGAGAAATATGTATAAACCATAAACACATGTTATTGTTATTGTAATTCTATACAATTGAAATGGCTAAATCTTACTTGATTATAATCCAATGTCCAACCACCAAGGTAAAGCCTCACACTCATCTTTCAAACATTTTACCTTTTCGGGTATCCGTTGTTCGTCCATATGAATCACGTGGACGTGGACAGCCTTCCAACCGTTGAGATTTCCAGCTCGTAAAAAATCTCATGCAGATCATGGTTTCATCGGATTTGCCATTGGTCAACATCTAGTTTTGCTCCGATTATTCGCCTTAGTACCCATCTCTTGAAACCATTTAATATGTTTGCGGATGCTCGACCTATATAGTAATGCACCTTGTGTATCGACAGGTAGCGAACTTCGTACCGCCTTAACCTAGCTTTGATGCACTACTTTATTTTGTATAGCTGACCTATCTTATGTATGAGTACCTATTCAATTTGAACTGGAATCTATAATATCCTCCACATAAAAATGAATCCTTATTTCTCTGGCCTCGCCATACCTGAGGACTTTACTAATTTTCATTAAATAAAAACACAACATATATATTTTCATAATAGTGTTTATTCCATAGGGTTCAATTTCACTCATATTTTTACAAATCGCTATTGAGCAACTTTACATTTTGAAGTAAAAAATGAGCTCAACACCACGCGCGCTCTAGAAAGCAACTAATAGCCTCTATACCCTTCACCTGCTTCTCTCTATTCTAATGCTTTTTGATAAACTATATTTTTGGTTTTATGTTCTGGCGCGTAAATAAATAATGTTGATGGTTTTCCGACACGGAAACAGGCGACATATAATTGGCCATGTGAAAAACATGGATTTTCTAGGTTGATGCCACATACACTTAGCGACTGCCCTTGCGACTTATTTATTGACATTGCAAATGCAAGCCGCACTGGAAACTGTAAACGTTTAAAACTGAATGGCATGTCGTTCGGTATCATAGGGATGCGTGGGATTAAAACATCTTCGCCTTTGTACTTCCCTTTCAACATTGTGGCTTCGATGACGTTGTTCAATAATTTCTTCACCGCAAGCCGGGTGCCATTACACAGATTGATTTCGATTCCGTTGAAGTTCATTTCGCGCTTCGCGTTTGATTTGCTCTTATATTTCTTTGACTTGCCGTATTTCGAGTTCTGCGGCCTAAGTTTGTACGTCTGGTTGGTGGCATTGTTAAAAACGAAAATCCAACTGAAATTAAAAAGATCTCATATATTTTCTTTATAACCATGTAAAATTGTAATATTGTGTAGTCACCAAAAGTTACCAAAAATCGATATGAAGTGAAGTGAACTTACCGTGATTAACAAACACTTATTAGCAAACAAAAAACTTCTTAGTCTTTAAAACAAAACGAACTTTATCAAAAACATAATAAAATTATTATTAACGCGGTTATGGATGTGTTGTCACAGATTACCACAGATTCTTTTGTTTTAAATTGAATGACGTTGACATTTGTTAGCGCGGTTATCGATGTTGTGTCACAGATTACCACCGATTTTTTGTTTTAAATTGAATGACGTTGACATTCGTTACGCGCGTTTTTTAAAATATGCAAAATTAAATGAATATTTTTCAATCTTTCTGAGAGATTTTCTTAATATTTGTTTCCGTAAGAACCTTGTACAGAGTATTAGAAAACTACAAAAAAAAAAAAGCCAAATCGGTCAAGCCGTTTTCATGTTATGTCGTGACAACGGAAAACGGGTTTCATTTTTATATATATAGATAATCTTTGAAAATATTTTGTACGCCTCTATAGTTTTCGCATTGTATCTTGTAACATATTTGATGGATGGGAAATACAATTGATTGGTTCCACTCATCCCGCATATGTTATTGTTGCCTGTCTTCAGCTGCCTTAAAATCAAAATTTGAATTATTAGTGAAAATTTACCGTCCAACCTTCTCCTTATAAAACACATTTCTTTGATTGACACCTGAACCACAAATACTGTTTGTAATTTTAATTGATTACTTGTTATTTTCGAGTCTATTTTACGTAAAATCAAAACGAATATAGCAACAATATTTATTTATTTTTTCTTTATTTAAATACAGGGTTTTCCAATAAGACGTGTTATTTGTGATCGTATGTTTCTTTCATTATAAAGAGGAAGTTATGCCGTTAATAGTGAAAATAACATCAGGTAATGACCATCAGGACCACGCTTACAGGACCTTATCCTTTTCATGAAATTTCCCGTAGCCAAATCATAAAGCGGCTGCCTTCTGTCCCCGATAACCTCACGAATTCCATCTTTGAGGTCTTGAATCGACGCTGAGCTGGCCTCAAAGGAAGAAGTCGCAAGTTGTTGAATCACAAGATCTCGGTGGCCAATTGTGATCACCTCTTCGAGAGATAAGACGGCTCGGAAACTTTTCCCGTAAAAGATCAATAGTTTCGTTACTTGTGTGGCACGTAGTGCCGTCTTGTTGAAAGTAAACGTTGTCCAGATCGATACCATCCAATTCCAGCCATAAAAATCATTAGGCATCTCCCGACAGCGCAAGCCATTCACCGTCACCGTTGCTGCAGCCTCATTTTCGAAAAAATAAGTTCCAATGACCCCGCTGGACCATAAACTGCACCAAGCTTTTCAGCAATAACTCTTGGGTTTTTCGAGTCCCAGATGCGACAATTTTACTTGTTGACAAAGCCACCGAGGTGGAAATGGGCTTCATCACTCAAGATGATTTTTCGATGGAATTCCGGATCATTCTCATGCATTTCAAGGACCCAATCGGCAAAGGAACGACGTTGTTAATGATCGACCGGCTTGAATTCTTGTGTTAACTGAACTTTATAAGCCTTAAGTCCCCAAATCGTTATGCGAAATACGGTGTAATGACGTTTCTCAAATGCCTTATTCCAAAGAATGACGAGGAATGGACAAACCTGGGTTTTCTTCAACACTTTCGGCTACAGCAGCAACATTCTCGGCTGTTCTTGAGTGACCTGCACGGGCTTTATTCTTCACATCACTAAGTTGTCCCAACAGCTCGAATTTTTCTACCAATTTCTGTATTGCGGTCCGACAAGGTGCTTCAGGATGACCCAAAAATGGTCGGGTTTTACGAACCGTCTCTGCCAAATTTTCATCATTTTTATAGTGAATTTTCATAATTTCAATGCGTTGTTAAAGCGTGTATTGTTCCATTTTTATTAATGACGTAGTTTTTACTTGTCAAATGTCAAAAAATGACAGCTTCAAAAGTGACATCTGCCGAAATAGCGGGCTATTCAAAATAACACCTCTTATTGGAAAACCCTTTATTATCATTAATAGGTAACTGGAAGTGAATGTGTTCATTGGAATGAAAAATAATTTCTTTGAGTATCTGAACACAAATAATCATAAGTTTGTTGTAAATTAAATAATCAATATTGCTACAAAGAAGATGTTAGCAAGCGTTGTTCAGAGAGCCTCTCCCACAGATTTTTGAATGAAACCACATAATTTAGAATTGTTAAAACAATTTCAATTTTTAGAATCGTAAAGAAACCGTAACCTTTCTGTCCATCTGTCCGCCGATTTATTCGTCAAAGTGATTTTCCCCGGAAAAAGATATGACTGGATGAAATGCTATGACCTTTTCTGAGCTTAGAATTTAAAAAAAAATCGCAAGAGGAATTTAAGGAGTCTCGCGCAGTGGGCATTCTATTTGACAGGAGCTGGCAATCGGTGGGTATGCCATCCGCACGTACCTGTGGAAATGAAGGTTTTGGTCAGTTTTCTTCCCATACTATACGGAATCTACTATAAACATATAACTCGATGGTTCCCCGGAACAACGCTCATTAAGAAAGTGGGCAGAAATATTAGGCCACACATAACAAATGTGGAGCTACAAAAAGGTCCTAGGCCGCATGGGACACACCCTACCTAGTTTGTTAAAAACTGAAGGAGAATTTAAGGGTAAGCCAGTAAATAAAGCACCAATAGCTTAAATGCTAACTCCCAAGATGAAGAAGGCATGCAGCTCAATTAGGGAAGATTGGGAAAAAAGAAGGAAGAACAAAGGATAGCAGAGGGATTCTACGAAGAGATTACAGAAAATTGGCCAGTAAGCTTTTGCTCCTTAAAGTATTCAATATAGAGCAAAGTCAAAAAATATAGAACAAAAAGGATAGTCACTGCTAGTAAGGCCAATGAACTGTAGATCGTTTGCAGACATGCTAAGTGACATAAGAAGAGCCGTAAAACTACTTGAAACTGGAACTAAAAGCTAAACGGTATAGTCTTATTTGATTTAGGAGCCTAACGGTAAAATTTAGAATAAAGGTGTAAAATAAAAAATCATTTCATGACGTAGTTTAAGAGCGCCTCAGAGATAAGGCTATAGTAACTTCAATCAAGCCTATGAGACCCATGATATTCACTATGTTGTGGACTTGGCGAAGGCAGAAGAATCTTTCCGATGGAATTTTGTGACCTTATACTCGATTAAAATAAAACTAACCCTAGAAAACAATGAATGGCAGCGTATGGCCGCAGTAAACTTGACGATAGAAGATGCTCAATGACAAAAGGCAAAAGTGTAATTAGAATCGGATGGTTGATCTGCAGGATAGAGCAAAGAGTAGTTTTGATATACTGTTTCAAGTGCCTTAACTATGGTCAGATTTTACATGGGCACAAGGGGTCTGATAAATGCTCCTTTTGCTACAGTTTTGGCAGATTGGGTCACAAAAGACAAGAGTGTATGGTGAAGGTACTCTGTATCCTCTCCCGGTTGGCGATGGAACACATCCTGCAGATGAGCTCATATCACAAAATGAATGCACAAGACCTGCTTGAGCAGTTTACGAGAGATGCCAAGGCCGATCTGCTGCTGATCCATGAACAGTATCGCAATGAAAATCACCTCCATATTTTGCAGATGATTCCGATACTGCAACCATTTGGGTTCAAAACCGTGCAGGATCATGGAGAAAGAGATGGTTTTGTGTTTATTCAATATTCAGGAACTATATCTTCGTCATTAAGATAGCATTGATAGAACTGATACCATCTTTTCAAGCGAAATTAATACTTTATCGGAGACAGCGTTCAACACAGTAAACTACGTTGTTGTTGGGGAAGCCTTTAATACAAATAGAATGTCATAAACTCCGATAAGAGACTCAGTGGGCGAAAAACCAGTAACAGGCATGAACGCGGTTAGCATACAGGCCGATGAGTAAATGCCTTTACAAACTGATCAACATAGACAAGAGTTGCTGCTAGTAGGCCTCGGGGATGATGTAAACAGGGATTTGAGGAGCCTTGGCTTCAAGTTACTCACACGTAAGACTAGCTTTACACACACCCAATTTACGTGAAACAGAAGAGATGAGCGAGATAGTGCGAACTTTTTTCTGTTGACGCTGACCACGACAAAAAACAAGCTGAATGCTTACTCTTCGCGCGCATAAAATTCAAGGGTGCAGTGCAGTCCATGAAGCCAAGGAATGCTCCAAGACCAGATATTTTTTCATCTGAGATGCTTCAGCAGATCTGTTACCTTTATCATGATTTGCCCGCGTTAAGGTGTTTCCCGATGCTCTCAAAAGTAGCAGCACTAGTACTGACTTGCAAGAAGAAAAATACCACCAAGTTGCCGTCTGCACACTGCCGGTTATGTACGCTAAACACGATCAGAAAGTGCTTAAACAAGTTGGGTAAACAGACCTACGCTCATGTCAGAAGGGTTTTGTATTCAATTTACAAAATGCAGTCACCAGATCGAATCAAATCAAGAAACATGTCAAAGACGATTTTATTGGAGAAAATAGGAAATACGATGATCATACTATTTTTAACAAAGTTGAACGAATTTCGACTTCTGAGGTTTTTGTTTTCGTTATACTCATAAATATCTTCCTTGATAATTATTTCAGATGTCCATCCGCGAGGGAGGAAACACAATTTGTTTGAATCCTAGAATGGTTACAAAAACCTTTTGCTAGGAGCTCTCTCCCGCCTCCTTGACTTGTTTCACTTATGAGCATCAATTGTAGGTACTCATTTTCAGTCATTCATTAAATTGAATCAAGTGTTCAAAGCATGTACCTTAAACGTTGAAATTGGGAAAAATAACTCAAAACTATTCAATCTTCGCATTGAAAACAGCCACTATTTGGTTTTACGATTACCGATACCACTAGCTGAACCGATTCTCAAAGACATACATGACACCTATCATTCCTGAAATTTTCATGCAAATCCTAGCAAAACTGTAGTGTCTATGTCGGTAAAAAGCGCATTTTGTTCCATAGCCATATGTTGCCATAGTAATAAATGCAGCGCATATTGTTCCATAGTAATACAGGAAATTTCAAACCGCTATAACTTCGCTAAATATGATTCAATCTTTATGAAACTTTCAGGATAGATCAATCTTATAAATAGTCATCTGTATACTGAATTTCATAGAATTTAAGGGTACCGTTAAGATTTTATTCAAGAAAACATAAAATCGATAAATCATACTATTACTAGCAAAGTTGAGTGAATTGTGACTTCTCATGTATTTGTTGTTGTTGTACTCACCAAGACCTACATTCCGGATTTTTTTCAGATTTTTCGGATCACAGGTGTCCAATCGCGAGGGGGGGGACACAAATTTTTCGTGTATTTCCCCTGCCTGTGCGCCCCTCGAAGCAAACTTTGCCAAACTAAGACCTGTTTTGAAAAGTTCTCATCAAGACCTTTCATTTGATACCCATATCGGCTACCTTCAATGAATTTTTTTTTTCGGGGGTCACTCCCCTATATGGGGAGACCCCCCTTAAATACCTTACAAAAATTTTGTTGTAGTTGAACTTTGAAGAGGTCACCACTTTACACCTACATACAAAATTTGATGTTTCTAGCTTAAGTAGTTTCCGAGAAAAACTGCTGTGACGCACGGACGGACGGACGGACGGACAGACAGACGGACAGACAGGACGCGATTTTAGAAGGATTTTGTAAAATTATTTTACAAAACCCTAAAAACTGACCAAGAAAAGACTCACTGATGCAATTAATGCTACTGGGGATCTTTTTGGATGCATTTTGGTTATGGAGAAGGTCAATTCACTATTAATGCGATGTCTAAGGGGGTGAGCCTGGTCCAGCGTAATGTTATTGGTGATGCTGAATTTTGGGAATGCCTTCAATCCCACTAGAGGGGGCGTATATCTTTAAAATGTCAAGAACCGCTTTAAAAGTTCCCGAATATCTTATGAAAACTCTGAGAGACAATGTCAGGACACAAAACTTGCTCAATGACTAAACTTATGGAGAGTGAAAGGTACATCGGAGTTTTCCCAGGGGTTCATGCCGAGCCTTGGCCTGTGGAACAACTTGCATGACAGGCTACTGAGATCCGAACTGCCTGATGAGTCACGCTGGCCCAACTATACAGATGATGTTATGGTGGCCTTCCAAATACGCACATTTTAGGATTTGAAGCTAAGACTAGGTATGCTAATAGCCTGAGTTAGGGTCTAGATGACTACTTGCAAACTTAACCTGGCACTTTAGAAAACCAAAGTACTCATTTCTTCAAAGAAAGGAATACCTCGAGTAAGAATAATCAGTGTCGGAGAAGTGATTCTGAAGTCCAAATATGAGCTTACTGATCGACTTGAAGACGAGTTTCCGAGCAAATCGGAGCAACAGCTGATAAAGCTGCAGTAGATGCATCGCCACTCAGTCAACTTATTGCAAATGTAGGGAGGATGCAACTAAAATTATTTTGAAATTGATGAGATTACCGTACAGGGGCGCAACGAAGTCACGCTACCTCAGCGAGCCAAGGATTGATGCTTAACTGGAAACGACTTGGTCTAGGGGCGCGTGCATGTGCTCTGGGAGGCTAGTATCTGTGGTGCCATCAGGTAGGTTCTTTTTGCTAGCACAAAGTCGCACTACACTCTATATTGCATGCATGAAATATGAGGTCTACCGTACCTATAAAGAAAAAGCGAAAAATGAGAAAAGGCTAAAGCCAAAACTTAAGATGGATTGGTTCTACTCTACTCTACGTAAATTGGGCATGAAGACCAATAACCATCCTTACTTCTGGCCTAAGGGTTTCTTTTTTTTATTTTCTTCCTCTCATTTCCTTAAAGGTATGGTAGACCTCATAATACGTGTATGCGAAAGAGTTTGCGGTGCAACTCGGTGTCAGCGGAAAGAACCCATGTAGTGAATAAGAGGAGTTACAATAAGTCCGTAAAGGACTGCAGCGATGTTCTGCTGCCTCGGCAGAAGAAGATGACAATATCTGCCGAGAATGCCCTCGTCTGGAGACGCGTGAATGCACTGGCAGGCTAGCAGTGCGGTGTCGTGGGGCGGGTTCATTTTCCCCAGCACGAGGACCCACTACAAAAAAATTTCGCACTCACGAATTGGATGTTGCTCACGAGGCGACCGAAGTCGCAAAAAGTGTAGCTAACTACACCGAGGGAGATGGTACTTGTTACGAAAACAAGAGGAACCTGAGAAGAAAGGCGGAATTGGGGTAACCTCGTCATTACCCGACGAAGCTCATGGCCCACAAATGAAAGAGGGGCAACCGGGTTGTGATGGAGCCCCTTCGCACCCACCCAACCGGAATAAATCCATATATATTTTGTTGCAGTGGCCAGGTATTCCTCTTCTGAAAGGAAAACTCATACAACTTGAATTGCATGAACTTTCCCATCAGAAAGGGAGTACCCCGGTGACCAATTTATGCCATAGAATTATACAATTTGATTGCATAACGCTATGCCATAAAGAGGCACTCTGCTTGGGCCACTCAACCCGCGATGTTACCTGAAACGAGAAGTATTATTTAAGTACCCGGCGGCTGGCTCATGTTTTTAGGGGGCAGCCTGCCACCGTACCGGGTCCCATACCCGGTTAGAGTCGGAAGAAAGGAAAGACCGAAGAGTATTCTCTTAGCTTGACATTTCGTCCGTTTTATTAAGCAATCTCATTACGAAAAGTTTTATAAAAATTGTAAATTAACTAATTTACTTTGATTAAAGTGAAAGGAAACAAATTAGTCTAGCAAATTGATATAATTCACCTCAATAGATTTCTTTCTTTTTTTTTAAATAAATAACAAACAATTATATAGGTAAACGATATAGTTTTCACATTAGCTTCTTTTTTTCTTGACTTCATCTGATGCTATTTACAATGTTTTTTCTATGCAAATTAACAATCGTTATTTATCTAGACATGCTATTCATCGTTTTACAACATTCCTTCCTTTTAGAACCAATGTCGTCCTGAATCCACTCTCTTTTCGGAAATCTATACTACCCGCACTCTTTTTCAATTAGAATTTTTCTATTTTTGTGCTTGCGCTTGGCGAAGACGCAAAAGAAAATTATTAAAACGAGCAGCAGTTACTTTTAGAAGGATACTTCAAAAAGGTACTTGATACGACCTCACTCACGTAATGCGTGGGGCCATCATGATATATATTTAATATGATATGACATGCAAAATAAAACAAAGAAAATTTAGAGCAAAAATAAAGGGTACTTACCCTAAACCTCCTCCTACGAGCGCTCGTGTTCGGGGCGGGTAAGGCCTGTAGATGTAGTATAGCCGAAAACAAAATCCACTCGCACTAACTAGTTTAATTTGATTATGATTCGTTATCAAAAAAATAATTTAGCAGTAATTTTTACTTTTACAAAATTCCATAAATTTAAACAAGAAACAAAAAACATAACGGGTACCTAATCGAATGTAATCAATGATTGCTTCACGTTTCCCTAAACGGCTAAAGTTTCCGATGTCTATTACTAGAAAATTGGAAGTCCTATGACTCAATTATTGCCTATGTGAATTCACACGCGACCTAGCTAACTTCCGTCTTATCGGTGGAGACAAATGAGCTCTTTGGAGTACGGGCGTTCCGCTGATTCCGTCAAAAGTCATATAAAATCTCGTTCCCCTCCGGGGTGCATTAAATTCCTACAGAAATCGCCCAATCGGCTGAAAACGGCCACTGTGCAAGCGGGAGCAAACCTGGTACCGCACGTAAGCTATCGCGAGTTTACTTCACTTATGCCTGGGGAAAGGTACTCGGTGGCTAATTGAGGAGTCTCACACTACTTCCGATTTCCCGGCTGTTGCACTGATCTTTTATTCGAAACTCGTCAATTGGTAAAACGAAGTATCGTCCAATTTCACAACTAACGGCTTTCCACAAGCTATATCGCACTTCGGAAAAAAAATGTTTTCCTCAACTTTTCCGTTTTCTTTTTTTTTGTTTTCTAACTTTACGATCTTTCCGCGTTTTCTAACTTTACGATCTTTCCGCGTTATAAAACTTTTAGAAAATATGATTGGAGATCCCAATTTCAATCCACTTCGATTATTTTCCACGCGGCGTCCGCGCTGTCTCGCGGTTTCGAACAAACTCCCCCTTCCTCTATCATTTTCATCTTCACGAGATCCGTCTCATCCAATCTAATAACTAGTTCCACCAATATCGTTCCGCTTAAATTTTCCGTTTCAACCACACTCCGCGAGCATTCTTTTGCTCCATTTCTCGTTCGTGATGTCTTCTCAATCCATTGTTACGTTAATTTATAAAAATATTCAACAATTCTATTTTTCTTGTATGTTTTCTTTTCGTCGTAATTTAAATTTGTGTAACGGTGTGTCAACTATTTCTTAAACGCAAAATAAATATACCTTTAGTTTAAAATATATGGAAATAATAAGTGACTACGTTTTGCCTGTCTCGTTTACACAAAACATACGAACAATTAAAATTTATTTAACTACATGACGAAATTTCAATGATAAAATAGTTAGAACACTTTCATTTCAGAAATAAATATTGCATAAAGTTTCATTTTGTTGCATCGCACTTTACCTATATGCATTTTTGTGTGGCTCAGTGTTGATGAATTGTTTGGTTTATGATTGAAACGGGAAGGTAGCAGATGATGGAGATAGGAAAGGTTTCTAGGAATCACTTTTTCTGTGTCTGTGACCAAGATAGCTTTCTTGGTCAACTTATTGACTTATGGGATGATTGGTTGTTTGTTTGTTCTATCAGACCTTCATCTTTTATGTTGTATTTTGTATAGTCGAAGCTACTTATAATTTAAAGAAGGTGATGAGTATTAAATCGCCTCCAATATACATTTAGGAACAGCAACGTGAATAAGCGGGTGATTTCTCTTGGCCTGGACGATGTACTACGACTCGTTCTAAGTTCTCATTCCCTTCTTTCCCTGATGTCTTATCTAAAATTGCTTCAGCTAATTCACAGAATGCTCGATCTATGTTTATATTTGACTTGGCTGAGGTTTCCATAAAGCAGATACAATGTTCACGAGCAATCGCTTCACCTCGTTCCCTGCTCACCTATATTTCGGAGCCACTTCACTATATTCTCGAAACTTTTCTCGTTTGTTATATCATAAACTAACATTATTCCCATGGCACCGCGAAAGTACGATGTGGTTATTGTGTGAAAACGTTCTTGGCCAGCTGTGTCCCATATTTGCAGTTTAATCTTTTGACCACGCAGTTCAACCGTTTTTATTTTGAAGTCAATGCCTATCGTCGATATAAATGTCGACGTGAATGCATCGTCCAAGAACCGAAAAAGAATACAGGTTTTGCCAACGCCTGAATCACCGATCAGCAACAGTTTAAAGAGGAGGTCGTATGTTTTCTTCGCCATTATCTTGCACAAAAGACACCAAAAATCCTTGAAGGAATGCTTTTCTTGTTTTTACACCGAAAAATTTAGCAAAACGTCAAACACGAAAAGTCACGGTTGAATTTGCTCCGAAACATCCAAATCTAATACAAAACTTTCCGGTAAAGGATTACAAGCTTGAAACGGGATTCACTCATTTGAAAGAGCTTGGTCATCCGCGATGAAAACATTCGAATCAAACGATTCAAGGCTAACATCCTCTAAAATTTCAAAATTGTCGAACAGACAAGGATTAGTCAAATCAGGAGTGGAAAACTGTTCCGTTTTGAGTTGTAACGAGACAAACTCTCGCAAGCTGGCTTTTTGAGCCATACCTACTCGATTACTACACCCACTCGATGACTCCGTAGATGCTAGCCTACCAGAGCTCATGGATGCATTCCTTGACCAGGACCTTGACGAAGGGAAGTGTAGCCCAGCATCCTGTTGAAATTGGTGCCCCATCGCACCCCTTTCAGTCAGATTTAAGGCCCCAATGCCACTACATACTCCACATACAAGGACTTTTCATCCCGGCGAGAACCCCTACAAAACTAGGAAAATCACAGCTCGATGACTAAGTAAAAGAAGGTACCTTACAAACGTTGCAGGTTTCACGCCCGTTATGACTGAAGAAGCCGAAAGAAAAAGATTGAAATCATTCAATTCATGGCTTTATTTTTAATGATTTTTTTTCGTAAAAATGGGATGAGGTACATATTTTGTGGTCAAAAATATTGTTTATTTGATATTCGCAGGCAATTTCCTTCTTTTTTCTTTTTTAAATGCCATCGAGTCTTGCTTTGTTGTGTGATCAGATGCGTTTTGACTACTTTACATTACCTTACAGATTTTATTTTTCATTATTTCCCCTGATTTTTACTAGATATTTTTCAATACATATTTTTATGCTTAAATTTGATTATTTTGAATCACAAAATTTATTATGTGTACGAATTTCACATTTTATTGTGGTCGTGAGTACAAAGTTTCTCTGAGCAAATCAGGGCAACGGCTGAGAAGGAGTATCAGCTCTGAGTCGACTTATGGCTACCGAAAGGGGAACCAGCCAATCAAGAAGACGCCTTTTGATGAGTGCTGTAGGGTCAGTGCTACTGTACGGAGTAGAGGTATGAGGCGGCTCTCTCTGTAAGGAGGTTTACCGATAACGCCTGGCACAGGTACAGAGAAGATGAGTATTGAGGGTTGCATCTTCGTATCCGAAAGTCACTGATTCGGCGGTGAAAGTCATTGCAGGCGTGATAGCTTCGGCTTTCTTGCTAGTGAGTGCCGTGCTATTTATCTGCGTCGAAACGAGAATGCGAGGGAGATGGTTGTAAGCAAGGAGAGACAGCGCTCATACAACGATTGGCAGCAGTCTTGGGTGAATTGCGGGAAGGAAAGGTGGACTGCGCGCCTCATCCCGGATGTGAGACCGTGGTTAAATCAAAGGAATGGTGAGACTGACTTCTATTTGACATAGTTTTTGAGCAGGCATGGGTGTTTTCAGTCTTACCTGCACAAGATTTGTAAGTCACAGTCCCCCGACTGTCGATTTTGCCCAGGGGAGGAGCACAATTCCTGCCACACAGTTTTTGCGTGCATAAAATGGGACAGACGGTGAAGGGACCTCTACAGAGAGACGGAAGAGCTCACCCCGGAAAATATAGTCGCGGTGATGCTGGAATTAGTTGACAAATGGAACCAGATGGCACATTATGCTCAAGCAGTCTTAAAAGATAAAAGGGACTCACAGCAGCCGGGGGTGTTGGGGCTGTGGGATCACTTGTCTGGCACTTCCTCCCCCCCCTCTCCCTTCCCGTTAGAAGAGGTATCCCCCAGCTTGAAGGCACCTCACGGCGTAACAAAACAAGACCTGGCCCGAAATAATGTGTCAAATGGTCCCAGGATGGGTTCTCAGGTTGACAGGGGAGGTGTTTAGTGGGCAGTCTACACTCTGTGCATAAACGGGCATTGACTTCCCTACCACAAAAAAAATGTGTACAAATTTTATATGAACCGTGGTAAAAAAAAAAAACTCAAGAGTACATAATATAATTTTCACGATTAAATTTATCGTGCAAATTCAACCAGTTTATCTAACGTTTTACTGGGAAATTTTAAAATTTGTCGATTTTTATTTTTCTAAAAATTTAGTTACATTTTAAATAACTTTGTTCGACTATTTTCTTCCATCATCTTCCTATGTTTTTTTCTCTTAATGAGAAAAGCACTATCGATTTATTTGCTGATTAATTTTAATCCCCAATGGCGTACTCAACGCAATCATGGGCCTAATGAAATTTTTGACGAGCCGGAGGTCTAAATAATTGTGAGACTGCAGAAGCTACTATGGGCTGGCCGTGTGAATCGTATGGACGAACAACGGATACCCAAAAAGGTGTCGTTGGGAGAAATGAAGGGCAGAGACCAGTGGGGAAACGGAGACAATGCTGGTCTGATTCGGTCGATGAAGACAAGTTTTTCACTGCTCGGATTTCAAATTTGGTTGAACAAAAAATGTGAGGTAGCATTACAAAAAAAACAAATCACGAATACAGAGGTTCAAGAAACCATTTACTTGCGCAATGATTAGCTTTTTCAAATAAACTTTGAATATGTTACTTTTCTATTGTTTAAATTGAATTCATCTTTTTTTTGCTAGTTACTGAATGTTATTTCATTCAATTTGTTTCTTTAAAGCAAATTTATCTTATTCTCCTTTCAAGATGAATGAACACTCTATAAAGATTGGCAAACTGAATATAATCTGAAAAATCTCCTAAGGTGTTCCATATAACAGTAATATATTTTTATTTTAAATAATTGATGCACATAATATGACTTCAATTTCACTTTTAAAAAATCCTAAAGTGGCACATCTCAGATAATGCAATGAGTGCAGCCATTAGCTTATTCATCACGGGCGTTTGGAGTTTTAGAACACTTTTGCGATGCTGTAGGTTGAGGTTATGAAAGGACCTGAACGCTGTTGGCTACATAGATGGATACAGAAAACAATAATCCATAAGGTCCTCGGCTGGTTTTTCATGAGCTTGTAGGATACCAACAAAGACAGGGCGCTATAGCGATGACCTTGTGGTTGTGACCACGGTGAAAAAACTTGCAGCATCATAGTAGTCCAAATATGAGGCGTTCCCCTGTCATGCAATTCTATCAGCAATCAATGTCTGCTGAGTATTAGCTTCCAAAATGGATGCATGATCTTATCAAACATCTGATTTAATTTTGTTCCACTTTGAAAATTATCTAAATCTTGGATATATATTTTCTGCGGTTTGTGAATACGTGGTTCGCAAATGATCGCATTCATGGACATTTTACAGCGTTGAAAAGAATCTAATGGGACACGTGAAATATACAAAAACCACAATAAATCGTTTATCTCCCAGCACAAAGTACATGCGTTGCTATCAACTTACTTCATTCCTGCGTATACAAGTGCCAGAAGACGTTCAAGTTGTGAAGTAAATCGCCAGTTTTCATTTACGCGGCCAATATACTAGTACCAATATATTGACCGAAACTAACGCGGGTAGAAGCCATGTACTGCGTGACCAAAACTAAATAAAATCCTTTGACGTATTACAATATACCTCATCAGAAAGACAACTTTTGATGGAAGCCATACAGTCAGTGTTAACTTTACGGAGCAATGTTGTGAAGAAATGCTATCAACAAGGAGCTGTGCTGAAAATATCCGGTGCAAGCACAGTAACAAAGAGTACTGAGGATTGTATCTGCATATTGAACAGTCTTCAACTTGGTAGTGGTCATCGCAGGCATAATACCAATCACACACTCGCTCAGCGATTGACTATAATTTGGTTTGGACGATACAAAAGGGAAATGGATTTCATTGCTCATCACTGATTTGAAGCTCAATTGAAAGCATGGTGTAACTGACTTCTACCTAATCCAAGTCTTGAGCGGACATGGATGTTTTCAAACTTGCCTGCCCAATATTGGTAAGATTTTCATATTGTGGACAGGTCGATGACACCTGACACAGATATTTGTTATGCCAGAGATGGGAGAGGCAGAACGACAGCCTCACCAAGGAAATAGAAGAACTCTCTCTAGATAGTCGAATCGGAGAGATGCTCAGGTCAGTTGACAAATGGAAACATATGGTATATTATTGTCGAGCAGTTCTAATTGTGGAAAAAAAAGTATCTGGAGACGTGGGGAGTGTAAGGGTATCTATTTCAGCATTCACTTTTTGTTCTTGCCCTTCCACTAGAAAAGAAATTAGTGCAACCAAATAACACCTTGAGACATCGAAAACGAGGCCTTGCCTGAAATTATGTGTCAAACAGTTTCAGACTAGATTCTTAGGCTTACAAAAGATTGATGGTTAGTCTAGATAGGCAGCCTGAATGCTTTACACTCAGTGAGTAAACGACATGCACTTTTCAGCCTCAAATACAATTATGGCTTATATGGTGAATCAAATAACGCTGCTTGATCTTTCCAAAAATTGGTAGTGAAGGTCGTCTCTGTGCAAAAAGACGTTGCCAATTGTTGACTTTTTTATCACGAAGATTTTCCCAGGACATTACTACTTGCTTTCAGTCCCTTCCAAACATAACATGGTAACGCTGCGACTGACGGATAGCCTACAGTAACGATGCTGTATTCAAAAGTATTCGATTTGCAAGCAAATAGCACAAGCAACGTGATTTTATGGTAGATTTAATTTATGCTGTAAGATTCTAACAAAATAAAACATTCTGGTGTAACCAAACTTGAGCAATGCAGAGGGTTTCCCAAATTCTTCCATATACTAACAAAATTTACCTCTACAAGAGCCTTAAAATTTAAGCATAAACAAAACACATACAAAATTATTTTCATATATTTTATAAAAATAATTAGATATCCTGATTGACAGTGAGTGCTGGTTGACTCATCGAGAGGAGTATTCTTATTTTTTTTGCTTTAACACTACAGCCATTTCGGGCCTTCGCTTCGAGATAATTAGAGCATATCATTAGCTTGATCGAATGTATTTGCACTCCACAAGAGGATATGGTCAGTATCACGCTTTGGCAATGTGTCCGTTCACCCAGTTGCGTTACGTTTTGATTTCAAATCAGAACGTATCATACCTGAATGGGCTTAAAGTCCGTCTGAAGAATCACTCAAACTGAATCTCGTTTGCGCCAACGAGATCAAACCAGAGACATTCGGCTTATATTCTTATAAGGCTCCTTATTTTGTGGATAATCTACTTTGAAACATTTAAAATTCATTTATATGGAAAAGCGGAATAATTATCGTCAGTGGATGTGAATGTATAGATAAAATGCTTATTTTAATAAATTTGTCAGTTACCTGTTCTCCATTATCAACTGATCCTCCTACTATAACCAGAAAAAAAATCAGCCTACTCTATATTAAATTTAAGGCTCACTCTAGCCTTTCCGTATGCTAGAAAATACATATGTTTCCTCTAAATTTCAATTTGCTATCTTTGGGGTAAAAATATTTCCTCTTGATCACCCTCACCAAAAGCATATTATAAGATATGTAGGTATATTACTTCTAAGGATTATTCACACATGGGCGTTGCTTGCTAAAAAGCATATCATAGTTGATCAATTTGCTACAGGGGCTACAAAACAATAGAATCGAATTCGTTAATTGTTTTCCCAAGTTATCCTCCCAATTTTAGACGTTCGCATCCAAATCTTCAGCTAAGAAGCTTGATCTCCTTGTCGAAGATCACAACTGTGATGATGATCTTGCCATAGAATAATGGATTATCTTCTGATTCTTTTCTGACGTTACCAAAAGACCACGCCAACCTGAAATCAGCTCTGCAACATTGAAGTGCCTTCGTTTTCGCCGCAAGCATGGATCCATAAAAAGGTGACTTCAGATGGTCGCTAATAACTAGCTTACCAAGAAAGACTAGAAGGACTTGGGCGAAGAGAGGACCGGGTAGAATGCGTAAGTGAATAGCGATGGATTACCGATTTGGGATGGTGTTTGTGTTGAGCAAGATGACGGCTCGATTTCGTCCACTTTTTGGTGATGCCCTCGAGCGGACCTTGAATGCGATAACACCAACAAAAGAAGAATGTGCCATCACGAGAAGATGATCTTCAACTTGAGCGATGAAGTAATGGCTAGCATTGAGACCACTCTGTACTTTGGTTACTCTTAAGAAATGAGTAAGTCAATCGATAAAAATAAGTTATTGCCGCTTCGATGAGACGCTGGATATGAATGCCTACGTGTGTCCCAAGCCCCAATAAAAAGATGCTTCGATTACAAGATCTGTGCTTCACTTTTAATTGAGTGTTATTGAACTAGTTTTCAGTTTCTGTAACTGTCCACTGGCAATCTTACGCCTATGCTGCCTTTTCAGTGTTCGGCTTTTGAATGAAAATCTACTCAAGTTGGGGCTTTGTAGCTTACGTAGGATATTTCAGTACACTTTTATTATTTTTAGATTATTTTTTATTACGTTCATAGATCAAAATATAGTTGAAATTATCACCCTTAACGGAATATTGCAAATATTGCTACTAATGTGGGTTTATTGCTTCATCTTTCATGTGAAGATCTTCGTGATTAAGTAACACGTCTGGTGAAAGTTAAAGCCAAATCAAAATCAATTAAATTACCATTGTCTTAAACTTTATTTGCACTAGAATTAAAATTGCTAAATTTTCGAAATTAAATCGCTTCTAAGTCAATGGGCTTAAATCATCGGGTTGAATCTGTTACTGATACTTTGCCAAGTATTTTTTTGGTTGCTTTGTCGATGATAGGTAATCGATTCGATTTACTTTCAGATGGTAACAAATTAGTGAGGCGTATCTTTTACCAAATCAACTGAACTGAACCCAATGTTTCAGCGAATTTCTGTTAAAAAAGCGCAACGGATCGCATTTGTGGCTGCAAATTAGATTCAACAAAACCCTGCTGAAGAAATTAATTGATGATCCGGAGGCCTTACATAAAATTAACGCTAATACTTTTGTTTTGGAATCATCAATTTATGGCTATTTTTTTAATTGTAAAGGAGAATAAAATTGTAACTCGAATTTTTTAACAATTTTTGTCGACAGAACTATGCTCATTCATTTCAGAAGGATCTTATACTTAGGAGTAACTTAAGATATGCAGACATATAGAATGATTAGAATGTTATTACTCCAAGAGTTATAATTATTGTCCAGAATATTAAATTTGATGTCAAATGGTAAAATGTTTTATGTTCTAATAATTCTGTTTTTTCAAGATTCTTTGTGAAATTCAATTCAATATGCTCAAAATCAATTCGATTAGCTTTGATGGGGTAAATATTTGATTTTGGTGGAATTGCGATTCGTAGAAATTCTCTTTTGATGTTTAAAAATTCTTTTTCATTTATATTGATCGTACAATTCTTAAAATTGTATAGATCATTTTCGTTTAATACAGTTTTTTTTCATCACATGTACAGGAGAGTATACAAATTTTGCAATTTTTTACAATTATTATTCCATCATCAATTAATTCTATTGATTCATTTTTCATGGTTACATAGCTACAGATATTTGAAATGTTACAACAATAATAAAGGGTGGTCCAACCATAATGCACGATGTTAATTGTGAGTCACACCTTAACGTCAAGTTTTTCGCCCAACATAATTTTACATTTCTTTGTTTCAGTTTTTGACATGGAGTGGTACACAATTGAGCAGCGCGTTAAGGTTGTTGAAGCCTTTTGTGAAAATTAGCGTTCAAATCAAAATGCATTTCGTGCACTTCGCGTTTTTTTGGGGAGGAAAATCGATCAAATGTGTCCACAATCGGGAGAATTGTGCGAAAATTTCAGCAAACGGGGTCTGTAGGAAATGTAAAATCACCTGTGCATGCTCGTTCTGTAGATAACATTGCTGTTGTTCGTGATAGTGTGGCAGAAGAGCCGTCAACCTCGACTCGTTGTCGTGCCCAACAATTGAACATCTCACGAACATCACTGATGAGAATTTTGAATAAGGATTTGAATTTACACGCTTACAAGGTTCAATTGACTCAAGAGCTGAAGCCTACTGACCATTTCAAGCGTCGGCAATACAGAAAGAAAGGAATGGTGACTTTACAAAGAATCGCCGCAATTGGGAAAATGAGAATCCACGCGTGATTGTCGTTTGGTGGGGCTTATGGCCTGGTGGCGTCATCGGGCCGTATTACTTCGAAAATGAGGAAGGCCAAGCAGTTACCATGAATGGTGTTCGATATTGCGAGATGATAACGGAGTTCCTGGGGCCAGAAATTGAGGTTATGGACCTGGACGTATTCATCATCATCTTCGCCATCAGCGTCATCATCATCATTCATCATCCAAAGACTGTATTTTGGCTGCCGTTTAAGAAAATTTTGAAGGTGCTCGGTGCTATGGGTCACGTTAAAACATTAGCTGGATTCATTCTTCTTACAACGTGCCGCCCCTGCTCTGGATTTGAAAGCTTATGAATTGTGCCAATTCGTTTGGCAACAAACGTGTGAAAATCTGAGGGTTGCGATTGTACCCAGGATAAAACGATTTGAGAATCAGTCCAAAAATGAGTTGGAACATCGGTCATATTGAGAATAAGTTTGATACAATCTGCCAGTTCTGCCCCCAACTTGGCTGCACAAAGCTCTGACCTGGGGAGCGTGATTATTTTGATGGGTGCTACACGTGATTCAGCACATAATAGTCGAACAACGAGAGTGTTATCCTGTTTGACGGAGCATATGTATGCGGCAGCACCAAGAACTTCAGCTGAGGCATCGGCAAATAAATGATGCTGTTTTGATTTCGGTAGGCCGTGGGAGTACACGTGTCGTGGTATGACAATATCTTCTATAGCCTTTAGTTCGTCACGAAAGGTTGACTATCGTGTATGCATTTCCATAGGTGAAGCAGCATCCCAGTCCAGATTGAGCTTCCAAATCGCTTGGAGTTGTATTTTTACATTTGTTACTATTGAGTCTACCAATCCTAAAGGGTCGAAGATGGGAAACATATCGGAAGCGATGATGCGTTTTGTATATTTATTTAAGTTAGTCGTTGCCAACTTCATTCTAAATACGTCAGGTGCTGGTGACCATGTCATACCTAGCGTTTTGATGTGGTCGTCACTGCTTTCATTGAAATCGGGGCTGAGTTGAGTAATGTCTTGTGGTGGAACTTGATCGAGTAGGTGAACGTCGTTCCCACACCACTTCCTTAGGTTGAATCCAGCTTGCAAGAGCAGAGCTTTGAGCTCTGACTGAGTTTTCCGGCAAGCTGTTGCTTCTAGTCATGATGTCATCGACGTAGCAATTTTGAAGTAACGCTGCGGATGCGTACGGAAAATTGAACTGAATGTTTCTTGCTAGGTCCACTGAATATTTTGTTGCTAAGCACGAGGCTGGTCGAGCCCCATAAGTTACTGTGTTCAATTCGTACTGCTTAATGGAATCTTCAAGTAAGCGTCTCCAAAAGATTAGCTGGAATATTCTCTGTTCTGAGTCAACAATGACCTGCCGATACATTTTCTCAATATCTGCTGTTTGCACATATCGATGTTGTCTGAACCGTAGTAATATTGAAAACAGATCTTCTTGAAGTGTAGGACTAGCAAGCAGGATATCAAAAACTACCCGCACTTTAGTTGTGACACTATCCGGCATGGTAACGCAATAATGAGGAAGATAGTAATGTATGCTGGGAACTTCAGTAATTTCTATTTTGGATAGCTTAATTTTCATGCTACCATCTGATTGTAATGTTTGATCGGTCACTAGTATCCGCTGTGGCCCACTTGTCTGAAGATGGTCAGTCAATGAAACATTGGCGTTAAAAACGTGGTCCCACCGGCTCAAGAATCCCTTGAAATTGTAGCCAAATGTTTCGAGACTATCAACAGCTTCACATATCAGATGATGTAGAGCTTCAACTTGTTGCCAATATTCAGAAATAGCTTCTTTTTGAAGTTCATAGAAGGCCGTTGGTTGCCCAGACGTCATATCCGCCAGTCTGCGTAGAATGAGATGCAACTGGCCGTTGATGATGTTGGCCTTCCTCAGCAACTGGCGTATGGGGTTATCTATGGCTGTATCCTGAATCTGCCGGCGGGACCAAGTTTTTAACGCCAATGTTTCATTGTCTGAAGATGGTCAGTCAATGAAACATTGGCGTTAAAAACTTGGTCCCGCCGGCTCAAGAATCCCTTAAAATCGTAGCCAAATGTTTCGAGACTATCAACAGCTTCACATATCTGATGATGTAGAGCTTCAACTTGTTGCCAATTTTCGGAAATAGCTTCTTTTTGAAGTTCATAGAAGGCCGTTGATTGCCCAGACGTCATATCCGCCAGTCTGCGCAGAATGTGATACAACTTGCCGCTGATGATGTTGGCCTTCCTTAGCAACTGGCGTATGGGATTACCTATGGCTGAATCCTTCTCTTCAATATGGGATGCCTTACTTGCTTCCATATTCGATGACAAGGTTTTGATTTGTGCTTCAAATAACTCCTTGTATTTTGAATGGAGTGATGCGATGGGAATGTAATAGTCACTGATAAAATAGTCGCCCTGCTGCTGAAGGTCAGGATAGTTCCTGATATCAGTATCGGTAGATTCAAACTGATCCCATGCCGCTTCCAGCCGTCGCAAACGTTCTTTGTAATACTCGAGGGTCTTTCGCTGTGAAGTTTCCTTTCCCACGTCGGAGATAATCCTTTGAATCTCCTTTCCAGTGACTTCCTGGTTGGTGATGAGTTCGATGCTTGCAGATTCGTGTCCTGTCACAGTCACCAAATTTTTATAGAATTACTCTTTTTTCAATCCGGGATAGTTGAATTTTCTTTGATTTTAGTATCAACGGCACCTGAACCGTGGTACTGTGATATTAAAGTTTCAATTCAATTCACTTGGATAACAACGGCACTTGTAACCATGTTATCCCTTTGAGAAAATAATAAAAAACAACGGCACTTGTAACCGTGATATTCGCGATGATGATCGTAACTCGTTGAAAGAAAGACTTTTGTTATCAGACTAACAAATTTATTACAATTTTAATTGTTTGTATAAATTTTACTTACTTACTAGCATAACAACCCAAACAAAGCTCTCACGTCATCAACAAAATACACATTCACCTTGACTACCTGCCAGCCTTGGTGTCGCTAGCCAAAATGCAATGCGAGGAGAGTTGTGGACGAGTGCAAGTAATAGTAAACATGAACTTGACTTTGAATTAGTGTATTTTGCTGACGATGCATCTGGTTGCCTGTGGGAAAATTTTCATTTAAAGAAATCTATTATTCTTAATTTCTCGTGTGAGTTTAAATATAAAATTAAAAGGGATGATGAATGCTGATGACCACACTGATGGCGAAGATGATGATACAAGTATTCCTTGGACCAACGTTACCAAAACTCACGCTTAATGCTGTTTTTTTCTTTCCAGGCTGATTGCACTCCACCTTTTCTGCCCTTGACGTCACTTGCCTCTGACCCCAATGACCTAGCCGCATTAACTCTAGGGCATTTCCTCATCGGCGAATCGCTGACCGCTCAAATTGACTGTCAAGCAGAATGCAGGAAGGGTGGACTGCAACCAGCCTCGCGAGGAAGCGAAGGAATACTTGAATCTTATACGAAACCCTTACGGATGGAAAACAACAATGACGAACATGCTAGTTCATACGATTATTATCATTAAAGATGATAATAAGTATACCCGCTATGAAATGACTTCTTGGCCAAATAATCCGTACCTATAAGGGCAATGACGGCTTTGTTCGAGTCGTCGATCTAAACACTATTTTGATCAGGCCTAAACACAGGCTCGCACTACTACCCAGAGAATCCACATCCTTGCCAGGAATTCCAAATTCAAACACAGAAATCGATGAAGGCACTCGAAATCAGGCTGCAACCTCCACTGTAAAGGATCATCCGCCTGTCCAAAAGCAACACTGTTCGAGTGATTCAAAGCGTCAAGTTTAATGTTCACCCATCAAAAGAAAGGAAGCCGTGGAGCCCTACTTGCAACATTATTCACCTATATATTAGTGTCTGCTTGTTACGGCAGCCTAGCCAAATTTGAAACAGCCCAGCCAAATTTGAAACACGTATTGGGATGAGATGATCTCTCTTTCAAATGGAACAACACCCTTACGGCAACTATGCGATCTAATGATGCATAAATCAAATTTTGCACGCCTGATTCTCCAATTTGAGCAAGACCCGCTTGAACTTAAAATCGATAATACCTTATTCACAACCAAGAGAATGAAACGAGGCACACTCGATGTTATGGTAAATCTTGTGAATTCATTGTTTGTAGTACTAGACTCGGAATACGCAGATTACATGTCTACCATGATCAACAATATCAAAACCAATCAATACAATTTGGTGAAGTTACTAAGAAACCAAACATCAGTTATACGAGTAGATCCAACCATTAACCTGATCAAGGTAGATCAAATGAGCACTCAACCAAAATTTAGTAGAATTGAACAAAGGATTAACTGGATACTGGAAAGAATAAACATGAATGACACTAAAGATACTCAACAAAAAGTTTTCCAAACATTGACCAGCCTTGGTCTTCAGCTGGTAGCTACGAACGCCAATTTGTACCGTATTCAATCAAATATCATTGATGTGTTCACCTCTGCAAATCAGGGAACTCTAAGGCAGCTTCATTAAGAGCTGAAAAATATAAAGAGTAAATTACCTCCAGGAGTGCACCTTCCTGGTTACCACGAGGATGTACTACCATTATATCGTCTGATGAGGACCGCTGGAAGAATCATGGACAATTACGTCATACCACTACCAACTGCTCAACTTGACTCCTATACCCTTTATCGTAAATGAAACGCTAGTTTCAATAAAGTTGTCAACTAAGCTGCTTGCCGTGAATGCGAACCGAGGCACTTATTTCACAGTGACTGAAGCCGAGCTGAACTCATGCTTAACCATCGATGATCAGTTCTTTCTGTGCGAAAAAGCAGGTTTATCACATTGTTGCACAAATTTCATCTTGTGAAATCAACCTATTGACAGCTGAATCCTCGCAGACTTGTCAAACTGGAATCACCCCACTGAAGCACACCAGGATTCCACTTGCTGACAAAAATAAGTGGATTTTTGGATTGACTAAACAGATGCGATTATATGGTATGTGGAAACCAAAATTTTAAGCTGCAACTAGATTATATGATGAAACACGATTCAATCACCATTTCAGGGCATAACATCGTTTCAAGTCAAGTCAACAGCTCATTTAAGGCCGCAGGGGGAATGCTGGTCGACAAGAGCACTCTTGGAGGCTGGCATTCTTTGGGGAGTGCCGCCCCCACGGACCCGAGGATATGGGGGGTGCCGTGAGGTGCCCTCCTGGGATGACAGGTAACGACTCTGATTGGATCTGGACTACGCTTTGGACAACGAACTGGAAATGACGCTTTGGGCTGGCGGATGTGCTGGTTTGGACCTAGTTGCTTTGCACAGTAGCGCCGAGGTGAAACTTGTGTGTGAACGGTTCCAATTCAACTATCATCTCCGTCCCGGTAAAACCTTGGCAGTCCTCGGAGTACGTTCGAAGTTCGCACCATTGGGTTGGTGGTGTAGGTTCGGTTGAGACGGACTCCGGATTAGCGCTGGTCTGGCTCTGAGCACTTGTCCCCATAAGGGCTTGTGCCAACCCTCGCATGGCCTCCCTGCTAGGCAAAGATAACCATGGGACCATAAAGGTGATTACACACACGAACGGAGATAGCGGCTCTGAGGGGGACCCAACAAAACTGGAGCAAACAAAATCAAAAGACCACAAATACCCAGAAAAAGAAACGAAAAATAATAACGACGACGCAACCAGCGGTTGCAGCCACGATGTCAACAGTACATCGCGAGCGGTACTAACAACGACAAAAACGAAGACTGACACAACGACATTGAAAACGGACGAAAAACGGAGAATACAGACTGAGATTCCTGCGGCGTTCGGGCACAGCAAAAAAATGATGCGAACGCCCGAGCGTCCTATTAAGGAGAAACGAGAAACTCTGCAGGACACTTCAGGTGTTTGAGCGTTGGGAGATAACATAAAGAGCACCAAAAATTCGATTGTCACTGCTGCGATCGTTACCGAAGTGACCGATGCAAGGGTTGCAAATCCCGACATTGCAACGAAAAAGCCAGAAGCCAACGAGGTGATAACGGCACTAAAAGCAAAGAGTGACCAGGCACCGCGTGAATGCACAGCCAAAGTTGAAAATGCGGCGGAAGTACTGCACTCAGAAACGGAACGCGATAACCTCTCGCAAGGATGGTTACAAGGTACAATTGCGGCCCAGCGATATGAAGAAGAAAGACTAATCCGAAAAGCGGGAGATGTTCTGAAAAGAATACAAGCTGCATGCGACTCCCCAAAAATCAGCAAAGCAGCAAAGGAAGGGCTCCTTGAACTAGAGGAGCTCCTAGATCGCATAGGGCACTATTGGAGGAGCTGGTTAAGGGCCGAAGACGAAGAGAAGGCTAAAGAGGCGCTTGGGGTGAAATCTAAAGGTGACACGCAGATAGCTCCACCATTAAACGTCATTAAAAGAATGGGTGTCTAGCCCAATCAAAGGATAAAAGAAGGAAGGAAGGAAGAGGCGCTTGCAGGGCATGGAGCACTAGATCAGGGGTTCCAGACGGTGCTTACAAAAGGCGCGAAGAAAGCCGCAAAAAACTCCTTCGAAAAAAGCCAGAAAGTAAAGTTTGTACGGACGCCCGAATACAAAAAGGACCTGATGCAAAGCAGAAGAGGCAGAAGCCCCGACGAAGACCCCGGCAGCAGGCACAGCTTGTAAAGCCCCAAGATGATCGATCCTACGCGGAAGTACTGCGGGACATCAGGGGAAACGTAAGGCCTGAAAACACCAACACTACCATTAAAGTAGTACGACCAACGCGGTCGGGCCACATACTGGTCGAATTCAGAGCAGAGGCTGGCAATAAAGATGCATTCTGTGACGCAGTAAAGAAAGTCCTCGGCAAAAGCGCAACTATAGCCCCGCTCGAGCCGATGGCAACGATCGAAATACGAGACATTGACTGCCTCACGGGTCTGGCCGAGGTAGAAGAGGCCATCAAAAAGGAGTTCCCTAGCGTGGGAAGGATCAAAGCGAGATTGACACCAGAAAACAACAGGGGACAACGCATGGCCATAGTTGACTTGACCGAAAAGGACGCCGAACGATTCCTGAACAAGGGCAAAGTACGAATTGGGTGGGTTGTCTGTAGGATACGGCGAAGAGCAACGCCTCTTCAATGTTTCAAATGCCTTGGTTATGGTCACACCACACAAGTATGCAAAGGACCCGATAGGAGTTCCCTGTGTTACAAATGCGGTGAAATGGGACATAAAAGAAAAGAGTGTACGAAGGAGGCACACTGTATTCTTTGCAAGGATGCTGATCCAAAACATAATTTTGGACACGTCTTGGGATCAGGAAAATGCCGGATGTTCCAGGAAGCCCTAGCCAAGGCAAAATCAGAGCTCCGATGACCCACATCCTGCAGCTAAACCATCACCACAATTCAACCGCCCAAAATTTGCTTGAGCAGTTTGCGAGGGACATGAAAGCCGACTTCTTCCTGCTGAGTGAGCAACACCATAATAAAAGTCCTGCATTATTGTACTTTGATGAAACTGGTACTGTCGCTATCTGGATACGGAACAGTGACTTTCAGGCGGAGAGTTATGGACGGGGGGATGGTTTCGTGTGGGTTCGGCGCTCAGGGATCACCTTCTTTAGTGTGTACCTAACGCCGAACGAGTCGATATCATCTTTTCAAGCCAAGCTGAATGCTTTGGAGGGCGCTGTCTCGAACGCAGAGGGCAAAGTGCTCGTTGGGGGCGACTTCAATGCTTAAGCAATCGAATGGGGCATGCCTCAGACGGATCCGCGGGGAAAACGAATCCTGGAAATGGCGGCCAGGACGGCCCTCGTCCTACTAAACTCCGGAAACACGCCGACTTTCCGCCGTATTGGCTGTGAGGGAACCATACCGGACGTGAGTACGGAGAATACACAACTGGAAAGTATTAGAGGACTACTCAGCCAGTGATCATCAGTACATTTTGCTTGAGATAAGTGATGCTGTCTCCCGACGTCCATGCTCTCGGTCTTCTACAACTGTATGGAATATCGGAAGAATGGGCGTCGAGACGTTCGTCAAGGTTCTCACAGCAGGTGAGCCGCTGCAGGGAGCTTTGGAGGGGACGGAAGAACTGGCAGCTCAAGACGTGGTGAAATCTACTATGAGCATAATTACAACTGCTTGCTGCGCTTCTATGCCCCATCGAAGACCCCGGCATGGCAAGCCCCCAGTGTACTGGTAGTCTACTGAAATCGCTGAAAAGCGGAAGGAGTGTCACAAGCTTCGGCGTGGGGCTCAACGGCCGTGGGACCGTGACGAGGCAAGCAACCAGGTGGCAGCATATAATTCGGCCAGGAAATGCCTTCGCAAACTGATCAACAGTAGCAAGGCTCGCGGCTGGCAAGACCTCGTGGACAATGTGAACAAGCATCCGTGGGGCCTTGGCTACAAGCTGGTCATGGGGAAACTTGGTGCCCTACGGAAGCCTTGTATACATGACGCGGAAAAGATGAACGCGATAGTGCGGCGCCTCTTCCCCACCCATCCCGTCCATGGTGACGCTGTCCATGGTGAAACAGCAGTAGAGTGCCCACTCTTCACACAACTGGAACTGGAGGAGGCAGTCCTCTCCTTGAAAGCGAGGAAGGCTCCAGGTCCAGATGGTGTTCCAGCTGAGGTGTTGCGGCTCGTCTATCACCATTGTCCTGACTTGCTGCTCAGCACATTCAACGCTTGCCTACGGGACCGGGTTTTCCCGGTACGATGGAAGGTGGCGAGGCTCGTGCTGGTCAGCAAGGGGAAGGGAAATCCCGAATCGCCGTCTGCATACCGCCCGTTATGCATGCTAGACACAGCTGGGAAAGTTCTAGAGAAACTCATCAAGGGAAGACTCACTGACGCGATTCGTGCTGCTGGGGACCTATCTCCTCGGCAGTACGGCTTTAGAGCAGCACGTTCTACCATTGATGCGATTGCAGAGGTGATGAACGCGGTCCAAAAGGTAGAGGCATATAGTCGCACCAAGCGACGGATCGTCCTGTTGGTGACACTCGACGTCAGGAATGCCTTCAACTCCGCTAGATGGGTGGATATTTTGAAGACGCTCGAAAACCCATTTCAAGTTCCAGAATATCTAATGCGGCTTTTGAGGAACTACCTAAAGGACCGAAGCCTGCTCTACGACACGACACAGGGCCAACGAAGGATGGAAATTACATTCGGTGTTGCCCAGGGATCTATCCTTGGTCCGGACCTGTGTACCGTGTCTTACGACGGGCTACTGAGACTTGAGATGCCAGATGAGTCGCGCTTGGTCGGCTATGCGGATGATGTTGTGGCTCTGGTCGCTGGACGCACCGTTGAACAAGCGCAACTTAGGTCAGGTATGCTAATGCGCCGAGTGAGGGACTGGATGACTGCTCGTGGGCTGAGTTTAGCACTGGAGAAAACCGAAGTGGTCATCTTGACAAAAAAGAGATTCCCGAGAGTAAGGATGATCAGTATTGGAGACATACAAATCGAATCGATCAGGGCAATGGCTGAAAAGGCTGCTTTGGGAATATCGGCCCTGAGTCGACTTATGGCCAACGTAGGGGGACCCAGTCCATCAAGAAGACGCCTCTTGATGAGTGCTGTAGGGTCAGTGCTACTGTACGGAGCAGACATATGGGGCGACGCTCTCAGCAAGGAGGTATACCGAAAACGTTTGGCACAGGTACAGAGCAGGGGAGCACCGAGAATCACATCTTCGTATCCAACAGTCTCCAACTCGGCGGTGAGAGTGATTGCAGGCGTGATACCGGTCGCCCTCCTTCCTAGAGAGCGCCACGCTATTTACCTGCGCCGTAACCAGGATGCGAGGGAGATAGTTGTCCACGAGGAGAGACAGCGCTCGCTCAACGATTGGCAGCAGTCTTGGGTGAATTCCACGGAGGGAAGGTGGACTGCGTGCTTCATCCCGGATGTGAAACCGTGGTTAAATTGAAGGCATGGTGAGACTGACTTCTATCTGACCCAGCTTTTGAGCAGGCACGGGTGTTTTCAGTGTTACCTGCACAAGATCGGTAAGTCACGGTCTCCCGATTGTCGGTTTTGCCCAGGAGAGGAGCACAATGCCTGTCACACATTTTTTGCGTGTACAAAATGGGTCAGGCTGCAAAGGAAACTCTACAGGGAGACGGGAGAGCTCGCCCTGGATAATATAGTTGCGGTGATGCTCGAATCGGCTGACAAATGGAACCAGGTGGCACATTATGCTCGGGCAGTCCTAAAATATAAAAAGGACTCACAGCAGCCGGGGGCGCTGGGGCTGGGTGATCGCTCTTCCGGCATTTCCTCTTCCCCTCTCCCCTCCCGCTAGAAAAGGGACTCCCCAGCTTGAAGGCGCCCCACGGCGTAACAAAACGAGACCTGGCCCGAAGTAATGTGTCAAACGGTTCCAGGCTGGGTTCTCAGATTGACAAGGGAGGTGTTTAGTGGGTAGTCCAGTCGCGCATGGGAGTCCCACACTCTGTGCATAAATAGCATTCACCTCCCTACCACAAAAAAAAGACCAGAAATGTTGTTATTGAAATCCCATCACATATTCCAACGATTTTATTTCCGGTAGACGACGAAGAGTATCAGCCACAACGAGGCCTGTTGAATAACTTACAACTGTTGAATAACTTACAACAGACCCTACGCAAGGAGACTTTTGAGTTTCCGACTTACAAGCCATCAATATGTTTCATATCACGCCATTCCTGGTTACATTTCCATCATGCTGATTTTGGTTATTATGAGTGGAGTATTCTGAAAGTGCCGAAACAGCCGCCGCAAGCAAAAGCCTATTCAAACCAGATTTTTCAATCGATATACAACCATGATCTTGAACGACTGTCAACGGGGGGTGATGTTCATCATCATCTTTGCCATCAGCGTCGTCATCATCATTCATCATCCATGCATATTCAAGTTCACACGAGAAATTAAGAATATTAGATTTCTTTAAATGAAAATTTTCCCACAGGCAACCAGATGTGTCGTCAGCAAAATACACTTATTCTAAGTCAAGTTCATGTTTACTATTACTTGCACTCGTCCACATCTCTCCTCGCATTGCATTTTGGCTATGCGACACCAAGGCTGCCAGGTAGTCAAGGTGAATGTGTATTTTGCTGATGACGTGGGAGCTTTGTTTGGGTTGTTATGCTAGTAAGTAAGTAAAATTTATACAAACAATTAAAATTGTAATAAATTTGTTGGTCTGATAACAAAAGTCTTCCTTTCAACGAGTTACGATCATCATCGCGAATATCAAGGTTACAAGTGCCGTTGTTGTTTATCACATGGTTACAAGTGCCGTAGTTACCCAAGTGAATTGAATTAAAACTTTCATTATCACAGTACCACGGTCGAGGCGCTGTTGATACCAGAATCAAAGAAAATTTAACTACATTTCCCGGATTGACAAAAGAGTCATTTCATAAACAGACGGTATGTGGTTCCAACAGAATGGGGCCACTTGCCACACAGCCAACGAAACAATGGATCTTCTACGCTAGAAATTCAATGGCCGCGTTATCTCACGTTGTGGCGATGTTAATTGCCCGCTACGATCATGTGATTTGACACCGTTTGACTTCTTTTTCTCGGGGTTTTTAAAAAAAAAGTGTACGTCAATAAGCCAAAAACAATTCAAGAGCTAAAGGATGAGATAATTCAGCACAGTAACGATATTGAACCTCAATTATGTCGCAATCATTGAAAATATGGACCATCGGGTAGAAGCGTGCTTTTGGGCAATATTTTATTTCACATATAATTGTCATGGGTCCTTCTATTATAATAAAAAATTTATTTATCTTTGCATCTTTTTCAGTTCTAATTAAGGGTCATACTTATATGTTTTATTTTCGTATTTAATAAGTTTACGTTTGTCTTCCAATAATTCAACATTTTCACTATTATGGATAGCATAAAATAGGATTGTGTTTGTGGTTATTGTATTATTTTACTATAAAGATAATGTTATTATTATTGAAAATTGCTAGCCCTAACCTTGTTTGGGATGGTTTATAAAAAATCTATATCATATTCCGTTATTTTGTCGGTTGTTAAAATATTGTCTATTAGTAATTCTAATCTAGCTGAAGCGATATTATTTTGGATATGCTTTATATGATCCCGTAAGGTATTAAGTTGGGTGAGTAAGGCAATATGTGTTAAATCTGCTCTGAGATCAATGAAATCAGAATCGACATCTTCTGCCGAAATTGAAATTTTCTTTGACCCTGGCTTATATCTTGAAGGGTGTCTATGGATTCGTTAAAGTGTTCATTTATTTTTATTTATTAGTTGAGAGTATTTGCAATTTTTACTTGATTTTCACTTGATTCTTCAAAAAAGGTTTCTAGTTCTCCTTTATCGTCAGAGCTAAAGTTTGTTCTAATTCTTCCAAATTCTTTGTATGTAAGATTAAGGTATGGTCAATTGGGATTTTCACTTGTCTTAATGTAATTTTCCTCTATCGACATGCTGGTTTCTGCTCGAGGTATCAAGCTCAGTGCGATTATCACCATTGTTATTCGCATTTCGTTATGCGTTTTGCGCCATTTCTGTAAAGATAGGTCGTTTAGTGGCAGTAAGATCTACTCCTTCTAATGGTGCATTCTTGTATTTAGGATGAATTTTATCTCTATTGGCTTTGAAATCCTTAATAAATCCAGTTTTCCTAGTTTCCTCATAATCTCCTCGATTCCTATTTCTTGTGTCTATCCTCTTTACTTTTTTCTGCTTCACTAAATAGAAGATTTAATCCTTGTTTAATTTTCCATGTAATAACATGTATTTATTGGCCTTTATAGAGCTGTTGAATGGTGATAGTTTTTTGTGTAATATCATGCATTGTCCTTGGTTTTCCCCGAATTCGGCTATGCAATCTTTCAATATCTGCATCTCCAGTATAAGAATTAGGCGTAGTATAATATACTTCAATATCCTTTTCAAGTATTGTTTGTTTGATCAGGAATCTGCTAAATTGATTATCTGCCTTTTCGGCTTTGCATGATTTGCGAAAAAAATTGTCAATGCTTCTTTTAGTCTGAAATCATCAGTTGCTGTTAGGTTTAGTCCTGAAGCGTATTTAGAAAATTTGTCGATACTAATTGAAAATTTTGTTGCCTTTTATTCATAGTATATCAATATGTATGATTCTTCATATATCCGACGGTGTTTCAGTGTCTTTAAATTTCACTTTTATAGGATTTCTATCGTATTTTGCCCTTGTGCATCTTTCATAAGTATTGATGTCTTTCTAAATTATTTTCTTACGGTTTGGATAAAATATTATCCAATTATAGTTTTCATTTAATCCATTATAGTTCTCATTTAAGCCCGAATGTCCAATTTCCTTTATATGCAAGTATTTTACAATATATTTTTTGCTGTTTCTTCTACATCTTTCAAATCTTTAGCCATGTAAGAACACTTAATGAATTTTATATTTCTTGCATCAAAATGTTTGACGATGAGTTGTTGTATTTTATTATAAAGGTTATCATTTAGTCCTGAGTAAATGCATATCTTCTTGCGTTTGCAATATTTGTTTTATTCGTTAGTATTATTTGGTTTTTTTATGGAATTTATGATAGTTTCATGGATTTCAAAGTGTAAAATTGATAATTCATACTATTACTAACAAAGTTGAGTGAATTTTGACTTGTCACGTATTTTTATTGCTGTACTCATGAAGGCCTACATCCATGATTTTTTCTGATTTTTCGGACGAACGGTATCGATAAGGCAATTTTAAGACTTTTTTGAAAAGATCTCATTGAGTCCTTTCCAATGACACCTTAATCGACTCCCTATATGGGGAGACTCCCCTTGAAAACCTTTGAAAAAAATTTTCACACTTGAACTTTCAAGAAATCACCACTTCTGACCTTTTCACAAAGTTTCATTGCTGTAATTTCTATAGTTTCGGAGAACTGCTGTGGCATACAGACGAACGGACGGATGGACAGATGGACACTTATTGTGATTTTAATAGGGTTTTGTATTGTAGTACTAAATCCTAAAAAGCTAGAGTATGTGTGAAATATTCTGGAGCACTTCGAAATATTTCACAACCATTTTGTAGCAGCATTACTAAGATCGTTGACTAACTGGAACCTTAAAATGAATTTTCCTATTCATCTTATCTAGAAATTTGTAGAAGGTCAAATTAAAAGAGTGGTATCCGGTTTGTTGGAAAGCCCATGTACAATAGTAAATAAACCGTGTATGTTTGTTGTAAAAGTCGGAAATTGAAACAAATACAATTTCCGTAAATATTGTTCGATTTTATTGAGTCTTTTAAAATATACAGATCTTTTTAAAAGCAACTCAAAAACCTAATTCTATCCAATTTAATGATATTAATATACCTACTTCTGCTGGCAAAAATGTTAAAATTCTGAAGCCTTCTATTATGTGCAAAGTTTGACGAATTTGAACCTCCTAATTGCTTGTTATAGGATCTACTTTTACGATTTTTTTCACTTATTCATTTTTGCGGTTTACTTTGGCGATTCATCAATAAATTCAATCAAATAAAATCTTTTAGAAAAAAAAGAAAACCGACTTCGGAATGCCCTAAAAAGGATGAAATAAATTTTATAGAAGCGGTGCCATATCATTTTTTCCCCGATTTTTTTTTGTGATGGTGCAGATATTGGAAGTATTTATAATGAAATGGGGAAATTCATTTAGCACCGCTTCCATAAAATTTATTTCATCCTTTTTAGGGCATTCCGAAGTTGGTTTTCTTTTTTTTCTAAAAGTTTCTTATTTCACCCTTTTTAGTGGCAAATTTTTTCATTTCAAAACATTCAAAACTCAGTTTCTTGAATACATTGTATCATGTTCTCGTTTATCAACATATAATTTTTTTACTGCAACGCAAAAACCACTACGGCTAAAATCTGCAGCGTTCATAGGTATCGAATTTAACTCTGGTGCATTTAATCCCTGATCTCATCAACGTCTACCTTGATTTTAGATTACATAATAATCCAATAAGAGCGGCCGCCATTTCGTTTCAAATTGATCGACTTTCGATTTTTTATTGTGAGCTTTATCACACAATTGAATAAATCGTTGTACTAGTTTTGATACAAACTGGAGCTATATTTTGGCCAGAATAGAAATATTGCTGAAAATTTGGCGAAAATCGAAGCAAAGCTGCGCACAAATTTTGTGATATCCTATGTAGACTCACACATACAACCAACCACCCACATAGCCATTTATATATATATATATATATATATATATATATATATATATATATATATACATATATATATATATATATACACATATTTATATAATACATACCTATACATATATATATATATATATATATATATATATATATATATATATATATATATATATATTTATATACATATATACATATATATATATATATATATATATATAAATATTTACATATATATATATATATATATATATATATATATATATATATATATAAATATTTACATATATATATATATATATATATATATATATATATATATATATATATATATATATAATATATGTAAACATATCTATATATATACATCTCTATATATATATATATATATATATATATATATATATATATATATATATATATATACATATATATGTATAGACATATGTATTTATATATGTAAACATAAAGTTCACTCCGCAATCAATCTCATGAAATTTACTTAAAAATATCCGTCTTAACCGCATCATTCGTTCGCATTTATTCGATACCCATCGCTTTCGTTTTCAATTAACTATGGCACCTAATTTTCATGAAAGTTTCAAGAAAATCATACCATATAGTTCAATGAAAACTCGGCTATGCATTTTCATCTTCATCTGTAAAGTTATGATCAATTACAGCAGGAAAACGTATCTCTTTTTATGTTGCGATTCTCGCCAGTTTTTAGTATGGAAATCACTAATTTTAGCGATTGATACATAAAATGTTAACTGGAAAGTAACGAGTCAACTCTATAATTTGCAATCACTCAATCCTTATTATTTCTTCCGGGAATTTTATAATCCTATATGTAACGTTTACGTCTAAGGATCTGAGAAGGATCCTATACCAATCTCATTGGTAAGCAAAGAATGAATGCGGAAGAGAAAAGCATCCTGAAATGTTCCCTTTAACTATTGTTGAATTGTATTTATGCCACATTAGAATTAATTTATTGGTAATTTCCGGTACAAATGATGGACTGAAATGTACCGTTTATGTAGAACATTAAGGGTACTGATCATTTTTATCATCCGTCACCAAAGGACTCGGTATCTCCAACAAATCCTTAAAGAGTGCCAACTAATTTTCACTTTTCGTACGAAATATCATTTAAATTCAATTTCTCGACATCAATGTAACATATTTAACTTTTAATATCTACAGAGCCCCTGGAAGGATCTCAATTCTGTTCCGATACATTTTAGATCAATATGTTGTCCTTCATTTGAAACCTCTACAATCAAAATCCTTACACGCGTCGATCAGTTATGCTGAAAAATTGGGGTGAAAGTCGGAAATTTTTTAGTTTTAACGGTAACAGCCCTTTACCGTTCCTTGAATTTTTTATCCTTTGAACGGGACCTAACTGGAAGAAAGACGTATCATTTGCCAAAAACAGGACTCTTCTATCTATCTCCGTTTAAAACTTATGCGTGAACATACAAAAAAAAGCAAAAAAAAAAAATATACGCAATGAATTGATAACCTTCTTTCTTTTGGAAGTCGGTTAATTACTAGCATGTACTTTAAATATTACAATTGTTGAAAAGAAGCACAAATTTATTCAATGTTCTCATTTAAAATCGTCGCCATTTTGTTGGGTGATAACTGATGTCACTCTTTAGACAAATTTTCAAAGGTATTTATGATACATATGCAAATCCTAGCATACCAGTGGTGTCTGAGTCGATTAAAAGCTTATACTCGTATTGTTCCATAGTCATGCATTGTTGTCGTAATATAGAAAAATTTAAACCACCAAAACTTCTTTAACTATCATTCAATCCTTTTGAAATTCGGAATGCATCAATGTTATAAGTAGCCATTTGTGTATCGAATTTCATTAAGTTTAACGGTTCCCTTACGATTCCATTCAAGAAAATTGAAAATTGACAAATCATACTTCTATTGGTCGTTGCTCTACTCATAAACGTATGCTTCCATGATTTTTTGAATCGAAAGTGTCGAATCGCAAGTCTGGAGGTGTGGGAAAATTTCTACAATTTTCCCCTCTCCTACTCCCTTCGACAAAGAATAAGTAATTTTAATTTCCGTTTTGAAAAGACCTTATTTAAACCTTTTATATGACAGCCCACTCAACACACTTTGATGGAAAAAAATTTGAAATTTAAAAACTTTTTTAACTCCAAAACTTCCAAGAAGTCATCACATTTGAATTTTCATGACATTTGATGGCTATAGTTTCTATTGTTTTGGATAGAAACTACTCTGTTGTACCAATGGACGGGCAACTGAATGGTCGTGATTTGAATAGGAGTTTGTATTTAATACAAGAGCCTAAAAATGCATGAGACTACTTAAACTTTATCAAAACCCTCCAATAAACATTTTTTGTGTTAATAGCAACTATTTTTAAGTAATCTAATTTCAATATAAGCGTTCTTTAAGCTAACTTTTGTATTGTATAGCTCGTTACTTTCCAGCGTGATTTCACTACTCTTACACAGTAATGATATTCTTGGCTTTAAAGCTAACGATACTCTGATATCTTATTTTTTTGTAGAAAGTAATAATCATCTCTTTCTGGTAATTTCATGTGGGGCTTTTGGTCATACATCGGATGCATCCTCAGGTAGCGGAAAAAGAGTGCGCTAATTGGCTAGCCAGTGGGTATGTGGGAAATAAAATATCACTCGTGAACCAAAACCGACCAAGTAGAAGCGCTGACAGCGCTCCACTTAATATTTCTTGTCATAGAATCAAGACCAAACTTTGCAATGTTTGGCTAGTTAACTGTCACGCACCTACAGAAGACAAGAAAGGGCGAATATTACAGCATCCAAGAACGCACTATCGATGTATTGTCATCAGACAACATTAAATTTATTCTGGGTGGCTTCAATGCAAAAATCAGCCGGGAAACGGCACATAGAGGAACAACCGGAGGATACAGCCTTTACGCAGAGACCAGTGACCACGGACAGTACCTGATGGACTTCGCTACTAGTAGAGACTTCACAGTAAGTTTCATACGCTTTCCACATCAAGACATCCATGAAAGAACGCGGGAATCCCCAGACGGTCGCACACACAACCAGATCAACCATGTTTTCATAAAAAATGAACGGTCACCTACATTCTCGACATGCGCTCGCTTTGTGGCACCGTCTGTGATTTGAACCGCTAACTTATAAGGCTCAAGTTCCAATGCCGCATCTCCAAAAGCTGTAAACAAGGAGCATAAGTTACACCAAGGTATCAGATACACAAGCAATGTCAAATGGTAGCTGAGTGAAGTCGACATACATGTCAGTGCTGGAAAATCGTATCAACTTTTTCCTGCAGGTAGGAGAAAGTAATGATTAAAGTAAGAAGTACAGTAACAGAAGTAGGCGAGGAGGTCTGGAGTACCAGCCAAAGAAAAGTACAATGAGGAATGCAAGGAAGTGATCTAAAAAAGGAACCAGGTTCACAAAGAATACATCCAGCGATCAACTTGGGGCAAAGAAGAACAATATAAAAGCCTTTAGCGTCAATCTTAAAAAAATGCAACGCAAAAAGAAACGACTGACAATCAACACCCAACAGATAAACGAAAACATGACGTCAGATTGATGAATGCCTCTATTAAACAACTAAGAAATGGCTTCAATCCACAAACAAATCTTTTTAAAAGCATGCAAGGCACAATTATAGGCAAAACTGTCAAAATTAAAAACAGATAGCTGCAATATTTTCAGACGCTATCCACAGTAGCCTCAACAACAACTGAAGTTGTGAACATTCCAGAAGCAGCGCAAAAGGTTTCAATCTCGCCACCAACCAGAGGTGAAGTACAGACAGCAATTCCGGACCTCAGAAAACGTTAGGTTCCTGAAATAGATACAATACCAAGAGAACTGCTCTAGAGCGGGGTTTCCATCTAAATAACCTTCGGCATCGACTAAAATGCAGAATATGGTCGGAGAATAAGTTACCAAAGGACTAGCATAAAAGCATATTTTGTCCTATACATAAAAAGGGGACAAATTAAGGTATGAAAACTATAGAGGTTTCGTGGATAGTAAATGCACGTCTCATAAAGCGCTCTCCAAAATCATAGAAAGAAAATTAAAGCGTACTATGAAAGTATTATCGGAGAGTATGAGGGAGGCTTTCGAAATGGATGGTCTACAATAGACCAAATATTCTCAGTAAAGCAGGTGCTGGGAATATAAATCGGTGTGTACCAACTATTTGCAGCCTTCAAACAAACATACGACAGTGTTGATAGAAATGTGCTGTACAAAATTATGCTTGACTTTTGCGTCTCAACAAAACTAGTACGCATGATGAAGGTCACGACGCTAAGCACAAAGTCCCAGACCAAAGTAAACGGTGAACTGGCGGACAGTTTCATTCTGATATCGGACTTAAATCAAGGGGATTGACTTGCCCCAATGCCCTTTGATATTGCGAAAGAACATGTCATCAGGAAGATAGCTGAAACCTCCGGTGCACTAATGATCATGTCCACACAATTGTTATCATATGCTGATGACGTACAGATTATTACATATCCAATATTAGATGCCAAAGGTGCATTTGTGAACCTAGAATTTGAAGAAGACTAAAAAACCCTACAAGTTAATGAGATGAAAACTTAATTCATGACTCAAACGAGGAAGAACACACACTTTGACAAAACCTGACCACAGGAGATTATAAACTTGAAAGTGTGGATAGCTTTGTATACCTTGAAGCTAACCTAAATAGAAGAGGTGCCAAAAATAACGAAATTAGACGCCACATAAACGCCGCAAATAAAGCCTATTACTCCGTACTTCCCATTCTAAGGTCCAGAGCTGTGCACAAGCAAAATAAGCTCCGCATTTACAAGATACTAATCAAACCTGTACTGTTGCATGGAAGTGAAAAATGGACCCTGACGAACGAGTCCGAAAAGACCGTGAATATATTTGAACACAAAGTGGTCCGGAAAATCTACGGCCCAGTGAAACAAGGAATGAAGTGGAGACTACATTACAACAGTGAGTTGTATGAATTTTTTTACGATCCACCTGTCTCCTCTTGAGTAAGGTTACCTAAATTGCAATGGGCAGACTATGTAGAAAGAATGGAATAAACCAAAAGAACATTAACGGGTAGAGCACTAGGTAGACCTCCAGCGGGAATACCGAGGACTCGATGGGGAGGCACGACAGAAGCTTACAGCAGATCCTTGTCGGGAGTAAACAACTGGCGGACAAGGTCGCGGAACCGTGATAATTGGAGGTGATTAATTCTGAAGGCCAAGGCCCGGCTTGGGCTGTCACGCCATAGATGATGATGACATGTAAATTGTTTTTTCTTGTCCTGATTGACCAAACTACCAAAATATTTATCTTGATGGAGCGAAATCCTCACTATAACAATATTAGGATTAAATTTACTTTGAAACAATTGTGCGATCTACTTTCAAACTATTTTTCTTATTAAAAATAAATAGCTGTTATTTTATTTGTGGGTTTTGCTTTTATGCATTTTTTCAAGTGGTGATGTGATGTTGATAATATAATTTTGAATATTATAATATAGCATATTTCCGAATTTTTCGATTTTGCGCTTCCATATTAGAGCTACAAGATATCTTAAGGCTATGTCAAACTTTAATTCACGTAATAAGATCAATATGATAAACTGAAGATTTGTTTATACAATATGCTTTTTACAAGTTTTTTGATTCAAGCAAGAAATTTTCATATAAGGTCAGGAAAAGGCTCTAATCAAAATCTTTTAGATATGAGTTCTACTTTCAGAATTGTTTTTGAATATTTTATCATATAAGTTGTTCAGTTGTTTCCATACAATTGCATTCAACTGAAATTTCTCACAGGAGAAACACTCTAAGAGAAAAAATATTTGTTGCCAGGAAACTGAAATGAGCTCAACAATCACCGCACTAAATATTCATGTATCTTTTGGATTTAAAGCTAAACGAAGACAAACTTGTGTGCCTTCATGCCAATATGTAAATTGATGGACATATGCAAAAGTGAAATTGGCATTCTAATCCCTGAAATGAAATGAAGTAAGCCGAACAACTGACAACGAGCAAGTCCGCTCTAAATATGCATTAGATTGGCATTTGATCTAATTGGATGGACTTATCTACTTTTCAGCCGTGTATATTTAATTATGCTAGCAGTTTATCTGAAGCTCTTTAACTTTTACAGGTCTACTGTTGAAACTCGGCATCCAGTCGATACGATGATGTTTCATATAAATGATGGGATTTCAATTAGAATATTTCATCAACAAGTACCACAAGAAATGTTGCTGACAACTGAATATGATTTGGATTGCTGATGCATGCACCAAGTTTCCTGTAACCAATTGCGATTAAGGATATGTTTTCCAATTTTGTAAGATCTATGTACTCTTTCATAAATATGTACAGTATTCGAAAGGCCCAAGTTGAATTTTATGCAGATCTGATGCGTAAAAATAACATTCATGTTTGATTAGTTGTGAATAAATGTTTGTTTAATTTGTTTTTGATACCAGACCGATAACTAATGTTCGAAATACTAGTATGAAAATGCATAAAGTCCTAAGATATTACTCGATATTTACTTTAGGCAACATAAAGTATTATTCAATTAATTAAAATTGCTGCTTGTTTTTTCATCTGTCCTCCTGGAAACCCCTTAAAGATTACTCAGAGGTAAGTGGAGCCAGCAAAATATAGCTGTCAAAATAGTGCAACTACAGGGTTATCCATTTCGTGGTTGGGAAAATATAACCTTGCCATTTGACATTTGTCAGAATTAAATGTCATCCAAAGCGTGTGTTTTTTAGTTAAAGATTTGCCATTTAGAAATATGGATCGTTTAACAGTCAAAGAGCGCGCTAAAATTACTAAATTTTATTATAAAAATAGTGATTCTGCTGTATCAACATTTAGGGCTTTACGAGCCGATCACGGTCGACATAATCGACCTACACAGCAAACAATTTCGAACACAGTGAGAAAATTTGAAGAGACTTGATAAGTTATTGATATTGCAAGGCCTGTGCATCATCGCAACATTCGTTCTGCTGAAGATATCGCTGTCGTTGCTCAAAGTGTGAAGGAAGACCCGAATTAGTCGATTCCTCGACGTGCTCAACATTTGCGCTTGTCTTACGGCTCATTGTGGCGGATTTTGCATTTGGATTTGTATCTCCATCCGTACAAAATCCAACTCACTCAAGATCTTAAGCCTTAAAACCATACACAATGCAGAATGTATGCGAATTGGGTGATTGAACAACAAGCCATTGATAACAATTTTTCGGACAAAATTTTCTTTAGTGATGAGGCTCATTTTTCGCTCAGTGGTTACGTAAATAAACAGAATTGCCGCATATGGGGCTCTCAAAATCCTCAGGTGATCGCAAAAAGGCCTTTGCATCTGGAAAAAGTGACCGTTTGGTGTGCATTATGGTCCGGTGGTGTTGTTGGCCCGTACTTTTTTGAAAACGATGAAGGAAGAGCCATGACAGTCCATTCTGACCGCTATGGATGGATGTTTACCGATTGTTTTTAGAGAGAAATTGAAGACTATGCTCTGGAAACATGTGGTTCCAACAAGATGGAGCCACAAGCCACACAACACAGGCTAATCGAGCACTTTTGCAAGAGAAATTTCCAGGACGCGTAATTTCGAGATTGAGTGATGTCGATTGGCCCGCAAAATCCTGGGACCGAACACCTTTGTATTTCTTTTGATGGGACTATGCAAAAGATTGTGTTTACGTGAATAATCTTCAAAATTTTGAGCAATTGAAACCCAATATTCGTGAAGTTATGGCCGAAATATTGCCGGAAATGTGCCGAAAAGTCATTGAACATTACCTCAAAAGGCTTGAGGCCTGTAAAAGGTCCCGTGGAAGACATTTGAATGATCTTGTATTTCACGTATAATGGCAAGGTTCAAACTGTTTATTGAATACAAAATTTTGTTTCCATCTGAATATTTTATATGTTTTTTTTTAGCTTTACTTTCCCAAGCGTAAAATGGATAACCCTATATATTTGAATTTAGTGCTCAAGAATTTTCCTTAGAGCCCATGAGGTATCTCAACACACAAGAAAATTACAACATATAAATTTCATCCATCAATTATTGGCCAAATGTGAGTGTGCGATTCTCAAAATAATACCATTTTTATCTGTCCTACCCAAAAGTCGGAGTTAGTCCTTATGTAAGTGTCAGATTGAATTTTATAACATATGAGTAGTTCTAAACTTTTTCGTATGTAGTTAGGCACACATAAGAGCAGGCAGCATAAAACCAACTTATCCGTTGGACTAGTTAAAATTTGTTTAAAATAAATCTGAAACAAAAAGTCCTCTACAACAAAATTATACTCGTATATATGTATATAAATAAATATATATATATATATATATATATATATATATATATATATATATATATATATATATATATATATATATATATATATATATATATATATATGTATATATATATATATATATATATATATATATATATATGTATATATATATATATATATATATATATATATATATATATATATATATATATATATATCTATATATACGACTTCAGTCACACTCCCAGCTACAGCCGCTATATTCTCTTCACGACGTGCTGGATGTGGTCTAATCGGTCGACCATCATCTTTTAATTTATTCTCCTTAAAAGCTGTTGGGACTTGCTTTGTTGTGTGAGCAGACGCGATTTGAATATTTTGAGTCATCTTCAGTGTCTAAAGGATGTGTTGAACGGTACGACTTTATATAGTCGTAGGATGGGTTAAGCAGATGGGTAATCAGGTCAGGTAGTAAATTACATCAAGTACTAAATTAGGCCAGGAAGAGGGATATTACGTTTTGATTTTTGGATTGTTGGGTGTCCGTTTGTTCTGTGTCATCTGAATTCCGTTTTTGGCTAAGATTGCGGTCTAGTACTGAGAAAATTGCGTCGGAATTTAAAACAAGTTGTTCGTTGATAATGTTATGGTCTGTTTTTCTATGTTTATATATTTCAAGCCCTTCTAGGATGTCAAGTCTGGGTCCTTTGCTTTGTTTGTATAGTAATTTTATAGAGTTTGACATATCGTCAGGCTCATGTGCGTAGTTTTATAGGTGCATCGCATAATTGGAGTCTGCATTGTTATGTAAGAAAGATTGTAAGTGCTCTTTGTATCTTGTCGTTAGTTTTCGTGTTGTTCTTCCTATATACTCGTATACTATATCGGAGTCCTTGCATGTCAGTTTGTATATGCCGCTGTTTTCGTATATTGATGTTTCATTCAGTTTTGGTTTCAGTTTGTTGTTCGTTTTGAATGCAGTTCGCAGTTTGTATTTCCTAAGGAAGCTTGATAGTTTGTATGTCTCTTTGCCTATTTATGTTAACGAAATCCACTGTGGGGTATTTTTATGAGTTTCAATTTATTGGAGTTCCTACTTTTGTTTGTATATTGTAACGAGTTTGTCAATATCGCATTGTTTGTATCTGTTATTACTAGCTATTCTGTAAATGTTGTTTAGTTCGTTGGAATAGTTAGTAGGAGTTATGGGGATGGAGTGAAGCCTCTGCACCATTGATCGGTAAGCTGCTAGCTTATGTTGTGCGGGATGGTTAGATGTTTCGTGTATCGTATGATCAGTTGTGGTTGGTTTTCTGTATATTTTGTAGTCTAATCTTGTTTGTTCGCGTGTCACGATTAGGTCCACACAATTGAGTTGCCTGTTTGTTCCTTTTTCTCTAGTGAAATTTACAATCGGGTGAATTTAATTCATTTAGGTGAGTAGTTCGTCTTGTTTAATTTCTGATGAGTTAATAACGACGATGAATCAGTCATATTGTCTGTAAAATATTACATTGAATCTTTTGACAATTTTGGATATAAAGACTTCTTCCAAAGAATGTAAGAATATTTCTAACAATATTAAGGAAATGTATATATTCATATATATATATATATATATATATATATATATATATATATATATACATATATATATATATATATATACATATATATATATATATATATATATATATTTATATATATATGCATATTTGTATGTATGTATGTATGTATATATGTATATATATGTACATATATATATATATATATATATATATATATATATATATATACATATAAACTACGCGGAACGGTTAAACAGAGACTTCTGATATTATTTTTCAAATCTCAGAAATAAAACAATTGTTTTGAGTCCGCTACGATTTTTTTCCTTTAATTGTAGTAATTGATGTGATTCAACGTGTCATCTTCTTTTTCTTCTTAGCACTATAGCCCCTCCCGGGTCTTCGCTATCTGCAAATAGCGCCTCCAACTGTCTCAATCTATTTACCGCGTCCTCCAATTTCGAAATCCGAGCAGCGATGAACTGTCTTCGTCGACCGAGTCAGACCAGCGTTTTCTCGGTTTTCCCACAGGCCACCGGCCTTCAGTTCTCCCAACGAATACCTTTTTGGGTATCCGTTGCCCATCCACACGATTCATGTTCCCTGCCTATTGCAGCTTCCACTGTCTTACAATCGTTGAGACCTCCAGGTCGTCAAAAATTTCATATAGCTCATGGTTGTATTGAATTCGCCATTGGTCCCCGTCTAGCTTCGCTCCGATTATTCGCCTCAGGACCCGTAGCCCAAAGGCGTTCAATATATTTGCGGATGCTTGGATTAGGGTCCATGTTTCACACCCATAGCATAACACAGGTCCTATCACAGATTTGTATACTTGGAGCGTTGTTTTCCTGTGTATGCGGCTGGTCTTTAAGATCGTCAGTACTGAATAAAATATTTTATTTGTGAGCTGTATTTTTCGGCGTATCTCGTCGCTTTCATTGCCGGTTTTCATTATTTTGGCGCCTAAATACACAAATTCGCTAACATTTTCGATAATGTATTCGCCAAGTGTGATGTTTTGTGTACTTGAGGTATTTTCATGAATTTGTAGCCCTACTAGTCTTGCTTCGCTGTCTAGTTTCAGGAAAAGTTCTTTGGCAGTTGTTAACCACCGCGACAAAATGTTTATGTCATCCGCATAGGCTACTACTTGGCTCGACGTGAATAGTAATGTACCTCGCGTACCGACAGGTAGTTCCTTATGACGTACTCTAGAGCTAAATTGAATAGCAATGGGGCCAGCCCATCTCCCTGTTTTAGTCCGATAACGTGTCAAAGGCATCGATGAGTTGGTTATTGTTGCGGACTTGGGGGGTCACCGACGTCATTGTCATTTTCGTAGGATGGACTCATTTGGCTGGGATGCCAAAACGAAGCATTATGTGGTACAGTACGTTACGATCAACGTACTGTACCACATAGTCAACGAAAATTTAGTGAACGTCTATGTTGAACTCCCAGCACTTTTCCAGTACCTGCTTAACCCGTGAGCGGTGACGTCAATTTGACTTACACCATTGGTGACCCCTGTCTCACGCACCGGTATTTTCAATGGGAAATTTTCCAAAATATTTTAGTTACTGTACATTACTTTTTTTAATTATAAGTGCTTTGACAATAAAACAAAGATGATTTACTAATCACAGCTCGTTTATTCGACATTTAGTTATTATTAAACAGTTTCATTTAAAACATTACAAATTACAAGTATTTAGACATAACTTTTTGAAAATTCGAGAACACACAACAATGAATATATTTATGAAATTAATTCAGTCTTTGCAATGTTTAGGCACTTAGAACTCACATAAATTAAACTAAAAATGGCATCCTACCAACAAAAAACAACAAAAATATGAATATGAAAAATGGCTATTCTTCACTCAAGCAACTGCTACAAGAAGGCACTACATGTTCCAGACACAAATATTTCTTGCACTTGTGGCAAGTGTATTTGGTCTTCCTGTTCTTTTTCCATCCGCACTCATAGCACCGGCCATTTCTTGATGGACCAGCTACCCCAGATACCTCGTCTATCTTCAAAATTTCTGCCAGTCTTAGTCTCAATGACCGTGGCAAGTTAGACTGCATCTGTCGTTCTCTTATGTGAGGTTCAATCAATTTCATTGCCAAATTTTCAATAAAATGACGACGTTTAAGTTTTGAATTTTGGTTGTTGGCAGTATGTATCACCTGACTATTTATAGTACTAACATTCAGCATTGCATAAAAGACTGCCATAGGTCAGCGTCTTGGTGCTCGAGCACAATTGTAATTTGCACACAAACGATCGACGACATCGACACCGTCCTTGGTGTCATTGTAGCTTAGAATTATATCTGGCTTTTGAGCTTCGAAATCAACTTTAGCATCATTTTTTCTTGCTTTCGGAACATGTGAAACCAATACCATATTATCGCGAAAACCAAACATATTTGACTTCACATTTCGACCACGCAATATATTAAAGTCAGAAGGAATTTCTTTCTTATTCTTCCGAATGGTTCCGACTGTTGTTAGACCTTTTTGAAGCAATGCTTCAGCCAAAGGAATACTCGTGTACCAATTATCTGTGGTAACGTTGCGACCAGTATTGAAAATGGGCTCGCAGAACCTCTGAACAACAGCCAAGCCAGAATTGTCAAGGTTGTATGGGCCTGCTGCTGATTGCTTTCCTGGATAAATTTCCATATTGTAGGTGAAAAACATTTTAGCATCACATAGAGCTTGAATTTTGATACCATACGGATTTGGCTTATTGGGAATATACTGTCTAAATGAGCACTTTCCACGAAAAGCTTCCAACTTTTCATCGACAGTTACAAATGCAGATAAAGTGTAACCATCCTTACAATTTTGGACAAATTTCTTGAAAATTTCTCGAATGTGGAAAATTTTGTCTAGTGCTTTTCTTTGTTCCCTTGTGGTACCATCATCAAACCTTACAGTTTTCAGCAGAAATTGAGACATATTTCAATTGAACCGCCATCCGTTCGAAACAACTCTTCAACGTTTAGGTGATTCGATTTTTTTTACTCGACCTAATAGAAGCAAACCTATGAAGCAAGAAATTTCATTGAAATCAGTCTGTTTGACATGTGTTTCTTTGGCATAATTATTCTTCATTGTCGAAATATATTGGTTGGTGAACTTGACAATAATTTCAATTATAGTGTCGTCAAAAAAATGTTTCCAAATTCCAAGGATGTCCTTTTCACCGGATATAGCTCGCTTAGGTCCTGGTAGCTGAGTTACTATATTGAAACTTCTTGTACGAACAGATTGGCGTTGGGGTTCTTTGTTCCATTTCGTACTTTTATCTTTTCCTAAATAAAAGGCGTTGTTGTTACCTGAATATTGTCTGTCACTCAACTCCTCTTCACTCTCCGAATTTTCATCTGGTGAAAGATTCGCCGGTTCGATATCACTTTCAGCTTCACTGTCCGAAGATATTGATTGCCTGTCCTCATGGAGTACTTCTTGTAGAAGAGCTTCGAGACGACGCTGTTCACTTACGTTAGACATGCTGTAAAAAAGTTTACAATTTGAAACATACCTTGAATATTTTCGTGAAATATCCATAAAATCATGCAATAAACTTACTGATCATAGGATAATGCAATAAAATAATGACAAAAGTCAGTGAAAAATGTATATAGCCCTGGTAAAATGCAAAAAACCAATAATGTAACGATGACTATTTCACTTACGTAATCGGTGACGCCGGTCTCACGCACCGGGTTAAAGTCAAAACTCAAGAACGTGTACCTGCTATGACGTCGCGAAGTCAACTAATAGTGGAGGGCGTACAATGCAGCAGCTACTCGAAATCACGAGATAAACCGACGGCAGGTATAATAGTTCTTCGAATTTTTAAACGTACCCGGTCTCACAGACATATGCGACACCATTGGCGGGTTAACTGTAAACAATAGGTCTATCGTCGATCTTCCTGCTCTAAAGCCATCTTGATACTCCCCAATAATACTGTTGGTGTATGATCCGATATGATTTTCTAAGATTTTAGAAAATATTTTGTACACCGTACAAAGTAGTGATATGCCTCTATAATTTTCGCACTGTAGCTTGTCACCTTTTTTGTGGATAGGGAATATAATTGATTGGCTCCACTCTTTCGGCATATGTTCTTATTGCTAAATGTGCCGAATTACTTTGTGAATAGCTTGGTGAACACTACTGCCACCATATTTGTTGAGCTCCACTGGATTCACATCGATGCCCGGTGCTTTATTATTCTTTTGGGCTTTGATGATGGAACAAACTTCATCCAGAGTTCGTGGGGCCAATGGACACTCTCAGCAGACATTTATAGGCTCCGATGCTCTGGAGCTGTGCGGAGGATTATGGAGGTTCTTAAAATATGATGCCCATCTTTCCTTAATCTTCGTTTCATCAGCGATGATATTGCCGATGTCATCACGACAGACGTGGTTTTGGGCTGGTAACCATGTTTCAGACTTTTCAGTACTTTGCATGCTTATCTTGTCTTGTTGCTCGCTAAACTTACATCTCTACTTCTCAATTGGTCTTCACAGTATTTTCTTTTCTAAATCCTAATTATCTGATTCACTACTATTCTGAAATTTTCATGGTGTTTTTTCTTCGTCCTGGTTTTCCTACCTACGTTTTTTTTGTACGGCTGATTCTTTTTATTCAACGCATTCTGGCACTCATCGTCGAACCAATCATTCCTCTTGCGGCGGGCTTGTTGTCCGATCGTCTGTTCTACCATTGTCCTAATAGCCACTTTCACTTCCATCCAGAGCTCGTTGCTTGTCTTTAACGATACGTCTGATAAGATGCCACGAGTCATAATGCCTACCTTTTTCAAAATCCCTTATCCATTGGCAGTTTATATTTGGGAAGGCTAAGTATACCCTGCTTGGTTAGATAGGCTAAAAGTGGCAAAGGTTTAAAATGCATATCAAAATACAATCGGTAATTTTGCTCTCGCGGTATTTCACTCGAAAGACTCACGACAATATTTAAGGCAGCTCCCAAGTCAAGCTCATTAGGTCCAAGTATATTTTCTGCTCCGGTATCAGATTCATGTTTATACGCGAAACCATGACACCATTACGACATATACTTAAAACTTCCATTTCAAATTTTTGGAGTCTTACCTTTTCACATTACGTGTAGCTTTTGTTTAGCAAATTTACTCATCGATACAAAGACAGTTCTCAAATGGCATGGTATGAATGGTTCCATTCAATCTTTTGACGACTTGACAAATCTTGAATAGTTGATCATGATCATCTGGCAAAGAGTCGTTACCTTTTAAACGAAGGTGGCAACCCAGTAAGGATTGGGCTCCTTGAACTAGGAGAGCTCCTAGACTGAATAGGGCATTATCGGAGGAGCTGGTTAAAGGCCGAAGACAAGCAGAAGGCCAAAGAAGTGCTGGGGCGAAATCTAAAGGCCACATGTAGATAGCTCCACCATTAAAAGTCAATAAAAGAATGGCGTCTAGCCCAATCGAAGAAGATCGGGATAAAAGAAGGAAGGAAGAGGCACTTGATGGGTGTGGAGCACCAGATCATGGGTCCCAGACAGTGCTTGCAAAAGGAGCGAAGATTGCAGCAAAGGAACTCCTTCAAAAAGTGCCAGAAAGTAAAGTTTGCATGGACGCCCAACAAAAACAAGGACCTGATGCAAAATAGGAGATATAGAAGCTCCGATGAAGACCCCAGCAGCAGGCACTGCTCGCAAGACCCCAGGATGGTTGATCCTACGTGGATGTGCTGCGAGACATCAGGGGAAACGTAAGGCCCAAAAACACTAACACTACCATTAAAGCAGTACAACCTACGCGGTCGGGCCGCATATTTGTCAAATCTGGAGTAGAGGCCAACAATACGGAAGTATTGTTGGCCTCTACTCCCCATAGTGTGGGAAAGATCAAAGGGAGACTGACAACAGAAAACCAAAGGTGACAACGGATGGCCATAATTGACTTAACCGGAAAGGACGCCGAACAATTCCTGAGCAAGGGCAAAGTACGAATAGGGTGGGCTGTCTGTAGGATACGGTGAAGAGCAACGCCTCTTCAATGTTTCAAATGCCTTGGATACGGCCACACAGCACAAGTATGCAAGGGACCCGACAGAAGTTCCCTTTTGATACAAATGGGGTGAAATGGGATATAAAAGAAAGGAGTATACAAAGGAGGCACACTGTATTCTTTGCAAGGATGCTAATCCAAGACCTAATTTTGGACACGTCTTGGGATCAGGAAAATGCTGAGTTTTCCAGGAAGCCCTAGCCAAGACAAAATCAGAACTCCGGTGACCCGCATCCTGTAGCTAAACCTACACCGCAATTCAACCGCCCAAAATTTGCTTGAGCAGTTTACGAGGGACATGAAAGCCGACTTGTTGCTGCTGAGTGAGCAACACCATGATAAAAGTTCAGCATTATGGTATCCTGACGAAACAGATACTGCCACCATCTGGGATCGGAACAGTGATTCCCAAGCGGAGAGTTATGTTCCAAGCGTAGCGTTAATGCTCTGGATAGTTTCGTGTGGGTTCGGTGCTCAGAGAACACTTTCTTTAGTGTGTACCTAACGCCGAACGAGTCAATATCATCTTTCCAAGCCAAGCTTAATGCTCTGGAGGGCGCTGTCTCAAACACAGAGGGCAAAGCGCACGTTGGGGAAGACTTCAACGCTAAAGCATACTGGAGAGCGCCACTCTATCTATTTGCGTCAAAATGAGGATGCGAGGGAGATGGTTGTCCGCGAAGAGAGACAGCGCTCACTCAACGATTTCCAGCAGTCTTGGGTGAATTGCACGAAAGAAAGACAGACTCCGCGCCTCATCTCCGATGTGAAACCGCAGCCAAATTGAAGGCATGGTGATACTGACTTCTATCTGACCTAGCTTTTGAGCGGGTATGGGTGTTTTCAACCTTACCTGCACAGGATTGGTAAGTCACGGTTCCCCGATTGTCAATTTTGCCCAGGAGAGGAAGATAATGCCTGCCACACATTTTTTGCGTGCATAAAATGGGGCAGGTTGCGAAGAGCCCTCTACAGGGAGACAAAAGCGCTCACCCCGGATAATATAGATGCGGTGATGCTCGAATCGCTTCACACTTGGAACCAGGTGGCACATTATGTTCGGGCAATCCTAAAAGATAAAAGGGACTCACAGCAGCCTGGGGCGTTGGGTTTGGGGGATCGCTTGTCCGGCACTTCCTCTGCCCCTCTCCCCTCCCGCTAGAAGAGGGATCCCCCAGCTTGAAGGCGCCTCAAGTCATTTGTAAAACGGAAGAAATGTGCTAAACGGTTCGAGGCTATGTTCTCAGGTTGACAGGGGAGGGTTTTAGTGGGTAGTCCAGTCGCCTTCTTGCAAGCATGGGAGTTCCACACTCTGTGCGTAAACGGGTATTCACCTCCCTACCACGAAAAAAGTATTCGTTGGCCTTGTGCTCATAAAGGATTACTCTCATAATTTCGCCCGGAATTTTGATATGAAAAGTATTAAATTGTGTCAGTGGAAAGGGGACGAGAGATTTTCGGCACAAATTTTTTGTACAGTTCGCCTACCCATGTTCTTCTTGAGACAAAAAGTGTCAATTTAAGAAAATTTTGAAAATTTCTTATCAAAACTTTCATTTTATATCCATTATTGTTAAAAAGATTTCAGTAGTCACTCCCCTGTGTACATATATGTATACTCAGAGCTTTTAATTTTTTATTATCTTAGTCATGACCTGAAAACTGATGATGTAATTAAATCACCTTTTCAATTTTTTCTGAAGACGAATCATTCTGACTGGTTGGGTAGAAAAAGTGTACTTGAATTGCCGATAAATCTAGTGATAATAACTGTAGCTTTTGAAATTTCTGAGAAAAATTTCTGTAGTTTTGCAGACGGATGGACGCACGGACAAACAAGTCGCAAAAACCAAAAGGGTTTGCAAAGATATTTTACAAACCCTTAAAAATGGATACTTAAAAAGTAAAATTTCTGCCGCCAGCAAATCAGTTTGAGTTCTCGTACATACATACATCCATTACATGCACAATGCACCTTCCGATGAACTATTGAATACCTGGGTATGCTCAAAGAAGGCAAGTTATTCCATTCAACTACATTAAAACATCAATCTTGCGACGAATTTGCAGATATATTTATCTTGTTTTCAAATGCTTTGATTTCTTTACACAAACTTTTTGTCAACATGCTCAAAAGTGCATTCTTTAAACTGCAGTGCGAAATTTCCTGAAAATATGTAACAACCGACCGGTTATTATTAACTGTTTTCTGAGAGGTAAGAAATTCATCCGCAAATTAATACAGACATTATTATCTGAAACAATCTGTATTTAATGACAAAATTATGCGAGGCCGCTTTCCGTAGTTGGTGCACTGTTGAATAAGACCTGACCAGACACCAAAGCTTCTGCGTTCCACGGCACTGGCTTAGCCAGGGCTCGAACTAGAGCTTGTTACATTTTTTTCGATGTCTGGTTTCTGTGATCGATGGTATTTAGCGATCAATAATGTTTCTTGCAGAAAAATCATCCACTAAGATGTTACCACCATACGATTTATTTAGCTCTACTCGTATATATCCACTTCGATGTCTAAGATTCCATCCTCTACTCACCGCAATTTTTCCAAAGAATCCTAAAAGCAAGAAAAGCTAAAAATATAGATTTTAGATTCATCGCTTTCTGGTCTCAAACATAATAAGCCGTTAATTGCAATCAGACCAAAATAGATATGTGCAGCAACCACTTCTCGTTTCGATTTGATTTATACTAGAATTCATAATTGGTGAAAAAAGTTGCGGTTCCGCGATCGCAAAAAATTTCGAGTAAATGGTCATCGTCGGTTGGACGCAAGGCATCAAGTCTCAATGACTTTGAGGTGAGGAGCGGTTGGCAAACGTGAACGTTGATTGATCGAAATTCGAAATTATTCAGACAACGTCTGGACCGGTGATTTAACGACCACTTAAGAGGAAACGCTGTTTGCAAATATCCATAATAAATGAGCCGTTAAAAAGCACAAAAATCCGAATGTAAGCTCTACAAGAATTCTAGTGCAAAAATGCCAGTTAGGTGCAAAAGTGTCGGCGCTGAGTGATTTTTTGCGGGGTCGGGCTTGTAAGTCCAATTTGAATATTGTTTATAATGTTCTGGATTGACTGCTGATCAAATGGAGAAAACCATTGGAATCTTTCCATGCTTACAAATAAGTCTCCAAGCTTATTGGAGCAATATGTTGCCAGATTAACCTGAAGTTTAGCAGATAAGGTAAAAAAGGTAATTAATTGCAGACGATCTGGACCTGTATTTAAACCATCAAATTGAATCTGATCACAAGATTTAACTATTTTAGGTCAACTAGAACATGTTTAAAAATGCTATTTACTGGGTGTCATCATTTTCATTTGAATATTACCTGAAGAGTTAAACCGGAGCTGACTCATTTATAGTTTTAAGTATACTAATTCATCTTTTTCTAAATATGATTTGTTTTAACTTTCATCCAGAAAAAATATTTAATGAAGATTCTCATCTCAGAAGCCAAAAAATTAAAAAAAAAAAAAAAAGCTTTTAAAGTAAAAAACTTTGTATTTGTATTTGATGGTAAGCCAGACAGGAATGCAATAATCATGCTGACTGAGCATTCTCTTACTATTTAGCATCTATTTTCAAAATTTGCTTTCAAATGGAAATCGTAAACAGGAGAGCAGTTTTTCTAGGTACTAGATTTTCTCCGTATATTTTGTAAATAAGGCAAGCAATTAAAAATTGTGCTGGATAAGTCTGTCAATATAAAGGGCCCCTACGGATAAAAAGGTAGAAGTATATTGATAAAAATAAATAAGCCTTTATTACGGGGAGGATGGATTTAGAGTCTTACTTGGCTTAGCGCCTATACTCTCTTTTCTCTGGGTGCATTATAATGCCCATTCAAAGCATTTGGATTAAAGAACTAAATCAAGTAGTTTGGGGATAATAAGGTAAGTAATATTCACATTTTTAAAATTTTGCGAAATTTTGACGTAAGTCAGATGGTATTAGTATGATTCGAAAATATATTTTGTACGTATTTCTCTTCGGTTTAAATTTTTTGGTACTTCAATATGCTATGTCTAATTTATAAAAAAATTCAAATTCATGATTGATGAAAGTGTTTAATGCGAGCAAGAACACTAAATGAGCGTTCAGCTCTGGAGACAGTAACAGGCATAGTGCAAAATACACGGAGGACAACACACTCATTTGGAAAAATCGTCTCCAGATTTCGAACAAAGATTACATTCAGCAATGTAAAGGGTGATAACTCTTCTTCGAAGTTGCCTTTGTATGTGTTTCAGATGGATAATTTCATCTCTTAAATCTTCAGAAACGTCCAATTTATATTTTTGGACAAAATTTGTGGCAGCACTTTTAATATCAGTTTTGTCCATCCCTGTGAATAGCCATGAAAAAGAGAAACGATTATCTAAATCCTTCATGGCATTGAACTTGTTTGATATTCCCGCAATAACCGAGTCGATGATTACGTAGAAAGTGTTTCTTTTGAAATTTGTCCCTTTATCGTCTGCACTCGTGTTATCATCATCTTCATTTTCATCGAAACACCTCTTGCGTTATTTCTTTCGAGTATTAGGGAAGGTTCATAAAATCCTCAGTTGAATGGCAAACGTTTTGCATTCACTTAAAATGTCATCCCATCGATTTCGAATTAAATTCAAGTCAGACAGATTTTGAGCTTCGATGCCGATAGTAGTGTCTCTTGCTTGAAGAATGATGCTCCCTTCATTGATAACTGTCAATATCTTAAAGCAAACTGTGGATATTAGGATGCACTCAAATTTTTGCAAGTATTTCAGAATGCCGTTGACATCACTACGAGTCTCCAAAGTCAGATTTATATTAGTTAAACCTTCTAGTGCTTCATGTTATCCTGAATCATGTTTGTCAAAAGGTTTAACTGAATCAGCTCAAGCAGACCACCTTGTATCTGGAAGTGTATGAAGGGAACCCGTTAGAAAGGGTTTTCCAATAAGAGGTGTCATTTTGAATAGCCCGTTATTTCGGTAGATATCACTTTTGAAGCTGTCATTTTTTGACATTTGCCAAGTTAAAAACTACGCAATTAATAAAAATTGAACGATACGTGCTTCAATAACGCATTGAAATTATTAAAATTCACTATAAAAATGGTGAAAATTTTACAGAGATTTTTGGGTCATCGTGAAGCACCTTATCGGACCGCAATACAGAAATTGGTAGGAAAATTCGATTTTTTGGGACAAATTTGTGATATGTAGACTAAAATCCGTGCACGCCACCCAAGAACAGCCGAGAATATTGCTGCTGTAGCCGAAAGTCTTGAAGAAAACCCAGGTTTCTCCATTCCTCGTCGTTCTTTGGGATTTTTTTTGTGGTGGGGAGGTGAATGGCATTTATGCACAGAGTGTGGGACTCCCATGCTCGCAAGAAAGCGACTGGACTACCCACTTAACATCTCCCCTGTCAACCTGAGAACCCAGCCTGGAACCTTTTGACACATTATTTCGGGCCAGACCTCGATTTGTTACGACGTGAGGCGCCTTCAAGCTGGGGGATCCCGTTCCTAGCGGGAGGCAAAAGTGGAAGAGGAAGTGCCAGAAAAGCAATCCCCCAGCCCCAGCGCCCTCGGCTGCTGTCAGTCCCTTTTATATTTTAGGACTGCCGACCGTAATGTGCCACCTGATTCCATTTGTCAACCGATTCGAGCATCACTGCAACTATATTATCCGGGGTGAGCTTCTCTTCGCAGCCTGACCCATTTTGTACACGCAACAAATATGTGTCCTCCTCTTCTGGGCAAAACCGACAATCGGGGGACCGTGACTTACCAATATTGTGCAGGCAAGACTGAAAACACCCATGCCCGCTCAAAAGCTGGGTCAGATAGAAGTCAGTCTCACCATGTCTTTGATTTAGCCACGGTCTCACATCCGGGATGAGGTGCGCAGTCCACCTTCCATTCGTGCAATTCCCCCAAGACTGCTGCCTATCGTTGAGCAAGCGCTGTCTCTCCTCGCGGACAACCATCTCCATCGCATTCTCGTTTCGGCACAGGCAAATAGCGCAGCGCTCTCTAGCAAGGACGCCGACAGGTATCATACCTGCAATAACTCCCACCGCTGGATCAGAGACTGTCAGATATGAAGATGCAATTCTCAGCGCTCCTCTTCTCTGTACCTGTGCCAAACGTTTTCGGTATACCTCCTTGCTGAGAACATCACCCCATACCTCTGCTCCGTACAGTCGCACTGACCCTACAGCTCTCATCAAGAGGCGTCTTCTTGATGGGCTGGGTGCCCTTACGTTGACCATAAGTCGACTCAGAGCCGATACTCCCGAAGCAGCCTTCTCAGCCGTTGCCCGGATTTGCTCCGAGAAACTCATCTTTGAGTCAATCAGTAGCCCCAGGTACTTCGCCGATGGCTTCGATTCGAATTGTATGTCTCCAATACTGATCATCCTTACTCTAGAGATTCTCTTTTTTGTCAAGATGACCACTTCGGTTTTCTCCAGTGCTAAACTGAGCCTGCGAGCAGTCATCCAGTCCCTGACTCGGCACATTAGCATATCTAGCCTAAGTTGCACCTGTTCAACGGTGCGTCCAGTGACCAGAGCCACAACATCAACCTCATAGCTGACCAAACGTGACTCATCTGGCATCTCAAGTCTCAGTAAACCGTCGCAAGACACGTTCCACAGGTCTGGACCAAGGATAAATCCCTGGGCAACATCCGATGTGATTCCCATCCTTCGTTGGCCCTGTGTCGTGTCGTAGAGCAGGCTTCGGTCCTTTAGGTAGTTCCTCAAAAGCCGCATTAGATATTCTGGAACTTGAAAAGGGTTTTCCAGCGTATCCAGAATATCCACCCATCTAGCGGAGTTGAAGGCGTCCCTGACGTCGAGTGTCACCAACGGGACGATCCGTCGCTTGGTGCGACTATATGCCTCTGTCTTTTGGACCACGTTCACCATCTCTTCAATCACATCAATGGTAGAACGTTCTGCTCTAAAGCCGTACTTTCGAGGGGATAGGTCCACAGTAGCACGAATCGCGTGAGTAAGTCTTCCCTTGATGAGTTTCTCTAACACTTTCCCTGCCGCATCTAGCATGCATAACGGGCGGTATGCAGACGTCGATTCGGGATTCCCCTTCCCCTTGCTGATCAGCACGAGCCTTGCCAACTTCCATCGTACCGGGAAAACCCCGTCACGTTGGCAAGCGTTGAATGTGCTGAGCAGCAAGTCAGGACAATCGTGCTAGACGAGCCGCAACACTTCAGCCGGAACACCATCTGGACCTGGAGCGTTCCTCGCTTTCAAGGAGAGGACTGCCTCCTCCAGTTCCGGCTGTGTGGATAGTGGACACTTGACTGCTTTTTCACCATGGACAGTGACAACATGGACAGGATGGTTGGGGAAGAGCCCCCGCACTATCTCGTTTATCTTTTCCGCGTCATGTATACAAGGCTTCCATAGGGCACCAAGCTTCCGCATGACCAGCTTGTAGCCAAGGCCCCACGGATCCTTGTTCACGTTGACCACTAGGTCTTGCCAGCAGTGAGCCTTGCTATTGTTGATCAATTCGCGAAGGCATTTCCCAGCCGACTTATATGCTGCCACCTGCTCGCATGCCTCATCACGGCTCCGCACCCGTTGAGCCTCACGTCGAAGCTTGTGACACTCCCTTTGCTTTTCAGCGATTTCAATTGACCACCAGAACACTGGGGGCATGCCGTGCCGGGGTCTTCGACGGGGCATAGAAGCGCAGCAAGTAGTAGTAATTATGCTCATAGTAGAGTTCACCATGTCTTGAGCTGCCAGTTCTTCCGTCCTCTTCGAAGCTCCCTGCAGCGGCTCACCTGCTGTGAGCGCTTCGACGACCCTCTCGTCGTTCATCCTTCCGATGTTCCATACAGTTGTAGAAAGCCGAGAGCATGGACGTCGGGAGACAACATCACTGATCTCAAGCAGAGTGTACTGATGATCACTGGCTATGTAGTGCTCTAATACTTCCCAACTGTGTATCCTCCGTACTAAGGACTCCGATGCAAATGTCATGTCTAGTATGGTTCCTTCACAGCCAATACGGCGGAAAGTCGGCATATTTCCGGAGTTCAGTACGACGTGCGCCATCCTGGCCGCCATTTCCAGAATTCGTTTTCCCCGCGGATCCGTCCGAGGCATGCCCCATTCGATTGCTTTAGCGTTGAAGTCACCCCCAACGAGCACTTTGCCCCATGCATTCGAGACAGCGGCCTCCTGAACATTAAGCTTGGCTTGGAAAGATGATATCGATTTGTTAGGCGTTAGGTACACACTAAAGGTGGTCCTTGAGCACCAAACCCACACGATACCATCCCCCGTCCACAACTCTCCACTTGAAAGTCACTGTTCCGAACCCAGATGGCGGCAGTACCAGTTTTGTCAGAATACCATAATACAGGACTTTTATTATGGTGTTGCTCACCCAACAGCAAGAAGTCGGCTTTCATGTCCGTTGCAAACTGCTCAAGCAGATTTTGGGCGGTTGAACTGTGGTGTAGGTTTAGCTGCAGGATGCGGGTCACCGGAGTTCTGATTTTGCTTTGGCTAGACCTTCCTGGAACACCCGGTATTTTCCTGATCCCAAGTCGTATCCAAAATCAGGTCTTAGATCGGTATCCTTGCCAAGAATACAGTGTGCCTCCTTTGTACACCCTTTTCTTTTATGTCCCATTTCACCGCATTTGTAACATAGGGAACTCCTATCGGGTCCTTTGCATAATTGAGTGGTGTGACTATTACTGAGGTATTTGAAACATTGAAGAGGCGTTGCTCTTGGCCGCATCCTGCAGACAACCCACCCCGTACTTTGCCCTTGTTCAAGAATTGTTCGGCGTCCTTTTCTGTCAAACCAACTATGACCATGCGTTGTCCCCTGTTGTTTTCTGGTGTCAGTCTCCCTTTGATCCTTCCGACGCTAGGGAACTCGCTTTTGATGGCCTCTTCTACCTCGGCCAGATCTGTGACGCAGTCAGTGTATGTTATTTCGAACGTTGCCGTCGGTTCAAGCGAGGTTATAGTTGCGCTTTTGCCGAGGATTTCTTTACTGCGTCGCAGAAGATTTCCTTATTGTTGGCCTCTGCTTCGATTTTGACCAGTATGTGGCCCGACCACGTTGGTTGTACTACTTTAATGGTAGTGCTAGTGTTTTTGGGCCTTACGTTTCCCCTGATGTCCTGCAGTACCTCCACGTAGGATTGACCATCTTGGGGCTTTACGAGCAGTGCCTACTGCTGTGGTCTTCGTCGGGGCTTCTGTCTCTCCTGTTTTGCATCAAGTCCTTTTTCTGATTGGGCGTCCATGCAAACTACTGCTGTGGTCTTCGTTGGGGCTTCTGTCTCTCCTGTTTTGCATCAAGTCCTTTTTCTGATTGGGCGTCTATGCGAACTTTACTTTCTGGCGCTTTTTGAATCAGTTTCTCTGCGACTTTCTCCGCTCCTTTTGTAAACACTGTCTGCAACCCGTGACTTGGTGCTCCACGTCTATCAAGAGCCTCTTCTTTCCTTCTTTTATTCCGATCTCCTTCGATTGGGCTAGATGCCACTCTTTTATTGACTTTTAATGGTGGAGCTATCTGCATGTTGCCTTTAGATTTCGCCCCAAGCGCCTCTTTAGCCTTCTGTTCATCTTTAGTCCTTAGCCAGCTCCTCCGATAGTACCCTATGTGATCTAGGAGCTCCCCTAGTTCAAGGAGCCCCACCTTTACTGCTGCGCTGATTTTTGTCGAGCCACATGCAGATTGTATTCTTTTCAGAACATCTCCCGCTTTTCAGAAAAGCCTTTCTACTTCAAATCGCTGGGCAGCAATTGTACTTTGCAACCATCTTTGGGAGAGGTTATCGCTTTTCGTTTCCGAATGCAGTACTTCCTCCACATTTTCGGCGTTGGCGGTGCAATCGCACAACGTTGCTTTATTTGCTGGTCACTCGTTGCTTTTCGTACCGTAGTTTTCTAGTTGGCTTCAAGATGTTTCTTTGCTATGTCGGGATTTGCAACTCTTGCATCGATCACTTTGGTAACGATCGCAGCAGTGACCATCGCATTTTCGATGCTCTTTATATTATCTTCCACCGCTCGAACACCTGAAGCGTCCTGCAGAGTTTCCCACTTGTCCTTAATAGGACGCTCTGGCGTTCGCATAATTTTTTTGCTGCGCCCGAATGCCGCAGGAATCTCAGTCTGAACCAGACTGTCTGTTATTCTCCGTTTTTCGTCCGTCTTCACTGTTATTGTGTTATTCATCATTTTTGTCATGGTTAGTACCGCTCTCGATGTACTGTTAACATCGTGGCTGAAACCGCTGTTTGCGTTGCCGTTGTTATTATTTTTTTATCTGGTTTTTTTGATTTTGTTTTCTCCAGCTTTACTGGGTTCCCCCTCGGAGTGTAGTCGCCTTTTTGGTCCCATGGTTATCTTTGCAGAGCAGGGAGGCCATGCGAGGGTTGGCACAAGCCCTTTTGGGGACAAGTGCTCAGAGCCAGACCAGCGCTAACCTACACCCCCAACCCAATGGTACGAACTTCAAGCGTACTCCGAGGCCTGCCAAGGTTTTACTGGGACGGAGATGGTATGATAGTTGAATTGGAGCCGTTCACAAACTACTGTGCAAAGCAACTAGGTCCAAACCATCACATCTGCCAGCCCAACGCAACAATTCCAGTTCATTGTCCAAAGCGTAATCCAGATCCAATCAGAGCCGTTACCTATCATCCCAAGAGGGAACCTCACGGCACCCCCCCATATCCTCGGGTCCATGGTGGTGGCGCTTCCCAAGAAATGCTAGCCTCCAAGAGCGCTCTTGTCGACCGGCATTCCCCCTGCAGGAATTTCCTCGGATACGTGGGGGTGGAACTCCCCGAAGAATGCTAGCCTCCAAGAGTGCTCTTGTCGACCGGCATTCCCCCTTGCGGGGGAACACAAGAACTCAAGCCAGTCGAGCATCAACAACGTCGTATCTTTGCTGATTGAGTTCTTGAAATGCATGAAAATGATCCGGAATTCCATTGAAAAGTCACCTCGAGTGATGAGGCCCATTTTCACCTCGGTGGCTTCGTCAAAAAGCAAAATTATCGCATCTGGGGCTCGAAAAACCCAAGAGTTATTGTTGAAAAGCCTCTCTATCCTCAAAGTGTGACTGTTTGGTGCGGTTTATGGTCCGGCGGTGTCATGGGACCTTACTTATTCGAAAATGAGGCTGGAGCAACAGTTACGGTGAATGGGTTTCGCTATTGAGAGATGATTAATGTTTTTCATACCCGCAATTAGATGGTATTGATCTGGACAACGTTTACTTTCAACAAGACGGCAGTACGTGCCACACAAGCAACAAAACCATTGATCTTGTGCGGGAAAAGTTTCTGGGCCGTGTTATCTCTCGAAGAGGTGATCACAATTGGCCACCGAGATCTTGTGATTTAACAACTTGCGACTTCTTCCTTTGGGACCACGTAAAAACAACAGTCCAGCGTCGATTCAAGACCTCAAAGATGGAAATCGTGAGGCTATCGAGGACATAGTGCTGCTACTTTGCGATTTGGTTATGGAAATTGTATGAAAAGGACATGGTCCTATAAGCGTGGTCGTGGAAATAATTTGTCTGATGTTTTCTTCATAATGAAATAAACATCCGATCATTTATATTAAGAAGTGTTTCTTTTTTAAATATCAAAATAACACCTCTTACTTTTTTGAGAATTTCCCAACATTATGGAAACTGGTATAGCATTTCTGAACACCTCCGAAAAAAGTGTTTGCTGCCTCACAGCATTCTGCAGAGTCAGCACCACATAAATTGAAGCTATGTGTTGCACATGGCGAATAAACAGCATTTGGATTTTTCTCCAGAATATGACATTGTGCCCCATTATATGATTCTTTCATATAAGCACCATTGTCGTGTCCAAAGGAATGTTACACTCTTCTAGAATATCGAAAATTAAAACAACAATCGCCTGGCCAGTTTTTTGGTTACAATCGAAAAAAGCCAGAAATCGTTCTTGAATTGTAAATATTTTTTTCTTCGATTTAAAATGAACGTACCGCAAAATAAAGGTAGTTTGATCGACGTGGTGTAGCATCAACGATGATAGCAAAGTATTTGGCACTTTTACGTTCTTCAGTACACTTTTACGTTCTTTCAGTACAGATTTGATTAAATTCATTTTGAATAGTGGTATTTGTTTCGCTGGTCAGCCAGCTCGGCATTCGTTTTTGCAAGTGTTTCTTGTGTTTGAAATAGCGTTACAAATGCCCGATCTAACTTTAGCGTAATATTGTAGAGCTGGGCAACTAGCGAAGCAATTTGCTCATCTATTTCGGATATGTTGAGTCCGGCAACTACGCCATCGTCCGTTGGCATCGTGTCCAGTCCACCAAAAAGTAACTACCTTTTATTGTTCAATATCCACCAAATAACTAACTTGCACTTCAATATAATGTCAAAAATTTAAAATATGGAAAAAGCAAAGAAATACGACTGAACCTGATCCAGGTCGCCAACTTAATACCAAACTACTCACCCAGAGCCCCCTGTATTCGTTACGTATTATATCTTCTATCCATCTTCTTTCTCTTTCTTTCTGGTTTTCGTCTCTTTCTATCTCACTCTATCTTCTTTCTCACCATATGTTCTCTACCTTCTATTTCATTATAATCGCCGTCTTGCTCTATCGTCTATTTCACTATATCTGTCCTCTCACTCTATCTTCCGTCTCACTCTATTTCTCTATTATTCTCTATCTCCCTCTACCTTCTACTTCCTTCTTTTCCTATCTTCTGTCTCCTTCTTCTTATATTCTATCTCATTCCTCTTCTTTCTTACATGCACTTTTCCTTACTATCTACTGTTTACTTTCCAACTACACACTCCATAAATTGCAGGAGATGGTGACTAGTCACCGTCTCCTATGCGACTAATACATGCAGGTCAAAGAAATGATCTTTTTATCAAGAAGTAAACGGATTTCTCGCTAGCCCACGAAATATAAATAAACTATTTAATCTTTTCATCTGCATGCCCATTCCGTTTCCGTGTTTGTTTAATAGCATCATTTAATGAGTATGCGGTAGAAAACTTTAAGGATAATATGTTCACACACTTGAATTGAATTGAATTAATCCTTGATTTCCCCCAGTTTTTATTCTTTGATACTGTCCTACAATCTTCTTTTTTTATTTCCACTCGGTTGAATACTCTTGAAAATTGTCCTTAAGTTTACTTTAATTCCCGAGTCGAAATTTCAAGTCTCTTTTCAATGATTTCAATCAATGTTTGTAAGCTTGAAGAACGTTACCAGTTGCTCTACATTTATCCTTTGTATTGGAACAAAATGAAAATTTACCAATATGTAACGTAAAAGTAGGTTTAGAAAAATATTTAATGCAAGCTCATTGTGGGCTCTCTCCAAAAAAAAAATGTTAAAAGAATAAAGTGTGTATGAACAATTCTAAATAAAATTTTAAGGCAACTTGTCCGGAGCAATTTTCTGTAAATTTATGATTTACTTTATATCAGAAGAACCAGGAACAATTGCGAATGAGTAATTTTTTTAGATTTAAAGTAAATTTTTTAATTATACTATTTATTTAAGATTCAGTAGAGACTTTATTCGGTATATTCAAGGCTCCATATAGCTTAAAAAGATTCATTTTAGTATCAATTAGAAGCAAAATTCTTTGTACGGTTGAAATTGCAACTCAGGTTGTCTGACTTGAATTCTGAATTCTCCGATCCACCCCAGAAGCTGTATTCGATCCAAAAAAAGAAAAGTTTTACCTTTGTGTAATCCAGAAGCGTAAAATACCCGGTCCTAGTATGTCATGTAGCACATTACCCCACGATCCTCGAAACAAAACTTTCATTCAAGACAATGTTTTTTTTCAGTATTGCAGGCATTCATTTTTGAATTTGTGTTGAAAAATTTCTAAAATATTTTATAGTTTTAAAAAGTGTTCTTTCAAATTAAAACAACGCAATAAATAAACTTAGTGAATAAAGCGAAATAAACTACAATCACCCGCTTACATTAATAACAGTAAGGGTAGCTTCATCATTAAAATATTATCGTTAAATCGATTATAAGTTTCGCAAACAATTATAAATGTACTACCTATATTAAAAGAATAAACTACAATTAGTTAAAATAAATATATGAAGCACATGGAAAAAACGGATATGATAGCTTCCCACATTTTACATAATTATCATTATTGCCTTCAGAGTTAGTGCTTGCATCAATCATCATTTTAATGCAAGGATGTTGATAAAATAGCCTCGTCTAATAAAAATCATTTTAATTGCCATTAAATAGTGATGAATATCATTTGATTCGCAAAGTAGATTTTTACACGAAATGTCCAAAATTGATCTAATTAAGTAAAACAGCATTTGCTGCAAATTGACAACCAACATTACTTTTTCTATTCCTTCAGCACACGCAAAAAACTGTAACATGTTCCCTGAAGTAAAATTACCTGCACAGCAGTTGACAGTAGTCCATTAATTAGCAATGTCATCGCAAGTGGTTATCTGTAGCAGAAATAGGAAAGTCAGGCCCGGGTCTCGAGTCGCGAAGAAAGAAACCTCGTAAACGCTAGTGCAACTGGCCGACCATATTCGTGATAAAGGTGAGTGCAATTGAGTGCATAATTGTGGCCAATATGCATCACATCATGCACTGCACTGCATTACACTGCACTACATTGCACCGGCCGTAGCGGCGGTCGCGGCCGCTCCACTCGCGATGCATGCGGTCTCCGTTAGGATCTAACAACGGCCACTTTGAAGCAACATCAGCACAACTGCGGAGTAAGGTTGTCTGGCGCTGAAACTTAAAGATTAGAAGGTATCATAAACGTGTTAATTTCTTTGTTATTTATAAGAGTTTCACAGATTTTCGAAGGAACTGATGGCAGTGAAAGCAATTTTATCTGGACACTGGTGAAACAAAACACTTTCTCTATGTCTTTAAAATAAACAAAACTAGCTTTAGAAGAGACTGTTTAATATACTATTTATGATAAGTTCTAAAAGATTGTAAATTAACTTCAAGTCGTTTTTCTTAAAAAGCTATCGGGCCTTGCTTTGTTGTGTTGTTGAGTCATCATCAGTGTCTAAAGGATACTTTAGACACTGAAACTGACTCAACGAAGTCGAAATGCGTCTGCTAACACAACAAAGCCAGACCCGACGGCTTTTCAAGAAAAAGAGAATTGGCCTGCGAGTATCAACATAATTGACTATCGTTTAAAGTCCTTCAAAATTTAAGTGATATCATTCTCATGCAATTATCTTAATACCCTATTTAGTCACTAAATCGACTACACCATTCATTGGAAGTTATATTTAACTTCTTAAAAGTGAAATACTTCAGATGTGTCAAACAAGTGGATACCTTGACTATCACATAAGTGGCAAATTTAGCTATCAAGCATTTAAAATGATGATTTTACAAAGCAACAAACCTTGAGTGCTCACTGCCAAGCAGGTACTTGAAAAATGCTGGGAGTTCCACAAAGGAGTACACCAAATTTTCGTTGACTTTAAGCAATCACACGACAGAATTGATCGTAATGTACAGTACCAAATAATGCTTTGCTTTGGTATCCCTGCCAAATTAGTCCCTCTAACCAAAGTGAAGATGACGTCGACAATCTCCCAAGACTTCATCAGCAGCCAACTCACCGATGCCTTTGACACAAATATCGAACTAAAGCAGGGAGATGGGCTGGTCCCATTTGCCTCTAGAGTACGTCATAAGGTAGCTACCTGTCGATACGCGAGGAATATTACTATACAACTTGAGCCAAGAAGTAGAATATGCGGACGACATTAACATTTTGTCACGGTCATTAACAACTGCCAAAGAATTTTTCCTGAAACTTGACACCAAAGCAAAACTAGTGGGGCTACAAATCAATGAGAATAAAACAAAGCACATGACGCAGTCAAGGGAAAATACCTCAAATACACAAAAAATCACACTTGGCGAATACAATATCGAATATTTGGATTGATGTGTGTGTTTGGACGCCAAGGTAACGACTCCCCAAAAATAAAAGAGACGAAATACGCCAAAGAACAGATCTCACAAATAAAATATTTTATTCGGTTTTGACGATCTTGAAGACCAGCCGCATACACCCATGAGGTGTATGAAATTTTTGACGAGCCGGAGGTTGCAACGATTGTAAGACTGTGGAAACTGCAATGGGCTAGCCACATGAATCGTATGGATGAACAATGGATACCCAAAAAGGTATTCGTTGGGAGAACTGAAGGCCGGAGACCAGTGGGGAAACCGAGGAAACGCTGAGATGACTCGGTCGACAAAGACCGTTCTTCACTGCTCGGATTTCGAAATCGGAGAACGCGGTCAATGGACCAAGATAGTTGGAGACGCCACTTGCAGGAAGTGAAGGCCCAAGACGGGCTGTAGTGCTACAAAGAAGAAGAGGAATCCTTGAATGGAGCAGCTTTAGCTCCATAAGTGCTGGAAGAGTTATCTTTTAGTTTGATCCTCTTGCTAATAAAAACATTATCAATAAATTTTCTTCACAAAAGACTATTCGTCCTCGAACTGGGGAGTTTTATAGCTTATAATGAATTATGGGCCAATTTTTATGGCTGAATTGATCAGAAGGATTGTTGCGAATTCCGACGTGCCGACTTTTTTCCCATTTGCAACTTCAAATTGTCGCCATAAGATTTCCACTTTCCTATGGGCACTCATACCTTTTCCTCTGTGTATTTATTTATTTTTATTAATTTTTACCAATTTCTCCTTTAATTTTTAAGTCTCCATTATCTCAATCCTACCCTCTTATCATATTTTTAATTACAAATAAAACAGTAATATAATAATAATTTTAATTTTTCCCACTAACAACACTCCATTCATTACTTCCCATTAACGAAATTTCATTTGATGCATTTTCCTTAGCGAAACTTAATTTCTTTCTTCATACTAACTAATAAAATTATCCCACTAACAAATTTTATTTTTCATACCAAAAAAATTTCATTCACATTTCTCTACTAACAAATTTCATTTTGCATTTAATGCAAAGTTGGGGAATCAACATAAGTTGGCTCCATTGGTAGCGGCGTTAACTCTCGACCGGTGTCCGCTGGGACCCTGGGTTCAAGTTCCCCGAGCACAGGAAGACACTTTTTTAGAATATCGGCAAAAGCAAATGTTTCCGTCTTTATGTGATGATTTGCATCTAACCAAACGCTATCATGGTTATGCAAAACGCCGTACATGCAAAATAGAAATTGTTGCAGTTGTCGATATGCAAAATATGTGTGGGAAGCGGAATCGAAGTGTAATGAACTTCGATTGCGTTATCCAGATGCGGCAGCGGTAATTGGGAAGGAAAGGATTGCGGGATTGGGTTCTTGGATTTAAGGCAGCCAGTTTTGGACTTTGGGAAAAATAAGAGGGTTTGCTTTTGGCGGTGGTTAAATTTTAATTCGGGAAGAAGGATTCATTATTTGGTTTTTGGGAAGGAAAAGTGAGTTTTTGTGTTTTGTTGGCGTGATTTGTGGGATTAAGGATTCAGTATTTGATTTTTTTTTGGGAAGGAAACGTTTGTTGTTGTTGAGGTGATTTGCGGGATTAACGATTGAGTATCTGGTTTTCGGGAACAAAAAGTGATTTTTGGTTCAGAAGAAAGTGGGGTGGCGACGACAACACTGAATGGTGAAAGAGAAAAAGGGGAGTTAATGATTGGAGAAGATTTAGTGGTTGAGTTGTGAGATGGATGGATTTAGCATTTATGAAAAAATGAAAGACGAGCATCGCGTGAATTTTTCAAAATGTTTCAAGACGATACGATTTGTGAATGATTGTAGTGATTGAAACGATTATGAAAAATTCAAAATGAGGTTTTTAATGAACAAATGGTGCAAAACTAATTTTTTTTTTGCCGCATGGAAACCATTTCTGCAAAAGAAATTTTTTAGTGAAAATTTTCAAAATTTGGACCATATTTATAGAACAAACTACCAAGCGCACCAGTTATTATAGTGGTTATGTATGTTTCATACAATAACGTGAAAAATTGCGTAGCTCATTTGTTGTTCAATAAAAAAGGTTTAAATCACATTAGTAGCTGACGTTTTATTCAGTTTGTTCAATTTAATTCATATTCAGGAATTTTTAAGAAACCTTTTCAGTCTAGAACTTTATCTTTGCATTTTTTGCTTATGATATTCTCTCAAGTACGGGTATGTACAATAGATTAAGTTTACAAATGAGTCAAGTAGGCAAGAAGAGTTTTGTAACCATGCTAGTATTTGGGACAAATTTTCTATTGGTTTGTATCGATGACTTGAAATATTTATTGAGGGTTTTCCAATAAGAGGTGTTATTTTGATATTAAAAGAAAAATGCCATTTTTTAATATAAATGATCAAATGTTTATTTCATTATAAAGAAAAACGTATGCCATTAATAATAAAAAATAAAATCAGGCAAATGACCACCATGACCACGCCTACAGGAACATTTCCTTTTCATGAAATGGCTGCCCTTTGTCTTCGATATCCTCACGAATTCCATCTTTGAGGTCTTGAATCGATGCTGGACTATTGGCGTATACCTTTTCTTTCACGTGGCCCCTAAGGAAGAAGTTGCAAGGTATTAAATCACAAGATCTCGGCGGCCAATTGTGATTACCTCTTCGAGAGATAACACAGTCCGGAAACTTTTCCCGTAAAGAATAATGGTTTCGTTGCTTGTATGGCACGTAGCACCGTCTTGTCGAAAGTAAACGTTGTCCAGATCAATACCATCTAATTCCAGCCATAAAAAATCATTGATCATCCCTCGATAGCGCAATCCATTCACCATAACTGTTGCTCCAGCCTCATTTTCGAAAAAGTATGGTCCAATGACTCCGCTGGACCATAAACCGCACCAAACAGTCACACGTTGAGGATAGAGAGGCTTTTCAACAAAAACTCTTGGGTTTTCCGAGCCCCAGATGCGACAATTTTGCTTGTTGACGAAGGCCACCGAGATGGACACGGGCCTCATCACTTGAGATGATTTTTCGATGGAATTCCGGATCATTTTCATGCATTTCAAGGACCCAATCGGCAAAGACACGACGTTGTTGATGATTGACCGGCTTGAGTTCTTGTGTTAAGTGGACTTTATAAGCCTTAAGACCCAAATCTTTATGCAAAATATGGTGTAATGGCGTTTGTGGAATGCCTAATTCCAAAAAACCACGAGGAATAGGCAACACTTTCGGCTACAGCAGCAATATTCTCGGCTGTTCTTGAGTGACGTACACAAGTTTTATTCTTCACATCACTAAGTTGTGCCAACAGCTCGTATTTTTCTACCAATTTCTGTATTGCGGCCCGACAAGGTACTTCACGACGACCCAAACCTGTCACAAGACTGCTCGGACAATTAAACATATTCAAATTAAGCACGATTAGTTGAATTATAGGTTGATTTAATAGTGCCTAGGTTGTTTTGAATGCACATCAACCATCAACATATGTTGTTGTTGTCGTTGTGATTCCATGAAATTAAAATGGCTATAGATCACGTGATTATGATCTGATATCCATGAAATTTTGTAAGCAGAAGGATCTTACATATGTAGTGAATGTGGAGCAGTGAGTTAGGGCACACTCCGCTTGTACAGCAGATCCTAAGTGCAAACCTTGGTGACGGAATCGAGTTTGAGCTTCTGGTGCTGCTGTCGGACTATCAGTCCACCCAGCTGTGATGGCTACTAATTGAAAAATTAGGTAATAGTCACATGGTTGAGCCTAATATTAATCATACCTCAACATCAAGGTTCGGATTTGGGCTGTTGTGCTATGGATTATTATAAAAGACCTTATAATCATCTTTGGGAAATTTAAGACTACCGTTTTGATTTTATGGGGATAACATAAAATTTACAAATCATAGTATTATTAACAAAGTTGTGTTAATTTTGATTTACAAAGTATTTGTGCCTTTGTGCTTTTAAACATGATTTTCTTCAAATTTTCCGGCTCAAATGTGTCCAATTGCGAGGCAAGTAAACAAGCTTTTCGTATATTTTGCCTCCTCTTAGACTTTTGACGAACTATGACTTCTGGATTTTTCCCAAAGTTTGAGCTTTGTACCTGCTATAGTTATTGAAGAAACCTGCTAGTAGGTCTTTTAAAGATTCGTTTCACAAAGCCGTAAAAAAACCATTAGAACCCAATTTCCTTCTATTCTTTCAATCACAACTTCTTTTTCCAGGATTATCAGAGCAGGGTATTAACCTATGATTCATTAAATAGGCAAAATTTTGTTCTAACAAGCAGGGTCTTTTACCCAAATTATCAAATGTAGGCAATCATCTTTAGCCATGCAGTTGCTTTGATTTTCCTAGATTCTTAGGTTCACAGCTGCCCAATTTTGACGGAACATAGTTTTTCGTATTTTTCCGTCCCCTACATACATTGTTGTGAATAATGCATTTTCATAAAGAATGGCCCTCCTTAAAATCCTTCAGAGTTATTTTTGCTGTGAAAATTTCAGCAGCCCACTATTTTTGAGCTTTCTACACAGATTTGGTGATGATCTACAGTTTGTGCAAAAACTTGCCGTGGTAGATGGGTGCCACATAAACGCCGCGAATAATGTTTACTGCTCCGTACTTTCCATTTTAAGACACAGAGTTGTGCACAGACAAATAAGTATTTACAAATCACTAGTCAAACCTTTTCTTTTATATGCAAGTGAAACACGGACCCTGACGACTGAATCCGAAAAGGCAGTGGATATATTTGAACGCAGAGTGGTCTGGAAAATCTACGGCCCAGTGAAACAACGAACAGAGTAGAGACTACGTTACAAGGGTCAGTTGTATCAATTATTTGACGACCCACCTGTATCCACTTGCGTGAAGTTACGCAAATTATAACGGGCGGGCCACGAAAAGAACATCGAAGGAAAGAGCACAAGTTAGATGTCCAGCGAGAAGACGCGATAGAAGCTGACACTAGATCCTTGCTGGGAGTGATCTACTAGCGGGCAAGGCCGCAGAGCCATGATGATTGGATGAGATTAATACTGGAGGCCAAGGCCCGGCTTTGGTTGTCGCTTTGAAGATGATAGATGGACGGCCAGGTTTTAATAGGAAACTGTACAACTTTTTTTTAAAAACCCGCAAAGATAAATTTTTATAGGTCTTTATTGAAAATTGTTTTCTTGAAAGTTTTACATTGCATTGAGTTTCACAAGGAATATTAGTCGGCAATAATTGACCTTTTATATAAAATAGCCTTTTGTGTTTATTTGCAACCCCAGAAAAAAAAAAACAAATGAAGATATTAGCCCTTTGGAAACATTTTTTCAACTATAAGGCTTAACATTTTGAAAGTAAAAGCTAAAAATTGACCTTTCTTCGATAATACCTATGCTATGTGTCAAATGACATAATTTTTCCTACATTGATCACACGATTGCAAAATTTTACGAGTGGAAACCCACCCCACCAATAATATTTATACTACTCAATCAACTTTTGAAGTTCACGAAAATTTTAAAAATGTGTGAGCATAGGCAACAATGCCGGAGGTCCCTGGTTCGAATACCATTGGTGGCAAACAAATTCGTTCCGTGTGATTTTTCGGACGAATTATACAGCCAGTTCAGTTATGATACGTACCAACTTAAAATCAGAATGTATCGTAACTGGGTGAAAGCACCGAAAACCAAAGCATGGTACTGACCACATCGCCTTCCCGATTGCCGATAAATTCAATCAAGAAAATGAGATACTCTAACTACCTCTATGCGAAGACCTGAAAGGGGCTGTGTTGCCTAAGCAAAATAGAATATTAATAAGCAATAATACTAGAGAAGCTTCACAACTTTCCTTAGTAGATGAGTGAAGTGCAAATTCGCGACTTTTTCCAAAATGAATTTGGTTCCTAATTCAAACAGAAAAACAAGAAGTTGTCAGCTTAATTTCTATTTAACTAGCGGTACCTGGCGTGCGTTGCTACGGCCAAGAAAAAATATGTATTTAAGGTGAAATTAAATTTCTTCATTTTATCTTAATGCTAGTGGATAAACAATATTTTTGGCCGTTTTGGCTGGTGCAATATACAACTGGCCATGCCAAAAACATGAATTTTCCAAATGTAAACCAGCAATAGCTAACGATTGCCCTTGGACTTTGTTGATGGTAATCACGAAGGCAGGATCTAAAGGAAACTGAAACCGCTTGAAGTCAAGTAGCAAATTGCTGGTAGTCATCGGTATGCGTAGAATCAGCATATCTTCCCCTTTGAATTTCATCATTGATGACTGTTGCCTTGATCAGATTTGTTGTCAATTTTTTGACCGTTAGTATGATTCCACTCTACAGTTTTGGCACATTCAATTTTCGAATGATCATCATCAGCGATCCAACTTCCAATGTTAGTATGTGTGGTGGCATTCCCGATAGCTCCATCAAATTTAAAAATTCGGTTGGATAGTTAACTGCTTGTTCTTCATCCATCACTATGTCAATTAATTTGTATTTGACTGGTTCGCCGGCATTTTTAACAGAATTCGTTCATTCAATCTATTGACGTCATCATTCTTGAGGGCTAATATTGCACGTTCCCACAGCCAATCTGGATTTTTGCAGATGCTGGTTAAATTTTGGAAAACTTTGTCTGCAATGGCTTGAATATTTGCCATTTGTTGTGTGATTAATAGGAAATTTGCCGTTCCCGATGTCTTAAAGTTGTTTGAAAAATGTATGGTGGGACGCTTCTTGCGCCAAATGCACACATATATTCGTTCAGAGCGTAATTTTTTCAACTCGGTTCCATAAATATGATGCTTTCAAGCAAGCGCTCAGTTCATCTACGGGTATTGATCGAGATATTCCAGGCAAGGTTTGGTGAAAATTACCTGCAAGAAGAATCAGAGCGCCTCTCTTCGGTTGGTTTTTGCCTCAGAAATTGCGCAGAGTCCGATCAAGCGTTCGCCTCAATTATGATTTTGTAAGTTTTAAGGACTGTGGCCATTTCGAGACTTCCGCTGATATTGCAGGTTGGTACTTCGGTCTAGTTCAAATTCAACGGAAGCTTGAGTGCTGAGTGCGCTGTACGTCCACCATCAAGTAGCGTTTATGCAATTCTCGATGGTGTCTCTGCGAATGCAATTTCATTCTGCATTTGAACTGTATTGCCTGTACCTCTTAGAGCATCAAGGAAAAAATTCCGCCATTTTCGTTGGTTACACGTTGCATGAATTTGTCGTGGGCATTTTCGTTATCAACAACTGAAAGTCTTGTTTGCGATTCAACAAAATGTTGTTGCTGGCTTATATCAAATTGGTGTTCCCGGATCGGGTCTCTGTCATGCACATCATTGCCAGCATATCAAGTTGACAAAGGGCTTTGTTGTTAGTTGATATGCATAAGTCCTCAATCAATATTAGAGCTTCATTGAAAATGTCATATGAATACTCCTGATTTAGATCGATTGCGCGTGCTTGCTTGAAAATATCCTCACTGAGACTTTCGCGGTGCATATCTCACAGTTATCCGAGGTTCTATGGTCTGCATGTTGTTAAAATGATCGCAAATAAAGTTCATATTTGCTTTAGATGATATGTAGGCGATGCCTCTGTTGTTTCCCAACGCTAATAAGTTTCAAGTAAGCCCAGTTTGAAACATGCTTCTCCATACGTCTGACATACTACACCATACACGGTTTTCAAGGCAAAAAATTATGTAGAAGCTTTAATTGTATGCAATAACAATCCCAAGTAATAACATTCCACGTTATTAGGATGTAAGGTATATACGCGTCCTAAGGCATCCGACGAACATATACTAGCATACTCTGGAATAATTGCACCCCGCTTCCTTCGCGCATACTTTTTTGTCGATTTGTTTGAAGTGTAGTATTTGAGCACTTCATGATACGGTAAAGTTTTCGCAAAATTATCGGATGCATACAATTTGAAAAAGCCGATGAGGGTTGTGTTTGGTGACGCCTTTGCTCTATTTTGTGCATTTTGTTCGCTATATAGACGAGCTGGCCATTTTCTAAGTGTACAGCGAGATGTTGAACTGATGGAAAGCGTTTGTGGATATTGAATGTGAATGTTCGCCAAACTGGTTCATTGCTGCTGATGTAGCATCGCATCTGGAAATTAGTTATTTCATCAGTTCAATTAGCCAAGCCAAATACTGCCATGTCATTGCCCTTGTTGACGTATTTGCAAATATATTTGATCGACTTCACCAAATTGCATTACTCAACATCAATGTGGGCACCAAACATTTTTGAAAGTAAGTATGAGTATGGTACGATCCATCTGTTGTCGATATAAACATCTACATTTCGCATTCTGATTGCGTTGGTGTATCTACCGTTATTAGGGTTCCTTTGCCTATACATTGGATATCCATCACCTCCAGTTTGAGTTTCATTGATCAGTTCACGCGGATATCGCTTTGTGCACTTGCCATTCTTCATGTATGGTGAATTTGAGCTTGTAAGGACGATTTTTTGCTTCAACCGAATTAAAATATGAGCTTGCAGCAGGCCATACTATTGAGTACATCCAGCAACGAGTTTCTCCAAAAAGATGGCGCTAAGCGATGACATCCACGAGTCTAATTAGCTTTTGCTTGAAAACTCGAGCAAGAAGATCATGTCTGTGCGATGAGTTTTGGCCGGTGGAAAGTAGATGCTTTATTTCACTCCACGTTGGATTGCATGTGGAGGTGATGAACAGATCTGGGCATCTATACTTTCGAATATACGTCATGGCATCTTGTGCGTATTTGTGCATGTGTGTGGACTGCTGGTATACGTTGCTAGCAAGATTACCATCTATCCAATGTAAGTAGCGTTTCCATCATTGGCAACTACATTACGCGTATTCTTCAACGCGCAACTTATGTTGATTTAACTGAATGAAGGGAAGACGTTTACTTTCAATTTTTACTTCATGTCCACAATGAACATATGGTACAGTTCACGGCATTTCAGTATGTAATTGAATTCATTTGCCTGACCATACGTGTAATAATCCATGCAGGAAACTTTCTTCGTTGACTATTCATTCGTGTTGGGGTCGATTTGCATGATGTTTAAAGGGTAGCCATTTTCTCCATGCAGAAGCACCAAGGGATATTGGAGTGCATCGTACGATCAATGTGTTTCCAAAACACATTGCACGTTTGTATTCCGGCGGTGGATGATTATGGCACGTCGATCGAATTTGGTGCCCACCATTTCAACTGCTACATCACCAATCACCGGTGTATTAAAACGTCTTTCGTGTTCCCCAGACGGTGTTTTGTTGGCTCTTATCACAACAGTGTACTCATCTGATGGCATCTAGTCTATAGCAGTTTTGAATAAAAAATGAAGCTGCTGTTTCCGTATAACATTGTCTGGTTACAGCCCTGATTGCACAACGCTGTTCAACTTCTCTATGCTTATTACCAGAAAAATATATTTTCAAAAACGTTGCCCTTTGATCCTGTATAGGAAGCAACCACCTGACTGATGATATATTTGGTCTTGAACTTTGAAAGTGGGTTGTAACCAGCATTGTTGCCAACGTTTGTTGCACCGAAGGTTGTCATTCGAAAGCATGAGATGTACTTGCGAATGTTTTACAGGAAGTGCTTTGAAATTGGAGTGTCACCAGAAAGGTAACTTTCAAGGGGCTCAGGTGGCTCCATCAGCGAGGGTGAAAAACGTTACTTTTCGAACAACACATTTCAGTTGATTCCTAAGCAAACTTCAGAGCACGACAATGCGTAACGTGCGGAAAGAATATTTGCAACGGATTGAAAATGAGCGAAATAGAAGAATTGTCCAAAGCAATTCATACATTTGACGCAACAAATATCAAACATTACCAATCCATGTTCAAACGCAATAACTGTTGATTGTATTTTTTCAATCATCACAAAATATGTTTACCAATCGTGTTTGTTTCAAAATATGTTTTAGTTAAATTTATAGCCAATGATTCAGTCTCCAATTGCGTTGTTAGCTTCTCCTTGGCGAATACGATGCATGAATTTCACGGGATGAGCACAATATGGCCTGATATTATTTCGGAGAATCGAATGACGCCACATGGTGGACATTTTTTTTCTTACACCCGATTGGCACCGAACTTTCTCAGGTTCCATCCCTCGACTAAACTATATTTACCCTAAAAATTTCATAAAAAACCGTTGGGCGACGTAGGAGTCCATACCAGACATACATACAAGCATTCATTTATATATATATATATATATATATATATATATATATATATATATATATATATATATATATATATATATATATATATATATATATATATATATATATATATATATATATATATATATATATATATATATATATATATATATATATATATATATATATATATATATATATATATATATATATGTATATATAGATAAAGTAACAGCCTCTAAAGTTTTCTACGATTACGCAATATATGATTTCGATTTGCTTCGTTTATACGTAAGCCAGTGTTCCCACTAATTTGGATAAAAGGTTATAGTTTGTATGTATGTAATAAAAATTCCTAAAGTGTTGATCAAACCTATTTTTAGTTTATTGAAAATCTCCATGTTTTAGCGCTGTAATTTAAACAAAAAGAAAAATATAATTTGAAAAAAGCAACGCTATTTATTTGTTTTTCCGACAAATATATATATTTCGGGAGTAAATGTTCTCCCTTCTTCAGTGTCTAATTTTTTCCGAAGAGAAATCCTCAAGATGTAGAATATATATGCTAAAGCCAATTAGTTATTAAAGACCGTACTTAACAAAAGGATGCATATCAATGAAATAACAGGTCACTAAAATATATTTTAAATGTGGGTCAAATGAATTTTAGTGGAAGTATTAATTTATTTTAAATTATTTTAAAAAATTTTGTAACCTGAACTTAATTATTTAGAAATAATTTTAAAAGAGGTGAATCTCCATTGGCAACATCATCATTTAATCGTTTTTCCATAGGTTGCCGCATAATCCAAAGTCTCTCGTACGCGTCCCGTTTCCTCAAATCTCGTATTTGCGAAGGGCACAACGTCGATTGGGAGCAGTTGGAAGTTATCAAAGAAATACGAGGTTTGAGGAAACAGGACGTGTACGAGAGTATTATGCGGCAACCTATGGAAAAACGATTAAATGATGATGTTGGCAATGGAGATTCACCTCTTTTAAAATTACTTCTATATAATTAAGTTCAGATTACAAAATTTTTTAAAATAATTTAAAATGAATTAATAGTTCCACTAAAATTTATTTGACCCACATTTAAAATATACTTTTATGACCTGTTATTTCATTGATATGCATCCTTTTGTTAAGTACGGTCATTAATAACTAATTAGCTTTAGCATATATATTGTACATCTTGAGGATTTCTCTTCGGAAAAAATTGGATACTGAAGAAGGGAGAACATTTACTCCCAAAATATACATATTTGTCGGAAAAACAAATAAATAGCGTTACTTGTTTCAAATTATATTTTTCTTCAATTTTTAGTGTTTCGCAGTATCATACAAAACCCTATTGAAGTTATGGCATATATGCCGGTCTGTCCGTCCGTCCATCTTTGTGTCACAGCATTTTTGCTTTGCAACTACACCAGCTCCGAACACCAAATTCATTAGGTATAGCAGAAGTGATTCCCTGTCTAAGTATCAAAAAAATTTTCTATAGTTATTCTAGGAGGTGAGCCTTAAAAATTAGTTTTTACCATAGATGATCATCTGCGATGTCAAATGAAAGGTCACAATTGAAACTTCTTAAAACAGGTCTTAAAATCACAGTATTTGCATCGGGGGGATAATGTATGAAAAATGGGTGTTCTCCTCCTCGCGATGGGACACCTGAGATTCTGAAAATTAAAAATGATAAAAGTAGATCTTCTATGAACAACAGCAATAAATTTCTTAAAAGTTGAAATTCAGCAACTGTGTAAAATGTTTTGAAAATATTGGCAAGTTTAAAAAGTATTGAGCCTTTTTTTTGTCATTTTTCGATTGAATATTTCTTTTATCTAAAATAGATTTTATTTAAGTACATAGTGTCTATTCTTATTTATGACTTTGTGCCATTTTTTGGGTAGAGACATTATTCAATCTGTGTAGAACTTCTGTGGTTTATTGGCAAAAAACTTGGCTAAGTGATTTTCCCAGTCCCTTTTTGAAGCGAATTTCTTTTCATTAAGGATATTTTGCAGAGACCGAAACAAATGATAGTCGGATGGTGCAAGGACTGAACTATACGGCAGATGCATCAAAACTTCCCAGCCAAGCTCTGTCAATTTGTGCCGGGTCATCAAAGATGTGTGTAGTCTGGCATTCTCATGATGGAAGGCAACGCTCTTTCTATTGATCTATTCTGGCCGGTTTTTGAATTGCTTGTTGTAATCTGGTTAATTTTTGACAGTACAGAGCTGAATTGAGTGTTTGGCCAGGTTCCTGCACCTCATGATAAACAATTCCCTTCCAACCCTACCATACACACAGCATAACCTTATTTGGTGTCAATCCTGGGTTTGAAGTCGTTTGTGACGATTCACCTTTTTTTGACCATAATCTTTTTGGAACAACTTTCTCGTATCTTACCCATTTTTCTTCGCCCATAATGATTTGCTTCAAAAGTGGCTCGATTTCACTGCGTTTTATTAGCATTTCGCAAATGAAAATTCGGTCGATCAAATTTTTTTGTGTTAATTCATGCGGCACCCAAACGTCGAGCTTCTTCGTGTATCCAGCATTACGTAAATGGTTAAAAACTGCTTGGCAATGCATATTCAATGTTATGGCTGCTTTTGTGTTAGTCTTCTTCAATTGTTTGTAAGATTTCATCGACTTTTTCAGTGAATGATCGACCTGAGCGAGGTGTATCTTTGACATCAAAATTTTCAGAACGAAAGCGAGCGAACCATCTCTTGGCTGTGGCCTTTGATAAAGTATCTTGGCCATAGACAGTACAAATTTTTTCACGAGCCTGCGATGCATTCTCACCGCGATCGTAGTGATATTGTAAAATATAACGAATGTTTTCAGAAATTTCACTTATATTTAAATGAATACAACTTTTGACACAAATGGCGAAATACAAACTGTCCACTTGAAAATTGTAGACTGAAATGTCACCTTTCAAATGCGTGCCAGTTTGGATTAATCTGATAAGTATTACCCGATATATGACAACGAAGAAGCTGAGTGAATATTTTCCAATATGGAATAGTACGTGTTTAAAGCAAAACCTTGTCCCATATCCATCAGTCCACAGAAAATTCTATTGCCTTCATAACCGACTCTCAGCAAACGCATCACGAAAACTAAGCGACGATTTATTTCGTAGGCTTTACCGATTTTTGGGCATGATTCTATTTCTTTTTCTATCTCACACTTGCACGCCATAGAAATTTTAAAGCCCAATCCTCGTATATCACGTTGATGTAAAGTCACCGTACTTTTGCACTCTTTACAAATAACACCCGAAAAAATGGTTGAAAATACACTCACAAAATTCAAAATACAATACAAAACAGTCTGTTCAACGTTCACTTCTAAATTTTTATGTTTACGAAGTTTCTTCGTTGACGCCGATGTAAACGACTTGTCTTTTTCAAAAGTGTGTCGGTTGCCTGCGAATTTTCGCTTTTTCGGTCGATCGTAACGAGCCGGGGCGTCTCTACTTCCTTTCTTTAACATTTTGAAATTTTTTTTACAAAAAATCAGCTACGTGCGACTCGCAAGAGAAAATATACTACGCTTCGCAGCTGCCACAGCAAAAGCGAACCAACCGACGCTTCACGGCTTCTTAGGGTGCTTACATAAAGAGACAGGTTTCCGGTGCTGAAAAGTCTGTTCAGGTAATAGTTAGATTTAGGGATAACAATACAATGGTCAGCGCCGCTCGGCTTTCGGACTAGCCCGGCGCGTGCTTCGTATTCCTGCTCCGATCCAGGGCCGTAACTTGTGAACTACTTCGAATATCGAAAAATCCTTTGGCACATATTTTCTACATATGTTGTAAATGTGAAACTAGAGGACCCTTATTAAAGCAGTATAATATAAAATGTTTATGTTCGAATCAGTTAGAGGTATTTTAATTTGCAGCAATTACAACTACAACACATGGGTTTCCAGCTAAATGGACTCTAAATCAAATCGACACTAGAATTTTCATTGGATATCCTCTAATTTGTCAAATAACATAATATTAATATCATGTGAATTTTTCTAACCAACCTACATTGTTAGAGTGTATGCTTTGGAAAATTTCTTTGAGGAAAACCTATCTTTCACCAAAAAATTAACTCGGAGAATTTGAAAACCGGTCTTCTCGTAGAATGAATTGGAAAACTATTATTTTACTATGACCACAAAGATTTTTCTTAGTAGAAAATAAAATGTTTATGAAAGTAAACAATAATCGCGTGTAATTCCCTCAGAACTTCAACTAGAGATCTTCGAAATGGACTGCTTCAACTTATTACGCTCATATGAAGATGTAATTATTTTCTGTCTTACACCGATCTTTAAAAATTATGGTGTTAAAAATATAAAGTTTATGCAAAGAGCTAACAACACAAAGTATTCACGTTAAACTTTGCATCGTGTGTAAGTCACCTTAAAATGAAGCGAATATTGTCGGAATCCTGAATTGCAGCAGCGGGCGGTGAGGCACCAAAATGCATGCCACTGTTTTTGTTGCAATAGTAGTTGGCGTTTGCATGCCCTGGGGCCAAGGTGTGGCCTCATTGAAACTACTTTCATATTTCTAAAGCATCCGATACGGTCCACGTCCAGTCTCTTCTATTCGACTCTAATCTTCTATATATAGGAAAATTGATAGAGCGGTCTTGTTAGATGTCTTGCATTTGCAGTTCCTAGTTCGCCGTCGCGACCGCGCATATTCCAATGCAACTGCATGAGCCACCATCGCCATTGAGACTCGAGTGCATTCAGGGAGATGCATTATATCAAGGCAAAGTTATTTTAGCATCAAGTATTTTCTTTAATTAAAAACATAAATTCCTTTTCCATAAATATCTTATTTCAACACAGCGCGCGAACTGTAGCCGTAGCACTCTAACAACTGAAATCTATTATAAATTATAAAACCCGATTAATTTGAAGCAAATATTTATTTGGTTCATCGTAAGCTGGCCAGAGAAAAAATCCATTAGCCAAATTACATGGCGAATCCAAACAAAGCTCTTAAATATGATTTTAAATTGTTTATTCAAATACATCATCAAAATAAATTGGTCGACATCCATCTAACAAGTTGCATCTTATAAATCCGGTAATTAGTTTTTTGAGGTCGAGTTAAAATGTTGATGATGGCAATATTTTATCGTACCAATGAACTGGATCTTGTAGCGATTTCACGGGGATAAGATTGTTGAAAAAAATCTGAAGATTAGCAAAAAGCATGCAAATTATGAACATATTTGGAACGTATTTTTAACTTGCTCACGTGAGGTCTGTCTTTTACTTTGGTGTATCTTCGTTGGTTCTCATTATTGCTTTTATTTCACGAGATTATCGTTACATTACTTTGTAAGTATAATCAAATCTAGGAAAATTTCCACCGAGCTTTTTATTTGAAAAATTGACTTAAAAGCTACTTTTAGCATCCGATGCTCTATATTAACAACGTTAATTGACCTAAATGACTTTGAAACTAAAATATTCCTTTGAAGAAAGTTGCAGCATCAAAGCTTAGAATGAAATATATGTTACCTTTTTAGAACAAAAATTTAATTTATTTAAATATTTTTCATACCTCCGAATGAAGATTTTTCAAACGACTTCCAAAGGAAAGCAGGTTATCAATTCACCACGTATATTTTTGTTGTTGCTTTTTTAGAAATAATTTTACAAAACTCTACTAAAATTGCGCCTGTCTGTTCGTCCGTGTGTCACAGCACTTTTTCTCCCAAACTAAGCTACAAACAAACAAGTGATGCCCTATTCAAAGCTTCACTACAAAATTTTTTTACAAGGAGCTTAAGGGTGGTCTCCGCATATAGGGGAGTGGCCCCTGAAAAGAAGTTCATCAAAGGTAGCCGATATGGGTATCAAATGAAAGTTCTTATGAGAAATTTTCAAAATAGGGCTTAAACTGGCATTTTTTGCTTCAGGGGGTGCACAGGGAGGGAAAATACACGAAAAATGTGTTAACCCCCCTCGTGATTGGATACCTGTGACCCGAAAAATCTGAAAAAAATTTAGACATAGGTCTTTATCAGTACAACAACAACAAATACCTTTGGAGTCAAAGTTCACTCAACTTTGTTAATAATAGTATGAACTCCGAATTTCACTTTTTCCCCAATAAAATCGTACGGATACCCTTAAATTAAATTTAAAGAGTTTTACATAAGGTTCGAACCATGTGCAAGTTTGATGGAAATTCAACCATATTCACGGAAGTTATAGCCATTTGAAATTTCTCCAAATACGACAACAATAACACGTGATTTTGGTATTTTACGGACTTTCCATTGAATCAGAAACTGCAGTTTTGATTTGATCTTCTTGAAATTTTTAAATAAGATCAAAAATATAAAATATTTTGCATTTCATGATTTGAGTGATTTTTGTTAGTACCCAACAAAGTGACGACCGTTGAAGGTACAGAAGGAAGGGATTTTATTAGGTAAATTTCTCGAGAGAACTTTACCTATTGCGGAGAGCATCATATATATATATATATATATATATATATATATATATATATATATATATATATATATATATATATATATATATATATATATATATATATATATCTATACGAGTATATATATATATATATATATATACAAGTATATATATATATATATATATATATATATATGTATATATATATATATATATATATATATATATATATATATATATATATGTATATATATATATATATATATATATATATATATATATATATATATATATGGGATATAACGAAATTTGTGACCACGCTAGAGGTTGCAGTTTTGCTCCGATTTTCACCAAATTTTCAGAAAAGGTGTACTAAGTTGATATCTCAGTTGAGTTCGTGAACCAGCTATATCAGCGGGGCAAAAACAAAATGGCGGCAATTTTAGACGAAAAATCGTGATTTCTGTTCTGACGAAAGTATAGCTCCGATTTGGATGAAATTTGGTACAAAGGTTAACTAGTGTATGTGATGAATCTCACAATAAAAAATCTAAAGTCGGTACGGCAGAAACAAAATGGCGGCCGCTCAAAGGTCGGAAAACGTGCAACATTTTGTTGTTGTAATAGTGGTCAAAGGTTTCAATAAATTTTCGTGGAATGCAGCATTTAGATAGACATTATGAGTATCTAAAGTATTGTGTGAAAAATTTGGAGGTCAGGTCACAAAAAACTAAATGGCGGCCAGTTAAAACTCAAAACTACAAAGGCTTCTAAAAGTCGCAATTTTAATCTGATATATATGAAGCTTGGCTTCAAGATAGGCGTTTCTTAGATCTACAGTTTTTTTATATTTTGGTGATCATGCATGTGCAAATTTCAAAATGGCGGCGTTTTAAATATGCGTTTTTTCAGGTTTTTGTGGGCCTCTAGCGGTCACATTTTCCAGCTGACTTTGATGAAACTTGAGATTATGGATCTCTGTACTATGATCTTGTATTACGCAGAAAATTATTAAAATTGAATGAAAAATAAAAAAAGTCAAAAATTTAAAACCCAATAATTTTAAGCTGCCATTTTCACTAAAAAATGATTTATTTTGCCCTATATAGAGTGGAACTCCGATTTGAACGAGATTTGGCACATTGATTGATGAGGTCCTAGCCCACAGAGTTTTAAAATTGTCCAAAATCAAATGCATGCATTCAAAATGGCGGCCCCCAAAGGTCAGGAACAAGCACAATTCGCTATTTTAGTAGCATCTGAAATAATGAATTTTTTTCATGGAAACGTTTTAAATGACTTATCTTGAACGTATTTATAAATCAGAATATATTTCAAACATTGTAAAATATTTTTAACAATACCCCAAAAAATTATAAAATCGCGACTTGTCTGTCTGTCCGTCCGTCCGTTTGTTCCTGTGTCACAAGTTTTCTCGCAAACCACATGAGCTAGAATTTTCTACGTAGGTCAAAAGTGGTGCCTCTTGAAATTTGCAGTGTAAGAACATATTTTAAAGTGTTCAAGGGGGTCTCCTCATACAGGGGGGTGACATAAAAATTTTTTTATTTCTGTAGCCCTCTAGCAGCCAAGTTTCTCAACAGATTCCGATAAAACTTGAAATTATAAGTTATTAAGGCAAGTTAATTTAATTTAATTATGCAAATCGGATGACAAACAAAAAATTCGAAAATTTACAGCTTAATAATTTTAGCAGCCGTTTTCAATAAAAATTCAAAATAACGGCCCCTGTTGGTTCAGAAAAGAATCGAAAATGTATATATTAATGGCAATGCAAGTGCTGATTAAACTTTTATGGAAATCTTTTGAAATTACCTTTTTGAGCTATTTAAGCCAAAAAGTTATCACCTTTGTTTGATAACCACTGTCAAATGTATAAACAGCAAATGTGAGAAGGGCGAAACGAGTATAAATATGTTTATAACAATTTATTACCCGCCAATTTTCAATATGTGATCCATACCTGTGCAACTCAATTTAATTAGCAAAATATTTGCGCCTCTATGAAGGGTCTCCAAATACGAACGGCGGCTGATCCTTTCTGTTAATAAATACCCATGTAGTGCTACAAAAATTGCAATAAGAAGTCCAGTAGTAGATAAGCCAATTTCTTTTCCGAAACCTTACGCTACATACGAGAAATTTACCTTTCCGGCTGGTGCTGCCAACGGGGATTTTTATAAATGTGCACATCTCTTTAACATGTTTCTCGCCTTTATTCGTTGCTGGTGACTGCATTTCGGACATTGGGTACAAAACCCTTCTGACATGACCATAGGTCTGTTTACCAATTTGTTTTTATGTATGTTATGTTCACACATAAATTTTAAGCTAAGATAGATACAAGAGTCCTGTTTTCGGCAAATGATATTTCTTTCTTTCTATTAGGTCCCATTAAAAGGATAAGAAATTTAAGTAACGGTAAAGGACTTTTATCGTTAAAACTAAAAAATTTCAGACTTTCACCCCAATTTTTCAGTATAACTGATCGAAGCTTGTAAGGATTTTGAGTGTAGAGAAGAACAACATATTGATTTAAATGTATCGATACAGATTTGTAATCATTCTTTTGATATTAACAGTTCAATATGATACATTGATCTCGAGAAATTGAATTTAAATGACCGCACTCTTCACGGATTTGATGGAGATACCGAATCCTTTGGTGACGGATCGTAAAAATGATCAGTATCCTTAATTTTTTGCATAAACAGTACATTTTAGTAAATCATTTCTACCGAAAATAACCAATAAACTAGTTCTAAATGCAGCATAAATACAATTCAACAATATTTAGAGGGAAAATTTCAGGATGCTTTTCTCATCCGCATTCATTCTTTGCTTTCTGATGAAATTAGTAAAAGATCTTTCTTACTATACATCCTAAGACGTAAACGTTACACATAGGATTTGGAAAATTCCCCGATGAAATAATAAGGATAGAATGATTGCAAATTATAGAGTTAATTCGTTACTTTCCAGTTAATATTATACATTATATGCCCAGCAGTCTTAAATTAGTGATTTCAATACTATAGACCGGTGAGAATCCCAACCAAAAAATACGATACGACTAGTTTTGTTAATCATTCAAATTCGTTAGGCGAAAACAAAATAGAGGCTGTTTTAGATGAAAACCCGTGATTTCTGTTATGACCAAAGTAAAGCTCGGATAAAATTAGGGTAGACGTTGATGATGTCATTAACTAAAATACCTGTACGTCCGAACAAAATTTGATTACTATGAACGCTGCAGATTTTAAACAGTAGTGAGTTTTCCGTTGCAGTCATAAGATTATATTTTAATATATATGGTACAATATATTCAAGAAACCCAGTTTTAAAAGGTTTGAAATGAAAAAATTTTGCCATTTGATAAGGTCAAATAAAAAACGTTTAGAAAAAAAACGAGAACTGACTTCAAAAAGCCCCTTAAAAAGATGAAATAAATTTTATAGTCGCGGTGCCAAATCATTTTTCCCATTTCAAGATAAATACTTCCAACATCTGCTCCATCACAAAAGAAACGGGGAAGACTGATATACCACCGCTTCCATAAAATTTATTACATCTCTCTCTCTTTTTATCTAAAAGTTTTTTTAACAGCTGAAAATAGTCAAGTAGAGAATCTAATATCAGGTGTTGAGGAGGTTTTTTTAACACGCTGTGTTAAAACTGCAATATTAACAACGTGGTAGCGAGCGAAAGCCGAAGAACACGACTAAATTGTTTCACCGTCCCACACGATCGGACACCTGTGGACAAAAAAAAAAAATTCGCTGAACTTTATTAGTGATAATATGATTTTTAGGTCTTTGTAAAATTTTTTTACAAAGAGCTACTAGTTTCCCGACCTACCTGTCCCTCTGTCCGTCCGTCTGTTTGTCCGTGCGTCACAGCAAGTTTTCTCAGAAACTATAAAAGCTAGAATGCTCAAACTTTGTGGAAAGGTCAGAAATGATGGTACCTCAAAAGTTTAGGTCTTACCAAAAATTTAAAATTTTTTTAAGTGGGTCCCCCAATGACAAAGAAGCCCCTAAACATTTTTTAATCAAAGGTAGTCAAGTTGTATATCAAATAAAAGGTGTTGATTAGAGGTATAAGAATCTGAAAGAAAAAAGTCATTTTATGGATCAAGGGGTCCAGGGAGTAGCGAAATGTACCAACGTTTTGTGCTCCCCCTCACGATAGGCACCTTTGAGCCAAAAAATTTAAACGTAGTGGCGGAGAAATTTTGCTCTACTTTATTGAGAATGTTATGACATGTAGATTTTACATTTTTGACTTTAAAACCAAAACGGTACACTTAAGCTTCTTAAAATTTTGTCATTATATATATATATATATATATATATATATATATATATATATATATCTTAGTATAAGATCTTAATGCTCACAAAATTTCATGGAAATTGAATCATAATTGAGTTAGTTATAGCCCTTTCAATTGAATCGAATTACAAGAACAATAACACATGTTTATGGTTGATACGTATTTCAATTTGACCCAGGCACTTTTATTTTCTTCCAACTTTCATGAAAATTTAAGGAATAGTATCTAATTTAAATATGTTCAATCGGCTGAGCATTCAGAAAAATTATTTAAACTCCATCAAAATGGCGGCTACAATGTGCTTATGAAAGAAACTCTGTATCTTTGGTATAAATTGGAACGATTTCTTCTCCAAGCATTGGATGAATAATTCAAATTATTGATTCACACTACTAGAAATTTGTTTCGAACCCTACGACCGTTACAAAGAACTTCTAGTAGAAGCACTCTCCTGTTTACTCAACTTGTTTAAAGTGTGTTTGTATTTGTTAGATATCGTTAAAGTTTTAATTGAGTTTATTTACTATCAGTGACTGCATATTATAAGTTGAGTAAAAAACTCTCTTGATATGAGCGTACTTCTGTTCAGTCAACTTGCCATTTATAAGATTGTGCGCTAATAGTGATCCTAAAATATTGATTTTTCGGAATTCCAAATGAAATATACAGTTTTTGTAGAATCATGACCATACTTTTGTCGGATTACTCATCTAGCTATATTTTAGAGCAGTTTTCCGGAGACCAACTACTGGCAGTCGCGCCAGACCTCTGAAAAAATAAGGCTCCTGGAGTAAATGCAATGTTAGAAAAACTGCTTTAGAAGGGACATTTTGTATTGATTAATACATGGAATATGTCAGAGGAGCAATTAATAGAGGGCTGGTAAAATATGTATGTCCTTTGCACAAAAATTAGGACAAGTTAAGTGTTCTCAGCAAAACAGGTGCTTAAAAAGTGCTAAAAATATGACATTGATGCGTACCAACTCTTTGTGGACTTCTAGCCCGTATACGACAGGGTCGACAGAAATGCGCTGTACAAAATGATGCTTTATTTTGGTATTCCAACAAAACTAGTCTGTATGGTCAAGGTCACGATGCTAAACATAGAGTACAAGGTCAAGGAGAAGGCTACTCAATGGTCAGCTTTATAATGGTATCAAGCTTAAAACAAGGAGATAAACTTTTCCCGAATGCTCTTTAATAATGCGCAGGAAAATTTCATCAGGAAGACATTAGCTGAAACTTTGGGTTCGCTAATGCTGAAGTCCACACAACTGGCAGCATATGATAAGACTTTAATATTATGGCACGCTCATTCTCAGATGCCAAACAAGTATTATATCTGAAACAAATTGAATTGGCCTACAGGTTAATGAAAATAAAACCAAATTCATGACTCATACGAGGAAGAAAACACCAGGTCGACAAAACCTGATTGAAGGCGACTATCATTTTAGAAGTGAAAATAACTTCATATACCTTAGAGCCAACATAAATACAAGAGGCGTCAAAAAGGACTAGGTTGGATGCCACATAAACACCGCAAATAGAGCCTATTACTCCATACTTTCCATTATAAGGCCCAGAGTGGTGAACTTGCAAAATAAGCTTCGCATTCACAAAACACTAGTCGAACCTGTGCTGCCATATGGAAGTGAAACATGCACCATGATTAGGAAATACGAAAGGCAGTGGACGTATTTGAATGCAAAGTGCTCCAGAAAATCTATAGCCCAGTGAAACGAGGAATAAAGTGGAGACTTTTTATAATGATGAATTATATGAATTGCCATATTTGACGATCCACTTGTTTCCTTTGCGTAAAGCTACGTAGATTATAATGGGTGAGTCATATAGAAATAATGCAAAAAACTGGCTACCTAAAAGAACACTACAGGGTAGAGCACAAGATAGACGTCCAGCGAAAAGACCGTGGACTTGACGAGAATACACATTTGAAGCTTCTTGTTAGGAGTGAACAACTGACGGACAAGGTTGCAGAACCATAATGATTGAAAAAGATTAATCCTGGAAAGCAAGGCCCAGCTTGGGATTTTCATTGAGTCCCTAGTCTTCTTGCTGGCCATCTATCCCGCGTCTATCCCTCAATGCTCCTTTTAGGCAGCCGGCTTTCTTCCATTCTTTCTTCATGACCCGTCCATTGCAATGTGCGTGACTTTATGTTGATAGATGCAGAAGGTTTGTCAAATGACCCATACAAATTTTCGTTGCAGTGTAGTCTGTACTCTATTCCTTGTTCCACGGAGCCATAAGTTTTCCGGAGCACTTTGTATTTAAATATATCCACGGCCTTTTTGGATGCTTGGTTGGGTCTATGTTTCATTTCCGAACAAAAACACAGATTTGACTAGTAATTTGTAAATACAAGGACTTATTTGTGGCGTTTATACAGTGCTCAATCTGTTCGTTTTGGCACCTTTTCTATTCAGGTTGGTTCAAAGATATACAAATTTATCCAAACTTTCAAGATCATAGTCTTCTACAGTCGGATTTTGTTGAACTGGAAACTGAACTTAGTTTTAGATTTATTAACTCATAGGCCAATTCAGTTTGCTTGACATTCTAGACTCAGAAATGCTGCTTGGCATCTGAAATCGATTGTGCGATAATATTGGCGTCATCAGCATACGCTACCGATTGTGTAGACTTAAACATTATTGTACTTGAGGTTTCAGCTGATTGTAATGATATCCATTGTCATAGCAAACCTAGTGATAATAATTGCTTTAATGCTTAATCAATCTAATGATTATCACCCGGAACTATTTTTACTGCAAAAGCAATAAAAACATTAGAAAATAAATTTATCATGAGATCAAAGAATAATGTATAGTTCTAGTATCCAATGACCATAAATATTATTAAACTTGAAACTCATTTCATTCACACATTAAAGTGTAAAATGAATCCCATACGAAGACTCAGTATGGAAATTCATTCATACTTAATGTGTGAACTGAAATCTCATGTTCCCTTTTCATTATGAATAGCACGTGACTTAATACATGAGTCAATATTGACCGCATGTCCAAGAACCATGTGTATGACGATATGTAGGGATGACTCATGTGGGTTCACGTGTGGCATTTTGTATGGTCAAGTGTTTTGCTTACAGATAATAAATTCAGAATTGGGTCATTTTAATTATTGTATTTTATGATTAGCTTGTAAGAATTAAAATGTATAAATACCAAGGAAAGATAGGTAAATATATCCAGTTTTTGACTAAATGCTGTTTGAATGTGGAACCGCTGCAAATTGTAAATTCGTCTCTTAGTAACCATGGTGTTTGTGGATCTTAAGACTCCTCGCCAGAATTTTCTGTGGCCTAGCCGCTTGGTTGAGTAAGTGAACTGATATTTGTCAAGTCACTTTAATTAATTTTACATTAATCACTGTACAGAAGAAGCGAACAAGTTAGATAGTCCCAAAGTATTATATGATGTCTTCCTAATGAAGTATTCCAGCACAATATTAAAGAGCATTGAGACTAACGCATCCCCTTGACCTGGGACTCTGTATTTAGCATTGGGACCTTGGTCATGCGGACTAACTTTAAAGGGGGTGCTAAACTCAAGCATTTTTTTATGGGGCAGTTATATTGACACTGCCATATGCTTGCTTGAAATTTACAAAGAGGTTGGTAGATATCAATGTTATATTCCCAGCATTTTTCGAGCACCTACTTAACTGAGAATATTTGATCTGTTGTAGACCATCTACTTCAAAAGCCTCTCTGATACTTTGTTATGTTGCTACAATCGATTCTGGCTAAGGACCTTGGAGTCCCAGCTAACACATGCAAATAGGGTGGATTTGTGCTACTTGCCAACCCTTGAGATACCCCCAGGAGCGAATTGGTGAATTTGGGGTTCCATGGAATAACTGTACACGCACTGACACCAATCTAACGAGCATCGCCCACTATCACTAAGGACTTAGGGCTCCTAGAACATTTCCTCTACCTGAGCTAAAGTGCGCACCTAATCCCAAATACTTGAAACACAATAAAAATAGCACTTCAATTTGCTCCTCTTCAGATTATTGCCGGAGTCCACCCACATGAACTACGTTTAAAAGGAGTCCTTTCCATAATTCGACTTGAAAAATTAAATACTTAATCGATAATTACCCCACGAGTGATTACAAGACTGGTTGAAATAAAAGGTTTTATCCGAAGTTATCTTGATTACAAATTTCGATTTGTTTCTAATCTATCCAAATCTCAGTGAAGATAACGCCGGAGAAGTGTTCTAGGTCCGCTAAATATGCTGAGGAGCTGATAAGTCAAGAATTCTTAACTATATATTTATTCTTTCTGAGCATCTCTTCCGGCCATTTCAATTCATTGCTTCTTTTTTGTGACTAACTTGTTTTGGTGGAATCGGTTCATTGCGAAAGTTTTCTTGTTTTCAATTAAATTTAAGGTAACGTTAAGTTACAAAGAATACAAAAGAATGCACATTACGGTGGCAGAGCAATAAAATAACCACAAAACGAACAATGACGAATTTTCCTGAAATCGTTAACGCAGGTGATAAGTTTCAAATGAATAGTATCGCCGAGAATTGGCTGCGGGCGATAGTAGAAATGGAAATGATGGCAGGTTTGATGGATTCATTTGTGGTTAAAGCTGAGACACCACTGTAAAGAAACATCGATGTCATCGAAATTAAAGATGATTTAAGTGTAGATCCCAGAATTATTCTTTGGAAGTTTGCGCTTCCATAGCTCTAAAAGCTTTGGCCAATTCTCGTCATGGAGCTTAAAATTCAGTCATGAAGAATTTGTTGAACTAGCTGGTGAGTATTCCTTTATTTTAACCTTCGAGCCCTAAAATTCCTTATCACTAACCATGACATAACTTAAACAGCATCTACTTGGCTCATTAATTTTCCTTACAGTTCGTCAGTATGTTGTAGTGATATGGGTGGATAAAGATCCGTACAGGACTGCAGCGACGGTCTACTGCCTTGGCGAAAGAAGATGGTAGTACTCGCCTTCTCTAGGGACGCGTGAATGTGCTGGCAGGCTAGCGTTGCGGTATCGTGGGATGGGCTCTTTTCCCCAGCACAAGGACCCACTACAACAAAATTTTGCACCCACGTATTACGATGTGTCGAATGCCGATCAACTGGTATCGAGGCCGAGGTAGCCTACTAGGGGCTGAAATTGCTTGTTCAAAGAACAAGACGGGCCAGGAAAAACGGACAGACTTGAGAGACTTCGTCGTTACCGACGACACTTATGGCCGACAAATAAGAGTGGGGCATCCAGGTGGAAGCGATGCCCCCTTGTACCCTCCCGACCGAATCAAGATCCAAACGTAGACGTGGCCATATATTTCTTATTTGAGTGAAAAAGTCATACAAACATAATTCGTATGAATTTTTCCATCAAATGAGGAATATAGACGCCAGTTTATGTTATAGCATTACGCGATGGAATACGAGGTGTGTTCAAAAAATATCGCGAATTTTGTTTTTTTTCAAAAATTATTTATTTATTCATGAATCCCTTTCAAAGTAATCCCCATGAGATATTATACACTTGTGCCAATGGTTTTTCCAATCTTAGAAGCACTTCAAAAAATCATTTTTTTAAATCTTGTTCAGCTCCTCCTTCGATGCCGTCTTTATCTCGTCAAGCGTAGCGTAACGTCGTCCTTTCATGGGCCTCTTCAGTTTAGGAAACTAGAAAAAGTCACAGGGGGCCAGATCTGGGGAATACGGTGGCTGCGGCATCATTAGTGTGTTGTTTTTGGCCAAAAAGTCGCGCACAAGCAACGATGTGTGAGCAGGGGCGTTATCGTGGTGCAAAAGCCAATTTTTGTTCTCCCACAAATCCGGGCATTTCTGGCGGATTGCTTCGCGCAAATTGCGCATAACTTGCAGGTAATATTCCTTATTGACCGTTCTTCCCTGTGGCAAGAACTCATGATGCACCACGCCCCTGCAATCGAAGAAAACTGTCAGCAAAACTTTCACATTCGACCGAACTTGGCGTGCTTTTTTCGGTCTTGGTTCATGCGGCAGCTTCCATTGAGATGATTGAGCTTTGGTTTCCACGTCATAACCATAAACCCACGATTTGTCACCAGTTATGACCCTCTGGAGCAAATTTGGTTCGTCGCGGACAGAGTTTAACATCTCATTAGCAATGTTCATGCGTTGCTGTTTTTGGTCGCAATTGAGCAATTTTGGTACGAATTTCGCGGCGACCCGTCTCATGCCCAAATCGTTGATAAAAATCGAATGGCACGAGCCAATCGATATGTTTAGGTCCTCAGCAACTCTTCTAACGGTGATTCGACGATTGGCCAATACCATTTTCTCCACTTCATTAATTTTTTCGTCTGTTGTTGAAGTGCTCGGGCGTCCGGCACGCTCTTCGTCGTTCACATCTTCTCGGCCTTCTAAAAACATTTTGTACCACCGATAAACGTTGCTTCGGTTCAAGGTAGCTTTTCCGTATACCACAGTCAACATTCGGAATGCATCCGCGCGCTTAATTTCGTTTTTCACACAAAATTTGATACACGTTCTTTGATCCATTTTTTTGAATAAGTAAAAATCGAAGACGATTGAAAACACGTGCAAGTAAAGCAGCTATCACCAATTAAGTGAACATTCAAAATGGCCGAGCTTGTCTATAGTCACTCCATGCAGAAGTATAGTCTGGACATTGCGTAGCCGGCAAAAACCGTTAAATTTGAAAAACCGCCGAGCTTTTATTTGAGAAAAGTTAAAATCGAAAAATCATTTAATATGCATTCTTGATCTATTCAAACATTAGGAAAAAAATACACATTTGAAAATAATGGACTTTTCATGCTATAAATGAATAAAAGAAATCTGAAAGAATCACACCTATACATGTGAACGGGCAATTTATCGAACAGCTTTCCGAAATTCGGAAACAACTTTCGAACTTGAGAAATGTCAGATAGAAATATATGACAGTTTGAAAATGACATTTCTTTTGTTTATTACCACTGCGTCCTTAAACCTGGCCGTCCTGCAATTTCTGTGACATGACCTCATACAAAAGTAAAACTTCCAAACAATTCGACGTCAAAATTCCTGTCATTGTTATTCGAACGAGCACAAGCTGTAACTCTTGTAAATCACGAGGAAGGAATTTCGCTACTAAACAAAATTGCTCGCGAGCAAGAAATAGCCGAGAATGACGAAGAGCTTATTCGTGTCAAGGAACAAGGCATTCTGCAATTAGGTGAATTGTACAAACAAGAAGGAAAGGCCAAGGAGCTACGGAAGATGTAGATCAAATTGTTAGTGGAAAGCTGGTAAGGATGTTGATTTAAAGTTGGTTGCATAGAAATTAATATTTTTTATTTATTATGCTACCACGTATTCAGGACGAGACATCGACGCAATGAAATCCGTCGCGCAAGCATCTCACAAAAGATCTCTAGCTGATTTTCAGGACACGCTAAGGAATATCGAAAAGAGCGGGAGGAAGATGTAATTGGCAAACACATCTAGGTACATTGTATGATACAATGCTGGAACAAAATTTATGTAGAATCATTGAGCCATATTCTCGAGTGCAGGTATGAAGAAAACTTTTCTACATGTTTATTTATAGCCTAGTGTTTGGTTTCTATAGGGTGCCAAATTATTTTCATAGCATAAAGTGTACATCGGTTTTCAGTTATTTGCTTACGGAAGTAATATCCACTTTTACATTGACCAGCGTATGTAGCTTTTGTTTCATTCTGACTGGCTGAAACTGATAAATCGTAAAGAGGAAATGGTACATACAGATTTTTTTAAGCACCTCCATTTCTTACCACAACCTTCACTCATTCTTCGTTTCACAACTCTCGTCCGCTTTGTGAAGTGTGCTTCTCAGACAATGTTCAATAAATCGGTATAAAGGAGCACACAAAATAAAATGAATCTATTCTTTCGTGCATATTTAGTCAAATTCGTGATCAGGTCTCAGAGATAAAAAAAAACACATAACACGAAACTAAAAAACTCTTGAGTAACTGTCTCTTCAAGTATCTCGCCGATAGGGTCAAAAATGCCCTAAAATACTGTACTGAAAAATCCATGTCCACGCTTCAATCAGTGTTCATCAGATGATCCCTGTCTTTTCTTAAACACCAATAGTGAGTTTGCATCCTTAACCATCTCTGAAAGATTGTTATATGTACTCGTACACAGAGCATCGGTCTTTAGACGATAGGTTCTGAAAAAAGGCATTACGAATTAATTTGCATTCCTCGCACGTCAAAATCAAACGCGCTTTATTCAATACTAATCGCCATAAATTTTCAAAAAATATAAAGCAAATTCTAAACAATAAAAAAAAATTAAACTTTTTTTTAGTACCTCCACTCCCTACCACTCTCTCCATCACTCTTTCTGCGTCGCACAACGCTCGTGCGATCTGCGTTCACATGACCTCGCTTCGACCTTTGCGCCACCCAGATAATGTTTAATTCATCGGTATAAGGGGGCACACAAAATAATGTGAACTAATCCTTTTTATGAACATCTAGCCCAAAAATCATGATCAGCTCTCAGAGATAAAAGAAATTCAATATAATACGACGCATTCAAAAAAAGCTCTGAGTAGCAGGTCCACGCTTGAATCAGTCCTTAGTCTTTTCTTAAATACCAAAAGAGAGTTTGCTTTCTGAACCATTTCTGGTAGATTGTTATATATACGCGGAGCATCATTCGTTGCATCGTTCTTTAGACAATCCCTTCCGGCAAAAGGTATTACGAATTGATCTGCATTCCTCGTATTATATGGGTTGATATGTGATACCTTAATTAATGGTGTTCGTTCCGATCCATTAGTTTTTAAATTGTTGTAAATAAACATAGCTTTCTCCGTTATAATGATTTGACTAAAAGTTAATGATTTTGCTAATTGGTAAACCAAACGAGTTTGAGTGAGCATTGGCAGTTTCAGAATGTTTTTATATGCTTTGTTCAGCAGCCTGGATATACTATTAAGATGTTGCTTTGCCGATTGACTTCAAATAAGTACTCCATATTGTAACTTCGTCAGCACAAATGCATTTAGAACAACTTTCAACAAGCCTATTATTGGGGCTAATTGCCTCCTTAAACTATTTATCATACGGCGGTCCATGATAAGACCAAGATATTTCATTTCCAGCACTCTTTGCAATTTTTCGCCGTTAATATTTAGGTCGACATCTATGTCTTCTTTGTTCTTCTGCTTAAAAACAATTTATTTTGTCTTTGTAGTATTCAGTACTAGTTTGTCTTCGAATTTTCCTACATCCAGGTTGATAGTGTTTTCAATGTTTTGTCTCGTCCTGAATAAAGTAGAACTGTGTCATCAGCATATAATGTGTGATATTCTGCAGTCCACATGTACCCTTCTTAAATTAGTTTGAATAATATTTATTTAATACTTGCTTTATAAATTTTTTAACATCATTACAGCATCCGTGGTAAAAAAACAGACGTTTTATAATCAAGATACAAGAATATTCAATGATATTGATTCATTGTCAGCAGCGCGACACACCAAATCGGGATTTAGCATCCACTAGCCATCTCGAATCATCACGGTTCTACGTCCATACTCATTGTTATTGCATTAACATCTATAAAAAAAATTGTAAATTGATGTCATCAGCCTTGATAAACTATAAAATATATTGAAACATATAGTTTAATGATTTTATTTAAAATTTATTTTATTTTCAATTAAGCTATACTAAAAAGCAGATCAAGCGTCCGAAGTCCGAAATTAAAAATGTATTGATGAAAAAAGAGGTAATCACACTTCTTTCCAAGATGCCCTAATTATTTAAAATCAATAGGGAACCCCGGAAAGAGGTATGACTAGTCTCAAATACCAGTAGCACTAGCCTAAAATAAAATTAAAAATACAATGCAACAAAAAAGAATTGTATCACAGTCACATAAATAAAATAATCTACAACTACTACTACATTTCAGTAAAAAATCACAGAAATTATAAAGTCAATTCAAGAAGATATTTACACCACATCGAGCAAAATAGTCGTAATAACTATAAAAAAAGAGTATTTCAATATCAACCACCAACATTCACACAGTGGCTAAATTCATGATTTTTTTCTATTAATCCCACTAATTTCTATATAACTAACAAAATAATATCTTGATTCACTTATCATTATTATATTATTATTATTAAGTATGAACTAGAAAACTAAATTTAAGATAAATTTATTGGAAGGAAGATCTTCCAAACGTTACGTTGCCTGATCTATCCCTTTTTTTGCCAGCAATTTTACATCTAAACAAAGAGTACCTTTGAATTAATTTTGCATAAATATTATGACAATTTAGAAATATATTAGGGATTGCTGTTAAATGAAACTGCAATGCTTCATTGAAACTTGTTTTTTCATCGGAGTATTTTTCATACAATACCCGGAAAATTTTCTCCATTTTGATAAAAAATTTAAAAGTCTTTAAATTTGAATAAACTAAAAGGCTAATACTATTTATCGATTGGTACTCTAGTTCTTTAAAATGTACAAAACTACTATATGTATCTAGTGGTAAATTAGAAATTAAATCATTAAAACACGAGTCACAAGTTATGTTCTCATTTCTTATGCGTGAGATTATATAGCCAGCGATATTGTACAAAATGTTTTTTGCAGTGCAATCCAATTGTATGCTTTCAATTTCTTCGTCGTCCAGCGGTTCATAAAATATATCATTATTTGTTTCGTCGCGAATATTGATTTTACATTGTAGATAGCTAAGGAAACCGTCTAAATGCAGTCTATCATCTTCCTCGTAAGAGGAGCTATTTCTGCAATAATCTAAATATTGAGAAACGCATATCAATTTTAAATTTTGTGTAAACTGAAGTGCCGATGGTTTGCACTGTTTTGCTCTTACTGTGCTGAATAAATTTTCAAGCAAGTCCTGCGTAAATCTTGCCGTTTACACAAATTTGAAATTGCACTCTTTTAACAAATATTGACTAAGTTCAATAATAGACGCAGTTGTAATGGCTACCCCTGTTTGGACAGGTTTCCAAATTCCCTTAGCTCCTATCTTCAAATCATTTGATAGTTCCACAAATTCTTTGAGGAACATTATTTTTGCATGATAGCGCTCTACGTTATTAAGGCTAAGCGCCAAAGATTCTCCACGATTGGATGATATTAAGAACCACTTGTGGAGCATTCGTAAAAACCATGCTGTGGTTTCTAGGCTTTTGTTGCCTTGAAGTTGGCCTAAAAATTCAAGAGAAGCACTCACATCCTGGTTAATTACGTGGTAAGAAGTTCCCACTCGCATTTTTCGGTAGTTATTGGGTTTCAGCATATATCTCTCTAAATGCGGAGCCAATTTGAAAGGACTACCTTCCTGAGCATTTAAAATAGTTTTGATATGCTCACTTTTAACCTCATTTGTTGGTAGTTCATACATGCATTGAAATGCTCTACTTATCGTGAAGGTTTCATTGTTCAGAAGGGATTGGGTGAAATTTTTAAGCAAATGTGGAACATCCGCCAGTATCCACAATTTTCGGTTGGGATCTACTGGGTGGACAACGCTATTGGTGATATTACACTTTGCGTGCTTTATCCCGAATTCATTCCACATTTGCTGATTCAACGGTCCCATATCAGTTGTTACTGAATGTATCTGCAATCCTATTTCTTCACATTTTGTTATTATACCAACGACGAGATGGTAAAGATCCCTTCCATGGGTTTCTTGGCCCGTAAAATGGTAAGAAACTACCTGCTTCCATCTACTGCTTAACCCACCAATAATAACAACTAAGGCGTTGCATGCGAGTGTGCTACTATCAGGAAGTGTCGTTTTGCCTGAGAATCGTCCTGAGTTGGTGTTGTACTCAGTTCCTTTTTCGATTTTCATTTCGTCCAAATACACACCACAGTGCCTCTCCTCAGGGCACAACCCTTGAATTTTGAACTGCAGGAAAGAAAAAATATCCAGTAGAACACCCGGCGAAAAATTTAGAGTTTCCAACTTCCTCCGCAAAGTTCGCTCAGCTAGAAGTGGAAACTTTTTCTTCCTTAAGAACAGGTACCCTTTACTCCCGCAGGCAAATTTGATTTGAAGGGAAGATCTTAAGGTGGAGTTTTGCGACTTTACTTTTTTGACACCGTTGAGACGTTCAATTTGGTCTGCGTTGAAAACCGAACTGGAAACATGGCTTTTCTGACGCATCAATTTCACTCGTAGGTTTTTAATGATTGCACCTCGTCGCTGAAATTTCACATTAAGCAACTTGTAGCATTCATTTTGAAAGGCCAGTTGTTCTTTTAATTTGACGATTTCGTTGTTCGCGCTACTATCTTCGTCAACGAGTACATCAAATTGTAGATTGATATGATTGTCATGATTTATTTTCCCCTTAAAAGTAGATATGTGAGGAGCAACATTATCTACCTCGTCTTCTAAATATTCGAGATCTGTAAAGATTTCCTCTCGAAGAGATTCTACTCCACTATTAATTGTGGGTATAGCTCCTGTACAAAGTTTTAGTTTCCCCGATTTATTGATTCCCATTGAGTTATCGTCAAAATGATGGGAACATAAGTACGAATTTTGCGTACTCTTCCATTCAGGCCTCTTCACAAATGCCTCCCACATCCCACGCCTGATGTGCTCTGACGGGAAATTAAACATCCGAAATCCCTTACTACGAGAGTTCGTACAACTGACTGCACTACAAGACATTTTGATTTAGAAAAAATTAGAACTTATCCACTCACCTATGAAATTCACACCATTCGCCACCAATAATCATGCAGTGAAGAGGTCAAAATTGATATCTAAAATGTCAATACCGTTAGAACAGGTGGGTTTCATACATTTTCACGCCCACAATTGTAAGTATGATTTCGAAATTAAATTATGACATATTCCAGAGTCAAATTGATTAGCAATTGGGCCAGTCCATCTCTCGGCTTTTGCCCGATATTTATGTCTTGAGAGGGTGTCGACGTTATTGCCATTGCAGTAAAATGAATAAATTTGGCTGAGATACTTAAGTAAATCACTATTTGGTGCACGTTGCAATAAATAGTGTGAGCTTGTTTAAAGTCACCAAAAATCTGGTGTACCTTCGTTTTCTTGTACTCCCAGCATTTCTCAAGTACCTGTTTGACTGTGAACAATTGGTCTATCGTCAGTTAACCTGCTCTAAAGCCATCTAGATACTCCCCAATAAAACTATTGGCGTACGATCTGATTACATTTTCTTAGAATTTTGATATTTTGTACGCCGTACAAAGTAAAGATATGCCCCTATAGATTTTGCACTGTTGGTTGTCATCCAAAACCTCGACGCTATCCCATGGTCTCAGATACGCGCTTTCCACAATGTGTCACACTACCATTGATTTTGTGTCTCATTTCTCTTGTTTCTCTGTTAACTCCGCTTCCCTGATATGTCCTTATAACCTTGTCTTAACCAACCGTTTTGTCTGTCCAATATACGTTCTATGGCATTCAGGGCATGTCATCTTGTAGCTTCCGCCTTTTCCCCATTGAATCCTTCGTTGATCCAGGTTTGTGACATAACTTTTATTCCCTGGATGGTGGCATCGTTGTGATTGTTGATCTTTTCAATTGCCGCTGTAGGTTCTTACAGTGCAGAGAATAGCTGAGTTTCATTCTGATTGCTTGTGGTTTACGATTCTCTTAAAACGTTGTTCTTGTATAATGGTTTCTTCGTTGATTTTTATGCAATCGATGCATTCTCCTCTCCATTAACTCCCGTGTGTATCCATTTTTGATAGCAGCGTCGATAATGTACTCCATTTCTTGGAGTTTTCGTTCCGCCGACAAGGGAACCGTCAGTAGCCTATTGGTCATCAAGTTGAAGGGCGCCATTTTGTGATCGTACGAATGATTTGACGTTCTGAGTATTGTCCGTTGCGTTTGTGCAGTTTTTCTGTGGAGGTCAAACTCAAGTGCACCATTAGTTCTGACGACCTTTATATTCAAGAATGGCAAAACCCCGTTGGTTTCCTTCTCCATCGTAAACTCAAGATTGCCTTGGATCTTGTTATTTTTTTTAAATGCGTCATGCGCCTCATTTTTCTTAACCACGGTGAACACATCGACTACATACTTTAACCATACTTGTGACAAGATACTTTTTGCTTTCAATTCTTTCTCAATCTCGTCAATGAATAAGTCACTTAAAAGGGGAACAAGGGTTTCCCCATAGCTACGCCAATTGGAGTCTTGTAAAATGAGCCCCAAAACATGAGGTATTTCTCCTTTACGCTGATACTCGCCAACTTAATGTATGCTTTTGCAGTTCACATCCTTTCCGTCGACGAGCTGTGTCCCCTTAATCAATTTTGAAACAATCCAAAAAGTGATTTCACGTCGAACAAAACTATGATGTCATCCTCTTCCTTATTTGATGAATGTGTCCCTATTCTTCACCGTTCTTACACCAATTTTTTGAGGTATTTCGCTGGAATTGTGAAGTCCGATGTTAATGATGTTTTGATGAATTAAGAGGTCATCACACACCTTTTCAAGATTCCCTAATTATTTAAAATCAATAGGGAACTCCGGAAAGGAGTATGACTAGTCTCAAATACTTCTAAATGTAGACAAATAAAATGAAATGTAGCAAAATTGAAACCATTTGTATTAGCCACATAAATAAAGAATAAATAATCGAAAGTAAATACTTTTACCTTCTCTCCTGTCCTCTACTGACTCCACAGAAGTATACTCCGGAAATTGAATGTCCTGTCCTAGCAGCATTAACCACCGTTTAGCGATATCGTTTGAATTAAAAACATTTTAATAAAAAGTCACAAATCTAAACTGTTTGTGTCAAAATTGACATAATATGTAGATGACGTTCGGACAGTCTGCGTTCATACATTTTCACGCACACATTCTAAGTTTGATTCCGAAAGAAATTTTCGGAAATCAAAACCGCCGAATGTCAGTGAATGGCCAGACTATACTTGTGCATGGAGTGACTATAAGCTTGTCGGCATAAGTGACAGACATGAGTACCAACATAACGCCACAAAAAAATCGAAATTCGAATATACGTAACCCGCGAAAATTACTTTTTGAACACACCTCGTACATAACACTATACCATAAAAGAGCACGTGGGCGGAAGGCCACTCTACCCGGGCAAGAGCCCCATACAACGCCATAGAAAGGAAAAGCGCGCCCAATGGGTAACTCATATCAGTAGAGGGGCCTTCCATCGTGGCGGGTCCCATTACAGGTCAGGGTTAATGAAAAGGAAAGACCGAATATTCAATTCAATTAACAAACTTTTTTTATTTCCTTTCTTGTTGATTCCCAAACATACAAATAACTCTATACAATGTTTTAATTACGAAATTCTATTTATCGTTTAGTATTTGATAAAATTCTGTATACATGTGAAAACTTTTATAACACCTCAGTGCAAGTTAAAGGATAATCAGTATAGAGAGATGAGCGCTACGTCTCAGCTCAACAGGTGTCGCGTTCATATCAAAGCTTTTCGGTTTCTTGTTACATTACTACTGAAATTCGGGTATTTATTGTATTATCTTTTTAAATGGAAAAACCTAAGCATTATTGAAATCATTCATGGGCTTTAATAAATAATTCTTATTGCATTCTATTTTTAAATGCAAAAAACTAAGCATTATTGAAATCATTCATGCACTTCAATAAATAATACTCATTCTATCCTCTTTTTAAATACATAAAACTAATCATCATTGAAATCATTCATGCACTTTAATAAATAATCTAAAACACATTCAATAAATATAGTAAGAAATATAGGGGTACTCACTGGCATCCTCGACGAGTACTCGTTGACGATGTGGTGATTACTGAAGTCGATTCAGTACTTAAAATTCTTCTGAAATTCAACATTTATGCAGTAAAATATTGTCTCGAGAATGTAAAGGGCGGAAAACGTAGTTCTCAAAAAAAGCGATTGTATGCCGTTTGTATTATTGCTTGTGTTTGGAAGATTTGGTGTTTGTCGATATGCGACGGCGCGGTCACATTTTATCCGGTAGTAAATACTTTTGTTTCAAAGCGTCTTAATTTTAAATAAATTCGATAAAACTTCCAAGGGATTACCTTCATATGAAAACTATTGTCTTATTGAAATTTTGACAAATGCTGTTCGATTTCACGAACCTCGTACGATGTTTAGTGACACAGCGACGGCAGACAGTACAACAAACAGTGAAACGTTAAATGGGGCGCACTAGCCAGCATTCAGTTTTTCTCATTTCAGCAATATTGACGTTACGAGTGTCGTAAAACTTTCTCCTAGCTCGGAAGCATACTCTATGAAATGCGATCACAAGTCAAACACAAAATTATTTCACGCAACAACGCCCGGATGCGGATATGAAATATGTCGGGAATACACATTGGAGCCCTAACAAGCCCCCTGTGGCTCTGTTTGCAGGCAAAAAGCTCGAAAAACAATGTAGAGGTACACGGGCACACGCAATCAAAATATTCCCTACGTCAGGTACGCGTCTGATACGATTCCACTTCAGTTGAACGTTTTCCGATTTTCTCATATACCGTACAAAAATCTAAAACACATTTCCAACCATGCAGATCACAGTGCTGTTAGCGACTATCTGACAGAGTGATTTTCTCTCGGGGAGTTTCTTCGGCAAGTGTGGAAAACTTTCAATTGAAATTGCTTCCAATCCGACAAACAAAATAAAAATATAAATACACAAAATATGAATTGCCTGCGCCAACACTATTGACTGAGTCGTTTGCTGTAGTTATTACTTGTCAACGATACACGAATCGCACATCTTCCATTTCAACCCGAAGAACTTCACACTCGATTTGGAATGCTAAAGCAGAGTTGCTCGGATATCGCAAAAAGTGGAAACATATTACAACAGCGTTAAATATGATGAAAAGCTTTCATTTTTCTAAGCTAATTTATTACTAGAATCCTTAAAGACCCGCATCTGAATAGAAAATTTAATGCGCGAACCATCATATCGACCGGTCGGTACAATTTACACCAGTATAAGCACACCAACTCTGAATTAGTTACAACTATAAGACAAAAATGTGAATCACAACTACACGGTACTTCAAGATGAAACATCCTTCACCAAAACGAAATATCTTTTTATCCGCGTGGGGTCTGTTTTTCTTTTTGTAAGTTCCAATTTGCGCCTCGATCAGCCCAGCTACCTCGTTCGGTTCCTCGATTCTGACTCTCCGCTGTTGCTGGTCGTCACCTTGCGGGACCCTTTCAATGGCAGTTGACGGGCCTTCCACCCATTCCATTGCACACTTGAGTTTGCATTTAATGGTTAATTCTCTGCTGTTTGAATCGAGGTTCAAGTCGCTGTTGTATTTGTTGTGGGATGGAGGTTGCAATGTTTTCTGTTGCATCCGCATCTGCTGTGCTGGCTGTTGGACATTCATTTGAAGTGTTGTTTATTGGATATGTTTGTGTGTTATCTTTCGTCGCAGTTGTTAACCCAGTCTCATTTGCGTCCATTACCCTAGTCAAAATTGTTACATTTCGGTTTTTCAAAGCCCAAACATACATGGTTAATATTCGGGCATCTGTAATTCCAAAGACTTTCTACACTTTTTAAGTTTAATTTAACTGGCAGCCAATCGCACGGTTAGTTATTTGCGGGACAACTTTCAAGAAAGGAATATACTACAAAACTGCTGGGTATGTTGCTTTGTGTTTGATTCAAGCGGATTGATAAAGTGGTTTGCGGGTTTCATTTATTTTAATCTTATCTGTTATAATTTACCCAAAAATTATTGCCATGGAAAATTTATTTCAGCAACGGTCCCAACCACCTTTGCATAATCGGAACATTTAAGAGATGGCTTCAATGAGAAATTTCATAACAGACTTGAATTTAGGGGTGAAAAATGTCAGGAGAAATTGTTTTGCTACTTTTATGAATTATTTATTTAGAATAACGTGAAACAATGTCCCTGAAAAAATTAAATCAATCTACACCGTAAAATTTTAGCGTACGACCCATACTATTAGATGCTTTATAAGTCGCATGCTTTCCAGATCGTACTCCAGTGGCAAGAACCGTATGTTCATTGAATGCTTCTTATTCTATCCACTGCATTTTTTTGTAGCAACTCAGCCCTTTTCAGCCCTTCGCTTAGAGATAGTTAGAGTATCTCATTGTCATCATCGAATGTATCGGCACTCCGCAAGGTGATATGATCTAATTGGAATGATAAGAAATGTGTTTCCTTTTTGACTATATTTTTTTATATTTGCCTGTAGATACGTATTTCGACCGCAACATGCGGTCTTCTTCAGTACACTAATTTAAAATTTATTAATTTGTTCTTTTTATCCAGTTTACATTTATTATTTTTTTTTATTATAATTACATTTTAAATACTTAAGTATACTTTCTACTAATCTTGAAAAATTATTCCCTTATTCATAGTTTAACCTTTTATGAGCAGGTACTTTCCCAATTTCCAGGCTCTCGACCTTATCTAACTTGCTAATTGCATGGATATCCTAAATCACTTTCATGTCTGCCTCGTTTATCACGTGCCCTTCTTTGATGATATGTTCTGCCACCGCTGAATGAATCTTCTTGCTCGCATTTCTTTTACCTGTTTCTGCTTCCTTCACATGTTCATTGAATCGCACTGTCGCTAAGCGTTTTGTCTGCCCCACGTAAATTTTGCCACATATATCGCATGTTATTTTATAAGCTCCACTTTTCTCGTCCTTGGCCTTCGGGTCTTTTATGCTCCCTAGCATCGTTTTTAGCTGGTTATGCCTGCTCGTTCCCTGATATGATCATTATCACGCTTACACAAGTAAATTCTGACATCCCTCTTTGAAACGGCTAGATAAGTACCACTTTCATCAAAGCATAAATCAGATATATGATAGTTTTCTTCTAAGGGAATAGTTTTGAAATTCTTCAATTTCAGTAGATCCCATAATTTCACACATGTATCATTAGCAGCTGTTACTAAGTAGTAACCATTTTCAGAAAAAGAGAGTCCTGTTATAGATCCCACATGTCCAGGAAAATTCGCAACATAGTTTGCTCCTTTAAGTTCCAAATTTTTACTTGCGAGTCCTCGGTTCCAGTCCCGAATATAAGACCATCTGAGGGAAATTTGGCACGATGTAGAAACACTGCAACTGTGTTTATTCTACGTAATTTATTCTAAATGTGGTCATAAACAGCACTTTTTAAGTCCGGGTGTGAAAATAAAAACCCGAACGACAGGAGTTAAACTCCGCTGTAATGGATGACAGCTCGATTATTACAATGTGGAGTGGTTCTTTGACATTTTTCCAATCAAAATGTAGACTTGCGAGAAATCCTTCCCTTCCAAGTGTGGTTCTGAGTTTTTTTAAATTTCGTGACAACTTTCCTATAATACTTTTATAGTAGGGCTTTGTTTTATTTCTATGATTTGGAAGAGTTCTTTAAAAGACATATCTACACAGCAGAACGATGCCACTTTAATTTCAGAAGTTAACTTATCCCCTGTTTTGTTAACAATACATATCACAGTTTTTCGAAAGTTTTGTAGAAACTGCTCCTCTGACCATATTCCGCATATTAATCAATTGAGGAGGCCATTTAGAATTGGTCCCTTGCTCTGGAGCAGCTCTGCTGGTACTCCATCTATTCCAGGAGCATTACCTTTTCTGAAGTCATGTACTTCTTCTCTGGTCTCTCAATCCTCGATTAATTACTACGGTAACATATGAATTAAATGATGGTCGTTGAAAATTTAAAATAAGACAAAATTAATGTTATTCTTCTTCCCTAGATATGTAGTGTATATGCTATTAACAACAACTTTTTTACAAGGATATTCATGAATGGCTTCAAATAAATATCTATATTTCATAGATTGTATGTAAGTCTCTCCTGGTGGAAGCTTACTGCTACCTTAGCAGCTTGTTTATATTAACTCTGAAGCGTTAGTCATGGATTGGTAGCTTGTGGGAGAAAATATATTGATCATCGGTTAAAACGTTGCCACTGAAGGATTCACATAATCAACGGAATCATGGATTGATTAGTTCAACTTTTTTACAAAATTTACTGATCCCTGAGTTTATAGTGTGGTTTGCTGTTTTTCATATATTTTTTAGTAGTGTCGACTGATATGATTTTTTGGTGAGTATTATTTTCTGCATGATTGAACTAATGAAAAATTTTATGAGACACTGAAAAATGTAGAATAAACACTTAATATACGGCTTTTAAGAGTATATTAACTAGATATAATTTCTAACCTCTGTACTAAATTTTTCCACTACCTAACTGAATGTAATTTATTCTATTAGAAACTATTTCCTTATAATCGGAATATGCAGACGCTTCAAAGATTTGAAAATCTCAATGGTCATGCAACGAAAAGTGTGGGACCTCCCACAAATCCATAAACACATGTCAGAAAATCATTTGCACTTCATAACACGAGTCCAGTACAACGAACAAATAGATTTATGTAAATTCATTCAAACTATTCAATATTTCTGACGTCTTCCATTCGGAAGTCAATACTTTCCACAATTTACTTACTACAATGCGTCATGAATTCATCAAAGAAACAATTTCCATGCGTGGGATCTTGTATCGCGTTAGTGTTCCTCCCTAAAAGGCCTCACATGCTTGATACAGTTCACAATGAAAGTGTGACCTAATCGTCACTTTTCTCTATTTAAGCCACTCAAGCTACTTTATGACTTCCTACCTAAAGTACCAATTTAACATTTTTAACATCACTCACCCAAACTCTTCATGGACTTCCTTCAACATCTAATCGTGTGTTTAACATTAACATACCTGAAAACGCGCGTCATCTTAATAGAAATCACTTTCGATCTTTACTCTAATATCATCCCAGTTGTTCAATATTGCGCTTACAATTCTGATTTATTATTTTCACATTACTTATTGAATGGTCTGAGATAAAATGAAGGTCATCATCTTGAGAGAAACGCATTTGCTGCGGGTGAGCTAGTGGTCAAAAGATTTGCCTAATGTATGGCCATATTCAAATCAGTACTGAGCAAGTATTTCGGATGAGATAAATAATGTTTGCATGTCTGGCTTAGATAGCAGTAAGCAATTTTCCATTAGGATGAGTTCAAAGCCAATAGGGTTTATCAGTAATATCGCTGTAACTTCAGAATAAGCATTTAAATAAGTTAGGGAATATTTCGGTCCAAATGTGGTTGCGTTTACTACCTGACTAAAGGTTCGGCCAGATTGCGACATGACTGCCGTATCGAACGATTTTGAGCTGCAAATATAAGCTCCTAGGGATAAGACATCCTTAGGCATGCTCGGAACTGATATGCTCATATTGAGGTATACTCTTGCCAGGAATGATGTATGCCAGTAGATAAAAAAGTGCAACCTGAAAATCATCACAAACAGTAAACCGGGTTTAAGGAAAAATCGCAATTCCTTGCGACAATCAAGAAAAGTCGCAGTGGGCACGCTTCAATTTAATCATCCGTAAATTACAATAGCCGCGTTATTATCTTGTCGTAGTTTGTTCGGATCCTAAATCAAATTCGAAAGATAAGTGTCAATTAGACGAATTGATTGTTGAAATTTTATTACTGAATAAGAACATACAGAAAAAAATTGAGAAAAATTCAAAGAAACATTCAAAACCCGTAACAAAATTTTGAAAGAGTCCTGCAATTATAATTAAATAAGTTTCAAAAGTCAAGAAGCACATCTTCAAAGATTTAATAAATTAATTGTTTCTGATTTTTGTTTTGCTAGAAATATCTTTTAGCTTAAATTCTTTCATTGCACGTAGACCAAAATTCACGAAAAATATTTATTTAAAATGTTCTTTTTAAAGCTGTGCAAACAAGTTTCGCGTCCTGTCTATCCGTGCGTCACAGCAAGTGTTCTGAGAAACTGTAAAAACTAGAAAGCTAAAATATTTTGGAAATGTCAGAACTGGTTGTCTCTCAAAAGTTCAGGTCTTATAAAACAATTCAAAATTGTTTAAGGGGGGTCCCCTTATGCTGAAGTAGCCCTTATGTTAAACGATAATTTGTGTTGTTTTTTCATGTTTCTCAAAGTAAGTTTATTTATATTAACACCAAACATTACTCAAAGATATACTAACCATTTTGTTGGATGACCTTTTGCCATCTTTTGGAAAGTTGAAAAATTCCACATCAAAGAAGTCTTGGTTTTTAAAAGCGAAGAACTGATTCAACTCATTTTTAACAGCCCGATCGGAATCGACAGTTTTGCCATTTAAATGTTTCGAAGGGAGTGAAACAAATGATAGTCTGATAGTGCTAAGTTAGGACTATAGGGTGGATATCACAGCAGTTCCTAATTGAGCTCTATTAATTTTTGGCGGGCTACCAAAAAGATGGGGGTCTAGCGTTATCATGATGGAACATCACGCCTTTTCGATTGGCCAGTTTAGAGCGTTTTTCTCGATTTCTTCGTTCAATTTGAATAGTTCACAACAGTAGACATTCGAAACAATAGTTTCATTTTTCGGAGTAGCTCAAAGTAGACTATATTCTTGTAATCTTACCACAAAGAAAACATAATCTTCTTTTGGTGAATATTGGCTATGGATTTCGATTGAGGGGTCTCGTTTTGCTTGGTTCATGATAGTTTTTGGACTAAGTTATCGTAAAAAATCCATTTTCATCAGCCGTTATGATTCTTTATAGAAATTCGTAATTTTGTTTACGATTCAGCAAAGAGTCGTATATATCAATGCGTTTGATGAGATGGATTTCCTTTGATTTGTGAAGAGTCCGAACATCCAGTTTATTTATGCAACCAAGCTGTTGTAAGTGCAACCAAACGGTTGAACTCGATATTTTAGGCTCCTCTGTTATCTCTCAAATTTTCATTGATTAAAGCCTTTATTTTGTCGTCATCAATAGTGGTTGGACGACCAATATGTAGTGCATCTTGCACATTGAAATTTCATGCCCAGCATATTATGCAGGATTTTGAGATACCTACTGTTTAAGCTATCATACGTACTTTCAATTGGCAGTCTGCTAATACGAGATCGTGGATTTTTTTCACGTTACCCTTCGTGGTAGCCTTTTTCGGCACACCTGGGCATGGCTAATCAAAAAAACAAAAAAAATAACCGAACGATATTGCTCCTTCTCGATTTTTCTCAAATCTGTGGACACGCCCGCTCCCATACGTGGTCAAAACCAAACTATGAGTCCGATTCGGCTAAAATTTCGATAGTAGCTGTAGTGAATAAAAGGAGTTTCATAATGTCCGTAAAGGACTGCAGCGATGTTCTGCTGCCTCGGCAGAGGAAGGTGTCGGTATCTGCCGAGAATGCCCTCGTCTGGAGACGCGTGGATGCGCTGGCAGGCTAGCATTGCGGTGTCGTGGGGCGGGTTCCTTTCCCTAACACGAGGACCCACTACAAAAAAATTTCGCATTCACAAATTGGACTACAGATCAAAAGGCGACCGAAGTCGCAAAAATTGTAGATAACCTCACAGAGGGAGATGGAACTTGTTACGAGAACAAGTGGAACCTGAAAAGAAAGGCGAACTTGGGGTGACCTCGTCATTACCCGACGAAGTTCATGGCCCACAAATGAAAGAGGGGCAAACGGGTGATGGTGGAGCCCCTTTGTACCCACCCAACCGGAATAAATCCATAGATATCTTGTTGCAGTGGCCAGGTATTCCTCTTCTGAGTGGAAAACTCATACAACTTGAATTGTATGAACTTTCCCATCAGAAGGGGAGTACCCCGGTGACCAATTTATGCCATATAATTATACAATTTGATTGCATAACTCTATGCCATAAAGAGGCACTCTGCTTGGGCCACTCAACCCAAAAAGTCACCTGAAACAGAAAAAGGATTAATAAGCACCTGGTAGCTGGCTCATGGTTTTAGGGGTCAGCCTGCCACCGTACCGAGTCCTATACCCGGTTAGAAGTTGAAGAAAGGAAAGACCGACTTTTACATTTAACATTTCATGCTTTGCCGTTTATTGTCTAATTTACAGGTATCATACATTCTCAAAGTATTATAAGCTCGATAAGAGATATTAAGAGTTGGACAATCGTCACGTTCGCGTTCCGTTATGAACATGCAAAAATATTTATACGATTTAGCACGTAACTGCGATTCATTAGAAATCCGACATGCATGAGCTCTATTCTGTATTCAATGGATAAAAAAGAAAAAATTTGGGTTCGATACGTGGTACCACTCATCAAAACCTAATGTTTTTCCCATATGTTAATTCCGAAAAATTCATATATTTTTTCTTTTTCTTTGTTTACCTATCAAAAGGTAAAAAAAATTGAGACTTATCTAGGCTATTAAGAGAAATCCCGAAATTATAAAAAAAAAATTTAATTTTAAATATGAAAAAAATGTCTTTAAATCGTTCGCGTTTTATTGATTTTGCTTAGTCTGTCATATGATTCTATTTAAGATTTTTGATCGTCCATCAAGTAAATTTCCTCTTGGTGAAAAAAGATAATTATCTAATAGCAATAAATTCCATGTTTCCTTTCTAGCCAACGGCCCCATACACCTCTCTCAACGATGCTTGAATTTTGTTTTCGAATTTAACGATTCTTCGGTGGTCTCTGAATCTCCACGAAACCGCACGCACCACGATTTTCACTTTACGCTGGGATTTCGCGCGAAATATTGCTCACTCAGTTAATAAGTTAAAACTTTACCTTTTCGCCTCTACTTCCGTATTCTATTGTCCATTTTTCATCCCCAGCGTAATATTCGTCATGTCCTTGACTTGAGCGCACCTACCAAATCCCAACTGGCGTTCCTCGTTTAGCACCGGGCGTTGTTACGCGATGAAGTCCACACCAATAAATTGCCAAGCAGACCATCAAATACACCAAAGTCCTTGCAGAATGAGAACCAAAAACCGAAATTTTGGTGTAGTATTCACAAGATTAAGTGTCCCAAGGCTGCGAAAGCAAGCATAGGGTGCGTGGTAGCCAATGAGAAAGGAAAAGTGGTTGCAACATCCATGCGAACTCTACGAAATGTGTATGGCAATTAAAGCACAAAGCGCGTGGAGATAATTTGTCTACATTAATTGGCAACAAAACAGCCACAAGCGGAGCGTACACTTGAAAATCTCGCAATTTCCGCACACAAAACAGGCGAGCACCACAAAACACCGAATTGCATCTTTCATTTCGAAAGCAAGCGACACTTCTTATCTCGTCGGACTTTGCAAGCGTTTCGGGCGAACAAAATAGTGCAAACGCTATTCACACAACCGTTTCCTCCAACATCCCCGAAATAGCGCACTGTATTGAACCCGTTGTTCTTGGTGACCGCTGACTTTCACTAATCCCGTATTAATCGCTGCATGCGCGGGCGTTTGCTTTTCTTCCGTTCAAAATGTCAAATGACAAACACTTCACAATTCGATATCGCGCAAGAATGAAATTGGAAAAAGTTTATTTCTTTTCAAGGTGCTGTGGCGGTTATAATGCTTTTTATTACCGTCCTTCAACACACTGTGAAAACACTCCACTCTCCGAATAATCTGTTCCTTTTTTTTTCCTTTCGCGTCCGACGTGCTCGCCGCCAAAGTCAATCACAGATTCCTCTCCTATCCACTTTCATCTTCACGGGATCCCTTTCATCCAACCTAATCCAGTTCAACAATATCGTTCCGCTTAAATTTTCCGTTTCAGCCACACTCCGCGAGCATTATTTAAATCCATTTCTTGTTCGTGATGTCTTCTCAATTCATTGTTGTGTTAATTTATAAAAAGATATTCAACAATTCTATTTTTCTTGTATGTTTTCTTTTTGTCGTAATTTAAATTTGTCTAACCGTGTGTCACTATTTCTTAAACGCACAATAAATATACATTTAGTTTAAAATATATAGACATAATAAGTGACTACGTGTTGCCTGTCTCGTTTACACAAAACATACGAACAATTAAGATTTATTTGACTACATGACGAATTTTCAATGATAAAATAGTTAAAACACTTTCATTTCAGAAATAATGATTGCATATAGTTTCATTTTGTTGCATCGCACTTTACCTATATGCATTTTTGTGTGGCTCGGTGTTGATGAATTGTTTGGTTTATGATTGAAACGGGAAGGTAGCAGATGATGGAGGAAGTGGTAGGGGCGGCGATTGCTTGTTGTTACTGTCTAACGATTTTATTGAGGACGGCAATTGATGATTTATGAATGTTTCCTCCTCGTCGTTTGATTGCTTTTCAAGGTCAATTAGCTTTCAAATAATTCATCCACTAAGTTTTCAATGCATGAAATCTCTTGTTAATTTACAACTTTTCAATGGTCGTTTGCAGAACTCGCCACTTTATTAGAATCCATTTATTTTATCTTTTAGAGCGAGTTCGCGGTTGGTAAAAGAATGCAATTTTTATTATTATTTCTTTGAATAATGGATGTTTTAAAGTCTTGGAGTATACAAAATGTACAAGTATATTGTCTCTCTCTCTCTCTCGCTCACGTTTTCCTTCCTCATTTTTCTGATGTTTGGAATTTATTATAATTCGGATAAGATCATGTGCATACTGTTGTTCATTTCTATATCATTCATTGATGACGATTACTACATAGCCGTCTAAAAGAACGCACTACACGATAAGTGAATCTCTTTTGCGATAATGGCGCCATCAATAGGTGAGGCTAAGTACTTTTTGGACCCCCCCCCCCCCCCCCCCGTGGACCACAGTTAAGTTGATTTCAATTCTTATTCTGATATTCAGAAAAGAATTTTGAAGGATAATTTAGAGACACGAATATAGTGCTGTTAATTTAGGACTTACAAAAGTATTGTGGTCATATAACGCATTTTTATAAAAAAAAAACAATTATGTGTACTTTAATCTATTCGATAGTCTAAAAAGTACTGAAACTTTTTGTCACTAGATGGTGTTTGTTGCCATATATCGGGCAATACTAATTAGACCGAGTCAAGCTGACATGCGTTTGAAAGGTGACATTCCAGTCTACAATTTTCATGTGGACAGTTTTGTATTTCGTCATTCGTGTCAAAAGCTGTATTCATTTAAAAATGAGTGAAAGTTCTGAACAAATTCGTTATGTTTTACCATATCACTACAATCGAGGTGAGAATGCATCGCAGGCTCGTGAGATAATTTGTGGTGTCTACGGTCAAGATACTTTATCAAAGACCACAGCCAAGAGATGGTTCGCTCGCTTTCATTCTGGAAATTTTGATGTCAAAGATGCACCTCGCTTAAGTCGACCAATCACTGAAAAAGTCGATGAAATCGTACAAAAACCGAAGAAGACTGACATAAGCAGCCATGACATTTTTTTTGCTAAATTTTAAATTAATGATTTCACTCTTTTTACATTAATTTGATATAAATCCATACGACAATTTTTTGCTCTATAGTGAGCTTTCACTGTTTCGTGCGGATATCGATCTCGTTTTTGGGATGGCTCCGAAAGCTTGAAAATAACTTATGAAATTCTTTTGTAGCTACATGATTGAGTTGCTTATTTTAATAATCTTTCTGAAAAATTATTAGAGAAGAAAAATTTTAGAAGAAGGTGGTTTTGACGTGTGTACTAATTCTCATCAGGCCACTACTCTTATTAAATACACACCAGTGATGGCGACTGCCATGCTTAGAGGTGAGAGAAGCTATTTTTAATTTTCCTATTTATGCGAACTCAATGTGTTTTTGTAACTACAAACTATGTTTAGGTTGAATTCCATCACCAAACAGTTTTGAACAATTTGCGTAAGGCTGGATACACAAAGAACCTCGACGTTTGGGTGCCGCATGAATTAACACAGAAAATTTGTTCGACCGAATTTCCATTTGCGAAATGCTGAAAACGCAACGAAACCCAGCCATTTTTGAAGCAAATCATTAAGGGCGGGGAAAAATGGGTAAGATACAAGAATGTTGTTCCAAAAAGGACATGGCCAAAAATAGGTGAATCAGCACAAACGACTTCAAAGCCAGCATTGACACCAAATAAGATTATGCTGTGTGTATGGTGGGATTGGAAGGGAATTGTTTATCATGAGGTGCTAGAATCTAGCCAAACCCTCAATTTGGTTCTGTACAGTCAGCAATTAACCAGATTGCAACAAGCAATTAAAAAAACCGGCCAGAATCGATCAATAAAAAGCGCGTCTTCTTCCATCATGACAATGCCAGACTACACACATTTTTGATGACCCGGCAAAAATTGACAGAGCTTGGCTGGGAAGTCTTAATGCATCCAGCGTATAGTCCAGACATTGCACCATCAGACTACCATTTGTTTCGGTCTCTGCAAAACTTCCTTAATGAAAAGAAATTGACTTCAAAAACGGACTTTGAAAATCACTTGGCCAAGTTTTTTTCCGATAAATCACACAAGTTCTACACAACAACAACAACAACAATATGTATTTAAATAATATCCATTTTAAATAAAAGAATACTTTTTAGACTTAATTTGCACGATTTTCGCCAATTATTTTCTTTTTTAACATTTTTAATTTTTATGTATTCAGTTTTCCTCCTTTTTCTTTTAACATATCGAGTTGTCTTTTAATATATATAATGAATGTTTGTCCGACAGATATGTTTCTTGTTTGATTATTTTTTTTTTGTATTATAATTTATCTTCTTACAAAAACTGTATACAATGTAAAAATAAGTTAGAAATATTAAAAAATTTATTTGATTTCCTTTCTTCCAGTTTCTTTGTAAATCTATAAAGGAAATAAGAAAAAACCAAAGATGGCAATCCGTTACAAAGTATTTTGCTTCACTCATTCAGTCTCTTCTATCGCTCTGAATATACTTTTTTTTCAATATATTTTTCATAAAAATCTAAAAGAAACATACGACATGGAAAAACTTAAGGTAATCAGAAAATAATATGGACAGCGACAAGCAAAAACAATGCAATTTGTCATGGCAAAGAGAAGTAATGTTAATAGTAAAAATTATCATGTCTTGTCGATTCACATCTATATGTGACATTCGCTTGCATACTATAAATCAATTTGCTTTAAACAATAAGAATTTTTATCACATTCTCTATTTCTAATCCTAAAATAACGCTTTGCTATTTGAACCAGGAGTTAATTATGGAGAAACTTTTGCGTAAAAATGAGTTTCCATATGATGCAAAATAAATTAATGAGACATAGATGTATCACATGGCAATGGAGTCAGTAATTCATGTATTATTTAGAGCTGACGAAAATATAGGCATCCTTACAAAGAGGGTATTGCGTGAGTAATATTTGTTGAAAACGGTCTACTCTGGTAGATAATACTTCAAATTGACTGCATTCAGGACGAGATATTCGATTTTTTGCCCCAGTAGGTTCCTATTTACAGAAGTGGATTTGTTCGCTTATTAATTGTCTAGATCGTCCCGATTTCATGATAGATCACTGAGCACGAGACATTCACTTCCTTGTTTGGTTTCCATTTAGGAGGAAATCCTCATCACAATCACACATACTGCACTCTAAAACTTTTCCAACTGAATTGTAGAGAAATCCAACTAGAGTCGCTCTCCTAGATTTTCTAGTCAAAAATCTAGTGAAAATCGTTTCACTAGAAAAATAGTGGTCTTTTACAGTTTATCCAGTAATTTGTGCAAATATTTCAGGTACAAACGCTGTATTTCTAGTACAAGACTTTTAAGCTGTTGTACGGATTTAAGCAGAGTTAACATTATTAACAACTAGAATTCTATTTTTAAGGCCTCATGAATTTCTAGTGAGAAAAACTATATATGCTCAAAGTGATGATGAAAATCTAGTATAATATATAACTGAGAATCTGGTGATTCATGCTGATATTTTTCTATCGAAAACTGTAAAAACCAGTTAAGTTCACCTCCACATATTGAAAATAGTGATAAAAATAAGTAATCATGTTTGATTATTATCTATTATCTAGCTACTTGTATTGAAGAGATTTGAGCGAAATTCCAAACTTTTGTTGACCCTTTGCAGTATCATATATTGTCCACATGTTTCATTTAATCGCATCTTAGTCATTAAACAAAACAGGGGAAAAATCATAAATTTTTGAGAAAAAGCATCGGTCCATTATTTTTGTGAATATTTTAAGTGAAATAAAAGAAATGTGTATGTGCATTTCATAAATTTTGTTTTGTAAAATAATTGTAAATTAAAAATAGCAAATTGAAAATTTTCGTTACTTCTTAATCAAACATTTTAGATATTTATTTCTTCAATTTTTCAAATAAAGCTGATGAACGGCAAATGGCTTCGGCTTAGCTGTTTTAATTTGATAAATTTACACTTCAAAGAAATTTAAAAGCGTGTAAAATTTTAAATTAAAAACGAAATGTGACTTCAAAAATACATCGAAGGCCCCAATGAAGTTATTGTGCACCTCCATAAATCGCCCGTCAATCACCATACATATGGTTGTTTCGTGCTCCCAGTACAGACTTCTTCGATATTTTCGTTTAACTGAGAAAAAAGATAAAGTTTCGGTAAACTCGTATAACAGGAAATCTTACATCTAGATTAGAGGCTTTAACTCTTCTTCCATCACCATCTGCTCCCAACTCTCTAGGTCCTTGGCAATAATTGCGATGCTTCTTTTTAAGGCTCTGCTCGGTATGCGATTTAAAGCAGGTCCTCTACAATAAAAATAAAAAGAAGCAATTAGGGAAATTTCAAAGAAAAAGGGAGAATATAAAGAAGATAACTAGACTTACCGCATTTAACAAATTCAAGATATTTGTAGAAAACTCCTGCAATATTTAGTTTGTTCAGCTCACTAATCCCTGAACGGTTAATTTCCAGCCATTCGAACTCTTTTTAAAAAAATACATTACTATATTCTATGTCATTAAAAACTTCTTCTTATGTAATTAAAAACTTCTAAAATCATTACAATTGATCGTTTGTATCTCAAAAATTGAGGGTATTTATCGAGCACAATCGTCGAACAGCATTTTGTTTTCTCTCGTCTGTCATTAAATGTGTCCTACATCAAATTTTCCATTCTATTGAAGTTTTCTTCTGGAACGATTTTATTTAGTTTAGATACCTAAAATATATTAGAAATTGGAGTTGTACTCTTTACTATTTTACAAAGTTTTGATAAAATTACCTTCTAACATGCGGGGTTTAGTGTACAAGCTTTTGGAGAAAGTTTTTTTTGCAACATTCCTTATTTTCGAGGGAGATAATGAAAGCCGCAAATGCCCTAGATGGAATTCAATTTTCCCAAAACATTTTTTAGGGTTTCGTAAAATAATTTTACAAAACCCTACTAAAATCGCGTCCTGTCTGTCCGTCTGTCTGTCTGTCCGTCCGCCCGTGTGTCACAGCACTTTTTCTCGGAAAATACATTAGCTAGAAACATCAAATTTTGTAGGTAGGTGTAAAGTGGTGCTCTCTTAAAAGTTCAACTACAAAAAAATTTTATAAGGTATTTAAGGGGGGTCTCCCCATATAGGGGAGTGACCCCCCGAAAAAAAAATTTCATCAAAGGTAGCCAATATGGGTATCAAATGAAAGGTCTAGATAATAACTTTTCAAAACAGGTCTTAGTTTGGCAAAGTCTGCTTCGAGGGGCGCAGAGGGAGGGGAAATACATGAAAAATTTGTGTCTCCCCCCCTCACGATTGGACACCTATGATCCGAAAAATCTGAAAAAAATCAAGTATGTAGGCCTTGATGAGACCAACAACAACAGATACGTGAGAAGTCGAAATTCACTCAACTTTGTTAGTAATAGTATGATTTATCGATTTTATGTTTTCTTGAGTAAAATCTTAACGGTACCTTTAAATTCAATAAAATTCAGTACATAGAAGATAATTTATAAGATTGATCTATCCTGGAAGCTTCATAAAGATTGAATCATATTTAGCGAAGTTATAGCAGTTTGAATTTTCCTGTATTACTATGGAACAATATGCGCTGCATTTATTACTATGGCAACATATGGCTATGGGACAACATGCGCTTTTTACCGAGTCAGACACTACAGCATGATAGGATTTGCATGAAAATTTCAGGAATGATAGGTATCATGAATATCTTTGAGATTCAGTTCAGCTAGTGGTATCAGTAATCCTAAAACAAAATAGTTGCTATTTTAAATGCGAAGATTGAATAATTTTGAGTTATTTTTTCCCAACTTCAACGTTTAAGGTGCATGCTTTGAACACTTGATTCAATTTGCTGAATGAATGAAGAAGAGTACCTACAATTAATGCTCATAAGTGAAACAAGTCAAGGAAAAAATTCATCAAAGGTAGCCGATATGAGTATGAAATGAAAGTTTTCATGGAAGCTTTTCAAAACAGTTCTTAAACTGACAGTTTTTGCTTCAGAAGGGGCACAGGGGGGAAGAAAATTAAAAATGTATTTCCTCTCTTGCGAATGGACGCCTGTGATCTAAAAAATCTGAAATAATTATCAAGGGAGGTATTTATGAGTATAAAAATAACAAAAACCTCAGGAGTCGAAATGTGTTCAACTTTGTTAATAATAGTATGATCTTCGGATCTCATATTTTCTCCAATAAAATCGTCTTTGACATGTTTTTTGATTTGATTCGATCTGGTGACTGCATTTTGTAAATTGAGTACAAAACCCTTCTGACATGAGCGTAGGTCTGTTTACCCAACTTTTTTTTTGAATTTATGCAGAATATTTATAAGCTTATTCTGAGTTCCAAGTTTTATCTTCAAACCAATTAAGTCCTGCTCATTTATATCACCAGCTGTGCTTTCATCCACACCTTTGTCTAAATTCATCATTACTTATAAATTGTAAAACAAATATTCCACCTAAAACTAATGCAAGAGCTTATCATTTATCCATTATATGTATTATACATAGTATCTGACTTGTAGTTCAATACTTAAACTTTAGTTGCATCCAACACAAAACCATTTGTTATTTAATATCGAAATTTAATCCCAACAAACTTTGTTGCTGATCTATTGGCATGCCATATCACATTAGGTGGGTGGTCCACAATTTCATACAATGGAAATATTTTATTATCTTCTTTAGTTTTAAAAGATACTTCAAACGCATTGAGGTTTTTCTTTAAAGTCTTTTATTTTAAGTAAGCGGCAGCTCAAAAATGCCGTTCCTATGCATTCAAATATTTCTACAGTTTCTGATAAGCATGGAAATATGCTTTCATCACTAAAGAACTTATCATCAAGACTAATAATTAAATTAGGTCTGTATTCAACATCATTCAGCTGAACAGAAGAAATCAGTTTCACATAATGCGAATCCTGGTAGTAACTTGTTTTAAAATAATAGCTTTACAAATTTGTTTTCTCTTTATATATCTTATAAAACATCGTTCAATAAGTCCCGAGACTAACAACGAAAACAACATTTTTTTCAAAAATCATTTTTATTCATCAATAGAATCTCCTTTTAGGGTAATACCATCTTTTCAACGCCTTCCCAACATTTCTAAACCATGTTTATAGAGGGATTTATCCTTTGCTTCAAAATAGGCTTCTGTTTTGGCAATGACCTCCTCATTCGAGGCAATTTTTTTTCCCTGGAGCATTTTTTTGACATCAGCAAAGAGCCAGTAGTCGCTGGGGGCTAAATCTGGCGAATACGATTTGGTGAGGAAGCAAATCAAAGCCAAATTCGTTCAATTTTGCCATTGCTTTCATGGACTTGTGGCATGGTGCATTGTCTTGGTGAAAAAAGATTTTTTTCTTCTTCATGTGCGGTCGTTTTGCTGTAATCTCCTGCTTCAAACGCACCAACAAGTCCATATAATAATCACTGTTGATCGATTTACCTTTTTACAGGTAGTCAATGAAAATCACGCCATGTGTTTCCCAAAAACCGGACGCTATGACTTTGCCAGCAGACTGCTACATTTTGGACGCTTTGGGCGGCTTTCGCCAGCCATGCGCCACTTAGATGATTGCTGATTTGACTCCGGAGTGAAATGATGTATCCATGTTTCATCCATGGTCAAGTATCGATGCAGGAAATCCTTTTTATTGCGAGTAAATAGCGATAAACAGCTCTCTGAACCGTCGATTTGTTGCTGTTTTTGTTCCACTGAAAGCAATTGCGGTACCCACTTGGAAAAAACCTTTTTCATGCTCAATTTTTCATGAAAGATTGTAAATACGCTTCCAGATGATATCTGTGTCATTTCTGCAATCTCACGGACCTTCACTTTGCGATCTTTTATTACCATGTTTAACACTTCACTCACATTTTCCTGTGTAACGGCTTCCAATGGCCTACCCGAACGTTCCGCATCGTTTGTGTCCGTACGACCACGTTTAAACTCAGCATACCATTGGTTTTGATGGAGAGGAGTCCGGGTAATGTTTTTCAAGCCATTGCTGGGCTTCTGCGGTGTTTTTACCCATTAAAAAACAATGTTTTATCGATACGTGAAACCCGCTTTTTTCCATTTTTCAAACAAATTACAAAGTGATTTTACCCTAACCTCGATAACTCTGCTATCTGTGATCCGATCGACGCAAAATTTTTACACGTTTCATGTAAAGGTTCGCACTCTATGGAAACGTGGCGAGTTTGGTACCACTAGCACCATCTTTGGGTTAGTCTCGGGACTTATTCAACGATGGATAGGAATTTACCTTTATTTTAGGTAAATTTCTCGAGAGAAATTTACCTATTGCGGAGAGCATCATATATATATATATATATATATATATATATATATATATATATATATATATATATATATATATATATATATATATATATATATATGGGATATAACGAAATTTGTGACCACGCTAGAGGTTGCAATTTTGCTTCGATTTTCACCAAATTTTCAGGAAAGGTGTATTGGGTAATTATCTCGGTTAAATTCGTGAACCAGCTATATCAGCGGGGCAAAAACAAAATGGCGGCCATTTTAGACGAAAAATCGCGATTTCTGTTCTGAAAGTTCTGAAAATGTAGCTCCGATTTGGGTGAAATTTGGTACAAAGGTTTATTGATGTATGTGATGAATCTCACAATAAAAAATCCAAAGTCGGTACGGCAGAAACAAAATGGCGGCCGCTCAAAGGTCGAAAAACGTGCAAAATTTTGTTGTTGCAATAGTGGTCAAAGCTTTCAACAGATTTTCATGAAATTCGGTAGTTTGATAGAAATTATAAGTATCTAAAGAATTACGTAAAAAAACTGGAGGTCAGGTTGCAAAAAACAAAATGGCGGCCAGTTGAAGGTCGAAATTTCAAAGGCTTTTAAAAGTCGCAATTCTGATCCGACATATACGAAACTTGGTTTCAAGATAAACATTACTTACACCTACAGTCTTTGATATTTTGGTGATCATGCATGTGAAAATTTCAAAATGGCGGCCGTTTAAATATGCGTTTTTTTCATGTTTTTGTGGCCCTCTAGCGGTCACATTTTCCAACGGATTTTGATGAAACTTGAGATTATGAATCCCTGTACTATGTTCTTGTATTTTGCAGGAAATTATTAAAATTGAATGAAAAATAAAAAAGTCAAAAATTTAAAACCTAATATTTTTAGCTGCGATTTTCTTTAAAAATTGAATTATTTTGCCCTGTCTAGAGTGAAACTCCTATTTGAACCAGATAGTACATTGATTTATGAGGTCCTAGCATACAAAGATTTGAAATAATCCAAAATTAAATGCATGCATTCAAAATGGCGGCCCCCAAAGGTCTGAAGGCAAGCGCAATTCGCTATTTTAGTGCCAACTGAAATAATGAATATTTTTCATTCAAACATTTTAAATGACTTTACTTGAAGGAACTTATAAACCAGATCATTTTTGAGATATTCTAAAATATTTTTAACAATACCCTGAAAAATTATAAAATCGCGACTTGTCTGTCTGTCCGTCCCTCCGCCCGTTTGTTCGTGCGTCATAACAAGTTTTCTCGCAAGCCACATGAGCTAGAATGAGGAAATTTTCTACGTAGGTCAAAAGTGGTGCCTCTTGAAATTTGCAGTGCAAGAAAATATTTTAAGGTATTTAAGGGGGGTCTCCCCATACAGGCGGGTGTCCCCATACAGGCGGATGGCATACAATTTTTTTTATTTCTGTAGCCCTCTAGCAGCCAAGATTCTCAACAGATTCCGTTGAAACTTGAAATTATAAGTTATTAAGGCAAGTTAATTTAATTTGATTATGCAAATTGAATGACAAATAAAACAGTCGAACATTTACAGCTTAAAATTTTTAGCAGCCGATTTCAATAAAAATCGAAATGACGGCCCTCACAGTTCAGAATAAAATTGAAATGTATATATTAATGGCAATGCAAGTGCTGATTAAACTTTTATGGAAATCTTTTGAAATTAACTATTCGAGCTATTTAAGCCTTTGTGTGGTTACCACTGTGAACTGTGTAAACAGCAAATGCGAGAAGGGCGAAACCGGTATTTATATGTTTACAACAATATGTAATCCATACACATGCAACTCAATTTAATTAGAAAAATATTTGCGCCCCGATAAAAGGTTTCTAAAAACGAACGTGGCCAGATTTTTTTTATGTTAATAAATACCCATGTGGTACTACGAAAGTTGCAGAAATAAGTTTAGAAGTAGGCAAGCCAAATTCTTTTTCGAAACTTCTCGCTACATACGAGAAATTTACCTTTCCGGCTGGTGCTGCCAACGGGGATTTTTATTTGATTCAAACATTGAATTAGTTATATAAGAACTTTGCAAGAATGACTGTAGTTTAGCAATGCTTTTCGGAAAATTTTAGAAATTTTTAGCGCTGACTATTTGACTTTTGAGAATGCTGTGTTTGCTTTCGAAACGCGGGTAAGATGAATTACTCAAAGGACCCTTCTTCAGCATGTAATCTGCATAATGCATTACATAGTGATGTTTATCAATCATTTTTTTGTTAGAATAAAGTCTTTCAAATAAATCGTGATGAAGTATTATTATTTCATTTAATTCGCAAAACATGTTTTTATTAATTTTATCCGAATATATAATTTCGAGTACTTTTGTTAGTTGTATTAAAAGGGTTATAAATTGGTCCTCTGAATCGGTGACTTTATTGAACAGTAGAAAAGGTAAAGATCGCAATAATAACCAAGTCTGAACAGCAGATTGTTTTATTTTATTGACTTTAGTATTTAACATCAATAAAGTAAAATTTGCACTTGGCTTATTTCTTCGCTCAAGAAAACCGTATCGAAAAGACTGGATTCTATTGTTTAAAGTTTGAATAGTGAACTTTTTTTTGAATGACAAAAGTATGAAGGACTAGTTTAATTTCCATAGGAACTATTCCTTCAAGCAAGTCATGCATTGGGTCAAACGTATGATTGGCAGTACCGTGAAAATATTTATTGTTCAAAACTGACTCACTTCTAACACCAAATTTTTTGGTGTAGGATGGATCTTGGGATATCAGCTTTATTTTTAGGGTTTTGTACTAAAATACAAAACCCTATTGCAATCACGACCTGTGTCCGTCTGTCCGTCCGTCCGTCTGTATGTCACAGCACTTTTTCTCCGAAACTATAAGGGCTGCAGCCATGAAACTTTGTAGAAAGGTCAGAAGTGGTGACCTCTTGAAAGTTCAAGGGTGGAAAAATTTTTCAAAGGCGTTTAAGGGGGGTCTCCCCATATAAGGGGGTGTCCCCTCAAAAAAAAATTTTCACCATTGGTAGTCGAGTAGGATGTCGTTGGAAAGGTCTCAATAAGATCTTTTCAAAACAAGTCTTAAAATTGTCTTATAAATACCGAGGGGGACAGGGGAAGGGGAAATGTACGAACTTTTCGCGAACCCCCCCCTCGCGATTGGACACCTTCAATCCGAAAAATCTGAAAAAAATCATGAATGTAGGCCTTAATGAGTACAACAACAACAAATACATGAGAAGTCGAAATTCACTCAACTTTGTTAGTAATAGTATGATATATCGATTTTGTGTTTTCTTGAATAAGATCTAAACGGTACCTTTAAACTCAATCAAATTTAGCAAAGAGATGACTATTTATAAGATTGATCTTTTCGGAAAGTTTCATAAAGATCGAATAGTATTTACCGAAGTTATAGCGATTTGAATTTTCGTGTATTACTATGGAGCAATATGCCCTGTATTACTATGGAAATATATGGCTATGGAGCCATACGCGCTTTTTACCGACTTAGACACTACAGCTTTGCTAGGATTTTGCAGGAATGATAGGTATCATGAAGATGAGTACATACAATTGAAACAAGTCGAAGAGGCAGGAGAGAGCTCTTAGCAAAAGGGCTTTGTAACCATTCTAGGATTCGAAAAAATAGACCATGAATCGATGATTACAGTACAGAGGAGTGGCCCCTGAAAAAAAATTTCATGAAAGGTAGCCGATATGAGTATCAACTGAAAGTTCTCTATGAGAGCTTTTCAAAACAGTTCTTAAACTGACAGTTTTTGCTTCAGTGGGAGCACAGGGGGGGGGAAATACATGAAAAATGTGTTTCCTCCCTCGCGAATGGACACCAGTGATCTAAAAAATCTGAAAAAATATCAAAGGAGATATTTATGGGTATAACTATGACAAATACCTCAGAAGTCAAAATTCGTTCAACTTTGTTAATAATAGTATGATCCTCGAATTTCACATTTTCTCCAATTAAATCGTCTTTGACATGTTTCTTGATTTTATTCGTTGCTGGTTACTGACTTTTGTAAGTTGAGTACAAAACCCTTCTGACATGAGCATAGGTCTGTCTACCCAACTTGTTTTAGAATAATGAAATGGTGTTCTCAATGAAAATTTCATTTTATAATTAGTATGAAAACTAATTCTGTCTGCTTTACGCTCTCTACAGAATAAACTGGCGGAACGGTTGGAAAAGCCTAAAATACACGTTAACGAAAATGGCGCGAATTGTGTAATACGTGAAATTTTTTAGTAAAACTATTAGCTCCTTCATCAGATTGCAGACAGTCCGGATCATCTTTAAAAGGCCTCAAAATATTTGCAAACCCATATTTTCTCACATTTTGCGAATAAGCGACTGCTAATAAAAATATATTATTGAGTAGAAAGTGGAGCTCTGGAGGTAAATTTTGTATTGTGAAGTAAAAGTTGCTTTTGAGCCAGGTGGGTTTGCTTCTTCCAAATCATCGTAGTACAAATTAAATCTCAAAGCGCTTGAATATTTTTTTTTAAAATTCATTATTTTTGTAGTGTCCTGAATCAAAATATGAAATTTTATTTCCTTCTTCATGCCTTGATTTATTTATAACTGCAAGAAACTGGTCAGGTTCAACTGAAGATATGAGAGTATTTTTTAAAGATATGTATTGAAAAGCTTTTGCCAAAGATTTTGAAACCGTTTGAGAATTTGTAAAAATATTTTCCGTTCTAAATCCTAAAAATATTTCTCTAGGTACAACTAATGCTCCCTTTTTTTAGGTCTTTGCAAAAAAATTTTTTACAAAGACCTACTAGTTTCGCGACCTGTCTGTCCGTCCGTCTGTCCGTCCGTCCGTCTGTCCGTCTGTCCGTCTGTCCGTCTGTCCGTCTGTCCGTGCGTCACAGCTGATTTCCTCAGAAACTATAGAAGCTAGAATGCTCAAACTTTGTGAAAAGGTCAGAAGTGATGGTCTCTCAAAAGTTTAGGCCTTGACAAAAATTTAAAAAATGTTTAAGGGGGGTCCCCCTAATAACGAATTGGCCCTTAAAAATTTTTTTTAATCAAAGGTAGTCAAGTGGGGTATCAAATGAAAGGTCCTGATTAGGACTTTTAGAATCTGAAATAAAAAAATCATTTGATGAATTAGGGGGTCCACGGGAAGGTAAAATGTACCCAAAATTTGTGTCCCCCCCCTCGCGATTGGACACCTTTCAGCCGAAAAATCTGAAAATTATCACGAATGTGGACCTTTATAAGTACAAGGGCAACAAATACCTTAGAAATCGAAATTCGCTCAACTTTGTTGATAATAGTATGATTAGTAGATTTTACATTTTTGCCCATAAAATCAAAACGGTACCTTTAAACTTCTTGAAATTTCGCAATTATATAGGCTGACATAAGATATATATGTTCACAAAATTCAATTGAGATCGAATCATAATCAAGTGAGTTATAGCCATTTCAATTATATGGAATTACAACAACGATAACACGTGTTTATGGTTGATATAGGGTTTTCCAATAAGAGGTGTTATTTTGATATTAATAGAAAAATGCCAATTTTTAATACAAGTGATCGGATGTTTAATTCATTATAAAGCAGAAGATATGCCGTTAATAGTAATAACTAACATTGGGCAAATAACTACTACGACACGCTTACAGGACCATATCCTCTTCATGAAATTTTTTATAACCAAATCGCAAAGTTGCTGCCGTATGTCCTCGATACCCTCACGAATTTCATCTTTGAGATCTTGAATTGACGCTGAGCTATTGGCATAGGCCTTCTCTATCACGTGGCTCCAAAGGAAGAAGTCGCAAGGTGTTAAATCAGAAGATCTATTCAAAGTAACACCTCTTATTGGAAAACCCTATATATGTTTAAAATTGACTTAGGTACTTTTATTTTCTTTCAATTTTCATGAAAATTTAAGGAATAGTGTTTAACTTGAACATGTTCAATCGGCCGAGCATTCAGAAAAATCATTTAAGCTCGATTAAAATGGCGGCTGCACTGTGCTTATGAAAGAAACTGTGCATCTTTTGTATAAATTTGAACGATTTCATATCTATGTATTGGATGAATAATTCAAGTTATCGATTCACGCCATTAGAAAACTTGCTTCTAACCCTAGGATGTTTACAAAGACCTTCTTGTAGGAGCACTCTCCTGCTTACTCAACTTGTTTAATAATTAAATTGATTTTTAAAGCTAGCGGATACCTAGAAAAAATTATTTAAATCAAATTCGTTTAAGAGTTTTATACTCTCATATGTTGTAACTGAAATACTACTTTCTTCAAGAAAATCAATTAAAATTATTTTCAAGTGCTCTGAAACCACTCTTACAATATGTTTGCATTTATTATTGAAGCCTGCATAATTAGTGTGCGAACGTAAATCTGCAAGACATTGGTTTATTACTTCTTGAACATCATTTATATTTTGAAAACAGCTTGCTTTTCGATAAGGCGTTGTTTGGAAAATCTCTGTTTGGGCTACAATGCAAGGAATAGGTACCAAATTGTTACTATGTTCAAAAATACTATGTTTTCTTAAGAAATGTCAAGAAAAATTTCGCAACGAGGAAAAACTACCTCCACAATCATCTTCAGTGCAAATAAATAGACCTTTTGCATTTGATTTTATAAATGATACATTATGTACACAAATAAAATGATTTTAGGCCTTTCAATGCACCAGGTATCAATTTGAAACACATGAAACACTTCATTTTGATGCATATAATTGGACTTATGAATATAGCGATCAAATTGCAAATTATCAACTACTTAATCACTTAAGCAAAATAAATTTAGCTTTAATTTCAAGCTTTTTAAAATTTCTGCAACATCAGAATCTACTTGATTGTTGACGAGATACTCAAAAAATTTATCGCCGTTCATAGCAAGACTGCAAAATTTAAGATAGTTTTTGTTATTTAACCTTCTTGTCTAGCTACATAGAAGCAATGTATTCTAGACTATTTTTGAAAAAATCAGATAAAATAATAGTCTTCGCATTTATCTACACTCTAAATAAAAATATTCGATATAACCCCCATTATAGTAGGAAAAAAAATTTGCACTTCAAAAAGGGGGTTTGATTTCTACATTTATTGTAGTTAAATCCAGGATTTTACTTCAATAAATGTAGTGAAATCCAGTATTTTACTACAATCAATATAGAACCCGCTCATTTAACTAGGCACCTTTTGTTGCAACTCAGTATGCAACAAAAAGTGCCTAGTATAATGTGGGGGTAGTTTCAATATTCATTGTAGTGAAATCCTGGATTTTACTACATTTATTGAAGTAAAATCCTGGATTTTACTACAGCGAATGCAGAAATTAAACCCACATTATAAGAGCACATTTTGTTCCTACGATAATGTGGGTTATTTCCATCATTTTCGTTTTGATTGTTTAAGTTATAAAAAACGTAATAAATATATTACAAAAACCGTAACATATTAATCTTTAAATCACAAACAAACAATTTGGGTAAACAGACCTACGGTCATGTCAGAAGGGTTTTGTTTCCAACTTACGAAATGCAATCATCTGTAACGAATAAAGGCAAGAAACTTGTCAAAGAGATGTGAACGTTTGTTAGGAAATCCATTGTTTCTCTACTTTCAACGGTCGGAATTTTGTTGCAAACTAACAAAAATCATTCAAGTCATGAATTCCCCAAAGCAATATATAATAATAATCGCCATTTTGTTGCAAACAAACAAAAATCATTCAAATCATGAATTCCCCAAAACAATGAATAATAATAATCTTATTTGAAAATTTCAAGAAGATCGAATCAAAACTGGACTGTCAGATTCAATGAAAAGTCCGTAAAATACCAAAATCGTGAGTTATTGTTGTTGTATTTGGAAAAATTTAAAACGGCTATAACTTCCATGAATATGATTGGATTTCCATCAAACTTGTAGAGTATTAGGACCTTATGTAAAACTACTCAAATATCGGTTTTCATTGAGTTTAAGGGTATCCATACGATTTTATTGGGCAAAACGTGAAATTCGATGTTCAAACTATTATTAACAAAGTTGAGTGAATTTTGACTTCAAAGGTATTTATTGTTATTGTACTTATAAACATCTATATCCCTAACTTTTTCAGATTTTTCGGGTCACAGGTGTCCAATCGCGATGGGGGGACATACATTTTTTGTGTATTTCCCCTTCCCTGTAATAAAAAATACTAGTTTAAGCTTTGTTTTAACAAGTTCCTTTGATGAAACTTTTTTTCGGGGGTCACTCCCCTATATGGGCAGACCCCCTTAAGTACCTTATAAAATTTTTTTTGTCGTGAAAATTTGAAGAGGGCATCACTTTACACCTATATACAAAATTTTATGTTTGTACCTTATACGGTTTACGAGAAAAAGTGCTGCGACACACGTACGGACAGACAGGCGCGATTTTAGTAGGGTTTCGTAAAATTATTTTACAAAGATTGTTAGTTAAAACTAATAAGCTCTCAGAGAATATGTGATGATTATCTAATGGTTTTCCCTAGATTTTCAGTTCCAAGCACTGTAGGAATCTAGTGAAAATGAACCACTGATATTGCATTCACATCCACAAGAATATTACTCAAAATACCAAGAAAGTGAATAAATTTACATTTGTAGTTAAGTAGATATTAAACTACTTGTAAATATTTAAAGACTTCGAAATCAGCATGTGACTACTTTTTTGGTGAGAAAAAAAGAATTTTGTTTTTATATAATTTTCATTCGCTTACATTGAAATTTTTATTGAAGATTTGTTTTCAGTGAATAAATTAGAGTTTGTTAAAAAAACCGTTTTTCAATCACCTGGAAAGACTGGTTAACTCATTGTCCACAAAAGACACAAAAAAATCTGAGTGATTTCAACGCTAAGGTTGGCAATGAGCTATCTCATTGGGGAACGTCTGGAGGATATAGTAGCCTCCACGATGAAGCAAATAACAACGGTCAGCGCCTGGTTGACTTTGCATGTAGCAGAAATCTAGTCATACGTTCGACTTGCTTTCCACATCGACGCACTCATAAAATGACCTGGGTTTGCCATCCGGTGATACAAAACCAGATCGATCATGTTCTGATACAACAACGTTGGACGTCGAGCATACTTGACGTCTGTACATATCGAGGAGCCAATTGTAACTCAGATCATTGCTTGATCAAATTAACCTATAGATGTCGTATGCCAAAAGCATATACAGCGAAGACCAGCCCGCTACAAAAATTTGACATTGAAAGGCTCCAAACGGCGTCTGTGGCCAAGAATTTCACAAAGACCCTCGACAAGCAGCTGGCTCCCATCTTATTAGACGCACCGTTAAAGACGAGTCACGAGCTCTGGATGGAAGTGAAAGCGGCTGTCAGGACAGTGGCAGACCAGACGATCGAATACCGAGCCCAGTGCAAGAGGTATGATTGGTTCGATGATGAGTGCCAGAATGCGCTAGATAAAAAGAATCAGCCGTACAAAGAATATGTAGGTAGAAAAACCAGGACGAAGAGAGAACACTATGAAAATCTCAGAAGAATAGTGAATAAGATAATTAGGATTAAGCAAAGCAAATACTATTGTTGAGGTTTCGAAAAGAAAACACTTGACTTTTCTTTGAAGTAAAATAAATGTATTGTCCAGAACAATTTACAAGCGATGTTGACGGAGTGCGTGGCGAAATGCGACTAACTGGCTAAGCTTGTTTTCCAAACAGTATTGCCAAGACTTTACATTCACTTTAAATTACAACACGCCTCCTTGAATTTACAGTCTTGGCTGTTTACAATTTTATTATCGTTTCATTGCTTTATTCGAATTCATGACTTACATTTCAATTTCTTACTCCTTTCAGTTTCTCAATCCTAACATGCTTCTATTTTTTAGAAATTTTTCTTTACATAGACTTTTAGTAAGTATATCAGCCAAATTATTTTTTGAGTCAATTTTGACTATATCAATATTTCCTTTTTCATAATTTTCATTTACATAGTGGTATTGTACTTCAATATGTTTTGAATTTTTTGTAAAATTTCCAAACTTTGCTATAGCTACTGCCCCTGAGTTGTCTTCATACACACCTATGGGCTTATCAAAGTTTATTTTAAATGTTTCATTCAATAGATTCTTTATAAATAATATTTCTGTTGTAGCTTCTGATAATGCTGTGTACTCTGCAAATGTAGAACATTTAGTTACATTATTTTGCTTGCGTGTCTTCCAAAAAATTAAATTGTTATACATTCTTATAACAAATCCTGTTGTGGACTTTCTATCAATATTGTCACCAGCATAATCAGAGTCTACCATACAATCTAATATCTCATTTGTTTTATCTCTATTATATATAAGCTTCAAATCTTTTGTTTTATACAAGTATTTTAATATTCGCATTGCATATTTATAATGTGATTCATCGTAACAGTTTTGAAATCTACTTAGATAATTTACACAATATGTTACATCTGGCCTTGTGCCTGTACTGATATATAAGAGTTCTCCTATTAAATTTCGATATTTAATATTTTCATTACAGTTTTCCGCTCTTTCTAATTTTAAATTAGACTCCATAGGAGTTTCGTATAGTTTTGCTTGTTCTAGATTATATTTTTGAGCCAGTGGTTCAATATAATTTTGCTGACTTAATGTTATAATATTTTCACTTTTATTGTATTCTATATCAATGCCAATATAATTTTTAACATTACCTAAATCTTTCATTACAAATTGTTTCATTAATTTAGTTTTGACTTTGCTTATTTTTTCTACGCTTTTGCTGCATATTAATAAATCATCTACAAATATCAAAATAAATACAGGATCTCTGCTTTCATTATTTGCGTATAAACAATAATCATAATTACTTCTTACAAAACCTTGTTTTTTGATATAATTATCAAATGTTTCATACCAAGCTCTTGGGCTTTCCCTTAAACCATATAAAGCCTTTTGCAATTTGTAAACTATGTTATCGCCAGTTTCATAACCTTGTGGCTCATTAATATAGACTTCAGATTTTATTCTACCATTGAGGAATGCTGCTTCAACATCCATTTGTTCAATAAATAAATTATTCACGCAGCTGTAATTTAATAAGATTTTTAATGTTTGCATTTTACCGACTGGCGAGTAGACATTTTCCAAATACTCCTTTTGTTGAAAACCTCGTACAACTAATCTAGCTTTATATGAATTATTGCTTTTTCTTCTATAAATCCATTTCACATCAATTATTTTCTTACTTTTTGGTTTATCAACAGCTATCCAAGTTTTATTTTTCCTTAAACATTCCAATTCTCTATCCATAGCTTTCTGCCATTCTTTTGATTCGGTTGAGTTTAATGCCTCTTCATATGTATCCGGTACGTTTGCATTTACATAATTAACATAAATAAAATGCGTTACAGGATTACCATATCTATTTACAGGGCTTCTCTTTCTTTCGGACTTTCTTTCTTCTTTTAAGTATTCAGTTCTATTGTTGTCATTTAGACTAAATTCATTTTCTTCTTGAACATTTTCACTACATTTACTTTCAATGTCAATTTTTTCATCATCTTCATATTCGCTCTTAACATATTTTATACTTTCAGTTTCCTCAGAATTATCATAATCTTTTAAGCAAATTAATTTAATATTATCTTCGACCACTTGTACATGTCTAGCATTTATAATTTTATTATTCACCAAAACTCTGTAGCTATTCTCATTATAGCCTACTAATACCCCTAAATTTGCTTTATCGGCCCATTTATTATTTCTCTTAACTTCTGGTGTTCTTACAAAAACTCGACTTCCATAAATTTTTAAATATTTTACATTTGGCTTGATTCCCTCAATATTTCATACGGAGTTTTATTTTCACTAGTATTAGCAATAGTTCTGTTTTTTAAATATGCTACGGTTTTCATTATTTCGGGCCAATACCTTTTATTTATGTTCGCTTCTCTTAATAAGCATCTACCCATATCCATTGCCGATCGATTATATCTTTCCGCTACGCCGTTAAGTTCATGTACATAGGGTGGACACGGTACTAATTCTATACCTTTGTATTTTATAAATTTATAAATCTCTTTGTTCAGGTATTCTTTTCCATTATCGCATTGGACCTTTTTTACGGTTTTTCCAAATTTATTTTCTACTAAGCTTATGTAATCAATAAAACATTCTACCGTTTCTGATTTATTTTTTATGCAATAAATTTTTGCACATTTGCTATACTCATCTATAAAAGTTAAAAAATATTTTTCGCCGCCATAACCCGTTGTACTATGTGGTCCATTTAAGTCTGTGTGAATAACATCTAATATTTCTTTTGCCTTGCTTCTATTATTTTCAAATGGAACATTTGACATTTTGCTCTGAATACAATTGGCGCATTTCATTTCGATATTTTCAAGTTTGTCTGGGATACCATCTAGCATTTTATTTGTAACTAATTTATTTAGATATTGGAAATTTACATGACCTAACGCTCTATGCCATTTTTCTTTTTCTGTTATTTTTTCACTTTTATTCTTAGCATTCATTTTATTTACGTTATTCGACATATCTCGCGAGAAATGCTGAATATCTTGATTGTTAACACTATTTGCAAACTTTCCGTTCTTATCGTTTCCCTTGAGGTAACTTTTCACGTGATATAAACTTCCTACTACTTTAGCTGTTGCTACCAATTCGTAAGTAGCTTTATTGTATATTTTCGCAGAATCATTAACTGCTACTATTTTACATGTTTTGGCTATTCTTGAAAGACTCAGTAAATTTCTCTCAATATTTTCCACATAATAAACGTTATTGAGTTCTACTTTAGATTTATTTTGATTTGTGAGGAAATATAAATTCATTTTTCCTAATTTAGATGCTTTGACCTTTTCACCATTTGGTAGACTTACTCTTACTGGGTTCTTCAAAATAATAAATTCTTCAAAATATCTATCTGTATTTATAATATGATCAGTACTACCGCTATCTAACAACCAATTCAACGTATTTTCGGTGTCGCAATTATTTATTTCGTTTACCTTATCTTCTGCATGCAATACTTGCGTAGTCCAAGTTGCCGTTAAATGTTTATCTTCGCTTGATTTGTTTTGAACTCTGCCTCGTCCACTGCCTTTGCTGTTGCCGCTAGCTTGTCCACTTCCTCTGCCTCGTTGCATATTCCTAGCCTGAGTGTGCTGCCCTTCTTGCTCGTGTTTGCTCGACTGACCATGCCAACAATCTTTTGCCATATGCCCAGTTTTTCCACAGGTATAACATTGGCCTTTGATTCTTGCAGAGAAAGTACTAGAACTATTTTTCTTCTCACTTTCTGATTTCGATAGATTCTTTTCCTTTATTTTTGATTTAACATAATCTACAGTCCTATGTTCTTCAGGAATCACATCGATAAAATCCCCAATATAACTGTAACTTGATGGTAGTGCTTTGAGTATGTATCTCATTTTTTCAGCTTCTTCTAGCGTTCCGCCTGCTGATTTATAATCATTTACCGCTTTTTCGAAATGTATGAAAAATTCTTCCACTGTGTCGTAATTTTTTAGCTTTATTTCTTCTATTTTACTTCTCTTAAGTATTTGTAATGCAGTGGATTTTGTATCGTATATTTTTCCAAATTTCTGTATCATCTGATACGCCGTTTCGCACTCACTTATATCCTCTAACTGTTTGTTTGACACTGTACTTACAAGAATTGTTCTTGCTTTTAAATCGCTTTTCTTCCAAGCTCCTATGTCATCTTTTTCTGATGCTTCTCTAATTGCTGGTTCTTTACAATCTTTGTACTCCAGCAGCATCAACAATCTGAATTTCCAGCTTTTAAAATCTTCTCCATCGAATACTGGAATTGTAACTTCGTCAATTTTTGCTTGTTGCGTCGCCATCTTTGTCTTCGCGATAACTTTTTATTTGATTTCTCGATATGAACACTTTTCACGTGTTTCGCACAAAACTTTTCCTCAATTATTTCGCGTTTTATTCACCAAAGGATTGAATAACTACGCTCTGCTACCATGTTGAGGTTTCGAAAAGAAAACCCTTGACTTTTCTTTGAAGTAAAATAAATGTATTGTCCAGAACAATTTACAAGCGATGTTGACGGAGTGCGTGGCGAAATGCGACTAACTGGCTAAGCTTGTTTTCCAAACAGTATTGCCAAGACTTTACATTCACTTTAAATTACAACAACTATGATGACCAATTAAGAAGTATAGATGCAAGTTTAGCGAGCAACAACATGAAACAAGCATACAAAGTAGTGAAAAGCCTGAAACGTGGTTACCAGCCCAAAACCACGCTCTTTCGTGATGACATCGGCAATATCATCGCTGATGAAACCAAGATTAAGGAAAGATGGGCATCATATTTCGAGAACCTCCTCAATCCTCCGCACAGCTCCAGAACATCGGAGCCTATAGATGTCTGCGGAGAGCTTCTATTGGCCCCATCAACTCTGAATGAAGTTTGTTCCATTATCAAAGCCTAAAAGAATAATAAATCACCGGCCATTGCTGAGATTCCAGTGGAGCTCATCAAATATGGTGAAAATAGTGTTCATCAAGCTATTCACAAAGTCATCCAGTGAATTTGACAAGAAGAACATATGCCGAAAGAGTGGAGCCAATCAATTATTTTCCCTATCCACAAAAAAGATCACAAGCTACAGTGCGAAAATTATAGAGGCATATCACTGTTTTGTATGGCGTTCAAAATATTTTCTATAATCTTAGAAAATAAAAGCGGATCATATTCCAACAGTATTACTGGGGAGTATCCAGGTGGTTTCAGGGTAGGTACATCAACAACAGACCAATTGTTCACAGTCAAGCGGGTACTTGAAAAATGCTGGGAGCTCAACATAGACGTTCACGAAATTTTCGTTGACTTTAAGCAATTATATGACAGTATTGATCATAACGTAATGTACCAAATAATGCTGTGCTCTGGCATCCCAGCCAAATTAGTCCGTCGTACCAAAATGACAATGACGTCGAAAACCTGCCAAGCCCGCATCAATAATCAACTTACCGATGTCTTTGACATAAATATCGGACTAAAGCAGGGTGATGGGCTGGTCCCATTGCTGTTCAATATGACTCTAGAGTACGTCAAACGGAAGCTATCAGTCACTACGTGAGGCACATTACTATACAAGTCGAGCTAAGTAGTAGCCTATGCGGATGACATCAAAATTCTGTCATGGTCATTAAAAACTGCCAAAGAACTTTGCCTGAAACTCGACAGCGAAGCAAAACTAGTAGAGCTACAAATCAATGAAAATAAAACAAAGCTCATGACGCAGTCGAGGAAAAATACCTCAAATACACAAAATATCACACTTGGCAAATACAGTATCAAGAATCTTAGCGAATTTGTGTATTTGGGCGCCAAAATAACGAATTCGGGCAGTGAAAGAGGCGAAATACGCCGAAGAATACAGCTCGCACATAAAATATTTTATTCAGTATTTTTTCTAGTCAAAAATGCTAGAAAATTGATTTTAGACAACTATTTCTCTACAATTCTAGTGACCTATCAATTCATTCAGTCAAAATTCCTAAGCACCCAGCTTTTTGTTGAATATTCCACTAGAAAAGCAGGAAATTACATCACTAGCTATCGTCAAGCTAGAATTCACTGGGAAAAGACTGTGTGTAATCAATACTTCAAATCAACTGCACTAAGCTCGTATTGATTCATGCGATGCCCGGAAACTCGCCCAAGGACAAAGTGCGGTGCCAAGTTGCCGTACCTCTAATGTCGCTAACGTCGAACCAGTGAATCACCTTGAGGGTGGCAACACACTGACATTACGGAAAATTATTACCTCGCCCTCGGGCAACTGTTAATCGCTATTATTCAAAGCAGCAGTGATGTCCCCACACAACGTACTCGCGTAAAGCATTTGAAAGTTTTACCACCACATTGCACGAGGACTGCCAAAAAATCTTACCCGAAGCGCTCAAATTTTTGTGTCGTCACAAATTTACCCGTGTAAAAACTTTATCGGAATGTTGATCATCGTATCCTAAAAATTGCCGTCCAGGGTCAAAGTCTCAGTAAGCAAAAACCTACTCATAAAATATTCAGATATTTAGACAAGGATCTTTTCAAGTCGAAATTTCAACAGTTGCTAACAAACCGTAAACCTGAAAACCTCAAAAGCTCAAAAATATGATTACAGAGTCTAAAGATGATTCCACCATTGAGAAAAAGATTGGATGTCGACAACATACATGGATAACAAAGAAAGTTATTGAGGCTAGTATTAACAAAAGGAAGGGTTATAAAAAATACAAAAAGAACGCTGAAGATCAAGCACATAAACATCTGTATAACCAAGCCTTAAAAGAATCAAAACGTCTCATAAAAAAAGCTAAATTTTCATAATGCCCCAAAAATAATAAATGAAGTAAAAAATAATTCGTCACCCTGGATCGTGTCAAATGCTGAATTTTTTGGCATGGACTCTAACAATGCAGCACGCCCATGTGGAATAGCAAACTCGCTAAATCACTTTCTTTCAACGATTGGTGAAAAATTTACCAGGCAGCTTGGTGGGCAGTTAACTAGCTATTTCTTTCACATTCATCAAATAACTAAAAGAGAAGTATTAAATACAATCGAAAATTCGAGAAAAAAATGCAGCACCAGGTATTGACAACATCGCCACACGTGAAATTATTCTAGTCAAAGAGGAGATAGCTGAACCACTGGCAAATTTTATAAACGAGCATATTAGAAATGGAACATTTCCGGACGAAGAGAAACTGGCAAAAATAATTCCAATATTCAAAGGAGGAGATCATCTGGACCCGAATAATTACCGCCATGTTGCACTTTTTACAGCCTTGAGTAAAGTATTCGAAAAACTTATAAATAATCGTTGAAAATATTTTTTTATGGACAATTGCATCATAAATCCGAAGCAGTTTGGCTTTCAAAAGAACAAGAGTACTTTTGATGTGTTACTTTCTGTCTCACGTTACATCAATGAAAGTCTTGATAAAGGAGATTATGTTATTGCAATTTTTGTGGAACTTAAGAAAGCTTTTGATACGGTTGATCATGACCTGTTACTTCAAAAACTTGAATCGTTTGGTATACAAAGAAAATCGAAACAGCTTTTTAAAAGAACATCAGTTAATAATGTCTTGAGTAATCTAGCACCTATGAAATCGGGGGTTCCTCAAGGATCCATACTTGGCCCAACCTTGTTTTTGCTATACACCAATAATTTGAATACATGTAAACTGAAAGCTCACCACACATTATATGCTGATGATACTGTACTTCTTTATTCAGGACATGATAAAGTTGCCATGAAGAATATCTTCAACGTGGGTCGTTCATGGCTTATCGAAAATAAGCTAGCATTGAATACTACAAAAACATAATACATTATTTTTAAACAGAAGAATAAGGAAGACATAGAAGTTGACCTAAAAATTAACGGCGAAGGCAAAGAGTGTTTGAAATTAAATATCTCGGTCTTTCCATAGATCATCGTTTGACATGGTTGCCACTCATAAATAATTTGAGGAGACAACTAGCATCAACATAGGAGTGTTGAGAAGACATGGAGGTTTTCCAACGCATATAAAGAAACTTGTATTAAATGCATTTGTACTGACAAAGCTACATTACGCGGTGGTCATTTGGATTCAATCGTCATAGCAAAACCTTAATATTATATCGAGGCTACTAACTTAAGCCTATAAAAATATTCTAAATCTTCCGATTCTCACTCCAACAAGACTAATGTAACAACGGACCAATTAACTTACCTTGAGTCAAATCATTACCATGGTTGTAGTGAAATAGGTTATTTCTAAGTCCGTGAAGGACTGCAGCGATGGTCTGCTGCCTCGGCAGAAGAAGGTGTCAATATCTGCCGAGAATGCCCTTGTCTGGGGACGCGTGAATGCGCTGGGAGGTTAGCATTGCGGTGTCGTGGGCGGGTTCATTCCCCCAGCACAAGGACCCACTACAAAGAATTTCGCATTCACGAATTTCTGGGGTCGGATAAAGCAAGGCGACCGAAGTCGCAAAAAGTGTAGGCAACTGCACTAGGGACGACTGACTTGTTCATGGAACAAGAGAAACAAGTAAAAATAAAGCGGAAGCAGGATAACCTCGTCCTTACCCGGAGAGGTACATGGCCCACAAATGAGAGAGGGGCAACCGGGTAGTGATGGAGCCCCTGTGCACCCACCCAACCGGATTAAAACCCATAATTGTTGCAGTGGCCAGGTATTCCTCTTCTGAGTAGAAAACTCATACAACTTAACTTGCATAAGCCTTCCCATCAGAAGAGAAGTACCCCGGTGACCAATTTATGCCATAGAATCATGCAATTCGATTACATAATCATATGTCATAAAGAGGTACCTTGCTCGGGCCACTCAACCCGCGAAGTCACCTGAAACAAGAAGATTATTATGTACCCGGCGGCTGGCTCATGTTTTATGGGGAAAGCTTGCCACCGTACCGGGTCCTATACCCGGTCAGAACCAAAGGAAAAGAAAGGCCGAAAGTTACGAGGTATTAATTCATTTTTTTTCCCCCATATATAAGACAAATATCCCTTTCCTTTTTCCTGTATAGAATTTATAATTGAAACAATTTTTAAAATCAAATCGACAAAAAATTAATATTTTTGTATTATGATAATAATATTTAAAATTAAATCGACAAAAAATTAATATTTTTGTATTATGATAATAATATTTAAAATTAAATCGACAAAAATTAATATTTTTGTATTAGGATAATAATATTTCTAATAGATTCTCCCTTTTTTTATAAAAATAGCAAAAAATATTAATTTAAAAACAAATTTAGAAAAATAACAACAAATAAAAAGGTACTTACACCCTTGTCCGACGACGAGCGCTCGTTGACGACGCAGGGGCCCTTATTGTAATTATGCGTCCTGCCAATGTAATGATGTTGCATAGCATATGATACGAATCAATCAGCAATGTAAGTGCATGTCTTATATGACTTAGAAATAATTGGATTGTAAAGTAACATATTGATAACGTGAGTATAACGTATAGTTGTACTGGTTGCAATTGATAAATTCACTCTTTCATCGGCATTTAACCATCGATAGTATTTTAAATCTTTTTGGTGGTGAATATGTAACGCTAAAATCGAGGTTTGTTGCGACCGTTTTATCGTAGTCAGAGTTGCAAGGTAATGCAATGGTTCAAATTTACATGAAAGTGAACTCCTAATCCAGTAAACTAGATATGCTGTTTTTTTACTAGCTTTGATGTTGTTCTCCCTATTCAGACAACGGAAGACAACGGAACAAAAGCATAAAGTAATAATTTCGTGACCATATTTGATGGGTGTGCAGATTCAGATCGCGGCAGTATTGTATGAAAGATACACAACAAATTTAATCCAAATAACAAAAGCTGTCAAACGAACTGTATAAGAAATTAGCATTAAGCGTACAAACAAAACACGAATATCTTAGTTTTACGCGGACGAGGTTATGCTGATAGTTAATTCAGTTAATTCACTCCACCAAAGTCCGATCCAAATAAAAGCGACAATTGTCGTTTGTTGCACGGGAACTGGTTTTAGCGCGACACTTCACTTCTATAATGCTATACAATTATTCTGTATTTATATTATTGCAACTAAGCCAGATATTGCACCATTGAAAATATGTTCGCGAAAAGCGCGACCGTTTCTATTTATTGTTGTCGTCGCTGCACTTCACATTAACCAGGAATAACACGTTGTCCGCGATATGAATTTTCAGTTAGAATCAAAACTGATGAATGACAATATATCTTAGCGCTTTTCCTCAGTATGAAGGATTTTTCTTGAAAACACGGATCAAATGCACTCTAAACAAAACTGCAGGTTGATCAACACGATCGACGACAAGTACATATAAGTGAGTGAATTAAGTATAATTGCTTGAAGAATTGCGCGCAAACGTTCAAGTACACTCCTCCGGCATCACCCCTCAATGTCTCGCGGCAGACTCCCCTTCCCGAGCTCTTTATAGTTCAATTCGTTACTTTCCTACACTTTTTCGCGAACAATGCCGTAAACGTGCATTTTGACCTAGGGACATTGTCTCACAGTACGGAATATTCCCACGATTGCGCTTAACTTTAGGTGCTGTAAATCTTCACTCTCCTCCACACACCACACATTCCAGCTGATGTGGGAACGCTTTAAGATTCCACTCTGCAATCGTTTTATTCTTCTTGACGAAAGTTCATGTTCTTACAGCAACAACTTGAAAAGCCACAAACAGAAACCACAAGACAAGTCGCCTTCTCTCACTAGAAACACTCCACTTCTTCAAACACACACCTCCGCCCTCTCTCGTGTTTTCCGCAGGAAATGTACGCTTTGCTTTGAGAATTTCTCATTACTTTCTCTCACTGCGTTCGACCTAAACGCGTCCCGTAAAATTTCCTACGACCCGTTATGGCGGCCAAGTTCGGAATTGAATTAAATTCTGATCGCGCAAATGCATTCGTTGATGGCGATTCCGTAATTGTTCGTTATCTTCTAATTTCGATTTTAATTATTTCGTACACAAAGGTTCACCTTATACAAAGAGAAGAAATCTTTTCTTTCAATTCCATAAAGACTCTCGCAAACAAGGCAAGTCCTACATCCTTTGCATCCACAAGGTCTAGTTGCTCCCATGATCGTCCATATTATTGCTTATAGTTTGCATATCTGCTTGCGACGCGTCTGTTTTTACTTTAGCGGCGTTAATTACTTGATCACTCTCCATTTTACATCACCAAAAGGATGCCTTGTAAAATGTCACAAATCCGCGATGCACAATGAAATGATGGCCATCCTTCCGTCCGCGCCTGTCACATTGTGGAATTGTACCAGAATAATGTTAATGGGCTGCGTTCATTGTGACGAAATTGGAGGGAAATTGATATCCCATACAAATTGTACAAAGCAGCTGGTTTTTAGTTTGATTTGCAAAGCGGATTTCATGGGACTCTTTACAATCACAGCTGCTGTATGTATTGAAATTTGAGGATATTTCAATTAAAGTCCACATTAATTTGCTGTGAATCACTTAAAAATTAATTGGTACCTGACAAAACTGAAACTAGTTCACGACCACTTTCATGGTGCATAATCAGTTTGAGACAAGTTCTTGGAGAAATCGTACGCATAGCGACTCTTGTTTTAAAATGCATCTTATTTTCATAACTATCTTCTACATAACTGCAATTACGGAACGCGGTTAAGTGGACCTGTGTATTTAAAAAAAATCCAATGATGTTCCAGCTTCTATGAGGGTTTTCATATGGAGATCATTAAAAATAGTTTTTTCGTAACTTAATAACTCAATCAACGGGGAGAACAGTTTACGTTCTTCCTCACATTTAGCATCATTTGATTGTAAAGCGGCCATTACTTCATAACCCGATTTCTTAGGATGTAAGCAATTTTGTTCATGTTCAGGAACTTCATGAACAGGTCCCTTCCATTGGCATCCAATACGATGGTATTTGCAAATTAGAAATTTGTTTTACACCGAGAACGGAAAGAAAAACTACGTGAAAAATCCCTTTTTTTCTCTCGGGGCCAACGACGGCCGCCACAACCGTACCTGCTCGATTACTGCATGGTGAAAGCGAAGTTTATCTTCAAATGTCTAATTTCCAGTGAATCGGAACCAAGCTCCTTTATGAAAGTATCACAAATAAATCCATATAGTTCAAGAAATGCCAACAATTTTGTAATACCTCACGCTAGAGCTGATCGACTAAAGAACGATGCAATGAATGATGCTTTGCGTATATACCAGAAACAGTGAAAAACGTAAACTCATGATTGGTTTTTAAGAAAAGACTTAAGGAACTTCTAATAAATTCAGATCAATGATAAGTCCGGAGGATTTAAAATACAGTATCTTAGGGCATTTTAGACCCTAGCGTCGAGATACTTAAACACAGCTAGTTTTTAAAAACTCAGAGTTTTTTTTACTGCGTCGTATTATATTTTTTTTATCTCTGAGAACAACTCACGAATAGGACTTGACTAGCAGGAAAGGAGTACTTTACAGCATTTAGTGTGCCCCTTATACAGATATTTTAGCATTGCCTGCAGGCACACGTAGGAATTGACGAATTGTGAAGTGCAGATCGCACGAGCGTTGTGCGACGATGAAAGAGTGATGGAGAGAGTGGCAGGGAATGGAGGTATTTTAAAAAAACTGACAAGAACACAGTAGAGAAGAGTTCATGACACACTCTTCGGAAGGTGCAATTTTTCTTGACAACGGATTCTGGACAGAGATCTGTCACACAGACACTTGTCAACTCCTATTGGAGCTTCCATAGTGCTGAATGCTAAGCTGCAAATTATTACAAATCTTGATTTTTTTCTTGAAATGCTAAAACAAGTTTTTGCATTTCAAAAAAGTTTAATGTTTAAAATGCAAATTTGGACGCTGTGATTTTTAATAGAAATAGGTATTCCTTCTGACCTGAGTAAACGTTTGATTTTAACGAAATTTGACATAATAGTTGATTGAACTTAAATCTGAATTAAATTTAATATGATTTTGGTGCTTTTGACTCAAATTCTATTCAAACGCTGAAAAATGTACTAAACCGTTTTATTATTTTAATACTAGCCATCTTCAAATCAAGTCTCGAGTGTATACCTATTTGTTTATCGATCTTATGATCCCGATAAGAAATTTACCTTTCTGGGTGGTGGTGCCAATGGATGAAATAGCCAAATATTTCAATCAAACACCACAGCAAAATCTGGCAAAATTTGTGGAAAGTAGCTGCTGTTACTAGAAAAAGAAAATTGAGTCTTTGTCCATTGATTAGGTTAGGAACTAATCACCCAATCACTGGTAATATTGTGGAAACTTTTTGCAATGCAACAAAACACGTAAATAATTCATGTTAAGTTCAATTGATCTTATGGATCTTAAGGAGAGCCAATTCTCCGTTTTGTTGCAATTGATTAAATTCTTTACTTTTCCGCATCTTTTTTTTATCACAAATGATATATTTGCTAAAATGATGATATATTTGCTAAAAATAGGTGCTAAACAGTTTGTAATATTGTCTTTTAGTGTAATAACATTTCGGGAATTTCGAACAAAGATGATTTACATATCATTTTTAACCTTTACAAGAATAAAGCTAGAAAATCATGAAACAGTTACTGTCTCACCTGCATACCTAATTTTTTTCAGATTAAATTTTCAATGTAGCACCAAACAACAAAACCACATAAATGTCGCCAATCGATTAACACTGAGAATCTGTGTTAGTTGATTATCATAGTTTTCCTCGCTGCGATCATAATAAATTACAATCATTTACATGGGCGTTCGATACACAAACTGATTTTGCCTTCTGAAAAATTATCGAGTGCTGCAATATAATTAAGTGCTGTTGGTAATTTTGCCGCTTGCAAGCGCTTCCTGATGCAACGACAACGCAAGCAACTTACCTTCATCTGCTGCTGATGCAGCTACTGCTGCAGTTTGCACTGTTGCTGCGCTGAATTTCCTAGTTCTCTTCATAATTTCTAATCGTGGATATTAACTAGAGCTTATCCGCCTTCGCAATTGCAATTGTCCAACGCATCGAGTTGCCACCTTCAATTGATTTATGATTCCAATTATCGTCCCCGTACTGCGATGCATGCATTCCATTGAAATTAAATAGCCTTAGTTGTAACTTTCTAATCAACAATTTACTCCTGTGTTGATATAAACATAATTTTGTTAAGTATTTATTATCTGCTCAAACAGCAATGAATTCAAATCGCACATTCAATGGAGACTTTCAAAATAAGACGCTGACAACACCGACGTTGCAGTGGACACTAAATGCATTGAGATCATTTGCAAATGACCGCACTGACCGCATCGCATGAAGATCCAATGGACTGATTCCAAGGTTTGTCACAACAGGAAAAGGAAAATCCGAGGAAAATTCTGCCGATAAATCCGTTTTTCACCAATGAATCGTAACAATTATTATCCGGACTCATGCTATCTGCGAATGTCTAGCATTAATTGTCCATGCATTCAGCGGCAATGCATCTATGAAATTTCCGTCAGCTGGACGACTTTTACTCATTACTTACAGCACTCATTTGTAATTATAATTTACAGCAAATCAATGATTCGATTTCACTAGAATTTCTCTGATATAGTTCATATGACACCAGATCCTCACATCTGAAGCCGAACACGAGCCAGTGGATGTGTTTGTGGTTTCATCTCCATGCGGATGATCTAATTAGTCTTCACAGTAAATAGTTGACAATAACGGTAAGCAAGAAATCATCTAAATTGTTGAAGGCGACGAAATTCAATATGAGCCTCTTACAGCCTACAAAACCACAGTGATCTAATTGTAGGTACTTGCTCCAAGCTGCTATCTTCAGCAAAGCTTTGCAGGAATACCATTGATGAATTCATGACACTCGTCTTTTTTCCAATAAGTCATTTAAAAAGTAAACTGTAGCGCAGATAATATTTAATCGCGGAAACTGTTAATAAATCAATTATTTTGTTAGGAAATGATTTTGGTATGTTTGAAAAATTAGCAAAAACCATCTAATTAAATTATAGCATTCAGACAATTATAGTCCTGAAAGATTAGAGGTTACTTTTGGTTAAGTAAACTATTTTTAAAACTCATACTAGTATGTGCATTGTCAAGACATGTTTTCAATGGTAGCATTAAAAATAAGTTGTATGAATTTATCATCTTGCACTTCAATTTTCATTAATTTATTGTGCTCTTATTCTCCTTATTAGTCTAGAGTTGCAATAACTTCAACATCATGCAAAGAGTGATGATCTATGGAGGCTCCTGGCATCTAGGCTGTTTAGTTCCCAAATTCAGTTATCGGCCTTCTCGTGGAATTTTGCGAGTGGGCTAAATTCAGAAATGAATTTCACCTTTGATACAATACTCGTGATCCTGAGGGCAGAGAGCTTGATAAAATGGAAACAATGAGAAACAAGGTTTTGCCTATGATTGAATTTTCAGAATGGAAATTGGTCCGCGAACCGAATATGACAAATAATGTTCAATGTGAAGTTTTCAGCGCTGAACATTTTTTCTTAGGGTGTACGTCAAAATACATCATATTTGACTTATTCCCATGAATGCTCATTTATGTGCTTGTACGATTCGCTATCAACAAGAACAGTAGACAAGAGCCATCAATGTCGATATATGCTCGTATAACTTAGAAAAGAGATTACTGAAAAACTAGAATATCGGGTAACGCAGCCACAAGGAGTTATAAACAAGTTGGGTAAACAGACCTACGCTCATGTCAGAAGGGTTTTGTATTCAATTCACAAAATGCAGTCACCAGATCGAATCAAATCAAGAAACATGTCAAAGACGATTTTATTGGAGAAAATATGATATACGAAGATCATACTATTATTAACAAAGTTGAACGAATTTCGACTTCTGAGGTTTTTGGTATTGTTATACTCATAAGTATCTCCCTTGATAATTATTTCAGATGTCCATCCGCGACGGAGGAAACACATTTTTCATGTATTTCCCCCCTGTGCCCCTACTGAAGCAAAAACTGACAGTTTAACAACTGTTTTGAAAAGCTCCCATGAAAACTTTCATTTCATACTCATATCGGCTACGTTTGATGAATTTTTTTCAGGGGCCACTCTCCTGTACTGTTATCATCGATTAATGGCCAATTTTTTCGAATCCTAGAATGGTTACAAAGCCCTTTTGTTAGGAGCTCTCTCCCACCTCCTTGACTTGTTTCACTTATGAGCATTAATTGTAGGTACTCGTCTTCAGTCATTCATTAAATTGAATCAAGTGTTCAAAGCATGCACCCTAAACGTTGAAGTTGGGAAACAATAACTCAAAATTATTCAATCTTCGCATTTAAAACAGCCACTATTTTGTTTTACGATTACTGATACCACTAGCTGAACCGATTCTCAAAGATATACATGACATCTATCATTCCTGAAATTTTCATACAAATCCTAGCAAAACTATAGTGTCTGAGTTGGTAAAAAGCGCATGTTGTTCCATAGCCATATGTTGCCATAGTAATAAATGCAGCGCATATTGTTCCATAGTAATACAGGAAAATTCAAACGGCTATAACTTCGCTAAATATAATTCAATCTTTATGAAACTTGCACGGTTAATCAATCCTATAAATAAACATCTACGTACTGAATTTTATTGAATTTAAGGGTACCGTTAAGATTTTATTCAAGAAAACATAAAATCGATATATCATACTATTACTAACAAAGTTGAGTGAATTGCGACTTCTAACGTATTTGTTGTTGTTGTACTCATCAAGGCCTACGATTCTGATTTTTTTTTCAGATTTTTCGGATCACAGGTGTCCAATCGCGAGGGGGGGGGGGGGACACAAATTTTTCGTGTATCTCCCCTCCCTGTGCGCCCCTCGAAGCAAATTTTGCCAAACTAAGACCTGTTTTGAAAAGCTCTCATCAAAACCTTACATTTGACACCCATAACGGCTACCTTCGATGACATTTTTGTTTTCGGGGGGTCACTCTCAAATAGGGGGAGACCCCCCTTAAATACCTTATAAAATTTTTTTGTAGTTGAACTTTGAAGAGATCACCACTTTACACCTACACACAAAATTTTGTGTTTCTAGCTTAAGTAGTTTCCGAGAAAAACTGCTGTGACACACGGACGGACGGACGAACGGACGAACGGACGGACAGACGGACAGACTGGTCGCGAAAAAGGCTAACTAAAGCCTTTTTTTCGTTGTATAAAACAACATTGTAATACATTATCGCAAAGCATACCTGCATCCACTCAGGTTGAATGATATAATCTTGCGTACGTATTGTGCAAACATCTGTCGTGTATTTGAGAAGTCTAAGGGCTTAAACTAGAAATGCTAGTAGAGGGCTTGTTCAGAATTACTAAAGATGCGGTTTTATTGGGTTTCAGTAACTTGTAGTACTTAGGAGTTTCCAGTTTTTTTGTGATCAGGAGGTGAATGCCATTTACGCTTCGTGTGTGGGTCTCCCATACTCGTGAGTGACTGGGTTACCTACTAATTACCTCCCTTGTCAACCTGAAAGTCTAGCCGGGAACTATTCGACACATTTTTTTGCCTCAAGCCTCAGTTTGCTAGGCCGTGAGGGGCCTTCAAGCTGGGGAACGCCTCCTCTAACGGAAAGGGAGAGAAGAAGAGGGAGTGCTAGAAACTCGATCCGCCAGCACAAAAGTCTTCAGCTGCTGTGAGTCTCTTTTATCTTTTAGGACTGCCCGAACGTGATGTGCTACATGGTTCCATTTTTTAACCGATTCAAGCATCACCGTAGCTATATTGTTCAGGGTGAGCCGTTTCATCTCTCCGTAGAGGTCCAGTCGCAGCCTGCCACATTTCATGCACCCGAAAATGTGTGGCAGGCATCGTCTTCCTCTCCTCTCCTTGTCCAGGTAAGACTGAAAATACCCATGCTGCTCATAAGCTCGGTCTGATAAAAGTCAGTCTCACCATACCTTTCATTCAACCATAGTCTCAGATCCAGGATGGAGCATGCAGCGCACTTTCTCTTCGTGCAATTAACCCAAGACTGCTGCCAGTTGTTGAGTGAGCGCTGTCTCTTCTCGTGGAGAGGCACTTCCTTCGCGTCCTCGCTTTGACGTTGCTAAATAGCGTAGCGCTTACTATCTAGGAGGGTGACAGGTATCACGCCTGCAACAACTCTCCCTACCGACTCAGAGACTGTTGTATATGACAATACAATCGTCAGTGCTCCTCTTTCTTATACCTGCGCCAAGCGTTTTCAGTATACCTCCTAACTAAGAGCGTCACCCCATATTTTTGCTCCGTACAGTAGCAATGACTCTACAAAACTTATCAAGAGGCGTCTTCTTGGTGGGGTGGGTCCCTCTACATTGGCTTTCAGTCAACTCACAGTCAATACTCTTAAAGCAGCCTTCTCAGCCGTTCCCCTGATTTGCTTAGAGACACCCATCATCGAGCCAATCAGTAGCCCCGCTGGCTTTGATTCGATTAGTATGTCTTCAATACTGATCATCCTTGCTCAAGGGATCCTCTTTTTTCCAGTGCAAGACTGAACCCATAAGCAGTCACCCAGCCTCTCACTTAGCGTATTAGTATACCTAGCCTAAGTTGCGATTGATTAATGGTGCATCCAACAACTAGAGCCGCAACATAATCTGCAAAGGAATCAAACGTGACCCACTTGGCATCACCAGTCTCAGTAGTCCATCAGAAGACACGTTCCACAGGTCTGGACCAAGGATGGATACCAGGAAACACCCGGTGTAATTTCCATCCATAATTAGTCCTGTGTCGTGTCACAAAGTAGTCTTCTCTCCTTCAAGTAGTCCTTCAGAAGCCGTATTAGATAGATTTGCATAAGCTTTTGCAGGTTAAATTAACTTGCCTTAATAACATATAATTTCAAATTTCATAGGAATCTGTTGAGAAACCTGGCTGCTAGAGAGCTACAGAAATAAAAAAAATTTAAGTCACTACTCTGGATGGGGAGACCCCCCTTAAATACCTTAAAATATTTTCTTGCACTGCAAATTTCAAGAGGCACCAGTTTACCTAATAGCAAAAAATTTACCTAATAGCAAAAAAAAAAATAACGGGGCAAACTGATAAACTTCTTTCCCTCGAAAGTCAGTTAACATGAGTAATATGTGTTATTAGGAGATCAATCAGAACAAATTGTGTAGACAGAATCCTGTTCATGTTAGAAGGTTTTATAAGGTGCATTCCAAAATAAACGAGACTGAGCTAAAATAGATACTACAGGATCTTTGTTCTGATAAATTTGAGTTTATTTATTCAAAATAGTCTCCTCTGGCCTCGATAAACTGTTTTGCGCGACCCAAAAGCTTTTCGAAAGCCGGAATGTCCTTCAGAATGTCAGTACAAGCCATTTGGATGCACTTTGCGGACGCAAAGCGTTTTCCTTTCGTGACCAAATGCAATTTTCCGAATAGGTAGAAGTCACAGGGAGCCATATCAGGCAAATACGGTGAGTAATTGATGGTTAAAATGCGATTTCTAGTCAAAATATAAAAAAAAGTATGACAAAAGTCTCGTTTGCCTTGTCAGTTAACTTGTGTGGAACAAAATGTGCACAGGACTAAATGATCGGTTAAGATACGATAAATCGATGTTTTGGAAATATTCAACTCCGATTCCATGAGTTTCAACGATGATTTCGGGTCATTTTTGATAAATTCACGCACGATTTCGATGGAGTTTTCGGTGATCACTGAGTTTTGGTAGCCCATATGTTCATCGTCATTTATGACCTCACGACCATCTTTGAAACGTGTAAACCACTCATAAATTCTGGCACGAGATAGAGCATACACATTTCATCAATTCGAACACTTTTCATTAATTCAAATGTTGCATCAATTCAAATGTTTTGGTGAACGTTTTAACAATTTTAAAACAAAATTTGATATTAGCTCTTTGTTCGAAATTCAGTTTCGTACCGATGACACAAACATACTGTCACTTTAGACGCAATAACTTCGCTTCCACTGAACCGAATGTCACCAAACTTTCACTGGAAATCAGGGAAGGATGTAGCTTTCCAACGCAATGACACCATAAAAAAATTATGACAAAAGTCTCGTTTGTTTTGGAAAACAGCTTGTATACTTACCCTACAATAACGAAACACCAATAATAAATAAACTAAAGAAAAACTTCAACGCCATGAGCAACAAATAGACTCCAGCCTTGAGAGAAAAACCAGTGATAGTGACTAAAATCATTGACGTAATGAAATATAAAAGTTATATTTGTCAATCATATTATCTGAAAATATGGAGTTGACCCAATAAAAAAATTCCCGTTGGCAGCACCAGCCGGAAAGGTGAATTTCTCGTACGTAGCGTAAGGGTTCGAAAAAGAATTTGGCTTGCCAACTACTGGACTTCTTACTGCAATTTTTGTAGCACCACATGGGTATTTCTCAACATAAAAAGAATCTGCAGACGCTCGTATTTCGAGACCCTTTATAGTGGCGCAAATATTTCGCTAATTAAATTGAGTTGCACACGTATGGATCACATATTGAAAATCAGCGGGTAATATATTGTTATAAACATATAAATACTGGTTTCGCTCTTCTTACATTTACTGTTTACACATTTCACAGTGGCTAAACACAAAGGTGATATTTTTTTGGCCTGAATAGCTCAAATAGTTAATTACAAACTATTTCCATAAAAGTTCAATCAGCACTTGCATTGCCATTAATATATACATTTTCGATTCTTATCTGAGCCATCAGGGGCCGTCATTTTGAATTTTTATTGAAAACGGCTGCTAAAAATATTAAGCTGTAAATTTTTGAATTTTTTATTTTTCATCTGATTTGCATAATTAAATTAAGTTAGCTTACCTTAATAACTTATAATTTCAAGTTTTATCGGAATCTGTTGAGAAACTTGGCTACTAGAGGGCTACAGAAATTTAAAAAAATTTAAGTCGCCCCCTGTATGGAGAGGCCCCCTTAAACACTTTAAAATATTTTCTTGCACTGCAAATTTCGAGAGGCACCATTTTTGACCTACGTAGAAAATTTCCTCATTCAAGCTCATGTGGTTTGCGAGAAAACTTGTTGTGACGCACGAACAAACGGACGGATAGACAGACAAGTCACGATTTTATAATTTTTTAGGGTATTGTTAAAAATAATTTACAATATTTATAAAATAGTCTGATTTATAAATACTTTCAAGATAAGTCATTTAAAACGTTTCCATGAAAATTATTCATTATTTTAGTAGCTACTAAAATAGCAAATTGCGCTTGCCTTCTGACCTTTGGGCCGCCATTTTGAATGCATGCATTTGATTTTGGATTATTTTAAATCTTTGTGTGCTAGGACCTCATCAACCAATGTGCCAAATCTCGTTCAAATCGGAGTTTCACTCTAGACAGGGCAAAATAATTCAATTTTTAGTAAAAATGGCAGCTAAAAATATTAGGTTTTAAATTTTCAACTTTTTTATTTTTCATTCAATTTTACAATACACAATACAATACAAGAATATAGTACACAGATCCATAATCTCAAGTTTCATCAAAATCCGCTGGAAAATGTGACCGCTAGAGGGCCACAAAACCCTGAAAAAACGCATATTTAAACCGCCGCCATTTTGGAATTTGCCCATGCATGATCCCCAAAATATCAAAGACTGTAGATCTAAGTAATGTCTATCTTAAACTGGCCGCCATTTTGTATGTTGCGACCCAACCCCCAGTTTTTTCACGCAATTTTTTAGATACTTATAATTTCTATCTAACTGCCGAATTTCACGAACATCTGTTGAAAGCTTTGACCACTATTACAACAAAATTTTGCAAGTTTTTCGACCTTTACGCGGCCGCCATTTCGTTTCTGCCGTACTGGCTTTGGATTTTTTATTGTGAGATTCATCGCATACATCAGTGAACCTTTGTACCAAATTTCATCCAAATGGGAGCTATACTTTGTTCAGAACAGAAATCACGATTTTTCGTCTAAAATGGCCGCCATTTTGTTTTTGCCGGGCCGATATAGCTGGTTCACGAACTTAACTTAGATATTTACCCAATGCACCTTTCCTGAAAATTTGGTGAAAATCGAAGCAAAATTGCAACCTCTAGCGTGGTCACAAATTTCGTTATATCCCATATATATATATATATATATATATATATATATATATATATATATATATATATATATATGTATATATGTATATTTATATATATATATATATATATATATATATATATATATATATATATATATATGTATATATATACATATATATATATATATATATATATATATATATATATATGTATATATATATATATATATGTATATATATATATATATATATATATATATATATATATATATATATATATATATATATATATATATATATATATGGTACTCTTCGCAATAGGTAAATTTCTCTCGAGAAATTTACCTAAAATGTAACGTCTGATTCAATGTAAAGTCGGAATAGTAAAATTACTCCTATTATATTGCAGTAATATTTTTTTTCTTCTTCTTCGTAGCACTATAGCTCTTTTCTCGTCTTTGCTTTCTGCAAAAAGTGTCTCCGACTGGCCAGTCCTCCAATTATGAAATCCGAGCAGCGATAAACTGTCTTCGTCGATCGAGTCCGACCGGCATTTTTTCGGTTTTCCACTGATCTCCACCCTTCACTTCTCCCAATGAATACCTTTTGGGTATTCGTTGCAGCTTCTGAAATTTTACAATCGTTGAGTCTTTTAACTCGTTAAGAATTTCATGCAACTCAGGATTGTATTGAATTCACCGTTGGTGCCCGTCTAGCTTATCCCCAATCATTCACTCAGGACACATCTTTCAAAGGCGTTCAATATGTACGCGGGTACCTGGGTTAGGGTTCATGTTCCACATTTATATTATAGCCCAGCTTTCATCACAGATTTGTATATTTGGAGCTTTGTTTTCCTGTGTAAGCAACTGGACTTCAATATCGTCAAAACTGAATAAAATATTTTATTCCCGAGCTGTATTTTTCAGTTTATCTCGTCTTTTTCATTACCGGTTCTGGTTATTTTGGCAGGTAAATACAAAAATTTACCCACGTTTTTGATATTGTATTCGGCTAGTGTGATATTTTGTGTGCTTGAGATATTTGTCCTCGATTGGGCCATGAGTTTTATTTTATTCTCACAGATTTGTAGCCTTAACAGTTTTGCTTCGCTGCTTTGTTTCAGGAACAGTTTTTTGGCAGTTTTTAATTACCGTGACAAAATCTTGATTTCATTTGCATAGGCTACCACTTGGTGCGGCTTTTATAGTAATTTACCAATTGTATCAACAGATAGCTTTCTGATTACGTATTCTAGAGCTAAATTAAATAGCGATGGGGCTAAGCTATCCCCCTATTTTAGTCTGGTATTTCTGTCAAAAGCATCGGTGAGTTGGTTATTAATGCGGACTTGGGAGGCCATCGACGTTGTTGTAATTTTGGTAAGATAAACTAATTTTTGTTTGAGACTATGAATCGCTGTACCTCTTTTACTGTTGTTGTCAGAATATCTTATTTGGCCCCTGAAATGCTTACAGTTGCGGTAGATGCTGTGGGTGGTGTGAAAATTCTTCGGAAATATTCTTTCCACCTGTTTTTAATATGATAGGGCTGTATGGCATTACACCTTGTGTGTCTTTGCAGAGTCTCATGCGTGGGGTGTATTCTTCTCATCTGTTTATTTGAGGCAAATGCTGATTTCCTTTTATTTAGCGTCATATGTACGTTGATTTGCTCTATCTTCAAGAAAATATAAATAAATTTGATTCATCATATTTTTTCGAGAAAATATGAAATTTAAAAATTATAGTTCTATGATTTTGTGTCAAATTTTCCGGATAAAATGTAGCCAACCATGAGGGGGGACACGCGAAAAATTCGCACCTTTCCGCTCATCAACCCACCTAGATTCAAATAAGGTAATTTCAGGACCTGCTTTGAAAATATCTCATTAAGACCTTGTAGCAACCACGGAAGTCACCGCAGTTGCAGACATTAAATATTGGCAGAGGGGTGTGTAGCCCGGGGTGGCATGCTGAGGCCGGCTAGCGCTCAGTCGTGTCGTGGGTCTTCCGGGACACCCTCTGCTCGTGCTGAGCCACCTTACATATAAATACTAGCACATAGGGAAAAGGACGGGAAAGGGGGAGGTCATTTTGAGAAATGAAAATTATTAAAAACTTAGTAAAACATGGCCGTTTATTGAATTCAAAAAAAAGAAATTTACAAGTTCAACAAAAGAAATCTATCAATCAAAACAAAAACAAACAGACCCCTCAATAATTTTTTTTTTTAAGGCAAAACAAACTATTTAAGATTTTAATCAAAAGAAAAATAGTCAATTTCAATAAGCTGGGGAAAAAAAATGTAATGAATAAGAAGATTTAAAAAAAAAAAAAATAAGAAACAAGGAAAAACAAATATTAACTATTACTTACCCTCTTCTTTTTCCGTGGATCTCCGAGCGCTCGGCGAAGGACGCAAAAATAAAGAGGTGGGGTCACTGCAAAATTTAATTGACGTTACTTTCAAAAAATATTAAATGCTGATAAGCGGCCACTTCATCAAAATTTTTAACTCGCTCGTGATTTCCCGTTAATACCGTCTTAATTGATCTTCACTTCATTTAATAATTCGCAGAAGTTAGTTCATATTTCCGTTTGTTGGGAAATTCAACCCCCACAGTAATTCACACTTATTGCATACGTTAACCGTTTTTATTTGTATACAAATTTGTATTGCCCACGAGAAAATTACAGTTCCTAACTTCACTTTAGGATCAGAAGGTGATCAAATATATCACTTATCACCATTCACACTATCTAATTCTCGTTTTTTTTTCTTTGTTGTTTTGAGTTTTATTTCCACTACTTGTATCCACTAATTACTTCTTCATCCGTATCCAACCACTAGAAGAAACGGTTTTACTATCCAAATCTTTTCTTCACTCAACTGTTTCCTTTCCTAACCCTTAAAATTTCCACTGCACTCCAACGTATTTAATCAATACTTTAAAATTCACCTTGACTTCAACCACTTTTTATTCCTCGAGTTTCCCAAAAATAAAACTTTCTCATGAACTGCCAACGAATTTCACTCCTCCAAAAGCCAAAAACTGACTGCCCCAATCCCAACCACTTTCTTTTCACATTTCACCTTTCTCCCATCCGATCCCGCAAATCAAATTCTTTTCCAATTACCGCTGTCGCATCTGGGTAACGTAATCGAAGTTCATTACACTTCGATTCCGCTACCCACACATCTTTTGGCCCGTATCGACAATCACAATAGTTTCCATTGACTTGCATATATGGCAATTTACATCCCCAAGAATCGCTTGATTGAATGTAAAGTGTCACACATACGAGTACATTACGAAAACTATTGATTTTGCCGATACCCCAAAAAGAGTGCTTCCGTGCGCCCGGGGGAACTTGAACTCAGGGTTCCAGCAGTCGCACGGTCGTAACTCGCGACGTATCCAATGGAGCTATGCCTTATCGATCTCCCACTCATCAGATAAGCAACTTCAACGATTATCTGGGCATGAGATTGAATTTTGTTAGTAGGGAAACGTGAATTAATTTTCGTTAGTAAGAAAAATAAAATTTGTTAATGGGAACTAGAGAATAGAATTTGTTAGTATGAAGGAAGGAATTAGGTTTTGTTAGGAAGAATGAATAGAATGAAATTTTGTTAGTGGGAATTAATAAATGGAACGTTATTAGAGGGAAAATTGAAATTATTAGTAGGTATTATTTTTTTGTAGTTGTTAATAAGGAAAAAGGGTAGTATTGTGATGATGGGGGAGTAAAAATCAAAGGGAAAATGGAAACATGTAAAAAAAATAAATAAATTTATGGAGGAAAAGGTAGGAATGCCCAAAGGAAAGGGACAATGTTACGGCGGCAATTTGAAGTTGCGAATGGGAGGAAGTTGGTACGCCGGAATTCGCAACAACCTTTCATCTAAGATTTCACTTGACCATATTGGATGAAAATTAATTTTGTAAAGGCTACCCTTCTTAAAACTCTGAACGTTTTTCCACCCCAAAACGTTCAAGAGGTCATCACTTCTGGTCTTTTTACAAGATTTGATGACTGTAGCTTCTACAAGCATTTTGGTACAAAATCATTTTCACACACATACGGATGAACGGACAGATGAGTACAGTTCGTGCTATCATTACGTTTTTTATTTTAGTACACAACCTTAGAATATATATATATACATATATATATATATATATATATATATATATATATATATATATATATATATATATATATATATACAATATATATATAGATATATATATATATATATATATATATATATATATATATATATATACGAGTATATATATATATACAATATATATATATATATATATATATATATATATATATATATATATATATATATATATATATATATATATACAATATATGTGTATATATATATATATATATATATATATATATATATATATATATATATATATATATATATATATATATATATATATATATGCCAAACTGATAACCTCTCCAATGGAAATTTACTAAAAATTTTCAAATTTAAACAAATGCTTGAAAGCGAAGCTTGCTCATATGGTCATGAAAAATTAAATTAACATCAAACAGAAGGTTATATATTGCTTTTAATGAAGGTGTTATAAAACAAAGGTATCCTTTGCAATCTAAATAACATATCTCAAATGTCGCTCAAAAAAGTTAATATGTATTTATACTTCAAATACCGGCATCTTACAAATGGAATCTAATTGAATAGTACCTAAGAAGCTTTCCACTACACTACCATTTATAGTAAATCGTGTGTTGTCATCATTTCAAGCGTGTATACTAATGGTATAACCACATTCCTACCAAACTACGCTTGAGCCGATAACATTGTTTTCCCGCCTATAAAAAATTTTCGAATCACTGAAAACACGCATATATTAATTTATATTTAACATAAAACCACCTATCGATGAGGCTACCACCAATGGCATTCAAGCAATTTTACACGGTTGTAAGCTTCTACAAATGCCACACACTCTTGTTAGCCATCAATCCATAAACCGTGAAATCGTTATTCAACACCAGATATAGATACAACAGGTGATATATGGAATAGGCACCACTATGCGAAAGCATTGAATGGAACATATGTATGTGTTCATCATGAAAAGAAGCGTCATTGTCATGTTGTTGTCAAGCTTTGCATTGAAGTAACTGAACAATTTAATCAGCATTTCATCTTTGATTTCATTTCGACATTATTGGCTTAAAAGTTTGGATCTACAATAATATTCTAAACCAACCTGCAAGTATGATGCAGAATATTGGTACAAATCTGTGATATAAAAGTTTTATGGAAGTACGAAATGATAAGTAAAAAGACCATTGAGAGAGCTTACTAGCTCTAGCGAATTATGCGAGTGCATTCTATCTAATTCGCGTGATAACAAAATCGTATATTTTTTTATTTAGCCCACAATGGGTTTACTTGTTAGATTGTCTGATTTGTGCTTTTACTTATAAAACAAAATAATAATTGCTGTGACCACTCTCGGGGCAGCGGAACTACGATCTACATCAAAGATAAAATTAGGTACATAGCCCTTCTGGTTGATGGTTGGTATAATACGAGTACGTTAGTTGTCTCACTCGATAGTGCTAAGGTAGTTGTCAATGTTGGAACGTTTTATTAGGCCCCTTACGAAAACTGTAGTAAACTTATTGAATACTTGGACGCCACATACAATTACGGAAACCTGATGTTTGTAGCTGATACTAATAGGAATATTCTTGATAAAAATAACTATTTTAGCATAAATTATTTAAATATGCCACTTATGAATGGTGCAATTAGAGTAACTGAAGAAAGTGCATCCCTCCTTGATCATGTTGTCACCACACCAAATAATCAACTTGTATCTTTTACTACTAAATATTACGATTGGCTAGAACTTAACCATAGCAGTGCTCTATTACGGCGAAACAAATTAAAAAATCCTTATTGCCTACGGATAAGAAGAATTTTTTCAAGTTGGAATAAAGTAAATTTTACTGAACCAAATAGAAGCAAATGTATGGACTGCAAAAATTATTTATCAATTTGTGACATAATAAAAGTACTATCAGAATCATTCGGTAGCACAGGATCTGCTATTACTGATTCCTTTCATCTCATCAACAACAAATTTGATGAGAGCAAATACTCGTATGCTGTAACCATTTTTTTTGTAATAAAATACAAAACCCTTTCAAAATCACGCCCTGTGTCCGTCTGACTGGCCGAATGTCAATCTGCCGTCCGTCTATTTATCACAGCATTGTACGAGACTCTCACCTCCACTCTTAACTAGACACCTTTGATTAACAACAACAACAAATACCTCCGAAATCGAAATTTGCTAAACTTTGTTAGCAATAGTATGATTAATCGATTTTACATTTTCTTGAATAAAATCGTAATGGCATCCTTGCATTTGATACGTAGATGGTTCATTATGACAATGATCTGATTTCAAATGAATCGGATAATAATAAATAAAATTATATTGTTTTATTTTCTTTAAAAGCCGTCGGGCGTTGCTTAGTTGTGTGAGCAGACGCGTTTCGACTACTTTGAGTCATCTTCAGTGTCTAAAGGATGTGTTGAAGGGAGCGACTTTGTATAGTCGTAGGATGGGTAATTAGCGAATGAGTAATTAGCGGATGGTAATTAGCGGGTGGGTAATTAGCGTATGGATAGTTAGTGGATGGGTAATTAGTGGATGGGTAATGAGGTCAGGAAGTAAATCACTCAATTATACCAGGTAGGGGGATATTATGTTTTTGTTTTTTTTCCTTGTTGGATGTCCGTTTGTTCTGTTTCATCTCGTTTCCGTTTTCGTCTAAGAGTGTGGTCTAGGATCGAGAAAATTGCATTGGAATTAGTAACAAGTTGTTCGTTGATAATGTCACCGTCTGTCTTTCCATGTTTACAAATTTCAAGCCTTTCTAGGATGTCAAGTCTCAGTCCTTTGTTTTGTTTGTGTAGCAATTTCATAGTGTTTGTCATAGCGTCAGGCTCATGTGCGTGGTTTCGTAGGTGCGTCGCATAATTGGAGTCTGCCTTGTTGTATAAGAAAGATCGTAGGTGCTCTTTGTATCTTGTCGTTAGTTTTCGTGTTGTCCTTCCTATATATACCATGTCGCAGTCCTTGCATGTCAGTTTGTATATCCCGCTGCCTTCGTATATCGATGTGTCATTCAGTTTTGGCTTCAGTTTGTTTCCAATGTTGTTGTTCGTTTTGAATGCAGTTTGCAATTTGTATTTCCTAAGGAAGTTTGATAGTTTGTATGTCTCTTTGCCTACGTATGTTAACGATACCCACTGTTGGTTGTTCTTATGTGTTTCAGTCGATTGGCGTTCCTGTTTTTGTTTGTACTGTGTGACAAGTTTGTCAATGTCGCATTGTTTGTATCCGTTGTTATTAGCTATTCTGTAAATCTTGTTTAGTTCGTTAGAGTAGTTAGTAGGAGTCATGGTGATGGAGTGAAGCCTCTGCTCCATTGACCTGTACGCTGCTAGCTTATGTTGTGCGGGGTGGTTAGATGTTTCATGTATGGTATGATCAGTTGTGGTTGGTTTTCTGTATATTTTGTAGTCCAATCGTGTTTGTTCACGTGTCACAGTAAGGTCCATATAGTTGAGTTGTCCGTTTGTTTCTTTTTCCATAGTGAACTTTATTTTCGGGTGAATTTCATTCATAAAGGTAAGTAGTTCGTCTTGTTTATTTTCTTGTGAGTCAATAACAATGAAACAATCATCTACATATCGTCTGTAAAATATTACATTGAATCTTTTGAAAACTTTGGGTATAAAGACTACTTCCAAAGATTGTAAGAATATTTCTGACATTATTGAGGACATTGGATGTCCCATACCCAGACCGTCTTTGGCAATGTATGTGTTGCTATTGAACTTAAAATAGTTCTGTTTGATTGTGGTCTTTATGAGATTGAGTATTTGATCTGTGAATCGTCGGCTGTTGTTGAATGAAAGTTTTTTTTTAGTATGGCCAGTGTTTAATCGACAGGGATAGACGTATAGAGGTTGGTGATGTCTAACGATAAAAGCCAACAATTTTCAGTCAATTTTAAAGAAGTGGTAGAATTTGCTAGCTCGCGGTTGTTCTTTAATGCGTATTTGTCGTCAAGGTGTACGACATCAGCCATTATCGTTGCCAAGTACCATGCTAATTGGTATGCAGGAGCTGGATGGTAGTTGACGACAGGACGGATAGGAATATTGGGTTTGTGGAGCTTAGGTTGTGATTTAAGGGGTGGTGTGCATGGATTTGGGTTTATGTAGCGTTGCTTAGTATTAGGAGGAATAATTAGTGGGGATTGTATAATGGCAGTACGTAAGTCTGCTTGGAATCTATTGGTGTGGTCTTTGTTTACCAGTTTGTAGCCGTTGGCGTTAATGAAGTTTATTGTTTTTTGTACATAGTCCGTTGTTTTAAGTATCACCGTTGTATGTCCTTTGTCAGCCTTCGTCACTGTTAGTAGGTTATCCGTAAGCTTTGTCTGAATGTGTCTTAATATCTTATGGTCCTCGTGGAAATCCGTTTTGTTTATGCTAGTGCATATTTTTTGTAGTATGTCTACTGCAGTATGTCTTGCATGTGTCTGTTATTCCTGCGGCAGTTTGTTAATGGCTAGTTCAATGTCGATTACTAGTTGTTCTAGGTCTTTTTTGCGGTTTGTATTATGTAAGTTGTGTTTCAGTCCCTTATTTAACAGCTCCATTTCTTGTGTCGTAAAAGGCGTATCTGATAAGTTTACAGTCCGTGGGTAGAAAGTTCGGTTCGCTGGTGTGGTCATTTCGTTTTGTTTTTTCATCAATTTGTCAAGTTTCTTCGTCATGGTCTCATATTTAGTTTTGAGCTGAATATCAATGTTTTGCCTCACGTCATTATAAAACTGTAGAAAGTTTTCAGTTTGTATAATGTTAGTTAATTGTAAGTGTGAGTGTAGTAGTTGTCGGTTGATTTCGTCCTTTTTTATGTACAGTGTTCTTATTTCGTTTTTAATGCGGAGTATCTGTGCGCTTCGTTGTGTGTTTCGTGCAGTGATTGTTTTTTGTTTTATCACGATTCATGCAAATGCTGGTGTAATTTTGTTTTTCAAGCACTGTTTGTTAAACCATATGTTTGCTATTGTTTGATGAAGTTTTAGGGTAAGGTTGTGGAATGATCGCAACATTTTTTCCTGGCTGGCAGTGTTGTAGTTAATCATTTTGTTTATTTGATATCCGCAGGCCAATCCTCTTTTTTCTTTGATATTGGTTTGAATTTTAATGAATTAAAACAATAAAAATCTGCACTTCCAATCGACTCAGATACTACGGGTTTGCTGGGATTCGATTAAACGTTTCGTGAATGATTTGCAGCATAAACATCTTTGAAATTCTATTCAAGAGGTGACGTCAGTAAACGTTGAATAATGAATGAAATCGTGCTTTTTTTTCCCAAACTTCAACATTTAAGAGATAGATATAGGCTTTTAACACTTGATTGAATTTAGGAATTAATGAGCAAAGACGAAGAACTGCAGTTATAAGGTGAAAAAATTCTAGGGGCTGATTTTCATATTGTAAGTACAACAAAAACAAATTCCTTAGAAGTTGAAATTCATCCAACTTTGTGTCTGCAAATATTTTTTTCGTAGATTTAACATTTTTCCCAGTTACTTCGTATCGGTATAATTAAATACAATGGATTTGAAATTTAAACAGTCGAATAAAAGGTTCTTATATTCTTTTTCTTCAGCAGATAATAGGTAGATAGGAGATCGTTGCGGGCGTTCAAAGTGGTGATTAGATAGTGGATGCCGTGCATCGGAGCGGATATTGAAATACAATTTAGATGTGAAAGTGAACAAGTATTGAAGAGTATGTGGATGCAAAAAATGGAAGACAACAGAGTAGGAGCTCTCCAAAACACGAGAAAAAAGAAAAACGTTCATCAGAAACCGAGAGCATAAAATGTGAAAACCAAGAGGATCGAATTAGATCCTACGAAACATTTCTGGATAAGTGTTTTTGGGCTCAATTGGTATATTTTAAAAATAATACAAATATTGACGAACGACATTGATATATTGTATATAATTATACCTTTTTAATTAAAATCAAGTTTTTCTAAGTTTTATCGATTTTCTCGGCGCCCAACCTTTAGCGTTTTCGCTATAAGATGGATGAAAAGGATCAGCAAATCGTGCTCTTAACTTAGAAAGTCAATAAAACGAATGCCAGCCAGGATCAACTGAGCTGAGAGATACTCACCAACAGCTCAAGGAAATCCAAAATAAGTTAAAGGAATGAAACCAGAAGAATCACGAATAAAGGACTAAGCTCTTAGTGAATAGCATGGATTCTTCAAGGTCAAAACCTTCCAAAAAGAAAGAAGTTATTGGTTCACCATTCCTCAGATCTGAATTGTCTTCGGAAGAAGCTACAGAGTCTGATCAGGACATGGCGGACTCAAACGAAAATTTTTAAGATTTTCCAACTCTGACCCCCCCAAAACTAACCATTTCTTTCCCAAAATTAGCAACTAAAAAACTGTCACAAAATTTCTTTTCTATACCATCAACATCGGCCTCAACTCCTAAACACAACGAACTGTAAAACAAAATTCGGATGTTCCCAATGAGACATGCCCTAAAACTGTCCCCATAATACCTCGCAAACCGGAGACATGGACAAAATTGGCTGTGCTTATGAAGCAGTCAAATATCAAGTATGAGTCTGCAGAGCGCGTATGTTTGGGCATCCAGATTATACCTCCATCCTCCACGGATCATAAGAAAATACCGATGCTATTAAAAGAACAAAACAGACAGTATTGTACGTACCTCGTCTCTGAGGACAAAACGGACTATGGGTGGAAGAAATTAAAGAAGATTTCTTAGCAGTAAGATGCTCATTAAAATTTTCAACGTAAAACTTCAATCGGGCTCCACTGAGTTGGTAAAAGTACTTCTACTGAAAGGAGAAACCGACATTAACAACGTCTGATCAATCAGCCAGCCAGATTGGTGTAGGGTTTCTTCGTGCCACAAAACCTAACTAAACACACTCAATGACTTCTTCCATGAATCACATTTCTATACTCACATGGAATGCAAACCCCCTGTAACAAAAGACTGGTGAGCTTAAGCAGTTTATTGTAGACTATAAATTTTATATAGTTCTCATTCAGGAAACCTTTTTCAAGCCGGGCACCCGTTCCAGCTTCCCTAACTATAATTTATACAGAAATGATGGACTGACAGAAAGAGGAGGTGGGATGGCTATTTTTGTGAGAAGAAATGTGAATCACCATCTGATTTAAACCCCATAACTATAACGCATAGACGCGATAACAATTGCAATAAAAACGAACTCGTCTGAATTTGTCGTCATATCTTTGCACAGCCCCCTTGAAGTGAGGCTTTCTATCAAGACCTAAACTCCCTCTTTGAGCTATAAGGCCCACTGCTGGTGATAGGTGATTCCAACGCTAACCATAGTTTGTGGGGTACTGTGAGAAACAATCGAGCTGGAGCTGAGCGTAACAGATTCATTACAGCCATTGATAGTAGACTGGTAATATCCTAGACTTTGGAATCTCACGAGAATTTACCACGATACCCAAACAACGGTACTCAAAGAGCTCTTTTTCACAATACCACAACCGAGTGCACTTCCATATAGAAAACTTTTTTTTTTTGAATACCTCCATTCCTTACCACTCTCTCCAGCACTCTTTCATATTCGCACAACGCTCGTTCGATATGCGTTTCACACGTCATCTATTCCTACGTGTACTTCCTGGCAATGCTGAAACATCGGTATAAGGGGCACACCAAATGCTGTGAAGTACTCCTTTCCTGCTAGTCTAGTCCGATTCGTGAAATGTTCTCAAAGATAAAAAAAAATTAAATTATAATACGACGCAGTAAAACAAACTTGGGGTTCACAAAAACTAACTGTCTTTAAGTATCTCGACGTTAGGGTCAAAAATGCTCTAAGATACTGCATTTTAAATCCTCCGGACTTATCATTAATTTAAATTAATTAGATGTCCCTAATGTCCTTTCTTAAAACCCAATCATGAGTTGGCGTTTTTCACTGTTTTTGGAAGATTGTTGTATATACGCAGGGCATATTCGTTGCATCGTTGTTTAGTCGATCAGTTCTGGCGTAAGGTATTACAAAGTTGTTGGCATTTCTTGAATTATATGGATTTATTTGTGATACTTTTATTTAGGGACTTCGTTCCGATTCACTGGAAATTAGACATTTGAAGATAAACTTAGCTTTCTCCATAGTAATGATTTGACTGAAGGTGAGTGCATTGACCCTTGATACATTAGTTTTGTTGGAGTGAGAATTGGAAGGCTTAGAATATTTTTATAGGCTTCAGTTAGTATCCTGGATATAATATTAAGATTTTGCTTGGACGATTGACTCCAAATGACCACTACATAATGTAGCTTTGTCAGTACAAATGCATTTAATACAAGTTTTTTTATATGCATTGGAAAACCTTCGTATCTTCTCAACACTCCTATTATTGGTGCAAGTTATCTCCTCAAATTATTATTGTTTGGCAACCATGTCAAACGATGATCTTTGATAAGACCAAAATATTCAATTTCAAACATTCTTTGCAAGTTTTCGTCGTTAATTATAAGGTCAACTTCTATGTCTGCATATAATGTGTGGTGAGCTTTCAGTTTACGTATATTCAAATTATTGGTCTACAGCGAAAATAAGGTTGGTCCAAGTATGGATCCCTGAGGAACCCCCGATTTCATTGGTGCTAGATTGCTCAAGACAGTGTTAACTGATGTTCTTTGGAATCTTCCTTCCGAACTTTTAAAAAGTTCTTTCAGTTTCCCTTGTATACCATACGATTCAAGTTTTTGAAGTAACAGGTCATGATCAATTTTATCAAACGCTTTCTTCAGGTCCACAAAAATTGCAATAACATAATCTCCTTTATCAAGACTTTCATTGATGTAACGTTAGGCAGAAAGTGACGCATCGAAAGCACTCTTGTTCTTTTGAAAACCAAACTGCGTTGGATTTATGATGAAATTGTCCATTAAGAAAGATTTTAAATGATTATTTACAAGTCTTCCGAATATTTTACTAAATGCTGTCAAAAGAGCAATAGGGCGGTAATTATTCGGGTCCAGAGGATCCCCTTCTTTGAAAATTGGAATTGTTTTTGCCAGTTTCTCTTCGTCCAGAAATGTTCTATTGGTAACATGCTCGTTTATAAAATTTTCCAGTAGTCCAGCTACCTCCCCTTTGACTAGAATCATTTTATGTGTGGCGATGTTGTCAATACCTGGTGCTGCATTTTTTTCAAAATTTCAATTGTATTTAATACTTCTCTTTTAGTCGTTTGATGTATGGCAAATATGGACCTAGCTGGGCTATTTATGATATTGAAATAGCTAGTTGACTTCTCACCAAGCTCCCTGGTAATTTTTTCACCAACTGCTGAAAAAAAGTGGTTTAGCGAGTTTGCTGCTCCACGTGGGCGTGCTGCATTGTTAGAGTCCAGCCAAAAAATTCAGCATTTGATGACATGATCCAGGGTGATGCATTGCGTTATACTTCATTTATTATTTTCCATATTTCATGTGAGTTGTCCGCCGCTGTTTCCAATCTTCTGGAGTATTATAAAAATTTAGCTTCTTTTATGAGTTGTTTTGATTCTTTTAGGGCTTGTATAATGATTTTTTCAATGCCCGTGAAGGACACGGGTGCCGATGGTGTGGCATAAGTGTCAGCGAGCTATAAACAACACCGAGCTCAGCTAACTAGCTTCGCTTAACGACCGCGTACGCGTGCTTGACGAATAACACTTGCGGGATCATATGAGGCGGGTTCTTGTCGAGCCACGAAGCTACACTACAAAATACTTATCACGCGTACTCTACTCTACAAGACGCACCGATCAATTTTTATTGTCTTTAGGAAAGTTCTATTAGGTGTCAATTAAGCTACTCTACAGTTATTCAAAAATTTTTGCCTCGTTAAAGTTCGCGGACACGGAGGCTTGAGACAAACGCAAACATTACACAAAAAGCAACCGTTACTTTCACAGAAGAAGGTCGTTGCATTACAAGGGGAATGTCAAATCTAAAGATGTTAAACTGGCTGAAGTGAACCACTCATCTCTGCCTAAAGGATGGAAACTTGACAGATGCAGTTTACTTTACACTAGTAAAACAACAAACTAAGCAGTTTCGACGGGGTGACCACCTTATCTCTTCAGGAGCAGCCACTCCTGATCACCACGGGGCTGCTCGACTGCTTATGTTTATTACAGGACAGTCTCTTCAATGCCGACCCAGACATGGAGAGACTGAAGGATTTCGCTCTTCACTAGTAAAGAAACAATTGTTTCCGCAGTGGAGAGATGGTTGTTATAATTTTAGGCCCCTCTCCTTGGATACAGGTCCCTGTCTTCAACGAAAGTATGCTAATAAAAACCGCTAACCAATCATAAAAGCAAATTGGGTGTCGGTCAGGACTAATTGATGATGCGGATTTTATCACTGCCGGTCATCAGATTAGCTCCCAGCAAAAACTGACGCAACTCCAAGCAGTGTATTTGAAAACCCCGGGCACCATCAGTTTGTTCAAAATTAGAACTGTCCGACTACAAACTTTATAAAAATGTGCAAACCTTTCTTTTGGTAACATTAAAGGACGAACTACTCTATAACATCATCGGCATGTTCAGGCGGCAGAGCCACCACGAACGAAGAACTCCAGAAGATGCTATAGACCTTATTATACCGAAGACAAGACAAACAACACCAAAAGAAAGTTTATCTGTGACTCTAGCTTTACTTTACGGAACCCTCCAAGGTATGCTACGTTAATATCAAATGGTGAGGGCGAAAATAAAAATTGAATCGGTTCATCTGCCGACAGCAAAATTAAAAATGTGAGAACTCGAAGGAGAGTGATGTTGTTTCCCCTTCGGGCCCTACGTTGGGTGCCATTGTAATGATTTTTTTAATGCCCGTGTAGGACATGGGTGCCGATGGTCTGGCATAAGTGTCAGCGAGCTATAAACAACACCGAGCTCAGCTAAATAGCTTCGCTTAACGACCGCGTACGCGTGCTTGACGACTAGCATTTGCGGGATCATATGAGGCGGGTTCTTGTCGAGCCACGAAGCTACACTACAAAATACTTATCACGCGTACTCTACTCTACAAGACGCACCGATCAATTTTTATTGTCTTTAGGAAAGTTCTATTAGGTGTCAATTAAGCTACTCTACAGTTATTCAATATTTTTTTGCCTCGTTAAAGTTCGCGGACACGGAGGCTTGAGACAAACGCAAACATTACACAAAAAGCAACCGTTACTTTCACAGAAGAAGGTCGTTGCATTACAAGGGGAATGGCAAACCTAAAGATGTTAAACTGGCTGAAGTGAACCACTCATCTCTGCCTAAAGGATGGAAACTTGACAGATGCAGTTTACTTTACACTAGTAAAACAACAAACTAAGCAGATTCGACGGGGTGACCACCTTATCTCTTCAGGAGCAGCCACTCCTGATCACCACGGAGCTGCTCGACTGCTTATATTTATTACACTTGGTTATACAGATATTTAACTGCTTCATCTTCAGCGTTCTGTTTGTATTTTTTATAAGCCTTCCTTTTGTTAATACTAGCCTCAATAACTTTCTTTGTTATCCATGTATGTTGTCGACATCTGATCTTTTTCTCAATAGTAAATCATGCTTGGACTCTGTAATCATATTTTTGAGCTACATAAGGTTTTCAGATTTTCGGTTTGTTAGCAACTGTTGGAATTTCATTCTGTAAAGATCCTTGTCTAAATATCTGAATATTTTGTGAATAGGTTTTTGCTTACTGAGACTTTGTCCATGGACGACAATTTTTAGAACACGATGATCTAACTCCGGCCAGTCTGCAAGTGTGAGTTAAATGTTTTCAGTAATTTTTTTATCATTTGTAGCTATGTGATCTAGGCAGGTATTTGAAGTTGCGCGACTAATTTTGCCCTTATTGACAATGACCGCTCCGTTTGTTTCCAGGGTATCTTTGTACATCCTCGATTCTGGAGATTCCGCAATCACGTATATGATTGTGTCAGCAACTGTAATTAGATTTTTTCAGTAGAATATATTGCATCGATTGCTGTGCAGAAGTTCTGCGCGTTGAGACGATTGGGATTATAGCAAGTACCGCTATTTAGTTTTTTGCCTGCGCAGGTTATTTCAATTATTATTTTATTATATATGTCACATGTTAGTCTCTTCATCACATAATTAATTGTATTTTCTTATAAAAATTGCTGTACCCCCTCCTCTTCCGAGCCTGCCGGAGAAAACGGAGCTATATCCCGGAATATTGTAATACTTTTCTTCTTCAAAATATATCCATACTTCGTTTAGTATAATCAGATCCGTTTCAGGATTTTGCTGCAGATAAATTTAAATATCACTCAGCTTGTGTCGTAAGCTTCTTATATTGGCATAAAAGATAGTTAATTTGTCATAGAAAAACCTCCAAAAGTAAAGAAGATTACAAATTGGCAAGCTTTTAGCAATATTCTGGCCTCAGAAAGCCTAAACCAGCTGTAAACAACAAAATACGTGATCAGATTCATAGATTTCGCAACAGCATATAGGAAAGATTTTTACAAAGACTCAAACATGGTAATAATAACTTCTGGTGCCTTTCAAAACATTTGAAGTTTGAAAAACAAAGTAGATAGTCCTCTTAAATGGTTTTAAATACGATAGAATAGAAGAAGTTGAAGCCTTTGCTGACACTCTCGAACTGCAATTCCATGAAAATAATTCCCCTGAGGAAAGCTCTAAATTTAAAGATACAATTGAGTCCTCTGTGCAAAGACTGCTTGCTTTCCAGACAACAGACACTAACAAAATCGGTGCACTAGAGTTACCTGAATCAAACGACATTATAAGCTCACTAAACAAACGAAAACCCCCAGGGATTTTATTAAATATATGAATATCATACTAAAATGGCTACCAGACATCTTGTAAACTGTGAGGAACATTATCAACATCATCTTCGGCCTCCGCAAATTTTCAATCGTGGAAAACAGCAATTTTCATTTTTATCCCAAAACCACATAAAGACATTACCTTCCCGCAAAATTTGCGGCCAATAAGTCTTCTGTCTTCTCTTTCTAAACTCACACACTGAATAAGAGTATAACTTTTGAGCTGGACACTCCACCAAACTCCAGCTAACAAGGGTCGTCCAACATATCAGAAATCGGTTAAATCACAGAAAGTGAAGATGCCAAATAATGTTCGACATAGCAAAAGCCTTTGACAAAGTCTGGTATGCAGGGCTAATCATCAAAATACATGAGCTTTCTATTTCACTACCTTTAATAAAAACGATCAACTCTTTCCTATAGGGCAAATTTTTCCTCGTCAAAATTGACAACAAACTATCAAACATGCGACCGATTCATGCTGGAGTTCCACAACGGTTCAAACTCTCCCAATTACTGTACAGCCTATTCACTGTGGATCTTCCATGTCTGCGCAACAGCGCTCAAATTTTCCTATATGCTGACAACATTTGTGTATATTACACTTCACCACAAGACGAAGCCGTGTCTTCAAGTCTGCAATTCTCAATTGAAATTCTTTTGGGGTATTCTCAAAGTTGGAAGATAAAAATTAACACAAGCCATCTTCATTACAAGAAGGCTACGACAACAATTTCTCGAACTACAAATAAACTCAACCTCAATACCATGGAACAGAACAGCAAAATACCTAGGACTTAAATTTCACAGTAGACTTAAATGGACTGATCACATAGGCGACATGAGACAACATTCTTTAGGTATCCTATCCTCCTTGTACCCCATCTTAAGCTCAGGAAAACTGAATGTTAAAAATAAGTTGATCACTTATAAACAAATTATTGGACCCTCTCTCTACGGCTGTATAGCCTTCTGTCAGACCTCGAATTTAACAAAAAAGCACTTCAAACCCTGCAAAACAAGGCCCTTGGGAGAATCTTCAGACTCCTTAGTACATTAGGAACATTGACATTCACGAAGACCTAAAACTACATACAATTGAAAAATATATATTTGAACGTGCACTAAGACTGTCCGACAGGATGGATGAACATCCTAATAGTAATGAGCAGAGAATCACCTACCCTAGCCTCAGATCAGTTACTTTGTAATATAGGACGCACAAAAACTAGTTGATTAATTACTATAGACGAGTTGGCTACACCGATACTCATAGATAAAAATGGAGTAAAAGTGATAAATTGCACTAGGTCCATGTAACCACACACCTCAAGTTCTTCTTTGGGAACCACAGTTTTCCTGCTATTTGGGATTTACGTCTAATCAAACAGTGCTCTTTTGATGGAATGTTCTTTCGATTTTCATACGATGAATAACAATAGTACCTTAAGGTCCTTTTCAGTTCATGATTTTATTAATATTGCAACAGAATGGCGGCCGGGGAAAATGGAGTAATCCTGGCTTTTCTCTTAAGGTATTTGTTGTGCATACTTTTATTTTTTTTTGAGTTTTTTGATTATTATTGGTTTCGGTATATCGTAGATGAAGTACAAACGCTTTCTGGTATGAGTACAGTTGGTTGTTTCTTTTTCTCTATGGTTTCCCCTATAACGAAAAACACTTGGCTACATAAATTTCTGTCGTTTTATTGGTAATCGTCGAGAAAGGAAAATTTTTTATTACATCACTTACTCAGACATTCTTTAATATTTCATAAAGTTTAGCGAATATAGATCCTATAACTTGAACATAGAATTAAAACTTGGAACAAAATCAATTTGGCTTAAATACGTGAAATTAAGACTTCAGTTGAAGTTCCGTAAGGTTAACATAAAAACTAAAGTAATAACAGTCGAGGAAGTCACGTCCTATTATGTTGTCCCATTTCCGCACGATTTGTTTTAGGGGATTCGAAAGGCCTTAGTTCTTCTATGTCAGAGTGTCGGACAGCTCTTCCAGTTTGGGATAAGGCTTCAGCCTTATCCCAAACTGGTCACCGGGGGGTAACATTTTGCCACTTTATTATTCATTATTCATAATGAATAATAAAGTGGCAAAATGTTACCCCCCGGTGACTCATGTCCGCACAACTTGAAATCAGTCAGCCCTTCATACCTGGTACAGAACTGATCAGCCAGCCTTCAAATATGCGTCATATGTGGAACGTAAAAATTCCACATAAAGCTCTCTGATCTAGAATTTCGTAAAATAATTTTAGAAAATCCTATTAAAAGTCTGACCTGTTTGTCCGTTCGTCCATCTATCTATCCGTCTGTGCATCACGGAAAGTTTCTTTCAGCAACCACAAAAGTATCAACCGTGAAATTTTGTAAACAAGTCAAAACTTGATGACCTCTCAAAGTTTAGAATCAAACGAAAAATGTATAAGGCGTTTAAGAGGGCCTCTTCATATAAGGGAGTGACTTTTAAAGAATTTTTTTTATCAAACATAGCCAATATGGGTATCAAATGAAAGGTTATAACATATTTGTTCAGTCCGTTTTTAAAATCCCAAATCTAATTAATTTTTAACCGGTGAACTTTACACTATCCCAAACACATACTCATCACAGATACATAATATATGAAATAAATTTTGAAATATGTATGCACTGAAGTTAAAAAAAAATTTAATTTGTGAGTAGGCAAATGTATCAAATAGACAAAATAAAAGAATTGAAAGTCTGTTTTTGCGGAGGATTTGTATTAATAAGTAGTATAAAGCTCCTAGAGAGAGTTAAGGATAAGAAGAAATGTGAAGAAGATTAAAGAGTTGAAAGTTTTAAAAAGTAAGGTCTCGTTCAAGATTTTAAGACTGAGCGAATATATTCCTAGTGGATAATAAATCATATAAATTGAAGAGAATAGAGTCACACAATTTAATGTCTTTAGCTAATTAGCTTGCGGATTTGAAAATAAGAACTCTGACACAATTGCTACATAATTTGACATGACTTTTAAAGACGCTAGAAAAACATTTTACATACCAGGAGGGTTTCACAAAGATCCTAGAGTTTGAAGCAAGTTTTCTGATTGCATGCATTGATGACTTGAATTATTCATTCAATACTTGCCAGAGAAATCGTTCGATTATATTCAACAGATGCAAAGCATATGCGTATAATAGCCGCCATTTTGATCTACATTAAATAATTTTCCTGAATACTTGGCAAGTTGAACATAAATCCTCAAATTTTCAAGAAAACCCGAAGAAAATTAGAATGCCTAGCTCAATTTGAATGATGGGACGTTAAACGCCGAAAAATTCCAATAATTTTAAATACCTACTTACTTCTCCTTTTTGGGGGCGCATTTACACCTCCTTTGTAGGGATGTAAGAGGGTTAAGGTGAGTCTTCCGCATCTGATAACGGAATTGAAGGTAAAAGTCACGATTCCGCAAAGGGAATGGGTGATGGATTAGCTCCCCGTCCCTGAAAAACCCGAAAAGGGGTCGATGATGGGATAACTCCCTGTCCCTGAAAAACCCCACATTGTTTCGAAACATTTAACAGAGTTAATTGGATTGCAGCTACGGCAACGACCCAGCAAATGAAAAACAGACTATATCATTGGATCCTGGAACATCAGATCACTGAATAATCCTGGCGATGTTAACGAGTTTTTACAACAGGCCAGCCAATAAAAATTAAACGTGAGTTTGGAGTGGTCTTTATAATAGTTAGGGAGTTGAAATTGCACGTGATTGGTTTTAAGGCAATTAATGAACGGTTGTGTGCGATCTGCATAAAAGTGAAATTCTTCAAAATAAGCCTGAAAAACGTACACGCCTCAACTGAAGAAAAGGATAAAGAAAGGAAGGAAATAGCCTACAATCATTTGCAAAGACTAATGGACTCATTGGGTGGTTTCAACGCTAAGGTTAGCAGCGAGCTATCTCATCGGAGACTGACTGGAGGATATAGCCTCTACGATGAAACAAATGACAACAGAAATCTAGTAATACAACATGACCTGAGTATCACCGGATGACAACACACAAAACCAAATCGACCATGTATTGATCCATAAACGTTGGTCCTCGAGCATACTTGATGCCCGTGCATACCAGGGAGCCAATCGTAGCTTGGTTCATTACTTAATCAGACTAACCTATCAATGTCATTTGTCAAAGACGTTCTCGGCAAAGACCAGCTCACAACAAAAATTTGACATCAAAAAGCTTCAAACAGCGTTTGTAATCAGTAATTTCAGGGAGACCCTTTTTTGTGATAGGGAGGTGAGTGCCATTTATGCACAGAGTGTGGGACTCTCATGCTCAAAAGAAGGCGACTGGACTACCCACTAAACACCTCCCCTGTCAACCTGAGAACCTAGCCTGGAACCGTTTGACACATTGCTTCGGGCCAGGTCTCGTTTTGTTAAGCCATGAGGCACCTTCAAGCTGGGGGATCCCTTTCCTAGTGGGAGGGGAGAGGGGAAGAGGATATGCCAGAAAAGCGATCCCCCAGCCCCAACATCCTAGGCTGCTGTGAGTCCCTTTTTTATTTTAGGACTGTCCGAGCATAATGTGCCACCTAGTTCCATTTGTAAATCGATTCGAGCATCACCGCAACTATATTATCCGGGGTGAGCTCTCCCGTCTCCCTGTAGAGTTCCCTTCGCAGCCTGACCCATTTTGTACACGCAAAAAATGTGTGGCAAACATTGCTCTCTTCTTCTAGGCAAAACCGACCATCGAAGGACCGTGACTTACCAATCTTGTGCAGGTAAGACTGAAAACTCCCATGCCCGCTCAAAAGCTGGGTCAGATAGAATTCAGTCTAAATATGCCTTTGATTTAGCCACGGTCTCGCATACGAGATGAGGGGCGCAGTCCACCATCCTTTCGTGCAATTGACCCAAGACTGCTGCCAATTATTGAGCGAGCGCTGTCTCTCCTAGCGGGCAACCATCTCCCTCGCATCCTTGTTTCAGTGCAGGTAAATAGCGCGGCGCTCTCTAGCACGGAGGGCGACAGGTATCATGCCTGCAATAACTCTCACCGCTGGATCAGAGACTGCCGGATGCGAAGATGCAATTCACAATGCTCCTCTTCTCTGTACTTGTGCCAAACGCTTTCGGCATACTTCCTTGTTGAGAGCGTCGCCGCATACTTCTGCTCCATACAGTAGCACTGACCCTACCGCACTCATCAAGAGGCGTCTTCTTGATGGGCTGGGTCCCCCTACGTTGGCCATAAGTTGATTCAGAACCGATACTCCTGAAGCAGCCTTCTCAGCCGTCGCCCTGATTTGCTTAGAGAAGCTCATCTTCGAGTCAATCAGTACCCCCAGCTACTTCACCGATTGCTTCGATTCGATTCGTATGTATCCAATACTGATCATCCTTACTCTAGGGATTGTCTTTTTTGTCAAGATGACCACTTCGGTTTTCTTCAGTACCAAACTGAGCCCGCGAGCAGTCATCCAGTCTCTCACTCAGCGCATTAGCATACCTAGTCTAAGTTGCGCCCCTTGGCAACCAGTTATTTTCCATCTTATCAGATATATCGCTAAGAACAAGCAACGAGTTGTGGGTGGAAAAGAAAGCGACAATTAAGACCATAGCAGAAAAGATGATCAGACATCAAGCCCGGTGCAAAAGAAATGATTGGTTTGAAAATGAGTACCAGAATGCATTCGACAAAAAAATCAGATGTACAAAGAATATGTGGATAGGAAAACCATGACGAAGGGAGAAAATTATGAAATTCGCGAAAGAGTCGAAAATAACGACGACTAATTGAGAAGTATCAATGTAAGTTTAGCGAGCAAAAACACCAGATAAGCATACAAAGTAGTAAAAAGATTGGAATGAGGTTATCAGCCCAAGATCACGCTCTGCCGTGATGACATCGGCAACATCACCGCTGATGAAAATAGGGTTAAAAATAGATATGTATCATATCTCAAAAACCTTTTTAATCCTCCATATACCTCCAGGAAAACAGAGCCGGTAGATATTCCCGGAGATCTCCCATTGGCGCCACTAACTTTGGATCAAGTTTGTTCCACCATCAAAGCCCAACAGAACTGTGAAGTATCGGGCATCGATGAGATTCTAGTGGTGCTCATCACATATGTTGGGAGCGGTATTCAGAAAGGCATTCATAAAGTCATCCAATACATTCGGTAAGAACATACGTCAAAAAAGTGGAGCCAATCAATTGTATTCCCTATAAACAAAGTAGGTGATATACTACAGTGCGAAAGCTATAGAGGCATCATAGTAGATATTTTTGAAGATCTTAGAAAATATAATCAGATCATACGTCAACAGTATTATTGGGAAGTATCAAGGTAGCTTTAGAGCAGGTAGATTGACGATAGACCAATTCTTTACAGTCAAGCAGGTACTTGAGAATTTTTGGGAGTTCAATATAGGTGTACATTTGATTTTCGTTGACTTTTAGCAAGCATATGACAGCATTGGTTGTAATGTACTCTACCAAATAATGCTTTGCCATGGTATCCAGTCAAATCAGTCCTTCTTGCCAAAATGACAATGACGCTGACCTTCTCCCAAATTTGCAACAATAACCAACTCACCGGCGCCTTTGTCACAAATATCGGACTAAACCAGTTAGATAGGCTGCCCCCATTTTATTCAATTTGACTCTGGAATACCTGTATATCATATGAAAGCCTCCTGTCAATGCAAGAGGTACGTTTAGAGGTACATTATTATTCAAGTCAAGCCAAGGGTAGCCTATGCGGACGACATAAAAATTTTGCAACGGCCACAATTGCCAAACAACTTTTCCTGAAACTTGATAGCGAAGCAAAACTAGCAGCGCTACAAATCAATGAAAATAAAGCAAAGCTCATGATACAGTGAAGGAAAAATGCCTGAGAAAACCAAAATATCAAAAAAAGGCGACAGACCTACAGTCATGTTAGAAGGATTTTGTACCCAACGTGCGAAATGCAGTCACGGGCAATGAATAAAGGCAAGAAATAGGTCATAGAGATGTGCACGTTTATAAGAAAATCCATTGCTTGTGTACTTTCAACGGTTGTCACTTGTTGCAAACCAACAAAAATAACTCAAATCATGAATTCCCATTGTCTGATTCATTGGAAAGTCCATAAAGTCTGATTCCTTAGAAAGTCCTTAAAATGCCGAAATTGTGTGTTATTGTTGTTGTATTTGGAGAAATTTCAAATGGCTATAACTTCCGTGAATATGACTGGATTTTCATCAAACTTGCAGAGTATTAGGACCTTATGTAAAACTATTTAAATATCGAATTTCAGGGTATCCACATGATTTTATTGGAGAAAATATGAAATTTGATTTTCATACTATTATTAGCAAAGTTGAGTGAATTTTAACTTCTAAGGTATTTGTTGTTGTTATACTTATAAACGGCTATCTCCAGAAATTTTCTCAGATTTTTCGGATCGGTGTCCAATCGCGAGGAGGAGGGGATACGCATTTTTCGTATATTTCACCTTCCTGTGCGCTCCCCGAAGCAAAAAGTACCATTTCAAGTTCTCATTAAGACCTTTCATTTGATACCCATATCGGATGCCTTTCATGAAATTTGTTTTCAGGGGCCACTCCTCTGTATGGGGAGACCCCCCTTAAGCACCTTGTAAAATTTGTTTGCATAGAAACTTTGAAGAGGGCATCACTTTACACATATATACAAAATTTTATGTTTGTAGCTTATACGGCTTGCGAGAAAAAGTGCTGTAACACATGGACGTACGCACGGACAGACAGACGCGATTGTAGTAGGGTTTTGTAAAATTATTTTACAAGACTCTAAAAATGTGGGTTAGTTTGTGTATTTAGGCACCAAAATGACGAGAACTGATAAAAAAAGAGTCATAATAAGCAGAAGAATACAGCTCGCAAAAAAATATTTCTTTCAGTTTCGACGATCTTGAAGATAATACACAGGAAAGCAAAGCTCCAAATATACAAATCTGTAATGAGGCCCGTATTATGCTGTGGTTGTGAAACATGAACCCTAACCCAAGCATCGGCAAGCATATTGAACGCCTTCAAAAGGCGGGTTTTGAGGCAAATAATTGGAGCAAAGCTAGATTGAGACCAATGGCGAATTCGATACAACGATGAGCTGCATGAAATTTTTGACGAGCCGAAGATCTCAACGGTTATAGAAGAAGATGCAATAGACTGGCCATGTAAACCGTATTAATGAACAACGTATACCCATAAAGGTATTCGTTTCGAGAACTGAAGGGTTGAGACCAGTGGAAAAACCAACGAAACGCTAGTCTGATTCAATCAACGAAAACAATTCATTGCTGCTCGGATTTTAAAGTTGAAGGACGCGGTCAATGGACCGGGATAGTTAAAAGCAGTTGTTGCAGGAAGCGAAGACTTTAGCCCTACAAAGAAGAAAAAGGTCGATTTGAAATATGGTTTAACCACCAACACGTGTTATTGTTGTCGCAATTCCATACAATGGAAATGGCTACAACTTACTTGATTATTGTTTGAATTCCATAAAATTGTTAGCATAAGGATCTTATACTAGTCTACGAAATCGTAAAATTTTAAAGAAGTTTTGATTTTATGGGGGAGTACTTAAAATTTACAGATCATGCTTTATTAACAAAGTTGAGTAACTTTTGAATTCTTGGGTATTTGTTGCCCTTATACTCATAAAGACTCTGTCATTCTTTTCAAGTTGTTTGGCTCAATGGTGTCCAATCGTAGAAGCGGGTCCAAATTTTTTGTGCATTTTGCCTCTTCTTGGACGCCCAGATGTATAAAATTAATTTTTTCTTTCATATTCTGAAAGTTCTAATCAAGGCCTTTGATTTGGCAACCCCACACAAGTACATTTGATTACAGATTTTGCTTAAGCGCCGCTTCAGCATATGGAGGATTCCCTTAAATTATTTAAAAACACTCGTATTTGATAAGGTCTAATCTTTTGCCAGAGCATCACTTCTGACGTTGCCTCAAATTCTGAGCTTTCTAGCTTCTATAGTTTCTTACAAGGAGACGGCAAGGGTGTGGGGCCCTCAAATCGAATGGAGGTTCCGTGTGGAGTGTATTCACATACTCAAACCCAAGAGCGCACTACTTAGCCATTGCCGAGAAAAAAATTCCTAAAGTTAGAAAGAAAATACATTTTTTTTTGTATTAAAATTTAATAAATCGTTATAAACCATTTATTTTGAACTTTTATGCATTATTGAATCGCGAATTTAATAATTTTGTAACTTTTTAACGATTAGAACTTATAAAAGACGGAGGAATGTAAATAGAATAAATACAAAAGCCACAGTTCTTTTAAAATGTTCTTATAAAATAATATAGTATTAAATACAATGAATATTTATGATAAAATGTTTAAAGCATTAGAATTTTTTCAATCATTCATCTTTAGGAATACACAAACCTGGATGATATCTATAATAAAAGCAAGAAAAACAAAAATTTTGTCGACAACTTGCACAACAAATAAATCTCCTGAAAAACAAACTTCGTTTACGTTCATAAATATTTCTCGATGTTCAGATAATTTTGACACATACAAGGCATATTTGATCATTTTTGAAAAAAATTGGAGAAGAGAGCTGATGTTGAACAATTGATTGAATTTTAATACAATCTTCACGAGAGTTAGTTTCCCGATTTTCTTACATCAATTACGAACAATTTTGTATTTTTTTAATTGAATTTTTGACTTGTCTGTAAAAGTAAACATCGCACAGTTGTATTAGTGGAGTACACTTTGGAGGTATTACTTTAACAGTACAAGTACACATTTTCTCATCATCTTGAAAAATTTCATCATACATTTCGAGTCTTGTTTGTCCTCCCCAAGAATCGATGAGAAGAAGAAAAGTATAATATAAAGACGTAGTGAGTTTTCCGGATTTTGAAGATGTGACGACAAAATTTTTTTTATTTTTTCATGTACTCATCAACCTACTTTTGAACCCTGGGTCGAAATGTATCTGTTTGCTCTTGCAAACAAATAAATACTTGAGGCAGGACGTGCCCCGACAAGGTAATGCTATATTGTGCAGTATATGAATGTATAACCTTGTTCATGTCTTTTCGTTGGCCAAATACAGTCTTACTCCCCACTGTTGATAATGTTCTATTAAATATAGATTGATACTGGCATCCTAAAAAATAAAAAAAAACATATAAACGTTTTTTCAAATAAATCTTTTATAAACGTTTTTGTATAATTTATAAATCATCACACCAGGTATTTGTGATCCGTATTTATTACAAAGTCAGCGTTGAAATTTTGTATCAAGCGTAAAGTTTGCATACGAAAAGTTTCTGCTGAAGCTAACATATCTTCAATAGACAGGGTTTCCTTTCTAGATATGTATTTGGTGATCTTACGCTGACGAATCCCATGTTTCTGTTTGAAATTTGTCACCCAACGTTCTGAGGCTTTGGAATCAAAATGTTTAAATTGTGCAGCAGCAGCTAATGCCCATTATTGTAAATTTCTGGTTGTAACTTGTTGATCGTTTTTTCGAGCTTCAACAAAACGTTCATAAGTCCATGAATCGATTATTGCATATTTATCAAAGATAGTTCCTCCTTTTTTTTATATCCTCCTTCCATTTTGAAAGATATTCTCTTTTTTTTAAACGACTGCATCCTGTTTTTCTGTACAGTTGCTAAACTCCATGAAGGGTGTGCCTCAGCAATGTTCATGACCTTTGTTTTGTAGTCCAATGAAATGTAGTCACTAGGTTTGCTTTTCTTATACTCGGGCTCGTATTCTTCTGGTGATGAATTATCATAAACCATATTAAAACTTACTTTCTCACATACTTCATTCGCATAAATTAATTCTTCATCGTGAATTAATTGGTTTTCATTCAAAATTTCTAACGTCGTATCGTACAATATCTCGCCAATTGATATTGCTTCTTCAGGAATTATAGGTGAAGACTCCGATGCAATTAAATTATTTTCATAAAGAAGAACCTTCATAATACGCTACTGTATTTTTCAATAACAATTCCGACTTACCACTGCATAAAGATGATTCAGGAACTGTATCGTCACTTACAGAGGGGCCAGGAAGTTCTTTGCTTTTCGACATTATGCCAAAAAAAAAATCAACGTAGAATTGGTATCACACAAATAAGATAATATGTCCGTTCAGAGCAAACCCCAAAAATAAACTAACGAACTGTACATTTAAAATGGAATAAGATGCAGCTGACGAAATCCAAGGACACCGCAGGTATAGAAGGTCGAGAGACCCTTCTCTTATTGTTAATGTCGGAATCTTTTGTATAAGGGCGTAAATGAACAGTACAACGATCAGGTCAAACGAATAAACGTCCAAAGGGATGTTACGAATAAATGAATTTGTAAATTTTCCATATTATTTTTGATGTATTACATTTTATTTAATTCCAACTACATGCGAATTTCAAATTTCCAATTCGCGATTCAATAATGCATAAAAGTACACGTGGAACCTCCATTCGATTTGAGGACCCCACACCCTTGCCGTCTCCTTGTTAGTAAACTTTTGTAACGCACGTACAGGATAAGGGTTAGGAAGTTTTTCGAGCAATTTTCTTGTGTGATTGCTCAATTACTACAGGATATTTCAAAATAAGCGATGGGAGAGCTTTTTGTAGAGTCTTGAGCCTAGGTGTGTTAGCTTCTGGAGAGTGTACATGTACTTTCGACTCAATAATAAAATCGTGCTACCACCAACACTTGGTGCAAATGGGATGCAATTACACAATGTGGGTAAGCCTGAAGCATTTTAAAATTCTCTGGAAATCCAATTTTGAGACAACTCTTTGAATAAGGCGAATTTTGAAACTGAGTATATGGCTGCTTCTTCAATCGACAGACTCCTAAGAGATGACGCTCAGTCTGAAGACAGGATTGAACCAACGGACCTAGATGAAATCAAGAACATTATACAGATGCTGAATAAACGTAAATTGCCTGGGCACGACACCCTCACCACCGCATTGATTTCTTGGGTACCGAACAACATTTTACAAATATTTACGGACACTATTAGTACGATATTCTGTTTGCAAAAGTATCCCAAAATATGGAAACAGCGACTGTTATAATTTTTCCGCAGCCTCAAAAGGACCCATAATTTCTACAAAACTGGAGACCTTTTAGTCTCCTCTCATCACCGCCATAAATTGCGGGAAGGGTGATTGTGCATCGACTCAATGAGGTTGTATCCAGCAAATATATCATTCCGGAAGGAGGAATTCCGTGGTATGCTAGAAAAAGTGATATCTACAAGGACCTAAAAATTGAGACCGTGGTTCATGACAAGGCACTTAAACTTAACGACACAATGGACAGCCATACTGATGGTACCATGGCGTTCCTTCGAACTTTACAAAACAGAGATGGCTTTAGATATTCGATTATCTGCCAAATAATAATGTAACATTTTTATTTCAATTTTTTTTACAACAACTGAAACTATCTTGAGAAGGTAGGTGGGTACTGAATTGCTCACATATACGAGGGAGCTAAGGTGCTAAATCGCATCAAATCCACACGTCCCATATTCCAAGGCTAATATGTGTCTTATTTAGCGTCGCAAGTTTTGCTTTCATGTCACGAGGCTCCAATTGAAAATATAGATTGAAAAGAAAACTTAATGAAATTGTGTGATGAAAAATATATGTAAATGATTCGCTAACTATCCCGCCTTGGAAATAAGTTACGCTTATAAATAAATATATTACACATTCGACTTAAACCAATAAACGTTACTGGTTTGAAAATTTATTTAAAATATCGATCTCTCATATAGAGAAACTTTACAATGCTCACAAATTATGATATACATATCTTCATTATAATATAGTGTCTGAAATTGTAAACAGCATATCGACCGGCTACTGTATAATTTAATTGGGTGAATTGATCCATTTAATCTTAAATCATTTCAAGGAATCCATGAAGTTTAAATACAATAACTTATCCAAAAAATCATTTTAATTAAAGTTCATTCCCAAATTAAGTAACAGGGCTGTAAAAGCAGACAGCAAGTAATGAGAATGTAATGGAAATTCCCTGTACATGCCGACATTTGTGTATTTGCTTAGCATAGATCCATTTTCTTTTGGGATTCTAACACAGAGCATGGGTAGAACAGAACAATAAATTACGCTATGTGCGATCTGTAATTGGTCAGCATGTACATCGCATATGCTCGTCATGTGTACATGGTATGAATATGGCTCATATATCACCTGCCAGTTGGCAGCTAGAGCTTGTGTTTCGGTTTCATTTCAACTTACGGTTGTGATGAGCTGTTGACTATAATTGCCGCTTTGGTAGATAGCCTCCACCTGACTCCTACTTAACCAATCATCATCTTTATGCTGATTAGATGTACGTGATTTGTGAAACGTACTCGTACGTACGTCTGTCTGTTTTGTTGTTTTCAAATAGTTTTCAGTTGGCTGACGCTATCTCTTTTTATTTCTTCTCACTTTTCTATTTCGTTACCGCCTAGCAGGCAGCAACACATATGAGCTATTTGTTCGTTCGAATACATTGCGGTTTGGGAAACGCGTGCTACCAACTCAATAACTTCGTTAGGTTATTGACCAACTATATGTACCTACATACATATACTTAGTAGTACTTTGAAATGGGACGAGCTTCTGGAATACAATGAGTTTTGTAATTATATTTAGAACTGCAAGCAATAACTTTGGAACACTTCTGAATAAACTTAAAATATTGGATTTGCTAGTAACGGATACGGGCTATTATTTTGATTTACTTTTGAAGCTTTATTTTTATAAAGTCCCTTAATATCATAAACGGTAGCTCTGTGCTGTTATTAGTCTAGGTATATCGTCTTTCAACAAATTTTCAACAAAAGTTAATTTACTATTTGATGTCTGGAAAATAGATTTGGTAGTTAAAACCTGCGATTTCATGTTAAAATTCGTCTATTCTATTTGATTAACGAGTAAAAGCAATATTTGTCTCGAGAATGCTGCTATTCGTAAGTTGGTAAAACTTATTAGAATGCAAATCTCTGAAATATATGATGAATTTAATTTGAAAAGATATTAGTTATCCTAATGTATGGATAACTGGTCTCTTACAATAACATATTTTATCTGCGATAGAAAATTTTGTTTGGACTAAATTCTAAACGGACCAACAGAAGGGTATGAAACTAATATCAGTAGTGAGGGCAGTCAATTATTTCTTTTCTTCAGCAGGACAACTTTAATTCGGACTTTGTAAAAATCCGTATCTGTCCATCCGTCAGTGGGTCACAGCAAGTTTTCTCAGGAACTAGACAAACTACCGTTATCAGCTCAGAAGTTTCTAGTTAATGAAAGTTTCATAGTAAAAAAAAATTTCAAAGGCTTTAAAGGGGATCTCTCCATGTAAAGATATAACCCCTTAAAAAAATTCACCAAAGATAGTCAAAAACGGTATCAAATATACGAATAAACCTCCAAGCGAGTGGACGTGTAAACTTGTAGCTCCGTTTGAATTCGCTGTTATTTGCATTAAGTTAAATTTAATTGTTTGTTGTTAAGTTTGAAATGTTAATGTGTTTTACTTTACTTTGTGTATATTTGTTTAAATACGTGCTCTATTTATCTGTGCTAAAATATCTTTCATACTCTTCATGATTTAGTGACCTTATTATCAATCAACTTCGTAAGCAGTTCTTATTTCCCAGTGAGTGTAAAAATAAAAACAATTAGAATTCGTTTATCGAACTAAAGTGTTAATACAGCAACTTTCATTAATCAACTTCATAAACAGTAATAATTTTCCAGTGATTGTAAAAAGAAAAATAATAGAATTGTTTATCGAACTAAAGTGTGTAAAGTGAACTAAAGTGTAAATACAGCAACTTTCATCCCAATTACGCGCAAACTTGAGCGAAAGCGCACATGTAATCTATTCTTTGTGTGATAGTCTGTCATTTTTATTCGACCTTGACATTAAAATTAATTTTACATCATTAACAATAACAAAATAATTGACGAAAAAAAAGAGCTTTAAGTGCAGCCTCCCAAACTGTGTTGCTTTCGACAACACATTTAAATACGTTGTGTAGTAATCGAGCAGTTAGTTAAATTTACTATCTTTTTTTTTCTTTAAATTATTTGATAAATTCACATAGAATACAAATTTTATTTATGTCAATTTATAGATTTTTTTTTATTTTTTTGTATATTCCGCACAACTAAAACAGCTCGATTATTCGGCGCCGGCAAAGGCTTAAAAGAAATTCATGCATAATATGTCCCAGATCAACTAATCAAACTAAGAACCAGCTGCTTTGTACAAATTGTATGGGACATCAATTTCCCTCCAATTTCATCACAACGAACGCAGCCCATTAAGATTGATCTGGTACAATTGGAGAATTGGACAGACTTGGGCTCATGTGGTCGGGTCCGCGGAGAATTGTCACTTGGCCCGTCTTAAAAACCACAATAAACAAATCTTGTGAAATGTTATAAGTGCGGGTTTCCCATGTATTATTTGTGCGAACGTTTCAAACCTTTGTGGACAAGAATATCTCTTTGAATAAAACCCGTTGGGTGGCCGGAAAGCCGTCGGAATATACGGGATCAAAAAGTCTGGTTGACGTCCCGTGTGTGCGTGTGTGTCGTCGCCCTTAAAAAAGCATCAACCCGTAACCCGCCATTGAATATATTTTAGGATTTGTCAGTATTTCCTATGCCAAGTAATTTGCTGAATAATTCGAGAGAGTCGAAATTCGTGTGATAAACTAAGAAGCACGCCATTCACATATTCTCCCGGTGAATCTTCAGAGGTTTTAGCAGAAAGTATCTATAAGATCTGCAGCAGTAAAACCTGATCACAAATTTCAGTACCGCAGAATTCGCAATTGTAACGTAAATACCAGTGAATTTGGTGCATAAACATAGTTGCTCCGTTCATCTCACGATAAATTTTCTCTCGTTCCCATTCAATTTCCCATCGATGAAAATCACTTTTCCATGTGGGCAGCAAAGTGCGAGATATCGAGTTTGGAAGCGCGAATCTATTCGTCTATGTATCTTTCGTATCATCCTCTAGTCCTCGACAATCGGAAAAAGCATTGAGGCAAATTCATGCAAATTTCGAAAGCAAATCAAGTATCGGAAACCAAATCGGTGCAAAGCGGAGTTCGGAACAGCAAACAGATACTTTTTATTCAACCTTAATTGTAGTTCACGTAGAACACTGTAACTAATTGTTGTCTTAATCCTACGTAAAACGTGTCGGAGAAGATTTGTTGACCGCAACACGAGTTAATAGAGACCGTGAAAATTTGACCACTAAAGCTAAAAGACAATACTCTTAAGCGTGGTGGGTATCATACTGAAAAGGTATCCTGATTGCTCCCTGCATTAACATTTAGTATGGAATCGGTTACTGGAGATTGAAAGTATCTGAAAAAGCGTCCGTTTCCATAATCTGAAGTAGAAACTGTGTCGAAGATAGCTTTCTCTGTCGGAATTCGATAACTCGGTGTGACAGCGATTGAGTAGGAGGAAAACTGGATAAAACTCGAGGAAACGGGATTACAGTGAGGGAACATCCGTCAAATTTTATGCAAGGCTTCCAAGTGAACTTGATGGTCCTAGTGAAAGGCATATCTTCGAATCAGCAATAACGGCACTTAATGATCATTTTTGCTGAAGCAGAGAAAGCATTTGGCAGCACATACTGCGAAGTATTTTTGGCTTGTTTAGCAGCTTGTTTAGTTCATAAGTGCACTGAAACTCACCATCTTCGAAAGATATTTAAAATTATTGCATCCCAAAGTGAAAAGGGAAATTTTGTATTTGAACATAATGAAATTATTCACACTTAAACAAAACTTCATAAAATTTAATAATTGCCTTGGCAGGATGCATAGTTTCAATAAGGGCCCCTGCGTCCTCAACGAGTGCTCGTCGTCGGACAAAGGATGTAAGTACCTTTTTATTTTTGTACTTTTTTTTTCCAAATTTGCCTTTTATATTAAAAGTATTATTATAATAATATAACAATATTCTTTTCGATTTTAGTATATTTATATATTGATTTCATTTATTAAAAAAAGTTGGTCAAATTTATGTATCGATATCATTTTTAAAAGGTTAGTTAAATTTATATATTGATTTCATTTATCAAAAAAAATTGGTTAAATTTATATATCGATATCATTTTTAAAAAGTTAGTTAAATTCATATATTGATTTCATTTATTAAAAAAAGTTGGTTAAATTTATATATCGATATCATTAGTTAAATTTATATTTATTGATTTCATTTTAATAAAAAAAGTTGGTTAAATTATAAATTATGCACAGAAAAATAAAGGAATGAATTAATACCCCATACCCTTCGGTCTTTACATTACGTTGGTTCTGACCGGGTATAGGACTCGGTACGATGGCAGGCTTTCCCCATAAAACATGAGCCAGCCGCCGGATACGTAATAATCTTTCTTTGTTTCAGGGTACTTCGCGGGTTGAGTGGCCCAAGCAGAGTGCCTCTTTATGACATAGAGTTATGTAATCGAATTGCATAATTCTATGGCATAAATTGGTCACCGGGGTACTTCTCTTCTGATGGGAAGGCTCATGCAAGTTAAGTTGTATGAGTTTTCCGCTCAGAAGAAGAATACCTGGCCACTGCAACAAATATGGATTTCAATCCGGTTGGGTGGGGGCGCGGGGCTCCATCACCACCCGGTTGCCCCTCTCTCATTTGTGGGCCATGTACCTCTCCGGGTAAGGACGAGGTTATCCTGCTTCCGCTTCTTTTTACTAGTTTCTCTTGTTCCATGAACAAGTCAGTTGTCCCTGGTATAGTTGCCTACACTTTTTGCGACTTCGGTCGCCTTGTTTTTGTTCGACCCCAGAAATTCGTGAATGCGAAATTCTTTGTAGTGGGTCCTTGTACGGGGGGGAATAAACCCGCCCCACGACACCGCGATGCTAGCCTGCCAGCGCATTCACGCATCCCCAGACAAGGGCATTCTCGGCAGATACTGACACCTTCTTCTGCCGAGGCAGCAGACCATCGCTGCAGTCCTTCACGGATTTTGAATTTACCTCTTCACTACAGTTACCTGTAAAGGATTCTGCTCAGGTAAATTACATGGGGCCTGTATGGATGCGCCAAGAGATTGGTATAATCTCTACATGGAAGCCCATTTTATTTGCTCTGATTGTCAAGGCTATGAACAAAAGCTTAGTGAGATGTATGATCGCATAAAAGCGCAAATTCAAGTGATGATGGGCGACAAAGAGCAACTTATCGCACGGCAACATTCAAAATTTAGAGTAAATGACGAAAGTTTTAATGAAATGGCCAGTTGCTTTGATGAACTTTCTACATCACTACCCAGTAGCAATCAAAAATATGCAAAGCTCTAGATATGGTCGACACCCAACTGCTTTCAATGAAGGAGTTATTATCTTCTAGTCAACCTACAGTAAGCGATACTTTCAGTAGCAGTAACATCAGTGAAATACTTTCAAAAATGGCCACCAAACTATCCAAACAAGAAGCTGGACACATCGTTCAAAACTCACATATGAATGCGAAACTAGAAAGTATGGAAAGACAAATTGCTCGTTTAGAAAGCAAACTTGAGGAGCAAAATACAGTACACACAGTAGTCAAATATGTGGACTGTTTTAAGCAAATGGAACCTGGTAACTGTGTTTCCCCGGTGAAGGAGAATCTAAACGCCTCAGCTCAAGTTCCAGTTATCAACAAAATTATATTCAAGCTTGGTGTGAATTGGTCTGAAGAAGACTGGAATAATAGAATATCCAAGCTGGAGGCTACAAACTCAAGGAGTGCTCTTGACGTGTCATCAACCGGGACTAATTCATACGCCGTCTTCTACTTAAAGAAAGTTCCTCACAATATGGGGGTAGATGGAGTCCGCCGGAAACTCGAGTCAGATTTTTTAATTCAAGGCTGCAGAGTAGAAGAAATGGCACTTTTTGGCAAACGTAGACGCACATTCAAAGTTTTCATCCCACAAAAATATGCTTGGCTTCTCACAAACGTAAAATCTAACAATAAAACTTACATTTGGGATAGTATGATTTTTAAAAAGTGGAAATCAGCAACTTAATTGCCAAGGCTGGAGATGGACAATAGTACTACAACGACGATGACGAAATCAGCAAAAGGTTTAAAAAAATCTTCAGTTAGGATTAGTTCCAAATTTATAATTCTGTTGCAACTCTACTTTCCGGGCAAAATCCTAATTCCAGAGTTGTCCCAGGTAATATAACTCCAGATAATTCTTAATTAACTGCACATAGCCAAATTATCAATACTGTAGACAAAATTTCCACTTCTTCTACACACAAGACTGATAATGCAATCGATCCACATTCAACAACGTACTACAGGCCTTCGCAAGGGTTCGAGGCTTCCTTTTCTACCACCAGTATTACGGAAAATACGAAAAAATCTTCGCATGTGTATACGTTTTCTAATAAATACCCGAATTTTGTACATGGAGGTTTTCAAACACCCTCATCCCCACCTTTGATTCAGATGCCAGCACCAACGGATAATCTATCAATTACCAGCAATTCCTTTATAGACCCCCTCACACCTCCAGTTGTTAAAGCATCTATAAATTCGAGCGCTGATCTTGAATGCAGATATCTCTTATCTAGACTAAGAGATCATAAAATCTATGAATATGTCAGATTGTACCTAGCATATATGTACAAAGCTCCCGATACTATGTGTGTTGATGGCAAAACGAAGACCAACCCTAAAAGTTATGATCCAGCGGGAAGGTCTTCCTATAGAAATCGAGGCTCTCCGTGCACTATATTTAAGATTTCACACAGAACTAGGCGTGACATCTGACCAAGCAAAAAAAGACTTGGACACGTATGCTTCACATGTTAGCTCAAATTACATTTCATCGCTTCAGAGATCAAGAGAGCAACATCATAAATTTTTTCGTCCCCAATAATACGCTCACTTCTAAACGCCTTAGACTTTTTTACCACAACAGCGGGGGTATGAGAGGAAAGGTCAATAGACTTTTTTTAGACGCCAAATCATGCCACTTCAATGTTCTTTCCTTGACCGAAACTTGGTTGAATGACTCTTTTTTAAACGAAGAGATTCTTGATGGCAGCTGGACTTTTTATAGGGAAGATGGGGATTTCCGCAGTACTGGGCAAACTAGAGTAGGAGGGGTTTTGATTGGAGTTCATAACTCTTTTTCTAGCGAGCTCGTCACTACAGTCCCTAACAAATCTTTCCAGCATAAAATTGTCTGCATCAAAATGCCGAAATCAAACATGTACATTGGAGTTTTTTATATCCCTCTTAAATCCAATGAAGTATTGTACAACGATGTATGTGATATAATTTCTTCACTCGCTGCTTCCATCAACCTAGAAGATAAGATTATTATCTCCGGTGACTTTAACCGACCTGATTTGATATTCATGACTGATGAATGTGATAAAGGTCTTCTTCCAGTCAATCTCCAGGATCATATGGACTTCAACCTGATGAGCACTTTCTATGGCAATGATTTGCAGCAAGTTAACATATCTCCCAACCATTATGGCAACTGGCTAGACCTTATTTTTACAAATGCGTACGACGAAGTAGTGGTCAATCCAACTAGTGAAGCGGACCATTTGTTTTCAAATAGCCTCCACCATTCCGCACTGTCTATTGAATTGTCCACTGCTGAAGAGACAAACCATCTATCTTACAATAATTCAAGTGTATATGATTTCTATAATGCTGACTTCGAAAGCATTAATAATCATCTCAGCGCAATCGACTGGACTGGTACGCTTACAACTTTAGATGTAAACGATGCAGTAGATCATTTCTACAAGTAATCTGTGGACGCCGTTGAAAGATACGTACCTAAGATCGAAAAGAAAAATAAACTTTCAGAGCCTTGGCTTGATAAGGATCTCCGATATTTGCAAAACCAAAGAAATAAGCTCAACAAAATTATTCAAACGAAAACCAATGTGAGTCTTGAATTGAAAAGTAAATATGATGATAAACAATTCCAATTGAGATCTAGGGAAGCATATAAGTCATATGTTAACTCAATTGGTGAGAATATCATCAAAATCCAAAAAAGTTCTTTGAATTCATAAATATCAAACGCAAGTCTCAAAGTTTTCCCAAGTCCATGTCCTACCAGGAATCGACCTCATGCAACCCTGAAGATATATGTAAGTTTTTCGCTAAACACTTTGAATCCGTATATTGTGCGACCAGCTGTTTACCGTATACACCTTCTTCTGACATATATTCCGCACCTCTAATTGAGAACACCTATATTTCCAGAGAAGAAATATCTAAAGCGATTGAGGAGCTTGATTTCAATAAAGGACCCGGCCCTGATTTAATCCCTCCACGCCTTTTGTGCCAGTGCAGAGGGCAATTAATTTTACCACTTCACATTATTTTTAATAAATCCCTTTCTTCTGGAATTTTCCCGTCTCTCTGGAAGTCATCTCATTTGACCCCTATTCATAAAAACAAGGACAAAAGATCTGTTGAAAATTACAGAAGTATTGCAATTCTATCGGCTTGCAATTCTATCGGCTATCCCTAAACTATTTGAGAAAATAGTTTGTACGAAGATGTCTCCTATAGTAGAACCTTAACTCAATGACGAACAGCATGGCTTGCGTAAGAATCGCTCTACGACAACAAATCTTACAGTAATGGTCTCTAGCATTCTCTGTGAGATGAAAAAGGGGTACCAGATCGACGGAATTTACACTGATTTCAGCAAAGCTTTCGATCGTGTCAGCCACAAAATTATGACTCATAAGCTGAAAAAGTTTGAGATTAGTGGTTCTTTGCTGGACTTGATTGACTCATATCTCCAGAATCGGACTCAGTTTGTTAAATTTCAAGGATTTGTGTCCAAGAAAATCGATGTTTGCTCAGGTGTACCTCAGGGCAGCCATCTGGGTCCTCTTCTATTTAACATCTTCATTTCGGATCTTTCTGCAGTTCTGTCTGATATTCCTCACCTATTTCATGCCGATGATCTTAAACTATACCACGTGATAACTTCCCAAAAGGACTCACTATTCTTACAAAACAAGATTAGTTCCCTACTAGAACGGTCAGAAATAAACCAACTGTCTTTAAACTTTGATAAATGTCAGGTAATTAGTTTTTCTTGTAAAAACTCCGTCATCGCTTCTGACTATCATCTAAACTACCAAAAACTTAGCAGAGTGGACAGTATAGTAGACCTCGGCGTCATTTTGGATAGTAAATTGCGCTTCAATTTACATTACGATAAGTCTCTCTGTAAAGCCTTTAAGCTCCTTGGCTTCATTAAGCGACGGAATTTCAGAACGTATGGGTTTCAAAATCATTATATGTTTCCTTAGTACGTCCCATTCTTGAATATGCCTGCCTTGTTTGGGATCCTGCCTTTGATGTCCATATACGAGTAGACCGACTTGTCTGTTCAAAAACAGTTTCTACTATTTGCGTTGAGATCACTATATGATCCGAAGAATTATAAAGATTTACCATCCTATGAGCATAGAATCCGTATTCTCAATATGTCCTCGCTAGACTCTCGAAGAAAGGTGATAACTTGCTGTTTCACATTTGATGTTCTCAGAGGCAATATAAAAATACCGCCCTTAGTTGAAAGAATAAAAATGAATGAGAAAATACGTTTCACAAGGCATTCACGTCTGCTGGTTGAAAAGCGTCATCACACAATTTACGCTGATAACGAACCTATAAGCAGGTGTTGCAAAACATTCAACTCACTAAGTGTGCATTACTCCCCAACAATTTCCAGATCCCAATTCAAAACTTTGTTGTCTAATGCCCTATCCTCTTAATCCCATCATTTCATTCATAGATTAAGAAAAATATTGTACTTTCATGAAAGTTCAATAAATGTTAAAATATATTTTTAAATTTTTGTACCTCTGACTTGTTTGGCAATAAATAAATAAATAAATAAAATGAAAATTGATGAGATCTTTCAGTATCAGTCATTAAAATTGCAACATAAATGACGACGGTAGCGAAAGAATATGAAAGAATGGTGTCCCCCCTTATCGATTGGACACATATGGACCGAGAAAGTTGGCAAAAATCATTGAGGTAGTTCTCAATGAGTACAATAACGATAAATACCTTAGAAATGAAAATAATAGCCATTCGAAAGTTCTTCAAACACAGCAAAATCGATGTACGGTCTTTCTAGCATTCGGACTTTCCATCGAATCAGGCACTTCACTTTTGATTGGATCTTCTTCTAAGTGGGCTCTCTATCGAAGCAAACACGGCAATTTTCATTGGACCTTCACAAACTCAGATAAAATAAATTTTATGTCATTAATTTTTCAGTCTATCATAGTTGTTGTACTAGGTCAAAACGGCCGCCATTTAAATTAGAGCAATCATAGAGTTTTTTAATAGAGTATTTTCAATATATCTGAATGAAATTTTTCCTAATGAAATTTAATACTCCTGTTTGCATGTCATAAGCTGAGTATAAAACCTTTCTAGCAATAACTTGGGTCTGTCTGCGCAACTTGTTCTTTTATATTGTCGCTCAGGCCTTGTTTAATTTTCTTTGAGGACGCTATATTCGCTATATTTAGTCACTAGCTCACTCAAATCAAGCAAAATACGACTGAAAAAAAAGAAAACAAGATGAGTAGACAGAACTACGCTCATGTCAGAAGGGTTGTATTCTCAATACGTGATATAGAGGTACTAATAATGAATGAACTCAAGAAAAACTTTAATGACACCTATAACAAATACATACATACGAGGGTAATTCAACAAGCACTTAGCCTACAGAAGAAACACTAAAATTTTGGAAAGGTGGCAATTTATTTTTCCACATAATCTCCTTCAAGCTCGATACACTTGGCCCAGTGATGCTTTAACTTTTTCAACCCGTGCAAAAAATACATTTTCTCGAGGGCTGCAAAATAGGCCTCCGTGGCAGCGATGACCTCCTCATTCGACCCAAATCTATTCCCGTCGAGTGATTTTTTCAAGTTTGGAAACAAAAAGTAGTTACAGGGGGCCAAATCTGGAGAGTACGGTGGATGGGGCAGCAATTCGTAGCGCAATTCGACTGATTAGGCCATGGCGACGGCGGAGGTGTGAGCCGGCATGTTGTCGTGTTGAAACAGCACTTTTTTCTTCGCCAAGCGGGGCCGCTTTTTCTTCAATTTGACGTCAAATCGGTCCAATAAGTCTGTATAGTAGCGCCCTGTGATTGATTTACCCTTCTCGAGGTAATCGATGTGGATCACACCTTGTGAATCCCAGAAAACGGTGGCCATCACCTTTTCGGCCAGTCGAACAGTCTTCGCCTTCTTTGGAGCACGTTCGCCGGGGGAAGTCCACTGTTTCAACTGTTCCTTGGTCTCTGGTGTGTACCAGTGAATCCATGTTTCGTCGACGGCCACGAAACGACGCAAGAACTCCGCCAGATTGCACTGAAACAGCGCCAAACACGTCGCAGATGTGGTCTCACGGTTGCGCTTGTTTTCCGGTGTAAGCAAACGCGGCACCCATCGCGCTGACAGCTTTCTCATGCCCAGTTCTTCGTGTAGAATAAGATACACCATTCCTCCTGCGATGCCCACTCTCAACTATCTCGCGAACCTTCAATCGACGGTCTGCCAACACGAGATCGTGGATTCTTTAACGTTTTCCTCCGTAGCAGCCGTTTTTGGGGCACCTGGGCATGGCTCATCAAAAACCGACGTGCGGCCACGAATAAACTCGTTGATTCAATTATTGATGGTCGCCATCGAAGGAGAAGAGTTACCGTACACAGCATCCAAGCGATCTTTGATTTCGCTGCGCGTTTTCCCTTCCAAAAACAAGAATCTAATCTCTGAACGGTATTGTGCTTTTTCCATTTTTGTACAACCGACCGACACGTTTACTTCTAAAGGCTATCAAAACAAAACTAATGAAGGTAATCGACTGAAACTTTAACAGTTGACTACTAAAAGAATGTACTGCATGATGGTAAAACCCTTTTGTAAAAGCAGCGCCATCGGGCGGTGAGGCCAAGTACTTGTTGAATGAACCTCGTACATACATGCACGCTGTTTAGAAACAACCTTTGATACTCCGTTTTGACCTGCCGGCTTTTTGTTACAATATTAATAACAAACGTTGTAGAGGTTATGCTTGCAAAAAGTGAATCTAATAGAGAAAATAGCTATTTAGATTAGAACATTCTAAGCGTATACGAATGAAATTAGTTGGGATTTCTAATATACTATATATATTCGTCCCTATTCAGTACTAGTAGAGTATTACCTATCAGGACAGTAAGTTTTAAACAAAAATTACCCACGCAATATCCTCCTGTATAAGGATATCAACATATTCATCAATTCTCTTTAATTTATCTCGCATGTTTTTATTCAAGCTTGTTTTCACATCGATTTCTTCTTAAAAGAAGAAAAATCCCCGTTGGCAGCACCAGCCTGGAAAGGTAAATTTATCGTATGTAGCGTAAAGTTTCGAGAAAGAATTTGGCTTACCTACTACTAGACTTCTTACTGCAATTTTCATAGCACCACACGGGTATTTATTAACATAAAAAAATCTGCCGACGTTCGTATTTGGAGACCCTTCAAATGGCGCAAATATTTCGCTAATTAAATTGAGTTGCACACGTATGGATCACATATTGAAAATCGGCGGATAGTAAATTGTTATAAACATATAAATACAGGTTTCGCCCTTCTCACATTTGCTGTTTAGACATTTCACACTTGTTACCACACAAAGGTGATAACTTGTAGGCTTAAATAGCTCAAAAAGGTAATTTCAAAAGATTTCCATAAAAGTTTAATCAGCACTTGCATTGCCATTAATATATACATTTTCGATTCTTTTTTGAACCATCAGGGGCCGTAATTTTGAATTTTTATTGAAAACGGCTGCTTAAAAATATTAAGCTGTGAATTTCGACTATTTTAGTTGTCATCCAATATGCATAATTAAATTAAATTAACTTGCTTTAATAACTTATAATTTCAAGTTTAATCGGAATCTGTTGAGAAACTTGGCTCATAGAGGGCTACAGAAATAAAAAACTTTTTATGTCATCCCCCTGTATAGGGGAACCCCCCTTAAACACCTTAAAATATTTTCTAGCACTGCAAATTTTTAGAGGTACGACTTTTGACGTACGTAGAAAATTTCCTCATTCTAGCTCATGTGGTTTGCGAGAAAACTTGTTGTGACGCATGAACAAACGGTCGGACGGACAGACAGATAAGTCGCGGTTTTAGAATTGTTTAGGGTATTGTTAAAAATATTTTAGAATATCTTAAAAATAATCTGCTTTATAAATACTTCCAAGTTGAGTCATTTAAAACGTTTCCATGAAAAAAATTCATTATTTCAGTTGCGCTTGGCTTCTAACTTTTGGGGGCCGCCATTTTGAATGCATGCATTTGATGATGGATTATTTTAAATCTTTGAATGCTAGGACCTCATCAATCAATGAGCCAAATCTCGTTCAAATCGGAGTTTCACTCTAGACGGGGCAAAATAATTCAATTGTTAGTGAAAATGGCAGCTAAATTTCGTGTTCTTTTTTTCATTTAATTTTAAAAAATTTTCTGCATAAAACAAGAACTTAGTACAAAGATCCATAATCTCAAGTTTCATCAAAATCCATTGGAAAATGTGACCGCTAGAGGGCCACGAAAACCAGAAAAAGTTACATAATTAAGACGCCGCAATTTTAAAAATTGCACATGCATGATCATCAAAATGTCAATGTCTCTAGATCTTCTATCTAAAAATCAAGTTTCATAGAAAACTTTGAAATTTTGAGATTCAACTGGCCACCATTTTGTGTTTTGTGACTTGACCTCCAGGTTTTTTACATAACTCTTTAGATACTTAAAGTTTCTATCAAACCACCGAATTTCATTAATATTGGTTCAAAGCTCAACAACAAAATGTTGTACGTTTTTCGACATTTGAGCAGCCGCCATTTTGTTTCAGCCGTATCGACTTTGGATTTTTCATTGCAAAATTCATCATAAAAATCAATACACCTTTGTATTAAATTTCATGCAAATCGGAGTTATACTTTGGTCAGACCAGAAATCAAGATTTTTCGTCTAAAATGGCCGCCATTTTGTTTTTGCGTAGCCGATTTAACTGGTTCACGAACTTAACCGAGATATTTATTCAATACAACTTTCCTGAAAATTTGGTGAAAATCGGAGCAAAATTGCAACCTCTAGCGTGGTCACAAATTACGTTATATCCCATATATATATATATATATATATATATATATATATATATATATATATATATATATATATTTTATATATATATATATATATATATATATATATATATGTATATATATATATGTGTATATATATATATATATATATATATATATATATATATATATATATATATATATATATATATATATATATATATATATATACGAGTATAGGGGTACCGGTTAATTCGTGCGGTTTTCTAACAGATGGCGTAACTTGATTTTTATTCCAATGATTCACCTTTCCAAATATGTGTTGGAAAGCTACTGTCATAAAGTTTCAGAATCAGTATGTGTCATTTAGCTAAAGCGTAAACAACAATACTTTTTTTGACTCTGAATATGTCGAATTTTGTGCCGAACAAAGTGTTTTTGTGGGGAGTACTTCTTCATTACTTCAATATGAAGAAAAATTTTGGTGGAAGTGTATGGTGTTTGCGCTAGCTGAGCGTACGTGCCAGAAATGGTTTGCACGGTTTAAAAGTGGCAATTTTGACTTGGAGGACGGTGAACGGCCCGGACAGCCAAAAAAGTTTGAAGATCACGAATTGGAGACATTGCTTGACCAAGATCCATCCCAAACGCAAGAAGAACTCGCATAATCACTTGGCGTCGCTCGAAAAACCATTTCCAATCGTCCAAAAGCAATGGGAATGATCCGGAAGGTATGCCATTGGATCCCGTATGAATTCAAGCCAAGAGACGTCGGACGCAGATTTTTCACGTGTGACCAACTGCTTCAGCGGCACAAAAGAAAAAGTTTTTTGCATCGAATTGTCACTACCGATGAAAATTGGGTCCATTACGATAATCCAAAACGTCGGGAAACGTATGGACACCCCGGCCATGCATCATCATCGACGGCCGTTCAGAATATTCATGGCCTGAAGGTTATGCTGTGTATTTGGTGGGACCAGCTGGGTGTGATCTATTATGAGCTATTGCAACCGAACAAAACAATCACAGAGGAAGTCTACTGACGATAATTGATGCGTTGGAGCCGAGCACTGCGCGAAAAACGGCTGTAATATGAACAAAGGCAGGGCAAGGTCATTTTTCAACATGACAATTCTCGGCCACATGTTGCACAGGTCGTTCAAACCTACCTTGAAACGCCCAAACGGGATGTCCAACCCCACCCGCCTTATAGTCCAGACCTTGCGCCATCCGATTACTATCTCTTCCGATCAATGCAACATATTACTTTTTATGGAATTGTTTGCAGCTACATATAAATGAGTTGCATATTTTGAATAATAATTTTTCTGAAAAATTATTAGAGAAGAAAAATGTTAGAAGAAGGTGGTTTCGACGTGTGCACTAATTCTCCTCAGGCCATCACACTTAGATACACACCGGTGATGGCGACCACCATGCTCAGAGGTGAGGGAGTTAATTTTTAATTTTTCTACTTATGCAAACTCAATATGTTTTTGTATCTGCAAGTTATATTCAAGGTAAATTTCTCTTGTAAGTATTTGTATTAGCTAAACTTTTTAATTGGATCATTTCACCCTTTTCACATCAATTTAATGTAAATCTATACGACAAATTTGCTCTACATTTGAAGCTTTATCTAACGTCGCGCGGATATCGATCACTCTTTCGGATGGCTCCGATAGCTTTTTAATTTACTTTTTATGGAATTGTTTGCAGCTATATATAAATGAGTTGCATATTTTATTAGAGAAGAAAAATGTTAGAATCCATCATCGGTGTGTATCTAAGTGTGATGGCCTGAGGAGAATTAGTGCACACGTCGAAACCACCTTCTTCTAACTTTTTTCTTCTCTAATAATTTTTCAGAAAAATTATTATTCAAAATATGCAACTCATTTATATGTGGCTGCAAACAATTCCATAAAAAGTAATTTAAAAAGCTATCGGAGCCATCCGAAAGAGTGATCGATATCCGCGCGACGTTAGATAAAGCTTCAAATGTAGAGCAAATTTGTCGTATAGATTTACATTAAATTGATGTGAAAAGGGTGAAATGATCCAATTAAAAAGTTTAGCTAATGCAACATAGCCTGGCTGACCAGCACTTCTCCAATTATGAAGAAGTCAAAATTGGATCGATTCGTGGATAGTGGAGAAACCGGCCGAATTTTTCAGAAAGGGGATTCGTAAACTGCCAGAAAATTGGGAAAAAGTTATAGCCAGCGATGGACAATACTTTAATATTAAATTTCTAACCATTTTTTCACAATAAAGCTTTAATTTTCGGAAAAACTGCACGAATTAACCGGCATATATATGAATATATATATATATATATATATGTATATATATATATATATATATATATATATATATATATATATATATATACGTATATATATATATATATATATATATATATATATATATATATATATATATATATATATATATATATATATATAGGGTGCGTACGGTATTTGAGGACAGGAATAAATGAGACTATTACTTCGCGATTTTTTTTTTTAACTTTTTTTTCCTTTTCAGACTACAATATCACTCAAGAAATGAAGAGGCATGCTGTCATCGTCGCTATATGTACGAACCATATAGATTTAGAGATCTCTAATTTTCTTAATTGCGCCCGTTCATTCGTGCATAAGGTTTGTCGTGAATTAGAAGCATCAGAAAGCGATACAGAATCAGTTACAAAACGCAAAAAGCACGAACAACGTTCTGACACTGTCCGATCTGCAGAATTTTTAAGGCAAGTGCAAGCGATGATAGACAAGCACGCTTCAAAGTCAATGAGGGTCCTTGCCAGTGAGCTTCATGTTTCTGAGTGCTTTATTCGTAGAGTTGTCCACGAAGACCTTCGGTATAAGTCTTACGTGTTGCGCAGAGGGCAGCTCATTTCATAACGAACACGGAAACAGAGTGTTCTCCGATCAAACCGTCTTTTAAACAAAATCAAACACACTGAGGTGCCCAAAATGTTATGGTTTTTTCGACCAAAAAATTTTTTGACCAAAATCAAAAGACCAATCGCAGAAATGAAAGATGGCTATGTTCAAATCCTACGGAGGTTCCTGTTGTTATGTACACAAAATTTCCAGCCACTGTTATGGTTTTAGGTGTTGTCAGCAACGAAGGGATTATTACGTATGGGGCGTAGTTGAGCGTGAGACCAATAAGCGTCCTCATAATACCACTTCTTCGCTGAAGACTGCTATTAATGCCGTTATGGTCAATATGAACAAGGAGCGTTTGATTCCGGCATGTAGTCGTTTCCGGACCTGGATCGAAGAGTTTATTGCTGCTGATGGCGATTTTATTGAATCACTTTATAGCCATATATTAATTTAACGTTGTATATAAAATTCCTAAAATGTCATTAAATTTTCTTAAAAATACAGGCTAATCAAGCCACTTTAACATCTATAGGCTTCACATTCCCATTGTACTTCAACGGCATTCTTCAGGGAAAGAAACAGTTACTAATTGTAAAATTGAATTTTAATATATTTGAAATGAAAAAAATTCTTTTGTTTTCTTAAAGTTGCTTTTTAAACAACGGAGACTTATGAACAAGCAATAAGCTTATAAATGCGTAAATATTCATAAACGCACATGGATATGAATGAAAAAAATATTTTTATGAACAATGAGCATATCTAATTATTTAGCAATACATATAATTGATTGTAAATTTTAATTATTATAACAAATAGTAATGAATAAGTTGGGTAGACAGAGCTACGCTTATATCAGAAGGGTTTTGTACTCAGCCTACGATATGCAGACACCAATAATGAATGAACTCAAGAAAAACTTTAACGACATCTACAATACATACATGCTCGTTTTAAAAGGGAGCCCATAATCATACCAATTTAATTTGCTGCCATTTCGTTACAATATCATTAACAACCATTGACTGGATGAAATCTTAAAGATATTTTCAATTATTCATTCTGCCTGGAAATGAAATGGATCCAACTAAAGTTCAGTGTCTGGTTCGATGGAAAGCCCAAATGGTAGAAAAACTGTAGATTGTTCTTGTTGTAGTCGGAGAGCTTTCAAATTGTTATTACTTCCTTGAACGTGATTTAGCTCTATTGAAACTTCGAGGCCTTTCCTACTTTAATTCAAATTTAAAGATACCCTTATGAATTCACCGGAAAAAATGTTATATTTATAAATTATACTATTATTAACAAAGTTGAGTGAATTTCAACTTCGAATGTATTTATTATTGTTGTACTCACGAAAACCCACCACCATGAATTTTTCATCCTTCAAATGTATGTTTTCGTCAAAAGTTAATAGCCTGTGCTTCAAATGCTGAAGTTGGGGAAAAATAACTTAAATTTACTCAATATTCTCGTTTAAACAGCCGCCATTTTCTTTACAATTATTGATATCACTCGTTGAACAGATTTTCAAAGGTATGCATGATATATTGTATATCCTTGCTAACATTTTCATGCCAATCCTAACAACCTTGTAGTGCCTGAGTCGGTTGGAAGCGTGTATTGTTCAATAGCTACGTATTGTTGTTGTTGTAACACTGAAAATTTAAACCACGATAACTTCGTAAAATACTTTTCGATTCTTCTGAAATTTTCGTAGTTTATTTGCCTTACAAGTGTCCATATAAATTTGAAAATCCATTGTTTTGAAGGATTTTTTAAGGATTTTATGCAAAATTTATAAATCATACTATTACTAACAATGTTTAGCGAATTTCAATTTCTCAGGTATTTGTCGTTATTGTACGCATAGAGAACTACCTCCATGATTTTTTCAGATTTTCTGGTCCACATGCATCCAATCGCGAGGGGAGGATACACTATTTTGTTTTTCTTCGGGTTTCCTTGCTTACTTATCATGTTGCAATTTTAAATATTTAAAAAGCTCATGAACGTTTCATTTGATATCCTATTCGAACATCTTTGGCAAAAATTGATTTAAGGTTCACATTCTTATCTTAGGAGACTCCCTTAAAAACCTCTGAATTTTTTTACTGTGGAAATTTTATTAGCTAGAAATTTTGGGGCTGTTTACAAAATTTGATCACTGTGACTTCTATAGTTCTAGAGAAACTTGTTGTGATGCGCTGACTGACCAACGGACAGGTACCGATTTTAATAGAGTACTGCAAAAAAAGGTTTTTTACAAAACCTTAAAAATACTATTAATTAATAATAACTATTGATATTAACAACAAATAACAACCAAGTTCATCCATATGAAGTAATACCCACTAATAATAAATATAATTTGTACATCAAGAAGCGCTTTTGAAGTGTGAACTAATTATGGTTACTGGTTTAGAATGCATCGCAACTAGCGAGAGATAAGGACTGAGATTCTACGTTTAGCACTCGTTGCGTGTAGACGTGTTTTTAATCGCTCCTGTCATTAATTTTAAAAATAAATTAATTTTTCACAAAAGTCAGTTTCAAATAATTGAATTAATTTTGTACGAGTCAGTCAAAAGCAAGTTTTGATTTTATTGAGGAAGAATTAATCGTCGAAGGCATCGACCAACCATACCAATAAATGAAGAAAAGCAACAAACCAAAGACAACTCGGGACTGCTGTATGGAGGAGCCCGACGGCTTCCCTCCGTTGGGGGGCCCCGGGGAGAGTGACGGTGTGAAATTGGCAAGTGTCAACAAGCGGAGACACATGAGCACCCAGGATACCGCAGATGCCGGTCGCAAAACACAAGTGCTCGAAGATAGACAGGAAGTGTGTCGCCTTCGAAGTGAAATCGAAGAGCTAAAGGCAAGAATTCAAACGTACGAAGAAATGTTCAAGACGGCAAAAAAAGTTCAAGAGAGTGGTCCGATACGAAAAATCGAAAAACAGAAGAAAGCTGCAACTCCAATAATAACTGAAGAGGTATTAAGTGCTGGTGGCACCAACGAAAGCCAGAACTACTTTGCGGCGCTGGATGGACTCCAACAGGACATGGAGGTAGACGAAGGTAATAAAGACGATAATTTTATCTTATATTTAAAAAATAAAAATAATGAAAGTAGAAATAGGGAGAAGAAACCAGCCCGTAGTTCTGCTGGTCCTCCTCAAAAAGTAGCCAAGAATACCGAGAAAGTTCCGCCAATAAATGTCTTCGGTCAAAGCGGAAAAGACATGGTTCGGCTGTTGGCAGCCGAAAACAAATTGACAAATTTCGAAATCAAACGAATAAATTCTGAGAAGTTATCAATTAGAACGAAATCACTGGTTGATTTCAAATCAGCGAAAGATGCTTTGAATTTTGGGGAGGTTCCGCACTTCACCTATACCCCCAAAAGCGAGAAGAACCAGACGTTCTTGCTGAAGGGCTTGGACTGCGGAGAAGATACCGTCGATCTTCTTCAGGTTCTCAAGGAAACAGCACCACAAATCGAGTTTATCTCAGTGAAAACATTCGCGACAAGAAGGTCGACGGTAGAAAAAAAAAACTTACCACTTTATTTGGTACAAATAACAAATAAGAGCAGTCCAAGCGCTCTTCAGCAAATCAGGTATTTAAATTTTCGAGTGGTGAGGTGGGAACGCCTCCAGAAACGAGAAGTCAACCAGTGCTATCGCTGCCAACGATTTGGGCATTCGGCTGCCAACTGCGCCATGCATTACCGATGCGTTAAATGCAAAGACGTGCATGCTCCCGGTGAGTGCAAATTGGCTCAGACGGAGCCAAAAGAGAAGTTATATTGTGTGAACTGCGGTGTTTTTGGTCACCCGGCATCATATCGAGGATGCTCCCGATATCAGGATGCAAGATTGAAATCTGCCCCAAAGCAAACACAAATACACCGCAGTGTCTTAGCTCCGAACTTCGTCAAGCCCGGAGTATCATTTGCACAAGCCGCTAGAGGACCAGCAGAAAATGCGGAAAATAGTGTAAATAATGTAAGTGGCAATAATGAGCTGCTTCTCAAAATTTACCAGCAACTTAATTCCTTATCGGAGCGAATCAATAAACAAGATTCGAAAATTAACATTGTTTTTCAGCGTTAAGGACTTTCAAATGCCTCAAAATAAGTTGTCATCCAGCCACATTCCCATGGATAGGATTCGTCTCATCTCGATCAACGTCAACTCCATTGTTACTATACATCGGCGTGATTATCTCCTTGAATTCATTGCCAGACAAAAGCCTAACATCCTGCTTCTAACCGAAACCCACCTCAATTCATGGCACTCCATGACATTCAAGGATTTCGAATTCGTAAGAAACGATAGGGTAATAGGTGATGGGGGAGGTGGCACCGGGATATTGGCTCGAAGACCCTATCGTTTCCAAAATATTGAAAAAGTCGAATTCAAAAGCTTTGAATCTCTTGAAGTGTCCGTTATCAAAATCTCACTGCCAGGTGGGGATAACCTCTTCGTTATCTCTGCCTATGCAACTGGTGGAACTGTTCTAAAGCTCAAGGAGGAACTCAATTCCTTGTTCGAAATACTCGAATTGAACAGGCTTCATAATTATTATATTCTTGCTGGTGACCTGAATGCCAAGCATACATCATGGCTGAACGCCACTAATAATCCAAGAGGTGTATTCCTGGAATCGTGGATAACAGAGAACCAAATTGAATACAGGTGCAATCTATATGGGACGGAGCTCCCAACATACCCTAGGACAAATTCATGTTTGGACCTTTGCATTGCTGACGCAAGACTTGAATTCAGCTTTAATAGTCCTCAACGGAAACTGCAGGTGCTTCCTTATGATAGCGACCATAACGCAATCGTAATGGAAATCAATCATCACAGGGATGATTTCTTCCTCATTCCAGTTCAACATGAAAACCATCGGTTGAATTTCAAAAAAACAGACTGGGAAAAGTTTCAAAAGAAGTTTAATCGCGAGTACCAGAAGCAATGTCCCCCTTCTGATGGTGGCAACTCTTGTTCAATGGTTCCTAATGACAGGAATCTAACTAACGATGAAATAGATGTCTATTTGTCGAAGTTAGAGAAGCTGACGTTGGAAACGATTGAGAAAGTAGTTCCAAAGATTAAACATCGAAACAATATGGAAGGATATGAAACACCAACCATCGCAAGGTTGAAAAGATTGAAAAGCCTTCTTCTCACACGCGTCAACAATATTTATCGACTCGTTGTCTTTGTTGAAATTACATCTGAAGAATGTCCGGAACTTAATCCGGTCATACTTCAGGAGTGAGGTCAGCAATCAATGGGCGGAAAAACTGAGGGGTATTAGCCCACGGGACCCAGACGGCGTGTTCGTGAAAGTAAATAGCATATTCCGCAAGAAGTCTCGAGTGAAGGTATCGAATCTTGAAGTCACTAGTGATGAGATAAATCTTCTCGATAGAGCTGGTATCGAAATTGATAGTACGACTCCGGATAGAAATGGAAACAGGATTATTTGTGAAGGATTGGATAAACTTGCCCTGATTGGAACACATTTTGAATTGGTTCATCTACCAAACCCTGAGAGAGGGAACGAAAGTTTTTCAGAGGTCGTTGAAGCAAAAGTTTCCGACTTCAAATCAAGCCTGAACGGCCAATCAATTCTTCATTTCAATGAAACATTAACATCTGACCTCATACCGAGCTTGAATCTTATTGATTATTTTGTCAGCTATGAAGACTTATGTTTCATATTTCGCAAGATAAACAACAAGAAATCATGTGGTACTGATGGTATTCCAAATGTAGTTCTCCGACATTTGCCTGAGGGTACTATTAGGAACTATTGCATATTGTTCAACAACATGTTGAGCAATTCATATTTCCCAAATGAGTGGAAAAAAGCTAAGGTATTTCCGATCTTGAAGAAAGGAAAAGAATCTTCATACCCCAAAAGCTATCGCCCAATCAGCTTGCTGCCTAACATCAGCAAGGTGTTTGAAGTGATACTCAACAGAGCATTAAACGCCCACATTGAGGAAAATGAGTTGATGCCGAATTGCCAATTTGGTTTTCGTGCCAGGCATTCGACCATACATGCAATAACGAAAGTAACCTCAGACATCTGTTGGAAACTAAATGATAGACAATGTGTTGGAGCATGTCTCATTGATATGGAGAAAGCCTTTGATACTGTATGGTTAGATGGACTAGTTTTTAAACTCCTTCAGGACAAGTTCCCCAGACACCTTGTCGCCATGATGTGTAATATGTTATACGGGAAATCGTTTGTCGTAACTGATAGAAATCTGACAACAATGCGCGAGTTCAAGATCTTGAATGGTCTACAGCAGGGAACAGTTACTGCGCCTCTGCTCTTTTCAATCTTCATTCGCAAGCTATTGAACAGCTTGATTTTAACGTCTCGCCAACGCGATCATTGGTAGCGTTTGCTGATGATCTGATCATCTATACGGCAGACCGAAAAGCTACAATAGTTCAGAGCAATCTCCAAAAAATGTTCAATGATGTACAGCTGTACACTGACAATTGGCGAATGAAAATCTATGCGCAGAAGTGTGAAACAATCTTGTTTCGGACAACGCTGCAGGGGGTCAGTCAAGACCTGAAACGTAATTGGAAAGATTTCCACATCATGGCTGGTGAGAGTAGTCTAGAACGGGTTCCACATAAATCCTGTGTTCGATACCTCGGTGTTTATCTCGATCAGTATCTGTACTATACTGAACATGTGAAAATCATGCTCAGTAAGGCACTTAAAGTAGTCATGGCCCTTCGAAAGCTCTTTCATTCCAGATACATTGATCAAAAGGTCAAAATTATCTGTTACAAGACACTGGTTGGACCAGTTTTGACATATGGATGTCAGATCTGGTACAACCAGAGCGCTAGTACAATGGAAAAATTAAGAGTTTTCGAAAGGAAATGTCTTCGTGCATGTACTGGTTTGTACAGAAAGCCTGAGACGGATTGGAAACATTATATATCGAACAGAAGAATTTATCAATCTGCTGAAGTGACCAGGGTCGATATCTTCATATTGAAGCTTCTTCGGAATCATATCGCTAGATCTGTGACTGTGAGTGAAAACCCTTGGATTTCACAGCCGTTCCACCCTACAGACGGGTATATAGCGACTTGCCTCGCTACTGGCTTCATTCCTCCAGAAGCATTCGTGTATTTGGACATGAATCGATATGTTTTTGATTCTGACGGCGTCCCAGTCATATATCACATATATCGACGGGCCACCGATAAGAAGATAAAATATCCTCCTAATTTGAGTTCACGAGACCAACGATTTCAATGGAGATACTCATTTGCTAGATTCGTTGAAGCTGATCGAGTTGAGACGGGGCAATCTAGGTATTGGTGGCTGAATGACAATGTCTAAATTATTCGTGTTTATTTTCAGTTTTGGTGTTCTTCGTTATTTAGTTTTTGAGTTTCAGCTCATTATTGCTACATTTAGTGTTGTTGTTTAGTTTTGTTAAAAATTAGGTATAGGTTAGGTATATGTAATGTTTACTATATTCCGTTAGCGATAAGATTAAACACTTAGGTTAGGAACATTGTTATTGATTTTTTTAGTATAAGTTAAAGTTTTTGATTGTATTTTATTAGAAATAAGTTACAACATATTAGGTGTAGGATCAAAGTTTCACTGTTGTGTTTTGATTATAAATAATTTTCGGATAGTGTTGGTTGCTTTTTTCTCCTTTTTCCAATTAAGTTTTAAAAATATGTAATAATCGTAATTAATTGAATTTGCTATAGTTTTTTTTTTTGATGATATGAGGTAACGATAACGTACAAATTTAGAGAGCCATTTGGGCCATTAAGTTTTTTGATTGTTATTGTTTGGAATTTGCTTTATATTCTTTTAAAATTTATAACGATTAGTATTAAATAAAGCGCTTTTGACTTTGACTTTGACTTTGAGATAAGGACTGACTTCCAACTACAGCATTTTGCAGATATTTAACATAATTTTTTTTTTAATGGCGTCAATATTTTATTTAATTTCGTTTCTTTCGTGATTTTTATTATTTATGAAAAAAGAACAGGAGACCACCGTCCCCATCCGCGGGCGCTCGTATATTGTCACGGATGCCTGTGTCACAGTAATTTTTTTCGCAAACTACTTAAGCTAGAAACATCAAATTTTGTATGTAGGTGTAAAGTGATGCTCTCTTAAAAGTTCAACAGCAAAAAATTTTTATAAAGTATATTTATATAAGGGAGTAGCCCCCGAAGAAAAAATTACATCAAACGTAGCCCATATGGACATCAAATAAAAGGTCTTGATGAGAACTTTCCAAAACAGGTCTTAAAATAACATTTCTTGCCTCGAGGAGCACACAGGCGGGGAAATCCATGCAAAATTTGTATCCCCACCTCGCGATTGGGTACCTGTGATCTGAAAAATCTGAAGGAAATTATAGAGGTAGATGTTTATGAGCACAACAACAACAAACACATTACATGTCGAAATTTGCTCTACTATGTTAATAATAGTATGATCTTCGAATTTCACATTTTTCCCAATAAAATCGTATAGGAGCCCTTGAACTCAACGATATGTTGTCTCGTTACTGGAAAAAGAAATAAATGAATGATATAAGCATTAATTTGATTACAAAGAAAACTCACATCATCACTACCAACGTTTGTTTCCTCAAGACTCACATCTTTAATGTTTGTAAAAAAAATCCAGCTCCTGCTAGCATCACTATGTTGATTTGTAAATAATGTCTTCATTTCACTTTTTAATGATGTCTAATTTTTATTGTTTTCGCAAGAAACTTGGCTTAGTATTGTCTTGATTTTTATCTGGATTGCGGATATTTACGCTCCCGGCTCCACGTCACGTAATTCTCTGTTAATGAAATTAATTCTTGAATCCGCACAGATTTTTTATGTAGTCTTTATGTTTTGAATCATAAAGATATGATTACATATGCAAACTTATCAAATACCACGTTTCCTCCCGAGTCCAATTATCCATCTTTCAAAACAATTTGATCCCCATATAATACTGCCACTTTAACTGTCTAAATACGACTGACTGTCTGGCAACTTCAAAAATTTTTAGAGCGCATATCAAAGTCAAAGTGAAAGTCAAAAGCACTTTATTTAATACTAATCGTTATAAATTTTTAAAAGAACATAAAGTTAATTCCAAACAATAAAACTATAAAAAACTTAATGGCCCAAATGGCTCTCTAAATTTATACGTTATCAGTTAAACACATTTAATGAAAAAAATACACTTGCAAATTTAAATTAATTAAGATTATTTCATATTTTTTGATTCAATTGGAAAAAGGAGAAAAAACCAACCAGCATTATTCAGAAATTACTTATATTACTAACACAACAATGAACTTATATCCTATACCTAATATGTTACACCCTAATTCAAAATAAGTTCAATCAAAAAAAATAACAAAAAAAACGTTACCTTATATTGAAACTTATACCTAAATTATAATACAAATAAACAACAGCAGTAGATGTAGTAATAATGAGATGAATCTAAAAAACTAAGTAACGAGAAAAAGCACAAAAAACAGAAAATAAACACGAATAATTTAGACATTGTCATTCAGCCACCAATACCTAGATTGCTCCATCTCAGCTCGACCAGCCTCAACGAATCTAGTAAATGAGTATCTCCATTGGAATTGTTGGTCTCGTGAACTCAGATTCGGAGGATATTTTATCTTCTTATCGGTGGCCCGTCGGTATATGTGATATATGATTGGGACGCCGTCAGAATCAAAAATATATCGATTCATGTCCAAATACACGAATGCTTCTGGAGGAACGAAGCCAGTAGTGAGGCAAGTCACAATATACCCGTCTGTAGGGTGGAACGGCTGTGAAATCCAAGGGTTTTCACTCACAGTTACAGATCTTGCGATATGATTCCGAAGAAGTTTCAATATGAAGATATCGACTCTTGTCACTTGAGCGGTTTGATAAATTTTCTATTCGATATATAGTGCTTCCAATCCATCTCAGGCTTTCTGTACAAACCAGTACATGCACGAAGACATTTCCTTTCGAAAACTCTTAATTTTTCCATTGTACTAGCACTCTGGTTGTACCAGATCTGGCATCCGTATGTCAAAACTGGCCTAACCAGGGTCTTGTAACAAATAACTTTGACTTTTTGATCAATGTATCTGGCACTTCTTTCAGTGCCTTACTGAGCATGATTTTGACATGTTCAGTGTAGTACAGATACTGATCGAGATGAACACCGAGGTATCGAACACAGGATTTATGTGGAACCCGTTCTGAACTACCCTCACCAGCCATAATGTGGAAATCCTTCCAATTACGTTTCAGGTCTTGACTGACCCCCTGCAGCGTTGTCCGAAACAAGATTGTTTCTTACTTCTGCGCATTGATTTTCATTCGCCAATTGTCGGTGTAGAGCTGCACATCATTAAACATTTTTTGAAGATTGCTCTGAACTATTGTAGCTTTTCGGTCTGCCGTATAGATGATCAGATCATCAGCAAACGCTACCAATAATCGCGTTGGCGAGACATTAAAATCAAAGCTGTTCAATAGCTTGCGAATGAATATTGAGAAAAGCAGGGGCGCAGTGACTGTTCCCTGCTGTAGACCATTCAAGACCTTGAATTTGCGTATTGTTGTCAGATTTCTATCAGTTACATCAAACGATTTCCCGTATAACATATTACACATCATGGCGACAAGGTGTCTGGGGAACCTGTCCTGAAGAAGTTTGAAAACTAGTCCATCTAACCACACCGTATCGAAGGCTTTCTCCATATCAATGAGACATGCTCCAACAAATTGTCTATCATTTAGTTTCCAACAGATGTCTGAGGTTACTTTCGTTATTGCATGTATGGTTGAATGCCTGGCACGAAAACCAAATTGGCAATTCGGCATCAACTCATATTTCTCAATGTGGGCGTTTAATGCTCTGTTGAGTATCACTTCAAACACCTTGCTGATGTTAGGCAGCAAGCTGATTGGGCGATAGCTTTTAGGGCATGAAGATTCTTTTCCTTTCTTCAAGATCGGAAATACCTTAGCCTTTTTCCACTCATTTGGGAAATATGAATCGTTCAACATGTTGTTGAACAATATGCAATAACTCCTAATAGCAACCTCAGGCAAATGTCGGAGAACTACATTTGGAATACCATCAGTACCACATGATTTCTTGTTGTTTATCTTGCGAAATATGAAGCACAAGTCTTCATAGCTGACAAAATAATCAATAAGATTCAAGCTCGGTATGAGGTCAGATGTTAATGTTTCATTGAAATGAAGAATTGATTGGCCGTTCAGGCTTGATTTGAAGTCGGAAACTTTTGCTTCAACGACCTCCGAAAATATTTCATTCCTTCTCTCAGGGTTTGGCAGATGAACCAGTTCTAAATGTGTTCTAATCAGGGCAAGTTTCTGCAATCCATCACAAATAATCCTGTTTCCATTTCTATCCGGAGTCGTACTATCAATTTCGATACCAGCTCTATCGAGAAGATTTATCTCATCACCAGTGACTTCAAGATTCGATACCTTCACTCGAGACTTCTTGCGGAATATGCTATTTACTTTCGCGAAAACGCCTTCTGGGTCCTGTGGGCTAATACCCCTCAGTTTTTCCACCCATTGATTGCTGACCTCACTCCTGAAGTATGAACGGATTAAGTTCCGGACATTCTTCAGGTGTAATTTCAACAAAGCCAACGAGGGATGGTTGTAGTTCAAAAATCGTCGATAAATATTGTTGACGCGTGTGAGAAGAAGGCTTTTCAATCTTTTCAACCTTGCGATGGTTGGTGTTTCATATCCTTCCATATTGTTTCGATGTTTAATCTTGGAAACTACTTTCTCAATCGTTTCCAACGTCAGCTTCTCTAACTTCGACAAATAGAGATCTATTTCATCGTCAGTTAGATTTCTGTTATTAGGAACCATTGAGCAAGCGTTGTCATCATCAGAAGGAGGACATTGCTTCTGGTACTCCCAATTAAACTTCTTTTGAAACTTTTCCCAGTCTGTTTTTTTGAAATTCAACCGATGGTTTTCATGTTGAACTGGAATGAGGAAGAAATCATCCCTTTGATGATTGATTATGGTCGCTATCGTAAGGAAGCACCTGCAGTTTCCGTTGAGGACTATTAAAGCTGAATTCAAGTCTTGCGTCAGCAATGCAGAGGTCCAAATATGAATTTGTCCTAGGGTATGTTGGGAACTCTGACCCATATAGGTTGCACCTATTCAATTTGGTTCTCTGTTATCCATGATTTCAGGAATACACCTCTTGGATTATTGGTGGCGTTTAGCCATGATGTATGCTTGGCATTCAGGTCACCGGCAAAAATATAATAATTATGCAGCCTGTTCAATTCGAGTATTTCAAACAAGGAATTGAGTTCCTCCTTGAACTTGAGAACATTTTGACCAGTTGCATAGGCAGAGATAACGAAGCGGTTATCCCCACCTGGCAGTGAAATTTTGATAACGGACACTTCAAGAAATTCAAAGTTTTTGAATTCAACTTTTTCAATATTTTGGAAACAATAGGGTCTTCTAACCAATATCCCGGTGCCACCTCCCCCATCACCTATTACCCTATCGTTTCTTACGAATGCAAAATCTTTGAATTCCATGGAATGCCATGAATTGAGGTGGGTTTCAGTGAGAAGTATGATGTCAGGCTTTTGCTTAACAACAAATTCAAGGAGATAATCACGTCGATGTATAGCAACGATAGAGTTGACGTTGATCGATATGAGGCGAAGCCTATCCATGGGAATATGACTGGATGACAAGTTATTATTAGGCATTTGAAAGACCTAAACGCTGAAAAGCAAAGTTAATTTTTGAATCTTGTTTGTCGATTCTCTCCGATAAAGAATTAAGTTGCTGGTAAATTTTGAGAAGCAGCTCATTATTGCCACTTACATTATTTACATTATTTGCAGCATTTTCTGCTGGTCCTCTAGCGGCGAGTGCAAATGATACTCCGGGCTTGACGAAGTTGGAAGGTATGATATTACGGTGTACTTGTGTTTGCTTTGGAGCAAATTTAACTTTTGCATCTTGATATCGGGAGCATTCTCGATATGATGCTGGGTGACCAAAAACACCGCAGTTAATGCAGTATAATTTTTCTTTAGGCTCCGTCTGATTTAGAGCGCATATTTACAGGCATGTATTTGAGTGGGTACTGTTGGATCGGTTCGACATTTTCAGGACTCTTGAGTTCTTTTCTCCCTCTCTCAATATCGCACCCTTTACATAAAAGAAAACTTGATCAAAGGTAGCCGGTATGGATATCAAATGAAAGGTTTTGATGAGAACTTTCCAAAGCAGGCCTTAAACTGACATTTTTTGCTTCGAAGGGCGCACAGGAAGGGGAAATCCACGCAAAATTTTTGTCCCTCTCTCGCGATTGGACATCTGTGATCGGAAAAATCTGGAAGAAATTATAGAGGTAGATTTTTATGAGCACAACAACAACAAATACATGAGAAGTCAAAATTTGCTCTACTTTGTTAAAAATAGTATTGTTAGCGCCGGGACTCTTTTGTCCCGAACTTTGATTTTATTATTTTTATTTTCAGTCTCAAATTTATTTATTTTACATTTCTCTTAAAAAGGTAACATATATGATACCGACCAATCAACGATTGAACACTGAATAAACTTTTGCTTCAAAGTATTGACAAATTAAAAAATGTATGAAAAATGGGTTACTCGATTGATAAAATTGAAAATGTGGTTTTCGAAACCTAAAGTATTTTCGCTTTGTGGTGAATTTAATTTGAATTTGAATCAAATAAATCGAATTATTTACGAATAGGCTAATTATTACAGTGTTAATTAACCTTAAATAACTATGTAAGTTGATTGAAGCGATGATGTTGCCGGATCAGGCCGTAATGGGCGTTCAGGAGTGTCAGGGACTCAACAACCACTCCCCTCCGCTGAATGGTCTGTTCAAGCTCCTCCAGGGTGTGCCGTAGGCTGTAGCGCCTAGGTAACGGAACTGGTGGTTGGACATGCAGCTTGGATTGTTGTTTGCAGGAACGCCAGTGGAGGTAGATCACTAGTATGACTAATCCGAGAATGCCCTCAATTTCAGATGCAGACTGAGTGAAATGAGTTGAAAGTTTCCACAAAAATTGTCATGTTCTGTAGAACTGCCAATTCCCACCAATACGGTCCCAAATCGTAGGAAATGAGCAACTTCCACTCGCTGAAAGATAAGTAGACTCGACCTTATGGTTGAACATACAGACCCGTATGGGGTCTGGTTGTTGAGCCTTGTGTTGGAGAGGCGTCCACTATGGGAGCTATTAGGCGCATCAAGAGGAGCACCACAATTGACTTGCCGGTTCGCGTCGATTGCCGCTTTGTCCTCGGGATGTCGTCGCCGCTAATTTCGGACCCTTCCTTCGTCAAGTGGGGGAACTTGCTTATGATGGTTCTTCGTTAGACTGTGCGTCGTCGACTGGTAACGGGGCCAGTTTGTGTGTTGGCCTTTTCAAAGTTCCGGAGGCGGTTTTGACATCAGCGAATCGTACGAAACCATCGGTGCCTTCGTAAGTTTTGATAATTCGCCCCAGTGGCCACTTCATCGATGGGGTGTTATCTTCGCTTATGATGACCACTGTTCCTGGGATCGCATTGGGGTGTGACTGTCTCGACTTGATACGATGCTGCAACTGCGCCAAGTACTCGTGTGACCATTGTCTCCGGAATCGTGCGTCCATTGTCTCCAGAATTCGAGCGATTGATAAGCTTTCACCAGGCATGGAGACCTCCGGTGACTGGCTCTGTGCGACCATCCACCATGGCTGTGAGGGGTTCTCCGATGAGAAAAAGTGCTGGAGTTAAAGCTGCCAAATCATTGCGATGTTTGGCGTTGAACGTGATCTTGGCAGCCTCCAGACTCCCACCGACACGGATTATACCCTCTGCGTCCAGGAGTGGCGCCATTCCCACCAACGGACTGTGCTTGGAGACTTGCCTCCCCGACCTGATGTCTAAAAGTTTGTGATTGTATATACCTCACGATGATCTCCTGGGCTGTGGATAGCTCATCACTCGTGGGCACTTGATTTGTCAATTGAGATTGCTTGACTGCCGGCTTGAGACCACAGATAAACCGCATCATGTAGGCCACTATGCGCTACAGCCTCTTGAAAGAGTTGCCATGTTGGATCTGCTGAATGAAGTGTGCTTCAGGAGCCTCTGCCGCTTCCATAGCGGTCTTGGTCTGTTTTGTCTCCAAGTCGCAAGGGCCCCCACTTCGATACTCGGAAGGCGCAATTGATTCTGACTTGGATAAAAATGGTGGTCCATGCAACCACATACTATAGCGGCTCAATTCAGCTGGCGCCATCCCACGTGACAGGATGTTAGCTAAGTTGTCTTCAGGCGCTACGTGTTGGCATCGGTCCGGTCTGGAGAGGATTTGTTTAGCCGAGACCCTATTCACCACAAAGGTATTGTACGATAATGCAGTAGAGTTGATCCACACCAAGACAATCTCGGCATCGGTCTAGAATACCTGGAAAATTTCCTGTAGCCTGAGCGCTGTCTTAACTCGTCTTGTGAGCTCAGTGGTTAGTTTCGCCGCACACAACTCCAGGCGAGGAGTAGCAAGCGTTTTGGTCGAGGCCACTTTTGACTTGGCGCACAGCAACCTGTTGACGACTTGACCGCTCCTCAGGGTTGACCGCATGTATGTTGCTGCACCATATGCCTTCTCAGAGGCATCACAAAAGGTGTGCAACTGTACTTGCACGGGTTTCTTGCCTGTACTGATGTGACGAGAAAATCGGGCCTGCTGCAATGATGGCAGACCACTGTGGAAATCGGACCACTGGGTATGGATCCCCACTGGTAATGCTGCATCCCAGTCCAATTCCAATTGCCATAATTCCTGCGGAAATAGCTTGGCTGCTACTATCACAGGAGACAGAATGCCCAATGGATCCAACATTCTTGCTATATCAGATGCCATCGTCCTCTTGGAGAACTTCGCATCGGTTGGATCCAGGTTGATTTGGATTTAGAACTAGTCAGTCTTTGAATGCCATATGACTCCCAACGTCTTAATATAGTCCTTGTGTAAACTATTGAAATCGAGCTGGACCTGTTGCTCCTCAGGTTTAATCTGCTTCAACAATAGAGGATGGTTGGCACACCATTTGCACAAACGTATACCTGCACTCGAGAGTATGGTGCATAGCTCCACCTGTTTGCGAAGTGCCTCCTCTAAGCTGTCTGTCCCGGTCATGACGACATCGACATAGCAATCCTTCTCCAAGGCGCTGCTGCCTAGGGAACTTTTCTGCTGGTTCTCTTGTGCTAGAACCTGTAGACATTTTGTACCACTTTACGTTTCTCTTAAAAAGCTAACAGCTATGATACAGACCAACCAACATTTGAAAACTGGATAAATTTTTGTTATAAAGTTTTGACAAATTAAAGAATTGATGAAAAATGGGTTACTCGATTGATAAAATTGAAAATGTGGTATTCAAAACGTAAAGCATTTTCGCTTTGTTGAGAATTGAATTTGAATTTGGTGAATTGAATTAAAATGATCTATCAATTGATAAATCAATCAAATAAATCGAATTAATTACAAATGGGTTAATTATTACTAACCTTGAATAACTATGTAAGTTGATTGAAGCGCTGATCTTGCCGGATCAGGCCGTGATGGGCATTCCGGAGTGTCAGAAACTTAACAAGTATGATTTTCGAATTTCACATTTTCCCCAATAAAATTGTATAGGTACCCTTGAACTCAACGAAATTCAATATTTAATAGCCTTATTAAAAATTCTTATGCTCGGCAAGTTTGATGAAAATCTAATCATATTTACGGAAGTTATAGACATTTGAAATTTCTCCAATTACAACAACAATAACACATGATTTCGGTATTTTATGGACTTTCCATCGAATCAGTCAGTTGATTTGATCTTCTTGAAATTTTCAAATAAAGTCAATAATAGAAATATTTGTAGGAATTCACGATTTGAGTGATTTTTGTTGGTTTGCGACAAAAAAGTGACCGTTGAAAATATAAAAAGCAATGAATTTTCTTTTAAAGGTGCACATCTCTTTGACATGTTTCTTGAGTTTGTTCGTTTCTAGTGGCTGCATTTCCGAGAGGTTTGGTACAAAACCCTTTTGACATGAGCGTAGGTCTGTCTACCCAACGTGTTAATAATATTGATATTTTTTGGGTATGTTAATATTTTGAATCATATTCCTTTCATATAGTCCACCTATGAAAGTTAATTGTCATTGCATCCATTTGAATTGTGTGATACGTTTTTCTAGTAGAACTTACCCTCAGTCTTCGTATTTGGATATCCAAAACAGGGATGGGACGCACAGCGTTGGCTGAGTTCTCCACTCACGAAGTAACCAACGGATTTCAGCTCCTCCTTTTTACGTTGTAGGGGATTATGCAGGGGGATGAGTGATTAAGAATCACGTAATTAGAATTTTATATCTGGTTGGTAGACTGCATGGGGGTCACCATCACAGACAGGTTGTTGGTGTTATGGGCCTTAAATACACTCCCCAAGAGTGAGGCCCCCTTTTGAAATCACGTGCGTTATTGGGGGAAATAGGCAGGTTTAATGTGAAACTGTCGCAATCCCTTCAATTTATTCCCTCTGGCCAAGATCTGTTTGATCCTTACGGGTTCTTGAGAACCCCTAATTCGTACGCATGATAAATGTTTTGTAGTTTGAGTTTTGCGCTGGTAGAAAGATCCCGCTTCACGATCCTGCAGAGGCTAGCTGCCAGCACGCATGCGCGTTGCCAGGCAAAGTCTTTTCAGCTGGGCTCAGTCATCTTTTATAGCTCGCTGTCTCTTGTCCCAGACCATCGGCACCCGTGCTCTGTACGGACTTGAAAGCACACAGAAATACTACAGACTATCCTACCTACTCAGCTTCTTTATTTATAATTTGAATTTTGAAACTTTGCAAACATACGTAACATAAAATTAAAAATAAAAGACTTATTTAATGGTTACCTCCCACATTATAGAGACACCTTTTATGCTGCATGTATATTTTGAATATGTTAGTTAATCAATTATTGCTTTTTCAAAAAAATATTTTTTCTGCCTATGATAGTTTCTGAGAAAATATGCTGAGAACTATGAATGAAGTGTAAAAGATTCGTTAATATATTTTGCAAGGCTGAAAAAATCCTACTTCACTAAACAGGTACTGAGGAATATTTACCCCATTCCAGGAGGACTACAGCCCCTTTCGGGCCTTCGCTTAGAGGTAGTTAGAGTATCTCAGTATGTTGATCGAATGTAGGACTGGACGTGTCCCAAGAGGAAAAGAAGCACTGCGGCATAAATATCGAAGCGCTTCTTTGGAAGTAATGAAGCAGTTCTGTCTCCTTTCTGGTTTCTTATATCTTTTAGTATTGTATGTCCGCTAAAAAAGCACTTCGCAAATGTTACTTTTGAAGCGCTTTTTCAGCGTCCAAGTTAAAGTGAATGAGAAGCGCTTCTGTCTACTTTCGAGGTTCATATATTAGGATTGTGTATAAAAAGAATTACAAAATCCTACTAGTTTCACGACCTATCTGTCCCTCTGTTCGTCCGTGCGTCACAGAAAGTTTTCTCAGAAACTACAAAAGCTACAATCATGAAATTTTGTGCACAGGTCAGAAATGATAGTCCATGTATAAATTTTCTTTAAAGGTTTTAACGGGGGTCCCCCCACACATAGAGGCGACAGTTGAAATTTTTTTTTGGTAAATATAACCGTTACGGGTATCAAAAGAAAGATATTAATGAGAACTTTTGAAATCAGGTGCAAAAAGTTTGATAAGAGTATAGGGGAGTGCAGGGGACAAATTGGTTTTCCTCTTTCGTGATTGGACATCTTTGAGCCGAAAAACTTTGAAAAAATTTTGGAAGTAGGCCTTAATAACTGCATGGGCAACAAATACCTCAGAAGTTACAAATCAGTCAACTTTCAACCAACCGAATGTGTATGAGTCACTGGAACTAACGAAAATAAACATTCAAGAAATTTCCTGGAGTCGCGGATGAAATTATGATACCTCAGTGCATCCAAACTGCATTCTGCTCGCTGCTGTTTATGCACTTCGTTATTCCTACATTTGGACAGAAGCATAAAGCGCTTTCTGGCTCACTGCCACTGGAAGCACTACCAAATTTTCCTTTTGGGGTGCAACAAAAAACTACACAAATGCATATGTGGTGATTGATTGAATTTCAAGAATTTTCGCCACTTGGTTATTAGCTCTGGCAAAGTCAGCCTATTGTCGCTGTGTTTCAAAAGAGATTATACGCAAAGTTGGATAAGTTCCTGAAAAAGTTATATCGAGGTGTTTTACATTGAAGAACCTGCAAACCGTTTCTTTGCTATTTCGCAAAAGACCTAAAGGTAAGAATGCGCTATCCTTACAATAAAATTTTAATTGTTGAAATATATATACGTGAGTATTTCGCTCGTGGAAACCCGGTGAAGATGATTTTTTGTTTTTGAAATGCAATTCTGATAAAATAAATTAGTGCTTAGCAACGATTTTAAAGATTTTTACATAAATTGATGCATAGTTGGCATATCACGCTTGTTCAATAAAAGAATGCGAAGAATATGTTAGTTATCAAATAGTTAAATTTTTGCACACATTTAACTAACCAATATTTTTACGCTAAAGGTTAGAAAAAAGTGCCTAAACTTTTGAATTAGAACTGTGATTTTTGTAATGATTTTGTACAAATATGAAATATATGTATAAAATATGTTTGTGCTCTTGTCAGTAAATTAAAATAAGCTTTTGCATAAGAAATTAAGCGTAATGTGTAAGATTAAGTTTAAAGTTTAAGTTCTTTTAATAACTTTCTAGGCAGTGCAATACCTATCATTTACAGTAATGTCCGTATTTCAACTATCTCAACATTTTTTGTAATTGGTGGTATATGTATATCGAGCACAGTACTAATTTATTCCATTCCATACAAATTGAGTTGAGTAAAGAGAACAGCAATACAATTTAAAAACTTTTATGTGTACGAGGTGTGTTCAAAAAGTATCGCGAATTTTGAATTTTCGCGGGTTACGTATATTCGAATTTCGATTTTTTGTGGCGTTATGTTGGTACTCATGTCTGTCACTTATGCCAACAAGCTCGGCCATTTTGAATGTTCACTTAATTGGTGATAGCTGCTTTACTTGCACGTGTTTTCAATCGTCTTCGATTTTCACTTATTCAAAAAAATGGATCAAAGAACGTGTATCAAATTTTGTGTGAAAAACGAAATTAAGTGCGCGGATGCATTCCGAATGTTGACTGTGGCATACGGAGAAGCTACCTTGGACCGAAGCAACGTTTATCGGTGGTACAAAATGTTTTTAGAAGGCCGAGAAGATGTGAACGACGAAGAGCGTGCCGGACGCCCGAGCACTTCAACAACAGACGAAAAAATTAATGAAGTGGAGAAAATGGTATTGGCCAATCGTCGAATCACCGTTAGAGATGGGTCGCCGCGAAATTCGTACCAAAATTGCTCAATTGCGACCAAAAACAGCAACGCATGAACATTGCTAATGAGATGTTAAACTCTGTCCGCGACGAACCAAATTTGCTCCAGAGGGTCATAACTGGTGACGAATCGTGGGTTTATGGTTATGACGTGGAAACCAAAGCTCAATCATCTCAATGGAAGCTGCCGCATGAACCAAGACCGAAAAAAAGCGCGCCAAGTTCGGTCGAATGTGAAAGTTTTGCTGACAGTTTTCTTCGATTGCAGGGGCGTGGTGCATCATGAGTTCTTGCCACAGGGAAGAACGGTCAATAAGGAATATGACTTGCAAGTTATGCGCAATTTGCGCGAAGCAATCCGCCAGAAACGCCCGGATTTGTGGGAGAACAAAAATTGGCTTTTGCACCACGATAACGCCCCTGCTCACACATCGTTGCTTGTGCGCGACTTTTTGGCCAAAAACAACACACTAATGATGCCGCAGCCACCGTATTCCCCAGATCTGGCCCCCTGTGACTTTTTCTTGTTTCCTAAACTGAAGAGGCCCATGAAAGGACGACGTTACGCTACGCTTGACGAGATAAAGACGGCATCGAAGGAGGAGCTGAACAAGATTAAAAAAAATGATTTTTTGAAGTGCTTCGAAGATTGGAAAAACCGTTGGCACAAGTGTATAATATCTCATGGGGATTACTTTGAAGGGGACAAAATAGATATTCATGAATAAATAAATAATTTCTGAAAAAAAAACAAAATTCGCGATATTTTTTGAACACACCTCGTATATTTGCTCCGCTTTAAAAAGTTTTTTTTTTTAAATAGATTGTTAAAATATACGTGCATCCAGTATTCAGATAAACAAAACATTCAAAATTGAATCAAAAATAATGTCGGGTGTAAAAAACTATAAGCATAAATCCGGTGCTCAAAAACGAAGGGAAAAGATTGAACAAAATAAAAATCAGACGAAACTAGATGCGATGAGTTTTTTTAAAATGTCAACCTTAGCAAATAATGTTGATGATATTAACAATATTCCTCAAGAAGATGAGATTCAAATCGCTAGAAATAAAGTTAACGACGATGACTCACTTAATACCAATAAAATTTGTCTTGAAACCGATATTAAAACAATAGACTTAGATAAAAACCGACAACTGCAAACTTGCATAGGACTTGATAAACAATTATTAGTTAATAGTTCTAGTACTTCTGATTTAGCTGTTTTGCATCCATCGAGTGTTGAAGAGAAAACGATTAGCACTATTACTGAAGAAGATCCATATGGAAACAGAGTGACAAACTTTACACAAAAGAAACTTTATGACTTTGATATTGGTGTTATAGAGGCTTTACATATTGCACCCGCTCAAATAGATGAAATTGTTCGCAAAGGTCCTCAAAATTTTCCTTTCGTTTTCCCCAAAGATGTAAAAGGTGGTAAATTTCCGACTGGAATATTCGAAATAATGTTAAAAAATGGAGAGAGGATAAAAAGAGATTGGCTCATTTGGAGTCGGATAAAGAAAGCTCTATTTTGTTACATTTGTCACGAGATCTGCTTTAACTTTACCTTCTGGGTATTCGATAGATAAAAGTTGGAAAAAATTGTATGAACGCATAATAGCAATATTCATAAAATTTAGTGGAGTACTTTTGAAACTCGATCAAAAAATGATACCACAATTGACCAATTACTTTCTGAAAGCGTCAAAAACGAAGTCCAGCGTTGGAAACACATACTTAAAATAATTTTGGATACAACATTATTCCTTTCTGAACGCGGATTAGCTTTCAGGGGATCGGGCACTAAGGTTGGTGAAGTTGATAATGGAAATTTTCTTGGGATTCTTGAATTGATTTCACATTATGATCCTATATTAAAAGATCATTTATGCAAAATTAAAGAATCTCAAACTTTGAAAACTCGAATGCAAGCTCACTACTTATCGCCAACGTCACAAAATGAGTTTATTGAAAGCTGTGCAAAACTCGTTGTCTCTGCTATTAAAAAAGAGAGAGAATCTGTCAAATATTATGCAATAATAGTTTATGCTACACCAGATGCAGCCCATATTGAGCAAACAGTTTTCATCTTGCGCTATATACTGTTGGACCTTGCGATAAATAAATATAAAATTCATGAACGTTTTTTGGAATTCGTTGACTGTAGTAAAAAAACTGATGAAGATATTGCTAGATTTATTACAGACACTTTAAAAAAGCATGATATTCCACTTTCAGAATGTCGTGCTCAAGGATATGAAAATGGCAGTAATATTAGTGGCAAATACAAAGGTGCGCAAAGCTGCATAATTCAGCAAAATTTACTGGCTATATTTTCACCATGTGGAGGCCATACCCTAAACCTTTGTAGAGAACAAGCTGTCGAAAGTTGTTCGCAAGTCACTACTTTTTTTGGAACAGTGCAAAAGCTTTATAATATATTTAGTTCAAGCCCACAGAGGTGGGAAATTCTGAAAAAAAATATTGGCAGCTCCTTACAAAGTTTGTCTGAAACTCGCTGGTCAGCTCGAGTAGAAGCAGTTAAACCATTTGCTGCTCACATTCTTGGCTTGAAAAATGCATTAAATGAATTAGAGACTTTAAACCTTTTACCCAAAAATAAGAGTAGATGTAAATGGCGTTCAAAAGTATATAAATTCATTTGAATGCATAATATTAGCATCTACCTGGATCAAAGCATTAACTGCTATTAACCATTGCAATTTGATATTATAAGCCAGACATTCTACGTTAAGTGAAGAAATCAAAAACATCGATAATTTAGTCGACCAACTAAAAAAATTACGCGATTGTTGGGATAATATTTTCAGTGAGTGTACGCTAGTAGCTCAAAATCTAGATGTTCCAGTCAATTTTCCCGAGAAAAGAAGAAAAACGCGAAAGACGTTCTTCGATGAATCTGCAGATGATGTGCCAGAATTAAGTCCTGAGTCGCAGTTCAAGCAAAGTGTATATTACGTCATATTTGACAGTTTGATTGCCAATATTACATCCCGTTTTGAAGCAATGAGAAGGATAAACGATAAATTTAGTTTTTATGGCAATATCTTACCCTTACAGATGATGGTATTCGGTTAAAAGTTAGCCATTTTTGCAAATTCTACGATACGGATGTATCTTCGCAGCAAACGATTGAAGAAATGCTTCTTCTAAAATCAATAAATAAGTCAAACTAAAGGGATGACTTTCTACTACCCTTGGAACTGCTGGATAAGCTTGTTGAATTGAGGCTCGAAGTTCTCTTTCCAAATGTTGTTGTGGCATTGCGCATTTATAGCACGATTCCCGTGAGTGTAGCTGAAGGAGAACGATCGTTTAGTGCTCTTGCACGTATAAAAAATGAGCTGCGTTCCACCATGTGCCAGGACCGCCTAACACATTTACGTACTTTGGCAATAGAGTCATCGCTAGAAAGGCAGCTGGATTTTGATGAAATTATAAATAATTTCGCGAATAAAAAAGCCAGAAAGGCATTTTTAGAATAATTTTATGCAAAAATAATTTAAATAAAAAAAAGTGAAAGAAAGTATAAACCCTTTAATTCTACTATTTATTTTAAATTTAGTATACAATTGTTTCGTTCTCTACTTGAGAACTTCCTCAGTACTACTATTCCCTAAACTATAAGTGTCCTAATATTTATACTAAACTCATTAACGTATTAATATGAATCTCTAATTACATCTAATCCCTCAAAGTACTTTTACTTAATCTCTTATTACCTGATCCTTTACCATTCAGAAATTTGTTTTTCCTTAATTACTACTTAACTACCTTCATTATATTGTAAGCTTGAATAGCCAGGTGTATCCGTTACCTGGGTCGCCGTTCCAAATGTCCTGCGTCTTCCGATAGAATATCTCCAAGCTTTCTGCTACATCAAGCTTCCATCCGTTTGTAACCGTTTTCAGCATGCTTACGTTGTCCGCAGTGATGTCATGTTTTTCAAGGACTATATGTTCCGCTACTTTTGATTTGAAGTTTTTTGCATCCTGCTTTTTGTTTTTGTTGACTGCTTCCCTTAAGTGTTCATTCCATCTGACACCTAGTGATCTCCTCGTTTGCCAAATGTAACATCCATTACATTTCGTACACGATACCTTGTAGACTCCACTCCACTCCATTTTGGGAATGGGGTCCTTGGTTGATCCAAGCAAGTTCTGTATTTTTGTGGCCCGGCTCGTATAAACTAGGTCGACGTCTACGTTCTTCATAGCCTTCTTCATTGTTTCCGTCCTTGAGTCAAACGCTACAACCAACCTCTTCCGTTGCTCGACTTCCGCAGTTAGCGTTGTGAACTTTTTATTGAAGATCTCCTTCGTTCGTTTGGCTATCAATTTGGTGACTTCATCCGTAGGGTATCCATTCCACTCGGCTAGCTTATAAATGTGGGACGTTTCCTTTTTCAGCCCTTCCTTATTCAATGGAAGCGTGAGCATTCGATTCACAAGCCAGCTAAATGTCGCCCATTTTTGCTGTTGGCAATGGTTCGAAGTGAAAGGAATTATCCGCATGGTGTCCGTTGGTTTGCGGTATATTTCGAATTTCAATCCATTAGCTCCTCTACATACCATTACGTCAAGGAATGGTAGCCGCCCCTCCGACTCCAGCTCGTGGGTGAAACTGATGTTGTTGTGTATTGAGTTGATCGCCTCATTCTGGTCAAAGAAGCACTTACGTTACTTGAGGAGTGGATTCTGATACAAGGATCAGGAGAACAATGGAAAGCACGAGCCAAAATGTATTTGAAACTGGCTAGACTCTGCATGGGTGAAAGCTATTTCACCCTCTTTCCCCGTTTCTAAGCGAAGTTTTTATGGCATTTTTGGAGGAGAAGTTAGCACAAGAAGGTAAACTGCCACATCGATGGGTGCGTTATGTAGACGATATCTTCACGATCATCAAAGAGGATCAGGTCCAGCAAACTCTCACGGCGATTAACTCAATACACAACAACATCAGTTTCACCCACGAGCTGGAGTCGGAGGGGCGGCTACCATTCCTTGACGTAATGGTATGTAGAGGAGCTAATGGATTGAAATTCGAAATATACCGCAAACCAACGGACACCATGCGGATAATTCCTTTCACTCCGAACCATTGCCAACAGCAAAAATGGGCGACATTTAGCTGGCTTGTGAATCGAATGCTCACGCTTCCATTGAATAAGGAAGGGCTGAAAAAAGAAACGTCCCACATTTATAAGCTAGCCGAGTGGAATGGATACCCTACGGATGAAGTCACCAAATTGATAGCCAAACGAACGAAGGAAATCTTCAATAAAAAGTTCACAACGCTAACTGCGGAAGTCGAGCAACGGAAGAGGTTGGTTGTAACGTTTGACTCAAGGACGGAAACAATGAAGAGGGCTATGAAGAATGTAGACGTCGACCTAGTTTATACGAGCCGGGCCACAAAAATACAGAACTTGCTTGGATCAACCAAGGACCCCATTCCCAAAATGGAGTGGAGTGGAGTCTACAAGGTATCGTGTACGAAATGTAATGGATGTTACATTGGACAAACGAGTAAATCACTAGGTGTCAGATTGGAATGAACACTTAAGGGAAGCAGTCAACAAAAACAAAAAGCAGGATGCAAAAAACTTCAAATCAAAAGTAGCGGAGCATATAGTCCTTGAAAAACATGACATCACTGCGGACACAAACAGATGGAACCTTGATGTAGCAGAAAGCTTGGAGATATTCAATCGGAAGGCGCAGGACATTTGGAACGGTGACCCAGGTAACGGATACACCTGGCTATTCAAGCTTACAATATAATGAAGGTAGTTAAGTAGTAATTAAGGAAAAACAAATTTCTGAATGGTAAAGGATCAGGTAATTAGAGATTAAGTAAAAGTACTTTGAGGGATTAGATGTAATTAGAGATTCATATTAATACGTTAATGAGTTTAGTATAAATATTAGGACACTTATAGTTTAGGGAATAGTAGTACTGAGGAAGTTCTCAAGTAGAGAACGAAACAATTGTATACTAAATTTAAAATAAATAGTAGAATTAAAGGGTATATACTTTCTTTCACTTTTTTTATTTGAAAGTTCTACTAAAGCGGAATATTTTTAACTATAAAAATAATTTTACCAAAAAGAAGAATATGAGAATAAAAAAATTTGAATTTATGTGTCAAATCCAGTATTTTATGATTTTATATTATTTGTACTCATTTCAATATTACATATTTTTACTGTTATGAATTTCATCATAAATGTATAAATAAAATTATTTGTGAACTATAATCAAAATGGTTCGGGCTATATTCAAGTTAAATGAAAATTTTTATGAAAACAGGCTTTAGGGAGAGGGGGCCCGCAAAAGTAAAGTCCCGCATAGTCTTCTATCTCTCAACGGCCCTGGATTGGCACTCTACAAGGTGAAACCGTTGGTACCACGCTTGGCCGAATGTCCGTCCTCCCAGTAGCGATACGTTCTGATCTTAAACCAGCACGTATCATAACTGAACGGGCTTATAATCCGTCCGAAGAATCACTCGAACTAAATCTCTTTGTCACCAACAAGGAGTGAACCAGGGGCCTTCTGCTTACGGGGTGAGTGCTATAACCCCCGTTCCCTTTAAGTTGCGATTTTCCCGTCACACGATTCTCCAATATGTTGTCTCGTAAATGCGAAAAGAAATAAATGAATGATATTAGCATTTATTTGATTACGAAGAAAACTCACATCATCACTACCAACGTTTGTTTCCTCAAGACTCACACCTTTAATGGTGGTAAAAGATCCAGCTCCTGCCAGCATCACTATGTTGATTTGTAAATACTGTCTACATTCATTTCACTTTTTAATGATTTTCTAATTTTTATTTCTTACGCCAGAAACTTGGCTTAGTATTGTCCTGTTTTTTTCTGGATAGCGGATATTGACGCTCCCGGGTGTTGTATGCTCGAGTTTGATTTGGTACTTTCTCGAAGTTAATTTGTTAAATTAAATGTAATGCAGAGATCGTGCCATCTATGCTTAAGAGTGAAGTTAATTACAAACGCAACGACAGCGGTACCTTCTCAGCCACGGTAAGACACACACCTATTCTGCAAAATAAACCAAAACTTTTGATAAGTAACTACGTTCATCTTTTTTTGGATCCCTTGGACTCTTCAGTATTATTTCCAACTCAATTGAATGACCAAGCTTTTGTTATTCCAAGCATAATGCTTACAAGTTTTTCCAGGAGAACGCTCGCACGCCCTTATATTTTTGTCATTCAATACCAGAATTTTTTCCCAATAGGACGCTTCAAATATCAACCGTAGATACATTGTGTTCCCTAAATTGCCTCGATTTCACTTAAATTTATATTCCTAATTATTGACAATATTTTCTAACTCCAGGTTACAGTACTGAGAATAGAACGTTTTTCTTATTGGATTCATTTTTTTCCCACATTGCATTAAGAAAATAAGGCTAAGGTAATTTTTCTGAACCTTTCCCTTTAGAATGACGTGGTAGAACAGTATATTTTCATTGGTAAAGATGTATTAACTTGCAGTTTTGAGTCGAATAATAAACCGGCATAAAAATGGTTATGCCCGTTTACCACTCGAATTAGAATGCAATTAATTCTTTACGCGTCACAATCGAAAGTATTCATACGACAAAATCATCATATTTTAATAAGCATCTATTGCGCGTATCTAAATTATTTTTCAACTTGTAACAAATATAAAACTCCAAATGAAGTAATTTACAGAACTTTTATATGCCGAATATTGTTTAATGTCGGGTTTTCATTAAAGGCTTCCCGAATAGTAATGATAGAAGTTTTATGTTAATTACAACAACACAATCAAGTCAGTTTAATATTTCAACGAAATATCACCTTCCTCCATTGAGAAGACCTTTGCGCGTTCACAAACAATCTTCAACTAACATCGTCTTGAGACGAAGACCAACAAGATACCCACCTGAATAAAATTATAATACTCGATTCGCCTAAGACATTGTTGGTATGTTCATACGAGGAACGCCCAAGCATGTACTGATGAATTGCCGCCAAGGTAACTTTTCGCCATCAAGAGATAGTACGTACAAATGCAGGTAATGTGTGCAGTTCAAAGGTACAGACATCACACGATCGTAAGCTAACTTGGCTCGGTCTCGACTCAATGCCTTGAAGACTTCTCAAGATGAAAATGAAATACGAGAGCAAAACAGGAAAAAAGAAACGCATTTGCGAGTGGGAGCAAAACCAGAGCAAGTCTTCAATTGAAATTACTCTCGCTGCCTGGATATATCAACAATACCGTAACCATAGTACCGGAGCAAGCTTGCATCCACTGAATAGGTACCTGTGAAGCTTTGGGTGTGTTAAGGTAACTAGTGCAGCGCAAGTCTAGCGCTGGCAGATACAGGAAAACATGCTTGGCGCGTCGAGGAGAAGGCAATGGACAGTCCAATTGAGAAGACTGAGTCTCGCCTAGAAGATAAGGTACCAAGGCTACTTATCCAATTTCGTTCTAGGAAATTGCTCTCGCCTAGACTCTTAATTTGGTATCTGCGGGCTTCTTTGGAAATTGGGGTAAGATCGCTGCATCTTCTCTTCGGAGGCTTCTCAGGTGGGTTTAGGCTTAAAGCTCCACTTATGCCGGCATATAGGTATTTACGCGCGCAAATATCTTCGCGATCACGTGGTCGGTCTCAAGAGAACCGAAGCACTTACCCAGTGTATGTGCCTCTATGTCTATTACCGCGGTAGTTGCTCTTCTTATTGCGTAATGAATGTCGAGCTTACCTGAAATGGTTGGAAGTTGCTCTCAGTTGATACAGTTTGGATTGGCGATCTTCGTGAAATTCACTGAGTTGTCTCATCCGATCTGTAGCAAAGCTGGGAAGGAGCGAACTTTTTATTGATGTTTCCAAAACCCAGGCTTGGTCTTATTTTCTTTTGCATTTGCGGCGGATTTTAAGAGATGTATGTAATTTTGAATTTATGCTGTGCGCTCCAAAAGATAGGTAGGTACTGAGCGATGGCGGTACGGCAGCAGCAGCAACCACGGTATGTCGTAGGTACATCTCATGTCTATACCATTATACTTTGACTCCGGGTTGCAGTACGTAAGAAAGCATTCCTTCTTGGTCGAGTTTTAACTGCGATCGCATTATAACAAACTGCCCGCAACTCAACTTCACTGCTCAAGTATGCTAAAAAGTTAATACAGTTTCAGTTGGTATCTAGTACTTGGTACTTGTAATAACGACTCGGATTCATGTCTTCGAGTCGGAAAGATTTTCTTGGCTGTCGTCTCGTCTCCGTTTGTTTTTTAACCGTTTTTAATATCGTGGTGCATCGGTTTCGATTTTTTAATAAATTTTGGTAACGGACAAGCAATATTTTTTTTAGAATTTAATTTAAAAAAATACAAAACAAACGTTATTCATTTGAATTGGAGTTATGTTTATGTTCAGTCAATTCATATATTTATTTCAATTGTATTCATTGCTCATAGTGTTATGTGTAGTTAAATATACAAAAAGTATGATTAAAGTTGCAATTTTAAAAATTTGTGGATCGCAACTTATTTAAATACTAGTTTTGGTGGTTATAATTTGATCATACAAAAGGATACCAACTCGAAGAAAAGGATACCCATAAAGGATTACGTACGTTCGTTGTTATTCAAATCATCTGCAAGTCTAAAGGAAGTGCTAAAGTTGTCCCTAGTCCATTATTATGACATCAAAAGTTAGAATTAATTTTCAAGTGGCTCAAGAATTCTTAAGTTGACATATAAGCATCCAAGAATACCACATCAAATGAATCCCAGGCTATGAACCTTGAGTGAATATTTGTAAGCTTACTTTATCCCAAGAGTGAAATTACAACAATATCTTTGTATAATTCGAGGAATGCCCATGACAGTGAGATCTTTTGATAAATTAGTGCAGTGCATGAGCGCTTATAAAGCTAAATTATCACAAATATTTACCCATATTATGTGCGACTCTCAGTGCTGTGTAAACTGATTCCTCTTGATTTGGACCAAAAATTTGATCATCTTCTGGAAAATTATTGCTTCCCTGCATCATCATTTTCACTTGTTTCTCAAGGACATATCAGGTACGTGACGAATCTTTACCTTGGCTGACTACCGAAATCTCCATTGGTAGTGAGAAGTATACCTAGTTTCCGTAAATCAAACATTTGTGGAATACGCTTAATCCATCGCATCTAACATGTGTGCACTATTTGATGAGATGCAACAATGGATTAGCCTAATTAAATTAATTCTATTGCACCTCATTAATCCTCAATTTAGAAGCCATATGTTTGCTTCGGTTTATCGATATTATGTAGTTTAAAGAGCGGATATTAACACCGCACACCTTACATGAAAGAAAGTGAAAATAAGACATCATACACTAAGATACATTGATGATACATCTTCACAATTAATCCGTAAATCCAATGAAATCTTGATAGCAATGATCAATGCATTGAAGTTTTTAATCTGGCGAATTATGATGTAAACGGCGAGGTCAGTAGTGTGCATCAATAAATCATACATTTTTTCTTCGAAACTGAAATATTTATGTGATTTAATTTAAATATTTTGATTGCAATGAGTTTTTTTAGATTATAGCTGGTTATATGGTCGTAGGATTGAAAGCAATTGATTGTTTGTAAATTTGATTAGCAAGTGTTAATATTGATATGAAAGTCTGAAAGTCGGTTGAAATAGACAGCAAATTTAATAGATATTTTTACGGTCACATGTTATTACTGTTAATCGTATTCTTCAATGTACATTTTTTATTTAATAATTAATTTCAATATAGTATAAAAACACTAAATTTATTCATTTTTGTTAAAAAGAGCAATCAAAGAATGGGGAATATATTACGAAGGACTATGTTACAAGAAAACTACTCATTATTTGAGATTGAATTATTTTAGGCCTTTCATTATACGATTCCTATAAAAAATTAATTTATGTTCATCTCGAACATACAATAGATACTTTTAATTTTGCAAGTTCCACCAGAATATTTATTAGTAAGTAATATATTTATTAATAGATTTTGTACAATTTGGGTCTTATGTTAGGATCCTGAATGCAATTTATTACATCCTTAAGTCAAATTGAAGCCGAGCTATTAATATTTCGTCAAAAAAAGAAATGGTTTGTTTATCTGAAGGAAAAATATTTCATCAAAAAACATTGCATGAGCCTATAAATAATTTATCTTATCCTTAAAAACGAACTCAAGCTACCCTAACTTTCACACGTCAACGATCTAAAGTGAAAATATCTGAGAAATTTGTTTACCTAGAACTTTTTGTCTTACTTACTCAATTACTTCACTGCACCACAAAAATTATTTTCAGTTATTATTTAACAAAATCATTCAACCTATCAGAAATCGTTAGTGCACCAAAACCAGTGATCTTCTTGTTTAATTTTTGATACTTTCATTCACTACTGCCACTATTGTGTTAAATAATATTTTAGTAAAACTGCCATTCAATATATTTTCATTTACAGCAATTGAAAGCTGAAAAAAATGTACCGACATATTACCTTCTCGAATACCGTTACGGTCAAAAAAGAGATTTCCTAACAAATATCTCCGCAAAGGTTCAAATTGGACTAGTGCGCGATTATCATTTATTTATGCCAGCATATTTAACTTAGCACTTGTAATTTAATTATTTTGTATACTTACAAGATTAAAAAAAACTTATTATTCATTGGACATTCTAGATATGAATGTGTTCGTAATGCTTTGTTCCAAAGCATTTTAAGTACTTTAATTTTTATAATCACAATTATAACATGCATCACAACTAAAGGTGATTTAAGTGTATTGTTTTAAAGTACTTTGCATGTTATAATCGTAAAAGGTTTACACATTAACATTTTTTGTAGTGGAGTGCTAAAGCCTTGTTTACGCCTTGATTGTGAGGACTCCCAAACATAATAAGTTTTTAGATTACTTACAATAAATCTCCCTTACTAGTTTTATAACCTAGTCTAATATATGACTTAGGACTGAGCCCAGCTTTTCTACGCCTAGAGGCGTTTCTAGAGGGAAGGAATTGCTACAATCGAGCCTACTCTAGACTTGATGCTTTCGGACGCTTAAGTAAACGCTTTTAACTAATATGACAGCCTGAATACCATTTGCTATATAGTTCTATTTTTCAACCGATTAAAGCATCTCTCCGACTAGAATCTCCAAAGAGAGTTCTCTCTTTTTTATCGGAGACATCACCTCATTGCATATGCCATTTTTTGAAGGCAAAAATCGATGGCAGATGTCATCTATCTCTGCCAGATAAGACACACAGTCGGGAGATTCCGTGACTTACCAACCTCGTGCAGGTAACCCAAAAGCATCCACGCCCACTCAAGAGCTGGACTAAGTAGAAGTCAGGCTCACCATGGGTTCTGACCTCAGGTCAGAAATCAGAATGGCAGTCTACCTTCTCTTTGTGTTGCTCTCCTAGGATGGTTCCCAATCTCGGAGTGAGCATAGCTTCTCCTCTTTAGTGATCATCTCCTTGTCACCTTCGCTTGTACACAGGGAGATATTTTCTCGCTTGCTAGTAATAGGGCAAGGAGTATTACCTCTGCAATCACCAACACTGTCAACTCGGAGACTGTTTGGTATGTATATGCAATATGTAGTGGCCTTTAAATCTGCTCCTATTTCAACTACGTTTTGTTCATCTCCTTGCTGAGAGATTAGTTCAGAGTGAGCAGCGCTCATCAAGGGTCATTTTTTTGGTGAGACCTCCCTACATTCGCTATCAGTTAACTGAGTGCCGACACACACACTGTAGCTTTATCAGCGGCTCCCCTGATTTTCTTAGTAGATATCATCTACTTTCCTTACACGGCGCATTAGCATACCTAGTCTAAGTTGCGCATATTCAACGATGCATCTAGTGACGCGATGTAATCTGCATAGCTGATTAAGCATGACTCATCCAGCAACTAATCGCCTGTACACATTTAAATAAGACGTCATTTAAATTTGTTGGGTAGGCAGTTCTATGCTCATGTCAGAGGGGTTTCGTACTCAACTTACAATATACAGATATCAATAATGAATAAGCCGCCATTTCGTTGCAATATTACTAGTGACCATGACTGAATCAAATCTTAATGATGTTTTTGTTATTCATTTTACCTCGAAGCTTGGCGAAGATCCAATCAAAAGTGTCAAAATGGGACTTACAATACTTAATATTCTTATTTGAAATGGCTGCAATATTATTAACTGACGTCTGAAGGAAAGAAGGTTATCATTTTGCGCCGTACATTTTTTTGGTGTTGTTGCTTTTTTATGTATGTTCACCCATAAAATAGATAAAAAAGTCCTGGTTTGATAAATAAAATGTCTTTTTTCTATTAGGTTCTATTTACAGGACATAAAAATCAAAGATTGAAAAAGGACCTTTACCATTGAAACTTAAAAATTACCGACTTTGATCCCGGGTTTCTAGCATAACTGATCGTCGCATATAAGGATTTTGAATGTAGGGGGTTCAAATGAAGAAATTCTTTCAAGGACTAGATATTAAAAGTTCAATATAGTGCATTGATGTCGAGAAATTGAATTTTAATGATCTTGCTTACGAAATATGCCAATTGTTTTGCGACTCTTCAAGAATTTGAAGTATGTTAGATCAGTATCCTTAACTTTTACCGCAAACGGTAAATTTTAAGTCAAACTCTTCTACCGGAAATAATCAATAAACTATCTCTAAATGCAGCATAATTACAATTCAACATGGTCTAGAACAATTTCGCGATTGCTTTTCTCTTCTGCATTCATTTTTCGCCTATTGGTTGACATATTAAAAGATCCTTCTCACATCCTTAGACGTAGACAATATAAATAGGATTTGCGAAATTCCCTCAAAAGATAAAAAGCATCGATGAACTGCCAATTATAGAGCTAATCGCCATTTTAAAATTGATTGTTACTTTCCGACCGACGGGAATCACGACCTACGAAGACGATACTTTTCCTTCTGTAAATGATCATAACTTTAAAGATGAACAGGAAAATGCATAGTCGAGTTTTCATTTGGTTAAATCATTTTCATGAAGCTTTCATGAAAATTATGTTCCATAGTTTACTGAAAACGAAGGCGATGGGTATTGGATAAACGTGAACGAGTGATACAGTTAAGAAAGATCCTCTTAGGTAAATATCTTGAGAGAAATTTATGTAGAGGAGGACAAATATATATATGTATATATATATATATATATATATATATATATATATATGTATATATATGTATATGTGTGTATATATATATATATACATATATATATATATATATATATATATATATATATATATATATATATATATATATATATGTATATGTGTGTATATATATATACATATATATATATATATATATATATATATATATATATATATATATATATATATATGTTTATATATATATATATATATATATATATATATATATATATATGTCAAAACGTTCGTTAAAGTCAACATTTTTATCATGGTAAAGTTCACGAAACAGCAATGTTCGGAAATTATTAAAAACTACTACCGAAATTCTGAGTTGGTGGTTACAGTTTTCAGAGCGCTTACTGTAGTTTTCGGCCGTAATAATCGCCCCAACCGACGGGCTGTGCGTGCCATAGAGGATAAGTTTGAGTCCAAATTCTCATTATTGGACGTTTTGGTACCAAAAATACGTCGATCCTCTCGAAGCGAAAGAAATATCCCAGCCGTAGGTGCATTGATTCAAAATGAACTAAATCAGCCGACTGGCTGGGCGTGCTATAGTGGATAAGTTTGAGTCAAAATTCTCATCATTGGACGTTTCGGTAACAGAAATACGTCGTGCTGCCCGAAGCTAAAGAAATATTGCACCCGTAGGCATATTGATGCAACATGAGCCAAACCAGCCGATTTCACGTCGTTCTCAAGAATTGAGAATCACTCAAACGACACTGTGGCATATTTTGCGAACAATCTTGGCCTACGTGGCTACAAAATCAAATCGACTCAAGAACTAAAGCCACACAATCATTCGAAACGACAAAACTTCTCCAATTTGGCTCTGGCAAAGCTTGAAGAAAGTGAAGAGTTTCATCAAAAAATCATCTTCACAGTTGAAGCTCATTTCTGGCGCAATAGCTATGTTAATAAGCAAAAATATGCGTTATTGGTCAGCAACAAATCCAAATTCACTTCTTGGGACACCATTGCACCTACTAAAAAGTACTGTTTGGTGCGCTTTTCATGTCGGAGGTGCGGATAGGCCCTTTTTTTGTGGATCAAAACGACCGTCATGTTATCGTCAATGGAGAGTGCTATCGTGTTATGTTGGAAGCTTATTTGTGGCCAGAATTGGATGAACTTGACATCACCGATATGTAGTTTCAACAAGACGGTGCCACTGGCCACACAGTATGCCTCACAATCCACAATCAGGAGAATCGCGGATCATCGCAAAGTCCCTTATTTTCTAGTAGTTAGTTTTTGTAACTATACCAAAATTCCACATTGTGCACTCAGAACCTTTTACGATAATTCGCCAACTGCCTATGTTCAGCTTTGAAATCAAGAATTCGCTAACTTAAGGCATTATATCGATTAAGACACGTTTTCGTAGAACTTTTCGCACTTTTGTTTATTATTGTTTTCTGATACTTTTGTTTATTATTGTTATATTATTATATGGCATTAATTCATGCATTTTGAAAAATTAAAAAAAAATCAAAATTAACCCATAGTTACCAAATAAAAAATAAATTGGTTTCACAATATTGACAGCATATCAACTAAAGAAATGCTATCCAGAAATAAAACTTTGGTTGACTCTTTATGTGGAAGTATCTTGTCATAAAAGGTTTGGCTTGTAATACACAATTTTTGTAACATCAAATACTGCAAATTTACATGCCAGCAATTAATTTTAGTATGCTTATTTGACTCTTATTCCAAAAAATTTGGGTAGAAAGCAGTATGTTCCACCAGAAAGGTTTTTATCCATCAATCATTTTAACTCATCTTCTGTTAAAAGAGGTTGTCATTTTGTTCGTACATCGCAAATATCATTCATTGAACAAATTCAGAGAGACACACACTTTTTAACAATTCTTGTGAAAAACAAATTAAGTAAGTAGGAAAGTGCTTTTACCAGAAGGTTTCTGTAACCATCCTTGGGTTCAAAACAAGTTTTCTAATAGCGTGAATCGGTGATTTGAATTATTAATCAAATACTCGGGTAAGAAATCGTCCAAATTTCTGCAAAAAATGCAGAGTTTTCTTTATAAGTACGTGGCAACCGCCAATTTGTTCTAGTTTAAATAATTTTTTTGAATGCTTGGCCGATTGGAGACATTCATATTAAATATTTTCCTCAAATTTTCATGAGAATTAGAAGAAAATAAAAGTGCTTAGGTCAATTTGAAATATTTATCACCTATGAATATGTGTTGTTGCTGTTGTAATACAATACAATTGCAATGGCTATAACTCACTTGATTATGATCAGATTTTCATAAAATTTTGTGAGCATAAAGGTTTTAAGAAGTTTAAGGTACCGTTTTGATTTTATGGGTGAAAATATAAAATCTACATATCATACTACTATTAACCCATTAAAGCCTATAATTCCCTACTGAATTTTTATTAGTGAAATTTGATGCATTGGTTATATATAGCCTTTAAAACAATATAAATTCATGATCTAATCAATTAAGGTTAATAGAGCCTGATTGTGAAGTTGCAACTTTAGGTGTCAATGGGATGATTCACGTTGTTTTTTGGAAAAAAATGAACAAATCAAATACGCACATATTAAAAATGCTTTTATAAAATCAAAATGTGTCACATTGCAGAACTTTTGGTATTTTTATTTTCCTCATGAAAGACTTCAAAGCACTCATCAGGATGAAGCGGGATCTCACATTTTTAGGGTTTTGTAAAATAATTTTACAAAACCCTTCTAAAATCGCGTCCTGTCTGTCCGTCTGTCTGTCCGTCCGTCCGTCCGTCCGTCCGTCCGTCCGTGTGTCACAGCAGTTTTTCTCGGAAACTACTTAAGCTAGAAACATTAAATTTTGTATGTAGGTGTAAAGTTGTGCTCTCTTCAAAGTTCAACTACAACAAAATTTTTGTAAGGTATTTAAGGGGGGTCTCCCCATATAGGGGAGTGACCCCCCGAAAAAAAAATTTCATTGAAGGTAGCCGATATGGGTATCAAATGAAAGGTCTTGATTAGAACTTTTCAAAACAGGTCTTATTTTGGCAAAGTTTGCTTCGAGGGGTACACAGGGAGGGGAAATACACATCCGAAAAATCTGAAAAAAATCAGGAATGTAGGTCTTGATGAGTACAACAACAACAAATGCATGAGAAGTCACAATTCGCTCAACTTTGTTAGTAATAGTATGATTTATCGATTTTATGTTTTCTTGAATAAAATCTTAATGGTACCCTTAAATTCTATGAAATTCAGTATACGGATGACTTTTTATAAGATTGATCTATCCTGAAAGTTTCATAAAGATTGAATCATATTTAGCGAAGTTATAGCGGTTTGAAATTTCCTGTATTACTATGGAACAATATGCGCTGCATTTATTACTATGGCAACACATGGCTATGGAACAACATGCGCTTTTTACCGACATAGACACTACAGTTTTGCTAGGATTTGCATGAAAATTTCAGGAATGATAGGTGTCATGTATGTCTTTGAGAATCGGTTCAGCTAGTGGTATCACTATTGATTGAATAATTTTGAGTTATTTTTCCCAATTTCAACGTTTAAGGTGCATGCTTTGAACACTTGATTCAATTTAATGAATGACTGAAAATGAGTACCTACAATTGATGCTCATAAGTGAAACAAGTCAAGGGGGCGGGAGAGAGCTCCTAGCAAAAGGGTTTTGTAACCATTCTAGGATTCGAACAAATTGTGTTTCCTCCCTCGCGGATGGACATCTGAAATAATTATAAGGGAGATATTTATGAGTATAACAAAAACAAAAACCTCAGAAGTCGAAATTCGTTCAACTTTGTTAATAATAGTATGATCTTCGCATTTCCTATTTCCGCCAATAAAATCGTCTTTGACTGGTTTCTTGATTTGATTCGATCTGGTGACTGCATTTTGTAAATTGAATACAAAACCCTTCTGACATGAGCGTAGGTCTGTTTACCCAACTTGTTTGCATAGATATGTAGTGCGTCTGCTACAAACTCGGCAACGCCGATACTTTGATGGACCTTTTTCTATTATGTGATCTTTTCGGTCCTTTCTGATGACATCAAGGCCTGGTGTAAATTTTAAGGATGATCGAGCACCGGATGATAATACAGGAGTTTCAGAAGATTTCAGAATGGCAATCGTTACCTGTCGCCTAAATTCCTTGGTAACGATATAAAAGCCAGCTTTGCGTAGAGCATACATCTACTGTGCATGCAAAAAAAAGCCACCACCATTTTTCCAGCAGATTTTGCAATGGAAGGATGCGAAAAATTGATCAACAATGTCTACTCCTTTCATATACTTGTTGTAATGAGCGATTGGACCAGGAATTTCCACCGGAATAGATTTTTTATTTCAATTCGCAAATAACGGCTAAATTTGTTCACTGGATGTACGTTATCATAGTTAGTGAGTACCGTCACGACATTGTTATCGTTCCAACGAACAGCTAATATTTTACCGGTAGATGATGTTGCCATCTCACATCTAGGTTTCTTTTTCCATATATTTTTTTTCTGGTAGCTCCATGAAAGGATCGCACTTCTTCTTAGCACTACAGCCCCTCCCGGGCCTTCGCTTCCTGCAAATAGCGCCTCCAACTGTCTCGGTTCATTGACCGCGTCCTCTAATTTTTAAATCCGAGCAGCGATGAATTGTCTTCATCGACCAAGTCAGACTAGAGTTTTCTCGGTTTCTCCATTTGTCTCCGGGCTTCAGTTCTCCCAACAAATACCTTTTTGGGTATCCGTTGTTCGTCCATACGATTCATGTGGCTAGCGCATTGCAGCTTCCACAGTCTTACAATTGTTGAGACCTCCGGTTCGTCAAAAATTTCCTACAGTTCATGTTTGTATCGAGCTCGCCATTGATCCCTGTCTAGCTTCACTCCGATTACTCACCTCATTGACCCGTCGCTCAAAGGCGTTCAATATATTTGCGATTACTTGGGTTAGGGTCCACGTTTCACACTCATAGCATAACACAGTTCTTATCACAGATTTGAATACTTGGAACTATATTTTCCTGTGTATGCAGCTGGTCTTCAAGATCGTCAAAACTGAAAAAAATCTTTTATTTGCGAGCTGAATTCTTCAGTGTATTTCGCTTTGTTTTATTTTCATTGATTTGTAGCTCTGCTAGTTTTGGTTGGCTGTCGAGTTTCAGGAAGAGTTCTTTGGCAGTTGTTAATGATCGTGACAAAATGTTGATGTTATCCGCATGGCTACAACTTGGCTCGACTTGTATAGTGATGTACCTCACGTATCGACAGGTAGTTTCTTTATGACGTACTCCAGAGCAAAACTGAATGCGGGATGATAGTTCACCCTTAGACAATTTAAATTACAGTGTTTTTGACCAACGCACTCTTTTTGGCCATAACGAAAATTATATTTATATTTGTAAAAAATTTTTCTGTTTTTCCGTGATATTATATTGCTTGTCTATGTAATAAAAGATAGTAAAAACTAGTTAAAGACACAATCATTAATGGCATGCGATTCGCATCAGCTCAAAGGACTCTAAACGTCACATGAACTTGTGCGAAAAATTGTCAAACTCCCGTGTTTTCAAATTGCATTCCTATGTACAGTATTGCAATTATAAAGGCTGTTCTAAACAAAATGCACGATGTTAATTGTAAATAAAAAAACAATTTTTAAATAATTATGTTAATATTTTTGAATTATAACAGAGAGATCTCTGATAATTTTGTGTAAAATAAGATATTGTCCAAACGCTCGCCACGGCTACGGTGGCATATTTCTATCCTATGGTCCATATTTTCAATGCCTCTGAGACATCATTGAGGTTCAATGTCCTTAATGTACTGAATTATCTCACCTTTTAGCTCTTGAATTGTTCTTGGCTAATTGATATACACTTTTCTTTTTAAATATCCCCAAAGAAAGAAGTCAAACGGTGTAAAATCACATGATCGTGGCGGCCAATTAATATCGCCACAATGTGAGATAATACGGCCATTGAATCTCTCGCACAAAAAAGCCATTGTTTTGTTGGCTGTGTGGAAAGTAGCATCATTCTGTTGGAACCACATATCGTCCAGCTCCATAACCTCAACTTCTGGCCACAAGAAGTCTGTTAACATCTCGTAATAGCGAACACCATTCATGATAACTACTTGGTCGTCCTCATTTTCGAAGGAGTACGGCCCGATGACGCCACCTGCCCATAAACTGCACCAAACAGTCACCTTTTGTGGATATATCGGCTTTTCGACAATCACTCGTGGATTCTCATTTGCACAAATGCGGTAGTTCTGCTTGTTAACAAAATTCACTGAGGCGAAAGTGTGCCTCGCCGCTGAAGATGATTTCTTTGTAAAGTCACAATTCCCTTCTGTCTGTTCAACCAACCATTTGGGGTAATGCCGACGCTTGAAATGGTCGGTAGGCTTGATTTTTTAGATGTCAATTGAACCTTGTAAGCGTGTAAATTCAAATCTTTATTCAAAATTCGCATCAGTGATGTTCGTGAGATGTTCAATTGTTGAGCACGATGACGAGTCGAGGCTGACGGCTCTTTTTTTCCACACTTTCGCGAACAATAGCAATATTCTCCCAATTGTGGACATATTTGGTCGATTATGCTGAACAAAACAATCACGAAGTGCACGAAATGCATTTTGATTCAATCGTCCATTTTCGTAATTGGCTTCAACAACCTTAACGCGCTGTACCTCTCCATGGTTGAATTTGTCGAACACTGAAAGAAAGAAATGTCAAATTAAGCTGGGCGAAACACTTGACGTTAAGGTATGACTCACAATTAATATCGTGCACTATGGTTGGACCACCCTTTAGTTGTGAAAGCCTAGCAAGAAATTAACATGTATAATGTCTCATGAACCACCCATCTACATATAAGAGCAGCATCACTTACGAGCATCAAGTTACAATCCACGAAAGAGATTTATGTTAAAAATTACTCATCAAGCATGAACAAAATGGATGAAATTGAACCAGTAATACATATAAACATCTCTTACAAGGTTAGTTGGCAACTAAAAAAGAGTGAAGGATGATGTAAAATTTCCTTCAAGAGCGTGTGAAATCATAGTAGAAAACTAGCGCCGGTAATTGCTTCAACTATCCAGGGCTCAACCAAAGCTTCCCGCTAGAAAGCCAAGTCATGGTCTTCCAGAACAGAAGTTTCCCAAATAAATCAACTGAAGAACTCGCAATGAGCACCAACAATGGCAGATTATACCATAGACTAGATTCATGTAGAAGGAAAGGTTTATTTCTTACTCAAAATCGCCATACTGTTTCGGGTAGTTTCATTTGCTTGCAAAACTTTCACTCAAAACAAATTTTTGTTCGAGACCACACTATTTCGCATATTTCGAGGTCTCCGTTTGAGTTGAATGAATTTGTTCGTAACTGTGCTTCTGTGTGAATCTACTACATGGACTATACACCCTCTTCGTTAGCAGATTACTACTCCTGGCAATTGCCACAACCACAGCTGATATAGGATTGTAAGGGGGCAAAGGGGGCCCTTAAAGCTATAGCCAACCGAAAAAAAGTAAAACCAACTCACTGGAAAGGGACAGATACGGCTTGGATTGGTACACCAAATAAGCCGAGTTCACCAGGCTCACGTTAATTGAACGAGAATAAACAACTCTTAGGGAGGAACTGGGATGGTGTAAGAGACCTAGTAAAAATGTTAATAGGTATGAACTTTTGGGTCAACACGTCAAACAAAATAAATGACATTGATTTTATGTCTAATGGACACACTTGGGTCAGCCCTACCAAAATCGCGTCCTATCTGTCCGTCCGTGTCTCACAGCAATTTTTCTCGCAAACCATATAAGTTAAAAACATCAAAATTTTTTTTTTAGGTGTAAAGTAGTGCCCCCTTCAAATTTAAACTCCAAATAATAGTTATAAGGTATTTAAGGGGGCTCTTCCCATATAGGGGAATGACCCCTAAAAATAAAATTCATCAAAGGTAGCCGATATGAGTATCAAATGAAAGGTATTGATGAGAGCTTCGAGGGGCGCACAGGAAAGGGAAATACACAAAAAATTGGTGTCCCCCCTCCTCGCAGTCGTGATACGAAAAATCTGAAAAAAATTATGGAGGCAGGTATTTATTAGTTCAACAACAACAAACACTTTAGAAGTCAAAATTCGCCAACTTTGTTAACAATGGTATGATCTCCGAATTTCATATTTTCTTCAATAAAACCGGATGGATTCCCTTAAGCTCAACGATATTTACGAGTAAGTAGTCTTGCAAGATATCCTAATGCTCTATAAGTTTGATGAAAATCAAATCATATTCACGGAAGTTATAGCCATTTGAAATTTCTCCGATTGCAACAACAATAACACACGATTTTTGTATTTTAAGGACTTTCCATCGAATGAGACAACGCAGTTTCTTAAAATCTTCTATAAATTTTCTGATAAGATCGATAACATACATATTTTTGGCAGGTCATGATTTGAATGAGTTTCATTTGCATAAAACGAAATGTCGACCGTTGAAAATGGAGAAACAATGCATTTTCTTTTGAACGTGCACATCTTTTTGACATGTTTCCTAACTTTATTCATTGCTGGTGACTGCGCTTCGTAAGTTGAGTACAAAACCCTTCTGACACGAGCGTAGGTCTTTCTACCCAACTTGTTTCACTTCATATTAAATGAGACATAGAAAGTTGTCCTTGATGATTTTCAGCTTTTCCATTTCACCCTGATGAAATTTTTTGTATCTCTATGATACCGTTTTATATGGGGGAAACAAAGCCCTTTAATAGTTCTTGATGAGGTATTTGATAATAGATCGGACTTAATGTTCCTTTGTTTCTGTTTCGACGCTCCAAAAATATTTTATATTTCTATTAAAATAAACATAGTTTCTAGGTGCAAATTTATTTAACCTTTTTCCTGTATTTGGTATGGATGCAGACAAGATATAACATTTTCTTCTAAGCTCCAAGACCATTAGAAATTCATTGTGTATATCGCTTCTGGATTACAACTACAAAAGCTTATATTCCGTTCGAAAAATCACGAAAAGCAAATCTAGCTGCGAGCATGTGAACGTTAATACACTGAAATAATTTATATAAATTTTAAATATTTTTCAAGCATTACTTCCAAACGTCTTATTTCACAATGCTCCAGTTGGTGGACAATAACCATATTAGAGTAATAATTGCAAACTTTTAGGGTTCAGCCGGGATAGGCTCGTTAATATACAGTGAGAAATACAAGCCTGTAGTGAGCTCCACCTAACTCTTCGTACAATTCAATATAATAATACTTAATATTTCGCATCATTAAGACTAACTTCCATGCTCAATTTTGCTCTCAAAAACAATGGCTTAGTTTGGATTCCGAGAGGACAGAGTTTTCCGAGAGCCTGCAGAATAAGGAAGCCCAATTTTGGTAAGTTTCCCTGTTGATAGAATTATGCACAAAACCCACGGTCCATAAGTGGTGGTGGATTAGCATGTAAACCAGCTTAGTCTTACTACTTATTTTATCAATTTTAGCCCCTAAATGTTACTATTCTTCCATTGCAAGTTTTTGATTCCCAATTTTTACCAAAGAATGTTTCTATTTGATCAAACTACTGAAATGATTATTTCACATCAAACTGACACAAGAAAAGCAAATCGATTTTTTCGGAGAAGAAGATGAGAAGCACCATCTTTCTTCTGTCAAATCGATATTTCTGCATAACATGGAATACATTTTATCTAGGAATAGTATAGTAAATTGGTTAAATCTTGTATAATTATTTAAAAACCAACAGGCTGTGCTACTTTCATGGTTTGAGCTAACTTAATTCAGAGTGTCCACGCAGTTAGTAATAAAATTACTAGCCATATCAGGAAAGTGATGAAATCAACTAGATGCCAAAACTTCCTTATAATTATTAGTTTAGGGTCTGATGGTGTTTTTCCAGGCTATGGTTTTTAGTTGAAATTAATAGAAGCAAACTTAGATAAATTATGAGATGTGTTTTCTTCAAATTTTGCATATAATAAGAAATAACAGGAGGCCGTTATTTTGCAAGAATTTTTTAGTTCCAATAAGATTTCACATTTGTCTTTACAGTTCAAATAAAATACTTTAAGGAATCAATTAAAAAAGGCAATGAATTTAAGAATTTCAACAAATTTATGTAGCCATTTGCATATCTACCAAATATGAATAAAACACGGATAGAAAAAACTGTAGCAAAAACTTGACTATACTGTAAACCGAAAACCAGTGTTGTCACTTTTGAGAGGGCGCATTTTTGCAAATCAATCGCCAATATCAACAATCTTTTTCAACCGGTTATTGGGCTACTTAAAATTGTCGACAATAAATTAAAGCATGACTTACAAGACAAGCAAAATTTTAACGGTTACCTAACCACTAATAAGCTATAATAGTAGCAATAATAAAACAAAGCTAACTAGCTAAAATGTTACTTAAGCGAATCCTTGCCGCAGGCTCTCCACCTATACCTTTCGCTTTGCCCCCGACAAGGTGCAAGTACGGGTAGTATGTATCTAAAATGAACTGAACGCTATTCATCTATTTGTCCATACCTACTTTCACCTTCCATATTAAATCTTGAAATTAACATACTCCAAACCCGTATTTTCTAGCGCACAGTTTTTACAACTAATTTATTAATTCATGAAGTGAATTTGGATCAAGTGCAATACAAATATTGAACTTAAGTGTTAGAAAAAAATATACTTTGGTACAAAATCAAATCCCAGAAAAAAAAATCCAATTTGGTGTTTTCATTCAATATAAATTATTCGAAACGGACGAGGACGGATTGAGTAATATTCGTCAAGACTAACAATTGTATTTGTTTGAAGCGCGTAGGATGCGTTAAGATGATATCTGAGCAAATAAAAGCACGGCCCTATATGCTGACTGTGTAATCAGATTAGTGCACTCTTACTCACTGCGTTAATTTCAAAATTTCCTAATTCACCAAAGCCATGGTGGATGTTGGAATGCATGACTTTTTCATATTGTTTACTGCATGGATAAAAATTTGCGCATTGAATGTAATTAGAGTACCCTCTTGACGGCAGGTTATGAAAGGAAGGTTGTTGTGTGAAGGGCGAGACTGAAAATCATATTGTGCGTACCTGTCCGACAGACCAACAGTGAGACTATTTTTGGATTCAAGTGCTTTTGTATTTCAAGTTTTTGACGAGCCAACAAGTTACAGGTAATGAAGAGCAAAAACCTTCTCTTGATTTGATAGAATTCAAGTTCATTATAAAGCTTGGCAATAATAAATAAAAATTATTTTATTATTGGTTGCACAAAGTAGTGAAAAGATTGTGCGGAGCATTGCGCATGAGGAATCTTTTGGAGAAAATAGAAAGATGAATAATTTAGAATGAAGTGAAATCCGGAAATGTTTGGGCTTTTTCATCATTTTCGAAAAATATTAAGAATGTAAGCCAGATGTTAAAAACAATACTCTACCCTCGGCCAAAGAGTTTGTAGTGATTTGAATTTTTATAGATCATTCATAATACGAGTATCACTTTTTTAAGGTTTCTCTTTTAGACGCAGTATAGACTAGCGTTGATCCTTGGCTTCTTTCCTAATATCATTGCACAAAGCTTGTTTTCTAGTTATTTACTGTTAATGAACCATGACTGCGGAGATTCTGGAAGACTTTTGTTGATAAGGAAGAGAAAAGCATTTTACCAGACTTTTCCACAGCAAGTAATTAAATCATTATTATATTATTTTCAATTTAATATAATGCTAAGTGAAACTATTAAGTTGGCGCCAAACCCACTTTACATACTTTGATTTTCATAGAACAATTCTAGACTATTTTATCAATTGGGAGAAAATAACCGAGAAATGATGCTGATTTACTATTAATTATTAATAGGCAAACTATTTGAATGTTTCAAAAAAAAATATAAGCAATCAATAAATCCTACGTTAAAATTTCAAGAAAAACGCTAAATTTTGAGTTTACATTCTTAGATGATAAATGACATCGGAGACGCTATCAACGAGGATCTAAATTCATATAATTTATGGTTGAAAGAGAATAAACTAGCGTTGAATATTTCAAAGACAAAATATATTATCTTTAAGCAAAAGAACAGGGAAGACATAGATGTTGATATAAAAATTAATGGTGAAAAGCTGCAAAGAGTGCTCGAACTTAAATATCTTGGCCTTACTATCGATCACCGTCTGACCTGGCTCCCGCATATAAACAACTTAAGGAGGCAATTAGCACCAATAATTGGATTGTTACGAAGATATGAGGAATTTCCAAAAAAAATCAAGCATCTTGTTCTGAATGCCTTCGTACTGTCAAAAGTACATTACGGAGTGGTAATTTGGAGTCAGTCCTCAAAGCAACACCTAAATATAATTTCCAGGATATTAACCAAGGCGTATAAAAATATACATAATCTCCCAAGGCTCACACCAACAAACATAGTGTATCAATCATGTAACGCATTAACTTTTAACCAAATCATTAAAATGGAGAAAGCCAAGTTTATCTTCAAAAGTTTAAATCTCAGCTTGTCGTCACAAACACCATTTATTAAAGTCTCACAAAAGAATCAATACAGTACTAGGAACGCAAACCAATTTGTAATTCCTTTTGCAAGGACAGATCGCCTGAAGAACGATGCTACAAATGACGCCCTTCGTATATACAACAATCTTCCAGAATCAGTTAAAGAAGCGAATTCTCTTATGGTTTTCAAGAAAAGACTTAGAAACTATTTAATGAATAACGATTGAATCTCAGTGCAGAAACTTTCAACATAGCATCTTAGGTCAATTATTGATCCTATCTTCGAGATGCCTCGAGAAACACCTACTATTATTATAATATCAGTCCAGTAATTTCAACATAGCATCTTAGGGCATTGTTGACCCTATCGTCGAGATGCTTGAAGAGACAGCTATTCTTTTAACTCAGAGTTTTTTTTTACTGCGTCGAATTTATAATTTTTTTTATCTCTGAGAGCTGATCACGATATGGACAAGACAAGTTTAACCGGAGGACTTCACATATTTTTGTGTGCCCCCTTATACCGATGTGTTATACATTGCCTGGGTGGCACACCTGAGAAAACGACGAAATGTGAAGTGCAGATCGCACGAGCGTAGTGCGACGAAGAAAGTGTGATGGAGAGAGTGGAAGGGAATGGAGGTAAAAAAAAAAAAAAAAAAAAAAAAAGATGCAGTGTGTAAAGTAACTGACAATTATCAGATAATATTGGCATCAACAGTGAATAAGTGACTAACTCCAAAGTCACTCAGTTTGACGAGGGGAATTTTAATTTTTCAAATAAAATAAACTGTCCTTACAAGCAGCAAATAATTTTTAACGAGTCGCTTGAATTTTTGAAAATATTTGGAATCTAAATAAGCTTCAAATGAATAAATAAAAACCCTAATTTTTTCCTTAAAACGCCAATATTTATTAAAACCCGGGCAGACACGTGTTTCGGAAACAAGTTATTTCCTTCTTCAGTGCCGTGTTACTGAAACATAATCCAAAAATTCTTTTATTTATACATCGTTTCTTGATTGCAAACTAATTTACAAAAGGTATTTTAATGAACTAATAATAAAACCATCAAAATTACCACTTGGAAAGGTAATCAAAACATTATCCCACTCTAATTATCCTTCACGGTGTCATAAACTAGATGAGTCATTCAAGCCTTTAACATATTGATCCGATCAAACTACTGTATGCGTTCCCTAGATCCGTATTAAGCCTTAAATCTTCCGGTATCCTTGAAATCCACAAACTTTCCGCTGCATCCAACCTTCTCCAATCGTTGATTTCTTCGAGGATCTCCACGTTGTCCCATTCTATTTGATGCGTGCTCTCCATAATGTGTCTTGCAACCGTTGATCTTGCCTCATTCCGTCCTTTTTTCGCTGCTACTTCCGCTTCCCTTATATGCTCGTGGAATCGAATTTTCATCAGTCGTTTTGTTTGGCCCACGTACATTTTTCCACACTCTGGGCATGTTATCTTGTATATGCCACTACGTTCATCCTTTTGTTTACTGTCCTTCGTAGTCCCTAGTTTTTGTTCCAATTTGTAGATTCGTGACGAGTGTGCTGTTTCGATACCCGCTGTCTTCAGTATTTTTTGTAGCTTCCGTGAATGTGTAGAATAAGTCAGCTTCATTCTCCGCGTATTTTGGACCGGTGTTTTGAAGAATGTCGTAAAAGAGTTTCTTCTTCGATGCGCATCTAACTTGCTTATTCTGATTTTGATTAACCGCGCTGTATACCCATTCTTCTGTGCTGTTATATAAGCTTGTTTATTGTTAGGAGTGCAGAATACATGCTATTTAATGATAAGCATATAATTGAAACCTTTAACTACCATTTTTGTCGAAATAGCTGCTTTTTCTAGTGCGCAGATCCGAAATACTCAAGCTCACGACTCTTCGTTTTGCGAAAAATATATCCGAGTATTTTAACTTAGTACATTTTTAAGATAGTTTGATAAGAAATTCGAAAAACATTTAGTCCGACAACAATACTACTGCAATGAGCTTGCTCGAAACCGCTACATGTCAAATTTACGAGGTTATGTTTTTCAACACACATACGGGCCGTTTTTGCACAATGAGCCCGTAATTATTAATGTAATTAAGGGGTCATTGTATCTAACAAATTCCATCCTGCGTTCTTGCAGTCTAAGAGCCCAAATATGACGTTATGACGAGGTTATGTTATGTAATTAATACAAGTTTAATTGAAATTTTTTTCACTTTCGAACACTTTATACATAGATATATTTGTGCGGAAAATTTTCTGCTGTAAAATTTCGAAAACATGAAATTTCTGATACTGCCAGTACATGAATATTTACATACATAGATATTTACAGACAGCAACTTGTTAGTATGAACATATTATAAAACAATTCATATATACATACATAAAACTGAGCACACACACAACATTTTTTGTTTTATAATTTCAGTCTCGTATTCTCCAGCAGATTTTTAGAAATTTGATCGCGTCTTTTATCAGAAAACGTAAATCTTCAAACTTAATCGTTCAATCTGCAAAGAATTTTACATTAAAAAATAATTTCAGTACCTCAATTACTTTACTTAAAATACCGTAGGCGGATTACTTCCAAAATGTGAAACGTGATTTTAATGGTTATTTTATTGAAAATAAGGGAGTGTTTTCTTGCATACTCATTGTACAATAATTTCAAATATTGGGAAAACAAGTTGGGTAGACAGACCTACGCTCATTTCAGAAGGGTTTTGTATCCGATTTCTGAAAAATGTAGTCACCAGCAACGAATAAAGTCAAGAAGTATGTCAAAGAGATGAGCACGTTTAAACGAAAATCCATTGTTTTCGTTGAGCTTAAAGGTACCTCTTCTTCTCTCTTCTTAGCCCTGCAACCCCTTTCGGGCCTTCGCATCTTGACAACAGTGCCTTCAACTGTCTCGGTCCGTTGACCACGTCATCCGATTCCGAAATCCGAGCAGCGATGAACTGTCTTCGTCGACCGAGTCAGAGCAGCGTTTCCTCGGTTTCCCCACTGGCCGCCGGCCTTCAGTTCTCCCTAGGAATATCTTCTTCGGTATCCGTTGTTCGTCCATACGATTCATGTGTCCAGCCCATTGCAGCTTCCGCAGTCTTACAATCCTTGAGACCTCCGGCTCGTCAAAAATTTCATACAGCTCTTGGTTGTATCGAATTCACCATTGATCCCCGTCTAGCTTCACTCCGATTATTTGGTAAAGGTACCTATACGGTTTTATTTCGGAAAATGTGAAATTCAAATATCATACTATTATTAACAAAGTTGAGCGAATTATGACTTCTAAGGCATTTATTATTGTTGTACTCATAAACACCTACCTCCAAAATTTTTTTTCAGATTATTCCGATTACAGGTGTCCAATCGCGAGGGGGGAAACAAATTTTTCGTGTATTTCCCCTCCCTGTGCACCCCTCGAAGCAAAAATTGTCAAATTAAGACCTGTTTTGAATAGTTCTCATTGAAGCCTTTCATTTGATACCCATGTTGACGACCTTTGATGAAATTTTTTTTTCGGGGACCACTCCCTTATATGGGGAGGCCCCCCCCCTTAAATACCTTACACAATTTTTTTTGAGTTGAACTTTAAGGAGAGTACCTTTTTACATCTGCATACAAAATTTAATGTTTCTAGCTCTATACTATGACACACGGATGGACGGACAGACAGGACGCAATTTTAGTAGGGTTTTGTAAAATTATTTTGCAAAACTCTAGAAAGCAAGAGACTAAAAATGTTTCTGAAGTCATTTTGCAATTCTATCGAACATATTTAAAATCTAGAAAAATTGTTGGCCATAAATTCAACCATGTTATATTGTAGAAAAGCTAGGGCGACGATATTGTTGGGCAGACTCAAAATTGGCAAAAAAATGGATTGATATGATATTTTGGTTCTTCTTTAGTATTTATTATAGTCGATACTAAACTGGTCTTTGTAGTTTGCATCGCTTTTATAGCATCATACATAATACGTGAATCTTTGTAGTTTCTATATATAAACAACAATGTGTAAATAGCTGCATCGTTGATGAAAATTAGCAGCAACGTTAAAGCCTTATTCGAAGCCATAAGAAGATGTAATATTATCATTGTTTTTAAAAAGAAACTGAACAGTACATCCTTTTCTTGATAGAAATCCTTATAGGATATAGCGTCCATTTCTATACTCGGCGTGCTTCTTATAAGCAGTTTTTACCCGGGATCCAGGAATTATTATAGGTATTTTCACCAAAAATTAGATACTGCTACTTCTATCCCATCCAGTTAATGAAGGTTAATAAAGTTTAAGCTATGTTGTTTTGAACCGCATTAACCATTCTGCAATTTCAAATTCATAATTATTACTATTAATATTAATATAATCTTTATAATTAAAAAATCTCATTTGCTGGTATGAAATATATTTTACTAATTTATTATACTGTATTTTGTAATAATATTGTTTTATTAATTTTTGTTTTTTGTGCTAATTAATAAATCAATTTTTTTTTCAAATAAATTATCTAATTTTGTTCATTTGATATCCGCAGGCCAATTTTTTATTTTTTGACAAACCGTCGGACCTTGGTTTGTTGTGAGAGCAGACGCGTTATGACTCCTTTGAGTCATTTTCAGTTTCTGAATAATGTGCGGAAAGAAATGATTTTATGTAGATACTAAATTAGGTCAGATTGAGGGATATTAGGCCTTTGTCTTTTGGGTTGTTGGATGTCCGTTTGTTCTGGTTCGTGTCGCTTCTGATTTTATCGAAAAGTGTACTAGATCACACTCTCCGACGAAAACGGAAACGACACGAACCAGAACAAACGGACATCTAACAACCCAAAAACATAACATAATATCCCTCTATCTGACCCAAACTAGTATCTACCTGCTCACCCTATCCTATATGTAGATGAAGCCATTTTCTTCCACACATCCTTTAGATACTGAAATTAACTCAAAGGAGCTGACACGCGTCTACTTACACTAAAAAGAAAGGCCCGACGGCCTATCAAGAAAAATAATTATCTGATATTTTTCGATGTTTTTATCGATTTTAAAGATTTTAAGGAAGAGGATTCCATTATGACGACTACAATATAAAATTCATTTTGAAATCTTACATCAAATATATGTGCTTTAACATTATTTTTCAGCACTAGTACCTTGGTAAACAGATAAAAACCATTGGCTTATATGTTACCTTATGTTACTTTTACTTTATTTTTACCTTATTTTTGTCAGACTAGCTCTAAGAATCACAATTTTTCGTCGGGCAATGGCATATTATGTTATCATTGTTTCAAGTCTATCACATGATTATTTTGTGCAACAAGTTATATTTAGACTTTCAGACTGCAAGACTCCCCAGCTTGAAGGCGCCCCACGGCGTAACAAAACGAGACCTGGCCCGAAGTAATGTGTCAAACGGTTCCATGCTGGGTTCTCAGGTTGACAGGGGAGGTGTTTAGTGGGTAGTCCAGTCGCACATGGGAGTCCCACACTCTGTGCATAAATAGCATTCACCTCCCTACCACAAAAAAAAATGGCTTCTTAATTACATAAATAATTACTAGCTCATTGTGTAAAAGTGGACCGTTTGCGGATTGAAAAACATAACATGCTTATTACAGCAGCATTTTCGTCAGACTAAATGTTTTTGAACTACTTATCATATCGCCTTAAAAACGTACTCAACTATATAATTATCGCAAAGCAAAAAGTCATGAGCTTCAGGTATTTTGCACCTACGCACTAGAAAAAGCAACATTTTCGACATAAATGGTATATAAAGGGCTTTTTGGGCTAGCCAAAATGATGCTACTCTCAAAGTTTCAAGTATATGTTTATCACTAGATAGCATATATTCTGTACTACTTATTATTGCTTCTTATAAAAATTTTAAACTAATCTCCTTAAAATGAATGTTTTTAAAATTACGCACACAGTCACCGTTGGAGCAAATTTGTTTGTAAACTATGATGATAAGCTTATATTTGCTGGAAAAGAAATTCTTTTGAATTGTATTTGATTACCATCAAGAGAAAGATAGTTCCAAATGCGTCCATGCAAATTAAATTACAAATTTCGTGCTCGGTACGAATTCTCAAGAAAGATTTTTTAACCAAAATTATGATTACATTAACATCTTATTTGTTTGCTTAAGAGCTCATATCATGAGATTTTTAGGACCAATTATTCCTCGATTAGGATGCTGTAGCTATACTCATATTCTTATTTATATGGACTATCGTTAACTTTGAAATAATTAATTGTCTTGTTATTTCGGGAGAAACTTTGATCCAATCTTAATGTACGTAATTCTTCTTTGTAGCACTGCAGCCTCTCTTGGGCCTTCGCTTCCTGCAACAAGTGCCTCCAACTGTCTGGGTCCATTAAGTACGCCCTCCAATTTTGAAATTTGAACAGCTATGAACTATCTTCGTCGAGTGAGTCAAACCAGCATCTCCTTGACTTCCCTTCAAATATCTTGTTGGGTATTCGTTGTTCATCAATACGATTTAAATGGCCAGCCTATTTCAGTTTCTACAGTCTCACAATCGTTGAGGCCTCCAACTTGTCAAAAATTTCACACAGCTCATGGTTGTATTGAATTCACCATTCTAGTTAACTCCGATTATTTGCCTGAGAATCCGCATTTTGAAGGTTTTTAATATATTCGGAGTTGCTTGGAGCTTTGTTTTCCTGTGTATGCAGCTGGTCTTCAAGATCGTCCGAACTGAATATAAAATGTTATTCCGAGCTGTGTTCTTTGGCGGATGTCATCTGTTTCATTAGCGGTTTTCGTTATTTTGGCACCTAAGTTCGCAAATTCACCAACATTTTTGATATTGTATTCGCCAAGTGTGATATTTTGTGGACTTGTTTTAATGTCATTTATTTATAGCCCTACTATTTTGCTTCGCTGTCAAGTTTCAGGAAAATTTATTTAATAGTTGTCAATGACCGTGACAAAATATTCATTTCATCTGCAATGGCTACTACTTGGCTCAATTTGTATAATAAAGTATTTCTTGTATCAACTGATAGCTTTCTGATGACGTATTTCGGAACCAAATTGTATAGCAATGGGGCCAGCCTATCTCCCTGCTTTAGTCCAATATTTGTGTCAAAGGCATCGTTTAGTTGGTTATTGATTATTGATGTCGTTGTCATTATGATTTTACTAAGACGAACTAATTTGCCTGGGATACCAAACTAAGCATTATTTGGTACAGTATGTAACGATCAATAATGTCGTATGCTTACCTAAAGTCAACGAAAATTTGGTACACGTCTATGTTGTACTCCCAGCAATTTTAAAGTACCTGCTTGACTGTAAGCAATTGGTTTATCTTCAACCTACCTGCTCTTAAGATACATTGAAAATCCTCAATATTACTGTTGGCGTATGATCTGATTTTATTTTCTAAGATCTTTGAAAATATTTTGTATGCCATGCAAGTAGTGATATGTCTCTATAGTTTTTACACCGCATCTTGTGATCAATTTTGTGGATAGAGAATATAATTGATTATATCCACTCGTTTGACATATGTTCTTGTTGCCAAATGTGCTGGATGATTTTATTGAAAGCTTTCTGAACTCCACCATCACAATATTTGATGAGCTCCACTAGAATCTCATCGATGCCTGTCGTTTCATTATTCTTTTGGGCTTTAATGGTACAACAAACTTCGTCCAAAGTAGGTGGGGCAAATGAAAGCTCTCCGGGAAGATCTATAAGCTTCGATATTCAGTAGCTGCGTGGAGGATTAAGGAGCTCCTTGAAATATGATGCTCAACATTTTTACTAAGACCATTCGTATAACATCCCACTTTATAACCATTGCTGAAGCTTTCTTCTTAGAGGCGACCTTCTAAACTGGAAGGTACCCCTTGAACAGCTTTAAAAATATCTACCTTAAAACCTTCAAGAGGTCATCATGAGCGGATGGATGGAGAAACGGGCACAGATCATGATTCCAGTAGGGTTTTGTATTGGAGCACAAAATTCTGAAAAGGAAGTAACTGCAATCTGCACACATACAACCTAAAGCATAGTTCAGAGTTCAACGTTTATTTCAATTATGCCCTCATAAGCCTGCACAGACGATACAATTAATATCCCATTTTGAGATCCTTAGGACCCCATTATGTTAATAATGCTATTTAAATAACCAGACTACTGGAAGTTGAAGCAAATTTTCATTAATTTGCCATTCGCCTATTATCCCCACAATGAATCTCACTATCATGTGCTCGTAATGAATACTTCTGCGTTCAGCTTTTTGAATAGACAATCCTTTTATTGTATGCAAAAGCAAAAAATAAGGAAATATTGAATGAAACGATTATTGATTGGGCCCTATTTATTTGATTTAATTATTCAAATACCCATTTCGGAAACTACTTGTTCCCTTCTTCAGTATTTTTTGAATTATTAAAATTGTTTTAATCGATAATTGTAACAACAAATGATATACAATAAACTAAACGCAAAACGTCTTCAAAGAAATCAACTAAATAATTGTTCTCTCATTATTTGAATAAATATTCGACGCATGCGTTTTTCAGTTAATCAATCAAATCTGCCAATTTTCCGTCAATTTCGTCTTCTTTAGTACTTTAGTACCTTTTGGTCCCGACATTTGGAATAAAGAGGACGCTTTTCATATATTTAAATGATTGTGCAAATGTAGTGAAAGAGTCATTATTTTTGAAAAAAGCTTTCAAGTTCAGTTATAGATGACATAAGTATTACATTGCATTACACAACTTTCCCAATATTGCAGGCGGCTTCACCAAAGCTGCCAATTTTTCAGCATATAAATTCAGAGGAATTTATTTAATTGGAAATACATATGAGACCTTCCCCATTGTTTGTCTTCTAATTGTCTTTTTTATGCTTATAACTTGAAAATTTATGGTACCATTAATTCCAGTGGAGACAGCTTATATCTTCAAGATGACCCTGACAATCTCGAAAAATTGTGTCAAGATAATTTATTCCTCTTAATGTTTCAAAATGTTGCCTCATGAGGTTCATAAAGTCAATCCAGTAATATATGAATACGGATTGATGGATCATCGCTCACACTTGTGGACAAATTTAAAGGTTTGGGAGTAGCATTTAACCCAGGTTTGAAATTTGACATCTATATTTCGCGCATAATCCCTAGAGCTTCACATGTCACTAGTTTAGTTCTACAACCTACTGGAAGTCCTTCAATATCTTAACCAACGTCCCTTAGCCTAGCCATTTCTCAAATTTGCCTGCCAAGTATGGTCTCCTTACTACACTGATATATTGGATGGGGTGGATTTTATACAGCGTAAATTCAAAAATTCTCTACAAACATAATCTCCCTTGCAGCTCCTATAATGAGCGCTTACAGATTCTCTTCATGCCATCACTTGAAAAAAGTAATCTTTGATTCAATTTTCGAGAAAGGCTTTATATACGTCCCACCTTAAGAATACGTTTGACCGACATATTCATCATACCCTCTACACGAACCGAGATTTATTCGTTTTTAGTACGCGTATCAGGTCATTTCAATGAACTCCAGCTGGGTCCCCTACCAGATTCCTGAAACGCTTTTAAAAGTACAGTACATAGCTTTCTCCATAGCTTCTAATACTTTATTAATAGTTTCTATTCTTGTATTTTTTTCTATTCAAATAGCCTAGTTTGTTTATTGTTGTATTTATTATACTTTATATTGGCTATTTTTTAGTTGGATTGATAACCTGTAAGATAATCTAAAATAAAATAAATAAAATATACCATCAACGTCTTCAAAACATGCCTTACCCTGGAAGGTACAGATATTACTAGCTTAGTTTCGAATCAGGTGAAGATCATGCATTGAAGTAAGCATATGTTTTGTCGCATGTCTGTTTTGATCATTTTGGCTTTAATTCAAGCTATACTCGTATATAGAATTGTGGGCTATCAAAATATTTCAACCATTTAGAATCTAGAGTGCTAGTTGTATTGTTGTTATCGTAATAAATGAAAATTCAAATGCCATTAACTTGGCAGAATATGAATAGTTAGCATATACTCGCATGTTAGTGAAGCTTATATTTGTCAACATAGACATGAAAATTCAGTGAATTTAAGTTTACACGTACGGCAAAATGTGAAATCTATAAATCTTACTATTCTAAGAAAAGTTGAATGAATTTTGACTTCAAGGAATTTGTTGCTGTTGCAGCTACTTCCATAATTTTATTCAGATTTTTGGGATCAAAGGTGTCAAAACGCGAGGAGGGCACATATTTGCCGTACATTTCCTTCTCTCCTCCACCCCTTGATGCTGGTAACACTGTTTTAAGACCTATTTTGAAAAGATCTGGTGAACATCGTTCATTTGATATCCCATTTGATTATCTTTGGTAAAAAATGTTTCCGATTCATCCCCCTGAAGAACCGTAGAACATTTTTTTGGTACTCAAACCTTCAAGAGGCCATTCACCTAACAAGTTTGGCGTGCATCTGCTACAGTTTAGGATAAAAAGTGCTGTGACACACAGATAGATGGACGGACAGCTGAATGGACTCACAGTGTCAATTTCAATGGAGTTTTCTAAGTTAGTACAAAACTCTAAGAAGCAAGAATATGCAGCATGCTTTCGCGTCCTCGTTTGCTATCTACTTGGAGCACAGATCTGGTACTGGCTCTCATTGACTTCTTCTATTGACTTGGTTTTTTAATAGGACGCTCGCTTTTTGCTCTGCTATTTGAAGGTCTTTTGTAAAGTAGGTGTTCATTTGCTTGTCCACATAGCCCATTCATTGCAATTTATGTAGTTTTGTGCATATGAACACAAAAACCGCACATTTAACTCATCTTTGTAACAACATCTTCATTCCGTTCATGCATCATGGAAAAAAATAACCTTCTTATTCTTAGCACGTGTGAAATCGATCTAGTCTTCATCCTGACGTGTTAAGAATCCGCTTCTCTTATTTTAGACTGGAATGACAGTGTCCCTATGCTGCCAAACGTTGTCTTCCTGATTTTGTTTATCAGATGTATACCAATTTTGAAAAGCATAAGTTCCACCTCCTGTTTCAGGTCTGCTTTTTCTTTAAAAACAACCAGTCGCATGATGTAGAGATTAGAGGGCTCGCAGCATAAGCCGAAATCCACCAATACATTTGATCAAGATAATGAAATAGTGCTATTTCTAAGCAAATGCCTGAAAGGGGCTGTAGTGCTAACGCAAAAAATAAGTGGAAAAGTTTTGCTGGAATACCAAAATTGAGAAATATTTTCTACAGATTGCCTCTGTTGACGTCAATGTACACTCGCTTGGAATTTACAAACACCTGATATACGTCTATGTCAACTTTTTTCAAGCACCTGCTTCACGAAGAAAATATGGTCAATTGTAGGACATTTCTTCAGAAAGCCATGTTCATTGCTTCCTACCATATTTTCATAGTAGAACTGGAGCTGAATAGAGTATACGCGATAGGGCCATTTTCCATTACGAGTATTTTTGCTGCACTTCTCGTCTCAATGTATACATATGAGACATACCTTTATGATGATCTTTCGCCAATTATCTGATAATTGCTCAAATTTCCATACTTTTCAATTTTATGGGGCTTGTTTTTTTACTAGAGAAAGGATGACTGCCTTTAAATCGTCTAGGGCTGGTGATAGACCAGAATATATCGTTCACTTAGAGAACCAATCACAGTTTCATCATTTGTTTTAGTAGCTTTGAAGAACTCTTTGAAGGCTTGCAGTTTCTGTTTTTTAAGGTGTAATAAAAGAACTTTATAAAACCTTACTAAAACTGTCCGTCCTTACTAAAACGGTCCGTCGTTACTAAAACTGTCCATCATCCAATAATTTTGCGTCAAAATAACTTTCCTCACAAGCTACATAAGCTAGAAACATGAAATTTAGTGAGTAGGTCAAGGATGATACCTTGGTTAAGTTTTAATAATAAAAACAATTTTAAAAGTTGTTCAAGGGGGGTCTCTCCATATACAGTGTTACTCTGAAAAAACTTCACCAAAGGTAGGCAATATGAGGACCAAATGAAAGGCCTACTAAAGGACATTTCAAAGCAGTTCTTCAACTGGCACTTTCTGCTTTCAGGGATGCAGATTTGTATCTCTTCTCGTGATTGGACACCTTTAATTCAAAAACAAGCTTCACAATGCCCCAGGAGTTCAAATTTGTGTCCGCAAACTTGTGCGCTGTTTGTATGTATTTATTTGATCATTGTATAGAAAAATCTGGCTTCATTGTGTGTCTTATGCAGATAAGTAACCATCACCTTGGAGCTAATGGCCGAAGCTTTTTATCTGTCTGCACGTTTCCTTGGCTTTTTGTTGAAGATCTCAATTTGCCTCGTTTTTGCACAAGTTAATCGTTGGGTATAGTCTTTGTATGCTCAATTTCATTAATCTACTACATCTTGACATTCCCCATCAAACAAGTCATTCCGCTGTTTTTTTAGTTGATGCTCCAAAACCATCTTCGATACCACTTTCTTCCCCATCAATAGTCAGCATGATAAAGCTTTCTAGTGACAATATGTGAAAATAGCTTACTGAGCTGCCATTCTAATAATTTTTGTTTCTTTGGATGCAGCATTAGAATTGCATCTTAAACAAATGTGGTCCGTATCACAGTCTGCTTCCCGAAATGAGCAATGTCGAATATACTAGTGGCAGATAGATTTTGTGGAAGAATGATTTGATTAAATACGAGGACGGTCCAATAAGTACTTAGGCCACAAAAGAAAAACGAAAATTTTGGAACAGTGGCAATTTATTTCACAACATAATCTTCCCTTAGCTCAAAACAGTTGATTCAGCAATGCTTCAAATTCTTCAACCCATCTGTAAACTACGTTTTCTCAAGATCTGCAACGTAAGCCACCATGGCGGCGATGAGCTCCTTATTGGACTCAAATTTCTACCCGGCGAGTGATTTTTTCAGTTTGGACACAAAAAGAAGTAGCACAGGGCCAAACCTGGAGAATACGCTGCATAGAGTGGCAGTTTGCAGCCCGATTTGACCAGACTGGTGGTGATAATAGTGCGTTGTCATGGGTAGAGAACACTTTTTTCACCAAATCGAGCCTCCTTTGCAATTCGACATCGAATCGGTCCAATAATTCAGCAAAGCGGAACCCTGTGACCGTTTTTTCTTCTCTAGATAGTTGATGCAGATCACACTTTGTGAATCTCAGAAAACGGTGGCCATCACCTTCTCAGTCGAGAGGATAGCCTTTGCTTTTTTTGGAGCTTGTTTTCCAGGTGAAGTCCACTGTTCTCTCTAGTATGCACCAGTGGCGCAATGTTCCATCGATGGTCATAAAAAGGTGCAGAAATTCCTTCCTGCAAACTTTTGAGATACCTACTGCTGCAGTAATCTAGTGCACCTTCAATATACGGTCTGCCAATATGAGCTCATGGGTTTCGGTCACATTATTCTCCGTGGTAACTATCTTTGAAGCACCTGGTCATGGCTCACCAGAAATGACATGTGATCTTGTTGAAAATCGTGAAAACAATTTTTCACAGTCAATATTGCAGGAACAGAGTCATTGGACACAGCATCTAAGCACTCTTTGATTTCGCTGCGTGGTTTTTCTTTCCAAAAACAAGAATGAAATCATTTACCGATATCGCTCTTTCTCCGATTTCTGAAATCCGCACAAACACCCGCTTCTTCACATGGTCCAAACAAAACAACGAGTCTGATTCGGCTGAAATTTTGGCAGTAGCCGTTTTACAGAATTCACTACATGATAGTTATGCTTGTGATAGTGGTGCTATCGGGTGGTGAGGCTGAGTGCGTACTGAACCGCCCTCGCATACGAATATTAGGATGAGCCTTCATTCTCTGATGGATATCTCAGCTCAAAAATAAAGGTGCTTCTAATAAGACCTTCATAGCTAGTGAAACTCATCATGCAATAATCATTTCCGTTTGTTACTATATTAAAATTACACCTTCAAGCTATTCCTCAATGAACCTGCTGGTAACCTGTTTTAGCTTCAAAATTATTTGACACAGATTTTGATTTTTTTAAGTCCGTTGGGCCTTGCTTAGTTATGTGAGCAGACGTTTTTTGACTCCTTTGAGTTATTTTCAGTGTCTTTAAAATGTGTGAAAGGAAATGACTTTATCTAGGTGTAGAACGTCAAGCAGATAGTTACTAAATTAGGTCAGGTAGGGGGATATTAGGGTTTTGTCTTTTGAGTTGCTGGATATTGGTTTGTTGTGGATGGTGTCGCTTCCGTTTTTGTCGAAGAGCATGGTCTAGTACATGATCCCATGAAACTGAAAGCAACACGAGCAAAAGGTATTAGGTTTCTGTCTTATAAAGGGTGGTCTAACCAGAATGCACGATGTTAATTGTGAGTCACACCTTAATGTCAAGTTTTTCGCCCAACTTAGTTTGGCATTCCTTTGTTTCAGTGTTCAACGAATTGAATTATAGAAAGGTACACAATTGAGCTGCGCATTAAGGTTGTCGAAGCCTTTTACGAAAATTGGCGTTCAAATCAAAATGCATCTTGTTCACTTCGTGATATTTTTGGCCAGCATAATCGACCAAACGTGTCCACAATCGGGGTAATCGTAAGTGAACTTCAGCAAACCGGGTCTGTAGGAAATGTAAAATCACCTGTGCATGTTCGCTCTGCGGGAAACATTGCTGTTGTTTGTGATAGTGTAACGGTCGTGATAGTGTAGCAGAAGAGCCGTCAACATCGTCGTCGTGCCCATCAATTGAACATCACTGATGCGAGTTTTGAATAAAGATTTGAATTCACACGCTCACAAGGTTCAATTGACTCAAAAACTAAAGCCTACTGGCTATTTCAAGCGTCGGCATGGTTGGTTGAACAGACAGCAGGGAATAGTTATTTTACGAAGAAAATCATCTTCAGCGATGAGGCACACTTTCACCTAAGTGGATTCGTTAACAAGCAAAATTGCCACACTTGGGCAATTGAAAATCCATAAGTGATTGTTGAAAAGCCAATGCATCCACAAAGAGTGACTGTTTGGTGTGGTTTATGGGCTCGCGGCGTCATCGGGCCGTACTTCTTCGAAAATGTAGACGGCCAAGTAGTTACCGTGAATGGTTTCGCTATTGTGAGTTGATAACGGACTTCTTGTGGCCATAAATTGAGGTTATAGACTTGTATGATATGTGGTTCCAACAGGATGGTGTCACTTGCTACACAGCCAACAAAGCCATGGCTCTTTTGCGCGAGAAATTCAATGGCCATGTTATCTCACGTTGTGGCGATATTAATTGGCCGCCACAATTATGTATATTGACACCGTTGAACTTCTTTCTCTGGGAATACGTCAATAAGCCAAGAACGATTCAAGAGGTAAGGAATGAGATAATTCAGCAAATTAACGACAGTGAACCTCAATTATGTCTCAGAGTCATTGAAAATGTGGACCATTGGATGGGCGATATTATCTTGAACACATAATTGTCATAGATCTTTCAGTTAAAATAAAAAATATTAACATAATTCTCTGAAAACTTTTTGTTTTATTTACCATTAACATTGTGCATGTTGGTTGGACCATCCTTTATGTTGTTTGATGTCCGTTATTTCTGGTTCGTGCCACTTTCTTTTTTGTCGGAAAGTCTGGTCTTGTATACGCTCCAATGAAAATGGAAGCAACGCAAGCCAGAAAAAATGGACATCCAACAAACTAAAAGACAAAAACTTAATATCCCTCTACCTTGCCTAATTTAGTACCTAAACACCTGCTTAACCCACCCTACACCTTGATAAAGTCATTTCCATCCAAGCATCCTTTAGACACTGAAGATGACTCGCAATGCGTTTGCTCACACTACAAAGCATGACCCGTTTTCTTTTCAAGAACGAAAAGAATTGGCCTGTGGTTATCAGATAAACAAAATTATTGAACTTTTAAGTTATTTTAGAGAGTGATATACAGGTACTTCTAGATTATTTTAAAAATTTTCTTCAAACTCTTCTTCCTTATCTTTCACTAGTTTAATGAAGATGAAATCAAGCCAGTAAATATTTTTGTATTATAGGTAACGTAGATGATTATCATTCTGATTGAAACTACAAAATTTAATGGCGCTTTTCATGCTAAACCTTATTTCTGTCATAACTTCACTGCGTTACTGTTAAAGGAGGCACTCCTTAAGAAAATTAGAAAAAATTATGATTTTCAAAACTTCCAAGAAGACCTTTATCCAATCACTATCATTGTTGATGAAAACCGTTGCAACGCTTTGGAAAAATGTGCATTTGTAAGGGAGGTAGAGGGGCTGACAGAAGGTGGTATTATTTGAGTGTTATTATGTAGTTCAGAGCAAAAATCTAGAAATGAGTGACTTATTTAGGCTCGTGATTATCTTCAAAAAGCTGAATTTAGAATTGATTTTAGAAATTCATTGTAAGTCACAGTTTAAGATAGAGTAATGATTTTTAGGGCTTTACCAATTGTAATTAACAAAAACCTGCGAATTTCACACCTTATTTGTCTCTCGGTCCGTCAACTCGTCTATCCATCCATTTTAGCAAGGTTTCTCAGAATCTATAGAAGCTACGATTATCAAACTTTATGGAAAGGTCGGAGGTGCTGGTTCAGGTCTTACCAGCATTTCATTTTTAAAGATGTTTATAAGGTGGTTCCCCATGTAACGAAGTTACTCTTCAAATTTGTTTTTTTTATCATATGTGGTCAAGTAGGGTCTTGATGAAAACCCTCCAAAAGAAATCAAAAGGCCAGTTTACGAATTTAAGAGTCTAGGGGAAGTAAAATGTACGGAAAATTTGTTCTCTCCCCCTCTGCTTCGAGATTGAACACCTTTGAGATAAAAATTTGAGAAAATTAAGTATGTTGGCCTTTATGAGTACAAGGACAAATACTTCATAAGTCAAGATTTGTTAATCATACGTTTCCCCCAGAAAATCGAAATGGTGTTCAGAGTTCCATAAAATTTGCAATTGTGTAGATTAACATAAAATCCTTGTGTCTACCAAACTTCATTGAAATCAAATAATAATCAAGTAAGGTAAAACGATTCAAATCATATGAAAATAGTACAACAAAAACATGTGATAATTGTTGGTATATATTTTGAATTGACGTAGACACAACAATTTTCTTCGGATTTTTGTGAACATTTCAAGAACAGTGTTGTATTTAAATAAATTGAATTGGTCAAATACTCAGACAATTAATTCAAGATGGAACAAAATGGCAGCTGTTTTGTGTTTATGAAAGAATCCCTCTGTTTTTGATATAATTGAGCGATTTCTTGTATGTTCAATGGATTCACAATTCAATCATGAGCTCAGATCATCAGAAAAGTTATTTTAAGCCCTAGGTTTAATAAAAAGCTAACACGTTTGCGGATATGTTTAGCTGTTACACTTCACTTTGAGATATTCTGAAGAGCTTACTCTTAGAGGAGCATTTTATTTTATTGATTCCCTATTTGAGAGTAACTTTTGTTGCTTTGTTTGCGAATTATAAATTTAATGACCAATTTTCTTCGCAAAATAACAGTAATAAATAAAACCCTCATCTAATCTAGCTACAGCGTCATTTGGCATACTTCCTTATCACGCCAATTAATCAAGCATAGAGGCTATCCTTCAGCGTGAAAACCATCACACATACATTTGATCCGACTATAAACTGGTATAAAGCTCATCTGCTTCGTTCAACTCTTGTTTGCGAGTTTAGATACTAAATGGCGACAACCATGTTACCTGATTAACCTCAATAAATTTTCTCGTAACATCTTTGCCCAAATTAGCAGTAAGATAAATCTCCTCTAACCCAAAGAGATTTCTTGGACAGTAGGTAACTTGCTTGCAAACGATTTTTATGATCAATGGCCTGCAAATATTTCACTGAGAAACCTTTTTGGATGGCATTTGATAGATGTACAGAAGTCTTTATTGCCGTTTTGAATCTTCACTGCAAATTCCCAAAAAGCAGACAATATCTAGGAGATACTACTAAAAACAATTGAAATTTGACCTGGCCTTTATCATTGTTGACTATAAATTCCAGTGTTTAATTTCAGACAGGTAAACATCTTTTGTAAGTGTGATAAATATCAATTTAAATTAAATATTCCCAGTGATCGTGGTACATAATAAGTTGAAATGCAATTAAGGATAGACGGATTGGAATTTTAGTTGCAATAAATTAATTTCACCCATAATGCTCTTAGATTTTTTGTTAGAGTCTCATTTAACCAGTTTCGATTACCAGCATATGATAAAAAATTTGCCCTGGAAATGTAAGAAGCCTCAACAATTTCTTTTTTATTATTTTCCATAATATTTGTTGGAATTAAGGAGCTTCCCCAAAGATCATTTTAGCATGCAAACAAGGGAATTGAATTTCAGAATACCATACAAGGTTCTAAGTATTTTCTACGACATTAGTCTCACCAACGTATGGAAATTCAGTAAGAATATATCATGGGATTCTATTTTTAATTATGTTCAAAGCCCAAGTTTTGATTGTTAGAAATTGAATGCACTTAACTCTAAATTTCATAAATCATGATTTAACTTGTGTTTTTTATTTACAAAATTTAAAAATAAAATATTTTTTGCGTTTTTTGGGATAAATAAGCATTATAATAGAGACTAGTGTGAAGAAAGCACATGCGCATATCTTCTCTTCCACAATGTTTAATTTATTCCTATTTAATGAAATCTCATAAATAGACACAAAAAAGTCATGCATCAACATGAAAATAATCAGAGTCTATGCAAATATTTCTCAATTCTAATAAAAAAGCAATTTTTCTTTTGATAGTTTATTACATTCACAATTACACTTAGATTAAACGCTGCATAATTTTTCACTTGTCCGATAATTTACGATCACCTGTGGAATTCGCTTCCTCAACCATTCTACTAACAAGCTGATTATGTCCATTTCAAATCACTAAAATTGATATAAAGATGGAAAATATTTGCCCATAAAGTTTATGATGGCATGCGTCAACTTAGGATTTTATGCGATTGGTACTCGACGAAAAGTCAAAAGCAAAACGAAAGACTCAAGCCAGTAACTCAGTCTGGATCGATTGGCATTCATTGGTATCGTGTCGTGTGTATGCACATCATGGCGATCAAATTGAATGCAATAATTCACAGGAACTATTTCAGCGATTTGATTGTATTGTTATACTGATACATTTCAATTTGCAATTACAATATAAAATTCGGAATCAGAGCATTGACAACGAAGAATGCTGAGCAGAAGTTTGCTTCCTGCATAGACAACTACAAGTTTCAAGAGTTTCTTCAGCAGAGATGCGATTCGAATATTTGGTGATTGGTAATGTGATAAAGTTTGAATGGCCTGTCATTCGCTATATAAAGAAATATCCAACACATATTGGTTAAAATTGTTTTCGGATTCTTCACAGTAAGGTGCAAACATTTTTGTTCATGGTATGGCTTTGATTTCTTTAGAGACAAAGTTTCAACAAATTTCTTCAGAATAAAATCCTCCCAATGGAAATCTTAACCGTAATGTACTTTGCGTTTATAATACAATGTAATTATGCAAGTCAAAGGCAAAATCAATGTACTTTTATAATTTCGATCCCAACCAAATGCAAAAAATTTTATTAACAAAGCGCAAATTTAAAAGACTTACATGGTCTGACAGAAAAAATACTTTTAGTAAGTTTCCTTAAAAATATAAAAAACTTATTCCTTCCTTCCCTATTCCTAGCGTCCATGATTCCTCATCCTAAGCCCCCTAACCAAATGGTAATAAATGGTCTCGGGGTCGCACATTGGGTTTATCGGCTTACACCTCCTTTGTGGTGATGTAACAGGGTGAAGATGAGTCCTCCGCACCTGATAATGGAATTGAAAGTAATATCGATGCCACCGGAATCAAGGTCAGTGATGGGCTTGCTCCGTGGAAAACCCTATATCGTTTCTATACCTTCAACAGAGCCAAGAAATAGATTGGATCTACAGCAACGATCTCGCAACCGAAAAAGGACTACGGAATTGGATCCTGGAATGTTAGATCACTGAGCTATTTTGGCACTGTTAAAGATCATTTACAACAGGCAAGTTAATATAAATTATACATACAGGAAATCCAGAAACAAATCGGACTGAAAATCATCTTCAAGACATGAGATCTCATGCAATATTTAAAAGCTGGAAAGCGAGAATTCAGAGAGGCCTTCATTGTGAATCGGGAGTTAAAATTGCACGTTATTCACTTTAAGACAATCAATGAACGGTTGTGCTCAATACGTAAAGAAGCGGAATCCTTCAAAATTTGGCTGATGAACGCACACGCCCCGACCGAAGAAAAGGATGAAAAACGAAGAAAACGTTCTACAATCACCTGAAAAGACTAGCCGACTCATTGCCTCGAAACAAAAAACAAAATGATTCTGGACAATAAGGTTGAAAATGAACGATCTCATCGGGGAACGACTGTTGGAGGTAGGCTCCATGACAAAACGAATGACAAGGGCCAGCGCTTGGTGGGCTTTGCATATAGCAGAAATCAAGTCACACGTTTGACTTGCTGCCCACTTCGACGCTTACATAAAATGACCTGAGCATCCCCAGGGTAGCCACACAATAATTCAGATCAATCATGTTCTGATCCAACAACATTGAGTCCCCAGCATACTTCCCGTCCATACATACCGAGGAGCCAATTGTAATTCAGATCATTACTTGATCAAATTAATTTATCAATGTCGTATGTCAAAGGAGTATTTTGCAAAGATCAGCCCTCCACAGGAATTCAACATCAAAAGGTTCCAAACAGCGTCTATGGCAAAAAATTAATGGTGACCTTCAACAACCAGCTAACTGCCATCCTATCAGACACATCACTGAAAACAAGCAATGAGCTCTGGGTGGCAGAACACACAATCTGACATCAAGCCCGGCAAAAAAGAAATGATTAGTTTGATGGTGAGTGCCAGAATGCGTTAAATAGAAAGAATCGGGCGTACAAAGAATACTTAAGTAGGAAAACCAGACCAAAGAGAGAGCATTATGAAAATCTCATAAGAGTTAGCGAATAAGAAAATCAGAACTAAGAAAATAAAATATTTTGACTACCAATTGAAAAGTATCAATGCAAATCTAGCGAGCAACAACACAAAGCAAGCGTACTAAGTAATAAAAAGCCTGTGACAAGGTTATCAGTGCAAGACAACGCTCTGCTGTGATGATACCAGCAACATCGTCGCTGATGAAAATAGAATTAAGGAAAGATGGGCAGCAAATATCTAGAACCTCCTTTTTTTCACATAGCTCCAGAACATCAGAGCCTTTATATGCTTTCGGAGAGCTTCAATTGGGCCCATCAACTCTGGGTGAAGTGTGTTCCAACATCAACGCTCAAAAGTATAATAAACATGAGATTCCAGTGAAGCTTACCAAATATGGTGGCATGGGCATTCTGAACGCCGGTTATAAAATCATCCAGCACATTTGGCAACAAGAACATATGCCGAACGGGTCAGGCGAATCAATTATATTCCCTGATACCAGCAACATCGTCGCTGATGAAAATAGAATTAAGTAATGATGGGCAGCAAATATCTAGAACCTCCTTTTTTTCACATAGCTCCAGAACATCGGAGCCTTTATATGCTTTCGAAGAGCTTCAATTGGGCCCATCAACTCTGGGTGAAGTGTGCTCCAACATCAACGCTCAAAAGTATAATAAACATCGATGAGATTCCAGTGAAGCTTACCAAATATGGTGGCATGGGCATTCTGAACGCCGGTTATAAAATCATCCAGCACATTTGGCAACAAGAACATATGCTGAACGGGTCAGGCGAATCAATTATATTCCCTATCCATGAAAAAGGTGACAAGCTACAGTGCGAAAACGATGAACGCAAATCACTACTATTTCCAAATATCTTAGAAAATAAAATCGGATCATGCGCCAACAGTATTATTGGGGAGTATCAAGGTGGTTTTAGAGCAGATAGATCGACAACAGACCACTTATTTATAGTCAAGCAGGTACTTGAGAAACTCTGGGAGTTCAGCGTAGACGTATACCAAATTGTTGTTAACTTTGAGCAAGCATGCGACAGTATTGATCGTAACGGACTGTAGCAAATAATGCTTTGCTTTGGTATCCCAGCTAAATTAGTCCATCTTCCCAAAATGACTATGACATCGACAACCTCCCAAATCTGCATTAATAGCCAACTCATCAACGCCTTTGACCCAAACATCGGAGTAAAGTACTGAGATGGACTGGCGTCATTGCTATTCAAAATGGCTTTGGAATATATCATCAGAAAGTTACCTGTCAATACACGTACGTTACTATTCAAGTCAAGCCAAGTTGTAGCCTGTGCGGACGGCATCAACATTTTGTTATGGTCATTAAAAATCACCAAAGAACTCTTCTTGAACCTCGACAGCAAAACAAAGCTAGTAGAGCTAATGACAGCAAAGCAAAGCTCATGATGCTGTTGGGGAAAAATATTTCAAATGCCCAAAATATCACACTTGGCGAATACAGTATCAAAAATGTGAGCATGTTTGTATATTTGGGCGTTTAAATAACGAAAGCCGGTAGTAAAAGAGATGAAATACGCCGAAGAATACAGCTCACAAACACATTTTTTTTCAGTTTTGACGATCTTAACGACCAGCTGCATATACAGGGAATCAAAGTTCCAAGTATACAAACCTGTGATAAAACATGCATTCGCAAACATATTGAACGCCTTCAAAGGAATTATTGGCGAATTATTGGAGCAAAGCTAGACGAGGACTGATCGCGAATTGAGCTGTTTGAAATTTTTGATGAGTCGGAGGTCTCGACGATGGTAAGACTGCAGAAGCTGCAATGGGCTGGGCTGGCCACGTGAATCGTATTGACGAACAATGGATATCCAAAAAGGTATTCATTGGAAGAACTGAAGGGCCGAAACCAGTAACAAAACCGAGGAAACGCTGGTCTAACTCGGTCGGCGAATATTTATCGGTTGGAGGCGCTATTAGCAGGAAACGAAGGCTCGTGAAGGGCTACAGTGCTACTAAGAAGAAGAAGATTGTTTGCTTTAAATTCGATCATGACGGTATGTTCGAAAGCTTTGCATTTGTTCTATTGTTTATCCCTAATTATCTACCTGGATGCAACATTACATGTTTTTGAGTCTTTTGGAAGTAGATTCGGTTTTTGAGGAGTAATTCAATGAGAAAAATGTCTCTTTTCAGATTTTTATAACTCCCTAGCAGTATCGGCAACATTCCTGAAAATTAAGGTTCAAGGAGTCGTAGTTAAGCACATTATTTTTCCAGTTGTAAGAGGGTCAAACGTTGCTCAAAATGGTTCGTGTAAATACACACTGGCTTACCGTCGAACATACTGCCATATGTCCAGATACTATTTCCTAATTTTCACTGAAATCGTTGCTAGAATAAATAAAAACTCTTTCTATATTATTATATTTGAAATAATTAATTGGAACCTTTAATTTCTAGAATAGGCGAAATTGATAGTATAAAGATAAATCATACGTTTGAGCAATAAATTAACATTTTATGGAAGATAAAAAAGATAACAAACTGAATTCTTACAAGAGAAATAAGATACAAAAGCTGATAGACAATATATTCTAAATGAATAAACTGCAATACAGACTTCATTAAGGTTGATAGAAATAAATTACTATCTTAAAGCTAGCACACCGAGCGAAAAAAAAACTAGAGTAAAACTACCCAATTACACGACTGCATTTTTTTCATATGAAGATTAAAATTATCGGTAGGGTCATGCATGACCTTAGGTCAATTATATAAGATCACACTAGACAATTTGTAAGTAAATTTATAATGAATCAAGAAGAGCATTTTTAAGTCATCCACACAAGCCAGAAGGATAAAATTGATTTATTTTGCTAGTTGATTTTTAAAACTGTGTCTTCTGAAATGAACTCCACATTCGAGCTCCCTTAAATCTAAACTTTATAAGTGACAAGAACAATGAAAATAAAAAATGTCTATTTTTCTTACTCGGATGCTTGATCTTACAACTTGAATTCCTTGAATCGTCAACTTTTAGCCCCACGTCTGAAAACTACGATGTAATATATAGGGAGTATTTGAGATAATCATAAGATAGTCATTAATTTCTGTTAATGTTCATTTGTTTATAGCATATTGTTCATGCTACTAAACCTTGTAAAGGGTGATTCATAACAAGTGTACACATGTGAATGGGCCTTAACTCTTATTTACCACCAATTTCAGGTCCATATATTGACAGATTATGACAGTTTGGTCTTTTACAATTCTAATCATGGCATCATATACATCAGCCAAACGTTTTATTTTTGTTAAAAATTTTTACAAAAATAATGAATCGCCAGTGCAAACATTTCGCGCTCTACGTGGATTTTTTGGTCCACATAATCGACCAAGTTCGCGGGTTATTTCAAGGATTGTGAAAAATTTTGAGGAGAACCATACTTTGTTGGACCAAAAAAGTCCCTCATAAGCCAACAGTCCGCACACCTGAAAAAATTCAAGCAGTTAGCCGTCATGTTTGTGAGAACCCGAAAGTGTATTTGCGTCGTCTATCACAGCAGTTAAATGTTTCTTATTCAAGTTTGCATACAAAATCAAGTTAATCCAACGTCTGACGCCATTGGATCATGGGATGAGACGACGTTTCATCGATTGGTACCTTCAACAGCTGGAGGAAAATGGGAATTTTTCTCAATCATTAATCTTCAGCGATGAGGCACATTTTCATTTGGATGGGTATGTGAATAATCAAAACTGTCGTTATTGGAGCGATAGAAATTCAACAAGCAACCCAGTATCCCAAAAAAGTCACTGTTTGGTGTGGTTTTTGGTTGGGTGGAGTTATTGGTCCGTATTTCTTTGAAAACGATGAGGGAAATGCGGTTACCGTGAATTCTTTGCACTATCGAAGCATGTTGGAAAATTTGTTTTGCCCATAATTGGCTGAAATGGATTTGAGAGACATGTGGTTTCAACAAGACGGCGCTACATGCCACACATCAGGCAAAATAATCGATTTGTTGAAGACCAAGTTTGGAAATCGAATAATTTCACGAAATTGACCCATAAATTGGCCGGCGAGATCGTGTGATTTGACTCTTTGTGACTTCTTCCTTTGGGGATTTCTGAAGGATCGTGTTTACGTTGATGCTCACTAGACGACTGAAGCATTAAAAAACAATATTCGAGCCAACATACGCCTAATAACGCCAGAAATGTGCGAAAATGTCTTCGGAAATCACAATCATCGTTTGATAGTCTGTAAAGCAGCACGAGGTCCACATATGACCAAAGTAATGTTTTATATTTAATTGTAAGGGACCAAATTTTTATAATAAATAAACATTACAGCTCAATCTTCACAAAAATCATGTTTTTTTCGACAAAAATGTGTACACTTGCTATGAATCATCCTTTATCTTATTTTTTTTTTAGAAAAACAGTTTGTTAACCTTTGATAAACTAATTTTATAAAGAGCCACTAGTCCCGCATCCTGTCTGTCCTACACAACAAGTTTTCTCAGAAACTATAGAAGCAGCAACGCTCAAACTTTGTGATGGTTTCTTAAAAGTTTAAATCTTATCAAACATTTAAATTTTTTTAAAATGTTGAAATGACCTTGACAAATTTTCGTTATCAAAAGTTTCAAGTAGGGTATTGAATGAAAGGCCTTGATTAGAACTTTTAAAATCTGAAATAAAAACGTCATTTTGTTTAGCAGGCGGATCAAAGGGAGGCAAAACGTAAAGTATTGGACCAACCCCTCATGACTGGACGCCTTTGAGCCGAAAAATCTGAAAGAAATATCAGGCAAGTAGGTTTTTATGAATGCAATGGCGGCAATTACCTCAAAAATTGAAATTAACTCAGCTTTCTAAGAATCGTATGATCTGTAAATTTTACGTTTTGCTCCATAAAGTCGGAATATTACTATTTAGCTCCTCAGAACTTCATAGTTCTGTATATTAACATAAGACTCTTGAGCCTCCCCCCTCAACAAACTATTTTCCTCATAGAAAACATCTTCTTTGATGTTTCTATGCAGGAAAAGAAAACTACAAACTGAAAAGCGTTTAAAGCCGCGTCGGCCAATGAAACTAATTATCGATCACCTGAAAGAGCCAAAGACATTGACAACATCATTGAGAACCTAACCCTGAAAATCTTATAGGCAAAGGAGAACCATACGGTCGTAAGGAAATCGAATCCCTAAGAACTCCCTCAGAACATCAAACAACTTATAAAAAGAGGGAATCAAGCTCAGAAGAGAGCTAGGTATACAGGTGAACATACGTTACATTCAAATGCTACTCGAATGACTAATGAAATCCATAATAAGATAAAGGTATTTTGAAATTTTGCAGAATCTCGACCCTGAGTGTTGTAGTTCGTGGAGAATGTTCAAATACTTTCGAATAAACACCAAAATTGTGGCACTACTTCTAGATGGTCCAAATGAGATAAAATTTCACGATGTGGGTAAGGCTGAAGTCTTCGCGGATTCTCTGGAAATACAGTTCTGTATTAATTCTTCAGACGAACAGAACTTTGAAACTGAAGAAAGAATTGAATTTTCTGTCAACAGACTCCTGATGGATAACATTCTATATGAAAATAGGATTGAACTGACTTAGGCAAAATTAAAAACATTTTACAGATACTCAACAAACATAAAGCACCTGGACATGACACTATCACAGATACAATGATTTCTTGGCTACCAGACAATATTTTACAAACGCTTACTGACATTATTAATGCAATAATTCGTTTGCAAAAGTATCCCCAAATATGGAAATCAGCGGTTATTATTGCTTTTCTGAAACCTCAAAAGGACCCACAATTTCAATAAAACTGGAGACTCATCAGTCTCCTCTCATCGCTGTTGAAAATAGCGGGAAAGGGATCTGCATCGACTTAATGAGGTTGTATCTGACAAAGATATTATACTGGAAGAATAATATGGCTTTGAAGCTTAACACTCTACTGAACTGCAATTAGTTTGAGTAGTCCAACACATCAAAACAGGCTTAAATCGCAGATATTCAATAGGTCTAGTTATGTTTGACATAGCTAATCCTAACAAAGCACAGTTACTATTCATCGCTAGCAAAAGACAACAAACTACACAGAGACTTATAATTGATAACGATGCAATAGACTAGCTAAATACCTTCTGCTTACATTTGACAAAAACTCACATGGGAACAACATATACAAAATAAACGAGGTCACTGCGTTGGACTTCTCCCTTCTTTATTATCTCTCATCAAACACAAATACTTAGCCTTGAAAATCGAGTGCTCATTTAAAAACAGCTGTACGACTGACAATACTATACAGCAGTTCTGCATTCCACCAGACCACAAAGACTAAAAAAAAGCACTCCAGTCCTTTCAAAATAGAATTGTTAGAAAGATCCTAAGAATCCCATGGTATATTGGAAACATTGACATCTACAAAGGCCTAGCAATTGAGATCATTAAAAAAATATGCACATGAAAAGGCGCTGAAACTTTTGACAACCATACTAATAGTAGCGTGGCATCCCATCGAACATTACAAAATAAGGATGAACGCAAGTTTCCAATTATTCCACTTGTAACATTGAATAGGTACTGAAGTGCTAAAGATATATGAGTTAAGGTGCTAAGTCGCACTAACTCTGCCACCTCCTCATTCCAACTGAGAGCCCACAAAATTCTGTTGCCATGAAATCATAATCAAGCAAGGTATGTTCAATTATATGAAAAGAGAGCAATATCTATATATGGCGGTGGATGATATATATTTTAAACCAACCAAGAAACTTCAATTTTCTTCAAATTTTTATGAAAATTTAAAGAAAAAGGTTTTAGTTGAATATAATCCAGCGGCCAATTATTCATAATATTTATTTGAGATGGATCCAAATGCCGACTGTTTCGTGTTTATGAAAGAGACCTCTGATCTTTCGCATGTAATTGAGCAATTAATTGTATGTTTAAAGGATTCATATTTTGAGTCATAGGTGCATGTCAGAAAAGGTGATTTGAGCCCTAGATTGGTTACAAAGCTCTTCTGGTAGGAGCTATCTCCTCTCTACTCAACTAGCTCCAAAGGTTACATGAAGGGCTAATTTTGGTTCAAAGCTTTTTTTTCTTCACAATGTTACGGCCCCTCTCGGGCCTTCGCTTCCTGGAATAAGTGCTTGCAACTGCCTTGTCCATGCGTCTTCCAATTTTGAAATCCGAGCAGTAATGAGCTCCGTCGATCGAGCTCGACCAGCATTTCCTCGGTTTCCCCACTGATCTCCGCCCTTCAGTTTTCCCAACGAATACCTTTCTGGGTATCCGTTGTTCGTCCAAACGATTTATGTGGCCAGCGCATTGCAGCTTTTGCAGTCTTACAATCGTTGAGACCTCCAGCTCGTCAACAAATTCTTACAGCTCATGGTTGTATCAAGTTCACCATTGGTCTCCGTCTAACTTTGCGCTGATTATTCGTTTCAGGACCCGTTGCTCGAATGCGTACAATATGTTTGCGGATGCTTGGGTTAAGGTCCATGTTTCGCACCCAAAGCATAGCAGAAGTCTTATCACAGATTTATATACTTCGAGCTTTGTTTTCCTGTTTATGCAGCTGATGTGCATGCTTAGAGGTAGAATAATACAGCTCCATAAAACTTCTGGAAATCAATGACCCCAAATCGTAAGATCATCTTATACGACAATATTATCGTCGGATGTGAGTTTTTGATGGTGATTACTGCATTATTGCACTTGTGTAGAAATCAGATTTGATTAGAAGATTTTTAAGTGGATATAATGATTTTTCAAATACATTGGTAAACGGAAAATATTTACGAGGTGTATGTTACATTAGTGAGGTGTATAAAAATTTAAAGATTTTACTTTAGTAGCTTTTGGCTGACATTTCGTATGAAATGATGTTTTCTGTTTTTACCTTATTTTTGGTCCTCTTTAGTTAAAAATGAAAAAAAAGTTTATTGATAACGATTTGTTAAATAGCACCAAAACACATGAGATGCGATTAATAACTTAAAAAATTGAAGAAAACAAAGGTTCATGTTTGATTTTCAAAAATCAAATGAAACATTACTTAAAACTCGCCCTAATAGTCTGTTACGATTTCAAATCAACGTAGAGTTTTACAGTAAGAACATATGATTCCAATAGCAGAAAAATGGTGAACTCTAGCAGGTCAGCATCATACTAGAATCCTGCAGCGCTGTACAACTCCCTGAACGCTGCACATTCCGTTCTACGAGTATGATCAAATAATTTCAACATCTTTTGTATGATCACGTATCAAAGGTTTATTTGAATAAACGGAAAAGTGTAGCAAAATGAACATTTTCGAGTGCATCTTTTTTATCTGGACCTGCTGCATTGGAATGGTAGTTGTATCTTTGAGATTAGTTTCAGCTCTTTCGCTAAAGATGCGGATAGAATGTAGCCTGCTGATACTGCAGCGGAGATACTGATGCAGCCGCAAGCAGCAAGACAGCAAGGGAAAGATGAAATTATTGTAACCACCGCATAAATGTGAAGTGAAAGTGCTCTACATGTTATGCCTTATGTCTTATACATATTGCATTACGACGAGTTGTCCAGGCATGTTGGCGCGATAGGTAATCAAAAGTTATTGCGTTGAAAAGAAGAAGAGAAATTGTTTTCAAAAACACTGCCGATTGATATATGTGAATAATAAATGAAGTACTTAAATGCAAGATCCGCGGAGCAGCGTCGACATCGCGAGGATAAAATTACTTAGAGCGCTAGCGTTTTCGTGGCTGCTCCATATCTATCTCTAACGGGGACCTGCACTTCATCTGCCTAATATCTTCGTATATGTACATAATTCACTAACGTCGTATGTTAAGGTTTAATTGCACAAACAACAGGCAAATAAGAGAAGAATGAAACCTGACATGAATGCGCTCCAGATATTTATTAGTTTTCGGAATGCAGGAGATTAAAACTAATTGACTAGGAAATTCATATTGGAAAGTTGGAAATCAATGTATGCAAAGATCGTGGCGGCTAATGTAGATCGTGTGATTTTGAAATATACGATAGCAATGAGTTGGACATCATGGAGCGGATTTTATATTTTACCATTCGCCAACTGCTCCTTTTGGACATGCAATCATACTGTAGAAGATTTCATGCCATAAATGGAGTTATCTGTGCATGCTTGAAAAGTACAGTTTGTTCTGCGAAGAATGGGAAATGCACCGGATTTAATTGAGTTACATAAATATTAAGGAGATCCAATAGCAAATAATTATTTTTATTGTTAGAATCATTGCAACCCGATCCTTCTTTCTTTTCTCCCTTCTTCTTGATATCAGAAAAACTAGCATCAAAAATACGAAACCGATTAACCATCAGGAGCTCTATGCTTGATTGCTCAGCCATGCAGTAACTCGGATGAACAAAAGCTCCACGTGAGACTTTACATCCGAAACCTTCCAACTGTAATGTTATAATGTGTAGAATGATACACTCGGTATTAAGTTTATTGCCAAATCTGAATCTAATCGAACACAAAACCGTATCGTGCATTGATATGTTACATCGCTAGCTTTGATCACTTCCCTGGGAAGCAACAGATCATGTTCATCTCCTGCTAAGTATTGTTCATTGGAGGTCATGGCCACAACCATATCTTCTTAGAAAGCCAAAATATGGGTAGCAATGGGTATAACCATGACCTATTCAAACAGTAAGCAGTTTTAATTGAGATATTTTGGTGAACAAGGGAGATATAGAAGCCAAGAAAATAGATTTCAATTTTTATTTGGTATTGCGAACCTTTATCAATGCTGAGCATATAAAAGCTTGTGCAATCTTTGAAGAGGAAAGATTTTTAAATATTTTTCAAGTTTGCTTAGTAAGCTTCCACTTTCTAAAGTCTAAGGTTCGAAGTATTTGTCAGAGTTTTTGTATTGCGTAGATTTGGTGAAAGTATTGTTCACACTTCTCATGCCTTCCCAGCGTTACACAATTACCAATAACCGTAGCGCACTGAAACAATAGATGCTCCTCCCATTATTCCGAGGACTTGCCAATCCTAATTTTGAATTCCGAAATGTCAACTGCTCGTCATCCGGTCAGATCCATCCATGCCACACCACCACCCACAACCTGCTTCAACTTAGTTACATTGTCTATCAAGTGATCTTCAGTTTCATACTTAGACTAACACTTGTTACATTTTCAACGAACGAAAAAAATGTATCTTGGAATATTGATCGTGAACAGTTAACCACCTCAAGTCCAAATACGGATGATCTCAAGTGCATTACCTACCATGGTGCCTAATGGGGTCCCCGGGACCAAAAAGAAGAAAACGGAAAAGAAAGCATGCCAAACGTTTTACTTCTTGTCTGATTAACTTAGATTGTCACGTTCAGGACGAGCTTTGGAACACTTTAGGTCGATTTGCGTAGGTGCAACTAAATTAGATTTGCTTCTTCATGAGATGAAGATGAAAATATTTGTTGTTGCTTGCCACCTTATATGGTGCCTTGAGTACATGCTTGTTTGTGATTGTGGGCATTTGTTTGAAAAATTCGCACTGGAAAATAATGCTGTGCAATTAGTTGTGATAATAATGGATAGAGTTTACGAAAGTAAAATGAATGATGATGAATAGGGAGTTATTGGATTATGATGTCAAATATTGGGCATGCTGCTCATCAATGCGCTTTTGTGAACAAATTTGAATGGAAGAAGAGTTCATAAAAACGTTCAAGATGAATTGAAAGAGACCAAATTTAGTCTCAAGTGCATGAGAAAAAAATTGCATTTTCAAGAAGGAATGAAAAGATCATTAAAAATATTCATTTTTAAGGACCATAACGAAGTTCCTATTCGCGGACTAGTCAATTAATTTTTTTTTCATGAAAGTACTTACTATTGTGCATGTGCATGATGAATTTGCCAATTATTTATTAACTATTACGCTGAATTTGGTGTGATGTCATCATCATTAAATATTTTAAGAATAACTTAAAAATTTGCAACAAATTTGCCAGAATACTATGATATTGCCATTGCTCATTAGTTTAGATTGAATCTTGGTTCTGAGATATGTGAAAATGCATCGTTTTATTACCATAAACGTACTCTTTAAGGTGGTATTATGGACAGTGTCGGTAACTTATATATGACGTACGCAAATCTTTACGCATTTATTCGTTAGTACATTACCGAATTGTTCTCAATCATTTTTTAATCGATTCAGCATGATTTTTAACGCTTCTAATATTACTGATATTACTATAAAGAGTTCCGAATAGTGCTAAAAAGGCAGCCGAGAAAGCTGCCGAAAAAACCCCGACAACATGTTCCAGAAAATAAAATTCTCATAAATGTCAAACAAGAGAAAGTAGTTGGGGCGAGGCAGAAAAGAAAAAAATCCACAATAAAGACCCCAGCAGTAGGCACTGCTCATGAAACTAAAGGATGGCCGATCCTACGCAGGGGTGTTGTGGGAGAACAGGGGAGGTGTAAAGTCCGAAGACACCTAAACTACTATTAAAATAGTATGACCAACTCGATCTGGCGACGTACTAGTCGGCTTTGGAGCTGAAACAAATAATAAAAAAGCATTCTGTTATGCAGTCAAGAAGGTTCTTGACAAAAGAACAATTGTAGCCTCGCTGAATCCCATGACAATGATCAAAATCAAGAACATCAACTGACCGAGGAAAAGGAGGCCATCAAAAGGGAGCTCCTAGCTTAAGTAGGGTTAAAACGAAGCTTACCCCAGAAAATCACAGGAGACAACGTATGGTCATCATCGACCTGACTGAGAAGGATGCCAAACAACTTCTGAGGAAGAGAAAAGTAACAATATGGTGGATCATCTGCAGAGTACGGTGAAGAGCAATACTTCTTTAATGCTTTAAACGCCTTGGCTGTGGTGAAACCACCCAGGGATGCAATGGAATCGATAGAATTTTTCTATGCTTCAAATGTGGCGGCATGGGACATAAATGAAAAGAATGTACATCAGAAGCACGTGTTAGGCTCAGGAAAGGGTCGGGTTTTTCAGAAAGGTCTAGATAAGGTTAAAGCAAACTTCGATGACCCGTATCTACATTTTGCTACTGAGTAAGCAATAAGACGATAAGAGTTGGTCATCTTGGTACACTGCAAAATTTAGTACTGCCACCATTTGGGCTCGGAACAGCGCTGATTTTCTAGTGGAGAGCTATGGACGGAAGAATGGTTTCATGCACGTTCGGTGTTCAGAAGCTACACTCTTCATTGTGTACCTAACGCTGAACGATCTAATATTATCTTTCCAAGGCATACTTTCTGTTTTAAGGACGCTGTCTTGAACGCAAATAGTCACGTACTCGTTGGAGGAGAGTTCAATGCCAAAGCAGTCGAATGAAGCACGCCTCAAACTGATCCATGAGCAAAACGAGTCCTAGAGATAGTGGTCAGGATAGGACCCATTACGTTGAACGCCAGCAATACGCCAATTTTCCGCCATGTAGGCTGCAAAAGAAACATGCTCGACATGAAATTTCCTTATTGGAGAATATTGGAGAACTACTCGGCCAGTGATCATCAGTACATTCTGCCTAAGTCCCATGATGCTGTCTCTCAATGCCCGTGCTCTAAGCCTCACACAATTGAGTGGAACTTTGATAGCATATTACATCCACATTGTATCCACACTCAACCTAGCCACCAGAAAAAAACGAACACAAGCCGAAGAGCAAACTATAAATGTTCGGCAGCAAGTAGGTAAGTAAATGCTGATGCAAGGATTGGCGTGAATATAATCATGTGCTTCGATTAGAGATTTCAGCATTGCTAAATCTCAAAAAATTAATAATTTTGCAAAAAAAAAAAAAAAAACAAATTCGTTACATGCAATCTTGTAATTTTTTATTAGGATCTATATATGCTCCTAGGTTCTAAAACGCGTAAAAGAACACGGCCGTTGAAAATTTCATTTGCTTTTTATTTTGTTTTTTGAATACGACAGGCCTCGGCTTAGCGGACCAGCCCTGGCTCAATTGACCGTCCCCTGGGAAAATTCAGAAAGTGTGCAAAATAAGGTAAATGGAAGGTGTGAATACTATGTGAATGCACTATGATTGGGAGCGTGGGCGTCAAGAGATTGATCGAGGTGTTCACGGCAAGACTGCCGTTGCTGGAAGATTCGCAAGGGATTAAAGAGCTCACAGCCTAAGGCGTGGTCACCTCAACTATGAGCATCATCAAGTCTATTTGCAGTGCTTCTATGCCCCGTCAAAGACCGCACATGGTAAGCCTTCAGTGCATAGTATACTTAAATAGTATCCACACTCCATCAACCCTCCGAAAAATCCGAACACAAGCCGAACAGCGAGCCATAAATCTTTGGTAGCAGGTAGATAGGTAAATGCTGATGCGAGGATTGGCGTGAATATAAACATATGCTTCGATGAAAGATTTCAGGACTACCATATCTCAAAAAATCAATAGCTTTACAGAAAAACGAATTCGCTGTATGCAATCTTTTAGTTTTTTATTAGGATCTGGCAGCACTTCCATGTTCTGAAATGCGTAAAAGAACACGTGCGTCGGAAATTTTATTTGCTTTTTGCATTGTTTCTTGAGCGCGCCAGGCCTGGGCTCAGCTGACGTGCCCCGGATCAGCTGACGTGCCCCTGGGAAAATTCAAAAAGTGTGCAACACAGGCTAAATGAATGTGTGTGTACTAGGTGAATGTACGATGCTTCATGTATTTGTGATCGACTAAAATCATTGGAAAGCTGAGGAAGTGTCACGAAATTTGATATGGTGCTCAATGAACATGGAGCTGCAATGAGGCATGCTACCAGTCAGCAGCATATGTGTCGGCGAGGAAATGTACTCATATAATAATTAACAGCAGTAAAACCCATTACTGGCAACATCAAGTGGACAATATGAGCAGGGATTCATGTGGCTCTGACTATAAGCTAGCAATGTGGAAGTTTGGTGCCCTACGTAAGCCCTGCATGTATAAGGCAGAAAATTTGGACGAGATTGTGCAAACACTTTTTAACACTCACTCCATCTATACAAGTATTGGCGTGGTCAATGGTGAAATAGTAGTCAAATCCCCACTTTTCTTGCCACTGGAACTAGAACAGGCAGTTCTAAAATTGAAACTAAGGAAGGGTCCATTTCCAGACGGAATCTTAGCTGAGATGTTGCAGCTCATATTTTACCATTGTCCTGACCAACTGCTCAGCACATTCAACGCTTGCTTGTGGAAAGGGGTTTTCCCAAAACATTGGAAAGATAGCGAGACTTGTGCTAATCGGTATGCTAGACACAGCTAAGAAAGTGCTATGCATGCTAGACGCAGCTGGGAAAGTGCTTGAGAAATTTATCAAGTGCTGTTTTAATCGAAACCATTACACAAATACCTGAATGCGTTTCTTTGGACAAATCAGGGCAACGGCTGATAAAGCTGCTTCAAGCGTATCGGCTCTGAGTGCACCAATGGGAAATGTAGGGGGATTCAACCCATCAAGGAGGCAACTTTTGATGAGACCTGTAGAGTTGGAGGTAGTGTGTGGAGCAAAAATATGGAGTAACGCTCTCACCAAAGAGTTGTATTGAAAATGCTTAGCACGTGTACAAATAAGAAGTGGACTGAAGATTGCACCTACATATCCGAAAGTCTCTGATTCAGTGGTGCTAGTCATTGTAGGTAAAAACGATCGTGTTTACTGCTAGAGAAGGGATCCCCCAATTTGAAAGCATCCCGTGTCATACTAAAACGAGGCTTATTCAGAAGTGATGTCTCAAACGGTTCCAGGCTAGATTCTCATGCTAAATTGGAGTTGTTTAGTGGGTAATACAAACATTTTATGGCTCTGGCAGCCCCACTCATGGTAGGTAAATAACCTTCATCTTCTAACTACAAAAAAAAAATGTCTGATTGATTGGCTCCTTAAAGGTTTCTATACAATTAATCGATATCGGATTTTTGAAAATAATTCTGATAAAACTAGGGTACCATTATCACTTGCAAAAATGGTTATAATCAAAGCATGCATTTTTGTCTTTTCAGTCCTGAAAAATTTAAATGCTGATCACATTGTTGAATGAAGTTTACTATATTTCAAGATATTGCTAAATGCAATTGAACTTATTGGCACCTTTTGGGTTTTACTTGGAAATTTTTGAATCAAGGACTCAAACATGATGGTTCAATTTGGGTGAATTGAAACCTAAGAAATATTGTTGGCATATCACAATCAACCAACAAAAATAGCCTTTTAATCTTGAGGTGTGTGGTTATGTGAAGCTTGTACAATTTAGCACTGTTGCTCCATTTCTATCTGTCGTGGTCTTCTTAATTAATTTAAATGAATTTTTAACCTTCCATCTTTGAAAATACCTAAAAAGATTTTCCATGGATCAACCCGAAAACTAGTGCGTATAACTTTTTTCGGGAAGATCGGCTTGCTAATTTCCATATGACCATTGTTGTTTAAAATTATTGTTATTTAAAAAATATTTGTTATGATCGAAACTAGTATCGATGATGATGGCACAATAGGTGAAAAGAATTTCTCAAGCTCTCGACTCGTTGCAAAGCAACATATGACTCGTTGCTTTTGGACAGGGTTGACGATGGACAAATGATGAAAATTCACTGTCTTTGCAAAGTCACAACATATCCTAATTTCATCAAGACCTTTCGTTTGATACCTACATCAACTATCTTTTGCAAAAATATGGGCGAACCTCTTCAAATGCCTTACACATTTTTTTCGCATTAAGCTTTCAGAGGTCATTTGATAACATGTTACGCTTGTAAATACCGTATCATCCGAAAAAACTATCCGTGGCGGACTTGTGAAGGGATTGAGGATTGAGCAAATGAACAGATAGGTCGCAATTGAATTAGGGGTTTGAAAAATGATTTCGCGACACATTTAATTCTCATTTGCAACTTTGTGAGTAAAATAAATTAATTTCACTTTCGTAACAATTGAAATAAAGTGCTTAGTTTCTAGGGTTTTGTACTACTTGCAAAACCCAAGCGAAATTGGTTTTGTCTGTCCATATGTCCGTCTTCCTTTGTGTCACAGCAGTTTTTCTCCGATACTTTGGCAGCTACAAAGACCATAGGATTTTATTGGGTGAAATTTAAAAGTCACACTATTATTAATTAAGTTGAACAAATTTTTACTTCTAAGGTGTTTCTCGTTTTTGTAATTATAAAGACCTACCTTTATGATTCTGTCAGATTTTTTGGATCATTGGTGTCCAATCGGGAGGGGAGACACAAAATGTTCTTATATTTTCCCTCCTCCTGTATTCCATGAAGCTGGTGCAACTGTTTGTGCATGTTGTTTTTAATTTTGTCTGAAAAGTATATATGATTCTATAAATGGCCCAGACACCCAAAATATAGTTGAAACATCAAAATCCGGGTAAAAGAGTAGATATTTGTTTTTTTGCTCTCCGTTCCATATGTGGTACATTATGCATTTAGACTAGTATTTTGCATCTAAGCTAGAACAAAAATAAAATCAAATGTATGAAATATTAGGTTGGAAATAGAAATTATTATTTTGAATGTTCTCCTTCTCATGGTGAAATTCATAAGAACAATTGCTATTTTTGTTCAAACATAACTCAACATGATATTTTTCGCAGCATATATATGTTTTTTCTTTACATTGACGATACTTGCAGCGTTGGCTGTTCACATTTCATTTAGGAAAGTGATTAACTCCATCACGCCTACATTTCCAAGAGGAAGAATTGCTACATTAGACTTTATCTTCTTCATCTCAATCGTATTATCCACTAGAGATGACGGCCGCCCCTTTTTCTTTCATGGCAATGGACCACACCTGTTGATACACGAGATACATTACTCTACAAGTCGAGCCAAATAATAGCCTATGCGGATGACATCAACATTTTGTCACAAACACTATTTGCTAAATAACATTTTTTTTTATTTTGTTAGTGAGTACTGTTATAACCGCCAATCCTGTGGATCGATACCTCGCAGAAATTTGGCATTCCTATACAAATTTTCCAACCAGCTGACAAGGTTTGATGGCAGATCTCTGCGACGGAACCAGGACTTGACGCCGGCGAGGTGTGGATAACGGCCGGTCGACTGAAAATGTGTTCGGATTCGAGTTGCTTTCGAACCTTACGAAGTCCAATTTGCATTTAAGTGCAAGGCCTATTATGTGCAAAGTAAAATTTTCCGTAATAGGTACATTGTGAGTATTTGCAATATTTGCCAATCTCCAGATGCAAAGAATTTGTGTTCCCCTATAGAAGTAATTTTTTGTATTGCTAGCAAATATAATTAACAGTGCAGTTGATTTTCATATCAATTGGTATTAGAATATCCCATTGAGCCATCATTTCAAGTTCACCTTGTTAGTGCGAACCTATGCCCCGGTAAAGTAAAATTAGAAACTAATTAAGTGTGGCAAGTGCTCGGTGCCATGAAAATGCATCATTTGGCGAGAAGAGCGGTGATCTTCGCCTTGATAGCGTTGCTTATAGTTTGCGTTTGACCATCACAATTTACAAAGCATTATGAATTTATAAGCGGTGATGAAATTTTGAGTGTCTTTGTTACAGAAACAACAAGTTGTGTGTCAAGTCCACGTTTTGACGAGTGTACTAATGTATTTACAAGGATTTGTCATGTAGCAACATAACCTAAACCTAATAAAATATTCCATTCAGGACAAAGTACCTTGCAGTGGAACAGTTGCTGTGTTGCTCCACCAGTTGTAGTGAGCAGCGTTTCTGGCAGAAAGTGGAATAAAAAACTATTCGTTCAACAGTTATTAGTAACGGAACTTAGAACCAGGTACAATAACATAATTCCATGTAATCTTTTTGAGGAAGAAGAAAAATTTTTCGGAAATCAGAATCGAATCCAACAATCAAAGAAACCGAGCTTTGTCTTCAAAATAGTACAAGTACTCTGAAGTTGAATTGATTTGAATACAAGAAAGCAATACACGCTTACTTTTATTAAGCTAAGGACTCATATTTTTAAAATTTTAAATGATAGATTTTGGTTAAGTGTTCCGGTTTGCAGAATTTCGCTTTATTAGTCTGAATGAAGTTGTAGGACAATCGAATGAAGAATGTGTGTTTAAAAGAAAATGAGGATGAAGACAACTAAATGTATTGTCTAACTGTTAAACTGAAAACTTCATTACCACTAGAAATCGCTGACAATATTCATATATAATTTTTTGCTCAATCGCGCTTTAGATCTACCGTTTGTTTTCATTAAAATGATAATACATTTGTGTGATTATACCTTAATTGCTTATTTAGGGAAAAAAATCAGATGCATTAAAGCGAGGCGAGTCATGCTTAATCATTTCCATTTTAAACTGCTATAAACTATATTATAAGAGAAACAATGTTAGTATAAAATGTCCAGTATAGGTCTTTTTTAGGGTTTTGTACTAAAATACAAAACCCTATTGCAATCACGACCTGTGTCCGTCTGTCCGTCCGTCCGTCCGTCCGTCTGTATGTCACAGCACTTTTTCTCCGAAACTATAGAAGCTACAGCCATGAAACTTTGTGGAAAGGTCAGAAGTAGTGACCTCTTGAAAGTTCAAGGGTGAAAAATTTTTTCAAAGGGGTTTAAGGGGGGTCTCCCCATGAAGGGAGTTGACCCCTCAAAAAAAAAAATTTCACCATTGGTAGTCGAGTAGGGTGTCATTGGAAAGGTCTCAATGAGATCTTTTCAAAACAGGTCTTAAAATTGCCTTTTGAGTACCGAGGGGGGCAGGGGAAGGGTAAATGTACGAACTTTTCGCGTACCCCCCCCCCCCCCCCCTCGCGATTGGACACCTTCCATCCGAAAAATCTGAAAAAAATCATGAATGTAGGCCTTAATGAGTACAACAACAACAAATACATGAGAAGTCGAAATTCACTCAACTTTGTTAGTAATAGTATGATTTATCGATTTTATGTTTTCTCGAATAAAATCTAAATGGTGCCCTTAAATTCAATAAAATTTAGCAAAAATATTGACTATTCATAAGATTGATCTTTTCTGAAAGTTTCATAAAGATCGAATAGTAATTAACGAAGTTATAGCGATTTGAATTTTCCCGTATTACTATGGAACAATCTGCCCTGTATTACTATGGAAACATATGGCTATGGAGCCATATGCGCTTTTTACCGACTTAGACACTACAGCTTTGCTAGGATTTGCATGAAAATTTCAGGAATGATAGATATCATGAGGATGACTACATACAATTGGAACAAGTCGAAGAGGCAGGAGAGAGCTCCTAGCAAAAGGGCTTTGTAGCCATTCTAGGATTCGAAAAAATAGGCCATGAATCGATGCTTACAGTACAAAGGAGTGGCCCCTGAAAAAAATTTCATGAAAGGTAGCCGGTATGAGTATCAAATGAAAGTTCTCTATGAGAGCTTTTCAAAACAGTTCTTAAACTGACAGTTTTTGCTTCAGTGGGGGCACAGAGAGGGGGGGAAATACATGAAAAATGTGTTTTCTCCCTCGCGAATGGACACCCGTGATCTAAAAAAATTTGAAAAAATTATCAAGCGAAATATTTATGGGTATAATTTTAACAAATGCCTCAGAATTAAAAAAATTCTTTCAACTTAGTTAATAATAGTATGATCCTCGAACATGACGTGTTTCTTAATTTTATTCGTTGCTGGTTACGGCATTTTGTAAGTTGAGTACAAAACCCTTCTGAGATGAGCATAGGTCTGTCTACCCAACTTGTTTACATTTGTATTTAAAAACAGCATCAGATAATTTATTGAAGCATCTAAAAAATGTTAGGGAATTCTAGTTCTGATGGAACTGTAGAAGACTAAGTCAGAATTAACGCTTTGTAGATATATGGAATATATCTTAGAATTTCCGAGGTTGATACTCATTAGGTTTCACCACTTAAGCAAAAACGCGAATTGAGTGTAAATACACTGCAAAAGTGCTGCACTTAACAAAATGTGTGTTTAGGAAGTCCTGCATAGTTCCTAGTTAAGATATACAATTATGGAAGGGTTAATTGAAAGGTGTGTTCCTTTCTCGAACCTTTAACCTTAGATCACTATTTTTTGATACTCCAAAGAAGAAAAAACTTGATTTAAACGTTGAACATATCAATGATTGGATTGTCTACAAGCCGAATAATTTGACAAAATTACAAAGGGATCTTAGGTGTCGAGCTATAACTCACGATCCTTTGGATAACATTATTATATGCATGAGGACTTCAATATACTTATCAGAAATTTTTATTTAACTCAATTCAATGCTTGCTGTTTTATGCTAACTATTACCAAAAAAAAGAGGAAAGTAGCCAAATGAATTTTTTCAAGGAAAATTTAATATAAAGGGTTTTCCATTTAGGACATAACGGTTTTATTATTAGTAAAACACAGAAATATCTGAGATATTGAGTTCAAATTTATTGTAAATGTAGTGCACGTACTCCATTTTATTTCGATTATATGACCACCCTGAACCCAATTCCAGCGGTCGATTCCTAGGACCCAATTTCTCACCACTCTGGCACACATTTCAACTGGAGCGTTGGCAATTTCAAGTTGGATGTTGTCGTTGAGCTCGTCTAAAATTGTTGGCTTGTTGGCATAAGCCAGTGACTTGATATAGCTCCATAGAAAGAAATCCAGTGGCATTAAATCGCATGAACGCGGTAGCCATTCAACCGGACCATTTCTCGAGATAGCACGTTCTCCAAAGTTGCTTTTTAATAAATTGATTGTGAGGCGTGCTGTATGGCTAATGGCACTGTCTCGTTGTTTATGCCAAGTTCATCTCCATTTGCAGTGAAAATAAGTATGAAGATGTCCCCTCAGGACTACAGCGATGGTGTGCTGCCTCAGCGAAAGAGGATGGTAAGATCCGCCGAGATTGGCTTTGTCTGCGGACGCTTGAATGCGCTGGCGGGCTAGCGTTACGGTGTCGTGGGGCGGGTTCTTTCCCCCTAGCTTGAGGACCCACTACAAAAAAATTTCACATTCACGAATTAAATTGCTCGAATGCCGATCGACTGGTATCGAGGCCGAGGTAACCTCCTAAGGGTTGAAAATTGCTTGTTCAGAGAACAAGTTGGGACGAGCAAAAAGGGACGGACTCACGGAGACCTCGTCATTAACGACGACCCTTATGGCCCATAAACAAGAGTGAGGCATCCGGATGGAGGTGGTGCCCCCTCGCACCCTCCCGACCGGATCAAGATCCAAACGTAGACGTGGCCACGTGTTTCCCATTTGAGTGAACAACTCAAACAGAAGCACTTTGTATGACTCTTTCCCACAAAAGAGAAGCACAAACGTAACCAATTTATGCTATATAATTATGCAATCAAATCACATAACTTTATATCATAAAAGGGGCACACGAGCGGAAGGCCACCCTTCCCGGCAAGAGCCCTGGATACAAGCGGTGGAGTGCGCCTGATGGCTAGCCCATGTTATTCGGAAAGCCTTCCATCGTTGCGGGTCCCGTACCCGGTCAGATTTGATAAAATAGAAAGACGCGATTTGACTGTTTTGCAAATCATTGTATTCTTACGGTTCCTTTTTAGGGTTTTGTAAAATAATTTTACGAAACCCTACTAGTCTTGCGACCTGTCTGTCCGTCTGTCCGTCCGTCCGTCCGTCCGTGTGTCACAGCAGTTTTTCTCGGAAATTACTTAAGCTAGAAACATCAAATTTTGTGTGTAGGTGTAAAGTGGTGATCTCTTCAAAGTACAACTACCAAAAAATTTTATAAGGTATTTAAGGGGGGTCTCCCCATATAGGAGAGTGACCCCTCGAAAAAAAAGTTTGGCAAAATTTGCTTCGAGGGGCGCACAGGGAGGGGTAATACACGAAAAATTTGCGTCCCCCCCCCCCTCGCGATTGGACACCTGTGATCCGAAAAATCTGAAAAAAAATCAGGAATGTAGGCCTTGGTGAGTACAACAACAACAAATACGTGAGAAGTCGCAATTCACTCAACTTTGTTAGTAATAGTATGATTTATCGCTTTTATGTTTTCTTGAATAAAATCTTAACGATACCCTTAAATTCAATGAAATTCAATACGCAGATGTCTATTTATAAGATTCATCTTTCCTGAAAGTTTCATAAACATTAAATCATATTAAGCGATGTTATAGCGGTTTGAATTTTCCTGCATTACTATGGAACAATATGCGCTGCATTTATTACTATGGCAACATATGGCTGCGGAACAACATGCGCTTTTTACCGACTCAGACACTACAGTTTTGCTAGGATTTGCATGAAAATTTCAGGAATGATAGGTATCATGAATACCTTTGAGAATCGGTTCAGCTAGTGGTATCAGTAATCGTAAAACAAAATAGTGGCTGTTTTAAATGCGATGATTGAACAATTTTGAGTTATTTTTTCCCAACTTCAACGTTTAAGGTGCATGCTTTGAACACTTGATTCAATTTAATAAATGGCTGAAGATGAGTACCTACAATTATTGCTCATAAGTGAAACAAGTCAAGGAGGTGGGAGAGAGCTCCTAGCAAAAGGGTTTTGTAACCATTCTAGGATTCGAAAAAATTGGCCATTAATCGATGATAACCGTACAGGAGAGTGGCCCCTGAAAAAAAATTCATCAAACGTAGCTGATATGAGTATGAAATAAAATTTTTCATGGGAGCTTTTCAAAACAGTTGTTAAACTGTCAGTTTTTGCTTCAGTGGGGGCACAGGGGGGAAATACATAAAAAATGTGTTTGCTCCGTCGCGGATGGACATCTGAAATAATTATCAAGGGAGATATTTATGAGTAAAACAATACCAAAAACCTCAGAAGTCGAAATTCGTTCAACTTTGTTAATAATAGTATGATCCTCGAATTTCACATTTTCTCCAATAAAATCGTCTTTGACATGTTTCTTGATTTGATTCGATTTGGTGACTGCATTTTGTAAATTGGATACAAAACCCTTCTGACATGAGTGTAGGTCTGTTTACCCAACTTGTTTTGCTTTGATAACAGTTACCACGTTTGTTAATTTATCCTTAATGACAACCTGTCGTGCATAATCCACTATGTTCGAGCAATCTACAGCAATCACCTTTGCCGCGCCTGCTTTAGCACAAGTTTTATAAAGAATATAATCAAATATATGAAACAACATTGAACATAAAAAAATTCAATAAAAATATAGAAATTTTAATCAAGTACATAGAAAAAAAATTAATCAACTCTAAAATTTACTTCCACATAAAAATTGTAATCAAATAATAGGAAAAAAAATTACTCAAATATTATATAAAAGTTAATCAATTATTAGATAAATTTTAGAAAAGAAACTACTCAAATATAAAAAAGAATCAATCAATTATAAAAATTATAATCTAATATGTATAAAAATTAATCAATTATAAAATTTTAGAATAGAAATCTCTCAAATATAAAAAGAATCAACCATTTATGAAAATTATAATCAATTATAAAAATTATTCAATTATAAAATTTATGGAAAAAACCAGGTACTCACCAACATCCTCGTCGGGAGCCCGCTGGTAGTGTGGTGAAATTTTCCTAAAGAGTAATTTAATTTTCTTCTTTCCCTTTTACCGCGAGCACTTCAATCATTTATTTTTTAATCGCAACTAAAAATGATGTAGTAGGTGTAACTATAACGTAAATCTAACAAAATCACACTCGAACAGTTTTAGGTTGACTTCCACTTTTCCCAATTCGAAGGTTTTTGCTCTAGTTCACAACGGTATGAAATTCTCCAAACTCATATCAATAGTCCGAATAACTAGTCCGCCGTCGGATAATAGCATGCGCGATAAGATGTTCTGTGTACCTCTATGAAAGGTGCTATTTTGTTTGTATTCTTTTACAATTCACCTCTGTATGCACGCTTCTTTCAATAAGTATTGTGGAGGAGTTTCTGAACTTGTATTAGACTACATACATACATCGTTTCCATCGCTGGGGCTTGCCAGCAGATCGATAAAAATGTTTATGTCCAAATGAAAATATGCCAGGGCAAAGAGGAAAGGCTAAATTCTGCATCCCAAATATCTGTCGCATTCGTGGTAGTATCTCTTCTCCGCAAAGAGCCAGACACATGCACTGTCCTTTTAACACCAACAATTTCACGCAAACTGATTTCTATGTCACACTACCAACGAAGTGTTTACAATTCGCACAATATCTTTATAAGGTAATCTATACACTACAGCGTTAGTTTAAAATTCCAATGCATACTATACTCGTATATCCGACACACAGTATCACATGCCATCTTACATTTCCGGCCGCCGTGCTTGCGCTTTTCGATTTTTGTTGACTTCCCTGCTTGCCGATTTGTAGCCCCCCTTTTCACTTTTGGATCTGTCCAAAATTTGTCTTTTTTTTCACCCATCCCGTACATACGGTGAATCACCTCAGCTGATTCCATCAGCTCTGTTTCCTTCCTTTCCGTGATGTAATGCACCGTTGAGGAGTATTACATCAGCGTACTTCAAGCCCGGAATTTTACATGCAGATTGGAAATTTTTAAAATAGAATTTAACTAACGTAAAATAATTGAATGGAAGTAAGGAAATTTGGAAAGTAGTAAAGAAATTTAAATGAAGTACAGAAGATTTTAATGGGGTGAAGAAATTTAAATAAAGTGAAGAAATTTTAACTATAGTAGAGAAACGAAAATTTTAAATTATTACAAAAGTTGAATCTTATGACGAATAAAATTAAAAGGAAACATTTAAATTACAATATACAAGAAAATTGGTATGAAATTGCAGTGAAAAAAATAATAAGAAACAAGTTGGGGTAACAGACCTACGCTCATGTCAGAAGGGTTTTGTATTCAATTTCAAAATGCAGTCACCAGATCGAATCAAATCAAGAAACATGTCAAAGACGATTTTATTGGAGAAAATATGAAATGCGAAGATCATACTATTATTAACAAAGTTCAATAAATTTCGACTTTTGAGGTTTTTGGTATTATCAAGGGAGATATTTAAACTCATAAATATCTCCCTTCATAATTATTTCAGATGTCCATCCGCGACGGAGGAAACACATTTTTCATGTATTTCCCCCTGTGCCCCACTGAAGCAAAAACTGACAGTTTAACAACTGTTTTGAAAAGCTCCCATGAAAACTTTCATTTCATACTCATATCGGCTACGTTTGATGAATTTTTTTTTTCAGGAGCCACTCTCCTGTGCTGAAATCATCGATTCATGGCCAATTTTTTCGAATCCTAGAATGGTTACAAAACCCTTTTGCTAGGAGCTCTCTCCCACCTCCTTGACTTGTTTCACTTATGAGCATTAATTGTAGGTACTCATCCTCAGTCATTCATTCAATTGAATCAAGTGTTCAAAGCATTCACCTTAAACTTTGAAGTTGGGAAAAAATAACTCCAAATTATTCAATCTTCGCATTTAAAACAGCCACTTTTTTGTTTTACGATTACTGATACTACATACATACATGACACCTATCATTCCTGAAATTTTCATGCAAATCCTAGCAAAACTGTAGTGTCTGAGTCGGTAAAAAGCGCATGTTGTTCCGCAGCCATATGTTGCCATAGTAATACATGCAGCGCATATTGTTCCATAGTAATACAAGAAAATTCAAACCGGTATAACTTCGCTAAATATGATTCAATCTTTATGAAACTTGCAGGGTAAATCAATCTTATAAATATTCATCTGTGTACTGAATTTCATTGAATTTAAGGGCACCGTTAAGATTTTATTCAAGAAATCATAAAATCGATAAATCATACTATTACTAACAAAGTTGAGTGAATTGTGACTTCTGACGTATTTGTTGTTGTTGTACTCATCAAGGCCTACATTCTTGATTTTTTTCAGATTTTTCGGATCACAGGTGTCCAATCGCGAGGGGGGGACACAAATTTTTCGTGTATTTCCCCTCCCTGTGCACCCCTCATACAAACTTTGCCAAACGAAGACCTGTTTTGAAAAGTTCTCATCGAGACCTCTCATTTGATACCCATATCGGCCACCTTCAATGAAATTTGAAGAGATCACCACTTTACACCTACATACAAAATTTGATGTTTCTAGCTTAAGTAGTTTCCGAGAAAAACTGCTGTGACGGACGGACGGACGGACGGACGGACAGACAGACGGACAGACAGGACGCGATTTTAGAAGGGTTTTGTAAAATTATTTTACAAAACCCTAAAAAGGGTTCTCCAAAATCAGGATTGCAAATAGAATTAATTATATATTTTTCCAATCTGCTACAAAATTCCAAGTAGGAGATAGGAAGGCTTTCGAGCAGTCTGATTGTGCAACTGCTCGATTTATACACATTAAGGGTAACATGACGGTCGTTTTCATCTTCGAAAAAATACGGCCCAATCACACTGTAATTTTTTATAGATGCAACGGTATCTCAAGAAGCGCATGTGGGTTTGTTGCTAATCAATAACGCATATTTTGCTTATTCACAAAGCCATTGAGCCAGAAATGAGCTTCATCGCTGAAGATGATTTTTTGATGAAATTCTTCAAGCTTAACCAGAGCTCAATTGTAGAAGTTTTGGCATTTTTAATGGTCAAATGGCTTCAATTTTTGAGTTAATTTTATTTTGTAACTATGTAGGCCGAAATCTTTTCGCGAAACACGCCAGAGTGTCGTTTGAGCGATGCCCAATTCTTGAGACCGAGGTGGAATCGACTGATTTTGAATCGATGCGCTTACAGCTGTAATATTTCCTTCGCTTCGGGCGGTACGACGTCTTTTTGGCACCAAAACGTGTAATAATAAAAATTTGAACACTAACTTATGCTCTATAGCATACACGGCTTGTCGGGGGAACGATTATTACGGCCGAAAGTTGGAGTAAGCGCTCTTAAAGTTCCGATCACCGACTCAGAGCTTCGGTAGTAATTTTTAATAATTTCCAAACGTTGCTGGTTCGTGAACTTTACCATGATAAAAATGTTGACCTTAACTAACGTTTTGACATTGACAGTTTGTAAAAAAAATTTAAGAGTGCGTTCGTATGCAGATACAAAACTGCTATGTCCCTAATGGAGAATCCTATATTCTCGTTGTCCGCGTGGCTTAGTGGTTAGAGCACTGAGCCAGTAAGCCGAAGGTCTCTGGTTCAAGTTTCGTTGGTGTCAACGAGATTTTAGTTCGAGTGGTACTTTGGACGGACTAAAAGCCTTTTCGGTTATGATACGTGCTGGTTTAAAAAAATCAGAACGTATCGCAGCTGGGTGGACGGGTACACGGCCAAAGCGCGATAATAATCATATCAACTTATGGAGTGCCGATACATTAGATCATGATAATGAGATACTCTAAATATCTCTAAGCAAAGGCCCGAAAAGGTTTGTAGTGCTACGAAGAAGAAGAAGAAGATATTCTCGTACCTCATACTAGCTGCAGTGAATTTTTTTCGAGTCCCAAAAATACATTTGGAGAAACAGGATGGAAGTTGTACCCCCGAGTTTTAGGTAGCGTTTTTAATTCTTTCAAAAATAAAACTTTAATTTTTCGAGTTTTCCTAGAACCGGCCAAGTAATATAAGAGAAAATTCGCTTTCAGTTCACGGGCGTAGTCTATAGTTAGTGTGGAATAAGCAAAGGTAACTGATAAGGCAATTTTTTAGGAGAGAAGATGTTATTAATGGCATATTAGATTTTTCTTTTCAGTAGGTTTTAGTAATAACTGCCTACCTACCATTAATTAGTCATTATCAATCGTATACGATTAGTTAATAGTTTGGCGTTCGCAACCTATTGTCAGGATGTAGATAATCAGATTTTTTAAGCATAATACTAACAAAGTTGTTTAGTGATTGTTCACATTGCTGTATAATTTCTCAAGCTATAAAAAGTATAGTGAATTCGGTCCGATAACCAGTCAATCTCCTGCAGAGACAACATTCGTCTCTGCTTTGGTGCTAAACGTATAGACAACCATAAATCCAACAAATGGAACGAATCGTGACTTATAATACAAAAGCCTCGTTAGTGAATGTTATGTAAACTTATACGTAACTATTAGAATTTAAATATTCATCCTGCAGTTTTCAGTATAAAACTTCACTGAAAAATCAGTTTTAAACGGTTCAAGTCACAACAGAATTTCCTTGCATTCATAATATTATAAATGAAGTGACCACAACCAATACAATATTATATATATAATGTAAGTTATATGGACGAAATCAATCAGTATTAAAATGAACTGCTAAACAGAACTAACTTATTTCCTTCCTAGTATGCGCTCGTTCTTATTCAGAAGGAAATGCCGGTGAAAGGCGAGTATGCCACCGAGGGGTAGGGTTTTGGTAATCCGTGAATGGTCGGTTTCGTGTTGCGGTTGGTACGCGGTGATTATTTTGAGTTTTGCGTTTTTGGTTAGAGTAGATGGTTTTGGTTTTGGACTCGAGTAGGCTATTTTGGGCGCTGCGACGGTGAATATTCGGGAGAGCGTATTTTTAGCTATCGGTTTTGTGTGAATCTCCTACCCAAATCAAAAGGAAAAGGAGCAAATGTCGCTGGAAGTTGTTGGACGCATTTTAAATTGGGCATTTGAACCGGTGGCTGATTTTTGTACTTCGAACTTAGTCTGCTTGCGGAAGATCTACGACTGAAATTCCTCTCCGAACTAGTTAGCCAACCAGCAGCCACCTCGGAGTAGACTATGAGTGTCCGGCCTTGTCGACCTGATGCGTACAGTCAGTTGTCACGTCCCAGGACTTCACGTCTATAACCAATGAGAGTTCGGTTTAGATTTCCTTCGGGAAATCTCTCTCGGGCGAACGAACGTGATCAAAATCATTACAGTATATAGAACTTATAGCCCAGTCATATTAGGTAAAAAAAGGGGTCAACCTCGGAATGAAAGATAATAAGCTGCAAATTGGTATGAACCTTTGTTTTGTCATTCTAAATGTTGTCTCAAAAGTCACAATCGTTATCGTGTCCGCGTCTCAAGATATTCAAGGTCAAAGGTCACAAAAATCGGTTTTTCGCGAATATCTGGCTTCCTATCGGTTAAATGAGATTTTCATTTATTATAAAAGTTGTAGGCTATAAAATTCCCTACAACTTTTGTTTAAACTTTTTTTTCATACGACCAACCGTTTTGAAGGTAGAGCGCGAAGAGTGCACATCGTACAGTCATATACGGCCTAATGCAAGGTCAAGCGTGAGTTATGGTTATCAGTACGTTATAAAGTCAATTATTTACTTGGAAATTATAATTATTAAAAAATGCCTATTATTTATGTACTAACTATTAATTATTTATATTTAATTAAAGTAAGTAACTTGATTATTTATATATAATTATTCATATTTAACTATTTAAGTATAAAATATTATTAATTCTGGATTATATATTTTAGTTTTATTTTAAGTTAAAATGATAGTAAGAGTATATATTTTACACATATTTTTATTTATTATTAAATACGGCATAATATACATTTATCAAAATGTGAGTTCAAATATCAAAAGTATCTTTGTTGATTTTAATTGTAATGAAATTGGAAATGGAAGCTAATTATCTTCTTCTTGTTCGTCGTCTTCTTCTTCTTGTCGCTCAAAAATGTTCGATTCATTGTCATCATCCTCATTATCTGTCATGTTCATCTCCAAACCTTCACCTCTCATTCCGAGGTGAAAGCCCTAATATGACTGGGCTATTATAAAATATACTATCTTTGAAAAAATTTATCAAATTTCAACTTTTTATGCATTCAAAATCAAAGTTATACAATCGCGTTCATACATTCCACCTCCCACTGCACCTTTTGATGCAAATAGTTGTAATTCAATATTTATTTTGAAAATTTCTCGTCAAAGCTTTTTATTTGATACACGTATTGGTTGTCTTTGCTCCCCCATATAGGTTGATTGCTCTTAAAAACCTTATGAAACTTTAAAGAGGGCGCCACTTTTAAAGTTTGTACTATTGCAGTATTTTTTCATAGAATTTCGAAAAGTGCATGCTCTTTAAGTTTACGCTATGTACCGGAATATGGCGAACGCAAATGGTCCCTTATACACATTCATTGATAACTGTATGCTACTTCTTTGACAAAATTTACAGAAGAGCCAAATGGAAATCCAGACTTTAACATGCAAACATGCCAGCTAACTCAAACAAGAATCTGATGCAATTAATTTCTTCACACCTCTCAGCTCACCACAACGCGGAAGTGTTTCGCGTCTTCACCTGCACTATTTTTATCAATTACCATATCGATCTGCGCATCATCAGGATGAAAAGAGCAAATTTTATGAGAATGCAGAATCATTGATGCGAATAAGACAAGCGAACGCAAGTACAATAAAAGCAAACATACCTTGGAATGCAGTCCAGTCCTGAAGTGAATCAAAGCAAATATAGAAATCGCATCTTTTTGTTACACATTTCTTCTTGAATGCACAACTTGATTTGAGCAGATCGACCGCATCAAACGCATCGTTGTAATTCCTTGCGGACAAGATGCAACTTTCACTTATGCGGTTTAGTTTGCTCCTATTTGTTGTTACGGTTACTGCTGTTAGAGTTGTTACAGCTGCTGTTCTTCTTCTTTTTCTTCTTGTCTTTGTTGTTATCATCATCGATAAAATGCTACGAATGCAGGTACTACGTTTGTTGCCGTTTGCTCGTTATGTTATTTCAATGATGCTGACGGCGATTCCGTTACTCTGTTGTAATGCTAATACTATGCAACAAGATGCATCTAATTTTCGGAACTAATGAACCGAACATGCCGTTCGCGCGCGTTTTCGCGAAATAAGTGCAACTTGGAATACACACAAAGATACTCACTTGCATTCCTGGACATGGTTTGCTTAGCAGGCAATTATTACACTTTTCAATTGGTCCACAGTCTGTATGCTCAAAGAGGAAAAAAACCAAATATATACTTATTTGCTCACGGAAGCTTAGTGCAGTGGGTATAGCTTTCTTTTCTCTTGGATCGTGTGGCGTCTTCAACACATTTTTATGTAGTGATATCCTTTCAGTAGCAGATTTTTATGTATGGCTGATATTTTGATACTAAATTAAAGTTATTTTATATCCAGATATAATGGTCATTTTAGACGTTGTTACTTTGAATGGATAATAAGCACCTGTGCCAGGCATGTGGTTATTTCCAGGAGAAAAGCTAGTGTCTTAATCTATCTTCTTCAACCAGGGTTCGATCTTCTTTTGACCTGAATACTTTGCTTTCAGCTTTCGGTTTCACTGTAGCCCTCACAGCTACGTAACGTGAAGCTAATGAAAATAAATAGTCCTGCCCTAGCCACGATAGTCTGCATCAGACTACCAGCGTTCGAAAGGTCCAAACTTTCCAAATACGTTTTCCAAATAGTTTTCTATTGATTAATTGATCCTATGGGAGGGCTCGTAACGAGATAAATTAAAATATCATCCACACCACCACCATCAGCCCGGTCGTGCCCATCTTGTCTTCTACCAGCAAAACGCCTCGATTCCGCATTGCTCATTATCCATCCACAACATGATCACTAAAATTCTAAGTTCATAACCAGATAGTCCCAACCTGACACATTCTTCAACAAGACGTCAATCATTCACCCCATGAATGAGCAAACGCTAAAGACTTCCGAAAAAAAATTAACATTATATGAACTACTAAATCACCATCATTAATTTCGAACAACGAACCTATTAAGCGTTTTTGCTTGTTCACCTCCCGACAGATGTAGGGCACGTTCCATAAAATATCTTCATTACAGGTACTGTCTCGCGTGGAGAAGAATGTCTTAGGCATCAGTTGGATGCGCTCGTTGTCCAATGGACCAGTGCTCGCCTAGGAGGTGGTCTATGTTGGAAATGAATTTTATACTGATAATAATCAATAAAATTCTCTTCGTGATCATTAACAATTCACCGCTAATTAAGGTGAACATATATACACAGACAGGACAGGCAAATTAGATGCTTTAGTTTCTCGAAGTTTACCGTTGCAGGTGAAATTCCGTTAGCGCGTGCTCTGCATTATATACTTGTTCTCTTTCGCATCGGGTTTCTAGGACTTTTAACAATTTACAGGAATCCAAAATGCACTTTGTCACGATATTTCTGTAGACTATATGTGCAATCCTTACGTTGTCTTCTACAATTAAAAGGAGATATTGGAGGAAACAAAGAAGTCATTTCTATGCTGGGAAGCAATAAATTTTAACCAAGTGTTCTTTTGATTTTATAAATTTCCAATGAGGCCTTACATCAAGAAGTAGCTCTGATTTACTTCAGAAGCAAATTTAGTAAAGTTTTGGACAACTTGAACGATTCTTATCGTTATTAAATAATTTCAATCTTAATTTGAATTTAATGAGCCTGAATATAAAACCCTAAAATGGAATATAAAACCTTAAAATATGTTCCAATTACTAATAAATATTTCAGGATGCATTTTTGAAAACAAGAAGTGTGGAAAAATTGACTGAAATTACTTAAGATGTCTAATAATCATGCTTGGCGAACGAAGTCACAGCTAGCATCTGATGAGTGACTTCAATGACGTAATCTCAATTTAATTTTTCATACATCTCTCTCAAAAGACTAAAACTATTTCTCGTGTATTGAAGCTGCTAGAAGATTAAAAGATAACGGGCTTTCCAATAACAGGTGTTATTTTGAACAGCCCCCCATTTCGGTAAATTTCGCTTTTGAAACTGTTGATTTTTGACAAGTAAAAACTACGCCATTACTAAAAATATACACTTCAACGACGCATTAATATTGTTAAAATTCACTATAAATATGGTGAAAATTTGGCAGAAACGGTTTGTAAAACTCGAACATTTTTGGGTCGTCGTGAAGCACCTTGTCGGACCGCAATACAGAAATTGGTGGGAAAATTCGAGATGTTGGAACAACTTAGTAATGTGAAGGATAAAACCCGTGCACGTTACTCAAGAACAGCTGAGAATATTGCTGCTGTACCCGAAAGTGTTGAAGAAAACCCAGGTTTGTCCATTCCTCGTCGTTCGTTGGAATAAGGCATTCCACGTCATTACACCGTATTTTGCATAAAGATTTGGGTCTCAAGGCTTATAAAGTTCATTTAACACAAGAACTCAAGCCAGTCGATCATCAACAACGCGTGTCTTTGCTGACTGCGTCCTCGAAATGCATGAAAATGATCCAGAATTCCATCAAAAAGTCATCTTGAGTGATGAGGCCCATTTTCACCTCGGTGGCTTCATCAACAAGCAATATTGTCACATCTGGGACTCAGAAACCCAAGAATTATTATTGAAAAGCCTCTCTTTCCTCAACGTGTGACTGTTTGGTGCGGTTTATGGTCCGGCGAAGTCATTGGAATTTACTTTTTCGAAAATTAGGCTGGTGCAACGGTTTCATGAAAAGGTGGTCGTGTCAGTCATTTGCCTGATGTTATTTTTCACTATTAACGGCATACCTTATTCTTCATAATGAAATAAACGTTTGATCATTTATGTTAAAAAATGGCATTTTTGTTTTAATATCAAAATAACACCTCTTATGGGAAAACCCTGTAGTTGACGAGAATCTATTATAATTAGTGCCGGGGTGTGAAGCGTGACTTGGATATTACCGGTGTTACCTGGCAGCACTATAACGTGAGATGCGAGCAACAAGATGCGGGAGATAGTTAGTTGATTGTAATCGTTCAGTGGGAACGCCTCATACTTAATAAATAAGATTGAATAATTTATTTTCGTGTCGACTTTAATTTTATTGTTTTTGGTACCATCTCTGACAATATTCAGAAAAGGGATATCACTCTGAAGTGCGCGATGTTTATGAAAAACTGTGTATACAATTCAAAATCGTAAAATGCTGGTGGTGAAGCTTAAAGACCTGTCCAACAAACAGCTACGTGCTAAGCTGAAGTCTTTAAATTGTTTGGCGTCGGGCACTAAAGCGAATTCGATCGCGTACCTTAGAGGAATATTAAACACCGACAAAGTGGATGACAAATGTGGGGAAATGGAGGAAGAGGATTCTTCGTCCAAAATATTGAATCCAATAACACGTAACGAGTTCGAGAAAATGAAAAACGACATGGCGTCCATTACGTCATTGTTGAGGGAACTTGCTGGAAGGAACATGTTTCAAGTGCCTTCCGCCGTACAAACACACAGTATCAATTCGACCAATGCAACAGCTGCCCACATCGCCAACGAAAACAACGTACAATCGTTTTCGCAAAACCGACCAATAGGATGGCAGCAGTACAAGCTGACATACAGTCGATCATGCCACCGCCAGCAACTTGCCCCACGATGCTGCCGTCAGTAACTTTAAACGTCACATCGACAACGCATCACAATACTGCAGAGCAACCACCGATATTGCCCACAACACGTATTAGTGGCCGCTCACTCACCGTTCGTTAAGTTGGTGAGATGCTACCCAATTTCGACCCATACTCCAAGCTGTCGCTTACCTCAGCTCAATTTGCAAGTCCGATCAACATGCTGCGAGACACATTCGACTAAGACGGCCAGATGTTGCTTCTCGCGGCACCGTAAAAGTTTAAAGGAGCAGCAAAATTATGGTTTGACGGCCATCCAGGGCTGCACGTTTCATGGGATACACTCGCACGCGATTAGGAACAAAATTTTCGAAACGATCTAGACGAGAGTGCCATCCATGAGAAGCTGATAACAATGACCAGAAAATTGGGGGAATCTATCGAGTCGTTTTTACATCGCATGTGGGCGACTGCTCGAAGAGGTGGCGTTAATGAAAAGGACAACGACTTGATATATTCAAACCAACGTTGGTCATAGTGCTCTGCAAAATGCGCTAGCGCGTTTCGAGTTGACAATGACAGCAGAATTATTCGAAGTCACCCACCGATTTTTTGCAAACCACCCAAAGCAACTCTACGAACCACGTGAAAGCTTAAGTGTAGTAAACCGTGTCAGAGGCAACCGCATTCCGACCCCGGAAATAATTGCCGACTCGAATAGAGTAATGACAAATGACCAAGACAGCCACGTACATGTTTCAATTGTTTTCTTCCAGGACACTTGTCCATAAATTGCTCGAAACCTCAACGTCACGAGAGGTGCAATTTATGTAAGTGCGTTGGGCACTACTTGACATCATGTCCCAATAACTTTTTAAACTGAACATTTAGACGAGGCAAATCAAAAGTAAATAATAAAAAAACTGTAGCTTTCATCGATACTGACAGTAATCGTATGCTTGTTCGGAAAGTCTAACGGATGTTTCACTGCAGGAATGAAAAACATATTTGAAGGGGTTTGTGGGCAGTGAATATATGTGTATGAAAATTTCCAGCGTTACACCGTAAAGCATTTCGGCTAGTGAGTCCTTCATTTCCTCTATGAAGACCACGCAATCCTAACAATACGCTTGGCAATGTATCGATCTAGTTTGTTATTTCATGGTACATGATCATGAACTTTAATGTTCTGTGCCATCGTTCTGTCATACCATTTAAAGTTGACAACATGCTGTTGTTTAGATGTTTTTGAATCCTTTTGCTTTTAAAAGTGCTTGGAATAGAGATGATTCAAATTGACTGCCTCTGTTTGTGGTGATTATGCATTATGTTCCAAATCACGCTATCTAGCCAGCATTAAACGCTGTCACAATCGTGTCAGTCAAAATCTCATAAATAGGCGCTGCTTTTGTCCAGCGTGAAAATCTGTCGATCATCGTCACTATATATTTGTAACTACGGGCTACCGGCAACGGTCCTACGATGTGAATATGCACACGATCGAATCGATAGTCTACGGAAGTTGTACAGTGTACCGACTGATTTCAGATCGTTGACAGCTGATACAGCTTTTTGCCCATGTTGCAACGTTTTGGTTTATGACACGTAACGCTTTCGAATCATTTTTCCTGTAGCTTTTATTCCTGAATTTGCCAAACGATGAACAGAGTCGAATGCTTTTCATCGAAGCAGCTTGGGTATCACGAGTGTCATGATTTTCATTGATAATTCACAATAGATAAAATGATCATTATCAACAGGAAATAATTCGATTTGTATAGACGATTCTGTTTCGATGATGGTTTTAAATTCTTCGTTGCGTTGTTGTTCGATTTTGATTGGATCCAAAGCGTTAATAGTAATCTTCTCGAGGCGAGATAGAGCATCAAGTACAATGTTCTCACTTCCTGTGACATATATTATTTCAGTTGTTAACAGAGACATTGTCATGCTTGTCGTTGTGATGCTTTCGATAACTTCGGTGCAAATGCAAGCTTTAGGGGCTTACGATCCGTTTTTATAACGAAAGTTCTCCCTTTTAGCTTTTCTCTCAAACGCATTTTTACCAAATTTATTGTTTGCAGCTCCTAGCTGTACATGCTGTATTTTTTGTGTGCGTTACTTAACCTTTTTGAAAAAAATCCAGGTTGTTTCGGCTCTTTTTCTTGATAGTGCTCCAATACCACTCCCATGGCGAAATTTTAGACATCTGTATTTAGTGTTACTGGAACGTTGGGTACAGAATGAGTAAGAGCAGCCATTTATAGATTTGAGTGAACTTTTACTTCTCTCAAACGCCTTTTCTGTGATTTCGTTCCAAACTATTGTCGTTTTATGATTTTTTTATTTGCTCTTTCCTAGTAGGACGTTTAAAGATAGCAATACTTCGGCGACGTTTCTCATAAATTTACAATAAAAATTCAACAGGCCCAAATATATTCACAGCTTAATAATAGTTTTCGACTTGCTAGCTTTCACTGGAAGTAGTTGAATTTCTTCGCTGCTGACGAGGTAACCGAAAGATTCGACTTTCTCTTTTCCAAAGTTGCATTCACTCGAGTTTGCCTTGATTCCATATTCCAGTTTTGAAAACAATGTACGAAGATCTCCTTTATGTTCCACAAAGGTTTTTTGAGAATATGTCATCTAAGTAGACAAAGCAAAAGTCTGTACCTCAAAACACTAAATTTATGTACCGCTGGAAGGTCTAAGCAGCGTTCCTCAGCACAAATGGCATGTAAAGATATTCGAAAAAACCAAGTGGGGTCTTTGGGATACCGTCGTCTGCTATAGAAGCCTGATGATAAGCACGAATCAAATCGACAGTCGACAATATGCATTTTCTATGAAGGTTGTTTGCAAAATCTTCGACGTTAGCTATCAGGTAGCGATATGGATTTGTGATGGCGTTCAAACAGCGGTAAACACCACAAAGTCTCCATTCTTGATTTTCAAGGGGTTTGTAAAATAATTTTATAAAACCCTTTTGGGAATTCATCATTTGAGTGATTTTTGTTACTTTGCAACAAAATGGTGGCCAATAAAAATGGATAAACAATCGATTTTCTTTTAAACGTACACATCTTTTTGACATATTTCTTGACTGTATTCAATGTCGGTGACTGCATATCATAAGTTGGGTACAAAACCTTTCTGACATGAGCATAGGTCTGTCCACCCAACTTGTTATTTTCTACCAAATATAATGGACTGGCCCAGTGACTGTTGGACGGTCGATAAATTCCGATTTCTACCATGTACTCAAACTGTTTTCGATGTAAAGCACCTAGGGCGATCGGCAACTATCTGATGTTTTACTGGATGGTCTTTGACGAGTGTTGTGGCATGCGGATTTGTGATGGAAGGAAATTCTGCGAGTATTTCGTAGAATTCGTTGTTTTTTAATTTGGTTGAAGTTGTAGATGTATTTGTCGGAGCAACTCGAGCTGCGGTTTCTATTGTTGTTTCACCATCTAACAAACATCTTCGTCGGAGATCAACTAATAAGTTGAAATATTGCAAAAATCTGCACCGATGATTGGCCGTGTTACCTCTGCAACGCAAAACATCTATTTAAATTGTATAGTGAGTTCCAAATCCAGTACTAATAATATTTCATCAAATATTTTGATGGTCGATCCCTTGGCAGCGCAGAGAAGATACTCTGTCGGAGCATCTTTAAAACATTTTGAGTGTGGTAGCACTGATATGTTCACACCCATGTCGACTAAGAAAGTCGTTCCGGTATATTTATCAGAAATTAACAAGTGGTTCTGCACCATCGCTGATCCCACAATTTGACGATGTTGTTCTTTTGTTTTCCGACGCTTTTGGAACACGGCTCATGACAGTTCCTTGCTTTTCTACTGAACTTTCGATGATAGCAGCATGTTTTTCACCTGGTCGGGATGTCAAACAAGATTGATTGCTTCTACGTGCATGTACTTATTCTTCCCATCCACCTTTCCAGTATGGTTTGTCCTGTAACACTATTGTTGTCTTTCTTCATCGCGGACACTATCGGTTGTGGTGCGGCATTAACTTCCTCCATAATTCGATCAGTCATTTCAATCAAAGCCTTCAGTTTGGAATCATTCACTACTGTCTAGATTGCTCTAATTTGCGGTGTCAACCTCCGTAATCAGTGCTTCGGTTGGCAAGTGTTCTCCAGCCAATGACGCCTGTCTCCTAGTTTCACATATGATAAAACCTTCATCAATTTATCTTCGGCCGTATCGATAAAACACGCAATCAGTTGTCGTTTCAATTGATCGTATCTGTTGAGTACTGGTGAATTTTCCACGATGTCAGATATGTATTTATTCCAAAATATTGAAATCCAAATTCAAAATGACGAAATTGAGTTTCATGTTATGCAAAAGGATGCGATATGTAGCAAATTGAGCTTCCACTTGGGCGAACCAAAATGCAGAGTTTTAAATCACATACAGCTTCGACACCTGTTGGATCTTTTCGCTGAGGTGAGTACTCATCGAGTCTGTGTCGAAGCTCAGGATATATATTAGAAGTCTCCATCTCAGCCACAATTTCTGCAGGCACATTACTGGTCGCCGTTTTTAAGATTGTTGTGATGTCGCTCTATTTAATTTACTAATATTTTTGGTGCTCGGTTGAACACAGAGTCACTAAATTGTCGTTGCCTCAATTACAATCAGAAGCGATTTGTCAATGTATTGTATTTATTAAAATGAGAACAAAACGAATAAACTTAATAATCACTCGTACTTGTGTTTACGATGGAGCGTATGTTTTGGATAATAGCCCGAATAGAAGCGAAAGAGTCAAGTAATCGAAATTCGAATCTATTAGGCTTCCACATGTGGATGACGAAGTCAAACGTTCAGGGCTGTAACAGACTTCTCACAAACTGCACGACACCTGGATGCAATATCATGCAAAAAGAAATTTTCTGATGTTTTGTCACTCTTTCTTTGAGCGCTATTTCGTTATTTCCCCAAAATTCTTATTCACTGCAATTGGTGACCCGACATATGGACACAGTGCAGATGATTTTAGTGCACTTAAAAACTTGATTTTAAGTGAGGTGCGTTAAACTTGACGAGAATTACAAATAGTGAAGGGCCAGCAAAACATCCCTGAAGATTCTAATCCAGGTACCCCAAAAACTCCGCTAAATATCGTCCGTAAGTTGTGGCCTGGAAATGATCCCCTTCGACTTAATTCCGTTTGCGATGTTAAATTACCGCAATTTCGGGAATCACAGCTGTGGTTCTTCTAAATCAAAGAAACACTCAGCCATTATAAAATTTATTCCCGCACTGCAAAATTGATTGCAGTTGTGATAATTTTGGACATTATAATTCTAACAACGTGGCGTGGCGGTTATAGTGAAAAGACCCCCACCAGTGAACAATTGCTGGCACGATTTGCTGCTTCGACTCAGCAGTAGCTCATAAAAGTGTTAACGGAACTTGAGCTGCACGATCAGAAACCTTTACGCCTATATAGAGAAATGCAGGCTTTGGCGGGGACCCAATTTCGAGAAGATGACTTACATATTATGGTTAAGGCCATTATTAGAAGTGTCTGAGGAAATCGGGAAGGAGTTTAATTTATCACGAACAGTAATTGCATCCATGTTGCAACCTCCAGTTCGTTCGACAATTAATGAGGATCCACTTTTGATAGAAATTTTGAAGCATTTGGAAAGCCTGGACAGAGCTTCAAGAAAGAGCAGATCTGAAATTGGAATTTCAACCAGCAAAACCAATTGCACTCAAGGAACCAAAATCGAAGAAACTCAACACACATAGAGACCCAGGATAAAAAATCAACACTCATTTGTTATTACCACCGGATATATAGTGAGAAAGCGATTCATTGCCGGTAGCCTTGCAGTCATCCGCAGCAAAAGAACTGACTGCGTCATCGTCAAAAATGGTCAGTAGTTAATCTATAACCGAAAAAAATAGGGGAACACAGACGCGGAGGTCTCAGAAATTTCTTGTGGAGGAAAGGTTAAAAACACCGAAAGGCAATTGTACGCCCCAAACGGTACAACAGCTTTAAACAGCTAAATTCTATCACTCGACGTGGAACTTCATCATATTTTTTAGTGATTATTCTACATTGCCGCTACTCAATAATCGATTCTGGGGGATAGCTTTTTACAGTTTTAATTTACTCTTTTATGTAAAACGGAAGCAACTGGTGGACGGGAACATGAATCTTCAAACTGTAGCAACAAGTGCAAAACCATCATTCCATCAATTACTTTTCAACTTTCTTAGATATTATAGATCCAGTATAAAACGCACAAACTCATGAGACGATACACATGCATTACATTATCACTAAAAGACTGCCGTTCACTGAAATAGCTCTTCCTTTACCGCAGGATAAATTGCAAGCTGCAAAAACAGAGTTCGAATATATGGTAGTAGAGTAAAGATCCTTCAACAGGAAGGTATGATTATTTCGCTTTTTTGGGATAAAGGTAAACTGCTGAACCTACCCAGAACTCAAGGCATCTTTGGTTGACTTGAGGTCAACCAGTTATTTTGTTTTAATTATTAATTTCCTTGTGCGTGCTTTTTCAATTTCAAAATTGCTTTGTTAGTTGTATCCGCAACTTCAATTAACCGTTTTCTTTGCATAGTTTGTCCATTTATTCGTCATATGCGGAGTGTTCTTGAGCATGTTTTTTTTTTTGGGATTATAGTCGCCAGCTTACTATTTGACATTCCTCCAACGGTGGGAAGCAGTCGGGCTCCTCCATACTAGCGGTCCCAAAGTTTTTTGGAGATACTTTGCGTTTTTTTATGTATCGAAGCAAAATCATGATATTCGATATAAAGAGCTTGAATCAATGGGTTCGACGATATGATAAGCTTTCTTCAATAAAAATTAATTTTCAACTTACAGTAGAGTCTCGCTAATCCGGATATGGCCTGGTCCGGATCCTTCTGTAATCCGGATTGAGTGGAAAAATTGATTATTTCCGTTATGTCCCTTGTAATCTGGACTGATCACAGTTTCGCTAATCCGGATCGCGTGTCATATAGCGCAATGATTAATAACACAGTGAAAATGTGCTGTATTCACTTGCACACTTTTTTATATTTGTTTAAAGACTTTATAGGTCCTTTTTATATGTACGCTGGCCTATGTACATATATGTAAGTGAAATACCATATTGGTCACTATATTGAACTATGGACATTTTTGCCATGTGCGTGTCTGTAGCACGGGGAACTCCCGAATATTCGCTTACACACTTTATATGATTCGCTCATACACCTTATATTGACTATTTCTGCGTACGCTTTATGTCACTATTGTAGAATGGGGAACCCCCTATAAGTATGAAAAGCAATAGAAGGAAAGTTTTTAGTCAGTTTCAGATTGAAATGGCACCAAAAAGGTCGCATACAACGTTAACTCTCGTAGAAAAAGAAAAAAAATTAAGGCAACTGAACAATGGCGCTAGCGGAAAAGTACTAGCAGAAAAATATGGTGTCGGTACATCAACAATTTCGGATATAAAGAAAAATAAAGAAAAAATAAAAAGGTATTTTTCCGTTTTTAAATATGCATCGGCAATTTTAAATGCTGCTTTCCTAGCTTCATCGCAAATTGCGTCATAACTCCAAAGGGAAGGAAAGTCTTGCGGGAATCGGAATATCCAGAAATGAAAAATAAACTGTATAAATGGTTTCTACTGCAGCGAGAAAGGCATGCAACTGTAACAACGGACATTTTGCGAGCAAAGGCTGCTCGAATTCATGCCAAATGTTATAAGAATAAATCATTTAATGCGAGCAAAGGATGGGTCAATAGATTTAAAAAAAAGACGTGGTCTTCGTCACCTCAAAGTAGTCGGAGAGAAGCTGTCTAACGATTCATCTAGTGTGCAACTTTTTCTACGAAAATCCTCTGAAAAAGTTAATGAGCTGAATATATTGCCGTCTCAAATATATAATGCGGATGAATCTGCATTATTCTGTAAATTACTTCCTGAACGAACTTTGGTGTCTGCTACGGAAAGAGCCGCTCCAGGGAGAAAAACCTCAAAAGAGAGAGTAACTTTTCTAGCCTGTACGAATGGAAATGGCACACATAAGCTGAAAATGATGGTCATTGGAAAAGCAAAAAATCCTAGAGCATTTAAAAACTGCACCGACCTTCCAGTTGAATACTACTCAACGAAAAATACATGGATGACTTCAACTCTTTTCTTAAAATGGTTTCACGAGTCGTTTATCGAACAAGTACAGCAATTTCAAGCAGAAAACAACCTTAATGGGAAAGCAATTTTATTAGTCGACAATGCTCCATGCCACGCATCGGAAACGCAGCTAAAAAGTGATGATGGTAAAATTATGACATTGTTTCTTCCACCAAATTGCACGGCGCTTATCCAACCAATGGACCAAAATGCAATACGTTTAACGAAATTGCATTATCGGAAAAGCCTCCTGGTACACGTTTTATCTTTGGAAGAAAATGACATCTCGAAAGTCGTTAAAAATCTCAACATTAAAGATGCTGTGTTCTTGCTTGCAAATTCTTGGGATAGGTTGTCGCCTGATGCAGTAGCAAAATGTTGGAAAAATATTTTTAGCTATTCAGTAGATAGCAACTCGGTTAATATGGAAAACCATTCAAATGCTGAAAAGGATCCAGATGATAACATCTTGTTATCAATTCTCAAGGAGAAATGGTTGTCAGAGAATGAAGATGCACAGGAACTAACAGAAATCCTAGTTTTACTACAGAAAGTCAATGAAAAGAATCAACCATCACAATCGGAAATTAATGAATGGCTCGTTGGAGATGGAAATAATTTACCCATTGACAGTGACGACAGTTCCTCCGTCAAAGAAGTTGACAACGATGAACCAAAAGTTAAACATGAAGACGCCATCAATAACTTCAGAACCTGCATACAATGGGCAGAGGAACATAAAGTTGAATTGGAGAGTTTGACCATTCTAAGAACGTTACAGCAGCGTGCGATAGAGGCTAAGCAAGGGTGCATTCGTCAAACAAAAGTTACCGATTTTTATAAATAAATTTTTAGTTGATGGATATTCCATTACTTTATACTTACTGCTAACATTTATCTTGGAGGGTTTGTTTTTTTTTCCTTGGAGATATCTTCATTTTATGTCAGAATATATACGATATATATACGAAGTGTGTTCAAAAAATATCGCGAATTTTGTTTTTTTTTCAAAAATTATTTATTTATTCATGAATATCTATTTTGTCCCCTTCAAAGTAATCCCCATGAGATATTATACACTTGTGCCAACGGTTTTTCCAATCTTCGAAGCACTTCAAAAAATCATTTTTTTTAATCTTGTTCAGCTCCTCCTTCGATGCCGTCTTTATCTCGTCAAGCGTAGCGTAACGTCGTCCTTTCATGGGCCTTTTCAGTTTAGGAAACAAGAAAAAGTCACAGGGGGGCAGATCCGGGGAATACGGTGGCTGCGGCATCATTAGTGTGTTGTTTTTGGCCAAAAAGTCGCGTACAAGCAACGATGTGTGAGCAGGGGCGTTATCGTGGTGCAAAAGCCAATTTTTGTTCTCCCACAAATCTGGGCGTTTCTGGCGGATTGCTTCGCGCAAATTGCGCATAACTTGCAGGTAATATTCCTTATTGACCGTTCTTCCCTGTGGCAAGAACTCATGATGCACCACGCCCCTGCAATCGAAGAAAACTGTCAGCAAAACTTTCACATTCGACCGAACTTGGCGCGCTTTTTTCGGTCTTGGTTCATGCGGCAGCTTCCATTGAGATGATTGAGCTTTGGTTTCCACGTCATAACTATAAACCCACGATTCGTCACCAGTTATGACCCTCTGGAGCAAATTTGGTTCGTCGCGGACAGAGTTTAACATCTCATTAGCAATGTTCATGCGTTGCTGTTTTTGGTCGAAATTGAGCAATTTTGGTACGAATTTCGCGGCGACCCGTCTCATGCCCAAATCGTTGATAAAAATCGAATGGCACGAGCCAATCGATATGTTTAGGTCCTCGGCAACTTCTCTAACGGTGATTCGACGATTGGCCAATACCATTTTCTCCACTTCATTAATTTTTTCGTCTGTTGTTGAAGTGCTCGGGCGTCCGGCACGCTCTTCGTTGTTCACTTCTTCTCGGCCTTCTAAAAACATTTTGTACCACCGATAAACGTTGCTTCGGTCCAAGGTAGCTTCTCCGTATGCCACAGTCAACATTCGGAATGCATCCGCGCACTTAATTTCGTTTTTCACACAAAATTTGATACACGTTCTTTGATCCATTTTTTTGAATAAGTAAAAATCGAAGACGATTGGAAACACGTGCAAGTAAAGCAGCTATCACCAATCAAGTGAACATTTAAAATGGCCGAGCTTGTCGGCATAAGTGACAGACATGAGTACCAACATAACGCCACAAATAAATCGAAATTCGAATATACGTAACCCGCGAAAATTCAAAATTCGCGATACTTTTTGAACACACCTCGTATTAGCATTTTGTAATGTTTTTCTTTCAAAATTTGAGTATGCCTTTGGTGATCCGGATTTCCGCATAATCCGGATTTAGTCGGTTTTAATTAATCCGGATTAGCGGGACTCTACTGTATTTAATTTTTGAAAACTAGCTACAGCAGTAATTAAAAAACAGCGAGTGCTAGTCGTAGAATTAAGGAGATTTTCGTCATTCTAGCGTAAATTGTTTGAGGGTGTAATTCTAAAATTGAGTTGCTTCCTTCTAAAAAGAGTGTTTTTTGTTTGAAATCACATGAATCAGTCTATAAAAGATACTACATAAGACCTTGGTACTTTATGTAATAGCTGTTATTACGCTGTACATAGATTGCATAGCTTTGCTTGTTCATCACACATTATGATGATTAGAGAAACAATTTAGAAATATCCAAAAAGGGAAAATCATTGGTAATACTAGAAAAACATAGGAAACGTTTTATACTTTTCCTTTCATGAATTTCAATTATTTTGTTAAATAAATCTAAGCAACCATGGATCACCAGAAACAATGTTTCATCGTACCTATTTCGCAGCCACGAACATCGCAAGAGTGTGACCCGCTTGCGCAAAACGAGACACAACAATTGTTGTCATGGTCGACAGTAACGAAATCTACCACGCCCGATGTTCTGCATTATGTCGCTAATAGTGCCATTCGCGATGCAACGAATTCAATTGTTGCATAAATTCCAGAGTCCACAATACGTTTACGTTTGATTCTGCATAAATCAACCGCAACATGTTCAAATGGGCTTCCCGAAAGATATTGGTGGAACGCTCCATGTCCAGCGAATTCAAATTATTTCGTCATTGAAACCGAGATCGTGCTTTTATTTGCGCTGTGCCTCCTTGAAGCACTTGCCCGCGACAGTAAGAGTCACTCGTGTCTCCAATCAACATATTATTAGGAAAATTATTCGAAAAATGCCACTTGAGAAATACTGGTACGATAAACCCACAAAGCAAATTGTATCATGAGTGGATTAGAAACACAAACTGAGTAATCAAGAATCGAACGACTCGTTAGTGCTCTGCATCCACCGATACCACGCGCATTGAAAGCGACATTTTGGTTACTTTGCTTGGTTTCAAGGAAAAGGTCAATCCTCTTATTACCAAATGTGACATAAGTAAGGCACCGCGCCAAAAAAGCAACTCCACAATGGCCCCCAGGTGAACGGTTTGCTATGTGCGCTTCAGATGAACGATCAGTTTGAATTGCGCTTGACATCGAACTTCGCGGCTAATTGCCTTAGTTTTCCCATTTATCTCGGCAGAATAAATAAACACCGCGCTCAATGGGCCGGCGATATTATTCCAAAGGATTACACTTACTTTTGCAGAAGACCCTGAAATGCAACTTATTCGGGCTCACCTTGACGCGGTTTCGCCTCAAGTTGTTATCACTAGCGTCTTAGCGCTGCGAACAAAGTAAACGCCCGCGGTTCCTCTTCTGTACCAATTTTCTGCTTCGCCGTTACGTAATGTCACTTTCAGCATGAGCCACGCGGAAAACGAGAGTCTTCTAATTGCCGTGCCGCGTAAATAATCAGAATAACACAATTTCTAAACCAAGCCTGCACAAAAATCACAACTGCTCCAAAACTCGCTTTTCATGGAAACGTTTCAGTGAGAAAAAATAGCACGAAAACCTAAGGAAATCGACGATTTAATAGATTTAATGAATTAGCCGCGGTTTTATTGTTAGGCCGAAATAAACCACAAAACAATATTTTATTTATTTCAAATTCAATTGAGTGCGAATTTAGGTCAATGCAGTAGCGAACCATGTTAATTTTGTTTCAATTTGGTAAATTTGTTTAAATGTAATTCAGTTAAGTCAAGTGTAACAATGCAAGGCAACCTACTGACCAACGACCCGTCGTTTTTTCCGCGGGTTAATTTGAATTTTCAATAACAAAGAGATGATTTGCTGCAGATAATTTGAATAAATTACTATGCACAAGTCTCGCAGGAACACGTGCTTGAAACATTGCAACATTTTCGCTAAAACTTAAAAATGTTTAAATAGATGTCTTGAGAAGTTTTTGAAGAAATATAATTGCCGTGTTATTGAGTTTGAGTGATGTTTGCAGATCTTAAGGTAACGATTTGAACTTCGCCTGAAGGAGGTAAAAGAGAAGCAAAACGCAAAAAACCACTGAAGTTCGGAGAAGATGCTACACGAGTTTGCTAATATTGTTTCGATTTTCAATCAAGTTCAAGTATTTGGGAGTGAACTTGTGAAATAGTTGATAACTCAATCTGGGTCGACTTGGAGATAGTACGACCAAGGTGAAGTTTTACTCCCTTTTAATCACCCATGAGCTTTGAGCAGAATTTAAAAGCAATTTTACTGGACTATTTGAAGTAATTAAGGCTTATTTATGTTGCTGGTTCTGACATCACTTACATACATCACATTATAAGTAAATTGCCTAAGAACCAGCCACTTACCAAGCTTGTAGACAATTGCATTTCAAAATAATAATGAAATAAATTTGTTAAAGCATCCTTTACATATCTGTAATGCTACTCTAGAACGTAATCTACTGTGGTATGATCAGTGCGAAATCATTGTTTCTTCGTTTGAGGCATGATTGGTTGATAAATCAATGTATCAATAATTTCCTAGACTAATTTATCGAAAAGGTGCAGAGTTTCTTTCACAGGCACATAAAAAATGCCATTGTTAACCGGCCTGCAAAGTAAAGAAAGTTATCAATTCATCGCGTATATCTTCTTTGGAAGTTTAGTTTCCTTTACGCAGGTTCTAACGAAAAGTGAGCGAGAGGAGAAAAAGCGAACAGAACGGGAAAAGGGTACCGATCGAAAAATGGAAAACGGAAGTGCCATCAGTGACATCTATACTCACCAGCGGCGGATGTAATTTTGTTTCACATGTACAAATGGATTGGAATTAGCTTTGGCAGTGTTTTTCTTTCCTTAGTGAGAATTGATTCGAGGATCCGATTTTTCATAAGAAAACCCGTAGAAGGTATGTGCCTTCACTTCTGGCAGTAGAGTTGTACTTGTGTTAATGTAAGATGCATATTTATTTCCCCCTAACAAATCTTGAACCAAAACAGATAAAAGATGAAAGAGAAGAAACAAAATTAAAACAAGTTGGGTAAATAGACCTACGCTCATGTCAGAAGGGTTTTGTAATCAATTTACAAAATGCAGTCACCAGATTGAATCAAATCAAGAAACATGTCAAAGACGATTTTATTGGAGAAAATATGAAATTCGAAGATCATACTATTATTAACAAAGTTGAACGAATTTCGACTTTTCAGGTTTTTGGTATTGTTATACTCATAAATATCTCCCTTGATAATCATTTCATATGTCCATCCGCGACGGAGGAAACACATTTTTCATGTATTTCCCCCCTGTGCTCCCACTGAAGCAAAAACTGACAGTTTAACAACTGTTTTGAAAAGCTCCCATGAAAACTTCATTTCATACTCATACCGGCTACGTTTGATGATTTTTTTTCAGGGGCCACTCTCCTGTACTGTTATCATCGATTAATGGCCAATTTTTTCGAATCTTAGAATGGTTACAAAACCCTTTTGCTAGGAGCTCGCTCCCACCTCCTTGACTTGTTTCACTTATGAGCATTAATTGTAGGTACTCATCTTCAGTCATTCACTAAGTTGAATCAAGTGTTCAAAGCATGCACCTTACACGTTGAAATTGGGAAAAAATAACTCAATGTTATTCAATCTTCGCATTTAAAACAGCCACTATTTTGTTTTACGATTACTGATACCACTAGCTGAACTGATTCTCAAAGTTATTCATGACACCTATCATTCCTGAAATTTTCATGCAAATCCTAGCAAAACTGTAGTGTCTGAGTCGGTAAAAAGCGCGGGTTGATCAATCTTATAAATAGACATCTGTGTACTGAATTTCATTGAATTTAAGGGTACCGTTAAGATTTTATTCAAGAAAACATAAAATCGATAAATCATACTATTACTAAGAAAGTTGAGTGAATTGCCACTTCTCACGTATTTGTTGTTGTTGTACTCATCAAGGCCTACATTCGTGATTTTTTTCAGATTTTTCGGATTACAGGTGTCCAATCGCGAGGGGGGGGGGACACAAATTTTTCGTGTATTTCCCCTCCCTGTGCGCCCCTCGAAGCAAACTTTGCCAAATAAAGACCTGTTTTGTAAAGTTCTCATCAAGACCTTTCATTTGATACCCATATCGGCTACCTTCAATGAAATTTTTTTTTCGGGGGGTCACTCCTCTACATGGGGAGACCCCCCTTAAATACCTTATAAAATTTTTTTGTAGTTGAACTTTGAAGAGATCACCACTTTACACCTATATACAAAATTTGATGCTTCTAGCTTAAGTAGTTTCCGAGAAAAACTGCTGTGACACACGGACGGACGGACGGACGGACGGACGGACGGACGGACAGACAGACAGACGGACAGACGGACAGACAGGACGCGATTTTAGAAGGGTTTTGTAAAATTATTTTACAAAACCCTAAAAACAGCAGTGAGTTACTCTGGGAGTGTCCAGTGGGAAGTTTAGCTTCGTTTTGTAAATGATTATGTAAATATTAAAAAGTTTTACATAGACAAATGCAGAAAAAATTCAGGAATTAATGTACAAATTCAAAAATGACGGTAGATGACAAAATTCTCAGCACAATAAATTTTGTCCTAATTACGATATCTGATTATTTTTGGCTCTTTTCTTTCAACATATTGTCCACGTGTTTGTTATTGTCAAAAATAAGCGGATTCCTACAGGACAAAACCCTTGAGCCTCTTCTTTAGTGATAAATCTATTTTCTATAAGCTGCAAATTGATCTGGTTCTAATACAGGGTTATCCATTTCGTGGTAGGAAAGTATACCCTACAATTTGACATGTGTCAGAATTAAATGTCATCCAAAGCGTGTTTTTTTTAGCTGAAGGTTTGCCATTTAGAAATATAGATCGTTTGACAGTCGAAAAGCGCGCTAAAATTATTAAATTTTATTATAAAAATGGTGATTCTTCTGTATCAACATTTACGGCTTTACGAGCCGATTATGGTCGACATAATCGACCTACACAGCAAACAATTTCAAACACAGTGAGCAAATTTGAAAAGACTGGATCGGTTATTGATATTGCAAGGCCTGTGCATCATTGCAACATTCGTTCTGCTGAAAATATCACTGTCGTTGCTCAAAGTGTGGAGGAAGATCCGAATTTGTCGATTCCTCAACGTACTCAACATTTGGGCTTATCTTACGGCTCATTGTGGCGGATTTTGCATTTGGATTTGCATCTCCATCCGTACAAAATCCAACTTACTCAAGAACTTAAGCCTCAAGACCAAACACAACGCAGAATGTATGTGAATTGGGTGATTGAACAACAAGCCATTGATAACGATTTTTCGAACGAAATTTTCTTTAGTGATGAGGCTCATTTTTCGCTCACTGGTTACGTAAATAAACAGAATTGCCACATATAGGGCTCTCAAAATCCTCAGGTGATCGCAGAAAGGCTTTTGCATCCGGAAAAAGTGATCGTTTGGTGTACATTATAATCTGGTGGTGTTATTACGGGCCAATTTTTGAAAATGATCAAGGAAGAGCCATTACAGTCAATTCTGACCGGCATGGACGGATGCAAACCGATTTTTTTTGGAGAGAAATTGAAGATTATGATCTGGAGAACATGTGGTTCCAACAGGATGGAGCCAAAAGCCACACAACACAGGCTAATCGAGCACTTTTGCAAGAGAAATTTCAAGGACGCGTAATTTTGAGATTGAGTGATGTCAATTGAACCGCAAGATCCTGCGACATAACACCTTTGGATTTTTTTTATAGGGCTATGCAAAAGATCGTATTTACGCGAACAATCCTCAAAATCTTGAGCAATTAAAAACCAATATTCGTGAAGCTATGACCGAGATATTGCCGGAAATGTGCCGAAAAGTCATTGAAAATTGCCTCAAAAGCATTGAGGCCTGTAAGAGGTCCCGTGGAGGACATTTGAATGATGCTGTGTTTCACGTATAATAACAAGGTTCAATCTTTATACTGAATAAAATAAAATAAAAATGTGTTTTCTATCTGAATATTTTATGTGTTTTCTTTAGCTTTACTTTCCCAAGCATAAAATGGATAACCCTATACGTCTCCATCACCAATTTTAGTTACAGTATTAGAAAATAACGTCATTTTGCCGCATTACCTGGGTGAGCTCATAAAAATTTAAAGGACACTAAAGAGTTGTACCAGTTAATTTAGATCTAATTTATTTGAAGATTGGCGTTGATCTCACTTGTGGTAACTGCCGTAAATCCCCGATAAAAATAATATCAAGTCCTACATACTGTCAAAGATGGAAAGAATTTTTTTACAATTTTTCCCTGCATTTATCTATGTAAAACTTTTTAACTCTTTGTGACCTACTGGTCACTCCATGTATCAGGGAACGAAGATGAACTTGACCATACAATTGGTCAGATACTTGGACATCTTATTGTTGAGCAGGATAACCCTATCGCAGAAATTTTACCTGAAGTAGCTGAGATTGAGAGTGATGAAGACTAACCATTTGCAAAAATAGCTGTAAGGTTAGTTGTTACATCTGTTCCCAAATCTGCTGGTGCAACTTGAACTAAACGTAATTTTTATCAGGAACCTCCAACATTAGAATTATGTGAGAGCGTAAATACGGGCGATGCAATCGAGATTCCTGTAGATATTTTTTCGTGCTTATTCCCGGAAGATTTGTTGGAGTCGATTGCATTCAATACAAATTTATACGCTACTCAAAAGGATACCAATAAAGGAACTAAAACTTTCCAACCAACTACATCTAAAGAAATCAAACTATTTTTGGGAGGCATGTAGGTGAGAAAAGCTTCCTAGATTGAAGGACTATTGGTCTTCAGAAGGGGAGGTCAGAGATGCCTATATTAGCAAAATTATTTCTCGCGACAGATTTTATTGATTGCCCAGTAATTTACATTTAGCAGACATACACTTCAGCCGAAAAAGGGGGAACCAAATTATAATAAACTCTTTAAAGTCAGACCGTTTTTGTCTACCCTTTCTCAAACATACAAGGAGTACTATTCTCCAGGAGAATGTCAAGCAATCGACGAAAATATGATTTGGGAGCAAGAGTAGTAAGGGTCCTGACAGAAGATTTGAAAAATAAAAACCATAGGGTATTCTTTGATAATTATTTTACTGGTGTTCCTCTCCTGTGGGATTTGAAACACAATCAAATATATGGCTGCAGAACTCTAAAGAAGGGAAAGAAATATCTACCAAATGACTTTGCAGTTGACAAGAACCTTGCCAGAGGCCAGTATGATTACGGATGATGGAAGGCAGGCTGTTGTGCTTAAAATGGAAAGATAAAAAGCCAGTGTATTTTTTATCAAATTATCATGATCCTGAAGACGCTATTACGATGAATCGAAGAAACAAAGATGGTACTTGGAAGCGGTAAGTTTCCCAATAATAGTTGTTGACTACAATAACCATATGGGTGCCGTTAATATGCTTAATAAATGCTGACATGCTCAAAAAATATTACGCCATTGATCAGAAAAAATGGTACCTTAGAATAGCTTGGCACTTTCTTGACACTACTGTGGTAAATGCATATGTGTTATTTCAAAAAAATATGCATTGGAGCAACGCTTTGCTAGAAGCAATTCAGAATCAGTGTTGCTCCAGGATTGATTGGCACTGAAAATGTACCCAAGTAAAAGTAACGGAAGTCACTGGAAGCCAAAAATCATTACAAAAAGATAGCGCCAATTGAAAGAAGAACTAACAAGTCAACCCATGTGCCTATATACGAGTATGGTGCATCTAAGCGTTGTGCGGTATGCAGCACGAAATAAGTAGTGCATAGAAGTACCTGTATGTGAAGTTGTACTGTTTATACTGTTAGACTATGTCTAAATGACAAGAAAAACTGTTATTTGATCGACCATAGTGACGAGTTAGCTAATTAGTTATATTACTAATACTTCTTTAATATTATAATGCAAAATAAATACTGTCTCAATAAAAAAAATTGAAACCTGATTTAACGCTGATTCCTACTGGTCAGCAATATAAGACCACCATTTTTAGAAAAAAATCTGGTAGCCCAAATTTATTTTAGCTTATTTTGTGGTTAATTGTTCACTTCTAAACTATGACATATTGTTTATATATAAAAAATTTCTAAAAAGTTTAATTCCGAATTCAAAGAGTCAACCTTCATACGATCATTTGCAAAACGAAGCTAAACTTCCCACCGGACACTCCCAGAGTGCCTCGCTGCTGTTTGTTTTTTGTTGCTTCTTTTTTTATGTACGTCCCCGCAAACGGGGATAGATTAAATGGTCCTATTTTTGGCAAATCATACGTCTTTCTTTCTATTAGGTCCCATTGAACGGACAAAAAAATCAAATAACGGTAAAGGACTTTAATAGTTAAAACTAAAAAAACGTTCGATTTTCACCCGGATTTTTCAAATTAACTAATCGCCGCATATAAGGATTTTTCTTGCAGGGGGGACAAATGAAGGACAACATATTAGAATATAATGGATCTCCAAAAAATTTGAATCTTTTTGAGGACTCTGTAGATATTAGCAGTTCAATATAGCACACTGATGTCAGGAAATTGAATTTTAACTATCTTTCGTAGGAAATATGCCAATTGTTTTGCGACTCTTCGAGGATTTGTTGGGGATATTGAGTTCTTTCGTAATGGATGCTAAAAATAATTAGTATCCGTAATTTTCTGCATGAATGGTACACTTGGAGTTAATTGTTTCTATTAAGAATAACGAATAAATTAATTCTAAATGCAGCAATACAAGAATTTTCAGAGCAATATCATTGTATAAAATTTCGTAATTGCTTTTATCTTCCACATTTGTCCTTCGCTTACTGATAAGCTTATTGAAAGATCCTACTCATATCGTTAGATGCAGATGCTTTATGTAAGATTTACAAAATTCCCTGAAGATATAATAAAGATTGAATGACTGTGAATTATATAGCTAATCACCATTTGAAAATTGATTCGTTACCTTCTAGAAAATATTATACATTGTACGAGTATGCCCAGAAATCTAAAATTAATGATTTCCATACTGAAGACCGACAGGAGTTTGCGGTCTAAAAAGAACCATTTTATCATGGACAATATATGGACAATATATTGGACTTGATATTATTTTTATCGGGGATTCACGGTGGCTACCATCAATGAAATAAACGCCGATCTTCAAACAAATTAGATCAAAATTAACTGGTACATTTCTTTAGCGTTCATTGAAATTTTATGAACTCATCCAGGTAACGCTCGAAAATGACATTATTCTCTAATACTCTAATTAAAATTGGTAATGGAGAAGTATTAGAACCAGATCAATTGCAGCTCATAGAAGACCGATTTTTCACTATAGAAGAGGCTCAAAGATTATGTCCTGGAGGAGTCCGCTTATTTTTGACAATAAGAAACCACGTGGACAATATGTTGAAAGGAAAGAGCCAAAAATAATTAGATTTTGTTCTGTACGCTTTTTTTGAGCTCACTTCTCTCGCTCACTTTTCGTTAGATCCTCTATAGCTAAGCTTCCGAGAAAAAGAAAACCGACTACAAAATAACCTAAAAAGGATGAAATAAATCAATTTTATAGAAGCGGTACCAAATCAATTTTCCCTTTTCAGCATAAAAACTTGCAACATGTGCGCCATCACAAAGGAAACAGGGAAAAAGTGATACAGCACCGGTTTCATAAAATTTATTTCGTCATTTTTAGGACATTTTGAAGTCGTTTTTCTTTTTTATTTCTTAAAAGTTTTTTTATATTCTACCACTAAATTTTTCTGAATGCTCGGCCAATTGAACATATTCATAATAAATACTATTTGAAATATATATATAAAGAGTGGTCCAACCAAAACGCACAATGTTAATTGTAAATAAAACAAAAAGTTGTCAGAGAATTATGTTAATATTTTTCATTATAATAGAAGGACTTATAACAATTATGTGTATAACAAAATATCACCCAAATTCTCACCACGGCTATGGTGGCATACTTCTATCTGATGGTACATATTTTCAATGAATTATCTCATCCTTTAGCTCTTGAATTGTTCTTGGCTTATTGACGTACACTTTTTCTTTTAAATATCCCCAGAGAAAGAAGTCCAACGGTATCAAATCACATGATCGTGGCGGCCAATTAACATCGCCATAACGTGAGGTAACACGGCCATTGAATTTCTCGCGTAAAAGAGCCATTGTTTCATTGGCTGTGTGGCAAGTGACACCATCTTGTTGGATGGTGAAAAAAAATCTCCTGTTTGTGGACACATTTGATCGATTTTGCTGACCAAAAGAATCACGAAGTGCACGAAATGCATTTTGATTTGAACACCTATTTTCGTAAAAGGCTTCAAAAACCTTAACGCGCTGCTCAATCATATATATATATATATATATATATATATATATATATATATATATATATATATATATATATATATATATATGTATAAAATGTATATATATATAAATATGTATCAACCATCAACCCGTGTTAATATAAAAGAACCCACGTTATTGTAATCTGATTTTCATAAAATATTGTGAGCATTAGATTAGAATCTTACTATTATTAATTAACTATTATTAACAAGGTCGAGTGAATTTTGATTTCAGAGGTATTTGTTGCCCTTGTACTCCTACCGGCCTTTCATTTTTATTTTTTAAATTTTTTGGCTGAAAGGTTCCAATTGAGACGGGAGGATTTTTCGCACATTTTGCGTCCCTCTAAGCCCCCTGATGCAGAAACTAACTTCTTGTTTCAGATTCTAGAATTGCTGATGAAGACCTTTCATTTAATATCCCCCTCGATTAGATTTAATAAAAAAAGATGTTACGGGTAATTTTTAATACGATCTAAACTTTTGAGATGCAACTACTTTTGACCTTTCCGCAAAATTTGTGCCTTGAAGCTTCTATAGTTTTGAGTAAGCATGCTATGACGCACGAACAGAAAGAATTCGAAAGTAATAGGTTTTTGTAAAATTTATTTAACAAAGCCTTAAAATCATATCGAGTAGGCAGAAGTATGCTTCAATTAGAAGGGCGATGTGTTCTATCTTTGATGTGGGAAAACTTTCGCTACGCAACTTGTGAAAAAAATAACAAGTTGGGTAAACAGACCTACGCTCATGTCAGGAGGGTTTTGTATTCAATTTTCAAAATGCAGTCACCAGATTGAATAAAGTCAAGAAGCATGGCAATGACGATTTTATTGGAGAAACTATGAAATTCGAAGACCATACTATTATCAACAAAGTTGAAAGAGTTTCGACTTCTGAGGTTTTTGTTATTGTTCTACTCATAAATATCTCCCTTGATAATTATTTCAGATGTCCATTCGCGAGGGAGGAAACACATTTTTCATGTGTTTCCCCCCTGTGCCCCCACTGAAGCAAAAACTGACAGTTTAAGAACTGTTTTGAAAAGCTCCCATGAAAGCTATCATTTCATACTCATATCAGCTACGTTTGATGAATTTTTTTTCAGGGGCCACTCTCCTGTACTGTTATCATCGATTAATAGCCAATTTTTTCGAATCCTAGAGTTGTTACAAAGCCCTTTTGTTAGAAGCTCCCTCCCGCCTCCTTGACTTGTTTGACTTATGAGTATTAATTGTAGGTACTCAGCTTCAGTCATTCATTAAATTGAATCAAGTGTTCAAAGCATGCACCTTAAACGTTTGTTGGGAAAAAATAACTCAAAGTTATTCAATCTTTGCATTTAAAACAGCCACTATTTTGTTTTACGATTACTGATACCACTAGCTGAACCGATTCTCAAAGTTATTCATGACACCTATCATTCCTGAGATTTTCATGCAAATCCTAGCAAAACTGTAGTGTCTGAGTCGGTAAAAAGCGCATGTTGTTCCATAGCCATATGTTGCCATAGACATACATGGAGCGCATATTGTTCCATAGCAATACAGGAAAATTCAAACCGCTATAACTTCGCTAAATATGATGCAATCTTTATGAAACTTGCAGGGTTGATCAATCTTATAAATAGACATCTGTGTACTGAATTTCATTGAATTTAAGGGTACCGTTAAGATTTTATTCAAGAAAACATAAAATCGATAAATCATACTATTACTAACAAAGTTGAGTGAATTGCGACTTCTCACGTATTTGTTGTTGTTGTACTCATCAAGGCCTCCATTCGTGATTTTTTTCAGATTTTTCGGATGGAAGGTGTCCAATCGCGAGGGGGGGACACAAATTTTTCGTGTATTTCCCCTCCCTGTGCGCTCCTCGAAGCAAACTTTGCCAAACTAAGACCTGTTTTGAAAAGTTCTCATCAAGACCTTTCATTTGATACCCATATTGGCTACCTTAAATGAAATTTTTTTTTCGGGGGTCACTCCCTTACATGGGGAGACCCACCTTAAATACCTTATAAAATTTTTTAGTAGTTGAACTTTAAAGAGATCACCACTTTACACCTATATACAAAATTTGATGCGTCTAGCTTAAGTAGTTTCCGAGAAAAACTGCTGTGACACACGGACGGACGGACGGACGGACAGGACGCGATTTTAGAAGGGTTTTGTAAAATTATTTTACAAAACCCTAAAAAAAGACTTCGAAGATATGCATAATTTGCATCTGGTATCAGCAAAAGCCAACACAGTAGGAAAACCGCGAATTGTTTTTACAATAATAATTTCACAGAATATTGTTCCACACTTCACTTAATGATGTTAAATTTTTATGAAGCTCACTGGACTTTAGGTTAAGGACAGCAGGACAGCAAGGACAGCCATACGGTTTTATTGAGGAAAATGTGAAATTTGTAAATCCTGCTGTTACTGAGAAAGTGAAGTGAATTTTGATTTCAAATTTATCTGTTGCTGTACTTATGGGCAACTACCCCGATAGTTTTCTGAGATTTTTCGGATCACATCTGTCCAAATGGTAGGCGGGCCTCACCCATTTTCCGCATATTTGCCCTTCCCCTGGTCTTTTTGGTACTAATAATTCTATTTCAAGACCTGTTTTCGAAAGTTCTCGTTAAGTCTTTTTATTTAATACCAAATAATCACCTTTGGTAATGTTTTTAGGGTTTATTCCTTAAATATAGAAATCTTCCTTACAAACCTTTCATAAATATTTTGATACCCAAATTTTCGCAAGGCTCTTTTTTACATCCACCTACGAAAATTGATGTCTATAGAAACTACAACCTTGAGCGAATAATTGCCATGACCGACGTTTTTGTGACAAATTTTTGAACTGATTTAACCATATACTCGTATGTTACTAGAGTTAAAATCTGCAAAACCCATTTTTGAACTAAGACAATTGCAGTTTGGTATTGATTCTGATTCTTTGATTACGTTTAAAAATTACTTAATTCACTATAGTAACTTATATTAACTCTATTTTTTCTACTTTTGTAACTAAGAACCGCCTGTTAAAATAAATGAGTAAATAAATAAAATGATCGAAAGTAATTGTTTGAGTTCGAGCATCACTAAATATTTTCAATGATCCTCAAGAAGATTTTCCTTTATCAAGAAGATTGGTGAAAGTAGTGCCACGAGGTCGAAATCCAAGTGGTTCGTGAGCAAATATATATGATAATGTTAAAAATAATCTTTCGTATGTCACACGTTTCAGTAGGTTATGCTCAATGATTAAGTAATCTACCTTTCTGAAACCATAACGAGGAGAATAATTCATTCTTTTACGTCTCAAAAAATCAAACTTGATTTTAATGCTCAGATATGGGTGATTGAAATCAATTGGTATATATCACAACAAAATTGAACCAGAAGGTTAGTTTAACGTATCCGTGTGGAGCTCCCAGCTCTCTATCGAACGCATCCTCAAGTGGTGAATACAGGGTACCTTAACCAGCTAGCCCGCGAGTATGTGATAAATAAAAGACTACTCGCGGACCAAAAGTTAGTGTTTACTTATCACGGAACCAAGACAACACTTCAAATTGGATTGGATAAGCAACAACAACTATCACAACATATAAAGGACTATTTTTTAGAACTTGAAACGTTAGATCATTGAACAGACCAGGTGTACTGCGAAAAATTCTGGGTAAAATAAAGACGTATAAAGTCGAGATCCTTCCAGTACAAGAAACTAGATGGCATACTGAAGAAACATTTAATATGCAAATGCACACTGTGTTTAAAAGTGGAAAATTACAAGGATACCATGAGTTCAAAGTGGCTTTTATTGTTTACAGCACATTTAAACAAATTATTACCGACTTCAAGCCCATTAACGAAAGCCTCTTGTGACTCGTATAAGACCAACTTCTGTACTGTCTGGCAAACAAAGACGAATCTTACAGCACTCTGAATCGCACTGTCGACATATTGCCATCGAATGATATTAAAACTTGAATGTCAAAATCGACCGAGAAAATGCACACAGAGCAATAGCCGGAGGGCCCAGAGTTCATGCATAGACCAATGGCAAAGAATAATACCTGATTGGCCTCGCGATTAGCAGAGTAATAGGTCAAATTTCCATATTAAAACACAGCAACCATAATGATATTTATACGTACACATGTTAAGCAAACATATTTACACATTCATACACTTACTATAATAGTAGATTCAATTCACATATCATGAACAAAAACAACAATCTAATGCGTACATATCATAAGCAAACATATATTCATTCAATTCATTTGCTTACTAGCAAAATTCATTTGTTTATCAACAAAAGTCCAACGTAAGCAAACAAAAAGACAACCATGAAATATCAATCCTATCGCATGGCTGGACGTAAACATACCAGTTGCATAATCATACGATGCAATTACTTTTATCACTCATTCTGAATGTTGAGTGTACCCATATCACGTTGCAATAAAATCATAACCGATCACGTGTGAAGGTATTCCCTGACCATACTCAATGCACGCTAATTGTATTACTCATCAAGAAGTTAGCGATCATACCCAAGTGATATGTACGGTCATGGGTTAATGACATATCAGTGCATGCATAATGTATGGACTATGGATATCTACTTATGTTGGCAAATTGGTAATATCGAGACGCGTGAGTTTTTGTTCATGAGGCAATAAAATCGATTTAATGGAAATTGTGTCAAATAATGAACTTTTGCTTACACTCGTTAAAAAAAAACAGAAAACAAATAAGCTGCATTAGACATAGGTTTAGTGAAAGAAAAGTGTATAAATACAGAAGTGTGATTAAATGAAATTAAGATTTGTGACTGAACCTTCTTGGCGTTTTTATTGCAAGTCTTCCCTCCACAAAGTTATATTTGCATATGTAGAAATTGCGGCGTTGTGGACAATATCCTCGCCATGTTCTCTGCGGAGCAAGTCTCCGCTTGCGTAGACTCAGAACTATAGGAAACCATTTCACTTTGCAGTTAACTCCATACATTTCCCGCACCAAGACATCCATAAGAGAAAGTTGGCATTCCCAGATTGTCACAAATTTAACCAGGTATATTATGTGCTTACATAAAAAGGATTGGTCATCAGGATTTTCAACACGCACTTGCTTCGCCACGCTGCTTGCAATTCAGACCAATACCTTATAATGGTCAAGTTCGGATGCCACTTCTCCTAGAGCTATAAACAAAGAAGATTAGTTACTCCAAGGCACCTGATATATGACCTAAATGAAAGCTTAGTAACGTCCATTAACATATCAGTACTGAAAAATCATGTCAACACATTCCTGCAGTTTAAAAAATGTAATGATGACATCAAAACTATGTGTAATACAGTAAGAGCTGCGGTAACAGAACTGGCCAAAAAGGTCTTGGGGCATAAATCATAGAATTTCAGGACCGACTAGTATAACAAAGAATGCAACGTAAAGGTTGAAAAAGAAGGAATCAAGCGTACAAAAGATTAATCCAATGACTAACTCGGGGCAAAAAAGAACACTATAACACCCAAAAAATTTGCTGAAGAAAGAAACGACTGGCCATCAACACCAAAATCCAACAGATAAGCGAAAAGATGACCCTTAATGAAGTCCGACTTTTTTAGGCAGGGAGAAACCTTGAAAAAGTAGGTTGAAAGCAGCTATAAAATCTGGTGGAGCTGTCTGAATTATGTGGGATTTTCATAAGCACAAAAACATAACCTGCCGACCACTGGAGACCCGGATTGGAAACTGCTTTTACATTGCTTGGATTACTTTGCCTCCAGGTGTCCACCAGCTTTCTTGATCATCCGTCATTAAGATTAAAGCCTTAAGAGTTGTTACTAAAAGATCTCACCAAGACCTTCCATTTATTTTCTTTTATTTTATTTATATCCATTTTACAGAAAAATTTCCAATTACAAAATAGATCCAAAAAATGAAGTAAGGAATTACCATTTATCAAAATAACAATTCAAAAATTATGAAAAGAAAACGCAATTGAAAATTACATGTTAAGAATTCTCCGTAGGTTGGACTTGAAAATTACAAGCGATTCCAAAGGAGGACCAAGCTGAAGGTATTCATGGTCACGGACGAGTCGGACCAATGACGAATAGAAATAAATATCTGTCCGTGCAAAAGGAATGGAGTAGAACTGGGTAGATCTAGTGTTAGATGGAGGACCTATGCAAATAGCATCTTGAACATTTGATGATAAGTTACCCCGAATAAGCTTGAAGAGCAAACATTGGTCGAGATATTGTCGCCTCACCTCTAAGGAAGAGATGCCAAGGTAGATAAGACGATCATGATAGGAACGGTAGGCTAGTTTGAATTTATAGAAAAGCGAGCGAGTAAATTTTCTCTGTACGGATTCAACCGCCTGTAAAAGGTATGTGTGATGGGGAGACCATATTTGACATGCGTATTCTCAAATAGATCGCACGAGTGAGATATATAGACGGACACATGTTTGGGTGCTAAAAGAAATGTGTGAACAACGCAGAACAAAGCCCACGATTCGAGCTGCGCTGGATGTCATATGTGCAATATGGTGGTCGAATTTGAGCTGTACATCAAACGTCACACCTAGATTCTTAAAGTGATCAACTGATGCAAGTATAGACCCACCAATCGAATAGTTGAAGCTAAGATGATTATGTTTATTGGAATAACGCATATGGAAACATTTAGGAACGTTAAGCGCAAGACGATTGACTTGACACCATTCGTCTAATAAATTGATGTCATTTTGGAGTGCCAAGCAGTCATTCGTCGAGCGAATGATTCTAAAGATCTTAAGATCATCAGCATAGATGAGGCATTCGGAGGTGAAACTACTGGGAAGGTCATTGATGAAAAGGTTGAATAGGAGTGAACCCTGAGGTACGCCGGAAGTTGGGGAAAAGGGGGCAGAGGAGAAACCGTTCCAAATTACAGAGCAAGAACAGTTGAGGATAAAGGAACTGATCCATGCAAGGAGGTGACCGGGTATTCCGTATCTACTGAGTTTGCTAAGTAATGTTTGGTGGTCAATGCTATCGAACGCTTTGGCAAAATCAGTGTAAATCACATCGAAAATTTGATACCTGATTCGAGTATCTTCAAGGAAAAAAATTTAAGGGGTCATATTCTCATACCGAGAGATCCCCTTAGAGTTTCCTGAGCATTTTTTTGACTATGGAATTTTGAAAGGACAACTTTTCTGACCTTTCCACAAAGTGTGCTGCAATTAGCTTCTTTGATCCCTGAGAAAATAACGACATGCTTTTTATGTCGGCTTGCTTTTAACGTCGGTTAATTTTTCATGTCAATTTTGGCATTCACTCCAGCTGCCAGAACGTTCTATACAAAACATAATGTCAAAAAAATAAAATCCTTTTTCTTTCTATCGTTAAAAGTTACTTCAAAAATTATCATACTCAAACTTTGAGAGCAAATAAATGCTTCAATTAATTTTTCTGAACTTTAAATATGGAACGTATTAAATGCATATACGTGCATCAATTTATAAGGCTTTCAATAGGGTTCCAAAACATCAACTTTTAAACACCATCCATCATCTAAATAGCATATCATTACTCCATGCTAATCATAATGAGTATTTGATTTAGTCAGTCAAAAAAATCTATTGTTGAAAAAATTAAATGACGCTTATTGCAAATAATGCACAACAATAGAAAATCAATTAATTGATCGCATCTTCTAAGCAACTCATCTTACGTAATTCAAAGTCATTTAGTCTTGGCATCCATATGAATAGTTCAAGATGAAAGCATATCAACCACATGTTGTACGCTTCTGCCGAAATGTGTAATCTAATCTAATCGAGTATTTGGTAACAATAGAAGCAATCTTAAGGCATGCAGTGCCTATTGAACACGTAACTGATGGTTTCGGAAAATTGAATAATAATAAGTGCGCTCTGCTCCACTGCCTTGATTTGGAAGTAAAGTGGTAGCTGCCTTATTCCAATCTCCGTACTTTCAAGATATTTTTCTCATTGGAATGAAGAGTGGATGGCCAAAGAGGCACTCCAGTGAAAAAAGTGTTTGGTAAAAGAATAACGCGACCACCCACAGCACGTGCTTTTGACTGCACTCAGCATAAACTACTTACATACGTGCAGTGAGGGAGTGGCGTACAGTTGGACTGTTGCTTTGTGTAAAGTGATCAAAATTTAGGCTTTAGTCATGGTGACACTAATGACCCTCTTGACAATTGCACTCAGGTGAGTATCCGATTTTTAAGCATCTTATAATTAGCATTTATCAACTGAATATTATTGAAGAATAATTGCACTTTAATTTATTAGCTGCTATTGAGTTCAATAATTTTACTGTACCCTCTCTCGAATTGGTATTTCTGAGGCGTTAACAGAAATTCTTTTTCATCATTTCTTAGTCAGCATTGATTTTTTTGTGAAATTATATTGAAGCGATGCTTTCCCCTCATTTAATTACAACTTCGAATCAACCTTGTCTTTTGCGAGACTACTGCTGAACGAAAAACCACACTCAGTGAACAAAAATGGTTTTCAGAGATAAGACAACGGCCACTATCATTACCACAAGCAGCGTTGCGAATTCGAATCCAGTGAACCTACAATTTCTAGGTTGCAAATAAAATCGGAGCTAATTGATTGCAAAAACTAAATGAACAGCAAGCTTCGCAGATGGAAGCCAAAGAAAAAAGGACGCAACATTAGACGCTATCTACAATGACACGGTGGAGTGCTAGCAAAGGCCAACCACTAGTAACAATATGAGTGCCCAGGCCAAATGCAGTGCTCCACTAGGCGTTATGCACTTCAACATTGGACGGTCACCACTTTGCATTCGCATTCACATCTGATAATCTATTTGCAACTGCAATGAATAGACCGTGAACATAAGTACATTCCAAAAAGCAATGGAACGGTCGTGGTAAGGCCTATTTTGCATAACTTCAATGGAGGCTAACATGCCACGCCGTTTATTAATTATTGAGGTTTCTTGTTAAGCGATTGGACAGTCGATACTAGATTTCTATGGTGGAAGATAGACACGACGTATGTAGAATGGACGCTCTTAGCCATTTTCTATTGCAATTTTTCGTTTTGTTCGCTTTTTGCGCGCGAGAACGAACGTTAAGCCAGTGAGTTCGTAGCAAGCAATAAGTCAACCGCCAGTCGCACACCTTCACTAAAAGCTTAATTTAATATCTCGTTGAGCAAATGACAACGCCTCCCCAATCATAATTGATACTGGAGTCATTTTCGTGACTTGTCCCGCGACCAGTACGCCTGCCGATCGGCCAACCCGCTACGATGCAAACAAAAGACTCAAGCGAGCAACTTGCTTTGTAGATTTGTTTTTAATTGAATTATTAGCATGTTGAATAAGATTTATTTGATGTTGGTATTGCGCGATAATCACTTAGCTCAGTGTGAGATTCTCTAAAAAACTGAGAGTTGCTTTCGTCTCGTAAAGATTTGGTATTGAGACAGAATTCGAAATATAGAGCATTACTCATTGCCATACATCAAGTTTGGATATGAAATCAATTTAATAACGAAATAATTTTAATCAAAGATTTTTAATTTACATAATTCTTCTTGCGCTATTAAGTTTTTATTTTTGCTGAGGATAGCACGGTATTTCATTAACAATTATATATTGGTCATGCAAAAAGTAAATATTGAATGAGGAGTATTTGGCTTTTGAGATAGCAAAAAGTCTCATCAAATGACTATTGATTAAGTCATCTTAGTGGACTTAATTAAAAGAGATTCATCTTAATGAGGGATTCATTTCTTCAAATGAGTCTTATCATCATTACTGGAATGCTGAGTGGATTTCACTCCAATGCACTATCATTATACAACATTAATGACTATTAGTAAAGTGGTTCAGCGCAAATCGGGCAAGATAATCATTATTTTCATCAATAAGGAAATGTAATCAGATCAAGTGTAAATGTTTCGATGCTTTCAAGTATTAAATGATAATTTTAATTGAGGAATGTACTTTGTGGTGGAACACTGAGACTTACATCAACGCTAAGTGCTAGATGATTTACATGGTATATCACATAGGCGTTTCAAGTTTACTGTTGGTGCAGTTATTGCTTTTGATAGAAGCAGAAGACCTCAAGTAGTTAGACAAAACTGCTCAATATACTCGTACATATGTCTTGATTCTAGTAAAATATAATTTATTGCAAAAAATGAAGAAAATGCAAGTAGCCCATCTAAACTAATGCTACTTTTAGAGCAGGGTGAGATCAACTTTATATGCTCGAGTGGGTGCACCTTTTTGAAAACAAAAAGAATGGGTAGTATCCGCAAATTATACCTTCACTTTTTAAGTGCTGATCACAGAAATCAAGTTTTAAATAAAATTGCAAGTTTTGTGAAAGGCTGAATAAGATTTTTATGTTCCGGCATAATTATGAGTTTTCATATAGACGAAGTGGATTTTGACTTAAAAAATGTTAAAGTTAAGTTAATTTTAATTTTGTTTTTTTACGTGACAGCTCATGTTCTTTGAAACTTTTATTTCAACAACTTGACTTTTTTAAGCATTTCTGGTAGGCATGTTTGAGTATTTGTAGAAATCCAAAATGAGGTCTTAATCGAATCAATTTAATAAAATCAGATTATATAAACTGTGGCATAAAAATGACTATTACTTTACAGTGTTTACCATGGAGAGATACAAGAAGGTACTCATTGAAATTAAGCTGTCATTAGAAAGGCTAGCGTAAAACTAGTAGAGTACAAACCAGCACTGTCAACGCCTACAAAAATGGTATTAGAAATAAAAGAAATTTGGGAATAATTATAATCAATGAACTCTAAAATCTGCAATTTTCTATATGAGAGCAGAATAAAGGAAGCATTTTGCTAATTTTGGATAGGGTAGATTATGACAACTGAGTGCAGGAAAATATCGACATGTATCCATATTTAAAGTTGGAAATGTATTCACATCCAGACTCAATAAAAAGGCTTAGAAGAATCTAGAAATGCAGGCTATTGGTTAAGGACTACAAAAATACTTAAGGCTGACTACCTCATCGTTGTAAAGAACTAGAAAGTAACCAAAGATCCACAAACTTGGGAACGAAATGTAGAGGATTGTCTCAGTAAAGATCGCATGTACCTAAAAAAGGGTAAAGTGAGTGATCAAATAATTCAACGGGATGAAAAAAAAGTTCTCATAGTATAAGAATTAGAAATTTGGCAGAACTTGCCTCAAAGATATTGTTTTCAAAACCTTTGAAAGGTGAGGAAAGAGTAGTAATATTTGATAGAAGGAGACTACTTTTTAGTATTTGGTCAAAGAACCTCTAAGTATCCTTGAGGGGCTGTTAATAAAAGTATTCATTTATTTATTCATGTATTTATTTAGGCCCAGATCAACAGGAGTAATCCCAATTATAGAGTTGGTACAAAAAATAAAATATTAAAAAGTTAGGAATACATTCATCTGCAACCAAAAGAGACTAATGCGAATACAATTCTAAAACAAATTAAACAGTAGCAAAAAAAAATACTTAAGAAAATCCAAAAAGGAAAGATTTCAGTGAGTTCTTAAAAATAGGAAAGCTAGAAGGAAAAGAACCAAGCCTAAGTTCATTGTGTACCCGGAGCAGACGCAACATAGTTGAATTATAGTATAATTTCGTTCTTGCAAAAGGTATACAAAGTCGAGAAGGAAGACGATTTAGTCTATCAGATTCCCTCCATTGTATATCATTTGCCAGTGGAGAATAAATCAGACGGTGGTGAAGTTTAAATAACAAACACTCATCTAAAAACGTACGTCGAGCTTCAAGGGAAGGAAGTTTTAATAGGACAAGACGTTCATTATAAACTCTGTAAGGCAGATTGAATTTTTGTTGAATACTTTCAAGATCTGCAACTAAGTAAGCATGGTGTGGAGACCAAATCTGAACAGAGTATTCCAGAATACTCCTGACCAGAGAAGTATATAATAGCAAGCCAGAGGATATTTCGCTAAAAATATTAATATGACGGAGAATTAATCCAGACAACCTAGCCGCTTTAGAAGTCACATGCGATACATGTTTATCAAACTTGAGTTTGGAATCAAAAACAACTCTCAGATCTTTCATTTTAGACACCAATAGCAGAGGATGATTATTTATAGTATACGTTAAGGAAAGGAAAGGAGGCTTGAGAGAATAACTCATAGCTTTGCACTTGGAAACATTTTAGCGTAGTTTATTTGACTCACACCAGTTCCTTAGGACAACGAGGTCATCTTGCAAAGATCCACAATCTGATTGTGTATTAATACACCTATACAATTTTAAGTCATCCGCATAAAGAAGTGAGTTAGACTCAAATCGATGCGGAAGATCATTACTAAATATGATAAATAGAAGAGGGCCTAAAATGGAGCCTTGAGGTACACCTGACGTTGGATAAAATGGTGGTGACACCACATTACGGAGGGATACAGAGCAAGACCGATTTGATAGAAAAGAGAAAATCCAGGATTACAAAGAATATCATGCGGGACCATATCAAATGCCTTACTAAAGTCGGTGTATATAACATCAACTTGCGAGCGAGCATCAAATGATTTGGCAATAAAGTTAGAGAGTTCCAACAAGTTACTAGTCGTCGAACGCTGAGGAAGGAATCCGTGCTGCGATTGAGAACAAAACGGTAAAAAACAATTAAGGAGTCTAACATACATTATTTTTTCAAAGATTTTGGGGAAGCACGAAATAATGGAATTAGGGCGGTAGTTTTTCACAGAAGATGCATCACCATCTTTCAGTCTCGGTGTAATAAACACAGACTTCCATGCAAATGGAAATGAGGCCTCTTCTAAGCTTATATTGAAGAAAATAGCAAGAGGAAGGGAAATGGCAGGAGCTAGTGATTTAACAAAAAAGCTAGAAACCCCATCAGGACCCGGACCCAAGCTTGCATCTAAATTAGAGATCACAAACTCAACATCACTAGGACAAATGGAAAAGGAAGACATGCACTGTGGATATGAAAAATCAGACTGGAACGAATTTGATACATTGGCGTTGTTGTAAATAGACGCGAAATATTTAGCAAAGAGCCCTACGATATCAACTGGTGTATCAGCACTAGAACCTTCATAATCCATCACATCAGGAACAGTGGACGATGTCCTCAAAGGGTGAATGTAAGACCAAAAAGGCTTAGGCATGTTAGCTTTTAATGATTTCTCAATGGAAAAGCAAAAGTTTTTCATCGCAATCTGAATCTCAAGTTTAGCCAAAGCTCGGAGTCTTGAAAATTCTGCATATGCTTCATTAGCACCAGTCAATTTAAAAAATTGATGGACTCTATCTTTAGATTTCAACGCAGCAAGAACTCTACAAGTGAACCAAGGTGGTTGCGAAGACTCTGATCGACAGTAGACTGGAGTATTTCTGGCGATAAGACAATTCAAATAAGAGTAGAATTCATCAAGAGCAGAGTTAACGTCCAAATTAAGGAAAAATGAACACCAGTCAATAGAAGACAGACCCTCAGCAATGGCAGCATAATTAGCCTCCCGAGAGTTATATTTACAAGGGAGCCCATCATGCCTACGTTTTAACAAAGGGGAGCAGAACTCCATGCGCAGTGGTGGATGATGACTGTCTGCAGTCACATCGACGTTCACGGATGGAAATGACAGTGAAATAGATGCAGCACTATTCGTAAAAATTAAGCCGAGAATACGGTCGTTACTATTCAAAATTTGATTTAGTTGGGAAAGGGAACAATGGGACATAAAGGAGGAAAAAATAAACGAAAGACGATTAGAACAAATGATTTGTGCATAGTTAAGAGGATCTCAGTCAATCTGAGGTGCATTAAAATCACCGCAAAGCAGAAGTAAATCTGAAGGGTATTTTGATAGCATAAAAACAGACAGCTCATCAAGAAAAGTTTCAAAGAGAGCAAGTGAAGATTGACATGGTATATAAATAGATGCAATAAGCAGAAATGAGTTATGCGTTAAACGAAGTCTAACAATGACACATTCTACAGGAACAGATGGAAGAAAGTCATAACAAGGCACACTAAAAAATGATTTCTTTACACCAATAAGAACTCCACCACCAACTGATTTGCAACTAGAAAGCGAACAACGATCTTGTCTATAAATGTTATGAATTGGGGAGATATGAATATTAGAAACAGATTCATTCAACCATGTTTCCATTAGGCAAAAAACATCATCATTAACGGTTATTATTGAAGCAGAAATATCTTTAAGCTTGGTTCTTAATCCCCTTACATTTTGATAATAAATTGAAAAATGACTGTTCACATTTATCAACGGCAAAGACGCTTCTCTGGGCGCTCCAGCTCTAAAAAATCACGACGATCTCTGGCAACAAATGGTTTAACAAGCAATCCAGGAGGCCAAAACTCCGGGCTCTTTAGTTGACTCAATGATGATGCATGAAGATGACCCCAGCGTCGATTCGATATAATCAGTAATATCATCGAGAGTAGTGTCATAATCCAAGCGAGAAATAAATACACTGAGAGGCGGTGATATTACGACCAAACGCCCCTTTTCTTTGGGTTTATAATTTGATGCAGTCACAAGCCTACAGCGCTGACCATCAGACTCCTTACTAGTACCTGGAAAGATATTTGATGGCGAATCACATGAATTTATACCTTTAAGTTGCGTAATCACAGGCGATGACAGATTGGAAGATGAGGCAGTATCTGATGCAGGATTTAATAAAAGGTTCCATCTGCGACTAATGAGCCAGCATCTCCGGAACCGTAAGTAATGGGACTAACAATCAAGTTTGGGTCAGATGAAATGCTCGTACTTTGTAGTCCACGATGATCATTAACGGAAGGCGAAGGAGAAGCAATTACAGCATCAACTAAAATGCATTCACTCTGCTGTTGATTATCTACAGGAGTGTTAACTGTAGCAGCCAAAGGAGGTGGATTTTGCAATACTCTAGAATTTTTCTTACTCCTAGTGATAACTGACGGCACACACGGCACTCGCTCTATCAGGTTCGATAAATCTTCGGACACATGCAACGACTGCAATAACTTGGCAATGTCTTTTTTTGCATCTTTGAACTTTTTCTGCATGCAAAGGAAGTCTTCATTCAGCGTGCTAACAATCTCATTTTTCCTCTTCAATTTGTTGACATAAGTTGAACGGGGAAGTCCACTGCATCTGACACAAAGCCAGAAAACTCCCGAACCGCAACTTACAATAGCATCAGCAATATGATCTGAAAGCTGTGCACACTTAGCATGAAAGGAACACGCGCAGAAGCCCGAACATACAATAAGAGGAGTTTTATCGATTGCTTCAACACACTATGAAGCAGAACAAGATGGCATTTTAAGACTTTGCGTGTAAAATAAGCAATTATAAATTCACTTCAGTATGGGTAGGTGAAAATAAAGTGTACCAAAATGCACAAAATAAATGAACTTCAAACAGTACAACACTAAAAATGAGCTCTAAATACCCATAGGCGGGTTCATGTCCAAGTAGAGTTTAAAAACTGAACGAATCGATCACTGCCATGCAAAGCGAATAAATCAACCACTTGATGGTACTCCACACCTGCCACCTCAACAAAAGAAAAACAACGAAAATGTCTTAAAATGCGAAAATGTTTAAACTAAAAATCCACGTTACAGCAACGCGGAATCGCACCACCGCGAACACGTTATGTGAAAAGACTGGACACTCTAGCAAAAATGTAGTTTAAACTGGCAACTTTCAGCATGGATGAAAGACACTTTACCTCTACGTGATAATTATTCAAGCAGACACAAGAAGCTTCAATGGAAAGTCTGCTTTTCGTATTTTAATAAATAATTTTTTTATCTTATCAGGAGGAGCACTTTTAAAAGCGTAGAAACTTATACATCTATGTTGACAATGTATTCGCCATCATCAAGTAAGAACAGGTTCTGCAATTACTTCCCATTATAAACTCTATCCACAAGAATAAACATTTCTGCTACAAGAACAAATTTAACGGACGGTTAGATGGAGAGCTTAGAATATACCGCTACCCAGTGGACTCGATACTGACTATATCTTTTTTATTAGATCATCAGCAGCGAAATAAGATTGTTAACAGAATGCTGTCATTTTCATTGAATAAGAAATGCCTCAAAAATGAGACCTCAAACACATAAAAACTTGCTTCCAGCCCAGTCAATCAAGGATTTCGCCTCCGCAGTTTTCGAATCGAAAATTTGTGAGTTACTAGAGAGTGCCTCAAATATCAAAAGTGTCAAATAGTGCCGGCTTGCACTTTTAACCCTGGGGGTGGATGCCGCCCTTTCTTGTGGTCGGATTTTTTTAAATCAAAAATGACCTCAGGAATAGACAACTCTAACCACTTTGATATATAGAAAGACAACTGTTAGCACCTTTCATTCCAAAAAGATTTTTGATAATTCAACCGTTTTTGAGTAACTAGTAGTTGAAAATGTTGATTTTTTGGAAAAATATGCGCTTTAAAACGGTTTTTCACAAATAACTCCAAAAATATGCATTTCTCAAAAAACACTGTTCCCATCAAAATTGAAGCCAATAAATAACTTAGAGGTTGGTTTTCAAATGAACATTGTAAGCTGAATCCAAAGCAAGTTGTAGGTAGTTAAGGGTTTTATTTTTTTGTGACTACTCGAATCAAAGAATTCGAGGCTAAATAGCGGAAAATTTTTTGAAAAATATCCATACAAAATTTTCAAATGAGCTCCAGATGGGGTCTACAGCAAGTTATGATGAAAATAAGATGGGACTATTGAATTTTTAAAAGAAATGTGAAAAATAAAACCTACCCTATTTCCACAAAGAGCGAAATTAAAAAAAAAATCTTTAAAAATTTATTTTATTTTATTATAAATAAAAATTTTGACCGGTTTTTAATGCTTACTTTTCAAAAAAATTATTTGACTGAATTTTTCAAATTTCTCGAAAAATTTCTTTTTTTATTATGTAACTTCAAAGCTACTAAATGAACGGCACAAAAGTGGTCCTAATAAAAAAAAGTTTCTATTTTTTTTAACCAGTTTATGGTTTTTTTATTTTATTTTGTACGATAAAAAACAACCTAAATATCATTGTTGGTAGTGTAAATTTTATCGCGGGGATCATATGACTCGAACCCTTAAGCCCTTGAACTTTTAAAAACAATGGATTTTAAAAAATACCGACTTAAATTATCTTTTTAATTATATATACAAACAGCCTTGGCCAAAAGTATTAGGCACCCTAAAGTTTTCTTAAAATAATGGAAACAACTTCCACTTTTTAAATTGATTTATTAACATTCAAAGACACAAAAAAGAATAAAAAAATCTTAAAATCTAGTCGGTCTACCTTTAGATTTAATTACTGCACTAATTCTATCTGGCATGCTACGTACCAGCTCAGTACAATCCTCAATTTCCCTATACTTTGTTGTCACAATGTATATTAGGCTGTTTGATATTTAATGTCGTTTTTTTTCATTTTTGCCAAAGTAAGGTGATTCAGGTTAACGACAAACATTAATCGATATATTGACCATTCTGTTGGATGACCTTTTGCCATCTTTTGGTAAGCTGAAAATTTCCACGCTTAAGGACGCCTTGGTTTTTAGAAGCGAAGAACTGGTCCAAATCAGTTTTAACAATCTGATCAGAATCGAAAGTTTTACCATCGAATGGTTTTAAAGGGAGCGAAACATATGATAGTCTGATGGCGCTAAGTTGGGACCATAGGGTAAATGCGATATCAGTTCCCAATACAAATAAGTGTGGGGTTACAAATAAGTGTGGGGTCTAGCGTTATCATGATGGAACATCACGCGCTTGCGATTGGCCGGTACAGGGGTTTTTTTCTTGATTCCTTCGTTCAATTTCAAGACCTGACGACAGTAGATATTTAAATCAATATTTTAGTTTCTTGAAAGTAGCTCAAAGTAGATTATACACATGTAATCCTACCACACAGAAAGCATAATTTTCTCTTGGTGAATATTGACTTTGGATGTCAGTTTTGGAGGCCCACCTTGCTTGGTCCATGATTGTTTTCGGACTACGTTATCGTAAAAAATCCATTTTTTAATTACCTTTTATGATTTTTTAGAAATGGGTCATTTTGGTTACGATTTAGCAAAGAGTTAATGCGTTTGGTGGGGTGGATTTTGTTTAATTTGTGAGGAACCCAAAAATCTTGAACATTAAAACTTCCACAACAAAAGTGAGCAAACCAACGCTGACTGGTATTTAGTAAACCAGTCCTCATAAACTTGTTACAATTTCTTTTGAGCTTGCACCGCATTTTTGCCCTTTCGAAAGTAAAACAATAAAATATGCCGAGAATGTTTTCTGCGATTGTATATCTGCAAGTTTATTTTTACTCAACTTATTGTTTTTCTAATCTTTAAAAACGGATATAATAATATAAGCCAGCAATTACGACAACATGAAATATGCAGTTCACGTCATATATATATATATATATATATATATATATATATATATATATATATATATATATATATATATATATATATATATATATATATATATATAAATGTATGTATATATATAGGGTGATTCATTATGAGGTTTAGTTTTTAATCTCCAATAAAAGTTATAAATTTGAATTTTATATTAACAATTTTATTTTGAGTCGAAAGAACAATTTAGGACATTCACTTTTTAAAGATTGTCTTATTTAATCGTTGACCATGACTATGCCGTAGACGGTCTATCTTGAGGGTCCAATTTTGGACGACGCGTTCCAGCATAGCGATTGATAGCTAACGAGTGACAAAATATGTATATATATATATATATATATATATATATATATATATATATATATATATATATATATATATATATATATATACATATGTGTTTGTTTGTTTGTGGGTGTGTATATGTTTAAAGATGCACTAAATTGCACATAATATTACTGTATATTTAAGATTGAAGAAGAGAACAAGTTGAAGTGGCAGGAGAGTGCTCCGTCCGAAAAGCTTTTTGAATCAATTTGTAACTCAAAGAATATCTTCTAAACACCAAAACTCGACCTATACAGATTGAATAAATTGAGTTCGAACAGCAACTCCTGGTTATTATATATTTAAATTCGCCGTAATTTTGTATCAGGTGTTTTAGCCCCGTTGCTTGAATAGTTTTGATAACACTTCAATATTACAAACCATTTCTAAAGTTTTTATCAAAAATCTTACATATTTGTAGTGTCTAGGTCCGTTGCAAACGTGTATGTCCTAAGTATCACGTATTAATGTTGTTGTTATTGGTAAATATTCAATTGGCTGTAACTTTGCTGTTTATTGTTCGATTACTAGGAATTTTTTCTGACTACGTACAACTGCTATAAGAAACTTTTAAGAAATTGAAGGCTCCTATTTGGATTTCACAGGCAAAAACTGAAAATTTATAAGGAGTGCTAACAAAATTGATCGAATTTGGACTTCCGAGGTATTGGTTGCCCTTGTATTGCTAAAGGCTTACCCCTACAATTTTATGCAGTTTTTTTCAGGTCAAAAGTGTCCAATCGCAAAGGGAGTATACAACATTTTCGTACATTCCCGTTCCTGCTGTATCCCTCGAAACAAAACTAATTAGATTAAGACCTGTTTTGAAAAGTTCTCTTCAAAACCTTTCTCTTGATATCCATATTGCCTAGATTATGTGAACTTTTTTTTCCAGGGGCCACTACCCTCTATGGGGAGAAACCCCTTAAACACCTTATACATTTTTTTGTGGTGAAACTTTCAAGAAAGCATCACTTTACATCTTCTTACAAAATCGTATGTTTCTAGCTTTGGTAGTTTGCGAGAAAAATTGCTGTGACAGACGGATTGACGGACAGACAGGACGCGATTTTAGTGGGGTTTTGTAAAATTATTTTACTAAACCCAAAAACTTATTCAACATCTTTAAGTAACGGCCTGCAGTGACTGTAACAGTAATACCGTTCTCTTCAAAATAGTTAGGTCTGACAATGCACCTTGATGAAACTGCACACCACACTTTAACGTGAAGTGGATGCAATCCCGTCTCATGGAGTATTTGTGGGTTAGAATCACTCCTGATTAGACTATTTTGTTTATAAACATTGGTAGTAAGATCAAAATTAGCCTCATCAGATACAAAAATGCACTTCAAGTTGTCTACATTCTCTTCCAACATTTGAAGGGTGTTTGGTGCGGTTTTCATGCCGGATATATGATCGGGCTGTATTTTTTTGTGGATGAAAACGAGCATTAGGTTACCGTCAATGGAGCGCTCTATCATGTTATGTTGGAAAGTATTTGCGGCCAAAATTGGATGAACTTGACATCAACGGTATGGGGTTTCAACAAAACAATGCCACCAGCCACACAGAACGCCTCAAAATCAATTTATTGAAAGGAAAATTTGGTGAACGTGTTGTTTCGAGAAATGGTCCAGTTGAATGGCCACCTCATTCATGTAATTCAGCGCCATTGAATTTCTTTTTATGGGACCGTACCAAACCTCAAGTCGCTGGTATATGCCAACGCGCCAGCAACTTTAGAGAAGCTCAAAGACAACATTCAACATGAAATTGCCAACGTTCCAGTCGAAATGTGTGCCCAAGTGGTGGGAAATTGGATTAAAAGAATTGACCACTGTGAACGGGCTCGTGATGGTCAGACCAAAATTGAATGCTTGCACTACACCCATAATAAATTTGAACTCAATTTCTCCAATATTTCTGTGTTTTATTCATAGACAAAATTGTTCTGTCCTTAATGGAAACCCGTTTATATGGATTTTTCCATCGAGCCAGACACTACACGTTTGATTGGGGCTTCACTAAATTTTCAGATTAATTGTTTCATAAAAATATATTTGCGATTCCACTTGATCAATTATTTTGACAATATGTAATGAATTTCACTTCTCTTTCGTTCGTTCGATCGAGATTTCCCGGAAAAAATTTTAACCGACCTCTCATCGGTTTTAGACGTAAAGTCTAAGAAAGTGCCAACGGACTGTACACATCAGGTCAACAAGTCCGGACACTCTTAGTCTACTCCGAGTTGGCACTGATTGGCTAGCTATAGTTCGGAAAGAAATTTCGGTCGAAGGTCTTCCGTGAGCAAACTGAGTCCAAAGTACTAAAATCAGCCACTGGTTCACATGCCCAATTTAAAACGCCTCAAACAACTTCCATTGACTCGACTTTAACCTACTTTACTTCCGTTTACTTTTACTTACGTGCCAAAACCGAAACAATCTACTCAAAAAAAAAGACAAAACCAAATTACGGTACTGCGTCATGACCGCAACACGAAACTGACCAATCGCCGATTATCTAAGCCCTACTCTCTTGGCAGCGTACCCACCTTCGCTATCGTTTTTTTTATGCCATCTATGTAAAATGAATCTTAGTTTTTTGGTACACTGTATCATACGGTTATATATTGCAAAGGATAAGTATAGCTGAAGCATCCCTTATACATAACAATTTATTTAAAGTGCCTTGAAAATAAAGGAAAAGAAATTGTTGGTTCCTTATCTGCTTTCTCAAATTCTTCCGTTAGTTTCGTTTGTAATTTTTTGAAAAAATTTGAGAAAATGTGCACTTTATTAAGAAATTGGCTTGAAATAAGTGAAATTCAATAAATTATCAGAAATCTAGAACGTTTTGAAAGTACTGTATAGAATTTTGATTTTATGAGGTGAATCGTCGATACAAAAACACAGAACAAGCACAGCTCAATATTAATCAAATTGTCGGTTATCATAGATGTTCCACTTTTTTTTATCATATACTGTAAGCTATTCGAAAAATTTACAAAAAGAAATTGGTCAAAACTCTCGAAGGATCAGATAAATATTAGTGATAAACATAAACATTTGAACGTACTGCTGTTTTCTAAATTTTAATTTTTGTGGCACAAATTAAATAACTTTCACAATTTTTCTCGTTCATTGATAATTTTGATTGATTGAAATCAATATTTTTTCTAAAAGAAAATATTAGGATTTTTATCGTAATTCATAGAAAAAAAATTTTTTCGTTTAAAAAGAGAGATTTATATTTGGTGTACGAGTAATGTCATCAACGAATTAAAATCAAAATTCAATTCAGTTTGTTTGCAATCGACAATCAAAAGACTTTTTTGGGTTGTTATTAATACTGAAATATCCTTGGTCCGGACCTGTGGAACGCGTCTTACGACGGACTACTGAGACTTGAGATGCCAGATGAGTCGCGCTTGGTCGGCTATGCGGATGATGTTGCGGCTCTGATCGCTGGACGCACCGTTGAACAGGCACAACTTAGGCTAGGTATGCTTATGCGCCGAGTGAGAGACTGGATGACTGCTCGCGGGCTTAGTTTAGCACTGGAGAAAACCGAAGTGGTCGTCTTGACAAAAAAGAGAATCCCTAGAGTAAGGATGATCAGTATTTGAGACATATAAATTGAATCGAAGCCAGCGGTGATCGACTCGAAGATGAGTTTCTCTGAGCAAATCAGGGCAACGGCTGAGAAAGCTGCTTTGGGAATATCGGCTCTGAGTCGACTTATGGCCAACGTAGGGGGACCCAGCCCATCAAGAAGACGTCTCTTGATGAGTGCTGTAGGGTCAGTGCTACTGTACGTAATAGAAATATGAGGCGTCGCTCTCAGTAAGAAGGTATACCGAAAACGTTTGGCACAGGCACCGAGAAGAGGAGCACTGAGGATTGCCTCTCCAGGCGTGATACCTGTCGGCCTTCTTGGTAGAGAGCGCCGCTCTATTTATCTGTGTCGAAACGAGGATGAGAAGGAGATGGTTCTCCACGAAGAGACAGAGCTCACTCAACGATTGCTAGCAGTCTTGGGTGAATCGCACGAAGAGAAAGTGGACTGCGGGCCTCATACCGGATGTGAGGCTGAATCGAAGGCATGATAAAACTGACTTCTAACTGACACAGCTTTTGAGCGGGCATGGGGGTTTTCAGTCTTACCTGCACAAGATTGGTAAGTTACGGTCCTCCAATTGTCAGTTTTGCCCAGGAGAGGAGGACAATGCCTTCCACGCATTTTTGCGTGTACAAAATGGGTCAGGCTGCGAAGGGAACTCTACAAGGCGATGTGAGAGCTCACCCCGGATAATATAGTTGCGGTGATGCTCGAATCGGTTGACAAATGGAACCAGGTGGCACATTATCCTCGGGCAGTCCTAAAATATAAAAGGGACTCACAGCAGCCTGGGTTGTTGCGGCTGGGGGATTGCTTGTCCAGCACTGCCTCTTCCCCCTTCCCCTCCCGCTAGAAAAGGGATACCTCAGCTTGAAGGCGCCTCAAGTAATTTGTCAAACGGAAGTAATGTGTTAAACGGTTCCAGGCTATGTTCTCAGGTTGACAGGGGAGATGTTTAGTGGGTAGTCCAGTCGCCTTCTTGCGAGCATGGGAGTTCCACACTCTGTGCGTGAATGGCATTCACCTCCCGACCACAAAAAAACAATACTGAAATATGAAATATAGTATACTTATAATATGAAATATGATTAAAATACTTTTTCAAAACTTCATCTTTATCGGTTGTTCGCACGAAAAAGTATTCAATTTTCCAGTCTAGATAGCACACACTCAATATATTGTGCGAAGGAAAATACAATTAAAGCAACAAAAAAAATCCTTTAATATAAATGGTTGCTCTACATTTTGAATATGCATATTGCGATATGTTATGAAGTAATGATGTTGTAAATTAACCATTCATTGAATAAATATTAAATTAAGAAATGCATAAATTTGGCAATAAAGGAAAAGTATTGAATAAATATTATTCAAAATTCTACTATCGGCTTTTCGTCAAATCTTGAGATTGATAAAGCTTGACAAAGATACTAATACGCTATAATATATATTACAGAATCGTTGAAATGAAAAATTTTAAGTTCAATTGTCATTGATGAGACCTTAACTTTAGTTTCTTCCTAAATTCTATTCAACTGTTGAATGCAGTTCTATGTTATAATCAGTCTCATTTGAATCCAGCACACATTTTTGCCGTTTACCCTTTCCTTCAGCATGATTATGTTAACTTATTCAAAAATAAGTAAAACTGCCTATTTCAAAGTTCAAATAAAACGTATGGCGATTAATGGTTCATTTCAAGCTTCAAAAAAAAAAATATATTAAGCATATTAAAAAACATTAATTTTGGATGAAGTCTTAAATAAATTGTATATTATACATCTTAACAGGACTTTCGAATATATAAATCGACTACGTTAAGAAATTGGTCAAATATAAAACCAAATAAACGTTGTTTCGCTATTTTAATTAGTCAATAGCGATTATTTTACAATTTAGCACAAATTCAATTAATTTTAATGATTAAACACAAATCACAAATAAAATAACTAGATTGTTTGCAATTTAACTTTCGATATAGTTAATATGAAGATTAATGTCTTTTAAATCAAACGCATTCTACATGAAGTACAACAGTTGTGGAGTTGCATTGTTGCCAATCAAGCTTTATCTCCAATTTTAATTTCTCGTACCAAGCAGTGCCATCTACAATTAAACCATGCACCTGGACATTAAACTGGACCTTCAGAGAACAAGAATCCTTCAATTTTATTATTAACATATATATTAAAACACAGATCGGCATAAAGGTCCTTTGATGTGTAAGTATTTGATAATTATGTACATAAATAATGAATGAGTGTAAAATATAAAACTTTATATGAGTCGCGAATACTTTTACTTGTAATAAACTTTGCATTAATGCCTTGATTGCGAATATTTGCATTGACGCTTGCTGGCCAATTGGTGCAGATTACAGAAACGTATCTGATAATATTCAATTTAACCTAGAAGAATACCATCAACTGCTTCTACGGGAGCAAAGGAACGTTTTCTTCCACAGTCTTTAAAAAGGGGCCACACCAATTGTCTATACCACTTAATTCCTGTAAAGTCCTATTCGGCTACACTAGGATTAATGAAGCACTTATTTTCATATGTCATGTATCACTGCCTGGGTTGAAATTTAATGCCAAAATGGCTGTCGACTACGAAAATACAAATCAATCGTCAAGTATCCCTTTCCTTTGCACTTAAGAACCACTCTCAATTGTATGAACCGAAGACCAGAAACAGATTTCACTGTCGTGTTGTCGATGAGGAGTTAATGGCTCGCTCATTCGTACTCCTATGAACAAACCTCAGCAGATTCGTTCTTGTCTTCGCAATGGGTTGTCTTTGCGCTGAAATGATTTAGTTCTTGACACGTATCGTAACAAGGGAGTTGAATGACTTACTTTAGTTCCTATTCAGAAGCTTGATGGCATCCTGTTAAATTCAAATGTTTCCTTCGGGCAATACTGAGCTATTTGCATTAGGATATAGTCAATTACGCTAGGGGTGTTAGCGAAAGAAAGTACCCCGAGTTTGTCGAGCAACCGAAAGAAACCCATGAGACGCCTATTGTGTAATAGTATAATATGTTTAACTCCAGCACGTTACTTTGATGCAAGGTCATCGCTTCCTGACGTTAACTGTTCACACTTTAACCGTTTCACTACCAACTTTCAAAGCTGACACGATGTTGAGGGAATGAAAGCCTGATTCGCGGTTGAACGAAACCCAACCCCATAATTCCTAATTCACTTCTCACCCGGCGTCAAGTGGTGGTTCAGTCATACAACCTTATCAGCAATTTGGGCGATTGTATAGGGATGACAACGGGCGATACCCCGCAGAATCGACGGTAATTACAAATATTGCAACAAACTTTTGGCTGGTTAAGATGGTGGAACACTGGTTTTTCTTATAAAGTAGGAATGTATTTTTTTCTTCTTTCTGTTGAAATTTTTCTAGAATCAAATAATTCTATATGTGTGCATATTGTAGATTAAGTACTAAATTCTTCTGACAAGAGCATAGTTCAGTATACCCACCTTGTTCCCAACAAATTTTGATGAAACCTGGAAGTGTAGATTATTCAAGCTTGTTAGTTCAACCTGCAAAATATTGTCACGTGTTATGGTTCGCGCCCGATAATTTTGATGTTCCGGGAAAGTGAAAACGCACTGTCTTTCAAAGTAAGTTAAAATAGTTTATTTACTAAGAATTCACAATAATTAACTTCACTTTTTTACAAACCACACTTTAGTTTGCTTTTCACATCTCCTATCAATTTATGTTTCCAATGGGTTCAAATATATCACAAAAACCTTTACTTCACTATCAATCAATACGCCTTCAACTCGCGCCCTACACTATTGCAGATTTTACTATTGCGGTTTTACTATTAGTCCATTTCCTCCATTGATTCCGCCATGCTTTATATAGGGTCTCTAGTCATTCAATCCGTTTCTCGAACATTGGCAAATGTTCTTACCTGGAATCTTCGAGCAATTCTGAATACCCGCAGTGTCGTCACTTTCAGATATTGATCATGGATCTACTTGGCCCATTCTTGTACCTTCGAGTGCATTTGTTTACTTTCGATCAATATTGATGATGATGTTATTAACAGTTGCGACAACAATTGCGACAGTAGCTCGCAGAATTGTTTGGATACGCAATAATATGATGAAAATCCGATGATAAGCAAATAAGCCGAACAATTTCAACTTAATATTCAACTAAAGTCGAAAATTTTTAACTTAATAATATTTTCTAAATCAGAATTTTCGTAAAGTCTAGAGTCAACTCCGATTTGAAAGAGATTTGTCACAGAATTTGCCGAGACTAACAGATGCATATCTTTTAAAATAATCCTGAATCAAATGAATGTGCCAAAAGCTCAGAAAATAAGCAAAATTCGTTACTTTAGCGAAAACTATATATTTCCATGGGTATGCTTGAAATTGTCTTAAATTGGAAGTATTTGGAACAGAAGATTTTTCTCAACCAGTGTTTGACTTTCAATTTTTTCGTCAATAAAATTATTCTTTGCTCATTGAAACCAACGGTGCTTACGAAAGATTTGCCTTTCCGGTTGGTAGTGTCAATCATGCCATTCATGCAGTATAAAATGAATAATGTAGTATTTTAAATATAAGCGTTTTTAAAATCATTCCCATTGATATGGGCAAAAATTACGGACCTAATATCACTACATATTTGTAAATTACAAATCTTTCATCCATCAGTAACCGCTTAACTCTCGATTTAAAAACTCATTATGTAAATCATTTGAAATTAAAACTAATCAATTCACACATTGTACAGTAACTTTACTCCAAAAAGCAATCTAACATTAATTCCCGCATACGAGCATCTCATACATCACAGATGCGAGTATCATTGCGTTAACAGCGATTTTCCGCTGTATTTACATGAACGTTTACACATTAATGTGTAGCTCATCCATAACGAAAACGCACTAAATCGATGAGTGGCATTAAAAATGAATTCAAACCAAATTCACATGTTGAAGACTGGACAGAAGCTCTAAATTGATGTTAATGTTTGCATCGACACCTCATGAATTAAGATGTTAAAGTGTTTTTTTATCGTTTCACGAGATTCATTCATGTAGATGAGCGGATATCGTGGGAATTCCGTAAAATAATGACCAAGAGGTGCCTCATAAGAGGCTGATCTTTTTATGGAGAATATCCAAATGATATGATAATCAAATCAAGCTTGTTAGTGCTGGATTTGATGAATGGAAAAGCAGTTTGAAATGGAGAAGTGGGCTACCATGACTTTGGAGACATTTCTTAGATATTAAAGGCGGCATTTTGTAGGAAATGTTTTTAATAATAGATTAAATATTCTCTTAAAGTTATCTAATTCGTTCATTTATCATATTCTTTTTAAATTTCAATTTTCATGGTAGTTGTTTAACACAATTTTGAAAATAAATCTCTTAAAACTTCTTAGGCAAAATTTTTGAAAATTTATGTATACAAGTACAATAAAAGATTGTTTCTCATTTCAGACTATGCATGATCAGGACACTGCTTTCCCGCAATCTATAGAAAAGGTAAGGAATAGGCAATAGAGCATCTTAATGATCCCTAAAACATACTTTGTTTCTAAATAAGTTTGGAAGTTTACTTAAAAACTAAAACCCAATTGCTTCCCGTATCAACTAGTCCTCACGTAAAACATCTGCATTACCATCTCACAGTTCCCATAAATTCACAACGTCTCGTTCATAGTTATGTGATAAAGCGGATGTCTTGAGGGTGAAAGAAACCAACAGCAGATGCTAGCAGACTTTGACTATGATCTACGCAACCATGCATCCGGTGTAGATATCAATTGCTTTTCTAAAAACTAGTGTTAAAAACTGGATTGAAACCCAACTTATCGTACGAATGTGGATCAATGGCGGCAATAAGTGAAATTAATCGGTCTTTCTTCCAGTGAAACGATCAGTCAAGCCGTGAAGGCAATACTTCGATTCTTTCAATTACCAGCAAATCTTTTGACTGCACTTATCGTTAGGTACTCACTAGTAGCTAGGTGACAGGGTTTCTATCAAAGATAATCACATATTTTGTGCTGAAAATTCAAGGAAAATGTTTAAAGGCATCCTCTCCGAAAGGAACGATAATTAACAGCGCCGAAAATTTAATTAATGCTAACGTGCAATGTACAATTTAAAGTATAGTATATACAAACAAACTATGGTTGAGTACGGCAGCCTCTACCAAATCGACAACACTGACTATTCCTCATATATGCAAGTCGATCAACTAGCGTATTACAGTTAATGCAATTCCAGCTCTGCTTGACCGAAGACGAACAACATTGCGATCGTTATCATCTTAAACATTTCTTTAAGCCTTTCGTTCGTATCTGAAGCGCTAACGAAAATGGATTGTGGGCTACACATTGAAGCCTATCAGGGCATTCCTTTCTATCTTAGTTACTACGTTGTTGTTGTTTGCAGGTGAAAAAGACAATCTAAATATAAAAACTATCATTGGCTGGTTGATGACTGACATTATTAAGCGCTTTAGTGAATTTCACGATAATGTATTCATCTTTTTTGTCATCTTATTGTGTTTTCCTCATCAACAATGATTCACTTCTAAGCTGATCTTTAACAGTAATTTGAGAGGCAACATGTCCAGTGGTTAATTAATTATAGGTAAGTAAATTGAATTTTCGTAGTTCCGTAATAAATTAGGACACGATTATATCTTTTGTCTAAAATTGAAATTAAAAATTTGCTAGAGTGCAAAAAAGCTTCTCTTATAAATAAATTTATTAGCTTTGAGTGCTTAAACTTAAAGCCCGAAATTCAATATTAGCAGCTTAAAAAATGTTTGAAATTAAAAACTCCGTTATTCCAGAACTCTAAATATAGTATTATAAATAGATTCATTATCTTGATCATTAAAAGATTTTCTCACATAGAATTCTTATCATCCCTATTGACGAAATCTAAGTAGAGTCGATGCAATATTCGGTTATATGCTCACATTCGACCCATTGTGCCATAATCCAAGCATATATACAGGGACTTGTTCAATCTAGCCCCAAATGTGTGACGCAGAGAAGGAATAAGTTTAGAGGTCATATCAGAATACTCGTATATACGAGTATAGAGAAATATGAACAGAAGAGCGACATACGGGCTAGACCCTTTCTTTGATCGGTTTTTAGTAAGTTTTCAAATTTCTATTAGCAGAAGTATGGGGTGACGCTCTCAGTAAGGAGGTATACCGAAACCGTTTGGCACAGGTACAGAGAAGAGGAGCACAGAGGATTGCATCTTCGTATCCGACAGGCTCTGATCCGGCGGTGAGAGTTATTGCAGGCGTGATACCTGTCGCCCTCCTTGCTAGAGACCGCCGCGCTATTTATCTGCGCCGAAACAAGGATGCGAGGGAGATGTTTGTCCGCAAGGAGACACAGCGCTCGCTTGACGATTGGCAGCAGTCTTGGGTCAATTGCACGAAGAGAAGGTGGACTGCACCCCTCATCCCGGATGTGGCATGGTGAGACTGACTTCTATTTGACCCAGCTTTTGAGCGGGCATGGGTGTTTTCAGTCTTACCTGCACAAGATTGGTAAGTCACGGTCCCCTGATGTCGGTTTTGCCCAGGAGAGGAGGACAATGCCTGCCCCACATTTTTTGTGTGCACAAAATGACAATAGAGGTTTCAGTCTGGGTTCTCAGGTTGACAGGGGAGGTGTTTAGTGGGTAGTCTAGTCGCTTTCTTTCTATTAGCATGGGTATAACACGCATAGTATAAGGATATGATCAAAAATGGGTTGAAATTGAGATTTGAGTTTTTTCGCTCAAAGAAAAAATTATTGCATTTTTTCATATTACCAGTGTTAACATCTAACTTCTTCTATAAATCTACGATCGAAATTTTTTTTGTCGTTGATATTTCTAAGTATTTTGAAGAAAATTTAAAGATCCTGTAAAATATATATATTTTATTTCTTTGTATCATTTTTCTATTGGAGGGACTTACGCCTATAGTTTTGAACTACCCACTAAACGTTTCTCCTTTAATTTGAGTCTTGATGCGTTAGATAAATTAGTTAAGGCTCCTTCCCCTTCCAGTTGGGAGGGAAGGAATTGAGAAGAATTGCTAGAGGAAAGGTTCGTTTACCCGCAACGCGTTCAGGTATTTAAATATGGCTTACACTGTCAGGCCTGCCTGAGCATCATCCGTGACGTGATTCTGACCGAAACATCTCTCAGGCAAGCTTATCCAGAGATAGCTCTTCTATTTCATCGACATCATTCCCATCTTATCTATTCCATATCTTGTATGTAACAAAAGCATTGCAAGCATTATCCACTTCTCTGGTACAAGATACACAGCTGAAAGGCCGTAAATTACAGAATTGCAGGTAAGACCAATGATTGGTGCCAATTATTGAGTGAAGATTTTCTTTTCACGTAATTAAGAGCCACTCAGTTCTGCAGGTATATTTTACTAAGCTCGATTGATACCACTTCTACTTTCAAAAGTGCCGCCGCCTCAGAGACTGCCTCTCCACCCCGCAGGGGGAACCCCGTCAATAAGAATACTCTTGAAAGCTAGCATTCTTTGGGAAGTGCCACCCTCACCCCGTATGGAGGTCACTATGAAGCTCCTTCTGGGATGACAGGTAACGACCCTGATTGAATCTGGACTACGTTTCGGACGATGAAGTTGAATTGATGCTTTGGGCTGGCGGATATGATGGTTTGCACCTAGTTTCTTTGCGTGGTAGTGCCGAGGTGACACTCGTGCGTGAACAGCTCCAATTCAACTATCATACCATCTCCGTCCCGGTAAAACCCTGGCAGGCCTTGGAGTACTTTCAAAATTTGCACCATTGTGTTGGTGGTGTAGATTCAGCTGAGACGGACTTGATTATCACTGGTCTGACTTAAAGCGCTTATTCCCATAAGTCTTTGTGCTAACCCTTACATAGCCTCTCTGCTCTGCAAAGATAAATATGGGAGCAAAAAAGTGACTATGCACACGAACGAGAACAGTGGCTCCAAGGAGGGTCTATTCAAAGAGGAGAATTTTCAACTAAAAAACTTAAAAATATATTAAAAAACAAAACATAAGTCAAAATATCAACATCGATGATGAAACCGTTACAGCCACGATGTTAGCAGTAAATGAGATTGGTACAAACGACGACTAATACAATGACAATGAAGATGAACAAAAAACGGAGAACAACGTATAGCCTTGTCGAAACCATCAAAAAACAACGTGATCAGCAGGGCATCTACAAGAAGAAAAGTGGGGAATTATGCAGGACATGCTAGATGTTTGCACGGCAACCGAAGTAAGGGTCTGAAATGCCAAAATAAGAAATCATCTTGATGTCTACAAATTGAAAGTGGCAAAAAAGGAATGGAATGACTAGACAAACGAAGCAGCGCTATATAATTTTACTAGCAATGTCGAAAATGTGGCTGAAACACTGTACATACTCAGAAATAGAAGCTGAAGAAGAAAGAAGAAAGAAGTTCACAAAGTACAATTGCCGTCCAGTGACAATATAAAGAAAGGCACTTCCTAAAAGTGAGGAATAGTAAAAAAAGAATAAAATCAACATGCGACCCATCAAAAACTAACAAAAATATTCGTACTAGGCTCTTTGAACTAGAACAGCTCTTAAATTACGTAGAGTATTATCGGAGAGTCTGGTTAAAAGCCGTGAAGAACCAAAAGGCAAAAGAAGAGCAGACGCTTTAAAAGGCACCATTGGATAAGCCTAAAGGGCATGCGCAGATATGTGCACTATTAAACATCAATAAAAAATGACGTCTAATACAATTAAAGTAGATTGGGATGGAACGTAGATCAGCGACTCCAGACAGTGCTGACAAAAAGAGTGAATAAAGCTGAAAAGAAGGCATCTGGGCTGGGGGTCACTAGCCTAGCGATTTCGCTTCCTCCTTTCCTTCTCGCTAGAAGAGAGATCCTCCAACTTGAAGGCACCTTGCGGCGCAGCAAAACGAGAACTGGCCCAAAGTAATTTATATTATGGTTCTAGGTTCTCAGGTTGATAGAGCAGGTGGTTATATGAAACTCCAGTCACACGTGAGCATGGCAGCTCCGCACTCAATGCGTAGATAGCATTTACCTCTCAACCCAAAAAAAGTTGATGCGATTCTCAGTTCACATCACCACTTCACGTGCAGTGGTTTTTTGAGAAAAGTTATTTGCTAAGAGACTCACTCCATATTTTAGCAATTTAAAGTTGCAACGACTGTATGATACTAATCAGAAGTTATCTTTTTCTCAATATTCTCGCTGCAGCGTTATTAGTCGTCACCCTGATTTGCTCGGTGGAACTCGTCTTCAAATCTACCTGTAAGTGCAGATACTAGATTTAACTCCACTAGAACTTCCTTTATACTGATTATCCTTTTTTGATGGATTTTTTCCTTTATCAAGATAACCACTTTCGTTTTTGCAATTGCTTGACTAAATTTGCGAATGGTCATCCAGTTCCTCACCTAGCACACTGGCATACCTAGTTTAAATAACACCTATTCAAGTGTTAATTCCACAACTAGCACTGCATAATTATTCACATAGCCGATCAAGTGTAACACATATAGTAGCTCAGACCACAGTTGTCTGGCAAGCAAGATGTTCTATAGATATGGAATTTGGATGGAGACATGGACAACACCCAATATGACTATGACGCTTCGCTTACCCTCATTTGTATTGTAGACCAAGTTGTCGGTCCAACAGGTAGTAACCCAGAATCCACATCAGATATTTTGGGATTTGGAAAGAATTTTTCCAGAATATCTAAACATTTAGTTGAATCAAAAAAACCTCAGATTTTGATGATGGCATGGCCACTTCCAACCATTAGACTGGGCTCACCACATCAGCTATTGCATCAAGGGTGTAGCACTATACTCTGGAGCCATACTGCTACGGAGACAAGGCCACAGTAACATGAATTGCATCAGAAAGTCTTCGCTTGATGAGGTTCTCGAGTACGTTGCCGGTCTTGTCTAGCATACGTAACGGGTAGTAAGCCAGTGGCAACTTGAAATTTCCCTCAGTTTCACTAACCAACATGATCTTCACTACCTTCCAATGCTCTGGAAAAAACATCGCAGTTCTCAAGTCGATTTTGTCCTTGCTGAGGACAATCACGATCCACAAATAAGAGTGAGGTATCCAGGTGATAGTGGTGGGTTGTCTTTGTCCATCAACGGGGTCACAGGCTGAAGGGCATTCTAATGAACTGGTATAGTGGTCATCCCGGCACTGTGAAAGTGGTCTTATCCCTCGACCCGTCATTGAGTGGAATTTGCCAGAAGGCATCCTTTAAGTAGAGATTTGTAATGTAATTAGCCTTCGAAAGTCTTTCCGATATTCCATCGATGAGCAAAAGGGGGTCAGCGTCTTTAACGGTCACTGCGCTGACTTTCCGGGCATCTAGGCAGAGATGAACTTTACCTAGTCTTACAATCAAAGTTACTGGGGAGGACAAGGCAATTTGAGACTCTTCTATAACCACCAACTCTAGCATCCTGTCCGAATCTGCGTAAACTAGTTTGTCCATTATCAGTGAGATGGCGTAGTATCTCTGCTTTATGGGTCTGCTATCGCAAACGTCGAAAACTTGTGATACCAAAGCAATGTAGCTAAGGCCCTGCGTAGCGTAATATGGAAAAGCAGCGATGGATGCTTCCAGCCGCTGTCACTGATTAGAAGTTAATTTGTATTTGTCAGGCGTAGAAGTAAGTTCATGGACGTGTCTAGTGTTAAAGCGTGAATCCCATAGTAAATAGGTCCCCAAACCAAATATTAGGACGAAATCGACGCCAAGGTACACGTTCAGAGTCAGTGAGGGGACGATGAAAAATAAGGTATCCTTAGTTTGACCTCTAACTCCAACAGGTGTTATCAATCTACCTTTGATAGAATGCTCGGTACCATCAGCGGTACTAATGTCAGAGTGCCAAGGTTCTTACCAACGTAGGGTGTTGACAAAGTATCTTTGAGCCGAGGCTAATACTTGTACCTGGGTCAATTAGCGCGACAGCGAATTTGCCTAACGCTTTGGTGTGAGGTAAGGTCTAGTGCTATTCTCAGAAACCTTCAAGGTATTGTATACGTTCAGGATTTGGTGGCAGGTGTGCACTCTCTTACGGAAGCTCCTCCAACGACGAGTTGATCATTTTGTCTAGTGCTAGCGTGAGGTGACTTCTTCTGAAGCAAAAATTTGCTCTCGTGCCGCATGATATTCCTGCAGTCTAATGTAATATAGTTTCAATGCCTGAGTCAGTGGTTGTCGGGTTCCTTCAGACAGAACCGGAGGTGGTCACTTCAAATATATGTATGGAGAGGCCTCCAAAAGAGATATGTCATCTGCAGCATCATGGATCAACCAAGCTATCGGCGTGGTTGTATCTAGAGTGTTTTTGGCAAAGGGCTCGTCGTAATGGAACGTCATGTCAGTAGACGAGACGGAGTGACGTTCCATCACTGGGGCTATCTCGAGTGCTGCTGGCTGTCCTGGGAACTTGTTTGTAAGTTTTTTGGCTTCTTGCAATTGGTGCATTTAGGCGCATATGTATCTGGTTTACCACAATGGAATCAAAGGATGCTCGCCTCTGCGTGTCATGCCATAAAGTGACGTTCCATCTGCCGACAGTTCCAACACGTGGTGAGTCGTGTCTTAGATGCCAGTTCCTGGACTTCTGTTTAATGGGCTTCATCCAATTTTGTGTGTTATGGAGATACGTTCTCAGAAGCGTTGTCCATTATAGGTGTATGAGACAAGGTAGCGCGGGTAGAGTAGTCACGTTGTGTTCAAGCTCAGCCACTATGCTTCGCTCCGGTTGCTCCTTTAGTTTAAAAAATTTGCTTCGAGAGTTGATCGCTGAGAGTCTTGCACAGCCTTTAGCTCCTCCTAAGGTCTTACCAAAAATTTAAGGAATTTTTAATGAGGGTCCCCCCTAATAACGAATTAGCCCTTAAAATTTTTTTAAATCAAAGGTAGTCGAGTGGGGCATCAAATGAAAGGTCTTGACTAGAACTTTTAGAATCTGTGATAAAAGAATCATTTTGTGAATTAGGGGGTCCAGGGGAAGGCAAAATGTACCAAAAAAATCCAAAAATTATCAAGGATGTGGGCCTTTATAATACAAGGGCAACAAATACTTTAAAAATCGAAGTCCATTCAACTTTGTTAATAATAGTATGATTTGTAGATTTTACATTTTCGCCTATAAAATCAAAACAGTACCTTTAACCTTCTTGAAAATTTACAATTATATAGGCTGGTATAAAATATTCACATTAACAAAATTTAATCGAGATCGAATTATAATCAAGTGAGTTATAGCCATTTCAATTATATGGAATCACAACAACAATAACACGTGTTTATGGTTGATACATATTTCAAATTGATCTAGGCACTTTTATTTTCTTTCAATTTTCATGAAAATTTAAGGAATAGAGTTTAACTTGAATATGTTCAATCAGCCAAGCATTCAGAAAAATCATTGAAGCTAGATGAAAATGGCGGCTGCACTGTGCTTATGCAAGAAACTGTGCATATTTTCCACAAATTTGAACTATTTCATACCCAAGTATTGGATGAATAAACCCTTGATTGTGCTGTCTTTATCGCCTTCTTTCCTTGTTATTAATTCTAATCTTCGCGGCATACCAAAAACTCCAACATATAACCAAACATAGAAATATAAATAAACTGCTTCAGGAATAAATAAAAATACATTAAAGAAGTTTGAATGATCATAGCGATAATATGAAAAAATTTACTACTAAGATTGTTAGCATTTGCACATTTACATAAACGTTGCTTATTAAAATTAAATTTTCTGATGTGAAGATTCTTCTTTATATATCATTCAGTAATATTTACTCTGTTATCAAAAATCACCAACATGAAGTTTTTATCATGTCCATACTGTGAACTACTTGACCTCACCTCCGCTTCATTATCAACTTAAATAAAAAAAATCAATTTCTCAAATCGGTCAAAAACTAAACTTGGGAAAAATTATTGAAAGTTTAATGAAACCTTAATTTGATAGAATGAGGTCAGTTTGACAAAAAAAAACAGTGAACCACATCAAATTGCACGCCCCACAACTGTGCCAGAAATCAATTCAAAATTTTCTCGTTACAGAGCGCCACATTTCATCTGGCGCTCTTGTTTTTACTTAACCCCATACCGAAGCCCAACGAATTGCAAAATCGATCGAATAGTCCCATAATAATTATAATTATCTCTAATCTCTATTTCGATTGCATTAATTGGATTCTGATTGAACGCCATAAAATTGTATGAGCTATTAAAGCAAATGGATATCTTTTCTCAAAGCATCTACGAAGAAAATACCCACCAAAGATAGTGTCGAAGCTTAGAAGACGTCAATGACGACCACAAAACCAAAACAAAACTCGAAAATTGCACAGCACGAGCACGCCAAGGAGGTACAAGCCCGAGAAGTTTATTACATGCCATATAATTACCTCTTCATCTTCTGCAGCAGTTACAGGAAAAGTAACAGCATCTGTGGCGAGAGTCGAGAAAAATGCTGAAATGAATGAATGGGCTGTAACTAGGTGGTGTTGTATTTCCATTCAGACTCGAGATACGATTAAAGATATCTGAATGATTGTGAGGCAATCCTTTGACAACTCGCTGTTTTGATTTGCGTGATTTAACGTGCATTATTCAACTCTACCAATATGTATCCAGATCCATAGATTCGTGGATGCATTGCAGTCCTAGATAACTGTTTTGGTAGAAATCTTCCAATATTTCATAGATATTTGTAGTGTTTCGTTAAAAATTGATGGCATTAAATCTGCTCAAAATACCCTTGCATTAAAGGTGTGAACAATTTAAAGATAACACCTCTGCAAAAACGATTCCAAAAGTTTTGTTTCTTTTCAATTTGACATGCTAGCGGGTCAATCCGCCTTGAAGGCTCAAACCTCTTCGCCGCTGATAGCAGTCAGAGAATCTATTTTTCACTGACATAATGATGAGGATCAATCCATGAGTGCCCCAGATACTGGCACATTAATGGTTTCGGTTGCATCATATCACAGATACGAGTATTATGAACGCGTCCAAAGTGGACGATGATGATGCAGATGATGAGTGGTGTGTAAGTGACCAGTTGTGTGTTACGCCCGTTATTAAGGGGCAATTCCAAATTATTTTTCGATATCAGCTTCAATCAAGCTACAACGCGTTTTTGATTGATGATCTTTCGCGTGGTCAAGGCTGGGTGTGGTTCGAATCAGCCGAAATAAATTCCCATTAGGCAAAAGAATCATTTTAGTGCATCGCGGCTATAGTTTGTAATCAATGTTGTGAAGGGCGTCGTTTGACAGAGCAACCTTCGTGCCGAATTGTTGTAATAGTAGATGAGTAACGATGCGAATTGTTTGAGATACAATCAATAACTGAATTTTCCTCAAGGAATCGCCTTGATTGGTATCAATTAAATAATTCAGTAATTTACAGTTGAAAAGAAGACGCTGTTCCCTGAAGCTGCCAAGTAGTTAAACAAAAAACATAATTGCGTTAGCCTCGAATTTTGCCATTTCAGGAGCTTTGTATGTGTAAGTGCACTTGCAAGTGCTCTATATTTCCTCGTGCCTAGCCAACTTAACTAGATGCAGAATATTTTACGTCTGTTCTCAAAAAATGGAAAGTAAGCAAACTTGAGAGCTTCAACAGTCATGTAAGCATCTCGGCAAACTAACGCCTACTGCCTTGAATAAATAATCAAAGCAAGTGCTCTGCAAGTAATAGTCGAAGGTTCTTCCTGCGTAAAAAAGTGGACTATGCCGGAAAATATTATGCACTCCAAACGTCAATTCAAACTAACTATGTACCACGATTTGAATGAATAGAAATATCATAAGCAATTCAATTTACCTTCATCTAAACGAATTCGTGTTTGAAGGGGATTGTACGCTGGACACTAAATAGTTGATCAGCATAAATATTTGAAGACCATACAAGTCACTATTGCCAAACTGGGCGGGTTACAAGTTACTTCCCCGAAGCAAAATTTGACGGGTTCATTTATCTCAAACACAAATTCTTCGGCTTATGAAATAGGCAACCGTCGTTTGGTGTAAGACAAATTGTTCACAATTAACAACGTTATTGACGTCATAATGCCCATAACACACAATTAAAAACTTAATCGCCTCTAATTTTCTTGACATGCTCGTTACTTGGACCATTTTTTGCAAGCTCATATTTTGCCAAAAATTGATCTTACCTCTGACCTCGAAACGATAACCGTATTAATAGCATCCATTTGCATTGAGACGACTGATTTCACTTTCATTTCTTGGTTCCGGTTTTGAACTATGATCGTGTAATGCCTCGTCGATTTGACAAAAAGAAAAATGAGCACTGTCATGTAAAATATGAGCCTCAGTATAAATATAAACATAGGTGACTTTCGAGTCGGTCAAAAAAATTTCATGCGCTTGGTTGCAGCAAAAAAGTCACACGATCGCTTAATGGTACTGTGTGATTGAAGCTCTATGACTTTTATTCGAAAGCTCAAAGAAATTGGTATGAATATCGGTTGGCAATGTCGTGTTTGTCTGTTACATCGACTAGGCGACTTTTTGCTGGCTACAACCAAACGAAATTCAAAGTTAAGATAAACATTCAAGAGGGTACTCTTCTGAGTAAACATCGCGAATGTGGCCCATCATAAATATACCGACGACCCGTCCTTCATTCGGTGATATCTGAATTTTTTGCTGAAAAATTAAATAGTGGCAACCAGCAAAAATTACTTATGCTAATCACAATCATCTTCCTTCAAGTGGATGGAAGAAGAAGCGATGAATTACTTTCGAGCGCAGCACAATGCTTCCTCGCTGTCGGTGCCCACTTATGAAAACATGACATGGTTTAAAAGGTGATGCTTCTATTCTTTAAAAACAAATCAAAATTATAACGTTTGCTCTTCACACTTCATTTCACTTCAAGTGAGCACACACTAGGAAGTTTCGAATTTGAATTGCCACCACTTGATATTGAAAAAATAATTTTCGTATCTTCTTTTGAATACTTTGAGCACTAGAGTGATCTAAATCATATCTAGATTTGTGGTTTCCGGACTTTAAGATAGACACATACTGAATTCGCGGCCGAAAAAATATTCATTTAGTAGGGATTGGGCACGTTTGTCATAATTTGTTGAAGACTTATTTATGAAAAGAAAATTTTTTAGAAAAAAAGTAGGTTTGATGTATACTCGTATGACGATTCTCATTGATTTGAGTGTCAAAAGAGGGCCTTTTGGTTTGAAGGAGCTTGTAATGAGCTAAGATCAGTTTTAAGTTTTTTTGAAAACTGAATTGCAATTTTGCTGTGAGGATTTCGGATTATTTAAGCGATGTATAAAAACTTCTAGTGCTGTCAATTTAAACGCGAAACACTTCTGCCTTTTGTTATTTTTTTATTTTAGTCAGTTGGTTCTCTGCCATTGCTTTGATGAAGGCTTACTTATTTATTTATTTATTGATATATCAATGTATACAGAAAACTCCATTTATAATATAGATATGCAATTACATAAAACTAGGCAAATTAAACCCAAATAAAGAATATTCAAGCTAGAAAGAGTACTTCAAAGAAAGAAAAAATTGTAATGACTTAATAGACTAAGAAAAACTGACATTATATGCAACCACCAAATAGCACAATAAAAACAGTAAATTTTGAAAAGTAAATACTGAGAGAAAATTAATCATTATAGCAAAATTCAAGAATATCTCGTTGTAATCGAATTTTATGTTCATACAAAGTGGAAGGTGTTGTGATTCCAAGGCAAACGTACAAATGGCGAATTAAGAAAAGTTTCCGTACGTGCAAATGGAACACTGAAGGTTACTGAAGATCGTCTGACACGCTCAAAAGTAAAGACTGACATCTTGATACACAAAGTAGGCGGCAACAGATTGTGATACAGATTGTAGAGCAGGTATTCATGCAGGAAGGACCTGGGAGATCTTAAGGAGGGCAAGTGTAGGAGTGATAGACGTTCACTATAAGAAACAAACGGTATATGAAATTTGAAGAGAAGATATCTTGTAAATCTACGCTGTACTGACTCAAGAGCATCAATTAAGTAACGCTGATAAGGACACTATACTTCAGCACGGTACTCTAATTGACTGCGAACCAGTGAGAGAAATAGATAGATACTAGAGAAAATGTTGGTGGAGCCTTTGGAAGTTCTTAAAATTAAACCAGCGATTCTAGATGCCTTCGCAACAATGATTGAGATGTGGTGATCAAAGCGAAATTTATCATCAAAGATAACGCCAAGACCCTTGTGAGTAGAAACAACCCCAAGAGGAGTATCTCTGATTGAGTAAGCGAATGAAATGGAGGATTTTTTATCAATATTCAACGGAAGGGAATTAGTAATGCTCCAGGAAACAAGCAACTCTAGATTTCCCTGGAGGTCCAAGCAGTTGCCGATGGAATGTATAACCCTAAAGATTTTTAAATCATCAGCATAGGCAAGCAACAAAGAGTTAAATAAAGAAGGAATAAGGCCTTGGAAAATAGCGAAGATTATTTTATTGAAACAGGTGACAACAGTATTAGTCCTTAAAAAGTTTAACTAAGAAAGATTAATTGAAAACTTGATCCAATGGAACCCTGCTTTACTTAAAGTGTGGAGCTAGTGCGATTTAGCACATTTGCTCCATTTCTATCTATGGGTACCACTATATCCAATTGGCACATAGTAAATAACCAACCAGTTTCTGTCAGTCCGATAAGTTATAAAGTAATTGATCTAAGGCTAGGGTAGATAAGGGTCTCTTCGATATTGTTAAACGTTAAAGAGTTAGGGGTACTATTAGTGTGTTTGTCTATCTCGTCGAACAGTTTGAGTGCACGTTGGAGTATATATTTATCAATTATGACTAGTTTCTGGTCTTTGTGAATATTAATAGTCCTAACATAACAAATCGGTGAGGTCTAGTGGTTAGAGCATGAACGCATAAGTCGGATGTCCCAGGTTCAAATCTCGTTGGGTGCACCGTGATTTAGTTCAGGGGATTTTTCGGACAGACTACGAGTGTTCACTCAGTGGTAATATGTACTGATCTAATCAGATCATATCATAGCTGAGCAGGCACACGGGAGCATGGTACTGACCAAAACCAACTTCCGAACAAATCAATACGGTCATGAAAATAAGATACTCTAACTATCTCTAAGCGAAGGCCCGAGAGGGGCTGTAGTGCTACAAAGAAGAACATAACAAGGGGTTCTGTAGATTCTCCTAAGTGTCTCGTTTTGCAGGGTCCGAAGTGCTTTTATGTCAGACTTTGAGGTCTGACAGAAGGCTACACAGCTGTAAAGAAGAGAGGGTCTTATAATTTTTTTATAGATGAGGAGCTTATTTCTTATGCTACAAGTAAGTTTTAAGAGCTTAAGATGTGGTACAGGGAGTATAGCATACCTAAAAAATGCTGTCTCTTATGAGGTATGTGGTCATTCTGTGTAAGTCTATTGTCGAATTTTAGTCCTTGGCATGTTGTGGAATAGAGAATTCATACATTCTAAAGATTGACCCTACATGTCAGATTTTTTCAAAAACCTTAGCTATGTCGAACATAACTAAACCTCTTGACTTTTTGCGATTCATCCAATTTCTGATGTGGTGAGCCACTTATACTAGCTGAAATTTAATAGAGTGCCAGCTCGAAAGCTACATTTTTCTTCGAGAATAGCTTCCTTGTTCTAAATGTATTTGGTCAAGCAAGTTAAAACTGCATTTCTGTGAGCTAAGAAAGAGAAGGCAGAAGACTTATTGGCTAACGATTTGGTGGGAAAGTAAAGTCTTTTTCTGGTTTCAGAATGACAATGACAATTGCTGTTTTCCATAATTTTGTGAATTTTCGTAAATGTAAATGTAAATGTCAGCATGATATTCATCAAAGAATCAAAACCCGAGGCTGCCCGTTTATTGAACGCAATTCTCACATCTCTTAATTCGGATAAATCTAGCGAACAGATTTCATTACCGTCTGTTGTCTTGGAAGCCAGATTTCTTTGTACAGAGAACTCAATTTCATCTTCAAAGTCAAAGTTCTACTCAAAAAAATTATTCCTCATGGAATCGGAGCTCAAAAGCGGCTGCAAAGGTTCTAGCTTTATCTGTGCTCCGTGTTTAAGGCCACACGGCAGGAGAGCCTGAAATATTTTGTGAGATACCAGAAGTTATTATCACCAGGCTCTCCCCATATGGCGTTACGAAATGCGTGGATCTGGTCACGTATTTTGTTGGTTGGCCAGTTAGCTTTGGTTTTTAACTCAGGATCACCCGTGTTCCTAAGTCGTCTCCGTAGCAGATTCCTCCTCCGTATTAAGAGCGTAATATGCTCAAGGAGTTCATAGGGATTGTGTTCCCTTAGCGGAGTTTGGGTTGTGCCATTTTCCTTTGCTAGTAGGGTTTCGCTAGTAATTTTTCAATGCTTCTTTTGACATCTTTACTTTTAGAGGCTCATATATGAAGATTTCCTCTATTAAGAAGTGCACCAGCCTCTAGTTAGAAGAAAGCTCATTGATAATTCCTGCTCGAATGTCATGATCAAAACCTTGCAGGATTCCAAAGAGTAGAATTTAAAAAAGTAAGTAAAGTAAAATAATATTCCCTTTAACATTGGATAAATATTTATCCAATGTTAAAAGAAAAATTATTTTATTTTATTTACTTTATTGGAAAAACATCAGAAAAAAGGGGCCTTTATTTGCTTCATTTTAGAAAGCTCAGCGTCAGTGATATTGCTTCTCACAGAACTGCAGGAATTATAATTGGCGTTGAATTCATCTATTACCAAGAATTGGCCTTCCAGACCACAGAGAAAGTTGAAGCCTTGAAAGAAGTCTCATTTTGTGGAGGGTTTTATACCGACTACAAATTCTACAAATCCAAACGAGTTTGTTTCTATTTTAATTGCAGCCACCTTTAGACGTTGTTGTTGTGGGGTTTGAATCAGTTAGTGATTCACATTTCTGAAAAATTGTCATTTCTGTCAATTTATCATTTCATATAGACAGTATTTAGGGAAATGGAAATCAAATTTATAGCCTACTTGCATCTGTCTAAGCTCACCAGTCCTTTGGTGCTGGAAGTCACATTTTACGTGAGTCTGTAAATGTGATTCTAGTTGGGTTTTTTTGGCACGATGAAACCCTGCACCATTGTGGCCATCATTTTTTGCATCATCAGTTGCATCTGTGACTGAATTGTGATGAAAAATTGCTCCATGTTTGTTAGTGTGGTCTGGATGGTGTTTGCCTTTGGAGGGGGCTCACACTGGCTGTTTGTTTGTCTGACTGGTAATTCCCGTAAAAGTTTTCCCAACATTTTCGGGGGTTCGGGAACATCATCCGTTGTTTGCGAGGTGTTCTTCTCCATAATTTATGCACTTAAATTTTTCAGTGATTTTGTTTTTTTGCAATGTGTAAAGTGATGAAGGTCATCACACTTTACACAGTGAGCTTGAGCGTGGCATTGCTTGGTGAGTGGCCAAATTATTGAAAATTGTATCACATAGCCTGGTCACTACGTGATTTCAGTGATTTTTGTTCAGATAAGGTTGCATAGTGACCAGATATTGTTAAGTTTCTTCTTTCGGAGGGAGCACTTTTACCAATTTTGAAGATCTGGATTGATGTTTTACGTAGAAAACTTTTTATATCCAATCACAAGGGGGGGTAGTAACATCAATTTTCGGTACATTTCTCCTAGGCCTGCACTCTTTCTTGCAAATGATAATTGTTTAAGACCTGTTTCATTTGCCAACCATATTAGCTACCTTTGGTGAAGGTTTTTTTATGTGTAACCACCTTATTAGTGGTGATCTTCGTTAAAAACCTTAAAATATTTTTTTGCAATTCAATTTTTTTAAAAATCATCACTTTTGACCTACTTACAAATTAACACGACTCTAGCTTTTGTAGTTTGCGAAAAACCTGCTTTGAGGGGGGATTGACAAATATGTAGGAGGGTATAGTAAAAATATTTTACAAGGCTCTAAAAAGGGACGAAATAATTCTCTGCTACACAATTGTTTTAGATTCTAAAAGCTCCAATTAAGCCTTTTATTTGATACTCAATTTGACTACCTTTGTTAAAAAACATTTAAAGGTCATTTCGGTATAAACTTCTGAAATTTTCGATATGACCTAAACTAAACTTCTGATCTTTCCGCAAAGTTTGACACATTGTAGCTTCTATAGTCTCTGAGAAAACTTGCCGTGACGCACGAACAGATGGACAGACCAGACGTAAAACTAGTAGGTTTATGTAAGATTCGTTTGAGAAAGCCCTAAAAAGGTACATTGAGAAGCGTCTCACTATTTGCTCAGGAACCATAGAAGCTGCAGTCGTCAAACTTTGTGAAAAAACCAGAAAATGTATTTTATGAAGTATCAAATATTAGGTCTAAGTGAGATCTTTTAATATCAAGTCTTGAAGTTTGAACTTTATACAAAAGGGAAAGAACAGGAAAAAAATTTATCCGATCTCACGAGACTAGAAACTTGTGGACCGAAATAAATCTTAATAAAATGGAGTTGGAAACTTGTTTAAAAGTATCCGTTCTTGGTTTTCAGTACATCAGATCCAACGTTGCCAAAACGGCCTGTTTCAAATTGGGAGACTTTCTTTTCTCACATTTTGTTCTACCTTCGTACCGCTCTAGTTCCTAAGGTAATGTGAGTTTGGAAAAACTTTGGTAATTTTATAACATCGCGGCCAAAAAGTATTTTAGTTGTCAGAAAATCATTTAAAAGTAGCAGTTGTTGTCTAGAGTGCACCACAGCCAAGATAGCCAAAACAAACTGTGTCAAATAGGGAGATCTTCTATTCTCACTTTCTTTGTAATGATTATTTTTTCATAATATGTACTTAAAGCCTCGTTTATTCTTATTTTCATTTTAAGGAGGCCATTCTCATTTTAAGGGGGTCTCTCCATAAAAGGTTGTGACCCTCGATGATTTGAACCAAACATAGCCGACGCAGGTATCAAATGAGAGGGCTTGATGAGATCTTCTAATACCCATCACGTAACCTGCGATATTGATACCGGAGTGGGTAGAGAAAAGGGAAGAGCACGAAAAAACTGTGTTTTAATTGCGCTTATTCATTATTAGGTCTACATATTTTAGGTGGAGTACAAAACCCTTTTGGCATAAGCGTAGTTTTGTTTAGCCAAATTGTTTAAATTACTGATATTTGCAATTTGTCTTCTCTTTATTTGCTTAATCCAGCGACTGAATGGTCACTATACTGTATACCATAGTTTGATGAGGTAATGATGTGATCTTGGGTAAATATGCATTATTAGTATAGATTTTTATGTATTGTAGAAGCATCAATTCCTTATAATTTTCCTCTTTTTCCGTGAATTTTTATTTATTTATATATTTATATGATATTCTTAAAAAGTATTGAGCATTTTCTGTCACTAAATGGTGTTCGTTGTCACGTATCGGGCAATACTAATCAGATTGAGTCAAACTCACATGCGTTTGAAAGGTGACATTTCAGTCTACAATTTTCATATGGACAGTTTTGTATTTCGTCATTCTTGTCAAAAGTTGCATTCATTTATAAATGAGTGAAATTTCTGAAAAAAAATTCGTTATATTTTACAATATCACTACGATCAAGGTGAGAATGCATCGCAGGCGCGTGAAAAAATTGGTGATGTCTACGGTCAGGATACTTTATCAAAAGCCACTGCCAAGAGATGATTTGTTCACTTTCGTTCTGGAAATTTTGATGTCAAAGATGCACCTCGTTCAGGTCGAACGACTGAAAAAGTCGATGAAATCTTACAAAAAATTTAAGAAGACCGACACATAAGCAGCCATGACATTGGTAAGGAACTGAATATCCATCACCAAATAGTTTTGAACCATTTGCGTAAGACTGGATACACAAAGAAGCCCAACGTTTGGGTGCCGCATGAATCAACACAAAAAAATTTGAACGACCGAATTTCCATTTGCGAAATTCTAAAAAAATGCAACGAAATCGAGAAATTTTTGAAGCAAATCATCACGGACGATGGAAAATGGGTAAGATACGAGAATGTCATTTGAAATAGATTATGGTCAAATAAAGGCGAATCACCACAAATGACTTCAAAGCCAGGATTGACACCAAATAAGGTTATGCTGTGTATGGTGGGATCGAAAGGGAATTGTTTATCATGAGGTGCTAAAACCTAACTAAACACTCAATTTGGCTCTGTACTGTCAGCAATTAACCTGATTGCAACAAGCAATTCAAAAAACCGGCCAGAATTGATCAATAAAAAGGGCGTTGTCTTCCATCATGACAATGCCAGACCACACACATCTTTGATGACCCGGTGAATATTGACAGAGCTTGGCTGGGAAATTTTGATGCATCCACCGTATAGTACAGCCCTTGCACCATTAGACTACCATTTATTTTGGTCTATACAAAGCTTCTTCAATGAAAAGAAATTCAGTTCAAAAAGGGACTGTGAAAATCACTTGGCCAAGCTTTTCGCCGATGAACCACAGAAGTTCTACACGAATTGAATAATGGCTCTACGCAAAAAATGGCAAAAGATTATAGATAATAATGGGCAATATGTACTTAAATAAAAATCATTTTAAATAAAAGACATATTCAATCGAAAAATGATAAAAAAGGCTCGATACTTTTTAGAATATCCAATATTTTTCCACTTGGACATTGCCAGGATATCGTCTATGTAATGAATCTTAAAAACAGGATAATGGACACAATGTCGTTCATAAATATGTCGCGTGCGGTTTGTCAAAAGAAATTTCCCATTGCTACTTTTTTACTTCAGTTAAAATAAAGTCCGATAAACATGAAGTAATTCTTGGATAGGATCGTCAGTTATTGTCGTGGCTAAATTCATTTTTTTATTGGACAGTATTTTCTCAATATAAGGATTCCTTCTCCTACAAGAATAAATTTTTTGCATTTTTTTTATTTTTGATTATTTTGGTAGTCCTTCAATGGATTTTGCTGTTAAAATATTGTTTTTCAAAGGTTATAGCGGTTTTTTGAGAATTTAATGATAGGTTAAAATCATTATTGTGACTATCTCTTGCATACGGTTCCAGAATTTATATGGTTCGGGCATAAACCAAATTCAAAATAAACAGGGACTGGAAACTTTTAAGAGCTAAGTAAGTGTTTTCCAAAACATGCTCATATATTTTCAAAGTTCTTTTGATTTTGTTCAAAGATGATATTTTTGAGTTGGGCCATAAGCCCTTTTAACTTTTTGTAACTGATTTAGGATTTCTCCTTCCGTTTCTTGAGCGCCTATTTCAATACTAAAGTGATCAAAATTCTTCACCAATGTGGAGGATCGATCGCCGCACAACTTACCCTGATTTTGTGGTATAAACAGATTATTCGGTAGCATCTTCAAGAATATATTATCGTTGAGAACTATTTCTGTCAAGATTGTTAGCCGTGCAATCTCTTCCGATATATAGCTAAGTAAAGTTGCGCTTATATTTAAAGTTTCTAGATTTTTTAGGTTTGCGGTTTATCTCGATAAAATCCATGTTTTGTTCTCTTCGATATTGAAGCTTCTCAAATTTTTCAATTTTCCAATACTACCCGGCAAATAACTCAAATAATTAAACGACAAATCCAAGAAAAATTTACATATAATGATTTTTCTTTATTTTACATTAAAAATGCTTATTAGATTTAAATTATTACTTTAATGTAAATACATTTGTAAAGTGTAAATAATTATGTTTATAAGGTGTGATCTTATCAATTATGAATTAAATAAATGCTAATGAATAAGTGACAATGTTGTCGCCAAACAAGTAATGTTAATTATAAATTATATATCTGTTAATGAAAAGGTGATAATGATGTCACCATATGTGTATCGGCATAAAGTGATATTTGAATAACGACTAAACAGTAAATAGACAAATTATTATAATTGCGTGCCGTCCCTAGTCCTAAGGCTGACTTCGCCGATGTGCCACAGATTAAAGTGGCGCATCGATGGATGATTGTTGATGATGAATGAATGCAGGACGATAGCAATCCTTGGCCCAAATACTATTCTGGCCAATATGCTATGAATTGCAGTGGCACTGGCATATAATTGTCCCTTAAAAATTTTCAATTTTCGCGCAGATGTTTATTTTTCGATGGGCTCATCCAATTTATGGTATGGGGGACTCCCAACGAATCGAACAAAGCATTCCAGAGTAGGCTGTGGACATATTAACTTCGATCTTCGGGAGTTGTATTAACAATTAATCAAAATTATCGAATTAAATGAGTACCAACATTTGAATTACTCCATACATGCAGATTACAATTTGTGATCATATGCTCCACTTAGTATTCGAAATTCATTATTTGTAGAAGGTTTATAACTTATGCTAACATACGAGTATAATCAGTTTCATGTTAGCTCTTAGCAAAAACATGCCTCTGATCCATTTTAACCCACTTAAATACTCAATACCCTGTAGATAGCAGCTATTGAACTTCCAAGACAATCCATGATTGCCTCACTAATCACTCAAAGATTTTTTGTCGCAGATATATAAGTATACTTGACTAAAAATTAGACTTCTGATCACTGCTTTTCACAATATTTTATCTAACTTCTTGCATATGAAAATACTTAATCAAAAAGCAATTCCACCTTAACCCTAAACTGGCAAAACAAATTCCCCAAATTTTTATGGAAAACCTTCATATTGCTTTGAACCACACTTTCAATTTGCTTTATTTCGACATGCCTGCGTTACTCTTCTTTTAGAAAGGATTAAATTGATCGATGAGATGCACCTCCTATCAAATAATTGCATGATTACATACGAGTATGTGATATTCTGCAAAGATAATTGTATTAAACATGAGGTTAAGAGCTAATTGAATTCAAAATAACCCACCAGTACCCTATAATCGTGTGCCGTATGCACCAAATGCTTCAATACGATGTGCAGACGGTACCAGAACCAAACGATATGCTCCACAAGCCCCTAAATGAAAATTAACAACATACTTATTGGCTCGAAGGCATATCAAGGAACCACCACGCAAATAACTCTTTAATCGCTTTTCGATGTGACTCTGACGTGTCTCCGCTTACATCCTCAACTGCAATCCACGACTAATTCCACCATTCATTCATTCATTCCCGCGATGACGACGTCGTGAAGACGAATCAATTATTGGAAAATTAGTTTTGACATTTTTATTGGCGAAGCAAATTCTGCACTGTTGTTTTGAGATTCGCGATTCAGGTGTGAAAGAAGTTATGGGACTCAGTCTATTCGAGTACGGAGGTATGAAGTGCTTGCGGCAATGACAACACTCGCGAAATGTTTCGATGTGTACTTAGCCCGAAATGAATTCTCATATGAGTGTTGTTGAATGAGGAAAACTATGCAAATAATTGCATTCTTCTTCGAAGCACCCCGCAGTCGAGAAACGTGGGAGGGACTATGATAATGACAAGAGGAAAATTTTTGCATTTGCGTTGGCCGTTTCAGTCAACCTCGCAATGACATTCTGCAAATTGGAGTTAATTGCAACATTGTTTTTATGTCATCATTATGGTTATAATTTTCTTGGATATAAATTTATACGTGTTATGTGCATTGATAGAACCAAAATAAAAGTTATACTTATTCAAAATGGGGCCTTTGAATAAAATGAGGCATTTTTTAAGAGGTATTGAGGGTGATCTGAGCACAAAACCTAATCGTGAGAAGAAAAATGTCAAGTGAAATGCTGATTATAATGAAAGCACCTTTAACTGGTTTTGGGAAATAGAAGAAATAGATGTACGATTGAACAACATTTAGTTGCTTTTTTGTAATTATTTATCAAGCTTCATATGAGGATTTGAAAATAAGTAATTAAGCTGATAAATACGTCATTGAAAACACTGCATTCTTCGAATCTGGTTGTTTGGGGTCATCGAAAGCGTCATTCATTTCCGAAATCCAAATAGGAATGAAGTATTTTTGTGGAAGCAAGCTGAGAGCGATGTGGTGGCGAAAAAATATGGGACGGTCCTAACATAAGAAATTTGTGTTCAACAACCAAATTATTCCATTAAAAGATGTTAATATTGCATTAAGAATATTGTTGTAAGCTATATTAGCTTAGAGATACAAGCAAAATATTCATGGAAGAATAAGATGTCATTCAATATAAAAGTAGAACAATTTCACTATGTGCAAGTAAAAACCAAACTTTTTTTGTGTTATATGTAATTTTCTTGGGTTCTACCCACTTTTTTCTCCTAATCCTTATAAAAGATAATGAATGTTTTTTTCTAAAAAAATGGTGTAAGACACGGGTGCTGATTGTCTGGTACAAGTGTCAGCGAGCTATAAGGAAGACCGAGCTCAGCTAACCAGCTTCGCTTATCGACTAGCTATTCGCGGGACCATATGAGGTGGGTTCCTGTCGCGCAACGAAGCTACACTACAAACTATTTATGACGTGTACTCTACTCTAAAAGACATACCGATTAAAGTTTATTATCTTTAGTTCAATTATGCGTTAATTAAGCTACTCTTCAGTAATTCAAAGTTTTTTGTCTCGTTAAAAATAGCGGACGCAGAGACTTTAGACAAACGCAAGAATAGAACAAAAAGCAACCGTTACTTTCTTCAAAGAAGGGCGTGCATTACAAGGTGAATGTCAAATCTAAAGATGTTAAAATGACTGAAGTAAACCACTCATCTCTGCCTAATTGTCGGATGTAGTTAACTTAAGCGTAATAAAACAACAAAGTAAGCAGTTTCGATGTGGTGACCAGCTTCTCTCCTCAGGAGCAGCTATGTCGCGCAGAGTTAACAAGAACAGAAAGTATCAAAACAGTGAAACTTTTAGTCGGGCCTTCTTTTTTGCTTTGCGCTTCATGTTTTTAAGGATCATCATACAAATCGTTTATGCGATAAATAGTTTATAGTGGAACTTAACGCAAGGGGAAGGAACCCCCCACCTCCCCCCCGAAATCATTGAGATTATCCTGCCAGCACATATACTCGTATGCGCCCCTCGAGCAAGTCACTGTCAGTGAAAATGAACATTTATTTCACTGAGGCAGCCCAACATCGCTGACAGACAGATGAATAGATATTAAATTGCTGGCTTTAGAATAGTTTAAGTTCACGAATTTCGTGAGCGATTGATTGTATTGAACCCAAACAGATTCACTACAGTACTAACCTTCATGCCTTTCATATTTTGCAGAGAATATTTGTGATAGTATTCTTATTTTCAAAATAAAATTTTCTGAGACCATATTTTTGACTGTAGCGATAATTTGTTTAGTTGCGTCTTCTGATGTTGAGAAAGATATCATTAAAAGGTAATTTGTGAATTTAAAAAATGTTGATCAGTGTTTAGGAGCTACTTAGGAGCACTAAAAACTGTTATATAAAAGCACGCATCCAAGTTTTTTCACTGCTTTGAATTGGTCTGGTAATTAGCCAAAAGTTTGCGAACAGAATGAATTTTATTAAGTTTTCATCAAAAACTCTAGATCATGTTCATAATCTATTTTCTTATTTTTTGTGTTTTGGATTTTTTGCGCATTTCTAAATTTATGCTTGAACAACGAATCTTCCCGACACGTAAATAGAATTTCGTTTTTTACTGTAAAACATACATATATTTCGAGGGTGAACGTTTCCTCAGTACAACTAACGACCTGCTAACAATCCTACTACTTAAATGCTAAAAGTATTTCTTCCATGATAGTGTAGTGACATGAAATGGAAGCTAATGTCCATATAGGACTGCAGCCATGGTATGCTGCCTCGGCGAGCAAGCATGTTAGTGTTCACCTAGATGGGACTTGTCTGAGGACGCGTGAATGTGGTGGCCGGCTAGCATACCAGTGTCGTGGGGCGGGTTCTTTTTCCCAGCACAAGGGCCCACTACGAAAAAAATCGCATTCTCGAATTACTAGCTAAAACTCGCATCGACATGTGTCATGGCTGAGGTAACCTATTAAAAGGAAAGATTACCAAAGCAAACAACTAACTGGGCCTGACAAAAACGAACGAGACTTGAGAATACCTCGTCTTTACCGGCAATACTTATGGTCCCCAAGTGTGGGGCATCCAGGTGGAAGCGATGCCCCTTCGCACTCCCCCATCTATATGATGGAATAACATACTAATATAACATAAATAAGAACGCAAGCGGAAGGCCACTCTACCCTGCGATAGACCCTGGAACGCAAGAAGAACCCGATGGCTAGCTCATGAGTGGAGGGGAATGCTAACGTGGTGATCTGGTTTCAAATGAAGAGACCGAATTTTAAATTGAATTAGCAAAACATTATTGTTTCTTCATTTTCATTATTTATAAAAAACTATATATTTTTCAATCTCAGTGAAAATTTCATTCCGCATGGTAAACTAACATATATTCAATGATCATAAAAGTTTAAAAAAGAGAATTTGGTCAACAACAAAGGCAAAAATATATGATTTACTTCAGTTAACAAAAAAACAGTTTGGTAAAGAGAATGACAAGTTATAAAAATATATACTGTATACTTTAGGTAAAGCAAATTAAAAAAAGCGGGTACTTACCCAATCCTGCTCTAACGAGTGCTCGTTTTTGGGGTGGGTGAAGCCTGTGGACATCTTACTCTCGTAATGTTAAAATGAATATTATTTTAAAAATTGACAAAACTATGCACGTTTAACTTTTAAGTGAATAAGCCGTGTTGTCCTTACTGGATCATCGTTAATAATTATATTTGCCCTTATTGCAGTTATTTCTAGTCTTGACAACTATTTACTTGCACTGTACTTTTACCACCAATAATTTCAGACGAAACTATTTCTATCACTACTTTTGCATCCATCGACAAACGGAGAAGCAGTTGTCTCCAGTATAACTCAACACTTTTAAAATCCAGCTTCCAACCTATGTTGACTCACTATTGAATCCAAGCAATCAATAGGTTTATTGAAGCTGTAACATTTAATCGAATATCTCCATAAGAATTCACAAATTCTGATTTTTCTTTCTCCCTCATCAACAAATTCTGAACATTTCTTTGCTGGTCGATTTATTTTTGCATTTACACATTGCCCGAAAAGGTTGCAACTATTGAAATTAATGTAGTACCATCATATTATTCTATTGATGCCAAGGCTTCCGATACTTGGGTTCTCCCCAGTCAGGGGGTTAATGGTCACTGGCATATTTACAATGACCTTATTCGAATCAGGTCATGGCTATCGAATTCAAGATTGCGTATGCAATATCATAAGACCTGGGTAACTCATATTATTGCTGATGTTTGGTCTCAGTACCACCCTAACTTTATACTGGTACAAACAACTTGTCAGCGGTACAACCACAACACATTTTAAAGTTTACTCTCTCGCTGGATATTTTGATCTCGTAGAACAAAACATTTAAATCTTTATCGTTCACTGATCCAATTGTAGAAATCGAGCAGTCACATAAACAAGCTGCTTGAAAACCTTCCTTACTCCTATCCGAAATTTTAATTGCAAATTTAGAAAAAAATATTTAATTACTTCCATTCATAATAGTACCTTATAAACATTTTTTTCTTATTATTATTATTATTATTAAATGTAATTTTCTATCAATTTTCCTTTATCTTAAATTTAAACGTTTCCCTTTACTTATATTCCTCATGAGATTTATTTTTTATTACTATTGAAAATCTTTTTCATTTTTCTTTACTTCAGTTAAATTTTTTTGAAAAATTTTAAATCTGCAAATCAGAATTTCGGACATGGGAACACTAACTTAGAGCATTCCAAGTGTGTATCGCATTACCGAATACAATCGAACTCGGCTGAGCGAGCAGCTGATTCGAGGTACCATTGGGTTATGGAAAAAGAGAAAGAAAACTTTTCGGACGGATCGGCAAGTTAACTTACGACCGCGACATGCTGAGCGGTATTTCGTTCCCACAAGTAAAATTTAATTTCAATGAGCGCATAATGTTGTCGATAGTTATATCAAGTGCTTGGTTGGAAAACTTTTTGGTTGAATGAAAAAATTGGGAAGAAAAATAATAGGAAGAGTGTCGCCTTCCTCGTCATTATGCATCTTCATTGTCATCGTCATAAAAGTAAATCATTGCCAAAGCAAGTATTTACTTTCGAGCGTGCAACAATTGTACAAAAAGTGTATGAAAGTTTCCGAAATTTCACCAAAGCCTATGTGCGGGCTCAAGTTTTGCATTCGCATGAATGTTTTTCATTTCTTTAGCAGTCGTGGTCATTTCTTGTTAATCAGTCTGTACTGATTTCGGTATTTTCACCACGAAGTGTGAGCCAACAACGGGAACCACCATGCCCCATTCTTATTAGGATTCGCCCATGAAATTTCGCAATTAGTGGTGTTTTGGGTGGAGAAGAAAAACGCTATCCCCGTATTTTGCTCCACGTCTGCTTCGTGCATTCCCAAGCTGCTGCTAATCAATTTTGACCGGTAGATTTTTATAGACTGAACAATTACCAGTAAGCTAAGCGAAGATAATTTATTAGTTGATGACCGTAATAGGGGATCAAATGTCTCCCGAAATTCCGGAAAAAGATTAAATGGACGACGCACACAGTCATCTAACTGTACATTTCCCACGAAAATCATCAAAGGCCCGCGTGGTCTACGACTTTCAATATCATGTGGAGTCGATTCGAGTGCACCATTCCCAGGACCACACCAGGCCACGGTCAACGAGACAGCTCCAACCAGGCGGTATCATATTACAAGTAGATGGGAAACATTATAAAATCCAAGTGCTTTGGCTAACGTTTTTAAATTATTATATGACATTTACAAATCAACCGTCGCAGAAATCCCCAATTTTAATCAGTGCTGCGCCCGACATGATTTTGGTTCGGTTTAAAGTCTTCTCATTTTGAGCATTTCCATCATTTTCGTGATCTCTGCTTTATTTTGTAAATCATATGTAGGCTTGTATACAAAACATATAAAACATGCAGATGAAATTCCTAAAATAAAAAATTTGCATGTAGTAGAAGTAGTAAGAGAAAATAATGTGAGGAACCTCATTTTAATGGGCAGTATAAAATTTTGCGTATCCGTTATTTTGACGGTGATACCAGATTCTCAGGCAAATTCTCAAGCCTTAATACCTTCAATAATATTGATTTGATAAAGCTGCAAGCCATCTTAACAGGACTAACGTTTTAACTTGAAGTGAATTAATCGGGCAGTAACTTTATTCAAATTTGGTTTAAGACAATTGCCTTTCGTGATATGTACTATAACTATATTCTGTTTAATTGCTCCGTACTTTTTATCTTTATCTAAACATTCTAGCTCTTTTGATTAATGTGAAATTATATAGTATGTATAACGTAGTCTATTTTGAATTGAAGGATAATAAAATAATGTGGAATTAATGTTAACAGAAACTCGGTCTTTCCATTTCGTTCTACATGACTGGGTGTAGGACCCGCATCGATGGCAGGCTCCTCCTCTAGAATGGACTAACCATCGGACACGCTCTTTTCGGTCTTTTGTTAACAGGGGCTCTTGCCGGGTAGTGAGGTCTTCCGCTCGCGTGCCCTTTTATAACGTTGGGTTATGTGATTTCATTGCATAACGATATAGCATAAATCGGTTACGTACGTATTTTTCATTTGAGGGAAAGAGTCATACAAAGTACTTTTGTATGAGTTTTTCACTCAAATGGGAAATACATGATCACGTCTACGTTTGGATCTTGATCCGGTTGGGGGGTGTGAGGGGGCACCGCCTCCATCTGGATGCCCCACTCTTGTTTGTGGGCCATAAGTCTCGTCAGTAACGACGAAGCCATCTTAAGGCCGTCTATTTTCCCCAGGCCCAGTTTGCCTTCTAAGTCAGCAATACTCTTTGACCCTTAGTAGTTACCTCCTTTTCGTCTTCGGTCAACATTTCTTTGATCCCGTAATTCATGAATGCGAAAATTTTTTGCAGTGGGCCCTTGTGCTAGGGGAAAAGAACCCACCCCACGACACAGCAACGCTAGCCTGCCAGCGCATTCACGCGTCCCTAGACGAAGCCAATCTCGGCGGATCCCAACATCTTCTTCCACCGAGGTAGCAGACCATCGCTGCAGTCCTGAACGGACATTCAATCTACCCAATTCACTACACAATGTAATCGTCCATAACAATACTATCTCTCGTTGAATTTGCTACGGAGAAAACAGCACCTTCCTCTTCTCCTCGTTTAACCATTGACATGCATCTTCTACTGCATTTCATGCACATCTAATTGATATTAACTTGGATTTGCACGGTACCCTAAGATTATTTGCGACATCCAGCCCGTTTTGCGATCATAATCAGACTTCCCATGCCGCAACGGTAGTTTCTTGGTGAGCCTTCTCATGCCGTCCACTGTTGTTTGCCTTGCCGGACAATGCAATTCATGTTGATACGTTGCATTGCAAAAGGGTTGCCGTGATCGAATTTTAATTGCAAATTTAAAAATTTTTATTTTTAAACATGCAATTAAAATTTGATCATGTATAACGGTATTTTTCGAGTAGTTTGCCTAGGTGACTGCTCGATTACAACAATAGGAGTGAGCTTAATAACTAATTTACCATATCTTCTCTTTTGTTTTTCCTAATTTGATTTTTGAATGCAGACGTTCTTATTTTATTAACCTTTTAATTACCACTTAGCAAATATTATTTAGCTTCAATAAATTTAAATACTTTAATGTCTCTAACAACTTTGAGTATCCATTCCCAATGTCATCATTCAGCTTTGATTGAATGTGTCTAATTTCGCACGAGTTATCTGTACTACCTTCATGTCTTCTCAATTGATCCTATGGTTGCTGGCTATATGCTTCTTGATGTGCTCCGTAAAGTTTGTTTTAAATGGTCGCTTTGTTTGTCCTTTGTAGCTTTTCTGATATGTCTGGCACGTCATCTTGTAAATTCCACATTTTTGTGTTTTCGTTTCTTGTCTATGTGTGTTCCCAATATCGTGTTTAACTTCGATTTTTAGCTGATTGGTACTGCAATCATATGAAACTTTCTTAATTTCTTTTTACCTTTTCTTTTTGGGTGTCTCCTAATCTTTTTTGCGAGCATAGTGTTTTGAATAACTTCATTTTTAGTTTTTTCTCCATTCTTTTCATGAACATTTCTACTGATCTTTCTTGAAAAGCATTCAAAGCTGCTATTTCCAGGATAAATTTCTTCACATGCTTGTAACGTTCGACATTCATAGACATCATCAACATCCTGTAAATCCAACTATTGTAGCTATGCAGGCACCAATAATGAATAGACTCAAGAAAAGAAAAACAATTGCAACACTATTTTAACCTTCTGCCATTTTGTTGTAATATTACTAACAACCATTGAATGAGTGAAATCTTAAAAATATTTTTATTATTAATTTTATCTGGAAATAAGAAGATCCCATTAAAAGTGTAGTATCTGGTTCGATGGAAAACTTTCAAATGGTTATTACTTCCGTAACTACTTTCATTGACCCCACCAACTCTGGATGAAGTTTGTCCCATCAGCAAAGGCCAAAAGAATAATAAAGCACCGGGCATCGATGAGATTTTAGTGGAGCTCATCAAATATGGTGGCAGTATTGTTCATCAAGGGCAGGTACATCAACAATAGATCAATTGTTCACCGTCAAGCAGGTACTTAAAAAATGCTGGAAGTTCAGCACAGACATACATCAATTTTCGTTGACTTTAACCAAGCATACGACATTATCGATCGTAACGTACTATACGAAATACAGCTTTGCTTTGGCATCCCAGCCAAATTAGTCCGTCTTACCAAAATGACAATGACGTCGACGACCTCTCAAGTCTGCATCAATAACGAGCTCAATGATGCCTTTGACACAAATATCGGACTAAAGCAGCGAGTTGGGCTGGCCCCATCACAGTTGTCGAATCTCACACTTGGCAAACATAGCATCGAAAATGTTAGTGAATTTGTATATTTAGGCGCCAAAATAACGAAAACGGGCAATGCAAGAGACATGGACCCTAACCCAAGTATCCGCAAATATATTGAACCCCTTCGAGCGATGGATCCTGAGGCGAATAACCGGACCAAAGCTTGACGGGGACCAATGGCGAATTCGATACAACCATGAGCCGTATGAAATTTTTGACGAACCGGATGTCTCAACGATTATAAAACTGTGGAAGGGGCAATGGGGTGGACACATAAATTGTATGGACAAACAACGGATACCCAAAAAGGTGTTTGTTGGGAGAACTGAAGGCCGGAGATCAGTGGGGAAATCGAGGAAACGCTGGTCTGACTCGGTCGATGAAGGCAGTTCATCGCTACTTGGATTTCGGAATCGGAGGACGCGATCAATGGAGCGAGACAGTTGTAGGCGCTATTTGCAGGAAACCAAGGTCCAAGAGGGGCTGTAGGGCCAAGAAGAAGAAGAAATACGTTTTAACTGATTGATACTTCCGGTCCACAATGACTACTTAAATTTAAGGAAACGTGTATGAATTCATTGGAAAACATGTTATATCACAAGTTCTACTATTATTAACGAAGTTGAGTGAATTTTAACTTCTACGATTTTATTATTCTTGTAGTCATAAGAATCTACCACTACAATTTTGCCAACTTTAAAATGTATGGTTTCATCAAGCGATAATAGCCTGTACTTTAAATGCTGAAGTTGGGGGAAGGTAACTTAAATTTACTCAATATTCTCGTTTAAACGGCCACCATTCTGTGTTACGATAACTAATACCACTCATGGAAAAGATTCTCAAAGAAGTGCATAATATACGTCCTTCTTGAAATGTTCATGCAAACAAGCCCGTAGTGGTGGAGTCGATCAGAAACGCATATTTCTCAATAGCCATATATTGTACGTTAAATACCACCCAATTTAAACCGTTGATGAGCCCTATGAGTAGCCATCTGTTTGTAAAATGTCATTTGATTTCAGCGTACCCTCACGATTTTACACAAGATAATATAGAATTGATATAGCATGCTATTACTAACAAACTTTAGCGAATTCTAACTAGCCTTATATGGGGAGACCCCCTTAAAAGCCCATGCACTTTTTTTTATTACGGGACTATCATTAATCAGAAACTTCTAAGCTGTTCACAAAATTTGATCACTGTAGCTTCTACAGTTCTTGAGAAGACTTGCTGTTTATTTTCTTACTTTTAAAAAGGAAGATAAATTGTTAGAACTTATTGAGTAGCACTTTACTTATTCATCAAGAATTTGGTCATACGCGCACTAGACATAGCTAATTTCTATATAAGGGGAGGTAAGTAGGTGGACTAGGAGCTTGTGTATCTGGGAGTTCAACATTGAGATGCCAACTGACCTTCATCTCCCCACTACAAGAAAATCTGACGTAAGGGGATTTTAAGGAAAACGATGATAAGTTTACGTCGTAAAATTGGAACACAAAGACAAGGAAGAAAAATGTTTCAAGGTAAAGTTAAACATGTATTGCTCAATTTAATTGACACAAATCATTTCAACCCATTCGACACTTGAATCTTAAACCATGAACGCATAACTTCATCGTCAATAGTTTCAAAACAGTGCATTGTTGAGTTGCATCATCAGCATGCATTTTGATCGGAGCATAAGACAAAACTCCCTTGAATGCAATTACAAAGCTAATAGCCATTGTGCCATCATTCCCATCATGCAAATTGATTAGTGTGTGGGCATGCAGAAGACACAGATGGTTTATATTATTTTGATAATAAGGGTCGGCCTATAAAATATTTTATGCGTGGATGCTCAAACGAGTTTAGCCCCTGAATGTTGAAAATGTGTCGGTAAATGGTGAAAATATTGAAGCAATCCAGCAAAGTATGCATGGTATTTAGCTCAGAATCTTAACCAATCAGAAAGACTCATTACTTCCTGATTTGCGAGTATTTTCTCTGTGCATGTCCATCAATTGACAACGAATAATCAACATGAACATTCCTAATATCCACAGATGGACAACGACAGGTAGACAAATAGATGAACAGACAAAAGACATTGCTTTTGCATGTTTTTCGCTTCTGCACATCTTCATATTCTGACCAACCTGAGAAATAAACAGTTAACAAGTTGTTTCACCATTGCTCGAGATTTTAATCGGATTAGTGCGCGCACTAAAACCCTTGTTCATCCGGAAAGACTTCTTAAAACTGCTTGCCGCCGAAGAGATGATCGCAACAACTGCATTGTGGCCCTGGCCACCGCTGGCTGCTGCCTTATGCCCACCATCCATTCAACAGTCATCATCATTGCAGCTGCATCAGCAGTGGTCAAAGTTGCACTTCTTCCTTGCAACAGCGAAGTTGGAGTTGTCGATGATAAGACCTTTTCACGTTCATAAAATTTGCATAAACGCTTTATGGAAAAATCATATAAAAAGGAGAGGACGACGGAGCTGCAACGACGATTTGCGAAGGAAATATTATTAAGTTGATATTTCATTGAAGATTACGTGTGTATGTTTACCTCGAAGGTAGGACCATTGAGGAAGTTCGGTTGCAAGATATAAGCCATTCGCGTTGCTTTATGCTGAGCTAAAATGGTTCAGGTCATGCTAGAAATTGACTTAGGGTAGGGTTATATCTACTGTATGAGCAGCACTTTCAACTAACATTATACACAGGAACTTAAATCGGTTTCACTAGGATTTCAGCGAAAGCGTGATTGTCGGAATGCCCATGCAACCGCCGTTTCAGGACCCACAGTCAAATCGCTATACGCGCTCCATTGGAATTACCTCGACGACTAACTCAAACTTCCATCTTCAAACGCTATGAATATTTTGCCCTCAGATACATATTGGTACGTAATATAGATTGCAGGAACTCACGACACAACGACATTATTTATGATTTTTTAAACACAACCTCTTATAATCTGTTATCGCGTAATTTGTCTTAACGATACCAATTTACAGTAATTTGGAGCTCAGATCATTCTTCTCGTTTGACTCTTGTTACTTATGCTAAGTAGCAGATCATAAATGCAGAACAATACAAAACAAATGAGATCAAACCGATGAACCGAAATGATAATTATCACAAAGATTCATTCGGATGATTAGCCTGTTAGAAAAATATGTAATATGTATTTATATGGAGAGAAGTTAGATCACGTATACTACCTAATATGGAAGTTAGTATAAGAGATGAGTTTGCATTGGATGATTTCGAAAATTTAAATCAAATTTTTATTATTTCCGCCCCAGAGGAATATCATATCGTCATTTTTTATATCAATTGAGGATGGGTCAGTGGAAGGAGCACAGTTTGTTATTTCTTAAATTAATATCAAAGTAAACATTTTATCTCTATACTCAAGACTCCGTTGATTTTTTTTTTTGGCTTTTAGCACCCAAAGCTTTAAATCAAACAATACTTGTCTATATTCCGTACCAACTGTGAAATAATTAATATCTCGAAAATCACTCATCTCGAGAATACGGCATTTAATTGAAAATAAAATTTTGTATTTATAACTGGGAATTTATGTTTTAAGAGTTGCTTCTTCTTTTTCTTAGCACTACAGCCCCTCTCGGGCCTTCGCTTCCTGCAAACAGCGCCTCCAACTGTCTCGGTCCAGTGACCACGTCCTTCAATTCCGAAATCCGAGCAGTGATGAACTGTCTTCGTCGACCGAGTCAGACCAGCGTTTCCTCGGTTTCCCCACTGGCCTCCGGCCTTCAGTTCTCCCAACGAATACCTTTTTGAGTATCCGTTGTTTGTCCATACTATTCATGTGTCCAGCCCATGGCAGCTTTCACAGTCTTACAATCGTAGAGACCTCATGGTTGTATCGAACTCGCCGTTGGTCCCCGTCTCGCTTCGCTCCGATTATTCGCCACAGGACCCGTCGCTCAAAGGCGTTCAATATATTTGCGGATGCTTGGGTTAGGGTCCATGTTTCACACTCATAGCATAACACAGATTTATCACAGATTTGTATACTTGGAGCTTTGTTTTCCTGTGTATGCAGCTGGTCTTCAAGATCGTCAATACTGAATTGAATATTTTATTTGCGAGCTGTATTCTTCGGCGTATTTCGTCTCTTTCATTGCCCGTTTTCGTTATTTTGGCGCCTAAATACACAAATTCGCTGACATTCTCGATACTGTATTCGCCAAGTGTAATATTTTGTGTATTTGAGGTATCTTTCCTCGACTGCGTCATGAGCTTTGTTTTAGTTGTAGCCCTACCAGTTTTGCTTCGCTGTCGAGTTTCAGGAAGAATTCTTTGGCAGTTGTTAATGGCCGTGACAGAATGTTGATGTCGTCCGCATAGGCTACTACTTGGCTCGAGTTGCTTCTACTCTTGACATTATTTAAAAATTAATTGCAGGATCGGTGCTCCATAATAGATTTCATCAAGAATCGGAATGAATGATTTTCGAGTTATCGACTTCACCATGGTTTTGTTTTTTATCCCGCTTTGAAATACTGGGCTCTTCCAGGATTTCAATTTATATTTTCAATTTTTGAACCGAAATAGATTGTATTGATGACTGTATTTTGTAATCCAATTTAACTGAGATATAGCGAATGAATATTTTTATTAAAATTCTGAACAGTTCTTGTGAGATACAAGAGATAGAAAAGTGAATCGGTGGGCACAGTATAAGGCAAATTCAGACGATCGAAGTGATAGGAAAGATTTTTCTAGTATGGTTTTATTCTTTTTAAAAACTGTCAAACAGTGAAAACTGAATGATAAACATAAACCTAAAAAATTAAAGTTTATTAGCGGCACCCGCCGCGCGGTGCTACACCCAAGAAAAAACATGTATTTAATGTGAAATGTGAAATTAAATTTCCTGATGTTATCTTAATGCTAGCGGATAAACAATATTTTTGGTGGGTGTATAAATGTACAAATTTTTTTTTGGATTGCCAACTCGAGAGCAAGCATCATACAAGTCATGAGAAAAACATGAATTTGCCAAATGTAAACCAGCAATAGCTAACGAATGCTCTTGTGCTTTGTTGATGGTAATCGCAAAGGTAAGACGTAAAGAAAACTGAAGCCGCTTAATGTCAAATGGTAAATTGTTGGTAGTCATCGGTACGCGTCAAATCAGCACGTCGACTCTTTTGAATTTGCCAATTATGATTGTTGCCTTGATTAAATTTGGTGTCAATTTTCTGACCGTCAGTCTGGTTCCGTTGTACAGTTTTGGCGCGTTTAAGTTTTGAGTGAGCAGCTCTGGCGATCCAACTTTCAATGTTAGTATGTGTGGTGACACTTCAAGTCACTCCATGGAATTTGAAAATTCAGTTGGATAGTTAACTGGTTGCTCTTCATCCCTCACTGTGTCAATTGATTTGCATTTGACTGGTTTGCCAGGCAGTTTATTTTGTGGTAGGGAGGTGAATGCCCATTTACGCACAGAGTGTGGGACTCCCATGTTCGCAAGAAGGCGGCTGGACTACCCACTAAACACCTTCCCTGTCAACCAGAAAACCTAGCCTGGCAGTTTAAACTGGAATTGCTCGTTCAATTTATTAACACCATCATTCTTCGGCACTAATATTGCACATTCAAACAACCAATCTGGATTTTTGTATTTGCTGGCTAAAATTGGTAAAAACTTGTCCGCAATGGCTTGAATATTTGCCTGCATTTGACAAAAATGGGAAGAAACGAAATTTCATTTGTTGTGCGATCAATGGGAATTTTGCCATTTCCGATGTCGAAAAGTTGTTTGAAAAATGATTGGGCAGACGCATTTTGCACCAAATGCATACAGCATGCATATAGAGCGTGATTTTCTTGACTAGGTTACATAAATATGATGCCTTCAAGCAAGCATTAAGCACATCTGCGGACGTTGATCGTGGCATAAAAGGCAAGGTTTGGTAAAAGTCTCCTGCAAGAAAAAGCCTCCCATTGGTTGGTTTTTTCCTAGAAAAAAAACGCAGATCCGGTCAAGCACCTCAAGCAATTTTTTTGGGTCATGGTACATCAAATGATAATTTTGCACGTTTTAAGGACTGTGGACATTCCGAAATTTTTGCTGATGTTTCAGGTTGGTGTTTTGGTCTGCTTCAAATTCAACGGAAGCTTGAGTGCTGAATGCGCTCACCATCGAGTAGCGTTAATGAAATTGCCAATGATGCCACTGCGAGTGCAATTCCATTCTGCATTCAAACCAAAATGTTTTGCCTGTGACTCCTGCATGTCAAAAAAAAAATCCGCGATTTCCGTTGGCTACACGTTGCATGGCTTTGTTGTAGCCATTTTTTTATCAGCAACTAAAAGTCTTGTTTGCATTTCAACCAAATGTTGTGGCTGATTACATCAAATTGCTGTTTCCAGACCAGTTCTCTGTCTTGCACGTAATTTCTGTTTCGTGTCGTTACCGACATACCAAGTTGACAAAGGACTTTGTTGTTGATTGATATGCATAAATCATTAATCAATATTAGAGCTTCATTGAAAATGTGTTCCGAATACTCCTGATTTGGATCGATTGCACGTGCTTGCCTGAGAATGTCCTCACCAATACTTTCGCGATACGTTTCCCACCGTTTTTCAGGATTCGATGGTGCACATGTTGTTAAAATAATTGCAAACAAAGTACATATTTGCTTTGGGTGACACATAAGCCGTGCCTCTGATAGTATTGTATCCCAATGCTGATCATTTTCAACTAAGCCCAGTTTCAAACATGCTTCTCTATATGTTTGGCATACTACTCCTTCGACGATTTTCAAGGCAACGAATGATGTATGACCTTTGATTGTATGCAATAACAATCGCAAATAATAACATTCCGCGTTATTAAGATTTATTGCATACACACATCTCAAGGCATCCACCAAACGTTGACCAGTATACTCTGTAACAATTGCGCCTCGCTTTCTTTGCGCGTACTTTTTTGTCGATGAGTTCCAGGTGTAGTATTTTGTCACTTTGTGCTGCTAACATTGTCGCAAAATCATTGGATGCATACAATTCGAAAAAGGCGGTGAGCGTTAATTTCGTGTGCTGCTCTGTTCGGTAAAGACGATACGTTGGCAATTTTCCAAGTTTGCAGCAAGATGTTGAACAGTGCGGTAGTGTTTGTGGGTGTTTAATGCGAATATTCGCCAAATTGCTTCATTGCTGCTGGTGTAGCGTCCCATTAAGAATTAGTAATTTCATCTGTCTGATTGGGTATCCGTTTTTCGTCCATACGATTCCTGTGTCTAGCCCATTGCAGCTTCCGCAGTCTTACAATCCTTGAGACCTCCGGTCCGTCAAAAATTTCATACAGCTCATGGTTGTATCGAATTCGCCATTGGTCCCCGTCTCGCTTCGCTTCGATTATCCGCCACAGGTCCCGTCGCTCAAAGGCGTTCAATATATTTGCGGATGCTTGGGTAAGGGTCCATGTTTCACACCCATAGCATAACACAGGTCTTATCACAGATTTGTATACTTGGAGCTTTGTTTTCCTGTGTATGCAGCAGGTCTTCAAGATCGTCAATACTGAATAGAATATTTTGTTTTCAAGCTGTATTCTTCGGCGTATTTCATTTCTTTCATCGCCCGTTTTCATTATTTTGGCATCTAAGTAAACAAATTCACTAACATTTTCGATACTTTATTCGCCAGGTGGCATATCTTGGGTGTTTGAGGTATTTTTTCTCGACTGCGTCAAGAACTTTGTTTTATTTTCGTTGATTTCAACAAATGTAGCCCTACTAGTTTTGCTTCCCTGTCGAGTTTCAGCAAGAGTTCTTTGGCAGTTGTTAATGACTGTGAACGAATGTTAATATCGTCCGCATAGGCCATTACTTGGCTCGACTTGTATAGTAATGTACCCTTGAACTAGCCAATCGTAATCGATTGGTATCAAATGTTGTTGAGGCGTTTCTTCTACTTTGGAAGTGGAACCTCTGGCAGGCATTTCTTGAAGGCAAGATCCTTGTTACTCTTCAGTTTCTTCTGCTCTAGAAGTTTAAGCTCTGTTGCGCTTTTCCTAAAGGCGAGATCCACAACGCTCTACAGTTCCTGCGGCTCTGGAAGTAAAAGCTCTCTCCCGGTTTTGCCGAAGGCAAGATGTACGTTTCTCTTCAGTTTCAGCTCTTTTTTCCTTTTATTCTTTGTTTAGCACGATTTTCTTCCAAACGACGCTTTTTGGTAGCGTTGTTGAAAACTGAAGAAATATTGAATCTTGATTGAAATGATGATTGTGGAAGAAATTTTGATTGTGGAAGGATCACTTGCAATCGATTGAAAATGAAAAAAGAGAAGGGATGTCCAAAGGAGTTCAAACATTTGACGCGACGAATGTCATTTACGCGTGAAAAGAATACTTGCAATCGATTAAAAATGAGCAAAGTAGAAGGAATGTCCAAAGAAATTCATACCTTTGATGTGACAAATGTCATTTACGCACGAAAAGAACGCTTGCAATCGATTAAAAGGAAATGTCGTTCAAACGAAATTGCTGTTGACTATGTTTTGTTCAATCATCATAAAATATATTTACCAATCGAGTTTGTTTCAAAATATGTTTTTTTTTGTCTCGGATTGCGTTGTTAACTTCTCCTTGGTGAATCGGACGAATGACTTTGATGGGGAGAGCACAATAAGACCTGATATTAGTTCAGAGAATCGAATGACGTCACGCGGTTTAAACCTAGATATTCGATGCGTAACAATATTGTCAAAATTGAAATTCCGCTTTCCGAAATGGCGACAATTTTTTCCCAATAACTAAACGACTAAATATGGCTTCGAGGTTTGCTTCACCTTATTTGTAGTGGTATACTACCAATGACTTTAATTCGTTCACAACATCTATTCATCAATGAATATTTTTGCTTTCGAAAAATTTTTCATTAATAATTGCAAAAAAGTATTTATTTATTTTAGAACGCGCATTTTCTTGATGAAACTGCACCTTATTCCTCGCCAAGTGTGGTCGCTTCTTCTATAGTGCCATCTTTAATTGGTCCTGCAATGCAGCGTAATAGGGTCCAATAATGGTTTTACTTTTTTGAAAGTAATCAAACATAACTAGTCCACGGCTGTCCCAAAAAACTGTCGACATCGCTTTTCCAGCAGAAAGAATGACCTTCGCTTTCTTCAAAGCTGGTTCCCTCACCACAATCCACTGCATTGACTGTTGTTTAGTCTCCGGAGTATGGTGATTCAGGTTTCATCGACAGTAATTAATCGGCACTAACACTTGGTAAGATTCTTTTGGAACAGCTGAAGAGTCTCGCGCGACATGTCCATCCGCACGCGATTTTGGTTGATCATCGACAAACGCGGCACCCATCGCGCGGATAATTTTCTCATGCATAAATCTTCATGTCATATCTTATGCGCCCATTCAGTTGATATTCCACAAGCCTCAGCAATGTCCTTAATGGTTAATCGGCGATCTTCCATTACGTGTGTGCGCACTGTGTTAAACTGACGATATCTTCTATTAAAATAGTTTTTGGACGTCGAGAACGTTCATCGTCAAAGATGCTTGTGCGACTGCGTTTGGGCTCGGCCACTTAATGTTTCACGGTTGCAAATGAGGGCAACGATTCATCATATACGGAGTTTAACTTTTCTTTCACTTCCCAAGTTTTTTCCCTTCCAGATAGAGGTACTTTGTCATCGTGTGATACTCAACTTTATCCATTGTTCTTAACAAACGTCACCTGTCATCTTTGGAAGGGTACTATGTGTTTTGGACTGATTGGAATGACTTGAAATATTAATGGCATACATATGTAAACGCCATCTATTGATCGACTAGAGAACTTGAATGTACCATGACTTTTTGCCGTTCAGGTTTTCAAATGACCCTCGTAAATTTAGTATGAGAAATAATTTAAATACATCCAACAGATCGATAATTTCTCTCACCAACAAAAAGCAGCCACTACTATTTTTCTGATTGCTCAGCCAATTAAACGACACTAAACAAAAAAAATTCATTAAAATCGAAAGAAATTTGTTGTGTCTAGGCTAATTTGAAATATTATCGACTATCAATACGTATTAACTTTGTTTTTGTTTCATATAATTAAGATAGTAGTATCTAACTTGACTACGATTCAATTTAAATAAAAAGACCTTATACTAATCTACATAACTGTAAAATTTTCAGAAGTATAAAGATACTATTTTGATTCACGGGTCAACGTAAAATTTGGCTTGGATAAAAGTGTATGAAATTTCGATAGATTGATTGATTAGACAAAAATATGAATATGGCCTGAAAAAGTTTACTTTTGTACTCAGAAAAACTGTTGACCAATTTTTTAAAGAGTCCATAGCTTATATTTTTATTTATCAAAAAACCAAAAGAAGTACATTTAAATTTCATTTTTATGAACTTTCACTATCAATTCAAATAACGAAATAGTGGTGATATTTTAATGAAAACGTTCCCTTTATTCTTTATTTTGTTTTGTATGCCTTCACGTTATTTTCAAATGCATTTAATTTGTACATTTTTGGAGACATTTTGCTACCCATGGTCTTAAATTTTCTAACACATTTTCAACTAGCTCGTGGTTATTTTTAACTTTTTTATTCCTTTAAAAGTGAGAAACTACAGCTTTAGAATTATTCTAACTTTTTTTTGAGCACGTGTATGTAAGTAAATTTAGAAACCTCTTAGTGATGTCATTCATTGAACAAATTCTTAAACATATTTATGTCTATATCCATTCTGAAGTTTTCAAGTAAATCCTAATAAGCCCGTAATGCCTAAGTCAATTATTCCAGAGCACTTCCATTGTTGTTTTCGTGATACAAATAAACTCAAACTACCATAACTTCATTAAATACTTTCACATCCTTACATAGGGTTTTCCTTTGAACTTTTTGGCTGTCAAACTTTTATTTACCAGTAACTTCTAAGCGCTGCTCACAAAATTCGACCACTGTAGATTATCTAGTTCCTGAGAAATGTTGCTGTGACGCACTAATAGACAGACAGGCGGATAGGCAGGTATCGATATTAATAGGACATTGTAATTTATTTTTACAAACCCCTATAATGACACCATATTCAAAAGTTGCGCACTTTCTGGCCCACCTTATATTGTAAAATAAGGATTTTTTTTTACTTCCTGAGCTTCAGGGGCCGTCATTTTAAATTTAAGCATTTGATTTCGGATTGTTTTAGAACGTATCCTTCTTAGATTCTTATCAACCACTGTGCCAAATCTCGTCAAATTGTAGCTTTACTTAGCGCAGAACAAAGATATTTTATTTTTATTGAAAATGGCAGCTAGAAAATTAAATTTTGAATTTTAAAATGTTTTATTTGTTTTCTGAATTTATTGATTTTTTTCGATTTAAAAGAAACATTGAAATCAATATAAAAGTATCATCGAAATCTGGAAACATGGCCACTAGAAGCATACAAAAATCTGAACGACGCATATTTGAACCAAAATCATTTTGAAACTTGCACATAGATAATTATGCAAATTGAAAAATCTTTGAATCTGATCACCATCTTCTTAATATTATCATACAAATCGATTAAAAGTTGTGTCTTTTAGAAGAAATATCCCAATGCATAGTGTAATCAAAAACCGTCAAGAATGTTAAATCAAATAATATTGAAATGTTCAAAATCAAGTAGATAATTAAGCCTTACCCAAAGATTTGCCAATTTTTTATGTACCTTATCAATTTTATCCATCCTCACTGCATTCAATCTTAGTATCTTAGATTTTTTATCATCTTTTCTTATCTTCTCTTCTTAATTGGATTGTCCTTTCTTTTCCATCTTCTTTCAGCTCGTGTTGCTCATATTTTGTTATACATAATCATCTTATAATCAAAAATATTAACAACAATCATTGATGGATCTGACACACCTGTGTCCAGGAAACGTTTAAAATTCCTCAAAAATCAAGGTTTTTTTGTTTAAAAGCCATCGGGCCTTGCTTTTTTGTGTGAGCAAACGCGTTTTTACTCCTTTGAGTTATCTTCAGTGTAATTCAGGTAATGCAATAACTACTCCAATGAACTAAACAACATTTACAAAATAGCTAGTAATAACGGTTACAAACAGCGTGATTATCCAGCACAAACAAAAACAGGAATACCAATTAAGTAAAATGCATAAGAACGACCAAAAGTAGATTTTGCTAACGTATGTAGGCAAAAGGACATACGAACTATCAAACTTCCTTAGGAAATACAAACTGCATTCAAAACTAACGAGAACATTGGGAACAAACTGAAACCAAAACGGAATGACGAGCGGCATATACAAACTGACATCCAAGGACTGTGATTTGGTATATATAGGAAGGACAATATGGAAACTAACAATAGGATACAAAGAGCACTTACAACCTTTCTTACACAACAAGACAGACTCCAATTACGTGAAACACCTACGCAATGATAAACTCTATGACATTGCTACACAAACAAAACAAAGGAACGAGACTCGATACCACAGAAAGAATTGAAATATACAAACATAGAAAGACAGACGGTAACATTTTCAACGAACAACTTATTAAAAATACCGACGTAATTTTCTCAGTACTACACCACACATTGCTGGCTTGTACTTCCATTGCTAGTCCAATAAAACATCAGCACGAGACATACAAAGAAAAAAACTTCCAAGAGGCATCATTTCAGATTGACCAGATCACTTTATTCGAAAACACGTGGTTGGTCACAGTTGGACAGTTTTTTCAGGTTATGCGAAAAAAATCAAATCCATGTAGATTTACCTCCAACTAAAGGTCATAAAGCCAAAATTTGCTCACTGATAATATTTCGCCGAGAATGTGGAAAAAGTTGGTCTAAAATTATCTTAAACAAGTTGGATAGACAGAACTACACTTACGTCAGAAAAGTTTTGTTCTCAAACTACGTTTTGCAGATACCAGTGATGGAAAAACTCACAATTAACTTTGTCGATATCTATAACAAACACATCCTTGCCTAAAACGATAAAACGTTGTTTCATTTAAACCAGCTTCTATTTTGTTGCAACATTACAAACCACCATTAAATGAATGAAATCCTAAAGATATTTTTGCTATTCATTTCTTCTGAAAATTTGGGAACTATCCAATAGTGTAGATTAGTTTTGTTACAATTGGAGAGAATTCAAATGGCTATAAATTCTGTCATGTGTTTGATTTCATTGAAAATCACAAAGTATAAAAACCTTTTATATAATTACCTAAATACTAAAGTTCAGTGAATTTAAGGGTACCCATACGAATTCACTGAGAAAAATGTTATTTATACAAATCCTTCCAGTTCAGTAAATTTTGACTTCTAAGGTATTTGTTATTGTTGTAAGCGTATTTCGTTTCCTTTAAAAAATACGCTCTTGTCCGTAATTAACAGCATGTAGTTTAAGTCTTAAGGTTAAGGATAAATAGCCAAAATTTATTCAATATTCTCATTTGAAACGGCCGCTTTTTGTGTTACGATTTTTGATATCACTTGTTGAATGAATTCCCAAAGATCTGCATGATATACATTTTTCCTGAAATGTTCATACAAATACTAGCAAGCCCGTAGTGTCTGAGTTAATCTTATGTGCATATTGTTCCATAGGTATGCATTGTTGTTGGAGTGATGCAGAAAAACTCAAACAAGCATTACTTTGCTAAATACTAATCGATCCATCTGAAATTGATTGATAGACCTTATAAATCACCACCTTTATTTTAAATTTCAATGAATTTAAGGTTACTTTGATGATTTTACTCATGGAAATGTAAATGTGATAAATTATACTATTACCAACAAAGCTTAGCGGTTTTGGACTTATTAGGCATTTGCTGTATTGTACTCATAGAAAACTTCCTCCATGGTTTTTTTTCAGATCTCATCAGGAACTTCCATTTCATCTTCAGTGGCAACATTTTTTGCGGGTCGCAACCTTATACGGGGATGCTCCCCCTTAAAGTCGTTTGAATTTTACCCTGCTATGAAACTTTCATTAACCAGAAACTTCTGAGCTGAGCAAGATTTAATGCCTCTAAGTTCTTCAGTTAACAAAACCTGTTGTGACGGACTAAGAGACGGACAGACAGGACTATTGCAACTGCCATTTAAATTCTATAATGTTTCACATATCTTGTGGGCAATCTTTGTAACAAAAGTAATAGGTTGAGGAAAAGAAATCCATGATATTTTGGCAGATGGCTGTAGTGATCGTTACCTTGTAAAGTAAACAGTCACTCTTTGTGGATGCATTGGCTTTTCAACAATCACTCGTAGATTCTCATTTGCCCAAATGCGGCAATTCCGCTTATCAACAAATACACTGTGGTGAAAGTGCTTCTCGTCGCTGAAGATGATTTTCCCTTTAAGGTCACCATTCCCTTCTGTCTGTTCAACCAACCATTCGGTGCATTGTCGACGCTTGAAATGGTCAGTAGGCTTCATCTCTTGAGTCAATTGAACCTTGAAGGTGTGTAAATTCAAATTTTTATTCAAAATTTGCATCAGTGATGTTCGTGAGATGTTCCATTGTTGGGTACGACGGCGAGTCAAGGCTGATGGCTCTTCTGCCACACTATCGTGAACAACAGCAATGTTTTCCGCGAACGGACTGGGCGAGTATGCACAGGTGATTTTACATTTCCTCCCGATTTTGGATACATTTGGTCGATTATGCTGACCAAAAATCACGAAGCGCACGAAACGCATTTTGATTTGAACGCCAATTTTCGTAAAAGGCTTCAACAACCTTAACGCGCTGCTCAATAGTGTACCTCTCCATGATTGAATTTGTCAAATGCTGAAACAAAGAAATGTCAAATTAACCCTTCATTTCATGAATTATAAAAAAATAAAAATAGAATTACATGCAATCATGGATTATCATAATAAAGAAGTAAAAGACACATTTCTGCGAAGAAAATATTTTTTTTCATTAAATTTCACATCTAGTTGTTATTGAAATATCCTTTGTTGCAAATTTGCTACACTATGAAATTATGGGTGTAAACTAATTCAGATGAAAACCATTAAAACAGTTTTTGTCTTTCGTCAAAAGTAAGTGAACCACACATTTTTCACACTTGAAATGAGAGAAACCTTTACATTGAGGCAGCTTACATTTTTGACGGGTCGTTTCATATTTTATCCAATGAGCAAGTTGGTCCATCTTAACATTCTTGGGAGGTAGATGTGCTGCAGGCCCCTTATGTTTCTTTGCTTCAATTTCACGTTGCAATTGGCTAAATGAAGGCCTTCCATGCTTCTTTTCTTTTGAGCTCCTAATTAGACAAAGTGTCTCTGCAATCTCAAGCCTAAATTCCCACTGCGTTTTAGACCATTGTTTGTTTTTCGACTTGGCTACTCTTTGATGCAGTAAAAATGCATTAACAATTGCAACGTCCACAAGATTAAAAAAATAGTCGTAAATACCACTTTTTAGATCGAAGAGGAATCTTGTATCTACCAATATGGCTATCGAGCAAATCAACGCCCCCCATGTGTCTATTGTATTCTTGAATGACATTAGGGCATGTGACATTAATTTTTTGGCACTGCTTTTTGTCGAATCGCATGACGTTATGAGTTGGCAGCTTCCCATAGCAGTCTTACTATTTTGTTGTCATTCCAGGATACTAAGCATAAATCAATGCCTTATATATTTGCTACAAATTCTTCACAAGTTCCTCGAAGCTCTTTTTTGAATACCTTTTCAGGCTTAAGCGGGTTATTGGGTATTCTATTCTGGCGGATAGTACCCAACATATAAATACGAAGAGTTGAAGCGATGTATAATAATTGTCGCAGTAAAGTTGGTAGTTCATATTCCGCGGTATGTTTCTTGCCAGTCGAACTACAATGTTCCCACTGGCTCCGAAATCTGCTTTGCCTGGTACTCAACGAGTAAACCACTATATACTTCGAAGCCATAAGACAATCCAGTTGTGTTGCACAGCATGAAAAGTTTAAACCCCCACTTATGCGGTTTCATTGAATTGTACTAATTTAACTGGTGCTTGCATTTAGTGGAACATATTTGTTCTTCGATTGAAAGTTTGCTTGTCATTGGCACTGACGCAAAACGATTATTTAATTCTATGATGAACGGTCGCAATTTATGTAGGATGTCAAATTTTGGATCTTGTTTCTGAAGCATGGTGCTGTTATCGTTGAAATGCAAAGCAGATTTGAGGCGTTCAAATTCGTTTATTGTCATGGTATTGCGAACATTTGCAATACCAATATCTTGCCTCCGCAAGCAACGAGTTTTTGGAGGGTTGTTGATTGACATATAAATTATTATTCCCAAAAATTCTTGTACATCTTCAGTAGAAACATTGCTTTGTTTATTCGGATTTTTCTGAACCGAGTAGAGATTCGTTTGTTCAGTTATGCAATTTAGTATACTATCAGTGAGGTAGTACTTGAAAAAATCAAACGGTGTCTCTAACTGCATAGCTTCACTCGAAAGATCTGAATTACCCTTGAAACTAATACTATCCTCGCCAATTTGAAGAGTTTTCTTACGCCACAAAACGTCTTGAGCATTGAGTTTCAACTTCGGAATAGTTTTTTTTGTTGCACTTGCAGAAAGATGATCTGAAATAGTTTCGTCATGCTTACCAACTCCTTCAGTTTCCTCTTCGATGTCTTCTGCGTCATTCCACAAGACACTCTCCTTCTCATCAACTGGGATATCATTTGAATCTTCAATACTATCCGTATCCGAAAAGTTCGAACGCTCATCCAAATCATCTTCGCTGTCGCACATATGTTGCAAAATGTCCTCCAGTTCAGTATCTGTCAGTTTTTCTTTAGGACCTTTTTTTTCTCCACGACATATCTGACAAAAATTAAAAGCAAAATATATATTTTGTCCTAAAACTGGCAACAAAGGAATCAAAACAAAAACATTTATTCTCGTCTTTGAGAAAAAACTATTCTACTTCTATTCCATGGTGTTGCAAATTAGCAAAACTATTATTTAGAGGTACCAGATACACAAACTACACATAAAAAGTGTTCCAAAGCATAGTTAGCTCACCTTCTGATTCCTTTTATTGATTCTCTTATTATTTTCGTTACAATTTGAGTAATTAATGCACCAAATTCAACTTTTCACAACTTGAATACCATTCCCGTTATAATGAACCGGGGAACACGATCACCTATCCTACTCCGCCCGAATATTGTGCGATCAATTTTCCTCAGTGATATGTAGCAAAGATGCTACACCATGAAAGAACTTCAGTGATATGTAGCAAAGATGCTACACCATGAAAGAACTTCAAAACGTTAAATGCTTAAGTACTAATAGGGTGATAAACAGAATGTAGCAAATTTGCAACAAGATGAAACAAAGGGTTAAGTTGGGCGAAAAACTTGACGTTAAGGTGTGACTCACAATTAACATCGTGCATTATGGTTAGAAAATTTCAAATTAATGCTTGTTAGAAAGGTGACAATCCTGCACTGAAAAACATTCGCTGTCTTTTGTTTGTTCCATTCAGTTGTATGTTACCGGGTGTTAAAAATAAGAGTCAACGAAGAGGAAATTCCGTATTTTTTGCAGTTTTCCATTGATACAGGCGAAAATCTAATCTACCCTACTAGAATTGTAAATAGTGTTTGTTGTCCCAATATACAATCGTAAGAGTCAATTGTGTGTAATTTCGGCTTCGTCAATTCTGTTTAGGTAATTTTGATGTTAAAGTTGCACCTTACACAGGTAGGCCGTCGTTGAAAATGTTAATGAAATCACAAAAAAGGCAGTCTTAGAATATTTCAGGAGCTAAAAATTGGGCAGAAAACGGTTTCAAAACATTTACATGAAGCTGAGTTCAAAAGGAAGCTTGATACTTGAGTGCCACATCAATTAACACAAACAAACAGGATGGATCGAATTTTCATCTGGATAGCCTTGGCCAAACAGAATGAAACCAACCCATTTATTAAAGGGATTGTGACTGTGGGTGTGAAATGGGTCACATACGACAACATGAAAATGACCGTAGTCTAAGCACGGTGAAGCAGCTCAGACAGTGGCCAAACCAGGACTTGGCCAGGAAGATTATGATAAATGATTTCTTTATAATTTCACCAAATGCAAGATTGGAGAGGAATCATTTATCATGAGTTGCTTCCATAGAACCAAAAATTGAATCCGGATCTCTTCTGTCAACAACTGGAACATTTGCCAAAGTTGGCCAAAAGGAGAGGTATTGTACTCTATCAGAACGATAGTGACCCGTCAGAGACACCGCCAGCTTGGTTGGGAAGTTTTAATGAATTCACCATGTAGTTCAAACTTGGAACCAAGCGATTACCATGTTTTTCTTGCATTACAAATCTTTCTTAGTGATAAGAAATAAGCATCAAGAGTGAATTGTAAAAATCAATTACAAAGGCTTTTCGGTAGGGCCCGGACATCCATGAAAAAGGCACTATGAAGTTACCTTTGAAATGGCAACAAATTATAGGACAAAACGGTGCATATTACAGTTCGAGAAAAAATAATGGGTTCCTTTTTTCACAACTTAATATTTTAAATATTGCTAGTCGTTGATATAAGCTTATTTTTCAACCCACAGAATCAATGATGTTGGATGGTGATTACAATTTTTTTTCCTTAGAGTTGGCATAATTTAAGACCCTCGTTTTGAGCTTTTCTAAGATGTATTTGTATTAGAGCTTCAATATAACATTTTACGTTATAATATAGCTTGGCGTATGGTATGTTACTTGTAGCCTTACCTGTTTTATAAAATTTGGTAGAAAGTCATAGCTCTATAAGTATGATTGAAAATTGTATCATATGAGCAAATTGAGCAACTATCTACAATACATAAAAGTCTATTAGTCTAGGTATGCTAATTTGAATCAGGTTTCACTAAAAAAAATCATCAGACGCAGCAAAACGCATAGGTACCGGAATCCAAATCATGTGAGGCAATATTGCTCCTTTCAAATCAATACTCATTCAATTACGTTTACTGACATCACGAAAAGCCTAAAGGCATTTCTTACGACAACGATTTCACAGTTATGAAACATCATATCAAATATTCAAATTGTCCTTTTCAAAGGCTAGCAGTCAAATGCCAAGGCCTGATAATACAAGGACAAGCATATGAAATTCAGTGGAAGAAAAAAAGCTATTCAAAAGTGTAAAAACTGCAACGGTACATTGAATAAATAATTTCTTTAAGATTTTTTCTGCATATTAAACATCATTAAATCAAATCATTGCATTAAAAATTGCTCCCAATCAATCATTGGATCATAATAAAATTACACTATCTTTGTGCTGCTGCTGCAAAAAAAAAAACGATCTGACCATGTTCAATACTTCACTATACAAATCGTAATCTCATGCACATATTAAACATCCGAACCGCTCCCAAGAGTAGGAAGTTACCATGGATTGAGTGCTTCTTAATTGCTCGCGTAACAATGGTAAATTATAGTTCACCAATAAATTCTGCTATAATTAAAAATGATCTTTGAGCGATTAGAAGCATAAAAAATTATTTAAAAAATCTTTTCGATTTGAATGTTGCATAGAGCTTAAAGTGTCCATACTTATGCGCTTTTTACGTAACCTTCCATTTAATTGCATTTGTGCTCGAAATCTTTAAAGAGTCTTGAAAAGAAAATGAATCTAATTGATAGGCGTTGTTGCAAGAAAATTTATTAGATTGGCCCTCATTCGATGACTGGAATTTATATAAAAATGAAGTGAAAGCAGGAACAATACCGAATAATTTTTATTGCGGTAAGTATGATATATTCGTATTATTATACAGATGTAAATTTAAAATAATCTGACTGCTTTTTATGTTGATACTTGAACATCCATTTAAACTTCCAATGAAACTCAATAAATGTGCCCTATCAAAGCCGCCAACACATCGAGTACCCGTTGCTCAATGAAATCAAATCCACGTACGAATAATTTATGGTCAACTCAACTAGTACAAAGTTCGGACCCGTGTCATCGTTAAGGCAAAATTGCGACATTGCCCATATCTGATCCTCCGAATCTCCTATAACCGTCACGTATAAGATAATCCATTTCTAAACGGATTCATTGAAGATCTTCGCTGCAGCGCTCGAAATAGTTGAGGAAAACATTCGCATGTACATTGGCTACACAATTTATCGGATTTTAATCGATTTTCATTTGACTAAAGATATGTTTAGAGTTTAAGATAGATGTTATAATGTTGGGCGACGAAGTGCAATATCTTAAAAGTCAGCTCGTTGCATTACTCTATTTCTCTAGTCGTTGCACTTGCGAGGCGAGCATATATGCTTCATATCGAACCTAGGACTGGGGAGTACGAGGCAATGCTTGGCCGTGTATAAACTTTTCCTGTATATCTTTGACCTATTGTATATAAATCTCCGTATCATGTTCGCATAGATACAGAACTATAATAAAATTAAATTTTAAATTTTTCTTATTTCCCAAACAACATCACATACTTGCTTCAAAGGAGATAGCAAATTAGTCAAATAAGTCGAGAATGTTGAAAGCAATGCATGTGAGGATATGACTCAGGAAATTGCGATTTGAATGTTGTTATTTACCATTCAGATAAGATTTAATGGAGAAAATTATTATTGCTGATAGAAATTTAGGACAAACGTGTTGCAATTTAAATTTCAAATTATACGTACTTATGAAATTTTCCTGCATTAAATTGATATGCTGATACATTTTTAAAACCATATCTACTAACGAACTAGAAACGAACCAATCAAGCAACATTCTTAAAAGTAGGATATTAGGATTTTTACAATTCAAATCAAAAATAAAATCTTAGTATTTATTCTGTCAGTTTTAAAAATGTCAACTAACCTTTGCACGTGTGTTGAAACTCTTAGTAAGTCAACACTTGGACAGAGCATATCTACTAACAAGCAATTTCACATAGAACAAATTTCGCATCTAACGGTAGTTAACGTAAAAACCGATTTGTGTATGTATTGCGTAAAATTAGAGATCGATTTGTGTATGTATTGAGTAAAATTTATTTTCCTCTCAAATTGTTAGAAAGGAAAGAAAGAAATGCAAAATAATTTCTCTTATGTTATTTTACGTCCCTTTCTAATCGGAAAAACAGCTGGTGCAGTTGCTTGTTAGTATATATGCTCTGACTTGGAGTTTGAAGCATTTCAGTGACAATTTCAAGTTTACTTGAGCACACAGTGGAGTTGAAATTATTTCAGCTTTGTGTCCTTATTACCTTCAATAGATAACGTTTCAAGTGTGCGCCCTAACCCACTGCTCTACACGAAGTATATATATATATACATATATATATATATATATATATATATATATATATATATATATATATATATGTGTGTGTGTATGTACATAAATTGTCTCTATTTTGTTTTCGGATCTTCTTCTTGATGATTGTTTTGATGCATTTTTCGTTGTATCCATTTATGCTGGCTGTATTTCGAATATATTCCTTTTCTGTTTCGAATCGCTCTACCTTTAATGGCACGGCCAGTAAGCAGTGAATGATTGTATGGTATGCTGCAATTTTTTCGGGGTAGCAATGGCTAGAGTCACTAGGAATTGTACGTTGGGCACTCGAGGGCTTCCGCTAGATGTTGATTTCAATCCTGCCTTGGTTCCTAATAAGTTTCAAATCAAGGAACGGAATTTCACTATTTTTTCTATCTTCATGCTAAACTTTATCGTCAGGCGGATATTTTTAATTTTCTGGGAGGTATTTTCCTGTTCTTCCTTTGCAATTATGATGAAAATATTGTCCACGTATCGTACCCACAATTTTGGCATCAAGCCTTCTTCTTCAATGATATTTTCAATATGCGCCAAAAAAAATTCGTTGATAAGAGGAGATAAAGGATTGCCCATTACTGTACCGGGCGTTGTTTTGAAAAATCGTTGCCTGAACCACTTTTCCAGTAAATATAATGATTCTTCAACTGAAACATTCGGAAAAAGGGCTTTTACGTCTAAGGACACCATAATATCTTCGTTGTTCAAATCATCTACTTTTTCCAATTTTTTGATGAGCATTTCCGAGTTTTTAATTGACCGATTACTTATTGGTATATTTAATTCGTTTATTTGGTTGGTTAACTATTTAGCTAGGTTATATGATTGGTATAATTTCACGTACTTTATGAGTTTTTGGTTGAATACGGATGCGGCAAAGCGATGGATTTGACATTCTCAAATTTTTCCTTGCTTCCACTCGTTTACATTCCTTGAGAATTTTTCCTACTCCTCTCAAGGAATTTAGACAAATTGTAGCAAACACAAATTTGAGAATGCCGAATCTATCGCTTCGCCGCATCCGTATTCAACCAAAAACTTATAAAAATAGCGAGGAGGTACGTGAAATTACAGTCGACAAGAATTCGCCATCATCAAGAAGAAGATCCGAAAACAAAATAGGGACAATTTAACAACATTGAAACCGACAAAAGAAGCTCGAAAGCGCGTATCAGTGACATATTCCAGGTATTTAAAAGACATCGAGAAAGTGTCCAAACCTCACGGAATGAATGATAAATCTCACAATAAGAAATCTAAAGTCGAACCATCCAAAACAGAATGGAGGCCTCTCAAATGTCGGAAAACGTGCAGAAGTTTGTTGCTGTAGTTGTAACCAAACTCTTCACCCAATGTTAAGGAAATTCCTCCGTTTGGTAGAGACAATAAGAACTAAAAAACTCTGTGTAAAAGCTAGAGTTCAAGTCTAGAAAAGGCGGTTGGTTGAAGCTCGAAAGTCGCAATTTCAATCTGGCCTGTACATAGTTTCGTTTTAAGATAGAAAATAATTAGATCTATAGATCATTCCTGTGCAAATTTCGAAATGGTGGCGGTTCAAATATGCGATTTTTTCAGATTTTGTGGTCTTCTAACGGCCACATTTTCTAACGAATTTTGATGAAACTTGATATGGATAACTGAACTAAGTTGTGTTGTGTTGTTTTAAAAAATTATCAAGGTCGGATGGAAAATAAAAAACTCGAACATTTAAAACATAATATTTTAAAGCTGCGATTTTCACTAAAACTTGAATACTTTTGCCATCTCTAGAGTGAAACTCCAATTTGAAAGAAATTTGGCACATTGATTAATGAGACTCTAAGATACAAACATTTTTAAAAATCCAAAATCAAATGCATGCATTCAAAATAGCGACCCCATAAGACCAGAAGTTAAGCGCGATTCGCTATTTTAGTAGCAACTGAAATAATGAAATTTTTCATGGAAACGTTATAAATGGCTTAACTTAGAAGTGTTTATCCAACAGACCATTTTCAGGGTATTGTAAAGTATTTTTACAATACCCTACTAAAATGACGACTTGTCTGTCCGTCAGTTCGTTCGTCCTTCCTTTCGAGCGTCCTCCTGTCCGCCCGTCCGCGCGTCACAGTATGTTTTCTCGCAAACCACATGAGTTAGTGATTACATTTTCTACGTAGGTCAAAAGTGATGCACTCTTAAAAGTTACGGTAAAAAAAATATTTGAAGGTGTTAAGGCCTCCTTAAAAAATTTTGTGTTTACTAAAGGTAGCCAATATGGATGTCAAATAAAAGGTTTTGGTGAGAACTTTCCAAAACAGGTCCTAAGCAAAAAGCATTTCCAAGGAGGGTGCAGAGTGAGGGGAATGTACGAAAAATTGGTGTCCCGTCTTCTCACGATTGGATATCTTTTAATAGAAAAATCTGAAAAAAGTCACAAAAGTAGGTCCTTATGAGTACAATGCCAGCAAATGCTTCTGAAGTTAAAATTCGATCAATTTTGTTAATAATAGTATATTTTTTGAATTTTACGTGTTTATCTATAAAATCTAAGGATTATTCCTTAATTTTCTATTATAAAATACATGCCTCCTGAAAGTTTCATAAAAATCGAGCCTAAAACAACTAAGTTACACGTGACACTGTATAAACTCACGGTCGCAAAGGACCCAAACACTACAGATGTTTAAGGGTTTTGATGAAAATTTTAGAAAAATATTGATATGTTATTATGACTTCTTAACACCCTGAAAATGAAATGGGTCAACGCCCTGAAAATAAAATGGCAGAAAATTAAAACACATAGCATCCGCATATCATTTTTACGAGCAAATTCATAAAATATGTATATGTGTGAGCGCGCTTTTGGTATTCAGAAAACGTTGTTTGATTTAGTAATTTCCCTTAGTAGGAGGACTCTTTTGTTCCTTTTACTTGTTCTTAAACAGTGTTTGAATTTAAAAATGGGGCCAATAAAATGATTATTTACTTTTGAAAATAAGGGTGCCTACGAGAAGTTTGGCTTTCCAGCTGGTGGTGCCAACGGGATTTTTTCAATCCATAATGTCTCACATAGTTTCTAAAGTGTCTCAAAAATCTCTATCCCCCGGCTATTTTCGTGAAAAAACTTAATTACTTCCTTTATTGTTCCCACAGTATTTCTTAATTGTGGTAGCTTATTCAAATTATTGACGACTAAATTGAGCGTATGGCTAGAAGAATAAGAGTATAAAATCATAAGCAACTTTTCATTGATTCTTTTATATTTACCAGTAATATGTCCAGCCATTGGACAATATCCATCAGAACCCTGCCCTACAACTTTATTGAAGTTTAAGCCCCATAATGCTAAGGTGATTACACCACCAAACCATTCTATAAAAATGTAAAACTAAGGAAATCCTCCTTCATACATTTGATATGTGATACTAAGAGACAATTGTTTTGCCCCTGAAATGTTTCTTGTCTCATCGGCCGATATTGAGAATATTTCATTTATATTATTTTCTCAATATGTTCATTTCTTAAAACCTTCATACTAGTTTTAATTCATTCATTTTGGACTCTGTGGGATATGTAGCTGGTATTTTTGGGCGCAGTTTTGAGTTTGTCTGCTAAAGTAACATTTTCAGACTTTTCTCTGAAACGCAAAAGGTTGTTAAAAATAGCTAGATGTCTTGTTTTGCTCTTAATGGTAGATCGTGTATGGCACAAAAAATGATAGACGAAAGTATAGATTTCAGTTTATTTCTGTTTGATTTTATCTGGTGGGCTAACTTTTAATTGACAATTTTCTTTTAACCGTCTATAACTGACATGTAATTACTGGACTTGTCCATAGCCATGCGGTGCCATTGGGAAAGAGCATGATATTTTGTATGTTCGTGAAATATTTTATGCAAGTAGTTATTTAAATTACAAGGGATAGCTTCTATGGCTAACACGGGGCTAAAATATAACACATGATTTACAAAGGGCACCTTTTCCAGTTTGGAAGTAAGCCAACCAAGGGTATGTACTAAACTATTCTCTATGGACGCTTTCCTTCTATTGCGTCATTTTCAAAGTTTTAGCTTAAATCCTCCCTGCGCCCATGTTCTGGGTCCAGCATACTTGTAAAATTGTGTAATCCCTGAAAGGATTCCCTTTTCTAATAATAAGTCTACATTTGAAAGCAGCCAGATTAAATGAGCAGAGAAAATTTCAGTTCAGATAGCTTTTAAGGATGCTAAACATGTACATATGCGCATTTTTCACTGATGAGAAAAGTAGAATATTGACCCTGTGAAGCTCTTCCAAATTTTAAGATTTTGTACTTGATTTCAACACCCGGCTCAAATCACGACCTACTTGTATCCTCCTGTCCACCCGTCTATTTGCAGTATTTTTTGGGGACTAAAGAAGATACAAACTTTGTTGTAAGGACAGAAGTGGTTATCTCTTGAATGTATCACTGAGAAAATGTTCATTTATTTTCAATGGGAATCTTAAATTTTTCTTTTTCATCAAACGTAATCGGCTGGAGTGTCATATGAAAGGTCTTAAGAGGATATTTTCAAAATTTGTCTTAAAATTACAAAATAAGTTTCGAGTAATGCAGGAGGAGGACAAAATGTACGAAGCTTTGAATGGAAGCCTCCTTGAGATTGGACGGATACCTGTCATTTAGAAAATCTGAGAATTATGAGTGGAATAAGAATAAATACCTTAAGAGGTAGAATTCACTCAATATTATTAGTACAATCATAAAATGATAAATCAATTTTACATTGTTTTTTTTTTTTCAAGAAATCACAAGAATGCCTATCAGTTTAATCAAGGTTCTCATTTAAGTAGCTACTTATAAGCATTTTTTATGCCGCTAGTTTCATACGAATCTTATTGTACGAGTATTCAATGAAGCTGCAGGGTTTCGAATTTTCTAGATAACGACAAAAAGACATCATCCCATATTTTCATTTGAATTGGAGTGAAAGCCAAAGAAAGGGTATATAGCATGAATACCTGCAAGTTCAAATCTAAACAAAACACTTATCATCCATGAGCATAGATTCACATTAACTTAACAATCCTGAGAGTGATTTTTAAGAGATTTGTACTAACTTACTAAACTCTTTTGAAAGTAGGACTTGTCTGTACTTCTGCTGCAATCACCAAACTAGGTAAGTATAGCTTACGAAATTCTTTTGTAGCTAACATACATGATTGAGTTGCTTATTTTAATAATTTTTCTGAAAAACTATTAGAACAGAAAAATGTTAGAAGAAGGTGGTTTCAACGTGTGTACTAATTCTCATCGGGCCATCACTCTTATTAGATACGCACCGGGAATGGCGATCACCATGCTTAGAGGTGAGAGAGCTATTTTTAATTTTCCTATCCATGCGAACTCAGTATGTTTTTGTAACTACGAATTATGTTCAGGTTAAATTTCTCTGTAAGTACTTGTCTTTATCGTATAGATTTACATTAACATGATGTAAAAAGGGTGAAATGATCAATTTAGCAAAGACATACTTGTATGTAAGTATATTAGGAGTGATTGTCCTTCAAAAGGTCTTGTATCAACAAAAATTTTCAAAAGGCTCTTAAGGGCTCGCCTCATATGGGGAATGGGATCCTAAAAAAAATATTTATTAAGGGTAGTCATGTGGGGTATTAAATTAATGATTTTAGTAAGAAGTTTTTAGAACAGAATTTAAAACAGCAGTCTCTGCATCGAGGTGTGCCAGGGATGAGAAAATGAACAAATATGAGCTCACCACACTCTCACAATTGTACACCAGTGGCCCAAAAATATGAAAAAACCATGGAAGTAGTTCTTTATGATTATAATCACAATATATACCTAATGAGCTGAAATTCACTCAGCTTTGTTAACCCATTAAAGTCCATTGGCAACTAAACTTGCCATGGTGAATTTCTTTCATCCTGTGTGCATCTCCAAACTTCGAGCACTTTGGATGATGCATAGCTCATATGTGATATGTTGTCTTCTGAATAGACAAACAATCAGTCAGTCTTTTGTTTTCGCGTGAAGTTTGAGGATAAAGTTGTGCATTTCAAGCACTATGGCAGTGACTCCAAACTGGTAAGTAAAGCTATTACGCTATGCGCGAATGTCAATTTTTTTTTATTGTATGCTTTGAATACAAATGTGGCAATGTTTTTTCTATACTTTTGTCTGAAATTTATGTAAGCGGTTGGCTTGGAACGCACTCAAACTTTGTTGGCAACTAAAGTTGCCAATGGGATAATATGACTACAATTTTGGCAGAATTCAATTTTTTTAAAGAAATGGTTATCTTGACAAGTACAACCACGGATGGCAGTGGCTTGTTATTTCATCTTATTGATCTATTCAGTGGGGACAAAGATTTAAGAACTAACTGAATAGCTACATATATAGTATGCCCGCCTTATGAGCCTGCAAATACAGTGACGTATAAAGACTCTGATTTGTCCGAAAAAGAGGGGGTGGGTGATATTTACCATCTTCCTTCCCGCATACTGCATTGTTGCGCAATTTTCAACGGAATGAAGAGGAAGATAATAGCCGCGTACTTCAAAATATAGATCAAATTGAAACACATGCACTAAGCTCCCCTGTAAATATAAATGTGGACGCTCCGAAGCGAAAGATGATAACTCCAGTTAATTTGCTGCCCAATATGAACAAACCATCCTCAAACACTCCCGAACTTAGTTGTGAATATCTTCCAACCGTAGAGGATTTTCTAAGAGTGAATGTGAAAAGCGCAATTGAAGCCTTCAAGGTATTTTCTTCAGAAGCTGTGTTGCATCACATTGTTTCTGAAACCAACCGATACGCAATGCAGAAACTCTTACACTTAAATGCTACACGTGAGGAAATTATATCAAGTGATGCTATTGTCGGGACATCATCCCCTCCCTTATAAACGATTATACTGGAAATAAGATCTCGATGCTCATACCCAGCTAGTGTGAAATTCAATATGCCGAAATCGTTTTGACAGATGAGCTACATTCATTTAGCTGACAATGAAGCCAATGAAGGAACCAATAAAATGTATAAAGTTGGTCCAGTTTTAGACCTATTAAATGATGCATTCAAACAAATTAGTCCTCCACCCACTGTTAGCATCGACGAAAGCATGATTCTTTATTATGGAAAAAAAAGCTGCAAGCAATTTATACCTGAGAAAATCAGGTTCGGTTTCAAGCTATGGGTTGCTGCATATCCTTCAGGGTACATAAATCACGTTGAGCCCTATTTTGGAATTTCAATTCGTCTTCCTGCTACTGGTCTGGGTCAAGGGGGAGACGATGTTCTAGAATTGGTTAAGCATATGGAGTAACCTAAAGGATCTCGTCTCTACTTCGATAATTTTTTCACATCAATTGGTTTGTTGAATGAGCTAAGTGTCCGAGGAGTGGGTGGAACTGGTACACTACGTGAAAATCGGTGCAATCTTTCCATGAAGCTACCAGAAAAAATATATGGAATAAGAAAACTAGATGTGAGACGGCAACATCATCTACCTGCAAAATATTAGCTGTTCGTTGAAACGATAACAATGTCGCAACGGTACTCATTAACTGTGATAACGCACATCCAGTGGAAAAATCTAGCCGTTATTCGTGAATTGAAAAAAATTTTACCGGTGGAAATTCCCGGTCCAATTGAGTAGACATTGCCGACCAAATTTTAGCATCCTACCGTTGCAGAATCTGCACGAAAAAATGGTAGTGGCCCTTTTTAGGGTTTTGTTAAAATAATTTTACAAAACCCTTCTAAAATCGCGTCCTGTCTGTCCGTCTGTCTGTCCGTCCGTCCGTCCGTCCGTCCGTGTGTCACAGCAGTTTTTCTCGGAAACTACTTAAGCTAGATACATTAAATTTTGTATGTAGGTGTAAAGTGGTGTTCTCTTCAAAGTTCGAATACAAAAAAAATTTTATAAGGTATTTAAGGGGGGTCTCCCCATATAGGGGAGTGACCCCCCGAAAAAAAAATTCATTAAAGGTGGCCGATATGGGTATCAAATGAAAGGTCTTGATGAGGACTTTTCAAAACAGGTCTTTGTTTGGCAAATTTTGCTTCGAGGGGCGCACAGGGAGGGGAAATACGCGAAAAATTTGTGCCCCCCCCCCCCCCCCCCCTCGCGATTGGACACCCGTGATCCGAAAAATCTGAAAAAAATCAGGAATGTAGGCCTTGGTAGGTGCAACAACAATAAATACGTTAGAAGTCGCAATTCACTCAACTTTGTTAGTAATAGTATGATTTATCGATTTTATGTTTTCTTGAATAAAATCTTAACGGTACCCTTAAATTCAATAAAATTTGACAAACAGATGACTTTTTATAAGATTGATCTTTTCTGAAAGTATTACTATGGAACAATATGCGCTGCATTTATTACTATGGCAACATATGGCTATGGAACAACATGCGCTTTTTACCGACTCAGACACTACAGTTTTGCTAGGATTTGCATGAAAATTTCAGGAATGATAGGTGTTATGAATATCTTTGCGAATCGGTTCAGCTAGTGGTATCAGTAATCGTAAAACAAAATAGTGGCTGTTTTAAATGCGAAGATTGAATAATTTTGAGTTATTTTTTCCCAACTTCAACGTTTAAGGTGCATGCTTTGAACACTTGATTCAATTTAATGAATGACTGAAGATGAGTACCTACAATTAATACTCATAAGCGAAGCAAGTCAAGGAGGCGGGAGAGAGCTCCTGGCAAAAGGGCTTTGTAACCATTCTAGGATTCGAAAAAATTGGCCATTAATCGATGACAGTACAGGAGAGTGGCTCCTGAAAATAAAAATTCATCAAACGTAGCCGGTATGAGTATGAAATGAAAGTTTTCATGGGAGCTTTTCAAAACAGTTGTTAAACTGTCAGGTTTTGCTTCAGTGGGGGCACAGGGGGGAAAAACATGAAAAATGTGTTTCCTCCCTAGCGAATGGATATCTGAAATAATTATCAAGGGAGATATTTAAGAGTATAACAACAACAAAAATCTCAGAACACGAAATTCGTTCAAATTTGTTAATAATAGTATGATCTTCGAATTTCATATTTTCTCCAATAAAATCGTTTCTTGATTTTATTCGATCTGGTGACTGCATTTTGTAAATTGAATACAAAACCCTTCTGACATGACCGTAGGTCTGTTTACCCAACTTGTTTACATAGACAGTACTCTACGCAACGCTGGCTTTTATATCGTCGCCAAGGTCATGCCATATTATTATTGGAATTTAGGTGAGAGGTTACGATCGCCATTCTGAAGCGTTATGGAACTCTCCCATTATCATCCTTAAAATTTACACCTGTTCTTGATGTCATCAGAAAGGATGGGACTGATCACATCATAGAAAAAGTTCCATACATATCTATGCAATAAATATGAAATCCCGCTTCATCCTAATGAGTGCTTTGAAGTATTTCATGACAGAAATAGAAATACCAAAAGTTCTGCAATGTGATACATTTTGATCTAATAAAAACATTTTTAATATGTGCGTATTTGGTTTGTTCATTATTTTCCAAAAAAAAAAATATGAATCATCCCATTGGCAACTAAAGTTGCCGCTTCACAATCAGGCTCCACAATCCTTAATTGATTAGATCACGATGTTATATTTTTTATGGGCTTTACATAACCAATGTACCAAATTTCACAAAAAAATATTCAGTAGGGAATCATAGGCTTTAATGGGTTCATAATAGCAGGATTTGTAAATATTAACATTTTTCTCAATAAAATCGTAAAGACAGCCTTAAATTCAATGATTCATATAAAATAAGTGTAATGTACGATCTTTATATTCTTTAAATTGAATAATCAGGTATTAAAACAACAATATATGTTGTTATCATCATCTATGGCGCGACAGCTTAAGCCGGGCCTTGGCCTCTAGGATCCATCTCCCTAATCATCACGGTTGCGCAACCTTGTCCGCCAGCTATATATGTTTTAGGGCCTGTTAACAACAAAACTAAAAAACCCTATCGATTCCTGGCTGTCTATCCGCCTGTCATCACAGCAAGTTTCCTCACGAACTAGACAAGCTAGAGTCATCCAATACTGTAAAGAGCTCAGAAATTCTTGGTTAATGAATGTTTAATAGTCGAAACAATTTCAAATAACATTATGGGGTTCACCCCCTTGCGATTAGACACCGGCGGAACGAAGAATCTGAAAAAGATCAAGGAGGCTTTTTTCTATGATTACAGTAATGAAAAATAATTCAGAAGTCAAAATTCGTCCCATTGTTAATACTAGTAGGATTTAGTAGTTTCATATTTTCTAAGTAATTAAAATGCCACTTATTGCGGTCAGGTAATATGTACAGATTTTCAGTCATCTTATATTCTGTAAATATTGATATAGGTTATTTTGATAAATAAAAGTAATAGTGTGTCATAATATCAAATCTTCTAGGAACAATCTAAAAACTAAAGTTGATTTGGAATTGCTTTAAACAACATCTGGCATATCAAAGTTGATGGCAATCAAGTGATTTTCCAAGAAGTGCGATTATTAGTTCGGTTGCTTCAACCCATAATTTTGTTTTTTTACCTTAAAATCATTTGACTTCAAAGATTCTTATAAATTGTTCGTTACATAAATGTCTGAAGTCCGAACTTTAAAGCTATTATAATTTCTCCTAACAAATGCATGGAGTACACCTACATATAAAGAATAAATTAACTCTATGAAATAGGAGAGTCGTAAAAGAATCCATCATTTATTCATATCAATTTCAAACAATTTCAAAAAGTACTCATCTATTGTTAGAAACAGGCAAAAATTACACCATTTCTTTAACATTAAACATATTATAAGAAAATGTACAAGCGATCGAATGTAGGCTAACATTGTGACCCACCTCATTCCACCTGTGCACGCAATTTTCATAACATGTAGGTACATATGCCGTACAAATTTCAGGCATCTGGTAATTACTACCGATTACTGAAAAGTCTGCGACTGAGGCTTCCCATTCAATGGGTAAGAATTTGTTGTTGTTTTGGTAAAAGGCAACGGTGGACAATAGAATTTTTGGACGATTGTCTGAAAGATGATCATGTATCTGTCGATTGTGTTTTGTTTCGCATGACATGTAATACTACTCACGGGAGCAACAACATTTAAATTCATTTTAAAAGACAAATAATTATAAGTGCTGTCTTTTGTCATTTTATGATTTTCTTTCACGAAATTCAGAAAGATAGTTCCCACTATAATTGAATTTAACAGACAAGTTTATACTTGTAAGTATAATTTGTGCCCGTAGCTATTGAGGAGTCTTAAAATTGAATAAAATTTAATTGAAAGATTCGTTTAAAACAATTATTTTAATGTATTCTACAGTTGGTCGAGAAAAGGTGGAAAATAATATTTTGCCATGTAGTATATTTGAATAACTATCCAAATGATGCAGGAACACAAATTTAAAGTATCATCTTTTGCACTTATTACTTAACGTAGGATGACTTTCAACAATATTTCATAACTCATAAATGCTTTTCATGCATCAAACAGACATGCTACGCAAAATTTCATTTAATGTAATCAGCATTCACTTTCACTATTGGCCCTACAATACGCGTGCAACCATCGACACAGCTCATCAACTTCTTTGAATTAACTGATCAGATATCAAAATTCCAAAATAGTTTGATTTGCTATTAAGATTTAATCTGGATTAAACAACACAACATCGTTTACAGTGTCGATCGTTTCATAGAGAGTTTTGATATGTAGCAGAAATTTTAAGTTATGCTGTTGGAACATGTCAGTAACATTCTTCTATAATGGAACGTATCATATAAACTTTGAAATATTCACTAACAGGCTTATAAACAACATTTCTGAATTTTTAGCGAGAAAGTATTGATTTAAAAAAAACTACGTACTATATTTCATGCGGATGGTTGCTAGTAGAGTGTAGAAATATTGATTTTACAGTGTTTTTTTTTTCTGAGGATTCCTCGCGCAAGGTAACTAGTTTTAGGGGCTTGTGCTAAGATACAAAACCCTATTGAACTCGGTACTTGTGTTCGCCGGTCCGTCCATCTGAATGCTACAACAGTTTTCCGCCGAAACTATAAAAGCTACAGCCATGAAACTTTGTGGAAAGGTCGGAAGTTATAACCTCTAGAAAGTTTCAAGGTGAAAAAAAATTCAAAAAGTTTTAAGGGGTTACCCCCATAGGGGAGTGGCCCTTAAAAAAACTTTTCATCGAAGGTGGTCAAATGGGATGTCATTTGAAAGGTCCTAGTGCGATCTTTCCAAAACAGGTCTTAAAATTACTTTACCAGAGTAGAGGGGAGCAGAAGAAAGGGAAATACATGCAATGTTGGTGTATCCCACCACGATTAGATACCCTTCATCCAGAAGATCTGAAAAAAACCATGGGTGTAGACTTTTATGAGCACAATACAACAAATATGCATCTTTAAATTCAATGAAATTTAATTCGTAAATGTCAACTTACGAGTTCAATCATTACTAAAAAATTCAGAAAGATCAATAAGAATTTTACAAAGTTATAGTGACTTCAAACTATGGTACACTATGCACTACCAATAAACTCAGACACTACGGGTTTGCTAGAATTTGGATGAAAGTTCCAGTAATTATATTCATAAATATATTCTTTGAGAATTTGTTCAACGAGTTCCATCCGTAATCTTAAAACAAAATGGTGGCCATTTAAAATGATAATATTACATAAAATTGTGTTATTCTGTACGAAATTCAAAATTTAAGGTACATGCTATTAACAATTGATTGAATTTATCAATGAATGGCTGAAAATGAGCAGCTAAAAAGAACAGGTGGAAACATCATGGAGGTAGATCCAACAACATATAACATAAAGGTTGAAATTCATTGAACTTTGCTAATAATAGTAGGATTTGTCATCTTGCACATTTTGCAACAAGAATATATACCAAACGAGTGAAGCTAATAAATTATATTTCCTATCCACCAAAAACATAATAAGCTACTGCTACAGAGGCATATCAATACTTTTTACGGCGTACAAAATATTTCCAAAGATCTTTGAAAATCAAATCAGATCATATGCCAACTGTACCATTAGGGAGTATCAAGGTGACTTTAGAGAAGGTAGATCGATTATAGATCAATTGCTCAATGTCAATCAGGCACTTGAGAAATACTGGGAGTTGAACATAGACGTACACAAAATTTTTGTTGACTTTAGCAAGCATACGACAGTATTGATCGTAACCTACTGTACCAAATAATGCTTTGCTTTGGTATCCCAGCTAAATCAGCCCATTTTACTCGAAGAAATATGACGTCAAAAAGCTCCCCAATCCGCATCAACAACTAATTCGCTGAAGCTTTTGACACAAATATCGAACTAAAATAGGGAGATGAATTTTTTAGCGAAATTTGATGCTTAATTGTGGAAAAATCTTACAATATATTTTATTCGAAGTATTTTCCATCGGAAGCTACAACATTTCCCGATCTTTCAGGCAATCTATGAATTCTATCCCAAAAAAATTGTGCCGGCTTGGCGGCCAAAAACGAATCTATCCAATTTCGGATGCCTTGCTCTGAAGTGAAGCGTATTCCGGTGAGGGCGTTTTGCATCGAGCGAAATAAATGAAAGTCAGACGGAGCAAGGTCCGGACTATAAGGCGAGTGCACCAAAACTTCCCATCCACCATTTTCCAAATAATTTTTCACGGGTGTTGCAAGATGCGGCCGAGCGTTGTCATGATGAAAAATTATAGTCTCGTGTCTGGTCGCATATTCCGGGCGTTTTTGGACGACGGCATGCTTCAAACGTATTAATTTTGTTTGGTACAAGTCACTTGTGATTGTTTGGCCCATTTTCAACAACTCTTAATATAATGGCTCCTTCTGATCCCACCAAATACCTTGGCGCCATGGATATTTGGCTTTGTCGTTGATTTGGCTGGGTGGCCGGGCTTCACGTATGACTTTTTGCGTTTAGGATTGCCATAATGGATCCATTTTGAATCTTCAGTCACGACCCGCTGCAAAAATGACTTTTTTTTATGGCGCTCAAGAACCATTTCAGACGTACAGGAGCGCCGTTCAACGTCTTTTGGCTTCAACTCCTAGGGGACCCAATTACCTTGCTTCTGAATGTAGCCGGCGGCTTTCAAACGTTTTGAAATGGCTTGCTGAGTTACTCCCAATGATTTAGCAAGTTTGTCTTGCGTTTGACATGAATCCTCATCGAGTAGCGTCTCCAATTCTTCGTCTTCAAACATTTTTTGCTGTCCTGGGCGTTCTTTATCTTCGATGGCAAAATCGGCACTTTTGAAGCGTTGAAACCATTCAAAACACTATGTTTTTCCCGCAGCCATTTTTTAGGAAAAAAATGACCCAACAGAACCTCCCGCAAATGCTGTCTTTTTCTCCAATTTTCGAAGTTATTCATCGTGAAAAATAATAATGATGCACACAAGAGAAAATTGTTTTGTTGACTGATTTTGATAGCTGTCAAATGTACCTTCAAAACGACATATATATATATATATATATATATATATATATATATATATATATATATATATATATATATATATATATACATGTGTGTGTGTATATATATATATATATATATATATATATATATATATATATATATATATAAGTGCGAGCTTTCACGATATTTGTTAGTACGGACATCTAGCGTCAAATCCTGGCTATAAAGTTGTACACCGTCCAGTTGCTATTGAATTGAATTCTGAAATATGTCATAACAAAACTATATGTCGATAAAAAAGGTACGTTAATATACAAATCGAGCTAAATAGTAGCCTATGCAGACTTCATCAACGACTTTGTAATGGGCGTTAACAACCGCCAAAAAACTTCGTCTGGAAGTCGACAATGAAGAAAACTAGTAGAATTATAAATCGATGCGAATAAAATAAAGTTCATGACACAATTGAGGGCATATACCGCAAATACCCAAAATATCAAGCTTGGAAAATAGAGTGTCAAGAATGTGGGTGAATTTGTGTATTTATTTAGGCACCAAAATATCAGTATTTTATTTTGGTTTAGCAACATCACACTCGAAACTTTATAAAAAAATAGAAAATAATTTACATGAATGGAATGTGGTTCTAAAGCTTAAGCAATATATCATAGACATCTTGCGTTGAGGATCTATAAAATTTATGAAAGTTATGGTGATACACCACAGTATATAATGCATAAACAATGCACAATCCAAAACAAGCGGACTTGCACTTATCATTGGGTGTATACATTAAAAACCGAACTCCTTTGTAAAAAAATAGTTTTTATTTTAATTTATTAATGAATATACAGGTTATTGCATGCGATAACTTTTTCCACCTTTATGGTAGCAAATAAACTCCGCATCGAAAAGAGGTTTTGTCCTTTGAGGCCAAGAACGAATCAAGTCAAGTTTTGATACTTTGGTCAGAAGTAAATCATATTCTAGTGAGAGTGTTTTGCATCGATCGAATTATATGGTAGTTGGATGGTGCCAAGTCTGGTAAATATGGCGAATGAGGTCAAACATCTCAGCCACTTTTCTCCAGATAATTTTTGACCTGTATAGCAGTGTGTGGTCAAGCATTGTTATGATGGAAAATTGCAGACTTGTGCCTGGTCGTATATTTCGCCCGTTTTTATGTCAATGCTAACTTTGAATTAATTAATTTTTGTCGGTATAACTGTCCCGTAATGATTTTGTTCAGCAACTCGTAGTGAATCGATGCTTTCTGATCCCACCAAATACTAAGCATTACCTTAGAGAAGTGCAAATTCCGTTTCGACATCGATATTTCTGATTGGCCGGGCTTCACATGCGATTGCTTGCACTTTGGGTTATCATAATGTATCCATTTTATTGTCACCAGTAATAATTCGATACGTTTGAGGGGCATTTCAGATATTCCTTTCAATATCTCTCGGCTACAATTTGTGTGACACCCAATCCTCTACCTTTTTGATGAATCCTAACGCTTTCAAATGCCTGGAAATGGTTGCTTGTGGCACGCTCATTATTTTTGCGATCTTATCTTGCATGTGACATGAGCCTTTACTGAGGAAGGTCTCTAATTCTTCGTCTATAAATTCTTTCTCTTTACCTCTTCACCACTTTTGAAGGGCTAAAACCAGTCAAAACACTGTGTTCTGGATAGATAACTTTTGGCAAATGTTTTCTTGGCAAAAAAGTGTCCTAACAATATGTCCCGCAAATGTTGTTGTTCCCCACTATGTTCGAAGTTCTTCATGAGAGTAAAAAACTTATGGGCACACGATGTCAGCGAATTGTCTTTGTGCTTTTGACAGCTAACCAGTGGTACTTCAATATGGTATACCTGTATGTCATTAGAATGTCACAGCGCATGTGCTAGTGAGGCCGTTTGCTGTAAAAGTTCGGGTTTCAATGTATACTTCCAATATATTATAAAACATAGGCTTTATCAGCCTGTATTTATTCCTGGAAAAGTTCCCTTGATCCCACCAGCTCTGGGTGAAGTTTCTCCCACCATCAAAGCCCAAAAAATAATAAAGCGCCGGGCATCGATGAGATTCCACTGGAGTTCATAGAATATTGCAGCAGTAGTGTTCAGAAAGCCATTCATAATGTCATCCAGCCCATTTGGCAGCAAAAACACATGCAAAAACGGGTGGAGTCAATCAATTATTCCTTATCGACAAAAAAGATGACAAATTAAAGTGTGAAAACTATAGGGGATATAACTACTTTGTACAGCGTACAAAATATTTTCAGAAATCTTAGAAAATAAAGTCAGATCATACGCAAATAGTATTCTTGGGGAGTATAGAGGTAGTTTTAGAGTAAGTAAATCAAGAAATATACCAATTTTACACAGTCAAGCAGGCACTTGAAAAATACTGGGAGTTCAACATAGACGTATACAAAATATTTGTTGACTTTAAGCAAGCGTACGACAGTATTGATCGTAACGTACTGTACCACTTTATTACGGCGGATACACAGTTGGAAAGTATTCGAGGACTACTCAGCCAGTGATCATCAGTGCATTCTACTTGAGATAAGCGATGTTGTATCCCGGTGTCTGTGCTCTCGGCCTTCTACAACTGGATAGAACATCGGAAAGATGGACGCCGAGAGGTTCTTCGAGGTGCTCACAGCAGATGAGCCACTACAGGGATCTTTGGAGAGGATGGAAGAACTGGCAGCTCAACAGGTGGTAAATTCAACAATGAGCTTCATTACGACTGCTTGCAAAGCTTCCATGCCCCGTCGAAAACTCCGGCACGGCAAGCCCCCAGTGTACTGGTGGTCAACTGGAATCGCTGAAAAGTGAAGGGAGTGTCACAAGCTCCGACGTGAGGCTTAACGTGCACGGCGTAACCGCTACACAACCGCGTAGCAGCATATAAGTCGGCCAGGAAATACCTTCGCAAATCGATCAACAACAGCAAGACTCGCTGCTGGCAAGATCTAGTGGACAATGTGAACAAGGATCCGTGGGCCCTTGGCTACAAACTAGTTATGCGGAAGCTCGGCGCCCAACGGAAATCTTTTTCACATGATGCGGAAAAGATGGACGAGATAGTGCAGGTACTCTTCCTCACCCATCCCATCCGTGTTGACGCTGTCCATGGTGAAACAGCAGCTGAGTGTCCACTATTCACACAGCTGGAACTGGAGGAGGCAGTCCTCTCATTGAAAGCGAGGAAGGCTCCAGGGCCAGATGGTGTTCTGGCTGAGCCGTTGCAGCTTGTCTATTACAATTGTCTTGACTTGCTGCTCAGCACATTCAGCGCTGCCCTATGGGACGGGGTTTTCCCGATACGATGGAAGTTGGGCGGGTTCATGCTGATCAGCACGGGGAAGAGAAATCCTGAGTCGCCGTCTGCATGCCGCCCGTTATGCATGCTAGACACGGCTGGAAAAGTGCTAGAGAAACTCATCAAGGAAAGACTCACTGACGCGATTCGTGCTGCTGGGGACCTATCTCCTTGGCAGTACGGCTTTAGGGCAGGACGTTCTACTATCGATGCGATTGCGGAAGCACATAGTCGCACCAAGCGACGGATCGTTCTGTTGATAACACTTAAAGTCAGGAACGCCTTCAACTCCGCTAGATAGGTGGATATTCTGGATACGCTGGAAAACCCTTTTCAAGCTCCAGAATATCTAATGCGGCTTTTGAGGGATTACCTGAAAGACCGAAGCCTGCTCTACAACACGACGCAGGGCCAACTAAAGATGGCGGTTACATCGGGCGTTGCCCAGGGAACTATCTTTGGTCCAGACCTATGGAACGTTTCTTACGATGGGCTAATGTGACTTGAGATGCCAGTTGAGTCGCACTTGATCGGCTATGTGGATAATGTTGCGGCTCTGGTCACTGGGCGCACCGTTGAACAGGCGCAACTTAGGCTAGGTATGCTAATGCACCGAGTGAGAGACTGAATGACTGCTCGCTAGCTCAGTTTAGCACTGGAGAAAACTAAAGTGGTCATCTTGACAAAAATGAGAGTCCCTAGAGTAAGGATGATCAGCATTGAAGACTTACGAATCGAATCGAAGCCATCGGTGAAGTACCTGGGGCTACTGCTCGACTCGAAGATGAGTTTCTCTGAGCAAATCAGGGCAACTACTGAGAAGGCTGCTTCAGGAGTATCTGCTCTGAGTTGACTTACGGCCAACGTAGGGGGAACCAGCTCATCAAGAAGACGTCTCTTGGTGAATGCTGTAGGGTCAGTGCTACTGTATGAAACTATGGGGTGGCGCTCTCAGCAAGGAGGTATATCGAAAACGTTTGGCACAGGTACAGAGAAGAGAAGCGCTGAGGATTGCATCTTCGTATCCGATAGTCTCTGATTCGGTGGCGAAAGTTATTGGAGGCGTGATACCTGTCTGCCTCTCTGCTAGAGAGCACCACTCTATTTATCTGCGTCAAAACGAGGATGCGATGGAGATGGTTGCCCGTGAAGAGAGACAGCGCTCACTCAACGATTAGCAGCAATCTTGGGTGAATTGCACGAAAAGAAGGTGGACTGCGCGCCTCATCCCTCTACAGAGAGACGGGAAAGCTCACCCTGGATAATATAGTCGCGGTGATGCTCGAATCGGTTGGCAAATGGAACTAGGTGGCACATTATGTTCGGGCAGTCCTAAAAAATAAAAGGGGCTCACAGCACCCAGGGGTATTGGGGCTGGGGGATTGCTTGTCTGGCACTTCCTCTTCCCCTCTCCCCTCCTGCTAGGGGAGGGATCCCCCAGCTTGAAGGCACCTCACGGCGGAACAAAACGAGACCTGGCCCGAAGTAATGTATCGAACGGTTCCAGGCTAGGTTCACAGTGGCAACATGAATGAGTTGCATATTTTTTTATAATGACTTTATCTGAAAAATTATTAGAGAAGAAAAATGTTAGCAGAAGTTGATTTCGACTTGTGTACTTATTCTCATCAGGCCTTCACTCTTAGATACACACCGGTGATGGCGACCACCATGCTTAGAGGTGAGAGAGTTATTTTTAATTTTCCTACTTATGCGAACTCAATATGTTTTTGTCATTACGAATTATATTCAAGTTGAATTTCCTCTTGTAAGTACTTCTAACATTTTTCTTCTCTAATAATTTTTCAGAAAAAATTATTATAAAAAAATATGCAACTCATTCATATAGCTACAAAGAATTCCATAAGTAATGTTAAAAGCTATTGGAGCCATCTGAAAACAACATCGATATCCGTGCGACGTAATGAAAGCTTGGATGTAGAGCAACAATTATCGTATAGAATTACCTTGAATTGATGTGAAAAGGGTGAAATGATCCATTTAAAGTTTAGTTTATAAGTTCACAGGTTGACAAGAGAGGTACTTAGTGGGTAGTTCGATCGCCTTTTTGCGAGCATGGGAGTCCCACACTCTGTGCGTAAATTGGCATTCACCCCTACGACAAAAAAACGTACTGTACCAAATAATGCTTTGCTTTGGTATCCCAGCCAAATTACTCCATCATACCAAGATGACAATGATGTTAACAATTTCTCAAGCTCGCATCAATTACGAACTTATCGACGCCTTTGACACAAGTATCAGACCACAGCAGGAAGATAAACTGGCCCCATTGCTATTCAATTTGGCTCTGGAATATTTCATTAGAAAGCCGAGCCAAAGAAGTTCTCTAAAAACTCGACAGTGACAGTTCTCCTAAAACTCGACAGTGAAGCAAAACTATCAGGGCTACAAATCAATGAGAATAAAACAAAACTCATGACGCAGTCGAGAGAAAATACCTCAAATACACAAAAAATCACACTTGGCGACTAGAAATGCTGATGAAAGGGACAAAATATGCCGAAGGATACAGCTCGAAAATATAATTTTTTATTCAGTTTTGACGATCTTGAAGACCAGCTGTATACACAGAAAAACAAAGCTCCAAGTATACAAGTCTGAGATAAGACCTGTGTCATGCTATGGGTGTGAAATATGGACCCTGATCTAAGTGTCCGCAAACATATTGAACGCCTTCGAGCAACGGGTCCTGAGGCAAATAATTTGAGCAAAACTAGATGTTGACCAATGGCGAATACGATAAAGCCATGAGCTGTATGAAATTTTTGACGAGCCGAAACTCTCAACGATAGTAAGACTGCGGAAGCTCCAATGGGCTGGCCACATGAATCCTATGGACGAACAACGTATACCCAAAAATGTATTTTTTTGGGAGAAGTGGCGGATGGAGACCAGTGGGGAAACCATAAAAACGCTGGTCTAGCTTGGTTTATGAAGACATCCCATCGCTGCTCGAATTTCAAAATTGAAGGACGCGGTCAATGGACCAAGACAGTTGGAGGCACTTGTTGTAGGAAGCGAAGGCCCGAGAGGGGCTGTAGTACTACGAAGAAGAAGAAAAAGGTTGAATCTCGGTTTCTAATATTTTCAAAACCATTTTCTGATTTTTGACAGTGACCATCATTTTTCTTTATCGTCATCCTGTCTTTGGTATGCTGATGATGTCAAAATAACTAGAGTAGTTGACAATATAAAGGACTGCGTTATGTCTTTGTGCAGTTCTTGCTTTTTTACCATGTTTGTTACTAAATGTCGTTAAATGACAAATTCTAACAGAAATCTTACCTTATTAGCTCATTAGTCGATTCTCGACGAAATCTTTGATGAAGCAGCGCACTTCAGAGACCTAGGTGTAGTGTTTGACGATAAATTAAAGCTTAACAACCACATCTTGTAGGCTTGTAAGTATGAAGTCGGCACGCCAATTTATGGGACCCATAAATTTACACGTTGTTTATTTTTCAGGTAATGCTTTGGCTAGAAACCCTTTCTTCTATTCAAGCTACCCCATCAATTGCTTCCAACGAGTTGTTCTCCTCTTTTTCTGTTCATAGCCTAATTAGAACACATCACTCATGCGTCCCATGTACACGTACAGTCACAGTCAAAAGCACTTTATTCAATACTAATCGTTATAACATAAATTTTAAAAGAATATAAAGCAAATTCCAAATAATCAAAATTCTAAAACTTAATGGCCCAAATGGCTCTCTAAATTTATACGTTATCAATGAAACACATTTAATAGAAAAATAATAATAGCAAAATCAAATTAGTTAAAATTATTACATATTTTCTGATTCTATTTGAAGAAGGAAAAAAAACCAACCAACAATATCCAAAAATTGTTTTTAATTGCAACACAACAGTGAACTTTTATCCTACACCTAATATGTCATAATCTAACTTTAATACGTGTGCACGTACAAATATATATTAAATTATTGCTCCCGACTTGTGCGATTACCACCAAGGCAAAATGACATACGTCAGAGTCTCCTGTCATACATTTTGATCGGTTATAAAATATTAACGAACAATTTGGCCGTTGCTCATTCTCCGATTTATTTTTATTCATTTTAATTTGTGGTCTCCAAAAAAATATTTTTTCTCATCTAATCTGTAATTCGATGTTTTTCTAAAGATTATGATATTCTTGCGAATAAATAAATTTGTAGATTGGGTACAACGATTAAAGTGACTTACTTCAAGTGAACGCCGAATTTGTTGCTAGTTGACAAGCATTTCTTCGGTTTGAACAGTAATAACCTTGAATCAAATTGTATTTTTTTTTTCATCAAATGAAATTATGGTAAAGATGGCAATCTTGGAAATTTTTCTACACATCCTCAAAAATATCAGTTATCCTTAAAATATACCCAAAACTTCGGATCTAGATGATCACTCCGTTGATCCAGAATATGATCCAAAAAAGATACAAGCGAAACCAATTTTAACCCAAACCTTCACATCATGAAGATAAGTCCTTACCTGCACATCTACCCAGACTCAATATCAAAGATCAAACAAGTCATGTGTTTATTCGAGATTTTAATCGAGAACGACATTTTTCCAAGGAATATCGGAATCTTCAGATTCCATCAATAATATGTTGTATGTTCTTGGGTGGTCGTACAACTGCTCCACTATATGATTTTATTAGCCCTGACATGAAAGAAAAAGTGATTACAGTGCACGGGTATAGGTTTAATAATATAATGATAGCAATTATCGATGCTTAAGTTTCTATCTAAGTGAATCACTTGGCAACTTAGCGAATAATTATATAAATAAAGCGAAATTATGCGCTGTTGCTAACTCTTCAATATCGTCCATCTTGATCCATGGCTATCAATAAAAACCCATCGGGAATTTGGTCAGGTTCAATGACGGCGCTACAAGCGGATGCCACAATAATATTTGCGCAAAAAATTGCTTCTTTTTACGCTCAAGCACTTTAATGAACCGTTTGGATAGACATTTTTCTCTCACCTTTCATCATTGATATCCAAGAAAAAGCACTTATCACTTGTAGCCTTCCTCCCTACTTGAAATTCTGCTCGAGTGCTCATAACCGCTTAATGATTTAACAGGAAACACAGAAGAGTTGTAATGCAGCAATCTCTAATTAATCAATATCTCGGCTGACAAACGATTCTTCTTTGAGGCGAATCTAGGCTGTGAGATAGTGCATAGCCATTTTCCGCGGCAGGACGGTCATCTATCGCGTTGCGCCGCCAATCTGTAGCGTTTCATAATAAAAATTAACGTAGCTACAAGCATTAACAAAAGATGACTAATTGAATTCAAGTATCTGCTGATTAATTCGAGGCACTTGAGTCTTAGGAGACGGCAGATCGCATCACCAAGATCGTCATCTATTGAAATCCATCTAACAATCTATCGGATCGCTCGATCTTCTGCTTGTCTATTGTGCAACGATGAAACGTGCCGTCTCCGCGTTAAGGCGTTAAGGTTCCCCTCGCTGCGTCATTTATAATCCAGATCAACACCTGAATATATATCTCCAATTCTACATATTTTTTATTTCGTTTATATTTTTTTCACCTATTGCCATTGCATAAGGCAGAGGTAATACAAATAAAAATATTAAAGGAATTTTGAAGAGTACTCAATGTTTGCGTCAATTCTTGTAAAGTCGATCACTTGCTCGTGTTTTTGTGTGTTTTGTTGACCAAGATATAAAACGAAGCCACGAAAAAATGTTACGACAGCTTCTTTCCGCTGTTTCACGCCGGGAAAGTTTGATATTTTGTATAAACAGGTGTAATTCATTTGTTCTGTTTGATGTCAAACACGATCGAATGATCTATTTCGATGTTACACCGTTTTTATTGTTCCTAAATTGAGTGGTAATGTTTGTGATCTGATTAAATGAATAAGAGGCGTGTGATTCACAGATTCATCATACGAGTATGTTATTGCCAACTACCGATTCGTACAAATCAATAAATAGAGGGCATATTATGTTCTTATTTTGTAACTTTTCAAGGATTTCATGGAGGGCACAAAATCTTTTGGTCATAGATGATAAAAAGAGATCAGTTTTCTTAATTTTCTCAATTACTGGTATATTTTAGTCTCTTATTTCTATCGGAAATAACCAATGAACTGATTCTAAATGCAGGGCAATTGGTACAATTCAAGATGATTAAGAGTAATATCATTAGGGCAAATTACTTGATTGTCTTTCCCATAGGATTTTTCCTCCAGCTGATAATGAATTTATTATAAGATTCTTCCTATATCCTTTGACGAAAATGTTACACGTAAGCTTTACGAAGATCCCCAAGACATAATAAGAATTGAGTGACTACGAATTATGGACGCAAGGTAGATGATGATGAAATAAATTTTATGGAAAACTTCCAACATGTGCACCGTCAACAGGGGAAAATTGATATGGCACCGCTTCCATAAAATTTAATTCATCCATTTAGAACACTTTGAAGTGGAATGTTTTTTCATTAAATTGTATTACTGGCATTTTGATCAAAAAATTTAAAATTATATTTACTTCTTTGAGTTAAATTTTCAGTGCATATTAATAAAACATACTGAGCCCCTGTTTGTTGAATTTTGTTTAGATTTAGAATACCTACGGCGATCAAATGGCAGTACCAGTTTCTGAGCTGCATTAGGATCACTGTTTCCTAATTGCAAAAGTGTTGAGGGGCATCAATTGAAATATTAGCGACTATCGTGGTACCGAATTTACCAACATATGGTATTAAATGGTCTCGGAGTCGCAAACTTAGTTTACTCGGTCCCCAATGATGCTACATTGAATGCGAAAATAGCAATAGCTGCAAATACATATACAACTCTTCTAATAAACCCTACCTACACCTCCTTTGTGGTAATCGCCTGCAGTTTTTACTTTTTGTAAAAATCTGACGTGAGAAGGTGAAGGCGAGTCTTCCACACCTGGTAATGGAATCGAAAGTAATAACCATGCCGCTGCAATGAAAGTTAGGCGATGGGCTAGCTCCTTATCCCTACAAACCCCTAGACTGTTCCGAAACCTGCAACAGAGGCTAAGAATTGATGGCAAACGACCTGGCAACTGAAAAAAAGACTATTAGATCTTCGAGTGTAAGATCACTGAAAAACTCTGACACTGTTAAAGATCTTTTGCAATAGGCTAATGAATAAAAATTAAATGTACTGGTAATCCAGAAAATGAGCTGGACTATAAATGAAATTAAAGATATGAGATCGCGCACAGTATTTAATAGTGGGAGGCATACTGGAAAACGAGAATTTGGAGTGGCCTTTATTGTAGATAGGGAGTTCAAATCGAGCATTATTGATTTTAAGGCAGTAAATCAACAGTTGTGTGTGATCCATATAAAAACCCTTCAAAATTTGGCTGATGGGCGTACACGCCGCGACCGAAGAAAAGGTCGAAGAAATGAAGAAAATGATATACAATCACCAGGAAAGATTAGTTGACTCTTTGGCTACAAACGACACAAAAATATTTCTGGCTGATTTTAATACTAAGGTTGACAATGAGCTATCTCATCGGGGAACGATTGGAGGATATAGCCTCCACGATGAAACAAATGACAATGGCCAGTGCATGATTGACTTTAAATGTAGCAGAAATCCAGTCATACGTTCGTCTTGCTTCCACATTGATGCATTCATAAAATGACTTGGAGATTCGTACATACCGAGAAGCTTATTGTAACTTGGTAATTACTTAATCAAATTCACCTACTGATGTCTTATTTCAAAGGCGTATTGGGCGAAGATCAGCCCTCTACAGAAATTCAACATCGGAAGGCTTCAAATGGTGTCTGTGGCTAAAAATCTCACGGAGACCGTCAAAAACCAGCTGGCTCCCATTCTTTCAAACACGTCGCTGAAAACAATCAACGAACTGTGGGTGGAAGTGAAAGTAGAAATTGGCATAAGGGGAGAAACGAACATTGAATATCAAACTCGGCGCAAAAAAAAAATGATTATTTTGATGATGAATGCCTAAATCCGTTGGACCAAAAGAATCAAGTATGTGAACAATATTTGGGTAATAAAATCAGAACAAACGGAGAACATTATGAATTCAATATAATATACAAACCGAAAACTTTATGAATACTGCGACAACCTGTTGAGTAGTATCAATGTAGGCTTTGCAAGAAACAACACAAGACAAGCATACAAAGTAATCAAAAGTGTAGTGAATTGGAGGAATCTAAATGTTCGCAAAAAACTGCAGTGACGGTTTGCTGCCTCGGCGAGTGAAGATGCTGGTGCTCGCCGAAATTGGCCTTATCTGAGGATGCGTGAAAGCGCTGGCAGACTAGCATTGCAGTGTCGTGGGGTGGGCTCTTTTACCCAGCAAAAGGGCTCACTACAAAAAACACTTCGCATTCATGGATTAACTGTTCGTAGGATTCAGATCGACATGTGCCGAATTTGAGGTAACCTACTGACAGGATGCGTTGCCAAAGCAAAAAAATAGGCTGGGCCCGACAAACACGTGTGAGACTCAAAAGAATCTCGTCTTTACCATGTATACTCATGGCCCCCAATTAAGTGTGGGACCCGGGTGCAAGCATTGCCCCTCACACCCCCCATCAGATCCGTTGTAGACGCTGCCATTTATTGAATATTGATCCTTTTTGTCACTGATGGTGTTCGTTGTCATATATCGGGCAATACTAATCAGATTGAGTCAAACTGACATGCATTTCAAAGGTGACATTCCAGTCTACAATTTTCATCTGGACAGTTTTGTATCTCGTTATTCGTGTTAAAAGCTGTATTAACTTAAAAATGAGCGAAATTTCTGAAAAAAATCGTTATATTTTATAATATTACTACGATCAAGGTGGGAATGCATCGCAGGCTCATGAAAAAATTTGTGATATCTACGGTCAAGATACTTTATCAAAAGCCACAGCCAAGAGATGGTTCGCTCGCTTTCGTTCTGGAAATTGTGATGTCAAATCTTACAAAAAATTGAAGAAGACCGACACATAAGCAGCCATGACGTTGCTAAGGAACTGAATATCTATCACCAAACAGTTTCGAACCATTTGTGTAAGGCTGGATACGCAAAAAAGCTCGACATTTGGGTACCGCATGAATTAAAACAAACAAATTTGATCGGCCGAATTTCCATTTGTGAAATGCTAATACAACGCAATGAAATCGAGCCATTTTTTAAGCAAATCATTACGGGCGATAAAAAATGAGTGGTCAAAAAAAGGTGAATCATCACAAACGACTTCAAAGCCAGGATTGACATCAAATCAGGTTATGCGTTGTGTGTGGTGGATTGGAAGGGAATTGTTTATTATGAGGTACTAGAACCTGGCCAAACACTCATTTGGGCTCTGTACTGTCAGCAATCAAATCCGGCCAGAATTCACCAATAGAAAGGGCGTTGTCTTCCATCATGACAATGCCAGACCACACACATCTGTGATGACCCGGCAAAAATTGACAGAGCTTGGCTGGGAAGTTTTGATGCATCCACCGTATAGTCCAGACATTGCACCATCAGATTACCATTTGTTTTAGTCCCTGCAAAACTTCCTTAATGAAAAGAAATTCAGTTCAAAAAGGGAGTGTGAAAATCATTTGGTCAAGTTTTTCGCCGATAAACCATAGAAGTTCTACACAGATGGAAGAATGGCTCTACCCAAAAATGGCAAAAGGTCATAGATAATAATGGACGATATGTATGTATGTTGAGTTAAAATATGTATTCATTCTATTAATTTTACATTTGTTTTTTTTTAACAAATCTAACACTGCTTTCATTACAACTAGACTAACACACGCTAATACTCTGCTCTGTAAAAATTATTCATTCTTTCTTTGAACTTATTAAATTTTTATTATTTAATAATTAAATCACTTCTCGTATTCAATTTCGCAAAATTTTTCTTTCGTTATCTGGTTTCGTTATTGGTATTTATTGATTTATTTGATGCGCTTAAAAGTTGGAATAGTTTTCGTGCAACATAAAATTTGTCATTATAAAAACTAGCAATATAATTAGTAATTTTTTAGGGTTTTTTAAAAAAAGTTTTACAAAACCCTACTAAAATCGCGACGTGTTTGTCCGTCTGTCCGTCCGTCCGTCCGTGTGTCACAGCACTTTTTCTCGTAAACTACGCAAGCTAGAAACATCAAATTTTGTATGCAGATGTAAAGTGGTGCTCTCTGTAAAGTTCAACTACAAAAAATTTTATAATATATTTAAGGGGGGGTCTCCCTATAGAGGGGAGTGGCCCAAGGAAAAAAATTCATCAAAGGTAGCCGATATGGTTATCAAATTAAAAATCTTCGTGAGAACTTTTGAAAGCAGTTCTTAATTTGATAATTTTTGCTTCTAAGGACGCGCAGGGAGAGGAAATACACGAAAAATTGGTGTCCCCCCTCGCGATTGGACACCTGTGATCCGAAAAATCTGAAAAAAATTATGGTGGTAGGTGCTTATGAGTACAACAACAACAAATACCTTAGAAGTTAAAATTCGTTCAACTTTGTTAATAATAGTATGATATTTGAATTCGGTTCGGTTCGCATCGGAACCCTTAAACTGAACGAAATTCAACATTTATGTAGTCCTTCTAAGGGTCCTTAAACTGTTTATGTTTGAAGAAAATCGAATGATGTGCACGGAAGTTATAGCCGTTTGAAATTTCTCCAATTTCAACAGCAATAACACATGATTTTGGTATTTCATGGACTTTCCATCGAATCAGTCCCTGCAGTTTTGATTTGATCTTCTTGAAATTTTCCAATAAGGTCAATTACACTAATTTTTTTGAGAATTCATGATTTGAGTGGTTTTTGTCGGTTTGTAACAAAATGGCGACCGTTGAAAATAGAAAAACAATAGAGAGATAGATCTCTTTGACATATTTCTTGACGTTATTCATTGCTGGTGACTGCATTTCTGAGAAGTTTGGTACAAACCGCTTTTAACTTGAGCGTAGGTCTGTTTATCCAACTTGCTTTTTATAAATATTAATAAATAAAACGTTTTATCATATATAATACAATAATAATTCGATTATTTGAATATGGGAACAAAAGGGTACGTACACATCTTTTGACGAGCGCTCGTTGACGGAGTGGGTAAAGCCTGCGAAACCCTTGAAACAGTTCACTGTTTCCTTCAATATTAGTTTTGCTAGATTTGGTTGCAAAAGGCTCTATGGTTACACTGCCCTCTTTAAAAACATCGAAAAAATATCAGTTACATTAATAAATAACATTCCCATGAAATATATCTAACTGCAAAAACTTTTAATTACATTACTATTCGGTAAATACACTAGCTATTCCGTTCAATAATCACTTTTTTCATGTATACTGTCTTACGGCCTGCAATCCAGTGAATTACTTTCCTTCTGTATACTTTGTGATAGCCTTCGTTCTTTCACTTAAAGCACGTTGCGGTAATTCACCAGCAGGCAAAACAAATCTTACAGCCGTTTGTATATCTCGCTAGAAATTATTTGCTTTTTGTTAGATTGAACCAAACAAGCAGCTTTGGCAGCAATACACTCAAATATATCATTCCTAAAACATTGCTTTAGCTGATATTCCAATTTTCGGATGAACTTCTTTCGACATTTATCACCATTGAGAATATTCTGTTGAGCCTTTCCTAATTCCCCATCTGAATTCTCTGTCACTTTCGGTGACATTTTTAGTAGAATTCGGAATTACTAATATATGTTTTTCTACTTATTTCATTCTACCGGTGAACAAATGATGGTTGAGGAAAGATTCTTCACACCGAGCGCAACAGGATACGATCGAAAAAACACTACACGTAGAATACACTTTTATATCTTGTGTTTTAGAATTGTCGTAAAATCGATTAGACGGCTCGTTTCAGATTTCTATCTTTTAGAAGTTGTGACTTTTTGAAGCTGAGCTCGTAACCTGCTGTGGCTGTTCAATCGTGCCTGGCTATGCCTCTATTCTGTTTGATGCACTCAACCATTAAATCTAACACGCTAACACACTTTTCTGCACAATTTTTAAAAAAATCTATCAAATCCGAGTTTTTGACGCGCGAGTTCTTGAGCTTCTCAAGAGCTGTCACTCATCAGCCATCGTCTTCGTCGGCACTTGGTACTTTTCTTTTCAAACTTTTTGCAACCGCAATTTTATGCACCGCGTTTGAATGAAATGTTTTCACTTTTCAAGAGCAATCAGTTCATTTCACCTGAATCATTTATCCGAAGGACATCCCAGACCGAGCTACACGGAAAGTCGAGAAGACAATCGACACGTCGCCCTTTGAGCCAAACTCTTTGCTTACCTCGACGAGACCCCATAATGCCGCAACGGAGATTTTCTCGGCGGCAACCATAATTTCATTCCGACGAAATAAAACTGCAATTCTTTGCTAACTTGTTTTGCGAAGGAGTTGCCAACATCAAATTCTTAATTGTAATTTTTATTTAGTCCAATTTTTTTTATTAATTGTTTCGTTAGAAAGGAATTCTTCTGGTAATGATAGTGCTGGTAGTGAGGGGTTGTAGTGCGGAAAATAGTATTTTCTCCGCAAATTTTTTTTTTCGAGCAATTTGCCTAAATGACTGCTCGATTACTACAGAAGTCTAAAACGTGGCGAACAGCACTAGACCGTGCTCTGCCATGATAACATCCAGACCATTATCGCTGATAAAAACAGGATTAAGGAAATTCCCTACATAGCTCCAGAACATCAAAGCCTATAGGTATTCCCGGAGATTTTCCATTGGCCCCACTAACACTGCTCGAAAGAATCACAAAATGCTACGTTTCGATGAGATTCTAGTGGAGCTCCTTAAATATGGGGGCAACAGTGAAAAGAAAGCCAACTGTAAAGCCATCCAGCACATTTTACAACAAAAAGATATGCAAAATGAGTGGAGCCGATCAATCAAAAAAAGACATGCTACTGTGTGAAAATCAAAGAGGCATATCACTACTTTATACAGCATACCAAATATTTTCAAAGATCTTAGATAATAAAATCGGATCACATGGTAGTATTGAGATGGCCTTAGAGCAGGTAGATTAACGATGGGCCAACTGTTGAGTTCATCATTGACGTACACCAAATCTTCACTGATCTTCGCAGCTGGGTGAACAGACATATAACATAATTGTGGTACTGGCCTAATTACCTTCCCGAGTGGTAGATAATACATTCAATCAAGATAATGAGATACTCTAAGCATATCTAAGCGAAGGCTCTAAAGGGCCTGTAGTGCTAAAGCAAAAAAAAAAAATCTTCACTGACTTTAAGCAAGCATGCAATAATATTGATCATAACGTACTGTAACAAATAAAGATTTGCTTTGTTATTAAAGCCAAATAAATCCACCTTACCAAAAAAAATAATAATAACGTCAAAAACCTTCTAAGTCAGCATCAATAATTAACCCACAGAAATTTTTGATATAAATATCGGAATAAAGCAAGGGGGTAGGCCAGCCTCATTGCTCTTCAATTTTTCTCTAGAATATGTCATGAGAAAGCTACATGATGATACAAGAAGTACCTTAGTATACGAGTTGAGCCAAGTGGTTGCCTATATGGATGACATCAGCATTTTTTTCGCTAGTAACCGCTAAAGAACCTACATAAGTCCTCCTGAGCACTTTGCGTTTGGAATATGGTTAGATTCTGTTAGAACTTACAGGTTAGATACAAAACTCATTTAATTTGAAGGTATATATTCGGTTTCATTGGCAAAATTCCTAGATCCTACTAGCATTCCTAGATCGCGCTAAGATTTTTGATTTTTGAGGTGTTTGTTGTTTTTGTGCTCATAGAACTACCTCTATATTTTTTTAAATTTGTTGATTGACAGGTGTTCAATCACGAGAATGGAAAGGCTCACAAGTTCCTCATGTCCTGCCAACCTCATTTTCGATTTGGAAACTTTACCAACTGAGATTTAGATATTTCATCAAGACTTCTCATTTGATACTCTACTCGACTATCTTCGATAAAAAGCATTTTTTAGGGGTGATATCCTAACATAAGGAAATAGAGACTCCGTAAAAGGCCTGTTTAATATTTTTTAAGTATAAGTTTTTCATTAACCAACAGCAACAAGGTTTGATCACTATGCGGCACTGATGGACAAATACCGATTTTAATAGGGTATTATAAAATTTTTTTATAAGACCCTGAAGCCGATTAATTACGAGATTTGCTTCAAATTTTATGAATCCCTGAAAGTATAACGATAAAAGCTTGGAAATTAACGCTTGCAACTCATATAAATACGTTGAAGTAATTCGTCTACGTAGATGGTGAAATCCAATAAAAACCTTTAACATTTTTTTTGACACCAGAACAATAATAGTGCTAGCTCCATGAATTCCCCAGAAAATATAGAAATATTTGCCAACAAGAATTTTTAAACAATTTGTCAAAGGTCGTTTATAAGCTTAAAAACAAGTTGGGTAGACAGACCTACGCTCATGTCAGAAGGGTTTCGTACCCAAATTCTCAGAAATCTTGCCACCAGCAACGAATAAAGTCAAGAAATACATATGTCAGAAATGTACACGTTTAGAGGAAAATTCATTGTTTTCTATTTTCAACGGTCGCCATTTTGTTGCAAACCAACTCAAACCACTCAAATTACGAATTCCTTAAAAATATTAATGTTATTGATCTTATTTGAAAATTTCAAGAAGATCAAATCAAAATTGCAGTGACTGATTCGATGGAAAGTCCATAAAATACCAAAATCATGTGTTATTGTTGTTGTATTTGGAGAAATTTCAAATGGCTATAACTTCCGTGTATATCATTTGATTTTCATCAAACTTACCAAGTTTAAGGACCTTTTGTAGAACTACTCATATATCAAATTTCGTTGAGTTTAAGGGTACTCATACGGTTTTATTGGGGAAAATGTGAAATTCGAATATCATACTATTATTAACAAAGTTGAGCGAATTTTTACTTCTAAGGCATTTGTTGATGTAAAAATCTACCTTCACGATTCTTTTCAGATTTTTTGGATCACAGGTGTCCAATCGCGAGGGGGGGGGGACATAAATTTTTCGTGTATTTCCCCTCCCTGTGGGCCCCTCGAAGCAAAAGGTGTCAAATTGAGACCTGTTTTGAAAAGTCCTCATCAAGTCCTTTCATTTGATTTTTTTTCGTGGGCCACTCCCCTCTATGGGGAAACCCCCCTTAAATATCTTATAAAATTTTATGTAGTTGGACTTTGAAGAGAGCACCACTTTACACCTACATACAAAATTCGATGTTTCTAGCTTAAGTAGTTTGCGAGAAAAAGTGCTGTGACACTCAGATGGACGGGCGAACGAAAAGAGTAGGGTTTTGTAAAATTATTTTACAAAACACCAAACAAGTGGTTTTAATACTTCATGTATTTGTATAATTTCCATCAAGTATCAAGATAATTTGATCTTCAGCAGCTGGTCTCATGAATTTGGCAAATGATCGAACTATTTAGTGAACTAATGGGTTTGTATCTATCCAGATGCGTGGCATTCTGCAATAGATCTCACTGGACAACATATATTAAATCTTTTGAAATATTTTTTCGAGGAAAGATAATCATTGAAGGAATATCCATTCTACGTGCATTCATATAGATGACTACTGTGTTCAATTTTCTTTTTTCTATTGGTGATAAGGCTGCAACTTGTTTTTTCACCTCCAGCACACATCACTTTGTAATGTTTATGTTGGACTGCTGTTATTCAAATCTCATTAACGTTAAATAATCGGTGTGGGGAAAAGTTTATGTTTATTTCTACCATTGCTGTTCCATGCAGCTTGAAAAATGATCTTACAACGTCTGGATTGAATCGTTTTATCTTCGCAGTAGAAACAACTTGCAGCATCTTGACTGACAATTCAGGGTGCCTTTTTATGAAACTATGAAGCCATGTTTTACCAGTAGAAGCCTTTGATACGCTAAATTGATGTTTAATATTGTTTTTTATGGCTAGCTGAAATGCCATGTATTTTAAGTCGTTTAAACGTAGGCACCAAAAACCCTTTGTTCATTTCGAAACAGTATTCTTTTAGTTCAATTTTTAAAGCCTCAAGCAAAGCAGGACGTCTGCTTTACCGTGGTTCGCCTAACTTGGAGAGATAACCTTCTTTCCTTATGTGACGTTCCAATCTCCCTTATGCTTTCGATGCTTTTGAGCAACCCATTTGTTTGCTACTGACAACATTTATCGCAAGTAACATTGCAGCATGCACCTTCCGATCGTTGTTGATATGACATGACAATGTTGTACAAACTATAAGTTACGAGTAAAGAAAAAAAATTTGAAGGCTTCTAAAAGTCACAATTTTGATTCGATTTATATGAAACTTAATATTAGAGTGGATGGTGCTACGATCTAATAATTTTGTAATTTTGGTGATCATCTTGACCTAAATATCAAAACGACAAAACGAAGATTTTCAACATAATATTTTTGTCATTTTTTTTTTTTTTGTTTATTTGGTAAAACAAAACAATGCTATTTTCAATAAAATCAAATATTTTTGTCCCATCTAGAATGAAATTCCAATTTGAATGAGATTTGGCAAACTAGTTTATGATATTCTAAGAGGAATATTTTATAAATAATTCAACATCAACCGCTTTAATTCATAAATATAACCAGAAGTTTTCAGGAAACAAACAAAATTTGTTACTTTAGTGGCAAGTAACGTGTTTAGTATATTGTAATGAAAATAGTTAAAAGTACTTATAGAACAGAACTTTCTCCTTTAATATTGTGTGACTTTCAAAATTGTGTCAGTCAAATTATTATGCCAACGGTGATTTTTTGTTCTCAGATATGATCAATGATGGTTTCCAAAAAATGTCTAATAATTTTATCAGGTTCATCAGGTTACTGTAGAATATTTAGAATTCATTTATATTTCTCGAATGATCCTTAAGCCCTCAAATGTTGATTCTTGAATTCCTACTAAGATTGGACTTCATAGTTTCAATAAACTTATCATCAAGCAATGTAAGCATGTATGCATTCCTTACGTAACAAATCATTAACAAAGTCGATTTTTTACGTAGACTTTGAATTTACATTTACAATATTATATTTATTTTTAAATTTGTAGTTTTTCCAAAATAAAGGTACTCATCCTAATTTAGTATATGTAAACTATTTTTGAAACAATTTTCTATGCAAATAATAACACAAAATTTTTTTGGTAACATTTCTCTAGCCTTTGACAATATCAGTACACCGACTGTAACCTTTTTTTCAATATATTTGAACACCATTTTCTTCTTGCAGTACCGGACTCATAAGTCACTTCACCTCGAAACCTAAATCCACCATATCCGCTTTCATTCCGAGCTTACGTAAAACTCTGTGGCTTACTAAATTGCAACATTTTGCAAATATTTTCATTTTGACTAATATTTTTATGCGTTCGTTATTTCGTTGTTTTCCCTGAAGTGCATATGCAAATAGCAGCTATTTGCCTATCTAACAAGGCCCCACTGTGTTTCACTATTTGATTTTCAATTATTCCTCAGAACTCAAGAGCTGATCTTCACGAAAACTTTGCATTCAATTAGAAATTCAAATTGATGGAGCTAGCAAATATATGAAGTACGCATCAGGATTTACATACATGTGACTCTACTCATGCGATATATGACCGGATTAATATCGTACGAGGGAGAACAAGGGCCGCGGTCTGGCATAGCTTGACAAATGTACAAATGCATATAGATAAAATGTCTACGCTAACCCATTTACCAATAAATTTGCCATGCAGAAAAGGTGATATTGGCAGTCTTGCTTGATCTAAAACAACGACTTATGTATCGGTGCCTTGTTTATTTCATCTTCCCCGTATACGCACAAAAAGGACGTTTTGTTGCTTGCTTTCCTTTTCCACCGTTCGTAGCATCTATCTATCTGGTACGGGCATAGGAAACCACTTAGTCTCCTCCTTGATGGAAAACCGCGGAAAATCGAAGAGATTTACGTGTGGGTCTGCCTATCCGCGAAATATGCGCAACGATGCTATAGCGTTTAGATGTACCTACTTTGCAAATCAGTTCATAGTTCAGTGCATAAAAATTTGCATAAACTTGAATTATCCACGTTCATTGTTGTTAACTAATAGTTTATGCATTAATAGGGCTTGTTTTACAAATGGCTCGAAATGAGACAAAGCGTATGCGGGGGCGTCCATACAATGAGACTTTAATATATGCAGAAAGATGTTCGCCGGTAATAGGAAATTAATTCTTTAACGGAGGCTCAATTCGAGCATCACTTAGCATTTTTGAAGCCGAGAAAAGTTCTGGAATCACTTGGCTAAGAAGAAGAGATTCATTAATTTTAATGAAATATAAAAGATTTATTTATTTTTAATCTATTTTTTACGTTTTTTTCTTTCAGGTAAATCAAAGACTAAGAATCGACAGCACAATGTTTCTGATAAAAATTGGGTAAGAACATATTGCAAAATTTTCAAAGATTTTAAGACCCTAAATTATGATTTTGAGAAACTTATTTCTGTTGTTTTCAAACCTTAAAAATAATTCAATTTTTTCTACGCCAAGGTTAATTTCAGACAGATATTAGCTTTTTTAAAATACTCGAGCACAATACCGTAACTATCCATTCATGCATTCCTTCCAAATGAGATGTTTCGATTCGGTCTGGTTTGCATATGCCTGTACATCTTTAATTACTAACCCAACCCAAGAAAATCTCTCTTAATCTATTCACCTTCAATGCAAATTCGACAAAAACCATTTCCACCTGCCTGCAAAAATGGTAACTTTCTAAACCACGACAATGGCGTGAATCCATAATTATGTCAATGCAATATGTCAATACTACAATTAATTTTTCGCCAACAATTATTTTTTTGCCCGTCTATCGAACCGACCGAGCCAGGCAGTCAGTCAAGCGGATAATCGGTTTTGCAGAAGAATAGAAGTCTTAGATTGAAAGTATGCTCGTAACACATCTTGGCTTTGAGTACGCATTTCTTTTATACACCTGACCAATGATGCTTTTTACGCTGTTTACAATAGTGCAAATTCTCGTCGGTTCAATGATTTTCACTTTTGATTCATGAATCTTGAAGATGTTTATCGATCGCGGAACGAATACTGAATGGGTTTTATTGGCAATTGATAAAGTGGGTATCTAATTTTTGTCAAATTGTATGAGTGTCGGTTATTTGCGCTGAGGATGATGTAAGATGGAGTGAAACCCTTTTATTGCGGAATAATAGTGGCCAGTTAGCTTTTGTCAATTCTTTCCTGGGATGGATGGTGTTGATGCTATCAAGTACAGTAGTCATCTGCTTTTACTAACATTCCGTTCTGGAAGCTGGGAGATTTTAGAAAGAATAATTTTTGCTTCTTCTTCTTGGGAATGGCTTAGTACCAGTTATTTTTATGATGAACAATTCCGGCATCTTCTTCTTGAAAAACAATGACCTATTTAAAAATCGAAACTGGTATCTACTTTGGTAGCTGCAGATTTTGTACTATACTTAGTGAAACCTAATTAGAACATTCAACATATTATTTCAATTATTGTGATTCATAGCCATATGGTACAAAATTGTATTTGAACGTTTTTTATGAAAAATAGAGTGAATTCGAAGGATGCTCAAAAACACCAATCATTTTATTAATATTACTATTATCTGTTTGCCATTATTTTTTTGAAGCATGTTCCGCGATCAGGAGTTTTAATAAGAACATGGTGAGCTCTGGTATATATTTACCGCATTTGTAGATATTTCAAACTTCAAAATTTTTTCTTCGTAGTGCTCTTCTAAACCGGCATGTTACAGCCATCTTCGGGGTCCCGGCACGGAACTCTCTGCTTTCATCGTGCTACTTACTTTAAAACACGAGCCTAAATGGGAGGGTAAGAATCACTAAGGAAAAGTTTATATTGAGCTATGTGCAATGGTTTTCAACTCGATTCACGTACATTCGGGATTTCTCGAAGAAAATCTAAACTGACTTCTCATCCGTTACAGATGCCGAGAAGTCTCGGTACGTGCCAGTGGATTGTACCCAACAGATCAACTATTCGGGGTATCGGTAGCCTACACCGAAGTAGAAGCTAGTGGGCTAGCGAGTTTGGAGAGGAATTTCGGTCACAGGTCTTCCGCGAGCAGGCTCAGTCCAAATAAAATTTTTCAGCTACCGAACCAAATGCCCATTTAAAACGCGTTCCAAACATTTCCCGAAGAAAAACTTTTCGGTATTACGGAGAATTTCCATTAACGAGGCTGCTAACCATTCAACAACAGGTTCGCGCGTTCCCGATCTCAATACTGACGTGGTGCTGGACGTTAGCTACTCTAATTTTTTAAAAAAATTTACGCCTACAAAAACACCAAAACCAAACTAAGGCACTGCGTAACCAAACCAAACAACCAAAGCGATCAGTCGTAGATTTTTAAAACCCTACCCACTCGACAGTATATTTATCTCCGGTCTTCGTCTCTTCATAAAAAAACTAGCTATCTACAGAAAAGGAAAGAATTTTTTTTAACGCTAATCAAATTTTTGAATTTTTTCTATGGAATACAAACATTTATTACTCTTACGTTAATCTACAACAAAAATATCTGACCAAATGGTAATATGACCATTTCAGCTCGGTCAACAAAAAAACCTTCTAAATATCGACTCATCTGTTAACAATATTTTCCTTATTGATTAATTTACTTAGCAGTATTAACTTGATTTTCAAACTTTATCTGATATAGTATGTAGTTTATCTTTATATTATACAATATATAGCTAAAATTGTATGTGCTACCACAAAGAAGTAATATTTTTGTACCTGATTTTTAGGGTTTTGTACTAAAATACAAAACCCTATTGCAATCACGACCTGTGTCCGTCTGTCCGTCCGTCCGTCCGTCCGTCCGTCCGTCCGTCTGTATGTCACAGCACTTTTTCTCCGAACCTATAGAAGCTACAGCCATGAAACTTTGTGGAAAGGTCAGAAGTGGTGACCTCTTGAAAGTTCAATGGTGGAAAAAATTTTCAAAGGAGTTTAAGGGGGGTCTCCTCATGTAGGGAAGTGACCCCCCAAAAAAAAATTTTCACCATTGGTAGTTGAGTAGGGTGTCATTGGAAAGGTCTCAACGAGATCTTTTCAAAACAAGTCTTAAAATTGCCTTATGAGTACCGAGGGGGGCAGGGGGAGGGGAAATGTACGAACTTTTCGCGTACCCCCCCCTCGCGATTGGACACCTTCCATCCGAAAAATCTGAAAAAAATCATGGATGCAGGCCTTAATGAGTACAACAACAACAAATACATGAGAAGTCGAAATTCACTCAACTTTGTTAGTAATAGTATGATTTATTGATTTTATGTTTTCTTGAATAAAATCTAGACGGTACCCTTAAATTCAATAAAATTTAGTACACAGATGACTATTTATAAGATTAATCTTTTCTGAAAGTTTCATAAAGATCGAATAATATTGAACGAAGTTATAGCGATTTGAATTTTCCTGCATTACTATGGAACAATATGCCCTGTATTACTATGGAAACATATGGCTATGGAGCCATACGAGGTGTGTTCAAAAAATATAATATTGTTTTTTTTTCAAAAATTATTTATTTATTCATGAATATCTATTTTGTCCCCTTCAAAGTAATCCCCATGAGATATTATACACTTGTGCCAACGGTTTTTCCAATCTTCGAAGCGCTTCAAAAAATCATTTTTTTTAATCTTGTTGAGCTCCTCCTTCGATGCCGTCTTTATCTCGTCAAGCGTAGCGTAACGTCGTCCTTTCATGGGCCTCTTCAGTTTAGGAAACAAGAAAAAGTCACAGGGGGCCAGATCTGGGGAATACGGTGGCTGCGGCATCATTAGTGTGTTGTTTTTGGCCAAGAAGTCGCGCACAAGCAACGATGTGTGAGCAGGGGCGTTATCGTGGTGCAAAAGCCAATTTTTGTTCTCCCACAAATCCGGGCGTTTCTGGCGGATTGCTTCGCGCTGATTGCGCATAACTTGCAGGTAATATTCCTTATTGACCGTTCTTCCCTGTGGCAAGAACTCATGATGCACCACGCCCCTGCAATCGAAGAAAACTGTCAGCAAAACTTTCACATTCGACCGAACTTGGCGCGCTTTTTTCGGTCTTGGTTCATGCGGCAGCTTCCATTGAGATGATTGAGCTTTGGTGTCTACGTCATAACCATAAACCCACGATTCGTCACCAGTTATGACCCTCTGGAGCAAATTTGGTTCGTCGCGGACAGAGTTTAACATCTCATTAGCAATGTTCATGCGTTGCTGTTTTTGGTCGCAATTGAGCAATTTTGGTACGAATTTCGCGGCGACCCGTCTCATGCCCAAATCGTTGATAAAAATCGAATGGCACGAGCCAATCGATATGTTTAGGTCCTCAGCAACTTCTCTAACGGTGATTCAACGATTGGCCAATACCATTTTCTCCACTTCATTAATTTTTTCGTCTGTTGTTGAAGTGCTCGGGCGTCCGGCACGCTCTTCGTCGTTCACATTTTCTCGGCCTTCTAAAAACATTTTGTACCACCGATAAACGTTGCTTTGGTTCAAGGTAGCTTCTCCGTATGCCACAGTCAACATTCGGAATGCATCCGCGCACTTAATTTTGTTTTTCACACAAAATTTGATACACGTTCTTTGATCCATTTTTTTGAATAAGTAAAAATCGAAGACGATTGAAAACACGTGCAAGTAAAGCAGCTATCACCAATTAAGTGAACATTCAAAATGACCGAGCTTGTCGGCATAAGTGACAGACATGAGTACCAACATAACGCCACAAAAAAAACGAAATTCGAATATACATAACCCGCGAAAATTCAAAATTCGCGATACTTTTTGAACACACCTCGTATGTGCTTTTTACCGACTTAGAAACTACAGCTTTGCTAGGATTTGCATGAAAATTTCAGGAATGATAGGTATCATGAAGATGAGTATATACAATTGAAACAAGTCGGAAAGGCAGGAGAGAGCTCCTAGCAAAAGGGCTTTGTAACCATTCTAAGATTCTAAAAAACAGGCCATGAATCGATGATTACAGTACAGAGGAGTGGCCCCTGAAAAAAAATTTCATGAAAGGTAGCCGATATGAGTATCAACTGAAAGTTCTCTATGAGAGTTTTTCAAAATAGTTCTTCTTCAGTGGGGCATAGGGGGGGGAGGAGGGGGGAAAAACATGAAAAATGTTGTTTCCTCCCTCGCGAATGGACACCCGTGATCTTAAAAAATCGAAATAATTATCAAGGGAGATATTTGTGGGTATAACTATAACAAATACCTCAGAAGTCAAAATCCTTAGTATGATCCTCGAACATGACATGTTTCTTGATTTTATTCGTTACTGGTTATTGCATTTTGTAAGTTGAGTACAAAACCCTTCTGACATGAGCATAGGTCTGTCTACCCAACTTGTTTTTTCTTGTCATCTGGATTGTTGAATGCTCACATTTTGTATTTTTTAATCTTTACCTACCATTCTTTCCTTAGCTTCTCTTACAGTTTCATTAGAATTGGTTCTCTACAGTTCAGGTTGTATTTCAGTCTAGTTTGTTGCATTCGAAAGCCTATTTATAGGATATTTGTTTATGTTATTGATATTTATTTTTAACTACAAATTTTTCGTTTCCTATTATTCAGTAACATTTGTCTGTTACTTATTGAATTTTTTAAGGTAAGAATATAATTTGGGGATCAAGCTTAGATATTTTCTCCAATATTTCCCATACTTAAAAAGAGTCGGCCCTCACTGCGCAATGGTTGATTACACGCGGAAAACTAGGAATATGATATGAAAATGAGGATATTTGGTCATTCCTGACAACTATAAGGTAAATTTCATCTATTTTAATGCGCATTTTTCTTTTTTTTTTCTTTTAATTAAAATCTGAATCAGTTTATATACATATCTTGCTTTTTATTTTAGTAAGAATGATTCACACAATAATTTACCTTCTCAAAGAAAGTTGCTACGGTGTAATTCATAATAAGTCTAAAGCTACTCCTCGCCCTTGTTTCTATATTGTATCTTGTTCTGAAACTACTCTTATACATATTAAGGCTGTCACGGCGTGCGCGCACGGAAAAACAGCTAGACCAAATATGGAGCTACATATGTCACCGATAGGAAGTAGTTAGGCAAAGATAGAAAGTGGATGTAGTGCACCAGTTCGGAGATAAAAAATTATAACATTGAAGTGAGAGTGAACAAATAGTGAAGTGCATGTGTAGGTGAAAAAGGAATACTGCATAGTGGTAGTTCTCAAAACCGTGAGAATCAAGAAAAGTGGCCATCAGAAGCCAACTGTGAGAAGCAAAAAGAACGGATGAGACCCATCGAAATATTTCTGGGTGAGTCGAGTTTTTGCTATCACTGTGACTTATTTTCACTAGCGACAGACAGACCGAAAAATATTCAGCATTTTATATAATTTGATCTGAGTGGATACAATTAATAATAACCCTAAACTTAAAATCTTGAGCCTTATTCTGCCCAATGTAAGGAACGATGGAACTAAGATATGACTCAGACAAACTAGCGACTATTCTAAAAGAACAGGCCCACCAACTCAACCAAATGTAAAATCAGCTTGACCAAGTGTTCAAAGAACTTCAATTCACACGGGAGCAACTCCAAAGTGCACAATTGCAGTTACAAAGTAGGAAAAACAAGGAGTTGATCAATGTCGTTTTAAAAATGAAAAAGCCATAGTCGGCGAGACAAAATGAAAGTTGGAGAGCTCTTCATCAACACTGGCTGAGTAAGTCTCCTCCTCATGTGATGAAAAAATGCGAGCGTCAATCCTGACAAAGAAATGCAGAGGAGGCCGAAGAAGATCGCGATGGGGAGGAGTTCCTAGCCATCCCGCCTCATAAGCCAGCTATCTGCTTTACAGACATGAAGATACAAGCTAAAGCTTGCATAAAATGTGATGGGCTTCACTATCATAAAGAGTGCCAACAGCGTCAAAAAGTGTCAACTGCAAGAGTGAGCATCCGGCTTGTTAAGAGGATTGCCCAAAGAATTCAAAGAACATTAAGAAGACGTTTGCCCTAATAGATGCACAATATAACACAAATACCCCATCTACTGCTAAATCCATGAACAAACCACAACAATACTTCTCTCCCACACTCACAACACCAGACATTGGACAATTTTTTGCATCTATGCAGAATCAGTTTCAACTATGATGCAAGACATGATGTCGAAAATGTTACAGTGCATATTCTCGGCCACAAATAATAGAACCATTATGCGCAAATTCTAATGGATCTGGTGAGCTACATTTCCATACTTACATGGCACGCAAACACTGGAATGTAAATTTGGCATTATTCTCCTCCAGGAAATATTTCTGAAATCTGGAATCCATCTCCACTTCCCTACTTACACTCTCTATAGAAAAGATATACTGTCTGGCAGGGGATGTGGTATAGCTATCTTCATAAAGCAAAATGTGTGCCAGCATCAGATCATGGCACCCCAATTTGCAAAAACAGAAGTTATAGCTATCAAGGTGCAATCAAGCTCCTTCGAGTTCTCAGCTAGGTACTTACACGAGAGTTAGAAACTCTCTTCACCCTCGAGAGCCCACTGTTTGTCATATGAGATTTCAACGCATAGCACCGAGACTGGAGAGCAGTGAGAAGCAACGGAGCTGGGGCTGAGCTAAACAGGTTCATCACTCGCACACAAAGTAGCCTTCACCTATCAAAACTCAGCAGCCATCTTGGATTTCAGGATTTCCCGCATATATCATCACAATATTAGAATCAGAGTCCTTAATAACTCTCCTCTAATCATCAACCGGTCCATTTTCGTATAGAAAATGTCTCCATTGACAAACCACTAAAAGAAAGGAAAACAACAAACTGGAAAGCTTTCCAAGACACTCTAGCAAATGAAAATTGCATCCAAGAATTGATAACAGCTAGGGATGTTGACAATATAATAGAAGAATTAACAGGAAAGATCAAACAGGCAAAGGAGAGACACACTGCCAAAACTCCGGCCAGGGAACACAATCCCTACAATCTCCCTCAGGAAATAAAAAATCTGATAAGCAGGAAGAATCAAGCCCGGAGAAGAGCTAGGAGCACGGGGGATCCTAGACTACAAACAAAAGCCAGCCAGTCGATCAACTTTAGTCCGGAAACGCATCCTAGAGTTTCAAAATGAGCAATGGGAGGGGTTCCTACAAAGCTTAAAGCCTGGCGAGAATGCCTTCTGGAGGATATCCAAATACTTCCGTATTAAGACAACACAGTTGTGCGACCCATCAATGGCCCAAACGGACTCCAGTGCGATAGCGTAGGGAAGGTGAAAGCTTTACTGACACTTTAGAACAACAATATTGCGAAAATATCTTTTTGGAGGAGGATCTTGATGAAGAAGAAGCAATCCTGGCAAAAGTTGAAGAAATAATGTCCCCCGGCAAAAAGAGGAATACGTGATATGACCAATGAATCTCCACGAGACAAGAAGCCCTATACAAGGACTAAAAAAACGGAGGACATGATTACTAACACGATGCTTAAATGGCTTCCTGACAACATACTGAAGACAATAACGAACATAATAAACAAGTTTTCCAAATACAAAAGTACTCAAATGCGTGGAAACTAGCCACCATAATTGAAATCCCTAAACCAGGGAAAGATCATATATTCCCGGAGAATTGTATACCTTTATGTTTTCTCTCTACCATCTCCGAAATTGCCGAAAGAGCAATCCAATGCAGACTACTAGAGATGGTCAATGATAAGCATCTAGTCCCCGATGAACAATTTGGTTTCCCCACCGAGCATTCCACAGAACTCCAGCTCATCACCGGTGGTTCAACATATACGTAACAGGATGAATCGCATCAAATCGAAAGTCCTAGTAAATGTTTGACTTAGCAAAAGTCTGGCATGCTAGACTTCTTTTCAAAACGAATGAAATTCATATTCCACCTCCAAGCAATGCAAAATAAAACCTAACAAGGACAAAACCCAGGCACGGCTCATCATCAGGCGAGGACAACAACGTCCTACTTTACTAAAAGTTGACGACGAATAAATACATTTGAACGAGACAGCAAAATACTTGGGACTAACAATCGACCGACGCCTAACACGGAATCAGCACATACGACAAAAAAGACATCCCCGAATCTCTAAATCCCCTACTTAAGTCCGGCCGCCTTAGCATGATACATAAAAGACTTGTATGTTATACACACAAATCATACGACCAACGCTATTTTACGGCAGCATCACATTTTACGAGACATCGAAGATAAAGCACTCCAAATACTACAGAATAGGGCTCTGAGATGGATTGGTTCAATTCCATGGCATATCAAAAACGTGGATATACATAAGGACTTCAGACTGGACACGACAGAAAAATACATTCGTGACAGAGCACTGGAACCCTTTTGACCAAGTAGACAGACTCCCTAACAAATTCATGGAATTCCTCAAAATCCCAATTCAATTCCTAATTAGACAACCACTAGTGAAAGGCTTCAGGTTACAGTGAGTGCGGGAACGCTCACAGACAAGAATGGAGCAAAAGTACTAAATCGCACTGGCTCCAAGAAACCAATTACTCCTGCATGGAGCTAATTCTCTAACACACATCCTGTAATTTGAGTAAACGACTTATGGTTCGAAGGTTTTTGAATAAACACTACATGAACACACATTTGTCATATAGGTTTTGCCTCTACCACTTTTGTCTTTTAAAACTGTCCAATCACTTAAGAATGCCCTCGCTACAGCTCCTTCCTAGCCACAAACCACATTCACATTCAACAAATATGGAGCAATTTTTCATTAAAATTCAGTCATAGATGCAACTGATGAAGCAAAAAATAATGTTTACTATGATACAGCGTTTCTTCGCACCACAAAGCCTAGCTGAAAATACCCGATGACTTTCCCCATGAATTACATTTCCATACTCATGTGGAAAGCAAACTCTCTGCAACAAAGGACAGATGAGTTTAGGCAGTTTATAGTAGACTAAAAATTTGACATAATTTACATCCAAAAAACCGTCGTCTCCTCTTTCCTAACTACGAGTATTATTTATACAGAAATGATAGACTAACAGGAAGGGAAAGCGGAACGGCCATTTTTGTGAGAAGAAATGTGAATTGTAGAGACATAGAGACGATAGGAATTACAATAAAAATACTCAAAGTGAGGCTTTCTATGGCGACCTACGCTCCCTTTTTGATTGAGATGGCTCACTCCTAGGATAGGTGATTTCACTGCATGATGTGAGAAGCAATAGAGCTGAGGTTGAGCTTAATAGGTTCATCACAGCCATTGGAGGTAGACTACACACGCCAAGTGAACCAACGCACTATGGCCGAGCATCTGGTAACATCTTAGACTTTGGAATCTCATCGGATTTTCATCACGATATCCGAATAACGGTACTACATGAGCTCCCTTTTGACCACAAGCCTGTGGGCTCCTTAATAGAGGAAATCTTCATTGGTGAACCTCTAAAAGTATAGAAGGTTACTCATTGGCAAGCTTTTAGGGATATTCTGGCCTCAAAAAGTCTCACCCAACGGTTAAATTCAGCCAGTGATGTCAACGAAAGCATTGAAAAACGAACCAGAAAAATCCTAGTTACCAAGAAAAATGGTGAACCCCATACTCCGGTAAGAGAATACAATCCCTATGAACTCCCTCCGGGTATTAAGCTCCTGATATGGAGGAGGAGGTCAACTATGGAGACGGACTAGGAACTCGAGTGACCCTAGGTTAAAACTAAAGCCAACCGGTTAACCAACAAAATATGTGATCAGGTTCATGAATTTCCCAACACCTTGTAGGGGGTTTTTTGAAGAGCCTCAAACGTGGTGGTGATAACTTTTGGTGCCTTTTAAATTATTTTATGTTGAAAGACCAAATAAATATCACTCCCATTCATGGGCCAAATGGCTCGAAATACGATAGCACAGAAAAAGCCAAAGCCTCTGAAGACACTCTTGAACTGCAATTTCATGAGGAGAACCCTAACTCTGAAGACAAAATTGAGTCCTCTGTGCGAAGACTGCTAGCTTCCGAGACAACAGACATAAAAAAAATTGGAATCAAGAGACATGATAAGCAAACGGAAAGCCCTAGGATTTCATTTTTCGATGAATGACATACCAACATGGCGATAAAACAATACCTTACAAGTCCTGACGGACCTCATCAACACCATATTTTGCCTACGGAAGCTGGCCAAAACGTGGAAAATGGCAATTATCATCGTCTTCCCAAAACCAGATAAAGACCTTACTTTCCCGCAAAATTTGCGGCAATAAGTCGTCTATCTTCTCTCAAGTAAATGGAAATAATATGACGAACATGTCACCAGCGTAGTCTAACGATTGACACAGAAATTTCAAAATGCTCTAACTTGTCACTCTCTGAAGGCGATATATTGTTACAGGCTTTACAAGTATATATTTAGAAAGTTTTCTGTGAAATCTAAGGGAAATGTACTAGATGCGTAACTTTGTCACAAAACTCGATGAACTTCACATTTTTCAGTAAATCTACCACTTTTACTTGTTTGTATCTTATAGACTGTGAGATATAGGTTTTAGAGTGTGGTATTGTTTTAAGAGAAGTTTCATTGCCTTGAAATTTAAGTTGAACATATACTTTGATGCGACGTAACATTTTTCAGATATGTAATGATTTTTCTTCGTCCGTCTCGTATGGTGTTTTTAGAATTATTCATCAGGTCCGTAAATGACTGCAGCGATGGTCTGCTGCCTCAGCGAGCGAAAATCTTGGTGCGCACCAAAATTGGCCTTGTCTGAGGAGGCGTGAATGTGCTCGCAGGCTAGTGTTGTGGTGTCGTGGGGCGGGTTCGTTTCCCCAGAAAAAGGGCCCATTACAAACAATTTCGCATTCACGAATTATACGATAAAAAGATTGGACGGTGCCGAGAGAGCTAACCTACCGAAGGAATGAATCATTGAAACGCGACTGACTGAGCTTGATTAACGTGTGCGGAACGCGAGACGATTTTGATCGTATTCCGATATTCCGAACACTTATGAGCTCCAACTAGAAATGGGGCATCCAATTGGAAGCGGTACTTGAATTTCAGTATATAGGTTGTCCAAGGCGGCCGAAAAGATTTATTATTTCCTGGTTGGGATAGAAGTGTCACGTTAGATCAATTTTGTTATTACTTCTCCGATTGTCTCGATACCCAAAGTCAATGGATTGACGCCCAAAAGAACAATGGGATCAGTATCTTGTTCGCTTAAAAGGACATCAGCTTTCCAATCGTCTCTGTATAATTGATCAATATGTGTTACGGGAAATACAACTGTGTTCACCTGCTGGATGTCATGTGGTGTTACATCACGTAATTGAATCCGAGGGACACACCACCAAGTTCTTTAATTTCCCAGCCCAGGCTGGCGTAACGGGCGAATTTGCGCGGATTTGCTTTCCCTCGCCTCCAAGTCACGTCTGTGGACTCAAACCAGTGGTTCTTATACGAGAATGTATGGTTATTCAGTAAGAAAATGCGTGCGTGGTTAACGAATCGGTGATGGCTGCTGCAACTGCGATGACCACGACCGAAAAGACGAAGGCAACGAGGACGGGCCAGGAAGGTGAAAACGACACTTGCATGCCTCCACGCACGAACTCGACACACACGACGGAGTTCACGAATCCCTTGGCATAAATTTGCTGATATTATCCTCCAATGGTATCCTACTGATGAACTTAGCATTCGCACTACAATGTCAAGCACAACTTCAAATTCCTCGCGGAAAACTTGACAGGCCAAACGCGACGTCGTGGAAAGTCTCGCAAATCCGACATTACACTCCAGACGTCAAGCACAGAGCTATGCTCCGCACACTGACAACATCAGGTAATAAGTAGTAGCAGGAATCAAAAATTATGTAGGGGTGACTGATATCTGCTGGGTATCACTACGCAATATTTTACGTCAAGTTTGTGGCATAATATTTCCGCCAAAATAGCATACATATTGCGGATGAAAGTAATGGGTGCATTGCTGATTTATCGAGTAGTTCACGGGGCAAACTGCTCGATTAATACACTTGCTTTGAGGTTTTCTGAAGGAAATTCAAACCGGACACTCATCAGCTATAGACGTGAAGTCTTAGAATGTGTCAATGGACTGCACCCAACAGGCCAACAAGTCCGGATACCCTTACTCTACTCCAAGGTGGCTGCCGGCAGGCTAGCTAGTTCAAAGAGGACTTTTGGTTGCAGGTTTTTTGTGAGCAGATTTAGTCCCAATACAAATTTATCAGTAACCAATTCAAATGCGAGATTAAAACGTGGCAAAACATTCCGTCAAGCTAATCTTACTTTACCTAAATTTTAACTCTTCCCGATCTGTTCAAAAGGGTAAATAAAAAAAAAAGACAACACGACACGGTACCAAAAACCAAACCCAAAACCGAATCAATCTACTCTAACGAAAAATGCAAAGCCAAACTATGACACCACGTACCGCAACGCATCAAGGAAGCTATCGGTCGCGAATTATTAAAACCGTACCCTCTCGGCGGCATACTCACCTTTCGCCGAACGGCTAATTACTGAGACTGAAAGAGTTAGTTCTTTCCAGCAATTCATGGTGCATATAATATTACAATCTTATTGTCATGATTCTTTAAATTCCATAATTGTTGGATTCCATTTTTAGGGTTTTGTACTAAAATACAAAACCCTATTGCAATCACGACCTGTGTCCGTGTGTCCGTCCGTCCGTCCGTCCGTCTGTATGTCACAGCACTTTTTCTCCGAAACTATAGAGGCTACAGCCATGAAACTTTGTAGAAAGGTCAGAAGTGGTGACCTCTTAAAATTTCAAGGGTGGAAAAATTTTTCAAAGGCGTTTAAGGGGGGGTCTCCCCATATAGGAAGGTGACCCCTCAAAAAAAAATTTCACCATTGGTAGTCGAGTAGGGTGTCGTTGGAAAGGTCTTAATGAGATCATTTCCAAACAAGTTTTAAAATTGCCTTATAAGTACCGAGGGGGGCAGGGGAAGGGGAAATGTACGAACTTTTCGCGTACCCCCCCCCCCCTCGCGATTGGACACCTTCCATCCGAAAAATCTGAAAAAAATCATGAATGTAGGCCTTCATGAGTACAACAACAACAAATACATGAGAAGTCAAAATTCACTCAACTTTGTTAGTAATAGTATGATTTATCGATTTTGTGTTTCTTGAATAAAATCTAAACGGTACCTTTAAACTCAATAAAATTTAGCAAAGAGATGATTATTTATTAGATTGATCTTTTCTGAAAGTTTCATAAAGATCGAATGGTATTTACCGAAGTTACAGCGATTTGAATTTTCCTGTATTACTATGGAGCAATATGCCCTGTATTGCTATGGAAACATATGGCTATGGAGCCATATGCGCTTTTTACCGACTTAGACACTACAGCTTTGCTAGAATTTGCATGAAAATTTCAGGAGTGATAGATATCATGAAGATGAATACATACAATTGAAACAAGTCGAAGAGGCAGGAGAGAGCTCCTAGCTAAAGGGCTTTGTAACAATTCAAGGATTCGAAAAAATAGGCCATGAATCGATGATTACAGTACAGAAGATTGGCCCCTGAAAAAAAATTTCATGAAAGGTAGCCGATATGAGTATCAATTGAAAGTTCTCTATGAGAGCTTTTCAAAACAGTTCTTAAACTGACAGTTTTTGCTTCAGTGGGCGCACAGGGAGGGAAATACATGAAAAAAGTGTTTTCTCCCTCGCGAATGGACACCCGTGATCTAAAAATTCTGAAAAAATTATCAAAGGAGATATTTATGGGTATAACTATAACAAATACCTCAGAAGTCAAAATTCGTTCAACTTTGTTAATAATAGTATGATCCTCGAATTTCATATTTTCTCCAATAAAATCGTCTTTGAAATGTTTCATGATTTTATTCGTTACTGGTTACTGCATTTTGTAAGTTAAGTACAAAACCCTTCTGACATGAGCATAGGTCTGTCTACCCAACTTGTTTTATTTTATTTGCTTTTTGGCGTTTTGCGTTTTAGAGTTCTTATTCATATTCTTTGCTATATTTTATAATAATTATTACTATAATTAGTTCAGGCTACCTCTTATAACTTAATTGCCTTGATACTGTTGTTGGTTTCATTTTTGTTCCTATATAATATATCTCTGATTTTTGGTATAAGCGATAAGTTATCTATGCATAGAAATGCAGCATGGGCATGTGTGTAATAATGGATATGGGTTTGCACTTTTGTATTTTCTTCCATAAATAAATAAATCTGATATTTGTTCTATTCTTGGCATACAAAAAAGTTCAATAAATAGTTTAAAAACAAAAAGGTACTATTCTAAATATTAAATTAGTTTTACTATTATAAATTCAGTCCTGTATATTATTTCTTCTTAATCTTACTTGTTTCCTTCTGATTAGAGTAAAATGCTTTATTTTTATGGTGTTTTATTTTTCTTATTTGAAAATGGTATCACCTACGTGATTGTTCCGGAAAGTCGCTTGTTCTTTTGACTGGGAATCTTAGCGAGTGGTCGTGTTTATTAAAAGTTGATAAGAATTCGGAAAGTCAACTCAAATATTCAGAAATGTGAAGTGGTTGCAGTTTGAATCCTTGATAAGAACTGCATTGACTCCTTTTGATATTTTACATGATATCCGAGATGTAGAGGGAAACTTTGGGCCCGAGAACTCAATCCTTGTTACACTCGTCAAAATGAATTTCACCACTCGGGGCTCTCAAGCGAGGTTAACACCGCTACGGCTTCCAACTTTTTGCTGCAGCCACTCAAAATCCGGCGTTAGCTGATAAAGTTTCCGATTATGTACTTGCTACACTTTCCTGTTTCACAGTACATCTAATTAGAGTGACTGGGTCTTAACTCAAAATAATTTGAATTGGACACACTACATCCACTTGATACACACGAATTCAACCGACATCACGTGGCAGTTCCGTGAAAAAGATCTGTGATCTGACACTTGTCAGCTGATTAGCAAATTGTGTATGGGTGACAAGTCTCTATCGGGTATTGCTCCAAAGTACAGCAGGTTATGATATGCCCCCAAAAACTGTAGAAACTGATTTTTGGACGTCAAAAACACAGGCTTACATTTTTATGCTCAACTTAATCGCATCTATCTATTGTTTTTTTATATGAACATTTGAAAAAATTTACTTGTTTTAATATATAGAATCCTTTATGAAAGCAGGTTCTATAAATTGGCAAAATTATTGTTCTCATTTAGATTTCATTCTTTAAATGTACAACCTTAAGCTCATAGTCAATTCAAAATTTTAAATGTATTCAAGGGAAATTGCATGTACTGTTTTTATATGTATTTACTGTTCATGCAAATCATCTGATTTGCTAGGCGACCCAATGAATTTTTTTTATCGTTACTTATATCTACGAGTATTTCGGTTATCTATATTGCTGGTTCTTATGTGCCAAGATTAGGGGTTCTGATCGCTTTCTACCAAATAAGCGTAGACCGAATCTGGCTTTCATTTTCTTTTTTGCAAACATGAAAACCTAATTATCAGCGCTATTTACTAAAATTAACTAAATTTTGAAAGCAAACTCTCAATTTTGAAACAAATTTAAATAATGACATCTCTAAGTGAACAATTGAAGTGAATCTAATTTCATTTTAGCCTCGGTCTTTGTCATTTCATAAGTTAATAATGGGATCCATTCGATTTATCCGACATCAGAATAAGAAGAGAGACATCATGTTGCTATTACAACACACACGAGACCTAGAAGAATACAAACTGGCAACGCTAATAGTACTTTATTTTTAAATCAAAACAAACAATAGGTTGCTTTGTTCGCGAACTCGATGCTCCACAAGAAGTCCAAGTATGCAATCATTACGATGGTTTGCCAACTTTCCCAGGTAGTCGAGTGACTGATTATACTTCTCACGAACTTTTTTTTTTCTTGTACTTTGATAAACTCTAATCTTCAACTTGAGATCCTACGTTCATTACAATCCGCTCCCGGAGTTAATTTATCCATTATGAAATGTGGATTGAGAGCAAAAAGTCTGCCTAAGAAGGTATTGGATATAGTATTCGTATTATGTGCGAATTCGATGGCACAGTAAGAAAGCAATGCATCAATCTGCAATGCTGCGCGGAATAAAAATAGTTGGGAACGTGCGAAGACATTCAACAGGACATTTGGTAAACGCATAGTTACTAAGTTGCCCAGCAGAACAGTGAACCCATCAAATCATGGAACAATTCGAAGCACTCTTCTAAGAGAGCTTGTGCAAAAACATGACACTTTTGTCCCTTTTGCATCATGATTAAATGAGAATAAATGCCCACTTTTCACCTTCTGCTTGAATCAGAAAGCTGGTTAAAAGATGTTATTCCTCACGTACCATTATGAGCTTGTCTTACTGTATTGATGCTATTGGCACACGCTCCTCCTAAGTACTTACTTCGATGTTAAGGTGAGATAAGATGGTAAATGAAGTGAATATTTGTTAAGTGCTAGATTCATCTTGAAATTAAATCATTTGCATTTTAGCACTGTGTTGCGGTCTTGCGCGGTGCACATGGGCCATGCCACCTGCAGACTGCTCTATTTCTCACCTATAGAAAAATTAAAACAATTGGTAGACACACTTGAAAAATGCATCAAAGAGTTGGTTACGCAACGATTCATTACCAGCCGGCAACCGCCAACAGAAGAGGATTGATGAGTTGGTGGTATTTTGTTGACGAGTAGTTAGACAATAATTTCAATTTTAAATATCATGCGAAAAAAAATTGTTCTTCGGGATTAAATCACTTTGACAGAGTGAATACTGTAGCGGATGGAGAATACATCAACATGTTAATATACCTTGACCTAAATTGTAATCGCTTTATGCTGCGCTCTTGCGAAAGGATTGAAAACACTTTGGAAGATTTGAGGGTTAACGGAGTAAGGTTAATTATTTTAACTGAGAGTGGACTTTTAAAATTATGATTAACGAAGTGGTTATAAATAATTTAGGAACTAATTTTTAACTACCAACTGTATTAACAATTTTAAAAATTGTTTATAAACTATAAAGATTTCATAAACCAAATTGAAAAATCTGAGGCTGCCATATAAACAGAATTGAAATGGTGTTGAAATTACGAATATAGCGTTTTCAATTATTGAATCATAATTAATTGAAAAAATAACTTTTTTCATTTATTATGCTCGAATTTCCCATTAAGCTATGCCAATATAGCGTGATTAGTTTTGTATTGATGAATTCCAATGTACACAAAATCAACACAAGTTTTTTTAAGCCAAGCCCAGCTGCAAAATCAACTAAATAGGAAGAAATAAATTTTAAGACGTTGTGCTTAGTAAATCTTCATCTATCTAAATGAAGGTATAACATCGATTTGGTATAACTCCTTCAAATACATTTCATCCCTTTGATTTATATCTAAAATATTTTTATCTAGAAGAGGCGTCTCATAATTGAAGGGTTTTTTGGAAAAACCGCCACTGTCAGTTTTATTAAATTTTGAACTAGAAGTAAAAAATGTTTTTAAGAAGAATAGCTTCTTATGGAATTAAGTGCAGGTACTCGATAGGAAGGTCATATATCAACATGTTCTTTTTAAGTAATAAAAAATGTTAAAAATAACTTAGACATAGGCACTTTTTCCGAAAATGGTAAATAAAATGTTGACATAGGCATTTTTCCAAATAATTGAATATTAAAATCAAATAAAACAAATTCAATGGCTTATTATTGTATCAAATATTTATTCATTGTTATTCACAACCATCGCTATTATCCTCTTCATTAACTTCATTGTGATCATCAATGACACCTTCACCACAGATTTGACGGTAGTAATCACGATTTTCAGGCTTAGTTACATATTTACTGAGACTTAATAAATTCTCAATTTTTCCAGCAGTCATTTTTATTGGTTCACTATAAAGAGGGTTCAGTACAAGTTCAGAAGGCAAAGTTACTTTTCTACGAACTTGATTACAAGTAGAAGGTCCTGAAAATGTTTCTTTTACTTTTATATGCTGGTGTTTTTCATTAGTCATGATAATACGTGCTTGACGCAGTCTTAGAGCAGGTCTCGGAACCTTAAGAAAGTAAGGAGTCAATGCATCTTTCATATTAAAAAGTAGGTCTTGTGTGACAGGAATCACTTTGAATGGAGAAGGGTGAGTTCTAGCTGTTTTTAGGGTTTTGTACTAAAATACAAAACCCTATTGCAATCACGACCTGTGTCCGTCTATCCGTCTGTCCGTCCGTCCGTCCGTCCGTCCGTCCGTCCGTCCGTCCGTCCGTCCGTCTGTATGTCACAGCACTTTTTCTCCGAAACTATAGAAGCTACAGCCATGAAACTTTGTGGAAAGGTCAGAAGTGGTGACCTCTTGAAAGTTCAAGGGTGGAAAAATTTTTCAAGGGGGTTTAAGGGGGGTCTCCCCGTATAGGGAGGTGACCCCTCAAAAAAAAAATTTCACCATTGGTAGTCGAGTAGGGTGTCATTGAAAAGGTCTCAATGAGATCTTTTGAAAACAGGTCTTAAAATTGCCTTATAAGTACCGAGGGGGGCAGGGGAAGGGGAAATGTACGAACTTTTCGCGTACCCCCCCTCGCGATTGGAAACCTTCCATCCGAAAAATCTGAAAAAAATCATGAATGTAGGCCTTTATGAGTACAACAACAACAAATACATGAGAAGTCAAAATTCACTCAACTTTGTTAGTAATAGTATGATTTATCGATTTTATGTTTTCTTGAATAAAATCTAAACGGTACCCTTAAATTCAATAAAATTTGACAAACATAAGATTGATCTTTTCTGAAAGTTTCATAAATATCGAATAGTATTTAACGAAGTTATAGCGGTTTGAATTTTCCCGTATTACTATGGAACAATATGCCCTGTATTACTATGGAAACATATGGCTATGGAGCCATATGCGCTTTTTATCGATTTAGACACTACAGCTTTGCTAGGATTTGCATGAACATTTCAGGAATGATAGGTATCATGAAGATGAGTACATACAATTGAAACAAGTCGAAGAGGCAGGAGAGAGCTCCTAGCAAAAGGGCTTTGTAACCATTCTAGGATTCGAAAAAATAGGCCATGAATCGATGATTACAGTACAGAGGAGTGGGCCCTGAAAAAAATTTCATGAAAGGTAGCCGATATGAATATCAACTGAAAGTTCTCTATGAGAGCTTTTCAAAACAGTTCTTAAACTGACAGTTTTTGCTTCAGTGGGGGCACAGGGGGGTGGGAAATACATGAAAAATGTGTTTCTAAAAAATCTGGAAAAATGATCAAAGGAGATATCTATGGGTATAACTAAAACAAATACCTCAGAATTCATAATTCTTTCAACTTTGTTAATAATAGTATGATCCTCGAATTTCACATTTTCTCCAATAAAATCGTCTTTCACATGTTTCTTGATTCTATTCGCTGCTGGTTACTGCATTTTGTAAGTTGAGTACAAAACCCTTCTGACATGAGCATAGGTCTGTCTATCCAACTTGTTTTGATTTCATCCCAGTCTGCTCTGGTACTTCCGGAGAATACACTCCTTTTTTCTTTCCAATCAATGCAAAATCTGCATCATTTGGCAGGTATGTGTGACCTCTTACAGGAAATACATGCTTTACAGTTTTAAATACCTTTAGTACATGTACTAAAAAGTATTGAAAATGTACCATTACGTGGTTCTTGTTTTGCCCACTGCACCCATCACTGAGTAAAATAAGATTGTCTGATGTTATGTCAATATTATTTAAATAGTGAAGTAACAGTGAAGTGACCTCAGATGCACCCTTTTTTCCTGTCATTTCCGTGTAACAATAAATTGTTGCATCATCGTTTGACAAGTTCTGCACTCCGAACACATAATACCACATCTGTCGGGAGTAAAACACGTCGCCTGTTTTAATGTGTGGCAGGGGAAGATTCTGCATAAAATCAAATGATAGCAACATGCATTTTCCTTGCCTTGCCTTCTCGTTATATATATTTTTCAATTCACGGAATTTTTTTAGCTTTCTTTAAATGTAACGTTTTTTGAATATTTAGTTCACTTTTTTTAGCAGCATCATTTTCACTCATTATTTTTAAATTCAGCTCGTCACAAATGCTGCAGGCGTCAGATCCTGGAAGGCCAAATTTGATATTAAAATGTTTTGTAAATACTGTGTAATATGAAATATAAGAAATCCTGATTTGTACTTCGTTCAAAAACAACTCATGCATTTTCTTTACACTTAATTCTTCTGGCAAATATGTTTTGTTTTGGTTATTACGTAAAGAGTAGTGAGACTGCCTTCCCTTGAAGCTCTTGATGTATAACTTTATTAACTCCAGTATTGGATCTGGGACTGCATGAGGTCTTGTGGTATGCTTACCTCTGCCATCTTTGAGTAACTGACCTGGAGATATTTTGGCCTGAATTGTACGCAGCCTTCCTCTGATAATTCCATGCAAATTCATAAACGCTGTGGAGCACGCTGGCAACTCTTCATCATTAGTTCACACTTTGTAAGAATATGCTAAATCATGGCTGAACGAATCATCCTCTTCATCACGGTTATGTCTAGGTCTTCTTTGTTGGACACTTCTGTACGATACTAGTCCTGGAAGATGCGCGTCTTGGTCATTTTTACTTTCATAGTTATAAAAGATTCTTAGTATTTCTTTTTTTTTTGTTCAGTCGTTAATTTTGTGAAACATTCCAACCTTTTGCACCTAAAAACAATGAAGATCTTTATAAGTCATCGTACGTAGCAAAGACGATAGCCAAAAGTTATCAACATAATATTGTTATCAATATAATATTAAAACACAGTACCTACCTGCAGTCAGGGCGCGTCACAACACCACTTCTTAGACGACCAACGTGATCAATGTGGGGCTCTCCGCCAACCTTGCATTTTTTTATTTTTTCGCGTTTAGAAATTATTTTCTTTCTTTTGGCCTTCCAATGTACACTGCTAGATTCATCTCGTGGTATTTTATCCATTTTTTTAAGAAAAAAATACACAACAGTACAGCAACTTATAATCCCACCGAGAAAGAAAACTAGATTGTCTGTAAGCCACGAACAGAATGAGCAGACATATGAAATACGCCAAACAAGCAGTTTTCCATTTTTGTTGGAAAAACAACCATTGTCATGAGTTGACTCATTGACTTAGGCGGTTTCTCCGAAATTGCCTTGACTTTGGTTTTTTTTCCAAATATCAAACAAACTTTTACCCAGAATATCGTTTGACTAATGCGTTTTTACGAAAAACTGTGTTTTAGGTTTGATTGCTATGATTACATAGAAACTATAGACATCAAAATATCGTTTTTTTCCTTTTTTGACATTAGTTGTTTTTCCAAATACCCCTTCAATTGTGGCCCTCCTGTTATGTCAGCAAAGGCAACTAGAAATTGCAGAAGCTGCTATACGAGGCAATTCAAGTTATGCATACAAAAATTGCTATGAATTATTATATCTTATTTATTTATTTAACATCATAATCAACAGATCGTTAATCCAAGTACTAAACTGGTTTTAGGAAAAATCGCGAATTCCTGCGACTGCCGACCTGGACAAAATTGTCGAAAATCGCAGTGTGCGGGCTTCCATTTAACCATGTGTAACTTGCGACAGAAGTGCGGCTAAATAGTCGTAGTCTGATGCATCCCTTAAACAGTAAGCATTCATCTGAAAATAATCTTCTTGATTCTAAAACAAGTTGAGTAGACAGACCTATGCTCATGTCAGAAGGGTTTTGTACTCAACTTACAAAATGCAGTAACCAGTAACGAATAAAATCAAGAAACATGTCATGTTCGAGGATCATACTATTATTAGCAAAGTTGAAAGAATTTTGACTTCTGAGGTATTTGTTATAGTTATACCCACAAAAATCTCCCTTGATAATTATTTCAGATTTTTTAAGATCACGGGTGTCCATTCGCGAGGGAGGAAACACATTTTTCATGTATCCCCTCCTCCCCCCCTTATCCCCCAACGAAAGAAAAAACTGTCAGTTTAAGAACTGTTTTGAAAAGCTCTCATAGAGAACTTTCAGTTGATACTCATATCGGCTACCTTTCATGAAATTTTTTTTCAGGGGCCACTCCTCTGTACTGCAATCATCGATTCATGGCCTGTTTTTTAGAATCTTAGAATGGTTACAAAGCCCTTTTGCTAGGAGCTCTCTCCTGCCTTTCCGACTTGTTTAAATTGTATGTACTCATCTTCATGATACCTATCATTTCATGCAAATCCTAGCAAAGCTGTAGTTTCTAAGTCGGTAAAAAGCGCATATGGCTCCATAGCCATATGTTTCCATAGTAATACAGGGCATATTGTTCCATAGTAATGCAGAAAAATTCAAATCGCTATAACTTCTTTAAATATTATTCGATCTTTATGAAACTTTCAGAAAAGATCAATCTTATAAATAGTCATCTGTGTGCTAAATTTCACTGAATTTGAGGGTACCGTCTAGATTTTATTCAAGAAAACATAAAACCGATAAATCATACTATTACTAACAAAGTTGAGTGAATTTTGACTTCTCATGTATTTGTTGTTGTTGTACTCATTAAGGCCTACATTCATGATTTTTTTCAGATTTTTCGGATGGAAGGTGTCCAATCGCGAGGGGGGGTACGCGAAAAGTTCGTACATTTGCTCTTCCCCTGCCCCCCTCGGTATTCATAAGGCAATTTTAAGACTTGTTTTGAAAAGATTTCGTTGAGACCTTTCCAATGACACCCTACTTGACTACCAATGGTGAAAATTTTTTTGGGGGGGTCACTTCCCTATATGGGGAGACCCCCCTTAAACCCCTTTGAAAATTTTTTCCACTATCGAACTTTCAAGAGGTCACCACTTCTGACCTTTCCACAAAGTTTCATGGCTGTAGCTTCTATAGTTTCGGAGAAAAAGTGCTGTGACATACAGACGGACGGACGGACGGACGGACAGACGGACGGACGGACAGACGGACACAGGTCGTGATTGCAATAGGGTTTTGTATTTTAGTACAAAACCCTAAAAAGAATAACGCTGATAGGCGATCTATGTAGGGTTAGCAGTCCAACCGGCATCTGCAAAATAAATTACGTGTGAATCTACGTTGGATAGATTCAATAAGATATATGAGGTGTGGATTCCACACTGGCAAACAATACTCTAACACACTAGGAACTAAGGAAACGAAGAAACAGATGAAAGTAGAAGAAATGCGAGATTTATTAGAGGATCTAAGAATAAAGCCAGTAAAGGGTGATGCCTTAGAAACGATCATCACTATGTGATGATCAAACTTTAGTTTGTCGTCAAAGATAACACCTAGATCCTTTATGTATACACTTTCATGCAAGACTTCTCCAAGAGTGGAGTAAGGAAACAACAAAGGCGTTTCTTTGTTAGAATATCTCATTTGGCGATATTTAGAAATATTTAAGTTCAAAGCGTTAGAAATGCACCATCGACTTAATTTATGAAGAACATTTTGCAATAAAACGCAGTCCTCCATATTATCAATAACTCTGAATATTTTACAATCGTCTGCATATAAAACACAGGATAACGATGCTGAAGCAGGAAGGTTATTGATGAAAATGAGAAAAAGTAAAGGACCTAAAATTGATCCTTGTGGGACACCAGAAACATGATGAAATGGAGAAGAGAGGTAGAAGTTGATAGAAACAACACATACACGGTTATTGACATTGGCGGAAAATCAGGATATAAGGAGGCGGGGGGGAAATTACAGATTTTTATTTTGCTGAGAAGGAGATTATGATCACTAAAGTCGAAAGCTTTGGAAAAATCCGTATAGATAACATCCACTTGGCTTTGTTTATCAAACGTGGAGGCGACTATGTTGGTAAAAGATAAAAGGTTAGTCAAGGTTGATCTACTTTTGATGAAGGCATGCTGCTCACGGGACAATAAGGGAAAAACTAATGCATAGACTCTTTTATATACTACACGTTCAAAAATCTTGCTGAACCAGGAGAGAATAGAAATAGGTCGGAAATTAGTAACACAATTAATATCACCTGCCTTAAAAATAGGAAATACATATGCATATCTAGTAGGAAGGATAAGTGACATTGGCAAGACTAATATTAAAACTTATAGATAAAGGAACACAAAAAAAGATGAAAAAGATTTACTAAAAAAATTCGGGATTCCATCTGGACCATAGCCTATGCTTGGATCTAAGTTTTGCATGATAAGCTCGACCTCGCGTGGATTTCTAACAAAACCAGAAGCATCCAATAAGGGCGAAGGTGTGGATTACTCGATATTTGAATAAGAGAACAAGACAAAAAATATCGTGCGTATCTTGAGCCCACAAAAGACACATATAGATGACAAGCTTAGCAACTCAACCAGATTCATCCGTCTGTCTTAGGGTATTACTAATGCATTTATTTTGTTTTTTAGATCTTTTTAAAAAAATCTTTTTAGAAAGACCAATAATTTCGTGACCTGTCTGTTCGTCTGTCCGTGCGTCACAGCTAATTTCCTCAGGAACTATAGAAGCTAGAATGCTCAAACTTTGTGAAAAGATCAGAAGTGATGGTCTCTCAAAAGCTAAGGTCTTTTCAAAAATTTTAATTTTTTTAAGGAGGGTCCCCCCTAACAATGAATTAGCCCATAAAAAATTTTTTTAATCAAAAATAGTCGAGTGGTGCATCAAAGGCGGTCCAGGAGAAGGCAAAATGTACAGAAAATTTGTGTACCCCCCCCCCCGCGATTGGACACCTTTCAGCCGAAAAATCTGAAAATTGTCAGAAATGTGCGCCTTTATGAGGACCAAGGCAACAAATACCTCAAAAATCGAAATTCACTCAACTTTGTTAATGATAGTATGATTTGTAAATTTTACATTTTCGCCCATAAAATTAAAACGGTACCTTTAAACTTCTTGAAATTTTGCAATTGTATAGACTAATATAAAATTTTACGTTCACAAAATTTAATTGAGATCGAATCATAACCAAGTGAGTTTCAATTGTATGGAATCACAACAACAATAACACGTGTTTCTTGTTGATACATAGTTCAAATTGACTAAGGGAGTTTTATTTTCTTTCAATTTTCTTGATAATTTAAGGAATAGTGTTTAACTTGTATATGTTCAATCGGCCGAGCATTCAGAAAAATCATTTAAGCTAGATCGATATGGCGGTTGCACTGTGCTTATGAAAGAAACTATGCATCTTTTGCATAAATTTGAACGATTTCATATCCAAGTATTGGATGAATAATTCAAGTTATCGATTCATGCTATTAGAGAACTTCTGCTTAACCCTAGGATGTTTACAAAGACCTTCTGGTAGGAGCACTCTCCTGCTTACTCAACTAGTTATTGTTTCTATTCGATCCTAGTAAAAAAAATTAAATAATAAATTTAGAACCTAAATAAGGCGCAAATTAAAATGAGACAAGAATGCCTTACAAAGACTTAAAAAAAGCTCAAACAGGGTATATTAGTAGATCGCATAAAGGGCCTTATTTGGGCCTAAACAATGCCCAGTTTAAGATTGAAGCATCTTAAACAACCCTTAAAAGGGTTTAAGCTAGCCATATTTTTGGGATTTTGCACTAATTTACAAAACCCTATTGAAATCACAACCTATCTGTTCATTCATACGCCCGTCCGTATGTCAGAACATTTTATGCATTAGAAGTGATTGCCTCTTGAAATTTTAAGTATCAAAATATTGTTCAGGGGTTCTTAAGAGGAGTCTCCCTGTATAGGAAGTAACTCCTAAAAAAAATTTCCCAAAGATGTTTTTGTGGGGTATCAACAGAAAAGTCTTGAGGAGAACTTTCCAAAACAGCTCTTAAAAACACCAGTTTTATTTCCAGGGGTACGAGGAGAGGGAAAATGTGCTTAAAATTACTATGCAAAAGCAAATCGTGATTGAATACGTTTTATTTTTATGCTTACAACAACAAAAAACACCTTAGAAATCAAAATTCACACAACTTTGTCAATAACAGCATTGCATGAGCATCCTTGTAGAACAAATGGAAGAAAACCGGTTACCTAAAAGAACATTGATGCGTAGAGCACAAGATAGATGTCAACGGGAAGACCGAGGATTCGAGGGGAAGACATGATAGAAGCTCATAGTTGCAGAACTGTGATGATTGGACGAGATTAATACTGAAGGCCAAGGTCCGGTTTGGGCTGTCACGCTATAAATGATGGTGAAGGCTTAAACAGGACCCAAAAGTAACTGAATAAGATCCAAAAAGCAATTATTTTTTATAAAAGATTCTTCCATTGTATTCATTTGATTGGCCGATTGCTTATTTTATGTGGAGAGGAATAAAAAAAATATTCATTTACAGCACGTGGCTGCAAATAATGGCTTAGCAGGAGTATGAATGGATGATAAATGAAAACTTTTTATTCAATATTTTACTTTCATCCACTACTGCCGCAATCTACCACAGGTCACCTTTACATCCAACTTTAATAAGATTTTGATGCGTATAATATACATTTTTGAAGTTTTCCAAATCAAGGCACTTGAACAAATGTAAATACATACTGGTAGGAAACTCTATCAGTTCATATCAGTTTTTAGGTCCAATACTATATATTTTACATTAGCTGTTCTTGCAATTTCAGCATCATTAAACATTAATAGATTATAGAACAAGTTGGGTAAACAGACCTACGCTCATGTCAGAAGGGTTTTGTATTCAATTTTCAAAATGCAGTCACCAGATTGAATAAAGTCAAGAAGCATGTCAATGACGATTTTATTGGAGAAACTATGAAATTCCAGGATCATACTATTATTAACAAAGTTGAACGAATTTAGGCTTCTGAGGTTTTTGTTATTGTTATACCCATAAATATCTCCCTTGATAATTATTTCAGATGTCCATTCGTGAGGGAGGAAACCACATTTTTCATGTATTTCCCCCTGTGCCCCACTGAAGGAAAAACTGACAGTTTAAGAACTGTTTTGAAAAGCTCCCATGAAAACTTTCATTTCATACTCATACCGGCTACGTTTGATGAAATTTTCTTTTTCAGGGGCCACTCTCCTGTACTGTTATCATCGATTCATGGCCTATTTTTTCGAATCCTAGAATGGTTACAAAGCCCTTTTGTTAGGAGCTCTATCCCGCCTCCTTGACTTGTTTCACTTATGAGCATTAATTGTAGGTACTCATCTTCTGTCATTCATTAAATTGAATCAAGTGTTCAAGGCATGTACCTTAAACGTTGAAGTTGGGAAAAAATAACTCAAAACTATTCAATCTTTGCATTTAAAACAGCCACCATTTTGTTTTACGATTACTGATACCACTAGCTGAACCGATTCTCAAAGATATTCATGACACCTATCATTCCTGAAATTTTCAGGCAAATCCTAGCAAAACTGTAGTGTCTGAGTCGGTAAAAAGCGCATGTTGTTCCATAGCCATATGTTGCCATAGTAATACATGCAGCGCATATTGTTCCATAGTAATACAGGAAAATTCAAGCCGCTACAACTTCGCTAAATATGATTCAACCTTTATGAAACTCGCAGGATAAATTAGTCTTAGTCCTGAATTTCATTGAATTTAAGAGTACCGTTAAGATTTTATTCAAGAAAACATAAAATCGATAAATCATACTATAACTAACAAAATTGATCGAATTGCGAATTCTCACGTATTTGTTGTTGTTGTACTCATCAAGACCTACATTTTAGATTTTTTTCAGATTTTTCTGATCACAAGTGTCCAATCGCGAGGGGGGCGACACATATTTTTCGTGTATTTCCCCTCCCTGTGCGCCCCTCGAAGCAAACTTTGCCAAACTAAGACCTGTTTTGAAAAGTTCTCATCAAAACTTTTCATTTGATGCCCATATCGGCTACCTTCAATGAAGTTTTTTTTTGGGGGGGGTCACTCCCCTACATGGGGAGACCCCCCTTAAATACCTTATTAAAAATTTTTTGTAGTTGAACTTTGAAGAGATCACCACTTTACGCCTACATACAAAATTTGATGCTTCTAGCTTAAGAAGTTTCCGAGAAAACCTGCTGTGACACACGGACGGACGGACGGACAGACAGACAGACGGACAGACAGGACGCGATTTTAGAAGCGTTTTGTAAAATTATTGTACAAAACCCTAAAAATTAGGTGCTAAATTCATTAATTTTAAGAAGTGAAGTTCTAAAAGTTGAGTTTCTCAAAAACAAATACAATATTTACTCAAAACTACATACAACCTACTCGTTCCCTGCATTCATTGAACAATTATCCATCGCAACCCTAACTGTTCCGGTCTTGTGCTCCACGGCTCTCCATACTGCTAATGCCACTCAATTTTCTCCATATGATTTGATTGGCTCCATTGTTGTCTCCTAATAAAGCGCCTCGTTGGGGTAAGGTCGTACGTCTTCCCGGTTGTATAGTTCTGTTCAAGCCCAAAGGGTTTTTCACTCCACTAATTCTATCCTACCCCATTTTGCTACCGGAACTCCATTCCATATCATCACCGCATATGTGTTTTATAGGCTAAAACATTGACTCGCTTGCTCGTTGTTGACTGCTTCCTGACAAAATGTAAAAGAAGATGGTACGCATAAGTCACTTTTTTCAAAACATTGTCAACATGAGCACCGGACGTAGCTTTCCTAATCATGTAGTTCGTTTGTCTGGAGCAGTGCACCATTTGCCCAGTCAAATTGATCATTAAGTCGCAAATGCCTCTTATACGATGACCAAAGTTAGGGGGGGTTTGAACACAAATAATTTACTTTTCTTTGAACTCACCTTGGTTTTTCATTTCCGGTAGTATGCAGTAACAGATTTTAAGTATTTTTGGAGCCTCGTTTTAGCAAAGTATAAACTGTGCTCAGGTGATCACAATAATAAACCGCCAGTAAAGAGGTTCACCTTCACCACTTCTTGGGTATTTAAAATATTTTTGAGTATTTCCATTGCTAAGGGAAGTAGCAAATGTTGGTTCTGAACATCTCGGATTCAGACCGTTTGCATCACCCTCCACTGGAAATGTGTGGTGTACTTCACGCTGCTCCTGTAATTTATTTTCTAGTGAATCACACTTTTTCTCAATATTTGCCAGTTTTGTTAACATCTCCGATTGTTGCAATGAATCTTTCCGCTCGGATAGTTTTTCGGTGATGTTTGTTAACATATCACTCAACATTTCTGTATGGTAATCTTCTTTATGGCAGTCTTCCTTGCCCAATGGTTGCAATTTGCTCCTTCCTAGAGATCAACCGATTATCGAACATCTCAAATGCTTGTAATATTTTCTTATCGCTCTTTGATAGGTTAGTAGCTAGTTTGTCGAAGCTACTAACCATTTCAAAAAAGCTCTGATCATTCGTTCGAGATTTCGATTGCTACCGCGCGATTAATTGATGCTTCTCTTCCATTAGATTATCGATGTGATCAATAATTCGGACATACATGTATTTCATTTTATGCTTTTTGTAGCGTTATGTAAAATTATTTTTTAAACCCTTAAAAGGGAGATAACACTAAGAAGAGAATATCAAAGTATTAAGAAATCTCGATATTGATTACAACCAAGCAATCATTCGTCATGCAATATCAAACTTATCAATTATAAATGCATGTCATATTCAACAGAAATAAATAAAAGAAACGCCTCGCTAGGCAAAAATGCAGGAATACTAAACGATCAAAACTATTTGGAATATATAATAATTTCTCAAAGGAATATATACAATTGGCCTTAGCTGCTGGTATAGGTACATACATATGTGATTCCACATCAATGGTCAAGTTCCTTTTGTTGTTCAGCATTTATTCAAAATGTTCCCAAGAGTGTGCTTTTATAGAATCCAGAGGCGATATCGTTTCGCTTTAAGCTTACGTATTGGGTAGAATCTTTTTCTTACAAAAAAAATGAATTGAGCTTAATAGTCATGAATGCATAAACCCCAAAATAAATTAATTTACTTTTGCTGAAGAAAGCAAATTACCGTCAAATTATTTAGCATGGCGCCATGATCACCATGTGAAATCTCTATTCATTTCACATATCATGCAGTTTACAAGAAGATGCAAGCACACATGTATTAACCACATAACGGTAGTACAATTCAATGAAATTAATGCAAACTCAATTTTAACATCTGTTTCCTGTGAAAAGCCATTTCGCCCAAACATCTTCATTCTCCTCAGGTGAAATTTTTGTGAAAAAAAAACCGATTAACGCGACCATGTACAACATATCAAATCATTATCGACCGACAAAAAAGAAGCTGCCATCGCCGTTCGTGATGGCAACAAATCCATTTGGCAAAACGTCAATCAAAATATTTTGACCTGATTTCGTTGGGAGCCGGCAAAGACAATGTCAAATTTGAAATAGAATTAAAGACAGAATTAGCTTTTGTCGAGAGCTTAAAGACGTTTTTCCTGTCTTAAGCTGTTGTGCGTGAGGAGCTCTCAATTACTTGCTCACAGCGACATATGTATATCTACAAGTAGATGAATTCGCGTTACTTATTTCGTCTTTATGTCGATCTCCCATCATCTTAAATCCCAGCCACCACCGTCTTGCATTCATATGTACATTCATCTTGTAATCATTCGCTACGCCGGGTTCAAGCCCCGTAGCGTGAGAATTATTAGTTGGACTCAATTATTTTGAGTGAGAAAATTACCGAATCGAAAATGTTATAGATATTGTTATTCCGCGGTATTTTTCACTTTATGAACTTAGTTGCTAAGAAAGTGATTAGACTTCTTGCTGGAGGTCTGCACGTTTGGTTGTACATGCGAGTATCGGAGAATTGATTTACGAAGAGTAACATCCACTCCGCAGAACATCTCAAGATTGGACTGAATGGATCCGAATTATAGTTTGACCGGTAAGCCAGGCTAAAGCCAACGCGTTCATGGAAGTGAGTCTATTTAGTTAAAATCGAGATTAATAATAACTGTTTGTTATTGATTTCATGTTGGGAAGCCTCAAATGGTAATTTGCAACTATAAGTACCCTATATTGGCTGATTGGATTAAAGGAAGGATTACCCATTCTTGTAGATGAGGTGTTACATTCAAAAGAGGAATTTCGCGATTTCGCCATTGGTGGTCCATTTGAAGATGCTTTTCGAGGAGATATAATGAATGTAATATTATCTGCGATACCTAGTTTGAAATTATATTTGCACTGAGACGTTTGTTATGTATCTAGTTTTGCGAAAGTAAGGTTTAATTTTACACAAGTTCGTTGAATATTTCACGGGGATTATTTGGTCAAAGCAAATTATCTAGTTAGGTATGCTGGAAAGATTTATTTTTCAGTTTCATTTTCGGAATATATTCACGCTTTCACAGCTAAAATTTGATTTTAATTACAGTAAGTATTTCACAAAAGTAAATGGATTTATCAAAAAATATGGGGAAGACCAAAAGAACAATAACTTTACCAAATGCAACATCTCAAATAAGGAAAGTCCCAATGGTTGTTTTGCTCACCTTTCACTGTCTTTTTGTGGATCTTGGGTACATAAAATATAACATCATAAAATTAAAAGCGAATGGTTTTATTTGTATACGTTTACACATAAGTTATTCTAGCGGAGTAATCATATATAACCCAATAATGGCTTCATTTTGTTGCGATAATCGTCACTTTCTAACCTTTTTTTCACTGAATCTGAGTGCGACGCAGTGCGTCGCACGCAATTTTAGTGAGAAGAGTTTGTCGAACGGACGCGTACTATAACTTCATACGCATATGCATTTTTAACAATTCATATCTCAGAGCCTCCTTGATCTATCGAAGTAATGTTTACACACACTTTTTATTTTAAATAGAGAATACGGAGAGCTTAAAATTAAAATTTTTGATTGTTCTCGATTCGCTCGTGTCCAGAAAAATATTGAAATTGATTTGTTGGTTGATTATAGGAATATGATCCTTTTTTTCTTTTAAAGGAGTATACTTGACATTACGGGACTAATCGAGGTTTCGCCAATTACACGCATCATAAACAGATGGATAAACATTAACGCTAGCGCCGGAATAATTAGGGAATATCCAAAATATAAGCCACATCAAAACCTCATTTTCCAGCAGGCTTCCCACTTTTGAATATTGTATGCGATCTCATATCACTTCCAGTGTAGTTCGTTTCCTAGATTGCCAGTATGTTTAATTTAAATTGACTGATCTGGTGTTAAAGGTACATAACAGCGCCAAGATGCAATGCCTTAGTTCTTTTTTCGGTTTGCGAGGTCATTGCCGTAGGTCCAATCCATTCCGAGGTTCTTCTGGAAGCTTTGAAAGGAGTTAGCCCGTCACCCTGCCTCCATTCCGGCGGAATGGTTGTTACTTTTGATTCCATTATGAGCTGCAGAAGACGTCTCTACAAGGGATTATCAAAACCCTACCCCCTCGGTGGCATACTCACCTTCAGCTTCTTTTGCTCCTGAAAAGAACGAGCTCTTACTGACAAGAAAGATGGTTTTTTCACATTCAGCGATTCATAATTTTATTTTTCTAGACATTTCATGTATCGCTTGGAAAAGAAAATGTAGTAAATAAGCAGGATCGCCATGTAATAAATACGTGTTGAAACGCTTTTGACCTAAGGAGACAAGCACAAGCGTTGGATGCTTTCCTGCTTGTTTCCTGCAACGAGGATTTTTATAAATTTGCATCTACCTTAACAAGATAAGCCCATGCTAGCGTTTACACGCCCTTAGCAAAGGGATATTCCTATGCAGTTAATTTGGTGATTTTTCATTTTTTTACCTATAAACAATTCATCAATAGCTTAACCTAGCAATATACATGCGGGTTGTGCCTTAGGGCTTTTCCCGGAGTTCAATAATAATTTACTTTAATTGCATTATAATTTTAATTTTTTGGTAAAAGAAAATTTTAAAAGGTAGACACCCACAACATGATCATACATTAATAGATTATAAAAGAAATTTGTAAAAATTGCTTGCTCTAATAACTGGCTTTAAAATTGATTTCCTTAAAATTAAGTACATTATTTCCTTAAGACTACCTTAAAAACTACTCATTCGCTGCATTCATAGAGCGGTTGTCCGTCACTCTCGTGACAACTCCCGCCTTGTGCTCCTTGGCTCTCCTGATTCCCGCTTCTGCCACCTTTTCTGCATACGATTTTATATGCTTAATTCCTGCCTCCTGGTACAGCACCTCGTTGAGGTAAGACCGTCCATCCTTCCGTCTGTATAGTCCTGCGCAAGCCTGAAGGATTTTTCGCTCCACTAATCCTATCTTGCCCCATTTTATCTTCGGAGCTTCAATCCATGCCATCACCGCATACGTGATGATCGGACGAATCAAGGTTTTATAGGCCAAAACCTTGACTCGCTGGCTCACTGTCGAATGTTTCCTGAAAAGAGGTATAAGAAGATGGTACGCAAGTCACTTTTTTCAAAATATTATCAACGTGAGTACTAAAGGTAGCTTTTCTGTTGAAGACTACCCCAAGTACTTCGTTTGCCTAGAGTAGTGCACCATCTGCTCATTCAACTTAGTCCTGGAGTCACAGATGCCCCTTGCACGAAGACCGAATTAATTCGTTTTTCTTTACATTTACCTTGATTCCCCATTTCTGGTAATATGCAGTAAGAGATTCAAAATATCTTTAGAGCCGCATCCTAGCAAAGCGCAAATTGTGCTCAGATAACCACACTAACAAGTCGTTAGCGAAGAGGTTCACCTGGATTCCGGCCTTATATTCATCTCTTACGCCCGGGACGTTAGAGGTGAATATGTTGAAAAGAAATGGGCCTAATTTCGACCCCTGCGGGACCCCCAAATCAATACCAAATGGGTCTGAACTGACTCCACAAGCCACCGCAAAGGCAGTTCGTCCCCTCATGAAACTGCCGATAATTTTCACAATATGGGCCGGAAAGCCAAGATTTATCAATTTGTAGAGAAGCCCATTGATCCATACAGAGTCAAAGGGTTTCTCCACATCGATCAAGCAAGCTACAACATGCTTGTTGTTGCACCAGTTTTTCGTTATGTCGGCTTGGAACACGGTCATAGCACCCACCGTGGAGTGAGCTTTTTTGAAGCCAAATTGTCTTTCCGGCACAATTCTTGCCCCAGCCGAAAATTTTAAAATGCCACAAAGTATTACCCTTTCAAGAAGCTTACTCAGTCAGTAGTGCCCGACTTCTTGGGTATTGCGAATATTTTTGCACATTTCCATTGCTGAGGGAAGTAGCAAATGTTAATGCAGTTATTTAGAATGATTGCGAGGAGAACAAAGAAAACATGGGGAAGTCTTTTAAGCATATAATTGGAGATTCCATCAGCCCCTGCTGATTTTTCGAAATTTTGCTCCAATGCCAACAAAGTAAGCCTCTCAGGACTGACAAACAGACCATGGCCAGTAGGTGCATCAGAGAGATTTGAAACAGAGAACCGACTCAAGCACAATTGATCGTTGTCCCTGTCGAAATTCGTTGTGGTGCTGCTCACTAACGAAGAAACGGAAGGGTACTCACTTGCTTTTTCCCCTTGAAGAACTTTCGCAAAATGTTCTGCGATAGAGTCAGCGATGGTTTTGTCATCCATGAACATGGATCCATCATAAGTGAGGACCCCGGGCAGCCTTTTTCTGCCCGTTATCCTATTGATATGAGGAAACATACAGGGACCAGGTTTAATACTTTCCAGGGCCTGCTTGAATCACTCGTAAGCAAAAGCCGTGGTTTTCCTCAAGATCATTGGATTTAGAGAAGTAATCACTAGCTGAATACGTTCATACTTCCAGTTAACCCTATTTAAATTGCGGTGGTAGATTCCTGCAAGTAGCTTTCTAAGCCGACTACATCTTCGATGAAGCTCCAAGATGTCTTCCGGTAAATCTTGATAAAAGTAATTTGTCGAGGATTTCTTAATGGAGATCTTTGAGATGACCGTATCCAGGGTTGAATTTATATAAGCGACTCCCTCTTCGATTTCATGAATAGAAAGATTTCTCTATATACGTGGGTCATTCAACAAGTACTTAGCCTCACTGCCCAATGACGCTGCTATTACAAAAGAGTTTTACCATCGTGCAGTACATTATTTTAATAGCCTACTGTCAAAGTTTCATCCAATTCCCTTCATTAGTTTTGTTAAGTGTACTGCACGATGGTAAAACTCTTTTGTAATAGCAGCGTCATTGGGCGGTGAGGCTAAGTACTTGTTGAATGACCCACGTATTGATCGAAATTCCCTGCATTTTTCCATCAAGGACAGCACTTACTGCTGCCCAGTCAATTCGCTTGTATGGAATGAAAAGTTGAGGATCTGCAACCACAAGTTTCACACCCTGTTTCACTGTTAAGGTCAGCTCAACCAAAAGATGGTCAGACTCGGCGTCAAGAACTCTACACTCGAAATTCCTCCAACTGTGGGAGAGACTTACTGGCTTGGCAGACACAATGAAGAAGTCAATAATAGATGAGGTTCGGCGGAAGCTAGGCTCTTCTGGGGCAATCAGTATGAGATCTACATTTGATTGAACCCATTTAGAGATAACTGTTCCATAGCCATTGGATGCGATATTAACCCATAAGGGATGCTTCGCGTTAATATCACCTCCCATGGCGTAGAAATCGTTTTTTTTTGCAAAGAGTAAGCACTGTTTCCAAGTCGTCAATGAGTTTCCCCACTGAGTATCCGTGTCGAACATAGATCCCCACGAATGCAAAGGTGCACCCTCCCAGCATGGAGCTTATTATTTCTGCTTCACTACATTTGAGACTTGAATGCCAGTGCCTTTGGACTTTTAGTTGATCTTTGTGAGCCATAGCAACTCCAAGACTTCCCCCTGGATCATCACGCCAGATGATCTTGTATTTCCCCAGATGCACTCTGTGTCTTTTTTCCGATATAAACAAGAAGTCTATTCTATGGGCGTTCAAGTATTCTTGAACGAAATTCCTTTTAAGCGTGGAGCTAGTGAACATATATTGAGGATGGAGAATTTAATGGAACTCATCACCACAACATACTTTGAAGGCGAATTCTAAATACGCAGCTTTTTTCTCACTAGAGCTAGTGAGTTTTTTTATAGTGGAGGATAAAAAAGTCCACTTTTCGAATGAGTGTCAACAAGTCACACCCAAAAAATTGTCAGCAGTCTGTGTTTAAAACCATATTTCGGTCATTATGCGACTGCTGGGGTTGCTGCATTGGCTGCCGTTTTCGTGGCCGTATAGGCTGTGGTACAGGCTGCTTCTTTACACCTTGCAAAAGGCTAAAGTTCGAGACCCCTTCACGTACATTATTTTTTATAGACGCGGTGATGAAATTCCTCCTTTCCTCTTTTTTTCTTTCGGAGTTTCTTCCTCCTCTCTTCAACTTCTTTTGCCTTAGGACAACTTCTGAAACTTACCCTTACCATTGCAGTTGAAGCAGAAGATCTCATCTTTTTTTTCGTCCTTCGAAATTGGACATTCCATGAACTTATGCTACTTGTCGCATTTTACACATCTAGCTTCCAGTCCGCAGTTAGAAGCGACGTGGCCAAATCATTGGTAGTTGAAGCACTGGGAAGTGCAAATCTTCTGCAGACGCTCTCATTGTATTTTCTGGTACAATAGCAACTTTATGCCCATTGCTGACTTCACTTTAAAGTCCGGTTTGAACTGGACCAAGAAGGATGAAAGCGTCCTTTTTTCCCTCCTAGTGGTTGTAGTGGAGAACTTTTTTGTGGAAAGGATTTCATCTCCGAGATGTTTCTTCAGCTTAGCCACGACATCATTTTCGTCGTATGAGCTGTGCACGCCTTTGGGGAGGAGAGTCAATTTTCCCTCTCCAGGAAGGGTGTAGGTGCAGCAAGCCACCTTCGCACACTTCAGAAAATTAATCCTCAGCCATTTTAGGGTGGAGCGAAGTTCGAGAGGAGCTGTTCACCATCACGTTGGACTCTGACTCCTTTTCAGAGTTTTGTGCGCAAGCCCTTTTGACGATATCCCAAAAAGTCTTCAGGTCAAGCCTATAGCACACTAAAGGAGGCACCCTCTCCTTTTTCTATGGTCCCCAAGAAACTAGCAGAAGCTATTTTCGTCACTTTTTTAAGCTGGAGAAAATCCGGCTTGCTCATTTCAAGGGTTTCTGATAGCTTTGATGTGGGCTCCTGCGCTGGAAACCCATCGGCTTCTTTCTGACTTCCGGCTTTATGATAGCCTCCACCTCGTCACCACTGTCCGTGGAACTACCACCTTCATCCATCTCCATGTCACTGGAGACCTCCGGCACTTGCATCTTGCAACTAACAAGCAAGTCGAGGATAAACTCCTCCTTTATGTCCCCCCGAATTTCTCGTAGAAACGCTGCAAGTTTTTCTCGCCTTCCGCGTGAAGCTAGATTTAGCGGTGGAGAGCTCCCCATATTCATTTCTTTCCCCCATACCCACAGATTCCAAGACAGAACTTGGAATACTGTCGCGGGAAAGTAAAAGAAAGTAGAAACTAAGACCCTTATTATCTAGTGATTGCAAGACTTAAAAGAAAAATAATTATATCATGAAGAAAAACTGTGCACTTAAAAAAGCCTTAATAATAATATTTTCGTTTGTTTCCAATCCCAAATTATACTCCTTTTCCTTTTCTTCACTCCACTCCACTTGTGCTCGCACTACGCACCTTGCCCAGGCACTTTAACTCCTTTCCACAAATTTTTCCTCCAAAATTCCGCAACTCCTGAAATTTCCACTCTGCTCCAAATTTCAACATTTATACAAATCCTCCAAAAAACTCTTGCTGCTCGATCGAAAAACTCTTGCTGCTCGACCCGTGCTGCCAGCTCGACTCGAACTCTACCATTGGTTTTTCCCTCCGAAAACCTCCGAAGAAAAACCTCCGAAAAACTCTTGCTGCTTGATCCGCGCTGCCTCTCTCTTATCATCCTGATGAATTTTTGACATTTTTATCTTTGATGAACACAGATTGCTCCCACTCTAACAACGAACCCTACAATTTCATCACTTGCAATGCAAGCTTCATCCAGAATGATGGGTTCCAATTCATGTACTCGTCCATTGCAAAGCCCATTCAATTTTTGTGAAATATATTTGTATTGAACGACTTATTGATGCTTTAGTAGAACAATTGATGTTTTTTTAGAACGTAATGATAAGATAGATTTTGGACGCAAAACTTGTAAATTGCTTCCTCATATGTAGGAAATTAGGAACTTCAGCTTTTACTATCATGATATTCAGCTCTGTTAGCACAAATTACACTATAAACTGCACAAATTATCAAATTTAAACCATGTTCTAATGCTATTCTCCTCCTATTGAAAAAATTAATTGTATTCTTTGTTTGTACAGAACTCAACAATTTTTTTTTTTCTGGAGCATCCAAGACTAATAAAAACTCAGATATTTTCTTATTCATCAGTTCATCAAGAATATTCTAATTAGGAGTTTTTATCTTAGACAAAAGCACATCACTCTCAACGAACTTTACCATTCTATGCACAATTAACAAAGACCTTATAGGCAGAGTAATTTTCAAAGCAAATTATCATTACCGCTATTGCAGCATTTTGTACTGAATTTTCATGAAAAAGTATTTTTAAAAAGAAGAAGAATCATTTACTGATCATTTTATTGGTATATTTGGCTTAGACTGCTTATGCTTCTTATGAGTAGATGTAAATCTTCCGCAGATTTTCAAAGATTTTATTTCCAAAATCAACTACTCGTAATGCAAAAGAACTCATTTCGGTAACGGTTGCGGGGCCTGGGCTACAAGCTAGTTATGGGGAAGCTTGGTGCCCTACGGAAACCTTGTATACATGATGTGGAAAAGATGGACGAAATAGTGCGGGCACTCTTCCCCACCCACCCCTCCGTGTTGGCGCTGTCCATGGTGAAACAGCAGTCGAGTATCCACTATTTACACAGCCGGAACTGGAAGAGGCAGTCCTTTCGTTTGAAGTGAGGAAGGCTCCAGGTCCAGATGGTGTTCCAGCTGAGGAGTTGCAGCTTGTCTATCACCGTTTTCTTGACTTGCTGCTCAGCACATTCAACGCTTGCCTACGGGACGGGGTTTTCCCGATGCGATGGAATGTGGCGAGGCTCGTGTTGATCAGCAAGGGGAAGGGAAATCCTGAATCGCCGTCTGCATACCGCCCGTTATGCATGCTAGACACGGCTGGGAAAGTGGAAGAGAAACTCATCTAGGGAAGACTCACTGACGCGATTCGTGCTGCTGGAGACCTATCTTCTTGGCAGTACGGCTTTAGAGCTGGACGTTCTACTATCGATGCGATTGCAGAGATTTTGAGCGCGGTCCAAAAGGCAGAGGCATATAGTCGTACCAAGCGACGGATCGTCCTGTTGGTGACACTCGACGTCAGGAATGCCTTCAACTCCGCTAGATGGGTGGATATTCTGGATACGCTGGAAACCCCTTTTCAAGCTCCAGAATATCTAATGCGGCTTTTGCAGGACTACCTTAAGGGCCATAGCCTGCTCTGAGACACGACACAGGGCCAACGAAGGATGGAAATTACATCGGGTGTCGCCTAAGGATTTATCCTTGGTCCGGACCTATGGAACGTGTCTTACGACGGGCTAGTGAGACTTGAGATGCCAGATGAGTCGCGCTTGGTCGGCTATGCGGATGATGTTGCAGCACCGTTGAATAGGCGCAACTTAGGCTAGGTATGCTAATGCGCCAAGTGAGGGACTGGATGACTGCTCGTGGGCTCAGTTTAGCACTGGAGAAAAGCAAAGTGGTCATTTTGACCAAAAAGAGAATCCCTAGAGTACGGATTATCAGTATTGAAGACTTACGAATCGAAGCCATCGGTGGAGTATCTGGGGCTACTGATTGACTTGAAAAATCGAAGCCATCGGTGGAGTATCTGGGGCTACTGATCGACTTGAAGATTAGTTTCTCTGAGCAAATCAGTGCAGCGGCTGAGAAGGCTGCTTCAGGAGTATTGGCTCTGAGTCGACTTATGGCCAACGCAGGGTGACCCAGCCCATCAAGAAGACGCCTCTTGATGAGTGCTGTAGGGTCAGTGCTACTGTACGGAGCAGAAGTAAGGAAGTATACTGACAACGCTTGACCAAGTACAGAGAAGAGGGGCACTGAGGATTGCATCTTCGTACCCGACAGTCTTTGATTCGGTGGTGAGAGTTATTGCAGGCGTAATACCTGTTGCCCTCCTTGCTAGAGAGCGCCGCGCTATTTACCTACGCCGAAACGAGGATGCGAGGGAGACGGTTGCCTGCGAGGAGAGACAGAGCTCGCTCAACGATTGGCAGCAGTCTTGGGTGAATTGCACGAAGGAAAGGTGGACTGCGCGCCTCATCCTGGATGTGAGACTGTGGCGCAATCGAAGGCATGGTGAGACTGACTTCTATTTGATCCAGCTTTTAAGCGCGCGTGGGTGTTTTCAGTCTTACCTGCACAAGATCGGTAAGTCACGGTCTCCCGATTGTCGGTATTGCCCAGGAGAGGAGGGCAATACCTGCCACACATTTTTTGCGTGCAAAACATGGGTTAGGCTGCAAAGTAACCTCTACAGGGAGACGCGAGAGCTCACCCCGGATGCTCGAATCAGTTGACAAATAGAACCAGGTGGCACATTATGCTCGGGCAGTCCTAAAAGATAAAAGGGGATCTCCTCCCGCTAGAAAAGGGATCCCCCAGCTTAAAGGCGCCTCACGGGGTAACAAAACGAGACCTGGCCCAAAATAATGTGGCAAATGGTTCCAGGCTAGGTTCTCAGGTTTAGTGGGTAACATTCACCTTCCTACCACAAAAAAAAAATAGGCAGAGTAGTTTGCAAAGCATAACCGCTGTTGTAGCTTTTTGTTCTGAACTTTCATGAAAAAGTATTTTTGAAAGGAAGAAGAATCATTTACTGATCAATTTTTGGTATATTTGGCGAAGATTACTTATGCTTCTTATGATTAGATGTAAATCTTTTGCATATTGTCAAAGATTTTATTTACAAAATCAACTACTCGTAATGCAAAAGAACTCATTTCGGTAATAATTAACCCAACAAAAATTTTTGTTGAACAAAATAATATTGAAACAAAAATTAAGACTGCAAATGACTAAACCATAGGTTCCATATGGGAAGTCCGTTTGAGGTACATTACAAAAGAGATTCAAATGAAAGTTTGCCTATCAGAAGAAGTTTATCTATTTTTTTCTCGCGCGCATGATTGATAAGATACACACTCATAAACTCGTCATAAAAACTGTTCTAAATACTTCAAAGCTCAAAAGATCTCCTGGCTACTCTATGTTCGTGCGATTATTCGATCTCGATTCATCTTGAGAAACATATCAAGTGCATGAGCCAGAGCAAGTAGTCGTGATGGCCAAATCGCATTTGAAAGGCGGGTCGAGTGACTGTGGCGGCAATAGCAGCAATGCAGAACCAAATAAAAACTGACGGCAACGAAGGATGATGGTCATTCATTCTATGCATGTCACGTTCAACAAATTAAATCGCTTCAAGTGTAGAACGATAAAAAATTAAGAAATCTCAGGGAATTTCATGTATCTTCTTTCCCTTTAACCAAACACAAGATCATACTCATGATCCAGTTTTTTCCTCGCACTTTGAACGATACAAATATTTTGGTATTGTTATTGCCCTTTTTTGTTACAGTTAACTCACTCGTTGAATTACAGCTCTTCCGCGGGTACCATACACGAGTTTTATTGCAGCAAATAAGGTCTTGAATCTTGCTACCATACGCTTCTTGGCAGCAGCTACACTCCGTCAAGTCTTTAAATATCTTCACATGTGGGAGGTCAAATGAGACTCTTCATAGTCGTATAGTCATTTTCTATATGGGTTTGATAAGTAGAAAGTTTACTTCTTTGGCTATTGACCATACCGAGTGGTCAGGTTCACTATTCGATCTATTTTTTCGACGGCGGCGATAAATAGTGCAATTTGTGCAGGAATAAAAAACAAACGCTTCTTGGATTGCCAATAATTTTCTCAATAGGATGTCATTTTTTGGGTAAAATCATGGAATGTAGTTTCATGAAGAGGATTTCGAGACGAACAAAACAAAAGACTTAAGCCAGTAACCTACTTATTTCAGATTGATGTGTCTTGTACATATTTAGGAGTTGAAACTTAGTATATAATTCCAAATGATTTCCATTACTTTTTCAATTTTCGATTTTCTAACGGTTATTTTTTCATTGCAGATGGGTTCAATGATTCGAATAGATACTTTGTAAGTATTTTCTGTCTGGCAGATTGAGTTGGCAATGCAATAGTTTACTTTATTTGCGTGTTTTTTTATGACTATTATTCAATTCATGAAATTCTGAGTTTATGTAAATTGCACTGAAAAAATGCTTTGAGCTTTGTTGAAGGAATGCATCAAATTTACTGTTTGCATCATTCAATGTGTCGAAAGTAAATGTTTGGGCCAACAATAGCTCCTTCCCTTACAATATGCCATATTTTAACCTCAACAATTACTCCAATCGATCAACATTTTGAAAAGAAACGAAATAAATTAGGCCAGATTCAATCATCTCATCCTAACACAAAACGTGTTTTTGTTCAATAACAATATCACGAATCAGTTTTAAATACTAGCTGACCATAATGAAAAACATTTCTTTAACCATTGCTACCAACCTACTTCTTAGCAAGCTCCTAGTTGGTAGTCAATAAAGTCTCCATCTGTGGAAGGTCATCCTACAAAAGAAGAACAAACTATTGACTTGGCTTGGATTGACCGCGCCAGGGCACATTGAGATGCATAAAATGCAATCCATTGCATCAGATCTGATCTGTACTTAGACGTTGAACTCGCCCAGGTTGAGTTATTAATTATATGTATAGAAATTGAAAGCCTGCAATCAGTTTCTTATGATTTCAACACATTGAGTATGCTACGGTGATTGCTCCTGATGACGGATTGTTGGTTCAATTGTTTGGAGTAATTTGGTAAGGCTGCAAACTGCAATTGATTGAAAATTGTTAGTTGAAGGTAAATCTGTGTTAGGGTGCTTATCATAATTAGGTTGAGGTGTGTTAATTTTTGCAAGCAAATAAAATTCAATCACAATTTGTACACTATTCTTTTATGAGTATATTTGACTGCACTAATTGTAATTCATTTTCAGTTAAAATTTTTTATGCACGTATTGAAACAAAAAAGATATAATTAACTAATCAAAGAGCGCGTATCAAAATCAAAAATGATTGCCCTTTTAATTTTTCCCAGTAATTACATCAAGGCAAACTAACTTCAAATAAACAATAAGTCCCTTACCTCTTGTAATGAAATATCTAGGCCATATATTAGACGTACGTATTTTTTGTAGTTAGTATAAAAGCTAACATGTTTGCATGTGACCAATTAATCATTTCCCTATAACCATTAAAGCAAATGACATCAAGACCCTTTGGTATTTATTACAGTAGAAACTTTCAATTTGAAAGCAAAAAATATTAAGTCGATCGATCAATCAATAACAATCTACATGTACTATCAAACTGAGGCCCTTTATATTATTTGTACTAGAAAAGTAGTAATTATTCTTTGCCCTTCATCGGATTAACATTTTCGGTTATTACTTTCGTGAGGTTTTCTAATATTTTATATCGCGAGTAGTAGTTTTTGAAATGCTTTTTTTTTTTGCTTGATGTGCAGAGCTAAATATATAAATACGTTTTTTTGGATTGAAAATCTCAAACAAGAAATTGCAGAGACAGCAAGCTCTATTGGAATACTTAAATGATCTTTTGATCATCATGAATAATAGGTTAACTTTCAGCCATCTTTCAATAATCACTTAAATTTAAACAAACCAAATACGACTTGACTATCAAATAGAATTAATATTGAATATCGTTTGAAACGTTCTTAAAATAAATTTGTAAAAGGTGCCTATAATACGAGGGTGGTTCAAATACGATGGAGACAAACGCTGTAGATGGCGCACATGTCTATTTTGAAGGTCGTGGCTTGAGTATGTGACAATATGTTACAAACAGTGTGGCATAGTTTTTGTTGGAAGTTTATGTTTCACGTGCATGCTACGACCATGAGTGAACGTCAAGTGCCGACCGCCATTGCGCAACGTATTGTCATTCGTTTTTTAATGGGAAGGCATTAAAACACGGAAATTGTCCTACGTTTGCGAAATCAGTTCGGAAGTGAATGCCTGAGAAGTGCTTATTTAAATGAGCCAAAGCATTCAAGGTTAGTCGCGAAACCGTCGAGACTGAGCCGCATGATCATCGACCGCAAACCAGGATGAAATGTTTGTGGCGTTTCGGCTGAAATCAGCATCAGTTTTGATAGTGTAGAGTTTATAATCCACAAACACCTTCAATATCGCAAAATAACGGCGCAATACGTTCCTAAACTGTTGAACTTCGAGCAAAAATTCAAGCGTTTGGAAGTTTGTCATACCGCGCGTCTCACGCTCGATACAATGTCGAAGTAGGGGTGGGAGAAACTGGAACACCCCCTTCCGTCTGGATTTATCATCCTGCAACTACTACATGTTCGAATCACTGAAAGAGGCTCTCATAGGTCAAAGATTCAACACCGACGAAGAGGTAGAGGAGTTCGTGCGTAGATGGCTGTCCGAGTTGCCCAAGGAATTTTTCGATACCGGCATCAAATTTTTGTAAAATTTTTTTGATAGTAAATAAACGTGTCACAGCATTGTGTCAATCATATTTGAACCACCTTCATATTTTAATTCAGTTGCAGAAAGTTATATGCGTAAAATGCAAACAATTTTTTTTTGAAGATAAAATATTAGAATACTCTTCCATTTTCTCACTACACTATTTATAATTAATTTGATTTTTAGTTGATTTAAAATATAAATGAGTCTCAACTTGCTAATTTACAATAAAAGCACTCCAAAAATTAATAAAATTCAGTCGCTTGAATTCCCATCATGTTTAGAGGGAAAATCGTTTTTTGTCTAATAATTTGAACCTTCATAAGCTTATACGGGCATACGTTAATAGAAAAGAATATCATTATATATTCCTGACGATGAATCTACGAATTGGTTACAAGTGTGGTGATACTTCCTGAAGTTAGATCTTTTGCCGAAGGTGGTATTCGAAGAACTCTGCTCTTTGGTAGCTGTTTTCCATTTTGAAACTGATTCGCAAGCATTTTAGATTACTTTTTATGTTATGAAGTGCTTTCAAGGCTTTCCTAAAAAAAATTTCACAATGATTTACCAGTTCAGCTTCTTTTCGTCTGTCAGTACGTCACAGTGTACTTTCTCAGGAACTATGAAAGCTATAAACATCCATCTTTGTGGAAAAATTGTAACGTTGTAATTTTCCTCCAGCTCACACAGGGCATTATTGCAACCAAAACCCTCCCAAAGAGAATGACTACACACATTCAATGTTTGAACTTCCAAGTGAAATTCATTTGATGTCAACAAAATGGTTTGAATGAAAACGGAAGGTTAAAGAGTCTACAAGTGGTCTTCACCTCATGTGGCGTCAAAATGACTAAACAATCTCGTTTATGTACGTTCTTGCGTGGTATTTCAGGTTCCGTAAACTGTCTTCATTCTTCTCGTTGAAGGTATTAAAATTTCGTAACCGGAGAAGCTGAAGCGTACAAGGTTCACCAAAATCAAACAATATTTCAAATCCAGACTACTTACTTCAAATTACAGCAATCGCAATTGGTTGATCATTTATGATCATGGCACTGTAAACGCTTCGATTTACATATTTATTGAAAACTTAGAGAAGAAATTAACGATTTATTTTTGTAGCCGAACAAAACACATGCGACAATGGATATAATAAATATTGCATTCAGTATTTGCTGCCAACGGTATTGAAAAGTATCACAGTAAGGAGGAGCAATCAGGTTGCATAGAAAAAGATAAAATGGCAAAGATTTAGATTATTAGATTTCCAAGTCATTGGCAATTCAACTGAAGATAAGTCATCAAAGAGGGTGTGATTTAAAAGAAATCACCAATCAATGTTGGAGGGTGATTAAAATGACAACTCAAATTTCTTGTCCTGGAACTGATTTAAATTATTCTTCTAGTTTAAGATTTATATGATGTTTACACAAACTTTAGGGTTAAACGTTTAAACGTGGACAGAATAAGATATTAATCTACAATGAAAAATACATCATTCTCACTTACATGCACTTCAATAGAAGCGGAAAAAAATTAACAAGGTAATTGTTGAGGCCTGCCTACCGAAGTGAAAGCTTAAAACTTGGATAAACTCCATTTCAAAAGGATAATCGTCATCCAGCAGTCTTTGTCCAGTATCCATTATCTAGTTTCATATGGCATCATTAGCACTCACACGCCATCATCTGCTTTCACAAGTCGTCACCCGCCCTCATAGGCCATCTTTTGTCTTTATTAGCCATCATCCGCCCCACCAATATCAGCTACCGTCCGACATCATACGCTATCATCCACCATCACAGGCCATCGCTAGCCATCATCCACTCTCATACGTCCTCATCCACTATCATCAGCTATCAACGGGCACCATGTGCCTGCATGAACCAATATCAGCCATTATCCAGCATGATCTACCCTCATTCGCTTTCATAAGTAATCATCCGTCGTCATACAGCATCATCCATCATCACCTGCAATCAACCACAACATACACCATGAACCAGGCTTATTCAGCCATACTCAGTCATCAACCGTCATCCATGCTTATACGCTGTCATCGGCTATTGTTAGCCATCATCCAATATCAACTGCATCATCCACTCTTATGTGCAATAATAAGCCGTCGTCCACCATTATCAGCCTTCATTAGCGGCTATCCGTCATCATTTAGCATCATATGCTCTCATGAGCAATATCAGGCATAATTCAGCATCATCTACCATCATTCGCCAGGACCAACCATCATCAAGCATCATACGCACTATATCGCCGTTATCTACCACATAAGCCATCATCGAATTGCACACAATATGGTCTTGCCAAATTGCACACAATATGGTCTTGCCAAATTGCACACAATATGGTCTTACTACAAGATGCAGTCACTCAGTAATAGTAGCTCAAATAAGAATGGAAGCAGCGAATCAGTTGGAAAACCTATTACTAGAAAAAGAGCACTGACCTTATTTCCCGCTTCACGTTAAGCAAAAAGCTTAAAATGGCAAGGTTTGGCGCCCTTTACTTCCGATTTTTGATTACCATATAATCTATATGATGGAAGAGCGAGGAAAACATTTTAGAAGAGCAAGGATGTTTCAAATTTGAAGAAATTTCAGGGAACTACGAGAAAGTCAAGACAAATACCAGAAAAGTAAAGATGAAAAGGATCTACTCATTCTTAGGTCGCGAAATGACATCAGTTACCCTCTATCGTTGGTCAGTTAGTAGTTAGAGGGATTTTTATTAAATTAAATGCTAGCATAACTATTAGTAGTGACTCCAATTGAATAATTTAGAGTTTAAATGTATATTACTCTTGATCGTTTAAAAATTATAATTGGGATTTAAAATATTCAGAATCGTTTGCATAGCTTAGTGAGAACAAGTGTCGTAGGAAATGTTGTCATTCACAAATTTAGAGTACTCGTAATTGTCGTTGCTTATTATATAGAGACAAGTGTGACAAAAATGATTCACCCTTCAAGGCTTTGGGTAGTGGATCATTTCATTTTAGATCATTTTCTGGTTATTATTATTGCTCGTCAGCATTCATTTTATTTTCCCATCCATGAAAACACATCAAAGAACGTAAAATGCTCATTATGCCCATATGTGTGTGATAAGCACAGTTGCACTCTTGAGGACAGATTGGATTGTTTGCAGTGAATATATTATATAAAACCGGCAAAAATGCGATCCTAAAGGAACTTCCATTTTATTTTGCTTTGAGCATTAAATGCTCCACATTACAAAAAGGAGTCAATAATTTAGATGACCTGCAGTTGTATTTGGAATTTATGAATTTTGTAAATCATATTTCATCATTTATGGCATTGCTCCAATTTTAGCCTTCACCTCCAATAGTAGTCGCCTCCAATTTTCCCAAGCAGGGGTCTACTGTCAACATCAATTGAATCATTCCATCAACCTTTCAACGTTCGCCTGGGGAGCCCGTGCTTTTCCATTCTCTCTACGGGTCTTGCCTGTCGTAGTTTGCGTAGCTTTGCGCATACAAGTGGATGGCAGATACAGATGAATTGCCATAAAGATTGTAATGAAGTCTCCACTCTGCTGTATGCTTTACTGGCCCGTATATCCTTCGGAGCACTTTGCGTTCAAATACGTCCAGGGCATTTTCGGAAACATCTGTAAGAGTCCAGGTTTCATATCAATACAGTAGCACATGTCTTATGAGTGACTCATTTGCACGGTTTTTATTTATTTATTTATTAATTTTTTTTTTTGCATACATCTCTGAATCTTAGCATAGGAAGTACTGAGAAATCGGCTTTGTTTCCTGCGTTTATCATTTTCCATAATCCATTCTTCTCTATGCCCTTTCTATCAAGATGGACTCCGAAGTATGGGATACTATTCACACTTTCCAGGTTGTAGCCTCCTAAGAGCAAGCTTTGTCGCATAGGCATGTCTTTCCTTGTTTAGTTTGAGTTTTATTGACCAGGAAGCTGACCTTTTTTTGCTTTAAATTTGATCCATATAAGCGCTTCTTCCTCATCTCGAATTGGACTAGGCATAATGTTAACATCGTCGGCATACGCTATTAGTTACGTGGACTTGTAGAATAGTGTATCCGTAGTATGTGCTGGTGTTTTCCTGGCCACATGTTCCAGAGCAATATTGAACAACATAGGGGTACGCCCGTCCTTCTATTTTCTATTTTAGAACTGAGTTTGTAAATAAGTCTTGCGAATTCGACTTTATCAAAGATGTCAGCTATGTCAATCATAAAGAGACATATTCATTTGCTGCACTTAAGACCTATTTTGACGTCTTGCACTACTGATACTAGCTGGAACGCAGTGTAGAGTATAGCTTCGAAGTCAATTGTTCTCCCGATCTAATATTTTGGAGACGCTTCTGCATCATTGAGTCAATGCAAAAGCGTCTTCTCCACTATTTTTGACAGTGATGAGAGGAGGCTAATAGATCTCCAAGTTCAGTGGAAATTTTGGATTATATATTGGTTTCAGAAAATAATTGAAAATTGCTGAATTTTCCAGATAGGAAAGTAGGGCGTTCTCGTCTCAGAGTAACGGAAATTCATGATAATATGCTTGTGATTTAAATGAATTCATAGCCAGCTTATTGGACCAAAACGATATCAAAGTACAAACTACAACTCGTATTTGAGTCATTATCGGTGCAAGAGAATTATATCTGAATATGTACTGCAGCTTCAAGGCAATTCAAATGAAATTCTTAAATTGGCTTGCATATGGACCATTATTATCACTGGGCTTACATCGTGTACAACAGCATTAAATAATGCCACCGAAATTTCAATCAGCACATTGTTACGGATATTTTGCCTTAAATTAATATTAAACATCGAGGTGTTTCAAAATGCATTTCAAATTGAGTTGATACTTCTTTAAGCATTTTATCCCCGATAAACAACTATCAACTGACAAGAAAGGCCAGCTGATTAGTAATTTTTGCAATGTTCAATGCCTTAGATTGGTTTTCTTTAATATTTAAATTATTGTGGAAGGGTGCACAAACAGTTTCTTTGATAGAATTAGATTTCATTGCTACCAACGAGAGACTCAGTTAAGCTAATAAACTGATTGAGTTTGACACTGGTACAGTTTTAGTAAAATAAAAACATGCATGAATTTAAATATCTGAATAGTAAAATCTGTTGAAAATCGGGATTTTGCAATTATTTTTTTAGTCGCTAGGTCTGTTTCAGTGTAGAGCTTTTACTTTTCTGCTTATTTTGATAAGTTGAAATTTGTTGTTCTGGAGTTCTTTTTAGGGTTTTGTAAAATAATTTTACAAAACCCTTCTAAAATCGCGTCCTGTCTGTCCGTCTGTCCGTCTGTCTGTCTGTCTGTCCGTCCGTCCGTCCGTGTGTCACAGCAGTTTTTCTCGGAAACTACTTAAGCTAGAAGCATCAAATTTTGTAGGTAGGTGTAAAGTGGTGATCTCTTCAAAGTTCAACTACTAAAAAATTTTATAAGGTATTTAAGGGGGGTCTCCCCATGTAGGGGAGTGACCCCCCGAAAAAAAAATTTCATTGAAGGTAGCCGATATGGGTATCAAATGAAAGGTCTCAATGAGAACTTTTCAAAACAGGTCTTAGTTTGGCAAAGTTTGCTTCGAGGGGCGCACAGGGAGAGGAAATACACGAAAAATTTGTGTCCCCCCCCCTCGCGATTGGACACCTGTGATCCGAAAAATCTGAAAAAAATCAAGAATGTAGGCCTTGATGAGTACAACAACAACAAATACGTGAGAAGTCGGAATTCACTCAACTTTGTTAGTAATAGTATGATTTATCGATTTTATGTTTTCTTGAATAAAATCTTAACGGTACCCTTAAATTCTGTGAAATTCAGTACACAGATGTCTATTTATAAGATTCATTAATCCTGCAAGTTTCATAAAGATTGCATCATATTTAGTGAAGTTATAGCGGTTTGAATTTTCCTGTATTACTATGGAACAATATGCGCTGCATGTATTACTATGGCAACATATGGCTGTGGAACAACATGCGCTTTTTACCGACTCAGACACTACAGTTTTGCTAGGATTTGCATGAAAATTTCAGGAATGATAGGTGTCATGAAAAACTTTGAGAATCTGTTCAGCTAGTGGTATCAGTAATCGTAAAACAAAATAGTGGCTGTTTTAAATGCGAAGATTGAATAATTTTGAGTTATTTTTTCCCAACTTCAACGTTTAAGGTGCATGCTTTGAACACTTGATTCAATTTAATGAATGACTGAAGCTGAGTACCTACAATTAATACTCATAAGTGAAACAAGTCAAGGAGGTGGGAGGGAGCTTCTAACAAAAGGGCTTTGTAACAACTCTAGGACTCGAAAAAATTGGCTATTAATCGATGATAACAGTACAGGAGAGTGGCCCCTGAAAAAAAATTCATCAAACGTAGCCGATATGAGTATGAAATGAAAGTTTTCATGGGAGCTTTTCAAAACAGTTGTTAAACTGTCAGTTTTTGCTTCAGTGGGGGCACAGGGGGGAAATACATGAAAAATGTGTTTCCTCCCTCGCAAATGGACATCTGAAATAATTATCAAGGGAGATATTTATGAGTAGAACAATAACAAAAACCTCAGAAGTCTAAATTCTTTCAACTTTGTTAATAATAGTATGATCTTCGAATTTCATAGTTTCTCCAATATAATCGTCATTGACATGCATCTTGACTTTATTCAATCTGGTGACTGCATTTTGAAAATTGAATACAAAACCCTTCTGACATGAGCGTAGGTCTGTTTACCCAACTTGTTTATTTTTTACGGCAATTTGAAGTTAATGTAAATTTAAATACGCATTCAATTATTAGATTAGAAATATAGGGTTTTCCATTAGGGACATAACAATTTTGTATCTTTATGTCAATGTCAAAACGTTACTTGAAGTCATTACTTTTATCATGGTAAAGTTCATGAGCCAGCAACGTTTCAAAATTATTAAAAATTTCTACCGAAATTCTGAGTCAGTGGTTGTGACTTTAAGAGCGCTTACTCTAATTTCCGGTCGTAATAATCGTCCCAAACGACAGGCCGTGCATGCTATAGTGAACGAATTTGAGTCCAAATTTTCACTATTGGACATTTTGGTCACAAAAAATGTCGTACCGCTTGAAGCGAAGGAAATGTCACAGCCGTAAATACATCGATTCAAAATGAGCCAAATCAGTTGATTTCACGTCGTTCCCAAGAATTGGGCATCGCTCAAACGCCACTGTGGTATATTTTGCGAAATGATCTTGCCCTCCATGATTACAAGATCAAACTGACTCAAGAACTAAAGCCACTTGATCATTCAAAATGCCAAAACTTCTCCAATTGGGCTCTGGCAAAGCTTGAAAAAAATGAACGATTTCATCGAAAAATCATCTTCAGTGATGAAGCTCAATTCTGGCTCAATGGCTTTGTTAATGAGCAAATATGCTTTATTGGTCAGCAACAAACCTAAACGTGCTTCTTGAGACACGGTTACATCTGCAAAATATTACTGTTAGGTGTGGTTTTCATGCCAGAGGTGTGATTGGGCCATATTTTTTCGTGTATGAAAATGACCGTCATGTTACCGTCAATGGAGAGCGCTATCGTATTAAGTTGGAAGATTATAGGTGGACAGAATTAGATCAACTTGACATCAAGGATATATAGTTTCAAAAAGACGGTGCCACTAGCCACACCGAACGCCTTAAAATAGATTCATTGAAAGGCAAATTTGGTGAACATGTTATCTCGAGAAATGGTTCCTTCGAATTGCCATCTCGTTCATGCAATCTAACGCCATTGGATTTCTTTTTCTCCCGCTTCATCAAGCCACTGATCTATGCCAACAAGCCAGCAACTTTGAACAAGCTCAATGACAACATCTAACGTAAAATTGCAAACTTTCCGGTCAACATAAGTGCCAGAGTGGTGAAAAATTGGGTCCGAAAAATCGGCTACTGTAAATGGGCTCGTGATGGAAATCGAATTTCATTCATAAAGTGTAATGCTTGCACTATACCCGCAATAAATTTGAACTCAATATCTTAAATATTTCTTTGTTTTATTAATAGATGAAATTGTCCTTAATGGAAAACGCTTTACAAACCCAAAAACCGAAAATGTCATATGTTAGGCGTCTAGATCGTTTAACTGCGTGGTGTCATGCTTATGAAATCCAACCAAACTTTACGATCTTTTCTAGTACCTGAATTACTTCTTTGTAGGTTTTTCTGGTATTCTTTGACTACTAGAGTCCATCCAGCTCTAAAATGGAATATGTGAAAGGTATCAAGCAACTGAAACGAGCAGAATATTAACTGGCTTGGAAAAATTGCGTTCAGGATATGTTCGGTTATAGTGCACCATTAGCATCGTTGAGGCAACAGCTGGAAAACTTAAACTATCGTATCCTCTAACTAATGATGAAACAGCTAAACTTGAGACGTTCCACAAAGTGTCAACTTAAGCAAAATTTGTAAATCTCCAGAACGTAAGTGATGATCTACACCAAAGTATTTCAAGTACATAATCTGCTAACGATGTATCGAACATTTTGGTTGAACTGTTTGATAACAAAGCAGAAGATCAATTAATTTATCAATATCTTGATTTTCACATCATGAAATTGTATTGAACAGAAAACGCCTCTTCTCTGCAATCATGTGTCAAAAACCAAGAATGTGAGTTTGCTACTGACCTAAAAACGCACAAGATAGAAAGAGCTGATGACTTTCCTAGGCTGCTTGACCAGCGTCAAAATCATGTGATGTTCTCAATGCTATAAAAAGCAATGGCCAAAAGATGAGAAAGCAGAAACGCACTAATAATTGTTTGAACTGTAATACGAAAGGTCACTAGACTCGTCAGGGTATTAAATGAAAAGCTAGTGGAGAGCCTCCGTATCCAGTGCATGCTACTGCAAAAATCCTAAATCAAATTTGGAGGCCATAAAAATGGGCAAAAAAGCACCTAGGCCAACATGACTAAAACCTCTGCTGCACTGGTTTTAATCAGTAATGGCGTTAACATGGCGACTACAAATGACCAGTGGTAGACTAATAAGAACGCCACTTAACATATTACGTCAAATCTGAACTAGTCTGCTGACCACGGATCTTTTTCTATAAATTTGAGTGCTATAGCCAAAATGGTAGGAAAAGAAGCTATCAGAGCTCTTAGCAGTGATACTGTTAAAGTGCCTTACTACTTTCAAGGAAATTCGGAAGCATTTACACTCAATAATGTATGGTACGTGCTTGAAATATCACGAAACCTGATGTCTGTCCTTGCAGCTCACGAATAGAACCCTAAAAGTAAGTTTGAATCAAGAAATACTGAGTGTTAGTTCGGTATTGATAGGTAAATAATTTATAAAGGTACCCGCGATTTAAGTGGAACCCAATATTATGCGTCAATTTACACTATTCAACCGGTGGAGGTCCATGGCGGCATAAATAAAGATAACCAAACATTTTCGGCTTTGCTACCAAAGTTCAACTTCTGACAATGGCAGGATACGTCAGTAACCGGATGGCGAAATCACCAATTTTAAACAAGGCTCCGTAAGAGTTCTGGTTCCAGTGCAGAGGAGACGCAAAGTGGACACTAATGTAGTAGTTGACTATCTGATTGGATATAACTGGGATGAGTATAATCGAGTCTATGATACTGAAGAGGAAGATATTGTCATTTCATGCAACGTTATATTTCACAAGAGAGTTGAAAACTGTGATGAGGACATCAGAGGGCCTATTAAGAAAAAAAAATACTCCAAAAATTCAAGACGATCAGACAGACAAAGAGAAAGCTGTCAATGTGCCTATATCTAACTCTGAGATGGATCTAAAAGATTTCAACATCAATTTTAGTGACGCTACAACTCAAACTTCGAGCTTGAAGGCCAAACTAAGACATCCAGGCCAGGATAGGAGTTCTCCTGGCTGGGCAAAGGACTACATCAACTTTGCAGAAGTTTTTCCCACAGTAGATGACTAAAGACTTTCAATGAAGCGATCAATTATAAGCACCGAAATCAAATCAGTGTGCACGAAAACAAAGCATGGAAACTGACTAAACTGAACTGGAAGGAACCCCATAAACAAAAAGTCGGTTTATTGTCTCAAGCGTAATCTTGACCGAATGTTGACAACTATGGCGTGAGCTCGATCATCAAAAGATGCTCTCAATAGCCTGGTACTGACTTTATCAGCACTTTTTGCCCAGTCATGCATTCAAAAGTGATTTGGTTACTGTTGTCCATTGCGGCGATTGAAAAGATGGTACTGCAGCAGTTTTACATCTCTACAGCATTTATGTATGGTGAAGTTGAAGCAACTTGAGGATTATGCTGACGGGACAAGGCATGTTTGTTACGTAAAATGAAGCTTATATAGCCTCTAACAGGCTTCATGCTGCTGGAACAAAACGTTGGATGACTCATGAATTGAGCTGGATTTTAAATTTAAATTATAGTTGCACTTTATGTCGGTGATAGAATAGTGGCGGTAATGAGTCAGACTGAATAAACTTATTCATCGGGCAGTTACTCTCTCAACTTGAAAATGTTTCGAAAATAGTACCAAAATTGGTTGGACTTTAAATTTTGCTATGTTATGATGACATCATGGTCCATTAATTAGCCTGCATCAAGGAACTACTTATCTGATTCAATATGGAAGGAGGTAAACCAGTTTGCACTCTCATAAAGAAGCTCAGTGCTCAAGGGCCTATATTGTTTGATTTTTTGTGTGAGTGTTACATTGAGTTGAATAGAAAATCCCACGTATAGGGACATAGTATGAACAAAAAAGGGTTATACGCTACGGAGTCACCTGTGACATGAAGCTGGTGTGCACCTATAGTCCCAAAATACGTCTCCTTGAGCAGTACAGCGATGCCAACTTTGCTGGGTGTCTGCCACAATACGCTCTACTAGTCGAGTGATTGTTAAATTTACTGGTTACCGAATCTGCCCACATTGCTTATATAGTTGTAGCTAACCTTGGCTCGAAAGAAACCATTTGGATTTTTCAGCTATTTAAGAAGCTAGCTGGTTTGTCTACTCTTCCTATTCTTATGGTTGACAACAAATAGGCAAAAAAAGTCTCTGAACATAACGAATTTCAGTTTCGCACCAATTGCATTCAGCGGAAGTACCTTTTCATCAATGATTAGATCAAGAAAGGGATGCTGCCAATAGAATATACTGGAACCAAGTATCAACTTACAGGCATTCTTACGAAGCCCTTGCCTCATCCCTGACTTCAAGCTCTACCTGAGAAGCTTGGTTGGAATGAGCCAGCTTTGACTAAGCAGATAAGAGTAATTCTTGCAAATCAGGAATTTGCAGTTAGTTTTATAGCTCTAGTTTTTCAAGTTAGCAACACTGCTGCAACCAGTATGGAGCTTTTACTTTTCTTCTCAGTTTTGCAAAGTTGAACGATTTTTGTTTTTTGTGGCATTTAATATGGTCTTTAAAATAAAGTTAAATACGTTTTCTATAATTGGGTTGCAAATAGAATCCAAGAACCAAAAATATCAACAAAAATTAGTTTATCTTGTCTGACATGACTGCTTTCAATGGAGAGGCATATTTTACATATGCAAGAAATAAGTGTTACCTCAATGCCATAAGTCAAGCTGTGCTGATTTTGCAAAAAAAAAAACAATAAAATACAGATCCATTAAGTGCTTAGTTCACTAGTTATTACTTTCATTTATTTATCGCTTTGTTTTTGAAGTTTTTAATGGAAACTTCTATTGTAGCGATTTCCAAATTCAAATGTGCTTTATGTATGCTATGATTATACATGAGTTCCAGAAAGTTTACATAATCAAACGCTAAATGGCCCACTTGGCATTCTCAAGTCAAACAATATTTCACTAAAAACCCAATCAAAAAAAATTAACTCATTTGAATTAAATGGATATGATATCATATCATACATTAGTTAAAGAAAGAAAAACCTGCCAATTAAAAATAAAATATTATTGAAAGAACATAAAAAACAAGCTTGGATCTAGTATACATCAATTTAATCCTAATAAATTATAATACACTATGACTACAATTTTCTTAACCTACATTGTAAACTTGTCTCTGATAAATTTGAAGCAGCTACCACCAAGAAACTACAAGAACACTAAATCTAGCGATGGTATGTGAAAAAAATAAAAGAGCAACGAGAAACATAAGCCGCGGTAGGGAGGAGAAGACATAGTAGGTCCTAATTATGGAAATCCTAGATGAAGGTCCCAGGTTCAAATCTCGTTGGGAGCAACGTGATTTAGTTCAGGGGATTTTTCGGACAAACTATGAGTGTTCACTCAGTGGTGATATGTACTGATTTAATCAGATCATATCATAGCTAGCAGGCACACGGGAGCATGGTACTGACCAAACCAACTTCCGGAAAAATCAATACGGTCATGAAAATGAGATACTCTATCTCTAAGCGAAGGCCCGTGAGGGGCTGTAGTGCTACAAAGAAGAAGAAGAAGATGAACTGGGTTTCTGGACTACCCACTAAACACCACTCCTGTCAAGCGGAGCACGGATTTGAAAATTCTTATAAATGGTCTTGCTAATGAATCCAAAAAAAAAGGTGTGTTTAAAAGTCGTTTCAAGATGCCTCCAATTCTAGCTTTAAAATAAAATCGGATCAAAAAATCGCATATAATAAACGTAAATAAATTCTCTATCCCTAAATACAATGTACCACAGGAAAAATCAAGAGTCAAAATTGAATGCATTAGGTACTTTAAATTCCCGATTTTGCAATGGTTTCCAGATCTCTATCGTCCGCAACAAGTAATCCATTTACACTTAACAAATTAAAAGTGGATCTGATATGTTAACAACCGAAAGCAATTTTTCACTTTTTTCGAGATACAATACGGATAACTTTAATGACATTTATCATCCAACAAATTATTGTATTACTCGTATATTGCCACAGATGTGTGTGATATTATTTTGAGCTTATTTCGCTAATAGCTTACGGTTGTTCGCTCGTTTCTTGGATGTTTCGTGATATGATCGAGATAATTATTTAATCGAGTGAAAGTCCATACAAATCTCTGACTGACTTCAATTTAGGTCCACCAAACAAAACAAATTTATGTTGGTATGACGATATGTACACACACGATGCGAAACTGAAGAATGTTAATTATAGTTGAAACAACTAAGGTCATTTTGTTACACAAAACAGATGGTACACGAGTAGCTTAACCCTTACGACCTGTAAACTCATTCATCTTCATTGTTATTTCGGACAAACACTTTGTATTTGGCTATCCGTGTCCGAGCTGGTCTTTTTTCTGCAATCATGACATATATGTATGTTACCTACCTGAAGACGAATTGATAGCGTGTCCAAACTGTAAGTCGCGATTCAAAGAAATGCTGCATTGGTTAAATTTCTAATGATCTATTGCGAGTTTGTTAGGATAAACGTTGCGAGTGTATTTAGTTTGTTAATTTCACGAAGAAAAATAAGCTTTTGCAAAATGGTGTTGAAGATGTACGATTTGACATAGTGGATACATTAGCAAAAGATAACGCAATAAGATTACTGACTAGAAGTGTCGCGAATAAGAAATGAGGTCACCGTTTCTGCGACAACTATCTATCACTCTTCAAACATAAAGATTTAATTTGATTAATGGACCCGCTACTTATCTGAAGAATGCTAACAATGTTTTCAGGAAAGGTTTTTGTTCAAATTGAAGAAAGAAGCTTTCAGAAGCGAACGCCGTGTGATTGGAGTGTTTGGTCATTTTTCTTTTGGGCTGGCATAAATCACGTGTCAAAACGACTGCCCGCTGAGCTTGCGGTCAGATGGTATTCCTAATGTTTGATGTCGAGGAGCAGATTGATAGCCAACAACCTATGAACAATGAACTTTGTATAACGTAACTTGCCGAAAATATTATAGTTACTGAGAGCAAAGAAATAAAAGATTAAAGTCGAACTGTATACCTTTGTTGGTACGCCAACTCATCGTCGATTGAACGGTGAACCAAATAATGCCAAAGTATGAAACGCTTTCCGTTTCATATTTATACAGTGATGATATAAAGTTTCCTTTTTGGTCTTTGCAAGAATATAACACTCCCAAGAAAGACTTGTTTGTGAGCTAAGGGCTAAATTTGAAGTACAACACTATGATCATTGTTATGGTATTTCAACATTCACCATACGAAACGTATGGAACATTTTCTAAATTTTGGCTCGTTTATCGATGAACAATTTGTTTACCACTAGGCACCGAGACTTTCATCAATTTTCTCCAAGGGATTTTAAAGATAACTGTACTTTTCGCAGGATACATGCAAAACCAAGGCAGAAAAAGTTTGCGTTCACATGTAATAAACGTTTTTAAATGACAGATAATTACAGTTCTGAAGCCAGTCAATAACTCGTAGGATATCCTCGATTCTTTAGGAACTTTTGAAGTCCTTTAGGCATCGAATTGATGAGTTTCGCTATCTCTTCTGGTGATGTTTTTTCCCACTCTTCTCTGAGAACATTTTTGATCATTTCTTTGTTCGTTATCGTATATTATCGAATTCTTCTCTCGAGCCAGTCCCATAAATGCTCAATGGAATTAAGGTCTGGAGATTACGGAGGCGTACTCGTATGTAGCAGTATCGGGGTATTATAAAGTAGCCAGAGCCTCAGAATTTCGGCTGTTTGCTTGGGGTCATTATCTTGCTGGAAGTGATCATCATTAACCAAGCCGAGGTTTCGCACACTTTGCTCCAGATTGTTTCTTAAAATGTAAAGGCAACTAAATTTATTCATTGTCGACTCAATGAACTCTAGGTTACCAACGCCAGCAGCCACCATGCGTCCCCAAACCATTACTACCCCACCACCATGTTTTACAGTGAGTGAAAATTTTCTTTTTGTAGTGCTGTTCCTGATTTTCTCCAGACTATTTTTCGTCCTTTTATACCGAAAATGCAGAATTTGCTCTCGTCTGAAAAAACCACATTATTCAAAAATTCTTGAAGTTGGTTTAAGTACTCCGTAGCAAAGGCAACGCATTTTTCCGAATAATCGGGGAAATGAATGGTTTTCGTCGTGCGACTCGTCCATGGTACTCAGCTATTTTAAGAATTTTCCTGATGGTTTCAGGACAAAGTTGTTTCTATCAGGGACAACTTTGCTGGACGACCAGAATGGGGTGTCAAAGAGAGTTCTTTTGCCAATTTGAAATTGTTTACAAATCTTTGAATTGAAGAATATTGTCTTCCAACGACGATTGACGAATATTGTCTTCCAACGATAATTCGAAAGCTTTTTCACTCATTCCATAAATTCAGAATGATTTTCCTTTCATTCACATCAATTCCTTTTCTTTTCTTTGTCCTTATAAAAAAACACGTTTTTTCACTATACATACTTTACAATATCTTACTAAATACTTGCCCAAATAAAAATCAATTAATTACTAATGCAAGACAATATTAGGGAAGTGCGCTTGAAAAGTTATTCTCCGGGGAATACCCTAATTTGATGAGTGAACGCAGCCTTTTTCTGCCTCGGTTTTGTATGTTTCCCCCGAAAAATACAGTTATTTCAAAAATCCCTCGGAGGAAATTAATGAAAGTCTGGGTGCCTAGTGATAAACAAATTATTCATCGATAGGCGAAACAAAATCTAGAAAATGTTCGATACGTTTCGTTTTGTGAATGTTGAAAACTAAATGGCATCAGGTAAATGCAGACTTTTTCTGCATTGTGTATGATGGTACCACAAACTCTAGCATATTTTGAGTTCAAAATTCATTTAAATTTTTGCTCAAACCACATGGGATTAAAAAAAAGAGAGAATCCTTTCACTACAAGCCGAGAAAATGTCATATTTGTTCACATATCGATTTTGAAATTTAATTCAATCTTCTTAATCAGGTTTTACTAAGTATTTTTCACGCACAATGCCGATTGTTTTTAGGGTTTTGTACTAAAATACAAAACCCTATTGCAATCACGACCTGTGTCCGTCTGTCCGTCCATCCGTCTGTATGTCACAGCACTTTTTCTCCGAAACTATAGAGGCTACAGCCATGAAACTTTGTGGAAAGGGCCGAAGTGGTGACTTCTTGAAAGTTCAAGGGTAGAAACATTTTTCAAAGGGGTTTAAGGGGGGTCTCCCCATATATGGAGGTGACCCCTCAAAAAAAATTTTCACCATTGGTAGTCGAGTAGGGTGTCATTGGAAAGGTCTCAATGAGATCTTTTCAAAACAAGTCTTAAAATTGCCTTATGAGTACCGAGGGGGGCAGGGGAAGGGAAAATGTACGAACTTTTCGCGTACCCCCCCCCCCCTCACGATTGGACACCTTCCATCCGAAAAATCATGAATGTAGGCCTTAATGGTTACAACAACAACAAATACATGAGAAGTCGAAATTCACTCAACTTTGTTAGTAATAGTATGATTTATCGATTTTATGTTTTCTTGAATAAAATCTTAACGGAAGCCCCAATTCAATAGCAAACAGATGACGAACAGTATTTAACGAAGTTATAGCGATTTGAATTTTCCTGTATTACTATGGAACAATGTGCCCTGTATTACTATGGAAACATATGGTTATGGAGCCATATGCGCTTTTTACCGACCTAGACACTACAGATTTGCTAGGATTTGCATGAAAATTTCAGGAATGATAGGTATCATGAAGATGAGTGCATACAATTGAAACAAGTCAAAGAGGCAGGAGAGAGCTCCTAGCAAAAGGGCTTTGTAACCATTCTAGGATTCGAAAAAATAGGCCATGAATCGTTTATTACAGTACAGAGAAGTGGCCCCTGAAAAAAATTTCATGAAAGGTAGCCGATATGAGTATCAAATGAAACTTCTCTATGAGAGCTTTTCAAAACAGTCCTTAAACTGACAGTTTTTGCTTCAGTGGGGGCACAGGGGGGAGGGGGTGACAATACATGAAAAATGTGTTTCCTCCCTCGCGAATGGACACCCGTGATCTAAAAAATTTGAAAAAATTATCAAGGGAGATATTTATGGGTATAACTTTAACAAATACCTCAGAAGTCAAAATTCTTTCAACTTTGTTAATAATAGTATGATCCTCGAACATTCTTGATTTTATTCGTTGCTGGTTACTGCATTTTGTAAGTTGAGTACAAAACCCTTCTGACATGAGCATAGGTCTGTCTACCCAACTTGTTTTATTGTAATATAAGTATTATTATTTTAAAGATTGGATTTGTATTCAGGAAGAGCTCCAAAAGGTGAAGGCAATTGTTCAAACATTACCATCCTATTATTCATAGTTTCATTGCCGATCAACTTTGACGGGTTGTATCTCAAAAACGAATGCACATTATTAAACTTTTTTCTTAAGCACCATATTTATTTTAATTAAATCAATAGTTCCCCAGATATTTAATTTATTGACTATCAAAAAAATGTTTACAATTTTAAGGAATTTCTGACGCCGCCCTGGTGCACAGATTTTAATTTTATAAAGTGCGTTTGATAGGAGAAGTGCTCTTGCAAGATTTTAAAAATTTTAGTTTTTTCGAAATGAATTTAGTTTGCAATTATTATTATTACTGATTCGATTTTGATGATAATTGATATGCTGTTTACCTATATTATAAAGATTTTTTCAGCGAACTATGAAGGCCTTAATTACTTTTCAAGTGGTCAAAAAAGTAAATAACAAACGGCTGCTTTGTCCTTTAAAATATATATATATATATATATATATATATATATATATATATATATATATATATACATATATTTTAAAACTTTTAACCAGCCATATCTGATTGAAATCTAACTATACAGCTTTTATTCTTACACAACTTCATCATTTTCAAGTTAGAAGAGAGAAAAGTAGGAAAAAATTGAGCTTTTTTATAATTTTTAAACATTTCGATATATTTATTAATGTTCCCGACCTTTTTGGAAGGTTAAATGAGTCAATAATTGCTATGTCCGTTATTCTACAACAAGATCAGTATGCCCTGTCTCAAGAGCCAACTGAAAACAGACCCGCCTTAGTCTAATATACAATAATTAGAAATTAATTTGCTTGAACGATACACACGCACTACCTACCTTACAACCAAATTTCAAGGAAACAGAACGAATAAAAAAATAAAACTACATTGGCAGGTTGAAACAAAGACAAAAAGGGACGAAATGTATTCCTGGTTTTACTACGAGTATTTAACTGGTATTCATCTTTATTTTTGCTGGACAATCTTCTTCGTAGCACTACAGCCCCTACCGGGCCTTCGCTCCTGCGAATAGTGCCTCCAAGTATCTCGGTCCATTCAATATATTTGCGGATGCTTGGGTTAGGGTCCATGTTTCACACCCAGAGCATAACACAGGTCTTATCACAGATTTCTATACTTGGAGCTTTGTTTTCCTGTGGACTGGTCTTCAAGACCGTAACTGCAACTGGTCTTCAAGACCGTAAAACTGAATAAAATATATTTTACGAACTGTATTCTTCGGCGTATGTCGTCTCTTTCGTTACTATTTCCCATTATTTTGGCGCCTAAATACACAAATTTGCTCACATTTTCGATAGTGTATTTGCCAAGTGTAATATTTTGTGCGCTCGAGGTATTTTTCCTCGACTGCGTCATGAGCTTTGTTTTATTGTCGTTGATTTGTAGCTCTACTATTTTTGCTTCGCTGTCGAGTTCCAAGAAGAGTTCTTTGGCTGTTGTCAATGACCGTGACAGAATGTTGATATTGTCTACATAGGCTACTAATTGGCTCGATTTGTATAGTAATGTACCTCGTGTAACGACAGGTAGCTTCCTTATTACGTACTCCAGAGCCAAATCGAATTGCAAATCTCCCTATTTTAGTCCGAAATTTGTGTCAAAAGCATCGTTGAGTTGGTTATTCATGCGGACTAGTGAGGTGGTCGACGTTATTTTTATTTTGGTAAGACGTGCTAATTTGGCTGAGCTGCCAAACGAAAGCATTATTTGGTGCAGTATGTTATGATTAATACTATATTATGCTTGCTTAAAGTCCACGAAAATTTAATGGACGTCTATGTTGAACTCCCAAAATTTTTCAAGTATCTGCTTGACTGTGAACGACTGGTCCATTGTCGATCGAACTGCTCTAAAGCCACCTCCATACTCCTCAATAATACTATTGGCATATGATCTGATTTTATTTTCAAAGATTTTTGAAAATATTTTGTACACCGTACAAAGCAGTGATATGCCTCTATAATTTTCGCACTGCAGCTTGTCACGTTTTTTGTGGATGGGGAAATAATTGATTGGTTCAAGTCTTTTGGTGTATGTTCTTATTGTCAAATGTGCTTTGCGAATAACTTTATGAACACTGCTGTCAACATTTTTTATGAGCTCCACTGGAATCTCATCGATGTACGGCGCTTTATTATTCTTTTGAGCTTTGATGATGAAATAAACTTCATACAGAGTAAGTTAGGCCAATGGAAGGTCTCCACAGACATCTATAGGCTCCGATATTCTCGTCGTCATAGTATTTTCTTTTCTTAATCTTAATGATCTGATTCACTACTCTTCTGAGATTTTCATGGTGTTCTCTCTTCTTCCTGGTTTTCCTACCTATACAATCCTTGTATGCCTGAATATTTTTTGTCTAACATTCTGGCGCTCATCATCAAATCATTCATTTCTCTTGCGCTAGACTTGATGTCCAATCTTCTGTTCTGCCACGGTCTTAATAGCTACTTTCACTTCCATCCAGAGCTCATTGCTTGTCTTTAATAATGCGTCCGATAAAATGGGAGCCAGCTGGCTGTCGAGAGTCTCCGTGAAATTTTTGGCCACAGGCGCCGTTTGGAGCGTTTCGATGCAAAAGTTTTGTAGCGGGCTGGTTTTTGCCGAATATGCCTTTGATATACGACATCGATAGGTTAATTTGATCAAGTAAAGATCTGAGTTACAATTGGCTCCTCGGCATTCACGGATGTCAAGCCTGCTCAAGGCCCAACGTTGTTGGATCAGAAAATGGCCAATCTGGTTTTGTGTGTTGCCATCTGGTGATACCTAGCTAATTTTATGAATGCGCCAATGTGGGAAACAAGTCGAACGTACGACTAGATTTCTATTACATGCAATGTCAATCAGGCACTGGCCGTTGTCATTTGTTTCATCGTGGAGGTTATATACTTCAGTCGTTCCCCGATGAGATAGCTCATTGCCAATCTTAGCGTTGAGATCACCCAGAATTATTTTTGTGTCATTTGTGGGCAATGAGTCGACCAGTCTTTCCAGGTGATTGTAAAGTGATTCCTTCGTTTCTTCGTCTTTTTCTTTGGTCGGGGCGTGAACATTAATCACCCAGATTTTGAAGAATTTCGCATTCATACAGATCGCACACAACCGTTCATTGACTGCCTTAAAATCAATAACGTGCGATTTGAACTTCCTATCCACAATGAAGGCCAATCCGAATTCTCTTTTTCCAGTAGGCTTCCCACTTTTGAATATTGTGTGCGATCTCATGTCTTGGAGTCCAATCCATTCCAAGGTTCTCAAGGGACGGGGAGCTAGCCCGTCGTCCAACCTCCATTCCGGTGGCATGGTTATTACTTCGACTCCGTTATCAGGTGCGAAAGATTCGCTTTCACGCTCTTATGACCCCACAAAAGAGGTGTAAGTAGAATTTAGTAGCAGAGCTGTAGATGTATTTACTGTCATTAGCGTTTCTCGGCATTTAATGCTTTATTGGGTAACCCGTAAACCCAATGTGCTACCCCGAGCGTATTAACTACCATTTAATTCGGGGCCTTTGATGAGTAATTATGGAAGCTGTGGGTTGCGGAAGCAAGGAGCTCCCTCCTCATTTCTCAAACGGGCTCGGGATCATCTACGGTTGAGTTTGATAGACAAGTGACATTTTAATTGATAGCGCTTCTCCAAGAGAATATGGAAAATCACATCATTTTTAAGAGCAGCACACTGTATGTTTTGCCTCGTATCGCACAAGTTGGAAAATTTTTCCTTCCATATTCATTTTTAAGATAACCAGTTTTGGCTTAATTTAAGTTTCAGAAAGGAAGGGAAACAACGGGTGAGTATTTTGCTTCATGATAAGGTTTTTATAATGCGCGACAAATTTTTTCAATGCATCCAGGTCGAGTTCGCATTGCTTTTGTTTGTTCTCGTATAATTTTCTTAGAGTAGTTTGCGCCGGATTGAGTTGGAGTAGATTCCATTTTGGGACTGCAAAAGTACGAGAATTGGCAACTCAGGTGAATTCAATCTGGTTCGTTTTGTTTTACTATTGTTTTGTAAGATGCTGAAATGGTAGGCCTCAACCGCCCTTGAAATTGAGCAATATTACGGTGGTTGGGAAATTGTACGGGACAAAAAGTCCACTTATCGTCCGATTTTCTATCAAACTCCTGACAAGATTAGCTAGCCCGCAAGCAATTTAGTATTATTTAGCTATTTCGTAAGTTATCAAGTGACCGAGTCGTTGGCCTCTAGGGAAACAATTCATTGTCACGTCTGCATACTCTACATCTGAAGTCGATTGTGATGTGAATTTCGATTTCATCTTTACCTCGTAGAGTGTTTACAGAGTCTTCTGAAATGGTTACAATGGCTAATTATCCAGTATCTAAGAGGTATTTATTAAATAAACTTAATTACGAAGGCCTATGTCTGTTAATAAGAGTAGTTCATCGTTGTATGGATTCTGGGAGTGACGGACTTGGATGATAGCCCAATACCACTGGAACTGGTGTATGCGGAAAGTCAAAGCCTATGGCAGACACTCTCTTCAACATCGGAGACGCCATTAGTTTTGAGAATAAAGTCAGAACTAATACCATAACTTTTTTCTTCATTTAGAATAAGTTTGCTCATTTTAGACTATATTGCGTTGCTTCTGCTCTTAAAGCAAAAAATAAGTATATTATTTTTCGGAATAGGAAACCCAGTTGTGCATTTTCAAGACAATTTTAAGTCCCATATTCCATTAACTGACTATTTTTACTGCTGATTATTCAAAGAATCAAAATTGGGTTCCAAAGAAAAAGAAATTGTTGTAAAAAGATTATGTTTGATCAATGAAAATTTATTATTACTTTTAAATTCTTTTGAAAACTAGCTAAGTTATTTCTATTATTAGAATCTTTTCTAAGAGAAATAGTTAAATTTGTTGTGTAGCTTACAAGACCGGTTCGAAGGGCTGTAATGCCATTATATAGCAAATACTTTATTGAGCTATTTCACTAAATAAGCATACTGGTTGCAACACACTTTATGCTTTATATTCTTTGAAAACTCTTTTTATGTATTTGCATCTTAACTGGCTGCAGGTAATCCTAATATCCTTAAATGGAACCCAATGATTATCCGTTTCTCATCCTGCCTTACGAGTTCTTTCGCTCAATTTTCTTCAAGGATCATCTAAAACATCTATAAACTAAATATTTGAAAGTACCCTCTAGCTGGAAAGGTTGTGTATCTTATCCCTCTAACCCCCGGAGTGTCAATAAAGTGATTTAGTGGTCGGAATTTTATATATGGTGTAATTTAACGTTAAAAATCCAAAAATGATTTCGTTTTCTCGATTGGAGTAAAGGACTGACCTGTAAGCTGAAAAAAAGGATACCCACCCTGAGGCAGGTATACGGGTTCTCAGCGAAAAAATAATTGTTTACAAGTGTGATCAAATGAATATTTTATATAGACAATTTTTTGTCAATACCAAGTTCTTTATTATTACGATATTTTTTGATGACGAAGTAAAAGTTTATATAGTTTTTAGTCATTAAATTTTTTCCGAATGGTAATCATAGAAACAGCTTTTAGAGGTAGAACAGCATAAATGGACATTGCATTTCTGGCAAAAGTACTGAGTTTCTGATTTTTTGCATACCTTGCATGTTTTCTTCCCGCCTAGTTTGAGAAGCCATATGCCAGGATGCTACGAACCATCTAACCTAAATTTTTATTTGTGCTGAAGCAAGCTGATTCTGACGGTGCAGCAAATGGACCACTTACACATAAAACTGCTGCTATTTCGTCCCGAAATTATGGTAGCGTGTAATGTACGCAGTCCTTAGTATCCTCGATGGACGCATTTTTTCTTTTATATAAAATATATGCGTTCACTGCCGCCATATCTATAAGATGGTAGAAAAACCTGATTACTGCATCTTTTGTTTTCAAACGGATATGGTATCGACCCATCAATCCGTCCATAAGGTCGACACGACCCATGTAGTTGTTATACTCCCGTATTATCTGTGGGCAATTGATTTCGTCGTTGGTCTTTCGTTTTCTGTAGTATCGGAAAACTTTAGTTGACTGTCCTGTAGAATTCGCTTTAGCAAAAGGTTTGATACCAACGTATGTTGACGCCAAACGTACACATTTGTTGTCTTTCCACAAAACGGTGCTTTTATCGATACCACATACAGTTCCTACATATTCTGTGGGAAAGCCACGAGGTGCTTCCAATATTTGCTTATCTTTCTCGGATGACACATCACATAGGGGTGTTCGGTTAATTCAGATAGTCACAAGAGAATAAATACCTCAAGAGCGTCGATAAATCAACAGCGGCAGTGACGTATAAAAATTGCCAAAGTATAGAATATGGTTCTGAAAATCAGGAATACTTTGCGATTGTCGAAGGACAATGTTGCTTGTAGCTCCTAAATCAGGGCAGTTTGGTAAAACTACATTGTCTCCAGCACCATGGTCAATTTTGAATCTGTAAGCATACCCTGTCGAATCACAAAGGACAGAAAGCTTTATACCCCATTTGTGGGGTTTATTGGGCAAATACTGCCTTAGTTGATGCAGTATTTAGTATCATCTGCTCATCCACATACAGTCTCGCTGGTTTTGAAATGGAATCAAAGCGTTCGTTGAGGATATCACCTATTTTCCTTATTCGAAAAATTTCCTTGTAGCCCTTTCCACCTCTTTGTGGACGATTGTATTCAGTTTCGAAGTTCTAATAAACGCACGGGTATCCTATTCTTTACAGCGGGAAATCCTCGTTTACCCCAGTAGCTTTGCATGTTGCGATAGCGAAAGATTGACATAAAAATAAGGATACCAATGTAATGATGCAAACTGTCGATGTCAGTAGTAAATGCTGTGTTTGCCCTACACGCCACTTCATTTCGTCTATCCACAATCATGCTCACAAAGTCATCCGTGAGGAATTATTTGAAAAATTTAATTGGTGTGGTAAGTTTTTTCACTGCGGGTGGGAACTCTATGTTTCCTGGAAATGCTACTTCGTTGACATGAAGTTGCATAGAATTTCTCTTCCATATGATATTGGAGAACTTCTTGGAACCGGGATAAATAGAATTGATTGCTTCACAACTGAATCCACCAGAACCAGGAACTGATACGGGACCATCATCTTCGATGGGCAGGTATAGGTAATCGCGACCTCTACGGCTCCATAAAAAGCGATGATGTTTCTAATTTATTGGATGTCGCTATTGTCAAAGAATGGGCAAGTGCGCGGTGCGGTATTTCCAGAGAATTTTCAGATGGTGTAGTAACAATTGTAACATTCTTTGGAGGATTCCTTATTTGAACTAGATTTTGCATGCACTTGTCATACTCAGCGCATATTTCATCATCTTGTTGTTCATCTAGTATATACTTTGAGGCTTACAGGCTATCATCACTTTCATTGCCTTCATCGTCAATTACTGAACTCATGAATTCTTCAAGTTGCAATTACAACAAAGACGATGGTTTTGGTGGTGAAATTGAAGAATCCATTCCTTTAAAACCAAAAACCAATATGTTGTATATAACAAGTATTGAATATATCTATACTAATTTTAGAGCCGAAGCGAAATAAAAAAATTATAACAAAATAATATGAGTGACTTGTTATCGAAATTCTGCCTAACCCGTATACCCGCCCTGAGGCGGTTATCGCTGTTTTATGGCAAATACTCGTTTTTTTAAGCTCAAACAAAACTTTCAACAAATCATTATTTAAATGAAATACTTACTCGTGCTTCCTGAAATTACAAGCAAAATACACTCACTGCAAACACTGTCTTTTAACTTTCAAACCTGTCACTTTTCAGAAATAATTTATATTACTATTGTGTGCAACAGCCAACATAAAAGTGAGAATAAAAGAAAGATGAATGCATTCATGTATGTGAAACTTGCAGCAAAACGATTGCTCATTTGTTTATTATCGATGTGCATAAAAAGATTACAGAAAAAAAATTAACACTTAAATAATTATGATTTTCAAATAACCGCCTTGAGGCGGATATACGGGATAGAGGGTTGATTTATTTTTATTCTTATCTATACTGCACTATTGACGACTCGAAGAGACAAATAATAACGCTGATTAAAACAATTAAGAAAAAAACTTTCTCAAGACGGGTTGAATTAAAATGCAATAAATATATGTGAACTATTTTGCAATTCAGATAGATTCGCCAATTACTGTACCAAGGCAAGTTTTTTTGATACAAGGAGCTATACTGATAATCTTTTTATTTAGTTTATAGTAACACATTAGCAAAGACAACTACTTACAGGAGGAAATTTAAGCTGAACTTAATTCGTAGTTATAAAAACATATTGAGTTCGCATAAGTAGGAACATTTAAAAAAGGTCTCTCACTTCTAAGCATGGTCGTTGCCATCACCGGGGTGTATCTAATAAGAGTGATGGCCCGAAGAGAATTAGTACACACGTCGAAACTACCTTCTTCTGACATTTTTCTTCTCGAATAATTTTCCAGAAAAAATTATTAAATAAGTAACTCAATCATGTATCTACACACAAAGAATTTTCATATGTAATATTTATATGTTTGTTCCAAAAGACTGTCACATTAAAAAGCCACAGCAATGATGAGAAAATAATTTACTCTAAGAAAGCTTTACAAGCACTGTATTGAAAAAGTTCGGGCTGATTGGAATTTCGATAATATTCCAAACGAAGCATACAGTTTAACTATTTATTTTGTTCATCTATTAATATAAACTATTTTCAATACAAGTTCAATAAAATCGATGACTCTTAAATCATCTCACCATGATATTGATTCGAAGCCCGCAAAACTACATAAAATTTCTTACAGCAATGAAACATAAAATTAAGAATTGTAGCCCCAGTATCTGCTGAGGAGGTGTAACATAACATGAAATCTTTCCATTCTCAGATTGGTAATTAAAAGCCCAATCTCGTCTCTAATCTCATTAACGATGAATGCTTTCCAAACCTTTCCCGGGCATTGTTTCAATTCATTCGACTCATCACTGCTGCCATCCTATTGACACCACATCTAACACTTCAAAGCCGGATTAAGTTCCCTTCAATCATCAACCGAACAAGAGGACTCGGTAGTATCAAACGTTCTAAATTATCTCCAGGTAAACAATTCCAATCTGAAGACTATTTTAAGATCCGAGTCAACGAACTACATACAAATCAATCACTATCTCTTAAGTACATGTATATGCATTAATTAATTAAATACAAAACGAAAATAGCAATCCTATGTTAAGTTTTTACGCCAGTCGAAAAAACATCTTCACCTCCATCAGCTCGAACCTTTTTTCACCACTTAATTGGAAACTTGTATCTTCCTCGAGCATAATATCAATTAGAGCATTCACTCACAAAATTCGTGCATGCCAAGACCGGAGTATCTTGTTATGAGTTTGCATGATTCCTTCTTTTCTTCCATTCGAATGTTTTGATATCGGCAATCAAACCAAATCCGATCTAACAAATTCTCCAATACTAAGTATCCATTCATAATTGTCCGTAACCTCTGTCACATCCATTTGGTTACGGTGGAATCTAAAAAGGTCTTACGTCCGAACGACACATTTAGTGGTTTAAGATTGAGATTCAAAGATGGACGAAATACAACAAAACAGAAAGCTGAAGAGTGTGATGGCGTTGTTAGGTAGCTCTGCCAGATATTCAACGTGCTCCTGATGGAAAGCAGATCACTTGCTCTATTGGACACTTTATCGGGGTGTCCAAGATTGGTAGTATGTGGTTCATTGCACAGAAATGGGGTGACTGCAGAACATCGTAGCTTCATTGTATTGTGTTATTTCACGCACATTCAGATTAATCTTTAGGAGAAGATAATTTCATTTATTGACACTTTGACCCACTTACCGGAAATCGACGTGAAGCTATTTCAATCTGTGAAATCGAACTACCTCCTTATGCATGCCATCGTACACACAGCAAGTACGCTCGCATCTTTGCACCAGAAAAGCGTCCCTAGTCCTCAGCAGCAAAGTAGCACCGCCAGGCATCTGTGCACACGTTGATGTTCATGTCAGGTGAGATTACCATCTTTAATTTCACCGTTAGGAACTTTTTTCTACTTTCGTCGTACAACTACGATCCCGATCACGGATCGAGGCTCAAATTATTGTAATTTTTCTAATGAAGCGCAGCATAGGTGCATCGAATTATCCTGGTTGTAGTGGCGTCCAATATCGACAAACGCCTCGCGATCGCTCGTAGTCAGTGTGATATACATCTCTTTTAGAAGACCATCCTCCATGTGCGCGGAATCTGCAGCGCGCCAAATGGTTGCTTCTTCGTTGCGCTTTTCATATTTTCCCGAGATGATCTAATTTATCGAATGGTTATTGTAAGATAGCAAGAAACACTGGAAAGGCTGGATTGGAGCATCATCCTCATTATCATTATTAAGATGAAGTATGGCAGGAGGTTAACCCAACGACCAGTGATCAGCGGCTTATTTCCAGACCGGCAGCCGCCGATCACTGCTATTGCAACTGAATGGCGGGCGAAATAAAGGTTTACGGATGGAATAGGTGATCGGTGTTTGTTGCATCGCAAACTGAAATGAAGATGCGCCAAGGGAAATTGAGCTAGGAATGTAAAAATATTATTAACCCCTTAGATAAACACAAGGTAACCATGAATTATTTATATTTTTAAAATTGATATGCATTAGTTTCATACATACTATAAGATGCGGTTTTTGTCTCACTTCTTCTTTTAAACAAGAACCCTTGATGTTAATTATGTGCTCTGAACATTTTTTAAGGTTGCTCCTTGCGATTTCGGATACAAGAAAATTATGCGCAAAGCTCTGAAGAGAAACAAATATGTTAAAAAATCAGTTAACTCATTAGGAGGTTTTAAAAACTATTAAGTGATTTTAAACTTAAAGCTTAGGCGTTTAATTATTTTGCCTTAAAAACACTAAAGTTTTTTCGTCTCAAAACTTACGCGTTTCAAAGCATTCTTACGCCTTATTTCAAAACGGATTGGTTTTATTAAGGCTTGGTTTTTGACTTGGGTAGCACTACCCTCAGTATCTATGCAGAGTTTATTCAAATGTTGCAGAGCAGCTCATGTTTTTGTAAACATATAAAGTCGTGTTTATCGGTTTTCATGATGCATAATTGATTGAAAACTAGACACATTCTGACAAATATTCAACTTATATCATTCCACAACAACTGTATTAGCCTGATTTAGTACCGAGTGACTTCTGAACATTCCTTAAACCCAAAAGATCACCCCATGAATACTGTTTGGACTCAATTGAGAAAACAAAAGCCGAATCTATGAACGATTTTTTTTTTGTGGTAGGGAGGTGAAGGCATTTATGCCCGCTGAGTCTGGCAGTGTGGGACTCCCATGGAGGATACCTTTGGACTACCCACTAAACACCTCCCCTGTCAATCTGAGAACCTAGCCTCGAACCGTTTGACACATTACTTCGGGCCAGGTCTCGTTTTGTTACGCCGTGGGGCGCCTTCAAGCTGGGGAGTCCCTTTCCTAGCGGGAGGGGAGAGGGGAAGAGGAATTGCCAGATGAGCAATCCCCCAGCCCCAGTGCCTCCGGCTGCTGTGAGTCCCTTTTATATTTTAGGACTGCCCGAGCATAATGTGCCACCTGGTTCCATTTGTCAACCGATTCGAGCATCACTGCAACTATATTATCCGGGTTGAGCTCTCCCGTCTCCCTGTAGAGTTCCCTTCGCAGCCTGGCCCATTTGGTACACGCGAAAAATGTGTGACAGGCATTGTCCTCCTTTCCTGGGCAAAACCGACAATCGGGAGACCGTGACTTGCCGATCTTGTGCAGGTAAGACTGAAAACACCCGTGCCCGCTCAAAAGCTGGGTCAGATAGAAGTCAGTCTCACCATGCCTTCGATTTAGCCACGGTCTCACATCCGGGATGAGGCGCGCAGTCCACCTTCCCTTCGTGCAATTCCTCCAAGACTGCTGCCAATCGTTGAGCGAGCGTTGTCTCTCCTCGCGGACAACCATCTCCCTCGCATCCTCGTTTCGGCGCAGGTAAATAGCGCGGCGCTCTCTAGCAAGGAGGGCGACAGGTATCACGCCTGCAACCACTCTCACCGCCGAGTCGGAGACTGTTGGATACGAAGATGCAATTCTCAGTGCTCCTCTTCTCTGTACCTGTGCCAATCGTTTTCGGTATACCTCCTTGCTGAGAGCGTCGCCCCATACCTCTGCTCCGTACATTAGCACTGACCCTACAGCACTCATCAAGAGGCGTCTTCTTGATGGGCTGGGTCCCCCTGCGTTGGCCATAAGTTGACTCAGGGCCGACATTCCCGAAGCAGCCTTCTCAGCCGTTGCCCTGATTTGCTCAAAGAAACTCATCTTCGAGTCGATCAGTAGCCCCAGGTACTTCACCGCTGGCTTCGATTCGATCTGTATATCTCCAATACTGATCATCCTTACTCTAGGGATTCTCTTTTTTGTCAAGATGACCACTTCGGTTTTCTCCAGTGCTAAACTGAGCCCGCGAGCAGTCATCCAGTCCCTCACTCGGCGCATTAGCATACCTAGCCTAAGTTGCGCTTGTTCAACGGTGCGTCCGGCGACCAGAGCTGCAACATCATCCGCATAGCCGACCAAGTGCGACTCATCTGGCATCTCAAGTCTCAGTAGCCCGTCCTAAGACACCCTGGGCAACACCCGATGTAATTCCCATCCTTCGTTGGCCCTGTGTCGTGTCGTAGAGCAGGCTTCGGTCCTTTAGGTAGTTCCTCAAAAGCCGCATTAGATATTCTGGAACTTGAAAAGAGTTTTCCAGCGTGTCCAGAATATCCACCCATCCAGCGGAGTTGAAGGCATTCCTGACGTCGAGTGTCACCAACAGGACGATCCGTCGCTTGGTGCGACTATATGCCTCTGCCTTTTGGACCGCGTTCACCACCTCTGCAATCGCATCAATGGTAGAACGTCCTGGTCTAAAGCCGTACTGCCGAGGAGATAGGTCCCCAGCAGCACGAATCGCGTCAGTGAGTCTTCCCTTGATGAGTTTCTCTAGCACTTTCCCAGCCGTGTCTACCATGCATAACGGGCGGTATGCAGACGGCGATTCGGGATTTCCCTTTCCCTTGCTGACCAGCACGAGCCTCGCCACCTTCCATCGTACCGGGAAAACCCCGTCCCGTAGGCAAGCGTTGAATGTGCTGAGCAGCAAGTCAGGACAATGGTGATAGACGAGCTGCAAAACCTCAGCTGGAACACCATCTGGTGCTGGAGCCTTCCTCGCTTTCAGGAAGAGGACTGCCTCCTCCAGTTCCAGCTGTGTGAAGAGTGGGCACTCGACTGCTGTTTCACCATGGACAGCGTCAACACGGACGGGATGGGCGGGGAAGAATCCCCGCACTATCGCGTTCAATCTATGAACGATTGCTATACTACAAAAAGGTTTGCGGACTGTTTCGGGTGGGGATCCCTTTGAAGGCAACAAAATCAATTTATAAGAATTAAATTTTTTAACGTCAAATTGTACTGAACTTACTAGAAATTCGTGATGTGGATCAAAGGGGAAGACTTTTTTCATGTATTTAAAGCAGAAAATGATTTACAGGCTATCTTCATGTTCTAAATCGTGTGCTTGGGCTGAGTTATTATTTACAATTTCTTTTTTCCTGTTGGGGTGCTCATCAAATAGGTTTCATTGCACAAGTTTATAGTGTCATCAAGAAAGCCATTAAATTTATATAATTAGATCACAATTATAATCTAGTTCAAAACCAATTTAGACTACTTTAATTATGCTGTCAGCCTGGTATGATAAACGCAACAGAGTTTACGGACTACATTGCAAATGCTTTCGATAAACAGCTTCAATGTTATGCGATTCTGAAGCCAATGATTCGGTGGATCCCTAACTTCTTTGCCAAAAACTGAAGTCCCTTAGTCTTAAATTTTGAACTTCAACTTTTTTAGGGTTTAATAAAAAAAAATTTACCATATCCTATTTTTTATTATTATTTTTTTCTTCAATGAACATAATCCAGTAGGTTTTGCTGCGATTTTTGAAAATCCGTTGGTAAAAACTCAATATCGATAATGGGGTAGGCAGGAAAAGTGGAAGAACATGAAAAAATTGCGGCGCCGCTCCCTTGCGATTGGACACCTATAGACTGAAAAATCTGAAAATGTTGTAGAAGTATTTCTAGTAACTACAATAACGACAAATACCTCAGAAGTCAAAATTCACTAAGCTTTCCTAGTAATAGTATAAGTTATCAATTCTATATATCGTTGAATAAAAATGTAAGGGTACCCTAAAATCCGATGAACTAACTATGACCAACCAACAATGTAAATTTCAAAAGAATCGAAGAATAGTGGTAGTGACCAAAATATAGCTCTGATTTGGATGGAACTTGGTACAAAGGTTCACTGATGTATGTGATGAATCTTGCAATAAAAAATCTACAGTCGGTACGGCAGAAACAAAATGGCGGCCGCTCAAAGGTCGAAAAACGTACAAAATTTTGTTGTTGTAATAGTGGTCAAAGCTTTCAACAGATTTTCAGAGTTAGATAGAAATTATAAGTATCTAAAGAATTACGTGAAAAAACTGGAGGTCAAGTCACAAAAAACAAAATGGCCGCCAGTTGAAACTCAAAATTTGAAAGGCTTCTAAAAGTCGCAGTTTTAATCCGACATATATGAAACTTGGTTTCAAGATAGGCATTACTTAGATCTACAGACTCTGATATTTTGGTAAACATGCATGTGCAACTTTCAAAATGGCGGTGGTTTATATATGCGTTTTTTCATGTTTTTGTGGCGCTCTACTGGTCACATTTTCCAACGGATTTTGATGAAACTTGAGATTATGGATTTCAGTGCTATGTTCTTGTATTGTGCAGAAAATCATTAAAATTGAATGAAAAATAAAAAAGTCGAAAATTTAAAACCCAATATTTTTTAACTGCCATTTTCACTAAAAATTGAATTATTTTGCCCTGTCTAGAGTGAAACTCCGATTTGAACGAGATTTGGCACATTGATTGCTGAGTTCCTAGCCCACGAAGATTTAAAATTGTCCAAAATCAAATGCATGCATTCAAAATGGCGGCCCCAAAAGGTCAGGAGCAAGCGCAATTCGCTATTTTAGTAGCAAATGAAATAATGAATTTTTTTCATGGAAACGTTTTAAATGACTTATCTTGAACGTATTTATAAATCAGAATATTTTTTAAATATTGTAAAATATTTTGAACAATACCCTAAAAAATTATAAAATCGCGACTTGTCTGTCTGTCCGTGCGTCCGTTTGTTCGTGCGTCACAATTTTTCTCGCAAACCACATAAGCCAGAATGAGGAAATTTTCTACGTAGGTCAAACGTGGTGCCTCTTGAAATTTGCAGTGTAAGAAAATATTTTAAAGTGTTTAAGGGGGTCTCCTCATACAGGGGGGTGACATAAACATGTTTTGTATTTCTGTAGCCCTCTAGCAGCCAAGTTTCTCAACAGATTCCGATAAAACTTGAAATTATAAGTTATTAAGGCAAGTTAGTTTAATTTAATTATGCAAATCGGATGACAAATAAAAAATTCAAAAATTTACAGCTTAATATTTTTAGCAGCCGTTTTCAATAAAAATTAAAATGACGGCCCCTGATGGTTCAGAAAAGAATCGAAAATGTATATATTAATGGCAATGCAAGTGCTGATTAAACTTTTATGGAAATCTTTTGAAATTAATTATTTGAGCTATTTAAGCCAAAAAGTTATCATCTTTGTGTGGTAACCACTGTGAAATATATAAACAGCAAATATGAGAAGGGCGAAACCAGTATAAATATGTTTAACACAATTTATTAAGCGCCGCTTTTCAATATGTGATCCATACGTGTGCAACTCAATTTAGTTAGCAAAATATTTGCGCCTCTATGAAGGGTCTCCAAAAGGGAACGGCGGCAGATTCTTTTTGTTAATAAATACCCATGTAGTGCTACAAAAATAGCAAAAAGAAGTCCAGTAGGAAGCAAGAAAAATTCTTTTTCGAAACCTTACGCTACATAAGAGAAATTTACCTTTCCGGCTGGTGCTGCTAACGGGAATTTTTTGGTATGGTTTGGTTCCAAATATTATCCGCTTTTTATATCCCTTACAGTTTACCTGTTTTCGTCTTTGAGATCTATCAGTTAACCTATATCCTTTTTACATTTTACTATCCCTACTTAAGAGGTCTCATTTATTGCTTTTTCTTTATTGCGTTTTTAGTTCTTATTAATGCTATTATAATTCGTTTATTATATTTTAAATATTATTTAGATTTAATTAGCTCTAGTATCCTTGAGTATCCGTTGCCCACATCTTCATTGAGTCGTGCGTTTTCCGGTTGTCGAATAATCCAAAGGCTCTCATATCCGTCCAATTTCCGATTGTTGCTCACGTCTTTTATTACCTCTAGATCATCCCAATTTATTGCGTGATTAGTTTCTAAAATATGCTTGGCGACGGCGGACTTAGCTGTATCATTTGATGCTTTCCTTGACTTTAGCTTCTCTGCTTCCTTGATATGCTCACTGAATCTTGTTTTGACTGATCGCTTAGTTTGTCCAATGTACAATATCTGGCATGGCTGGCAGGTAATTTTATATATGCCACATTTTTCATCCTTCTGCTTTCTATCCTTCGGTGTACCTAGTCTGGATCCCATTTGAATTTCCGGCTCGTGGGTACCACTGTTATGTCGACTTTCTTCAGGATTTTCCCCATCCTCTCAAAGATCTTTGAATACGTAATTCCTGCTTTTTGATTTCGTTCTAGATTCCGGTTTTGTTCATGGAGAGTGGTTAGTGACGTCGCTTTTAGTCTTGTTTCCATTTTCCTTTGTATTGACAAGATTTTGCTTTCCTTGTATCCGTTCATCTTCGCTGTACTCATAATAAAAGTCTTCTCTTGCTCATATCGCTGTTTCGTTAAAGGAGTCGTCAGCATTAGGTATATCCAACTGTTGAACGTTGCCATCTTTGCTTGGTGTGAGTGGTGTGATGTGGCTGGTATCCTCCTTTGCCGGACTCAATCAAAAGAATGGAGAAAGCCCTGACGGATTGCCAGGAAGTGATCCCTAGCGAAATTGCGTAAAGGGTGACAAATCTAGTACTTCCGTGAATTAAATGCCAGCCAAAGATCCACAAAACAGGTAACGAGATGCGTGAAATCATAACCTTCAGGGATGCCCTACAAGCAAACTCGCGACATGGCTAGTGGAGGAATGCAAAAATGTAAAAAAAACCTCCAAGCAACTACTCAGTGAAAAACAGAAGTGAATTGATCGAGAAGTTAAAGACAGCAAAGCGCATCAAAGCAGACGAAACACTAGTATCTTTCGACTTAAAAGCACTTTTCTCAAGTGTCCCAGTAAAGCAGGCGTTGGCTTTGTTCGAGGATTGGCTAACTAGCTAGAGTGATTTCAAAACATCAAACAAGTGAGTAAGATGTTTCTACAAATTGGCAACTCTTTGCATGTCAGAAACATATTTTAGCTTCAGAGGAAGATATTTCAAGCAAAAATCCGGCGTGGGGGTGGGGAACCCCTCTTGAGTGAAATTTTGATAGGATGGGTAGAACAAAGAAAAGCTGAAGAGGGCGTTTTTCTAAGGATGTGGATCCGTTGTGTTGACGACGTTCTCACGATAGTGAAGAGGGATAAAATTGAAGAGACATTAAAGAAAATGAATGAAATACATAAAAATATCACCTTCACAATAGAAGTGGAGAACAACAACGAAATACCTTTTCTAGACATTAAAATAATAAGAAGTAATAATGTTTTAGAGTTTGATATTTTCAGGAAACCCACGAATACACAGAGGACGATACCAGCCACATCACACCACTCGTACCAAACAAAGATGGCAACGTTCAACAGTTGGATATACCGAATGCTGACGACTCCGTTAACGAAACAGCGATATGAGCAAGAGAAGACTTTTATTTTGAGCACAACCAAGATGAACGGATACAAGGAAAGCGAAATCTTGTCAATACAAAGGAAAATGGAAACAGGATTAAAAGCGGCGTCACTAACCACTCTCCATGAACAAAACTGTAACATAGAACAAAATCAAAGAGCAATTACATATTAAAAGATCTTTGGGAAGATCGGGAAAATCCTGAAAAAAGTCAACATAACAGCGGTACCTACGAGCCGGAAATTCAAAATGGCATCCAGACTAGGTACCCCGAAGGATAAGAAGCAGAAGGATGAAAAATGTGGCATATATAAAATTACATGCTAGCCATGCCAGATATTGCACACTGGACAAACTAAGCGATCAGTCAAAACAAGATTCAGTGAGCATATCAAGGAAGCAGAGAAGCTAAAGTCAAGGAAAATATCAAATGATACAGCTAAGTACGCCGTCGCCAAGCATATTTTAGAAACTAATCACGCAATAAATTGGGATGATCTAGACGTAATACAAGACGTGAGCAACAATCGGAAATTGGACGGATATGAGAGCCTTTGGATTATTCGACAACCGGCAAACGCACGGCTCAATGAAGATGTGGGTAACGGATGCTCAAGGATACTAGAGCTAATTAAATCTAAATAATATTTAAAATATAATAAACGAATTATAATTGCAGTAATAAGAACAAACAAGTTGGGTAAACAGACCTACGCTCATGTCAGAAGGGTTTTGTATTCAATTTACAAAATGCAGTCACCAGATCGAATCAAATCAAGAAACATGTGAAAGACGATTTTATTGGAGAAAATATGAAATACGAAGATCATACTATTATTAACAAAGTTTAACGAATTTCGATTTCTGAGGTTTTTGGTATTGTTATACTTATAAAAATCTCCCTTGATAATTATTTCAGATGTCAATCCGCGACGGAGGAAACACATTTTTCATGTATTTTTCCCACTGTGCCTCCACTGACGCAATAACTGACAGTTAACAACTGTTTTGAAAAGCTCCCATGAAAACTTTCATTTCATACTCATATCGGCCACGTTCGCCACTCTCCTGTACTGTTATTATCGATTCATGGCTTATTTTTTCGAATCCTAGAATGGTTACAAAACCCTTTTGCTAGGAGCTCTCCCCCGCCTCCTTGACTTGTTTCACTTATGAGCATTGATTGTAGGTACTCATCTTCAGTCATTCATTAAAATGAATCAAGTGTTCAAAGCATGCACCATAAACGTTGAAGTTGGGAAAAAATAACTCAAAATTATCCGATCTTCGCATTTAAAACAGCCACTATTTTGTGTTACGATTACTGATACCACTAGCTGAACCGATTCTCAAAGATATACATGACACCTATCATTCCTGAAATTTTCATGCAAATCCTAGCAAAACTGTAGTGTCTGAGTCGGTAAAAAGCGCATGTTGTTCCATAGCCATATGTTGCCATAGTAATAAATGCAGCGCATATTGCTCCATAGTAATACAGGAAAATTCAAACCGCTATAACATCGCTGAACATGATTCAATCTTTATGAAACTTTCAGGATAGATTAATCTTATAAATAGACATCTATGTACTGAATTTCATTGAATTTAAGGGTACCGTTAAGAATTTATTCAAGAAAACATAAAATCCATAAATCATACTATTACTAACAAATTTGAGTGAATTGCGACGTCTCACGTATTTGTTGTTGTTGTACTCACCAAGGCCTACATTCCTGATTTTTTTCAGATTTTTCGGATCACAGGTGTCCAATCGCGAGGGGGGGGGACACCAATTTTTCGTGTATTTCCCCTCCCTGTACACCCCTCGAAGCAAACTTTGCCAAACTAAGACCTGTTTTGAAAAGTTCTCATCAAGACCTTTCATTTAATACCCATATCGGCTACCTTCAATGAAATTTTTTTTTCGGAGGGTCACTCTCCTATATGGGGAGACCCCCCTTAAATACCTTATAAAATTTTTTTGTAGTTGAACTTTGAAGAGAGCACCACTTTACACCTACACACAAAATTTGATGTTTCTAGCTTAAGTAGTTTCCGAGAAAAACTGCTGTGACACACGGACGGACGGACGGACGGACAGACGGACAGACTGGTCGCAAAACTAGTAGGGTTTTGTAAAATTATTTTACAAAACCCTAAAAATGCAATAACGAAAAAGCAATAAATGAGACCTCTTAAGTAGTGATAGTAAAATGTAAAAATAATAAAGGTTAACTGTTAGATCTCAAAGACGAAAACAGGTAAACTGTAAGGGATATAAAAAGCGAATAATATTTGGAACTAAACCATACCAAAAAACACTGAAGGAGGAGGAACTCTTACCTCCGAAATATATTTGTTTAAATTAAATTTTTTTGCGTTTTTCTGGAAAATTGGAGGAACATTGATTTGGAGAATTTTTAAATAGCGCAAAAACACCGAGATAACGAAGAATATCTCAAACCTTAGAAATTTAAATTCACTCAACTTTGTTAATAATAATATTAGGATTCGTAAATGTAAGAATTTTCCCAATAAATTTAAATAGGTACTCTTAAACTCACTGACATTCGATATATTATGGGGTTCAATGAGAAAACCGTATACTCTGTTAGTTTCAATAAAATCGAATTGTACTTGTGAAAGTTATAGTTGTTATCCTATTGCAGCAAAATTACTGTATAGTTTTTCAAGCGATCAGGCTTTCCATCGAACCCGATACTACACCTTTGACTAGATCTTCTTCAAATTTTTAGATAAGTAGAATAACAAAAATATCTTCAAAATTTCATTCAGTCAATAATATTTATAATATTACAATGAAATCGTGGTAGGTTAAAATGGAGTAAAAATTATTTGTCTTTTAAAGCAAGCATGTATTTTTTTTTTGTAGATGTCATAAAATTTTAATTGAATTTACTCATTATTACTGTCTGCATATGGTAGTTTGAGTACAAAACCCTTCTTATATGAGTGTCTGTAATTTGTCGTCTCGTCTCCTATATGCTTATAGTTTTAAAGTGTTTCGCATGATTATAAATCAACATATATATAAAATCAACATCCCCAAAATACCCTTATTAATTTTATAACTAGTCTGATTTATTGTGACTATATTGGTACTGATATCTCTACTTTGCATTCATACGAAAAACGTACAAACAATTTTTACTCGCAAGCATTAATTCAAGCGGTTAAAATGCGATTTCTAGTCAAAAAATCAGTCACAAAAGTGGATCAAAGTGATAGTGCATTATCATGTAATAAGCGCCAGCTTCCTCCTTCGCGGTATCCAGACCGAATTTGACGAATGCAACAAACGCTTCAAAATGCCAAGATAGAAAATTTCATTGGCGGTTTGGCCCGTTGGCACAAACTCCTTGTGGTTGATTTCCTTGGAATCGTAAAAACAAATGAACATCGACTTGATTTTTGACTTCTCCAAACGTCATCGTCATTTATTTCTTCACGATCATCGAGATGGACAATCACCGTCATAAACTTTTGTCATTTTTGTACCGATAACACAAACATACTATCACTTTAGATGCAATAACTTCGCTTCCACTGAGCCGAATGTCACCAAACTTTCACTGGAAGTCAGGGAGGAATCTAACTTTCCAACGCACTTTCTTATTTAATGTTGGCGCCACCAAAAAAATTTTTATGAAAAAGCCTCGTTTATTTTGGAACGCACCTTGTATTGCAAATGTGGATTTTCTAGAAAAATGTGAAAACTGGTAAGTATTTTGCAAAGTGAAGAGAATGATAAGAACTTTGAACAAATTTAAATCTTGTGTGTTGATTTTGCCAAGAAAGTTATTTGTGTTTAGGAACTGTTTAGGCAAAACCCCATCACGGCCTTAATTAGGAACCATTTGGGCAAGCTCCACCACTGCCTAAATTAGGAACTGCTTAGACAAGCCCTATCACAGTCTAAATTAGGAACTGTTTAGGCAAACCCCATCACTTTCTAATTTAGGCAGTGATGGGGTAATGCGTTACGTTCGGCATTAGGGCCTAATGCAAAACCTGCATTAGACCCTCATGTCCGTTGAGGCATGCCTAATTAGGGCCTAACGACTGCCTTAATTGAATTTCTTCTTGGGTATGTCCTTCAAATGGGGGCTATTGAAAAGTAAATCTAATACTTTGGCGAAAGCAGCGTCTATCTCTATTCAAAAGTTATACTTGAACATTCTTAAAGAAAGTCACTTCAACATATGGAGGAAACTGATAATCTTTTCTCCTTTGGATATTGGTGAGAAATAAATTGCAAGCCCGTCCATAAACCTTTTCTCATCATAGTGATTTCATTATTTTTTTTGTAAATAGCTAAGCAGAATGTATGACAATCAAATATATCAAATTATTACAGTAGCATTTTCAAGTTTAAGAAATTATTTTCAATTTCATATGAAAGTATAGTGATATCGAATCAATGCGGGCACAAAATAGATATGATTGTTTGTTTGGGTTATGTTCTTAAAGACCGCCGATATTACAAATAATATTGACTAAATATAACATGCAGCTCTAAGGTAGAATTGATGATTTTTATGTATGTAAGTACTATTACTGTAACTTCATTTCGAAATGTGAATCTGGTCTCAACACGAATTTCGTATTCTAAAACTAAAAGTACAAAACATCACGACCCATATGTTACGCAGATTACCCAAAGGGTTAAAGAGCCCATACTTACAATTTCGCTCGCCAAACATTATCCAGCGCAGCATCAAATGCGGCATGCAATGCGAAACAACAAGAAATGCAATCAATAAAAATTAATAGATTAGCCGATCTTATCTTGGCCTTCCGACGTGAATCCAGATCTTTCATAGCCAGCATGTATTGTACATGAGCACACAATACATTTTATCGCGATTGCGAATAGTGTGTTCGTGATCATGCTATGATTGATCGTTTCCAATGTTTCACATTTTATGACCTCTCTCGGTAAAAAGCCATTACAAAGCAGTTATTCAGCGATACCTCGACGGCCACTTTAAAAATGTGAATGAAAACTTGAAGAGTTAATCTTATCTATCTACGGGCTATATATGAAGATATTAACATCCGATCCGAAGATTTAGAGGGTGGATCGATTTATAACCATATTAATGGTTAGTGCATATACGGTTGGTAGTCCTCGAGGAAAAGTCATGTTCGAAAATCATAGAGGATTATTGCCAGTAGCTGAAAATGCTTTGCCAACGAAGAATTTAGTGTTAAGATAAATTTCAAAAAAGTAATAAACTTGTTTAAAAGTACGATGCAGTTTCCAATGGATTAAAACATTTCAACAACAATTGAAAGCAGTAAAACAGAGAAAACTTCTTCGAACATTCCATTCATCTTCTAGTGTTTGTGTTTGCATAACTTTGACCGAGGAAGGACGATGTAATTGGACCTAATTTGTCGAGGAAGCGCCGTCACCAATGCTGATTGAATCGTCTTTTGATCGAATACTTGGAATCTATGAATCAACAAGGCTGCAATACTGGTGACGGTACCACGATGCTACGAGCACTGAATTGAAGCGGTTTTATTTATTTGAGTAAACTCTCAAGTTTTAATTCCCCAGCAAGGTTGCAATAATAAATCTCAATTTTGATTCAGCTTTTTATTGATTTTGCTACTACTTGTCGTATTATGATAAGCAAGGTCATATATCAAAAACATCATTTGAAATCGAAAGTGTTGGTGGACTATTGTTTTCGTGAGTAATGGATTAATTGAATTACTATTGTAGAAAGCTGCACGTTTTTCTTTTTGTGATTTGAAGTGTAAAAGTCTGACATTGAATGTCACCCTAAGGTTACATAATGTCTACTTTTCAATTGAAATCTCATTTAGGAATTGGATACTGTAATAGCTAAACAATTGTTTTGTTGCAAATATTTTAACAAAAAAATTTCGTGAATCAATTAATTTTTAAGGCGCTGTAAATTTTTTTTTTACAAAAACCTACCAGTTTCGTGGTCTGCCTGTCGGTACGTCTACGGAGAGATCAGAAGAGGTGGTCTCTCTAAGCTTTAGAACTTATCATGCATTTCAAAATTTTTAAGGGGGTCTCCCCCTTATGCTGAAGTGACCCTTATATATTATTTTCTCAAATGTTGTCCAAGGGGTTATCAAATCAAAGGCCTTGATAAGAACTTTTGAACCTGAAATAAAAAAGTCATTTTGTGCATCAGGGAGAATAAATACCTTAGAAATCTAAATTCACTCAACTTTCTTAAGAATAGTGGAGTTTGTCAATTTTACGTTTTCTCCCATAAAATCAAAACGATATCCGATATTTTATAGTTAGGGAGATTAGTAACAACAACAATAGAGCGTGTTGGTTGAATCATATTTCAAATCATCCTAGGCACTCTTATTTAGTTCGGATTTACATGAAGATTTTAGGAATATTATTTAATTTTAATATGTTCAATTGGCCGAGCATTCAGAAAAGCTATACAACTTGGAACAAAATGGTGCCTGTTATGCGCTTACGAAAGAAACTCAGCATGTTTTGGATAAATTTGAACGATTTCTGATACAAGTACTATATTGGATGAATAATTCGAGTCATCGGTTCTTGCCATCAGAAAACTTGTTTCGTACCCTAGGATGGTTAGAAGGGCCCCCCTGGTAGGAGCACCCTCCTACTTATTGGACTTGGGTTTTCAAAATAACCGCAGTTCTTTTAACAGTCAAAACCATTATGAACGTCCTATTAAATTTAAACCATATACTCTAAACAAAAAAGGCTCAAATTAAATACAGATAAAAATAACCAAGAACTCATCCAGTAGAGGTGCGAGGGAAATTTTGCCGCTCTCTTATTTAGTTATTTCGATTGAAAAGGTTAGAATATGTGCAGTAATTCTAAGGAACTTTTTGTGAAGAACAATCACCAACTTATACAATAACAAACCAAAAATCAGTATTTATGTTTTATAACATAACCATCACATTCATTACAAATTTCTCAAACCTATGCCACTAACATTGATGTATTAGGTGTAAAAGCATTATGACTATACCTCGACAATCGACAAGATTGTTATTAGCGAATTGAATATAAAACACAAATCGACTTCTACTTACAACTAGAACGATATTGTTACCGTTTACATTTTTACAAAAACAATTAATGGTTAAAATTAAAAACAAAACTCCTATCATTATTTCTCGAACTTTTTTAAAAGCATAGACTTTTGTTGCATTATAAATGTCTATAGTTTCACATACCTCTTGATCAATAGACAAGACAGCCAAATGGGGCTTAAAGTACTCATTGTTGATCTTAAACAATTTTTGATCATATTTTTTCTTTAAAAACCATCGGCCTTGCTTTGTTGTGTGAGCAGACGCATTTCGACTCCCTCCTTTGAGTCATCTTATTATTGGGATTTGATCAATTTCAATTTTGAAAAACTCCCCTCACAGGTGGAATTGCTTATGGAGGAATATTTAAAACATGATTTTAATATTGCGTAGGCTATCTTCCAGCTTGGGTTTCAAAATAAATTCTAATAACTCAAGTGAATTAATTTATTTTTGTTGGCTGTAGCGGCAATAAAAGTCATCAGTAAAAATCGTTCTAGCTTGAAGTCCAGCTCTTCAGTTTCAACAGATGCGTAATATAGATTACATTTAGTAGCATCTGAATCTAGTAGTACAGCCGGCATTAAATAAACAAACTTATCTGCTAAATACTATAGTTGTTGAAAACGCTCTGTAGTGATTTATAAGTTTCAATAAAGTCCGTGAAGGACTGCAGCGATGTTCTGCTGCCTCGGCAGAGGAAGGTGTTGGTTCCTGCCGAGAATGCCCTCGTCCGGAGACGCGTGAATGCGCTGGCAGGCTAGCATTGCGGTGTCGTGGGGCGGGTTCGTTTCCCCGGCACGAGGACTCACTACAAAACATTTCGCATTCACGAATTGCCTGCAGAGATCAGAAGAAGACGACCGAAGTCGCAAGATTGTAGATAACCTCCACGAAGGAATTATGACTTGTTACGAGAACAAGTGCAACCTGACAAGAAAGGCGAACTTGGGGTGACCTCGTCTTTACCCAAATAGATTCAGGGCCCACAAATGAAAGAGGGGCAACCGGGTGGTGGTGGAGCCCCTTCATACCCACCCAACCGGAATAAATCCAATGTTAACTTGTTGAAGTGACCAGGTATTCCTCTTCTGAGTGGAAAACTCATACAACTTGAATTATATGAACTTTCCCATCAGAAGGGGAGTACCCCGGTGACAAATTTATGTCATAGAATTATACAATTGAATTGCATAACTCTATGCCATAAAAAGGCACTTGGCTTGGGCCACTCAACCCATGAAGTCACCTGAAACAAAAAGGATTAATTTGTACCCGGTGGCTGGCTCATCTTTTGGGGTGGAAGCCTGCCACCGTACCGGGTTCTATACTCGGTCAGAAAAACCGGAAGGGAAAAGACCAATTTTTTCGTTTAATTCTTCATTTTATTTACAATCCGCATGTTTTTCAAGAATGTTAACCTGTCACTTACTGTAAAATGATTCGCTTCAAAATGCAAAGATTTCAAAATGTGCGATAAACAAAATATAAATTAAAGCAAAGGACCACCAAAAATCGATTGCTTAATAGAACGTTAAGTATTCTGTTCCGAGTCAAAACCATGAGCTCATATTACTTATAGCATATAAATACCAAATGTTGCATGTTTATACTATGCTTTTCAAGTTAGTTTTTTTAGGGTTTTGTAAAATAATTTTACAAAACCCTACTAGTTTCGCGACCAGTCTGTCCGTCTGTCCGTCTGTCCGTCCGTCCGTCCGTCCGTCCGTCCGTGTGTCACAGCAGTTTTTCTCGGAAACTAATTGAGCTAGAAACATCAAATTTTGTGTGTAGGTGTAAAGTGGTGATCTCTTCAAAGTTCAACTACAAAAAAATTTTATAAGGTATTTAAGGGGGGTCTCCCCATATAGGAGAGTGACCCCCCGAAAAAAAAATTTCATTGAAGGTAGCGGATATGGGTATCAAATACAAGGTCTTGATGAGAACTTTTCAAAACAGGTCATAGTTTGGCAAAATTTGCTTCTAGGGGCGCACAGGGAGGGGAAATACACGAAAAATTTGTGTCCCCCCCCCCCCTCGCGATTGGACACCTTCCATCCGAAAAATCTGAACAAAATCTGGAATGTAGGTCTTGGTGAGTACAACAACAACAAATACGTTAGAAGTCGCAATTCACTCAACTTTGTTAGTAATAGTATGATTTATCGATTTTATGTTTTCTTAAATAACATCTTAATGGTACCCTTAAGTTCAATGAAATTCAGCACGTAGATGCCTATTTATAAGATTGATCTACCCTGAAAGTTTCATAAAGATTTAATCATATTTAGCGATTTTATAGCGGTTTGAATTTTCCTGTATTACTATAGAACAATATGCGCTGCATTTATTACTATGGCAACATATGGCCATGGAACAACATGCGCTTTTTACCGACTCAGACACTACAGTTTTGCTAGGATTTGCATGAACATTTCAGGAATGATAGGTGTCATGTATATCTTTGAGAATCGGTTCAGCTAGTGGTATCAGTAATCGTAAAACAAAATAGTGGCTGTTTAAAATGCGATGATTGAACAATTTTGAGTTATTTTTTCCCAACTTCAACGTTTAAGGTGCATGTTTTGAACACTTGATTCAATTTGATGAATGACTGAAGATGAGCACCTACAATTAATGCTCATAAGTGATACAAGTCAAGGAGGTGGGAGAGAGCTCCTAGCAAAAGGGTTTTGTAACCATTCTAGGATTCGAAAAATTGGCCATTAATCGATGATAACAGTACAGGAGACTGGCCCCTGAAAAAAATTCATCAAACGTAGCCGATATGAGTATGAAATAAAAGTTTTCATGGCAGCTTTTCAAAACAGTTGTTAAACTGTCAGTTTTTACTTCAGTGGGGGCACAGGGGGGAAATACATGAAAAATGTGTTTCCTCCGTCGCGGATGGACATCTGAAATAATTATCAAGGGAGATATTTATGAGTATAACAATAACAAAAACCTCAGAAGCCGAAATTCGTTCAACTTTGTTAATAATAGTATGATCTTCGTCTTTGAAATGTTTCTTGATTTGATTCGATCTGGTGACTGCATTTTGTAAATTGAATACAAAACCCTTCTGACACGAGCGTAGGTCTGTTTACCCAACTTGTTTTTCTTAACTTAAGATTCCATCCAGTTTTCTTAAATATTTCGTAAGGTTTTGAAATAACCGAGTTGCTTTTCAACAGACAAAGTAAAAAGGTTTAATTTTAATCAAGTTCAGCTAATGAGAACGCGTCAACTAAATTTCTAGGCTTCCAATTAATTTGAAACCGAACTCTGTGGTCGAAATCTAATATATGTTTCTGCATATTTTGTATATATATAAAAAAAATTTGATAATTTATTATTAATAATATAAATAATGAATATAAAATATTGAGCATAGATTTTTATTAATTAAAAGGACTCACCGCTTGTTCCGTCGAGCGCTCGATGGGGCTGGAGGTGTCCTGTAAATTCTCAATTTTGTTAGCTTCGTTGCTATTAGTATTAGTCTCACTTATCACTATAGAGGTTCTTTGGGCGAATGCCATACAAAATTTAGTAACAAAATCACTTGTTAAAATATATTCTCGTCCGCGGGCAGTAAACCGAAGAGGTAAGAATGTCGGAAAAATGGTCAGTTTAGCAATAAAACCGAGGAAACTCGCTATTGAACCACCGCCTGTTAAATGAAGTAAATTAACTTTTGACACTTTAATATCTTCCTCATCAACGATGCCAATCCGGTTTAGATCGATCACAGCAGCTTCTAGCATTAGCGTTACAATTTATGGGTGTATCGAATTCAAATCGTGCAGCTTCCTCCATACGATAATAACGGGTTGGATCTCTGTAGTCGATCAGGTCTTTGCGATTCCAATGATTGATGTTATTGCCGGTTCCTTTATTCGTTGGGAGTCCCTGACGGTAAAGTAATGTGGTTATGTTTCCTTTTTTTTTTGCATTCAACTCCGACGTATCTGCTTTTGATTTCTGCAATCCTTTGATATCGTGAGCTACTTGATCCCTTTTCTTTTCTAGACTAACTTTTCTAACTCCTTAGAACGATAAATATCATATTTTTTCATCAACGCATCTAAATCTAACTTCATGCGAAGTTTTGAGATATTTTCACGACATAAATGCTGCTCCTGCACTAAGGTTTTGGAAAATTCCATGTAAGGAGTAAGGACTGCTTAGTTCTCGTTGGCCTTATCACCGGTTACATAAAGTGCAGAAATTCGCCTGCATGACGCTCAAAGATAGGTTTGATCTGGCTTAGTTTCATTTCCGACTTCAATGATACGTTTAAGCAATTCCACACCATTCTCTGCAGCCGGCCTTCAGTTGTTGTGGTGCTATACAATTATTCGTAGACGACCAACTGAATGGCTGTCGCTGACTATGACTATTATTCCCTGATTCACTTATGGTTGAGCGAAGGTTTCTTAGTGATGAATATGATCGGTTACGGGAGCTATACGAGCTCTTTCGATATTTGTCCACGTTTGTAGAGGTGCTCTTTCTGTCTTCCGCCGAATCCTTTTGTTGCTTCCCGCTAGAATCGTTCTTGCTCGTTGATTGGCAACGAGGCGACATATGTTCGATCATCCGAACAAACGGTTGCCGAGACCTTGAAAGCGAATCAAACGCGGCATCAGCTAATTAGTACTGCTCCAGTGCTGGTTCTTCGGACGAATTGAAATCGTTATCGAAATGGGGTTTGGGTATTGTATGTGTACGAGTAGTTATCAATCACTGTAATCACGGCAGGCCATGGAGTGATTGCGGCTTGTCCTCAATTCAAATGGCGTTGGGTACCCGTATTTATCCTTGCACTATCAACACCGTGATTGCATTGAGAAAGTTTTGGTCAGCTCTAGGTGCACGGCGACTGGTAATAATTCCTTAGCAAAAAGTTCACCTCAACAGAGTATTCCCCGCAAATTTTAATTGTTGCCTGTTTCGACTCACCAATAAGTTCGTAAACACCCTCTCTTATATTTTTAAAACTATCGCGCACGCAGATAAACCGATAATTTGTTCTTCGCACATCACGGATATTTTTATTTTATAGTTCCAAATAGTCTTAGATTAAGTTTATGTTGAATCGTCATTTGAAGTGTTTGCACTTTATGAAAATGATTTAATACACATGCCTTGTTTTAAATACTAGTGTGCAGTATTTTAATTTCGAATGATAATTTTAATTTAATTTTAGGTAGGGTTGCGTTTGAGCCATTAAAAGTTTAATATATTAATAATTGGTCAAGAACTTAATGAACTTGTTATGTCCCGCAAAATAAACAGATACGACATTGTATAACTTGTATAGAATGCTTATCGCCTCCTCCGGATTCACCACTGAATCACTAAAAGCTGGCATTTGACTTTCGTTCAGGGAATCTGATTCCAAGAAATGTTCACTTACTCCCGCAAGGTTCCGGAATCCTTCACGTCTTCCCGCTAGATTTGTTCTTGCTAGTCGACGGATATTCGTGATCGTGTTCTAGAAGCTAGACAATCACGTTTGGACGAGTTGTTTTTCTTCTCACTTGAATCCTTCTGGTGAGATTTATCGTGTTCTCGATTAGTGTTATCATCGGTTGGGTTTTGGCGACGTCTCTTGGGACTCGAAGGTGTCGATAAATCTTCACAACTTGGCGACGAGTCTTGGTCCGATATCCGTTTTCGTTCAAATCTTTTGGATGCAGGATTTGGTGGTTGAGATTTATACGATCTAATAGATCCACTCGTATTCGTACTATTTTCTAACAGGCGTTGTTGCCGACGTCGCTGTGTTGCCAACGTTACACAAGGAGTCGGTGTTGGCTTCGTTATGTGTCGATTTTGTTCGTAGCCTTCGAGAGTTTTTTCCCGCTTTGTGTTTTTGCTACTATTTTGGTGGCTATTGTAATGTGAATGGCTACTGGAAGCTTGTGAACCTGGCGCCGTGGTCGTGTTGCTACGATGCCCCTCCGTCACTGCCGAGAGCAATTGATTGTTATCGGGTTCGGCCATAGACGACACTTAACCGTCCACTCTATGTCACTAATCATGCACCTGAAGCGAATTTTTCCTGTCCTTGTCCTATTTAATGCTTTGATTACACCGAAAATTGTGGGGGGAGAAGGGAGTTGATCGATGTGAACAACACTAGTTCCAATATCTAGAGTACCCCTTTTTATATGCCGTTTGCTTGAATAATAATAACAAAATATTGACCGCACTACAAACGCAACCGGAATTTCCATCAAATTTCGAAGTTACTAATTACGTTTTCAATTGTTCGCAACGATGCGACAATAAAGAAAATCAATACTCACAAAAGTTGCCATACAAATAACAGTAAAGTCCACATTTCGCATTGCACACACACTCCCTATCCCGACGTATCTTCATTCCGGATGTGCTTTTAATACATGAAGGAGCTCCAATGAGGGGTAACTTAGAATATGAACACATCCTTGGCCGTTTTCTGCACGAATTTTATGCGCCTTGGTATCAATAAAGGTCACTAAGTCTTCTTCGTTGCCAACTGCAATGGTCTTGCCATCCGGCGACCATGTGATATTAATGTTTTCACCCTTAGTGTTAATAATTGTAGCACACTTGCCTGCACGCACGTCTTAGATTCGCACCGTCTTATCCCCACGCGCCATGCTCAGCAAATCGGGCATATATGGGATGCAGCAAATAGGGGTGGATGGCTCAGCAAACGACTCTGTCTCCAACCTTTATCCAATCTTTTGGCTCAAAGTGTCTGGAACAAATGCGCGACTTAGCGTTGATTGTCGTATTTGACTGTCCAATTACCTTCAGCCATAATGGCTTCTCTGCTGCCGACTCCCGAAATCACTTTCCCACTCGCGATCTCCCTGCGGTTTTTTCCAAGTTGCCAAATTGGCGGGGCCGAGCCATCGAGCAACGAAACAGCAATGGAAAATCGCGCAAAGTTTCGTTTAATAGTGCCATCTATGAGTGAACCCGCGATGGTGATAATGCACACTCGTTTCGGTTATTTTTAAAATTCTAAATCGTCTTTTGTAGATTCGTTTAAATTATCAATTGAAGCAATTTTCGTTTAATGATTAGGCGTAATTAAGTGGGAAAAATCGGAAGAATTAGACAAATTTTAGGGGGTTTAAATGATACAATGATTTTAGCGTTCATATAATTTAAAAGTTTAACCGTTTCGTTCTAAGCATTTGTATCCCGCGTTACACCGCAATTTGTTAAACTATATTCAAAAGATATTGTAGTAAAATCACTACACATTAAAATATTAAACAGTTTTAGAATTTTGTTTCTCGGGAGTTAAGTACAAAAGACATTTTCTGGACCTATTTTCCATGCAAAAAAAAAAAAAAACGAGTGTTGCGATGGGGAAGGTGACTCAATCGACTGAATCCTTGTTAAATTGAGTTCGTGCTGTGTGCCTGTGTCAGCGCTGCTTTTAGAGCCATAGCTCCTAGATTACTACAGCTCATGAGCCGCTACAATTATTCTATCTAACGAAGAAAACCACTTCTGTCTAAGCTCATTTTCAAAAAACAAATTGGCAGATCTGGTCTCGTCATCAAAAATATGGCTTTTAGTTATGTGCCTCTGAGGCTCATGGTGATTCCAAGTTATTATTATTTGCAAAACTTGCAGCGCCACTAGTCCATTTTTCTCATTTTTAGGTCTTTGTAAAAAATTTTTTTACAAAGACCTACTAGTTTCGCGACCTGTCTGTCCGTCCGTCCGTGCGTCACAGCAAGTTTCCTCAGAAAATATAGAAGCTAGAATACTCAAACTTTGTGAAAAGGTCAGAAGTGATGGGTTCCCAAAAGTTTAGGTCTTTACAAAAATTTAAAATTTTTTTAAGGGGGTCCCCCCTTATAGCGAACTTGCCCTAAAATTTTTTTTTAATCAAAGGTGATCGAGTGGGCTGTCAAATGAAAGGTCTTGATTAGAGCTTTTACAATCTGAAATAAAAAAGTCATTTTATGAATTAGGGGGTCCGGGGCAAGGCAAAATGTACCAAAAATTTGTGTCTCTCCCCTCGCGATTGAACACCTATGAGCAGAAAAATCTGAAAATGATCACGAATGTAGGACTTTATCAGTAGAAGGGCAACGAAAAATTGTTAATAGTATGATTTGTAGTTTTAACATTTTTGCCCATAAAATCAAAACGGTGCCTTTTTTTGTGCATTATTGATTTCACGTAGCACCGATCGCAAAAAATGCAAGAAGCAAAGAAAAAAAAGACTGCATTGTAAGTAACAGTGCTTCTGTATCTGTTCTTGTATTTAAACGTTCACCAGTCTCTGTAAGTTTTGTAATGATTTTCTACATGTCTCGTACGCTCATTCACTCGAGACTCCCCAAAGGAAATCTAAACCGACTTCTCATCGGTTCTGGACGTGAAGTCATGGAACGTGACAACAGACTGCACCCACCAGGTCGCCAAGTCCCGGCACTCTTAGTCTACTCCAAGGTGGTTGCTGGCTAGCTAGCTAGTTTGAAGAGGAGTTTTGGTCGTGGGTCTTACGCGAGTAGATTAAGTCCGTGTTACAAAACTCAGCCACTGGTTTAAATGCCCAATTTAAAATGCGTCGAACAACTTCCCACGACTCTACTTCATACTACACAACTTCGTTCCACGACAAAGGAACCAAGACAACCGCTGAAAAAAATGCGCATTCCCGAATATTACCGGCGCGTTGCTCGAAATAGCCTGCTTGAATTCAAATCGACATAAATCAATTCTAAGGAAAAACGCAAACTCAATTCACTGCGAATTCGACCATTCGCGAATTACTGGAACCCTACCCTCGCGGTGGCATACTCACCTTTCGCCAACATTATCCTACTGAAAGGGAACGGTTTTGCTGGAAAAGAAAGACCGATAAGAAGATAAAATATCCTCCGAACTTGAGTTCACGAGACCAACAATTCCAATGGAGATACTCATTTGCTAGATTCGTTGAGGCTGATCGAGTTGAGACGGGGCAATCTAGGTATTGGTGGCTGTATGACAATGTCTAAATTATTCGCGTTTATTTTCAGTTTTGGTGTTTTTCGTTATTTAGTTTTTGAGTTTCAGCTCATTATTGCTACATTTAGTGTTATTGTTTATTTTTGTTAAAAATTAGGGATAGGTTAGGTTTATATTATGTTCATTATATTAAGTTAGAGATAAGGTAAAACGCTTAGGTTAGGAACATAGTTATAGATTTTTAGGGTTTTGTACTAAAATACAAAACCTTATTGCAATCACGACCTGTGTCCGTCTGTCCGTCCGTCCGTCCGTCCGTCCGTCCGTCCGTCCGTCCGTCCGTCTGTATGTCACAGCACTTTTTCTCCGAAACTATAGAGGCTACAGCCATGAAACTTTGTAGAAAGGTCAGAAGTGGTAACCTCTTGAAAGTTCAAGGGTGGAAAAATTTTTCAAAGGCGTTCAAGGGGGTCTCCCCATATAGGGAGGTGACCCCTCAAAAAAAAATTTTCACCATTGGTAGTCGAGTAGGGTGTCATTGGAAAGGCCTCAATGAGATCTTTTCAAAACAAGTCTTAAAATTGTCTTATAAGTACCATGGGGGGCAGGGGAAGGGGAAATGTACGAACTTTTCGCGTACCCCCCCTCGCGATTGGACACCTTCCATCCGAAAAATCTGAAAAAAATCATGAATGTAGGCCTTAATGAGTACAACAACAACAAATACATGAGAAGTCGAAATTCACTCAACTTTGTTAGTAATAGTATGATTTATCGATTTTGTGTTTTCTTGAATAAAATCTAAACGGTACCCTTAAACTCAATAAAATTTAGCAAAGAGATGACTACTAATAAGATTGATCTTTTCTGAAAGTTTCATAAAGATCGAATAGTATTTACCGAGGTTATAGCGATTTGAATTTTCGTGTATTACTATGGAGCAATATGCCCTGTATTACTATGGAAACATATGGCTATGGAGCCATATGCGCTTTTTACCGACTTAGACACTACAGCTTTGCTAGAATTTGCATGAAAATTTCAGGAGTGATAGGTATCATGAAGATGAGTACATACAATTGAAACAAGTCGAAGAGGCAGGAGAGAGCTCCTATCAAAAGGGCTTTGTAACCATCCTAGGATTCGAAAAAATACGCCATGAATCGATGATTACAGTACACAGGAGTGGCCCCTGAATAAAAATTTCATGAAAGGTAGCCGATATGAGTATCACATGAAAGTTCTCTATGAGAGCTTTTCAAAACAGTTCTTAAACTGACAGTTTTTGCTTCAGTGGGGGCACAGGGGGGAAATACATGAAAAATGTGTTTCCTCCCTCGCGAATGGACACCAGTGATCTAAAACATCTGAAGAAAATATCAAAGGAGATATTTATGGGTATAACTATAACAAATACCTCAGAAGTCAAAATTCGTTCGACTTTGTTAATAATAGTATGATCCTCGAATTTCACATTTTCTCCAATTAAATCGTCTTTGACATGGTTCTTGATTTTAATCGTTGCTGGTTACTGCATTTTGTAAGCTGAGTACAAAACCCTTCTGACATGAGCATAGGTCTGTCTACCCAACTTGTTTTAGTATAAGATAAAGTTTTTGATTGCATTTATTAGAATTAAGTTAAAACATATTAGGTGTAGGATCAAAGTTCACTGTAGTGTTAAGATGATAAATAATTTTAGAATAGTGTTGGTTGGTTTTTTCTCCTTTTTCCAATTGAATTTAAAAAATATGTAACAATCTTCATTGATTTGAATTTGCTAGGGTTTTTTTTTTAAATGTGTTTAATGATAACGTACAAATTTAGAGAGCCATTTGGGCCATTAAGTTTTTTATTGTTATTGTTTGGATTTTGCTTTATATTCTTTTAAAATTTATAACGATTAGTATTAAATAAAGCGCTTTTGACTTTGACTTTGACTTTGAAAGACGTGGATTAATTCAGCGATTCATTATAAAGTTTAATTTGTTTTTCTTCTTTAAAGTTTATAAATAAATTTTAAGATGCTTAACGTTGACAAATTCTGCTTTTAGTTCTCTTTATTTTCTATTTCGATTCTATTTGGCGTCTTCCACTTATTCAATTCCTTAACAACTCTACTTATTACATACAATCCTAGCAACTACTAAAAATTATCCACAGTACCCTCTTATTGATTTTAAAAACAAAGTAGACCTCTACTTGTATAAGGGTTCTTTGTTATGTTTTATTTTATTCTTAATTGATCGCTTTTAATTTTCCCATATTCATTTAACACTACCGTTCTAAGAAAAAATTAAGTACCTTTCACAAGTTTGTGATTGTTATAACTTTTAGATACTCCCGAATCTTTTAAGGGTATTATAAATTCATTTTACAATACCCAACTGAAATCGCTTCCTATCTGCCCATCTATCCGTCCGTCCGTCCGTCCGTGTGTCACACCACTTTTTCTCGCAAACTACATAAGCTAGAAACATACGATTTTGTAAGTGGGTGCGAAGTGACACCCTCTTCAAAGTTTCACCACGAAAAGAAATCTCCCCATATAGAGGAGTTGCCCCCGAAAAAAAGTTTTCATCGCATGTAGGCAATATGAGTATCAAATGAAAGGTCTTAATGAGAACTTTTCAAAATAGTTCTTAAACCAACAAGTTTTGCTTTGAAGGGTGCAGGGGAAGGGGAAATGTACGAAAATTTTGTGTCTCCCTCCTCACTTTTGACCCGAAAAATCTAAAAATATCACAGAGGTGTGGCTTTATGAGTACAACGGCAACAAATACCTTAGAAGTCGAAATTCGATCAACTTTATTAATAATAGTACATTTTATAAATTTTGCATTTATGTAAAATAATTTTACAAAATCCTACTAAAATCGCGCCTGTATGCCTGTGCGTCCGTCCGTCGTGTGTCACAGCACTTTTTCTCGCAAACCGTATAAGCTACAAACATAAAATTTTGTATATAGGTGTAAAATGATGCCCTCTTCAAAGTTTCACTGCAAGGGGGGTTTCACTGCTTAGGGGGGGTCTCCTTGTACAGGGAAGTGGCCCCTGAAAAAAAAAGTTCATCAAAGGTAGAAGAAGTCAAAATTCGCTCAATTTTGTTAATAATAGTATGAAAAATGAATTTCACATTTTCCCCAATAAAATCATATGGATGCCCTCAAATTTAATGAAAATCGATATTTAAGTAGTTTTACATAAGGTCCTAATACTATGCAAGTTTGATAAAAGTCCAGTCATATTCACAGAAGTTATAGCCATTTGAAATTTCTCCAAATACAACAACAATAACACACGATTTTAGTTTTTTATGGACCTTCCATTGAATCAGATACTGCAGATTTGATTTGATCTTCTAGAAATTTTAAAATAAGATCAATAATATTCTTTTTTTGGAACTCATAATTTAAGTGATTTTTGTTAGTTTGCAACAAAGTGATGACCCTTGAAAGTACAGAAGCAATGGGTTTTCTTGTAAACGTGCACATCTCTTTGATATATTTCTTCCCTTTATTCGTTGTTGGTGACTGCATTTCGCACGTTGGGTACAAAATCCTTTTGACATGACCGTAGGTCTGTTTACCCAACTTGTTTTATTAAATATCCCTAATACTTTACTTTTATAATTCTATCTGAAAAATAAGTAAGAAAATAGGGTTGTCTTATATTTGATTAGATTTTAAAATTAATCGTGTGTTTTTGTTTATTAAGTTTTTTTTCGTGTTGTTTGTGCACTATATTTAATATTTATGCTTTTTATCTCACGTATACGAACTGATAACATCTGAATTAACATGAGGATAAAATTGAAATTGGTTGGTCTTATTGAAAGGAATTCATGAGAGCCCTATGAGAATGAATTGAAAGAAATTATTTTCTTGCACAAGTCAGCGGGATTAGATTTGTAATTACATGAAAATTATGAAATATATAATTTTTTATTTTATTTTTATGGTTCAGGAATATTTACTATTTGCTTGAATCACTTTGCAGGGATAAAATTCTCTTACTAGTCACTTTGATAACATTTCTTACTAGTCGCTTTGATAACATTTGATAAAATGTCCTTTTTTGTTGCTTTCAGTCTTAATACATTACGTAAGATAAGATTTAATATTTTGTTATCATGAGGTAATGTCAAAAGGCTTTTTCGTTGTAAAAATAATAAAGTCGTTGATTAAAAATAAATGGGAAACGAATTAACAAATATTTGATTGTTTTGAATTCCTTCTTAGGTAGATGATTTATTTTCTACAGGGTCTCTATTTTTCGACTCCGATAATGAAACCTTGATTTTCATTAAGGAAACCACTCACAGCATTTTCTTTTCCGAGTCAATGAATTTTCTGGCTATCTGTTCTGAGAAACAATTAACTCTTACAGCATTTAACCACGATTTCGGTCGAAAAAATATAAATAGAAAAACAAATATCAAGTTACGTTAGGTAAACATTTTTGAATTGCACTGCATTGAAAATTCTTTTTTTTTTTACTTGCTGGCATGTAAAGATTGAAGCAGTACATTTCTATCAATTGATTCCTTGCTTGTATAAACCTTTAATTTCCGACACTTGGAAGAACCGCAGCACCGCCGTCGATGCAATTTTGCTGAGCTCCCTATATTATACCGTTCCCGCCTCTCGTTCGCGGAAAACGGACAAGTGGTGCAATTGTTTCACAGTTCCCTTTTTCATCTCCATCGTTTGCTATTCACTTCCCCTGTCACTTTCCGGAGGCCGAATTGTTGAGAAATCCGTCAGTTGGCGAATCCGGCGCTGGCTCTGCTTCTCCACGCACTTTCCACTATATTTCTTCGCGCGTATGAAACACTCGTATCTTCTCGTACACGCTACTAAATGCCGACGACAAAATAGAATGCGGCCGCGGGAAATAAGGACATCAAACTCAACGAACTTCACTCTTCATAAAATCTTCTATTCTCTTTTACGAATTACGATTTTACAGTTTATCTGCGACTCATACCTGTCAACCGACCAACGTCAAGTGGTGGTTGAGCGGCAACGATTCGCTCACCACCAGTTGACGTCAATCGAATTGGAAACAAGAGAAATGTAGCAAACAATGTCTTGCATCCACATGTCTTACATTTGGTCAACTAATGTATTGACAAAACTTGCTTAGAGAAGGCGTGAGAATAAGCAATATTTTATTTCCATTTTTATCATTTCTCCAACTTTTTTGGTGTAAATCCGCGAATGATCGGTTATTCGGTTTGGTTACACGGTGCCATCGTTCGTGTTTGTTTTTCTTATTAGCGTAGAATATGTCATTTAAAAGTCGAGTAGATTATTTTTGGCACCGCGTTGGTATTGAGATCGGGAACGCACGGTTTCGCTTTAAGTCGTTGATTGATCAAAAGCATTGCAAATACCACTTTACAGTACTAAAGAAATTTTCTTCGGGGAATGTTTAAACGCGTTTTAAATGACTTGGTGGCTGTAAGAAATGTTTCCGGACTTAGTTTACTTGCGTAAGACCTGCGACTGAAATTTTTCTCCGAACTAGCTAACCTACAAGCAGCCACCTCGGAGTAGACTAAGGGTAACAGGACTCGTTGGCTTTCTGGGTATAGTCCGTTGGCGTCTTGAACCAAAGAGAGGTCGATTTAGATTTCTTTTGGTAAATCTTGGATGAACGAACGAGCAAATCATTACAATTGCTCTTAAGTCACCTTTAAAATTCCTTCAGCAGTTTTATCATATAGTTTCGATGAAACCTGTAAAAGATGCCACTACTTTTACTTTCTGATTTTCTATCAACACGTGTTTTAATTACTCGCTTCTTTGGCCTTTATTAGATATAAATGGAGTACTGTCGAATATAATTGAATAATACTTGACCTTTCTTATTTGTCCGATAATATGTTGGTGCTTTTTTTCCCCGAAATTGCAATGAATTCATTTAGGTTTTTTGGTGGCATATATAGGGCAGGCCAAATACAAGTTTTTTTTTCAGTTCAATAAAATGAACTAAAACTACAATAAAATGACAATGATAAAACAATGCAATAAAATGAACTAAAATCAAAGGTTGACACTGACTCACTAACATAATTTTGTGCACGAAACAGCTGTCAGTGTCAAAATAATATGTGAATTAAAAAAAAATTACTAAAGGCTTACTCTGTACATGATTGAAATTTTGTTATACATTTTAGATCTTACAAAATATTCACGTAGTACAAGATTATATTTTACAATTAAATGCACCAATTCTAAAAAGTTTCTTCTGTTAGTACTGGTGTCATTTGCTATGTGGCCACATAAAGCCATATTTTGTTTGGCAATGAATAGTACAGTATCAAACATTCTACTAAGAATTTCTTGTCATTTTTTTGCTTCTTCTGCCATCAAGTTTTACAGTGTCTTGTCAATAGTCTCTCCTGTTTTTAGTCTGGTCTCCAACTCCTTCCATTTGCAATTATTTTGGTTGAACAGAGCACTTGATTCGTGATTTGAACCCAAGAATTTAAGTGCCACCACGTATTCAATCCATCTGATGAGCAAAACTTGGATACATTTGGTGTATTTACATTCTCCAATTAACGGCAGCAAAAGCAAAATAATGATACATTGGAAAAAGAATAAGCCATGCCAAGTACGCAACCGTTTTTGCCGGTGGTTAATACGTGGTAAAATTATTCCTGGGGAGGCCGTCTTGTCTCCCCTTTTCATTTTAAAGAATGTGAATCTGAACGTTTTACTGTAGATGTTACTGCGAAGTTCGTATCGATATGCTGAAAAACTTCCTGGCCTTGCTAAATGAGGTGCAATCGCATACTTTTATTTATACGTTCCAGCCATTTGCCGATATCGTCCCAAGTTTTGGAATTGAGTAGCAGAAAATGTCGTTTCTGTATCAGTATTTTTTAAGGGTATTGTAAAATATTCGTCCGTCTATGCGTCACAGCAAGCTTTCTCGCAAGCCACATAAGCTAGAATGATGAAATTTTGTAGACAGGTCTGGAGTGGTGCCTTCTCAAAAGTTACAGTACAAAAAAAATATTTTAATATATTCAAGGGGGCTCCCCATTTAGGGGATTAACCTTTAAAATAAATTTTACAGAAGGTAGCCGATATGGGTATCAAATGAAAGGTCTTGGGTAATACTTTTCAAAACAGGGCTTAAACAAGAAATATCTGGAAGGAGGGGTACAGAGTGAGGGGAAATGAACGGACGATTTGTGATCCCCCCCTCTTTTGTGATGTTTGGGGAAAAAAACCAGGTAAGTATATTTTTATAAATATAAGGGCAACAAATATCTCAGAAGTCAAAATTCAATCAACTTTTTTAATAACAGTATATTTTATGAGTATTCCGTTTTCATCTATAATATCGAAAGGTGACCCATAAATTTGCCAAAAGTTATAGACGATTGAAAATTTATTAATAACAACAGTAATTACACGTGATGCTGTGTAAATACACGTTCGCAAAGGACCCTGAAAAATATTTTAAAGCACTGATATGTTATCATAACTACTGAAACATTGGGATCAACACACTAAAATTAAAATGGTCACAAATTAAAATGCATAATAAACATATATTTGTCCTAAAAGGTCAATTCATAGAATATACGAGTATGTGTGAGTTAATTTTTGATATCCAGAAGACGTTGTCTGATTAACTTCATATTTTACAATACCCTTCTGGTAGGAGGACTCTCCCGCTGCTTTTACTTGTTTCCAAGCAACCAAGGCCCATGCCTAGATAAACAGATGCAGTCTCTAATTGAGTAGATGTTGGAATTCGATCTTCAGGAACAATGTCAACGTTTCTAACAGGTGCCAGATCAATGGTGTCAAGTTCTAGTTTTAGAATTTTGTAAAAAAAATATTACAGTATCCTATTAATATAGGTTCCTGTTTGTCTCTTCGTCAGTGCGACACATCAAGTTTTCTCAAGAACTAGAGAAGCTTCAGTCATCAAATTTTGTAGCCAGCTCAGAAGTTTCTGATCAATCAAAGTTCAGTACGAGTAACTAGCCGAAAAAAATTCAAATACTCCCCATATGAGGATGTGAACGATATTGATGAGATCTTTTAATATTCGTTATTAAAATTGTAATATCGATGACAGAGTAGGCAGGGAAAGCGGAAGAACACTAAAAATTGTTGGAAAAATTTGATGAAATTGAATTTGCTCATGAATATCCTTAGTCAAATATGTTATAAAAACTCTTTTGAATGGAATCATTGAAGGTGTTTAAAAGCTGATGCCAAAACTCATCAGTTTTCGTACTCATTGTACTCATAATGCTGTGAATGTGAAAAATTCTTTTTATATTATAAATATATGAATATACATTCAAATAGTAGTCTATTTGCAGAATATTGACAAGATATGACCATTTACGATCTCCTTGTTCAGTTGCGCAATGGTTTCTACCCGACTATATTGTGTAACATATCTACGAATAATTAAATGATCGAAAACATAACTCAATTTTATGATAATTAAAAAAAAACAAAAAGTGAAAATCTAGGTAAATTCTTTACCAAAAAATAACAGACAGGTGGTAGCACTCTCATTCTTTTTGAGTTTAAAAGAGGGATTTCCTGGATTTTGCGTAGTTGACAGCTCTCAGTATTGAGGTAAAACAAATTGAAACTGTTTTTGCGTGTGTGGAATTATGTGAATTGTGTATTTTTACGCGGGTAGAATTGTGTTAAATGGGAAGAAAATATTGTCAAACGTCTTTAAAAGTAATAGAAATAATTTTGAAACATTATAAAGAAGAAAAATTGAGCTGTGATATTTGAAAAATCGTAGATAAGTCACATTTGACTGTTTATGATATTAGTAAACATTTTAATTCATTAAAATCAGGGAAAAATAAGAAAAAATGTAATAGATCTAGAGTGCTTTTAAAATCAGATGAGTAATGAATTGAACAACATATTTTACAAAACCCAAAATTAAGTTCTCTTCAATTAGCCGAACAAGTTTTGGAACATCTTAATAAAAGTTTACACTGCAAAATTATCAGGTAAATTTTGAAAAGAAGAAGTTTACACCGAAGTGAAGCCCATAAAAAAAATGCAAATGAAATTAGAAAAAGAAATTCAAATTTGCCAAAAGTTGTAATAATAAAGATTTTTTGTTTTGGGTTGCTATGTTATTTGCAAAGGAAAGTAAATTCAATATATTTATATTTTGTTCACATGATCAATGTTATCTATGGCAAAAATCTAAGGAAGAGCTCAAAGAGTGCAATGGACCATCCACTGTGAACATGAGGGTGGCTCGTTGATAGTCTGGGATTGCATATCCACTGCTCATCTAGGTAAACTGTGTAAAATCGATAGAGTTATGAACCATTCAAAGTATTTTAACTGAAATTTACCATATCACCTCTAGTCCCGTTACGTTCATAGATTGAGATACCCTAACAATAAATCTGAACGCTAAGAATCGGACTTGGACAGATGTGTGATGGATTAGTATTATTATTAAAGTATTTTCACATTCTGAAACAAAATTTGGTGGAGAGCGCTGAAATATTGGGAAGGAAGAAAACTTTCAATATGACAAGGATAACGATCCAAAGTACAAAGCACTCAATGTGTCTTTGTAGCTCCTCTACAATTATCTACATGTGCTGGAAACACGTTCGAGATACCCGATATTAACGTTATTGAGCATTTATGGGTGCATTTAGGGAAACAATTAAAAAACTAGATCATTAGAAACAAAGAAGGTTTGAAATCAGCACTTAAGATAAAATGGGCAAAAACTGATCCTTTCTCTTGCAAAACATTTGCAGAAATCATACCCGCAGAATTGAAATCCCTAGTGGAAAATAAAGGATTGCCTAAAAATATTAAAAATCTTCAATTATACTCTGAAATCCTACTAAGAATTTAGTATCCGATTTCTTTTTTGATGTTGATTTGACCTATATTTTAATTTTTTATTATTTTAATAACACGAAATTGAGTTTTGATTTGAATGATTTTATTTTTTGCAAATACAGAATATAGAGTTAAGAACATATATATTGTAACAGCCTGACACCATGGGGAAAAAGTAAAATGAATGAAACCCAAACCGCTGTAATTACATGACACCGGTACCATCTTCACACTGGAGAGAAAACCGGGTGTCACGAGTGACAATGCGGGGAAAGAAAAACGTGGAACTGAGCGTTTCAGTGTACGGTGGTGCCACCGTTGCGGTCTTTTCTTTTCAAGGATTTGAACGTCCTGCAGAAGGTAAGACTCTTGCAAACTGCTTGTAGGCAAAACTTACGATTAATTATGTTGATAGGGAATGAACGGAAACACCTCTTCTCATTTTCAGCAAGAAGCCGAAATCTTCAAGCTACCGAAGTTTTGCTTGAAAACGGTAGCACTTATTTAGGCTTTAATCATCGAGTGAGTCGATGTAGATTGGACAGTGTTTGTGTGGGCTTTTGAAGTAAGTCAATCTGCTCTCCGATTGGGCAAACTCCAATCTGAGGGCTTTAGCCAAAATCCAGTGTGATTTTCCCTACTTAGCTTTTGTAACAACTGAATCATTTGTCATGTTGAAAATGTGAATTTCGTCGATTTGTTTGCCCTCGCGTATACCATTTCATTTTTATGGAGCTAACATTTTGTGTGCGGATATTGGGTGTTTTGTATGTGACCTTAATGTTTTGCATTTCAAATTCAATTCAAAAGCGCTTTATTTAATACCAATCGTTATAAATTTTTAAAAGAACATAAAGAAAATTCCAAACAATAAAACTACAAAAAAACTTGATGGCCCGAATGGCTCTCTAAATTTATACGTTATCAGTTAAACACATTTAATGAAAAAAAATACACTTGCAAATTTAAATTAATTAAGATTATTAGATATTTTTTGATTCAATTGGAAAAAGGAGAAAAAACCAACCAGCATTATTCAAAAATTACTTATACTACTAACTTAATGTTTTGCATTCTTTCTAATCGCGGCCACTCCTGTACACGCAATTCAACTATATTTGATTATGGGTTTAGTTCAACAAACATTTTACTCCCGATATGCTAGATGCGGTATTTGCGCTAGTTAATGGAATGAAATTTTAATGATTTGGAAAGTCATCTTTTCGATAAACATATAGTGATTTATGTCCACTCATGAGCACACGTACATGAAGAGCGAATATCCTTGTGTCAAATTCGCTGAACATTTTTTTAATTAAAAAATTTTCCTTTTCAATAAAACAAAATATTTGGAGTGAATTTGTTGAATGAAAGTCGTCAACAGGTCCTACAATACCTTGCGAACAAAGCAAAAACAGAGACAAAAAATATTAATTTTTATGGTTAAACAAAAAAAAAAATAAAATCTAGAAAAGAAAAAACAGAAATTTGTTACTTTTCTAATAAGTTTAGATTTCCAGTTCCTCTATGGATTGCAAGCGTTATACCGGCTCTTTCTTTTTAGTAGTCTTGATTTTCAACTGGAAATAGAAGCGAAAGGTAAGTATACCGCCTTACGGGTAGGTTTTTCACAATCTGCGGCTGGTCGGGTCGATTTTTGGGTTCGGGTGCACGATACCTTAGTTTATGTCCAGTTATGTTTATTAGTGTAGAATACTTCCTCTAAAATTAGAGTAGCCTATGTCAGGCATCACGTCAGGATTTGGATCTGAAATGTGGGGATTTGATTTTGTTTGTACTGATTGGTCGGAAGCCTCGCAAGGGTGGCATTAAATTAATAGCGAAATATTTCTTCGGAAAAGCTTGTGACGCGTTTCAAACGGCTATTTGAATCGGTGGGCAAATTATTATAGATGCGCTTAGTGTACTCGCGTAAGACCTGCAACCGAAATACCTCTCCGAACTAGCTAGCTTGCAAGCAGCCACCTTGGAGTAGACTAAGGTTCCCCGGACCAGTTGATCCGTAGAGCAAATTCCATTGGCAGGTAGCGAGATTTCGCGTCTTTAACGGATGAGAGGTCGATTTAAATTTATTTTTGGGAATCTCGAACGGATGATAGTAAAATCATTACAATATTTTGTTAATTACTGAAATACATTCTTGAACTACTTATTCCCTTTCCAAGTAGAAATAGGTATGTACCCAAGCAACTATACATTTTTTGCTTAGTCTATGGGCTTAAGTAATTATAAGATGTCATATTTATCAGTTATAGTGGCAATTTTATGGATATAAAGTATATAAGCCCATGCAGCCTTATCTCAGAATTTCGAGAATATTTACATGTATTTCACGTTTTTAATATTTTTCACAAGAAGTTTTTCAATCGGACCAACCTAGACAGAGATATTTGGAAACAAACGACTGTGCAGCATGAAAGAGTGATAATTAAATAAACGGCAGTGATGCGTCTGCCAAAATAATCTTTGTCGCTTACTAAAAATCGATTGAAGACCGCAATTATCAATCAGAAACATACAATATATGTAAGAATATATTAATTTCAACGATTTTCCTTGATATATGAGCAAACTTAATGATAAATTTACCTTACATGTTCATATTCCCAATCAAGTGGAGTTTGGCAACTCTCATATTGACGAATGAAGTGGTAAAATTCGTTTTTTAGCTTGTCTACCTCCTAACTTGATAAGACATTGAGATCAGTTCATTATGACTGACCAAATGGGATCGAGAATGAACGAAATGACATAGCATCAGAAATTTTATTATTAACTGGGATTCTGATGCTGAAAAATCGTTTTAATGATTAACTTTATATTCGATTGCTAGCTCAATTATACTTACAAGAGCGCTCCAAAAGACATGGAGACCTTAATCAAAATTAAATCGCCCAAGCCCCGATTTCGCAAATATCAAAAGCGAACTCATTAAACTATCTAAAGTTCACGACAAAAATATTATTATCCAATTTGAAATTGATTTACATTGATATTTCGCTTTCAATTTCTAAAGCTTGCATACGGACAAAATTCGTGCCCGTAATTGATTCATACACTTGCATCTATTACCTCAATCCTGTCATCATAATTTAAAACGATTATTGCCGAGGAGCGTGTTATTCAAGTTGCTCCAAATCGACAATCCTTGTGGCTGATTATCTCATAAGTTGATCGAAATATTCGCCATCATCGCAATGATTAGACCCCGCACCATAAACAGAATTGAAGACATTTAATTACAAGCAAGATGAAAACTGAAAACGATCATATTGTGAAACCGGAGCATGTGTAAGCCATAAAGGTGAAAGATACATACCAGCAAGTACTCACAAGCAAACTCACATACGTTCGATGGCGTCCGTCGATGAGGAAACCAAAATATTGCATAATTCGCTCCAAGTCGCCGCCTTGTAAAACTTAAGGGGATTTCTTCCTCGTCGTTAAGATTTTTCGCGTTTCGATGGATTTGCATGCAACAAACTAAGTATCTGCATCTAATTGGCTTTGGTTCTTGCAAAAATAGATTGCGCTCGCCAAGACTCGAGCAAATACTGGCTCTTATCTAAATTAAAACTGGAAAATCGGTCCAGCATGATTTCACTTTCGCGCTATCCCTTAAGCCATCCGGACCGAGTCTCCATGTGGAGCCCCCTAAAAGGCAATCAAACCGCCTATCGATACTCACTTGAGTCGACAACTGCGTCAAATCGAAGGTGAAAAATTAAGAGGATTTTGCATTGAAAAAAGGTTTTCTAATCGCATACTTGAGACGACTACGATCCGCCCACTTAGTGGCTTCGAAACGATCAACCGCTGGCGAAACTGCCCTGGGGGCTGTGTTCGAATTATTTCTTTTTTTCTCGTTCAAGAAAATTTTCTCTAGTATCTGCTAGATACATCTATTATTTATCTTATGACAAGGTACTGTTGTTGGGTTTCTTGTGGATCCAAGCCGCGCGGATAGCTCAGGTGAGCGAGGTTCAACTTGGCTACGGTTTGCTTTGCATATGGACCTGGCTGGGACCATGGAGATCGTCAATCGTGTATCGTTTCGATGTGGACAAAAAAAGTTCATTTCAGCAGCGCACGCAACAAAAAACTACGAACTGAATGAAAATTATAGTTTTAATTGAACAATGATGAAAATTTATGGCACATTTGGGGCTCGTGCTGGTATTTACATTGCTTGCAAGCGTGTGCATGGTATAATGATTGGATCTTGAAATCGTTTGCCCGAATTAAGGGTTGCCATTATGAGGTCAGACGATCATTTCATAAAAATTTTGCATATAGGGTTGATCCAAAAACATATAAGAAATAAACAGAATATAATATCAATAAATTACAGATATCAAATGTGTATCATACTAAATAGCATCGAATGGTAAAATTAAATACAGCGATCATTTTTGCCGCCCGGTTCTGTAAGAGTGCCTAAGATGTTGATCAACAATAACTAACAAAATGGGTAGACAAAAGTATGCTCACATCAGAAGGGTATTCTACTCAACGTATGAAATGCAGAAACTTATGTTAAATTAATAAAGATTAACTCAACAAAAATTTTGAAGTCATTTCAGCAAATTCTCAGATTCAAAATTAAATTCGATTTCATTGCATTCTAAGCGTTGTCTTATTGCAAATACAACTGAAAACATAAAATTTGCTCATCATGAAGGTTTTTATTGTACTTGCGCTCATAAATAATAACCTCCATGAATTTTTGTGGATCATGTGCATCCAGCCGCGAAGAAGCAATTCATTACTTTAATTACTACACATTGTGGACCAATTGAAACTGAAAATTCAGTTGTCTCATCTGTTATGGAAAGCCCTCAAAAATACATTTTATTGATTGTGGTGGTATGGCAAAAAGGAGCAGGAGTGGACTTATGATTGGAAAAAGTTACTCTTTTCAAAAAATGATTTTAAATGACAAAATTTTATAAATCTTCATTAAAGCTAGGAATGCCAACAGAATTAAATAAAATTAACATATGAAGAACTTTAGTTAATGACTCACTAAAAAGAGGAAATTTCAAATTAAAAATTCTTGAAAATATACCGAGATGAGTTTTTTCTCTTCTCTGATCCTGCCGAAATTATTGAAGAATACTACTTTCTCAAAGCTTATGATGCTATAAATCGAAATAGTCTCTACAATCGACTTCTCGAATTAGGAATCACACTAAAAAATGGCCCACGCAATGAAGATTACTATGGGCAAATCTTAGTGCCAAGTTAAAATTCAAAACGAATTCACTGAAGCCTGCTCCTCCCCATACAATCGGTTATAATAGGAAGACGATTTGAGGCTAACTCCATTTAACCAAATCCAGCTCAGCGTGACAAACATTTCCATCATAGAAGTAAACGGTATACTGGCCGTGAAATCTGCACAATTGGTGGATCTGTTATCTGTCTGCAAGAGGTGTTTCAAGGGTTAGGAATATTGTTTGTTTATTGCATGCATTGGCCCTTAGCGCATATAGTTAACGATAGTCCATCTGGTCGCCCTATAAAAGCCAAGAAAAACCCCTAGCACCTTGTTCACCAGATTGCTCCAAAAGTTAGCTCAATCAGTTATGCAGGTGGGACAACGGGTGAATACATACAAAACCAAACTGATGAACTTCACGAAAAAAAACAACCCAAATCAACCATACGAGTATATCAGATTAGGTAATTTCGACACTGAGCAACTAATTATATGTTTTTAAGGGGGTTAACTCTCAAAGCGTGACAGTAAAAAAGATAAACTTAAGCTGACCCACTTCAAATGAAGATGGGAAATTTGAATATCATTGATACTCCACTGTGAGCCCAGCTTTATGTCACAAAATTTGCAGATTCCAAGTAAAGGAACTGATAGCTGTGAACTATCAGTTATAATAGTTATAGAAAGTAAGTATTGGTCTCTCCATACATAGTTGCATATTATCTCGGAAGATGCAGATTAGAAAAATGAAATTAAAGATGTTTCTAAGAAATTTTCATATAGTCAATTATTTCTGCCGCAAGCCAAATCTATAAATTAAAACAAAAAATTTGAAAGCGATGATTAACTTTGAAGTACTGTTACCCCTAACACGAGCGGGTAAGTTCCGGCTGGGGTCTATGGACCCGGAAAGCTGGAGACGGGCGCAGGCGCAACTCGCTTTGCCCCAGAATCCGTTGAAGCCACCAAACGAGAGCACGGCTTGCCAGAACTCAAGCAAAAGACTTGCGGGTCGAGTATGCACTTCTTCGGCTTTCCTACTGTCGAAAATGTAAATTCACTATAACTCGTTAACGCAAGCAAAATACCTATCAGAAAACTCCGCAATGAAACCAAAAAGATTTATCTCCTTTTGGAGCTTTAAACGCGTGGAACGAAGGTTCACAATTTGTTCAAGCAACGCGATCCATTTTCAAACAAATCTATTCGCAATATATATACTTCACTCTTGTTGATGTGAGGTAATCAATAAAAATTCAAAGTTAATAAAATCAACTTAAATCTGCTTACAAGCAAGGGAAAGTCCCCGAGACATTATCGCTGCTTTGTATTGTTCACTCCACCATCAACTTGATTGCCAGTCCAAAATTATGCTCAGAACTCCTTAAGCTGCCCATGCTGAGAATTTCCCTCTCGAGCGCCACAACTCTCCTTCAATATTTTTCACCAGACGTCGATTTGTTGAGCTACGCTTCTTTTTCAGCTCCACTATCAAGAAAAAAGAAAAACCAGCAAGTATCGCAATTTTATCAATCACTCCTCGTTACCACCTCAAATTACTCCATTCGTAAAATAGATTTGCTTCTCGAGAGTTGCTATGCTCGTACCAATACAATATTTTTGGCGAGCTGGGAACAAGCTTGACTTATCTCGCTTCTGTAGTGCTTAATGTGGTATAAAGTCCGTTCGGGATTGCAGCAGTGGACTACTGCTTCAGCAAGGGCAAGATTCATGCTAAGCTTGAAATGGCCTTGTCTAGGGACGCGTAAGTGCGCTGGCAAGCTAGCTTTGCGGTGTCGTGGGGAAGGTTCCTTTCCCACAGCACAAGGATACACAACAAAAATATTTCTCACACTTACGAATTAGGCGTTGACCAGAGTCAACAAAATGTAGAGTTGATTGACCGTCGAAAGGCATCGATGGCCTCGGTCAGACATGGGCAAACTTTTTAAGGGGAGGGCCAGATAAAATAAAAATTATCTAGGCGGGCCGAAAAATTTAAAAAAAGCATATTTTAGTAAGTGATAAACTTTATATTTAATTTTTACATCACACACAATTTATATTATATGCCATTATGGTAAAGTACTTAGAAAAAAAGTTACAAAAATTGATTATTCTTTGGAAGAGTATGAAGGCGTATGTAACAGATGAAACTGTGACTTAGTTTCTAAAAGTTGTTCATAATCTGGTAGAAACTGGGATGAGCTGATTCGCAGTAGTGAAGCTAAATGATGGTTGGTCAGTCGATTTCCAACGCTATTTTTGCGAAGATTCATAGCGCATTTATCTTCTGAGCGTGAGGTTTTAAGTTTGGGAAACTTGATTTTAACACGGGCTTGTAGAATTCGATTTTAGAAACGTCGCAAAATAGTTGCTTCGATTCAGTGTTGCATTGCAACTCAATCAGTTCGAGCTGCAATTCTGGATTGACTGATTCATAATCAACTTTAAATGGCACGCTAAAATGTCCAGGTCCTGTTCAATAGCTTTGAAGTCTTGAAATCTTCGTTCAAATTCTTCATGTAGACATTTCAGGATTTTCTCATAGCTCCTAAGTTTTTCTTCTGTAGCTGCAATAGTTTTAAGTCTTGAAAGATAAGTAAAATCTTTCTTGACCAGTTGTTTGGAAAATAGATGATATGACTGCAAATATCATGGATTAATTGATTTCTTCCCTGGAGCTTTAAGCTCAATTTATTGATGTAACTGAAAAGATCTGTAAAAAATTGCAAAATCCAAAAGCCATACAATATCTTTTAAATGTTCACACTCGTCCATTCCTTTTTCTTCCATGAAAGATATTATTTTAAATCCCAAATTCATGCAAAAACTCGAACTGCACTAAGCGTTCTTACTTTGGTGTAGTTGTTTGCGTTTTAGAATGTTTGCGTTTGTCTCAAGCCACCATGTCCGCTAACTTTAATGAGACAAAAAAAATTTTGAATTACTGTAGAGTAGCTTACTTGACACATAATAGATTATTTCAAATGATAATAAAAATTGAGCGGACATTTTTGTAGAGTACGCACGATAAATATTTTGTAGTGTAGCTTCGTGGCTCGACAAGACCTCACCTCATATGATCCCGCAAATAGCTAGCCGACAAGCACGCGTACGCAGTCGTTAAGCGAAGCTAGTCACCTGAACTCGATCTTCTTTATAGCTTGCTGACACTTGTGCCAGAAATCGGCTCCCGTGTCCTACGCGGGTTTATATAAAAAAAATAATTGCAGTACTTCCAAAGACGTGATAGTATCTTGAAATTCTGGAAAAATGTTTTATTCTGTTGTAGTTCCCTTCAATAAACGCGTGCAAGCTAATTTTTTTGTAACACAAAAGTTGACATCAAAACCTCATAAATATCAGTGAATGAACTGTGCCAGTAATGTTCGTACTTTCATCCAAAGCAAAAAAACAGAATTTAAACTCCTTTATCATTGACTCTAGCTATGAGATCAACTACTTATCAATCCCTTCGATTCTCGAAGTCATTGTTTTTCAAGACAAACTAACTTACTGTGTCAAAATCCTTTCTTTGGTCAGGACGCGAAATATCACATGCTTGGAGCATACAAGTTTTTATAAATTCGCCATCAGAAAATTCTTTGTTCCTTTTTGCAATATTGTATTCTACAACGTAACTGGCATGTGTGGCCAGCTTTTTAGAACTGCTTTGTTTTTTAAAAATATTTTGCGAATCTGACAGTTTTTTACCTAAAGCTCCTGCTTTTTGCTTCCGAGTTCTTTCAGTTATAGTTTCATAAGTGCCGTTGTTATGTTCTGTCATAAAGTGTCGTAACAGATTGAATTCCTTAAATATGGCTACAGCTTCATTGCAAATGAGGCACACAGGTTTATCCTTAATAGGCGTGAAAAAGTATTTCCAAGTCCACTCATCTTTAAAAACACGACATTCTGAATCAACTTTACGTTTTTTGCTTGCCATAGTAACGATCAAAATAATGTTAAAAACACTACCAATTAAGCAAAGCTATAGAAACATAAGCCAGATGCACAGTTGTAGGGTTGACTTGGAACTGACCACGTGATAGACCAAACTACACTGAACTTGAGGAGACACGAAACGAAAATGGAAGCCACGATTTGTTCCGAACTTAGTTGAGCAGCACACGTATTGCGCTCCACATTGGCATGCAACCGATCTATAGACGTCTACTACGGCACTTCTCAGTAAATATTATGGTGAGTTTAGATGCGTGCCATGTACCCCGGCCAGCAGCTCGACAAGCAACCTGGCCAGCAGCACGACATGGGCGAGCAGGCCAAACAATATGTTCACACGTGCATTGTGAATATGCACGAAATACTGAGGAGATAGAGTGCATGTGAACACGCGCACGGGCACAAGTAAATTCATCCTTTGATGTTTACCAAAGCCAATATAAGACTAAGCCAAACACACATACATTGCATCTATAGTAGTCAGCCTACATGTGCCTAAGCTCCAAGCAACTTCCAGTCTACTTCGGCAAATGTCCTCCAAGTGACTGCATGAAAAGTAGATTTCATTGCACTTTTGACGGCACTTGCAATCAACCGTATGTAGGAAACTAAAGCAATTTTTACAACACGATGGGTGGTGCTATGTTTTTTGTAGACTGTCTGGATTTCAACCTTAAAATCCATCTCAAACTTGTCTAAAACGTTGAATTTTTGCCGGCACTTAAACGATTCTCCTTGTATTTGCAAAGCAAAAGTTAGCCTACATATGGTCATGTATGTGAAAGTAGAGCTGGGTAAAATAGGCTCTTTACTGTAGTTTGCCTTTGATGTTTACCAAAAAATCGGCAGTCGAACGTTCGATGGCGAGCCGTCCATTAAATGCGGCTTTGAACGTCTGCGTGTAAATGCAGCATTAGCTGCGATTATACTGTATTTAAAATACAATGAAAAGGAAACCGTTACTTTATTCTACCTACGAAGAAAACTAATTTTGTCCTTTCCTATGTGTAATTGTAGGGTTTATTCAAAACCATGTCGTGGGCCGGATTGACTACCCTGAAGGGTCCAAACCTGGCCCGCGGGCTGTCCTTTCGTACTTTGCTCTACACTGGCCTAAGTGATCTGTGAAAAGGATTGGACAGGAGAAATACGACTACAATGCCCGGTTAACCACGCGCGAAACTTAAGGTGATTACTTAATATCCTCGAAAATTCACTGCCCATAAATAAGAGTGAGGCATCCAGATGGTGGCAGTACTCCACGCACCCCTCCCAGCTGGAACAAGGATCCATAGTGATGCCTTGGCCCATGTCGGGCAAGAGAGGGCTTACAAGATAGCTAGCTCATGAGTGGAGGGGTCAGCCAACGTGGCGGGTCCCATACTCATTTGAGACACTAGTGAAAAGTCCGATTTGTATCGTTTAGTTCCTCGTTTTATTCATTAAAATGCAAATAAATATCTAAATTTCAATACATATTTAAGTGTAATATATTTTCAAATGTTTTTTATCAAAGTGAACTTCCTTGAAATACAATGAATAAAATAATGTACTTGTGAAAATGAATTCCAAAGTAATGTTATAAATAAACAGTAAAACGTTATTATCAAGGCGAACTTCATGAAAATGCAATAAATATTTAAAAGTGTTAAATTGTATGACTTTTATGGAAATGTTATAAGGGTTGAAAGAAGGGTGCTCACCCACTGCTCCGATAAGCGATCTGTGTTGGCTGGGGGAGGGGGGGAAATTCCACACTTTACACCGTTAAATTTCACACACGAGTTTAGCCGCAGATAGACTGACTGAAGACAGCACTTTTCATTCGCCACGAACTGATTCCTTCTTTTTGTTCTAGCCTAATCTATAGATCCGTCTAGAAATCGTTTAGAAAGCATAACTATCTCATTATTCTCCAAACACTGCACTTTATACTCACTCCTTTAGCAAGATCAACATTTCGTGGGCAATTTAAATCTTTTAATTTTTGACTTTAAAAACTAGGATGCTTCCAGTGCAAAAGGGTTAAGAACTTTGATGTTGTCGGGTTGTGTGTGGCTACTTAGCTAATAAATTACATACTTGTCATGTTCATGACTCACATGATCCCAATTCCGATTTCTGTGAAATTTCAATCAGCCGTTTTAATTATAATTCACGAATTAAGATTACATTTCTTGAGCAATTTTTGTACGTTATAGTTCGAGTAAAAGCCGATGATTGAATTTTAGCTGAAGCAAATTTTTTCAATATAATTTCCACAGATGAAAAATTCATTACATAAACACCTTTGTTACAAGATTCTCATAATTTCTCCTCTACTTTTACTGTCCTTTTCGTGAAGGTCCCTGGAACAATTTGCCCATCCAGACTGCTCGATTACTACACTTCTGATTTGAATTTTCTGCAAACCTGTGGCTGACCCTGGGAAATCCAGTTCTATTTGAGACAGCTGATCCGTACAAAAGCGTTTAGAGTATCAAAATTATTGAGCGCAAACTCCCCGCAGAGCATGTTATCAGTGTGAACAAGTTGGGTAGACAGACCTTTGCTCATGTCAGAAAGGATTTGTACTCTACTTACAAAATGCAGAAAGCAGTAACGAATAAAATCAAGAAACATGTCATGTTCGAGGATCATACTATCATTAGCAAAGTTGAAAGAATTTTGACTTCTGAGGTATTTGTTATAGTTATACCCATAAATATCTCTCTTGATAATTTTTTCAGGTTTTTTAGATCACGGGTGTCCATTCGCGAGGGAGGAAACAAATTTTTCATGTATTTCCCCCCCCCCCCTGTGTCCCCACTGAAGCAAAAACTGTCAGTTTAAGAACTGTTTTGAAAAGCTCTCAAAGAGAACTTCCAGTTGATACTCATATCTGCTACATTTCATGAAATTTTTTTTCGGGGGCCACTCCTTTGTACTGTAATCATCGATTCATGGCCTGTTTTTTCGAATCTTAGAATGGTTACAAAGCCCTTTTGCTAGGAGCTCTCTCCTGCCTCTTCGACTTGTTTCAATTGTATGTACTCATCTTCATGATACCTATCATTCCTGCAATTTTCATGCAAATCCTAGCAAAGCTGTAGTGTCTAAGTCGGTAAAAAGCGCATATGGCTCCATAGCCATGTTTCCATATTAATACAGGGCATATTGTTCCATGGTAATACAGGAAAATTCAAATCGCTATAACTTCGTTAAATACTATTCGATCTTTATGAAACTTTCAGGACAGATCAATCTTATAAATAGTCATCTGTGTGCTAAATTTTAAGGGTACCGTTTAGATTTTATTCAAGAAAACATAAAATCGATAAATCATACTATTACTAACAAAGTTGAGTGAATTTCGACTTCTCATGTATTTGTTGTTGTTGTACTCATTAAGGCCTACATTCTGGATTTTTTTCAGATTTTTCGGATGGAAGGTGTCCAATCGCGAGGGGGGGTACGCGAAAAGTTCGTACATTTCCCCTTCCCCTGCCCCCCTCGGTACTCATAAGGCAATTTTAAGACTTGGTTTGAAAAGATCTCATTGAGAACTTTCCAATGACACCCTACTCGACTACCAATGGTGAAAATTTTTTTTTGAGCGGTCACCTCCCTATATGGGGAGACCCCCCTTAAACCCCTTTGAAAAATTTTTTCACCCTTGAACTTTCAAGAAATCACCACTTCTGACCTTTCTACATAGTTTTATGGCTGTAGCCTTAAGAGTTTTGGAGAAAAAGTGCTGTGACATACAGACGGACGGACGGACGGACATACGGACACAGGTCGTGATTGCAATAGGGTTTTGTATTTTAGTACAAAACTCTAAATATGAACTTTCGTAAGTGAGGTTGTGATCCAAATTGAATTGAAATTTGGAACAGCCCAATTTTTTTATATTTCTTCGAAATTTGTATTCGCCACTACTAGTACTTGTTCACTGTTGCCCCCGCTATTATTAGTTTGTACTGTTGGGGCTGGCGCTATATCCGGCACATGAAACGTTACACCTCCAGATGAGACTCCACTAGAACTCACTATTTGTCTTGGCGAATACGTTTTGAACCAAATTTACTTTGAATCCACCACTACATGCCGAGCTACTCGCAGGAGATTGATTGAAAACGGAATGAATCTTTGCCGCACTTATTGTATCAATCTTTTCCTTAACATTTTATCATTAAAGAAGCTCTAGTTGCTGTTCGTAACGATTCTGCATAAGTGCTTCGAGGGATATTTATCTCTATTTAACTGGAGATTTTTGTGTGACAAGGTTATGGCAATTAACTGGTGGAATTATTTGCACTGGCTGCATAAGGCTCACGCTCTAACTTTTCCATCTTCTTCAGCGCATTATGTTTGACTTATTTTTTCAGAACATTCATAGTATTCCAGCGCGATGTAACCCGATAACGCGAGATCTGGTTTTAGGGACGTTGCAACATCTGAACCATTGTGGAGAGTTGTTATTGATGTAGTGCTTGTTGCGGAATCAACCATTTGAGTGGCGTTTCTGGTATCATTGTTGTTCGGCTTATGTTGGTATCTGAGCATCCATTAGGCGTCAAAGATTGAACTCAGATGTTGCTGAGCCTGCGGACTCGAGGCTTGCTGTTGAGATAAGACTTGCTCCGGCACTCCTCGTGCTTCATATATGTGCTACTGATGACCACGATTGTTGAGGCTATTGTTGTAATTCTTTTTAATACCATATCGTTTAATCATTATTTGATCTCAATTATTTAAATTTTACAATAAATGAATCTAATACCTTGATTTGGGATCTCCTTGAAATTCTTTAAGCATCTTTGTATTTAAAGTTAGAGGATGTGTACGGCGTGCGGGGTCCTTTCCCATAGGTAGCACAGTCTACTAGTAACAGTACTTTCAGTCCTTTTGACTAGGCAACAAAATATTCAAAACAATTTACAACTTTCAATACAAGCTCTCAATTTTCTTAACATATTTTTCAAGCGTGGAAAATTTGAAAAGTAGCACAAACACCTGGAAGCATTAAAACATATATTTTCAAAAACACAAGCCTCAAATGCTTTCTTTCGATCGACATAAAACTGCTAATGAAATGTTGGAAGCCATATTTACATTGAAGATTATCAGATACAAATAATGATGTTTTGAAGCAAGCGAGACATTGACAATGTTATGATAATAAAATACAAAGAACTTGTTTAATCGATGCGTATAAGGTAATGACCTTTAAATAGATAAATGTTCTTTCCTTATATAATTTAGATCTTGACTAACCCTTTCCTGTGTCAAAAAGGCAAATAGGAGATTTATCAAACGAGGTGTAGTTTACTTCAATAATCTTCTCTAAGGCTTATTTGGTTTGAATGGTAAATGTTCAAGATATTCGAGAGAAAGAATCATCTAAAATCCATATTGTCCTTTGCAATGGTAACTTCCACATCTGGAACTACCAGTACAGTCCTAGCTATTTCCAACCAACTACTACTACAAATATGGAATGATAATTAACATCGACGATTTTAGACTAGTTTCTACGAAACAATATCGAATAAGGACCCTCGGTGAGCACAAAAGTATTGGGGGTGATACATTGGTAATTTTTATGCTACCCTATGTGCCAATCCCATTAATTTGAAATCAGTGCCCATGACGGCTAGTTTGGCTTTAAGTCTGTTCCAAGAATAACGCGATTACAATTTCAAGCAGGACTAGATTATAAATTATTGGCTTAAGCGACTACCCACTCAACCTACTACTAAACGATGAGCGCATATTAGTACCGAAATTGGATGGTAAATTTAAGAAAAATTGTTGACTTTCATTATATCTAATTTCACTTTACAAAGGAGCATCATTTATTTATCTGTTCTAAAATAAAGAAAGTTACATATTCTGGATTCAAACGGACAAGAGCAAATAAGTGAAATCGTCAATATCTTGTACAATCGACAACCCTTCAAGAAAATATATCATACTGGAGCTCGACATGATATATTACACATAACTGTGTTTCTAAACAACTAACAAAAACAAGAATAAAAATCAACGTGTAATATATTGTAGGTAGGTATTCAAACTTCTATTCACCTGTCGAATCCGCACCGCAATTACGGCACGTCGATGTGTCCGTCTGCAACCTACCTTCCACCTATATTTTCACATGAGGGCTGTCCGCTACTTAACGAGATGACTTAACTTGCGCGCATATGAGCGAAACTCACGATGTTTAATCATTCCATTCTATCCAGAGTCGATTGCCTTGTGTTCGAGGAGCTAGCATCATTGATTCTGTTTTCTTATTAAATTAATTTGTTTAATTTATTTTAGTTTGTCTCATGACTGCATTGCATATTATTTACTTCATTTAATGATCACACACATCTGGGCGGTGCGCGATTTTAAGAAAGAATAATATCTAAGTATGCATTTTCTTGCATCTTGTTTTTTCCCAGCTAAGGTGAACTCAAACTTGCATTGAACGAGCAAAGTTTTATTTTTAAAGGCAAGGACGAGATTTTTCCGACAGCGCATTAACATTTCCACTGGGAAAGAAATAAATAATTTTCTTGAAAGTTAAGGCCGAGTTGTTCTTTTGTTATTTATTCGTTAACAATGGATAATTAATTTAGTTTTTGGCTAGTGTAATCTCTGAACCATACTCAAAGGTCACTTATATAAGGTCAAATTTATGTTATTACTTGTGAATCCATTTATTTGGTTCGCGTATTTTGCGTTCCACATTAATTATAGCAGAGGCACCCAATTCTAAATTTACAATAAACAAGATAGAGGGCTTCCATTTAATTTCGGAAAATATTTCAGCTCGTGTTAAGTTCTTTGACGCTACGATCCAAATTTCCCGCTCGTGTGCTCACTTTGAACTAATTTCAATACGAAGATACGATAGACTACCAAAGTTTATTCAAATGCATTAATTACTAATTCTTCAACGAATATATTCTGAAATGGGTGTTCATCTGAGAAATCATTACAGAATTTAAATATCGATATTATTTGCATATGATGAGATGTTTGTTTGTTTGTTGTTGTTCTTAGAACATAGATGAGTCAAAAAAAAACAAAAGTAACTGTGTTAATGCAAAGCAAATAATAAGTTCAAATTAAAATGATTGATGATACCAGAAATGTGCTGCATTTTTTCAAAACTTTACATTGTCCGCTGTCGTACTCAAATAAATTTCAGAGGAAACCTAAACTGACTTAATTATTAACTCTAATTATTGAACATAACATCTTTACATATATAGGGTTATTGATTTTACGCTTGGGAAAGTAAAGCAAAAGGAAACACATAAAATATTCAGATGGAAACAAAATTTTTTATTCGATACGCAGATTGAACCTTGCCATTATACGTGAAACCCAACATTATTCAAATGTCCTCCACGGGACCTCGTACAGGCCTAAATCCTTTTGACGTAATTTTCAATGACCTTTCGGCACATTTCCAGCAATATCTCGGCCATAACTTCACGAATATTGGTTTTCAATTGCTCAAGATTTAGAGGATTGTTCGCGTAAACACGATCTTTCGCATAGCCCCATAAAAATAAATCCAAATGTGTTAGGTCGCAGGATCCTGCCGGCCAATTGACATCACTCAATCTTGAAACTACGCGTCCTGCAAATTTCTCTTGCAAAAGTGCTCGATTGGCCTGTGTTGTGTGGCTTGTGGCTCCGTCCTGTTGGAACCACATGTTTTCCAGATCATAATCTTCAATTTCTCTCCAAAAATAATCGGTTAACATCCGTCCATAGCAGTCAGAATTGACTGTTATGGCTCTTCCTTCATCGTTTTCAAAAAATACGGGCCAATAACACCACCAGACCATAATGCACACCAAACGGTCACTCTTTCCGGATGCAAAGGCCTTTCTGCGATCACCTGAGGGTTTTGAGCGCCCCATATCCGGCAATTCTTTTTTTTACGTAACGTGAGCGAAAAATGAGCCTCATCACTAAAGAAAATTTTGTTCGAAAAATCGTTATCAATGGCTTGTTGTTCAATCACCCAATTCGCATACATTTTGCGTTGTGTATGGTCTTGAGGCTAAAGTTCTTGAGTGAGTTGGATTTTGTACGAATGAAGATGCAAATCCAAATGCAAAATCCGCTACAATGAGCTGTAAGACAAACCCAAATGTTGAGCACGTCCAGGAATCAACAAATCCGGGTCTTCCTCCACACTTTGAGCAACAACAGCGAAATTTTCAGCAGAACGAGTGTTGCGATGATGCACAGGCCTTGCAATATCAATAACCAATTCAGGCTCTTCAAATTTTTTCACTGTACTCGAAATTGTTTGCTGTGTAGGTCGATTATGTCGACCGTAATCGGCTCGTAAAGCTCTAAATGTTGATACAGCAGAATCACCATTTTTATAATAAAATTTAATAATTTTAACGCGTTCTTCGACTGTCAAACGATCCATATTTCTAAATGGCAAACCTTCAACTAAAAAAAAACACGCTTTGGATGACATTTAATTCTGACAGATGTCAAATGGCAGGGTTATACTTTCCTATTACGAAAGGGATAACCCTGTATTATTATTGTACGAGTACGTTTAAGCTTTAAATGTGGAGTATTTATCAATCATACATACTACTCCGATATTTTCTCTAGTCACATGCTGAATGGGCAGGAGAATACATATCAAAAGGGCGTGGTTGTTACGATGAGGAGTACACGTGTCCATTTCAAAAACCCGTTCTTCTAATTTCTTTCGCGCAATGATGGTTTATATTTTTGTCTGAGCTAACGACACTGAATCGAATCGGTCTTTTTAGGGTTTTGTACTAAAATACAAAACCCTATTGCAATTACGACCTGTGTTCGTCTGTTCGTCCGTCCGTCTGTGGATTGTAGTTTCTCTAGCTCCTCTGTACATGATAATTCCCAAACTTCTGCTCCATGGAGATTAACCGCTTCAATTAACGACTTGTAAGGTGCTAGTCTAGTGGTAAACTTATGTTTGTGTCTAGTTGAGAGCACTCGTAAGCTTTGTACTAGGGCAGCTCTCATGGCTGCAAGTTTTTCTTCAGCATTTTCATAGTACTTCCCGCTGATAGGAAAGGCGATGCCCAGGTATTTGACACTTTGGACTGTAACTCTTTGGAATGTAACTCTTCTATTGAGCTTTTTGGATGCAATTATGTAGCATTTTGGTTTTGCCGTATTTATATTGAACATTGTATCTGATATAAATATGTTATCTATGCACCCTTTTCTAGGTTGGAAACAAGCTTGGTAGTCTGGAATCACATTGTGTTCCCCTGTCTATTATTTGAGTCTGGCAGAAAATATTGAAGTTAATAGTTTGATGATCTTATTTTCGGGTGCTTTTGGGAAGATTTTAAAGGAATCCTTTTGATTTCCTTTCTTAAATATCATAACCATTTGGGATCTTATCATCTAGTGCAGGTCTCTGCTGTTAGATGTGGAGCCATTAATTATGTCTAGTAAGCGGGGTAGCGCGCTAGGTAGAAGGTATTTGATGAATTCGTTTGATAGCCCACCTGGGCCAAATTCTTTACCCAGTTTAAGTGAGCTGATGATAAATGTCATTTCCCCTAGTGAGATATCATTGTCAAGCATGGGGTCGCTATTTATACTTATTATGACTAAAGGGTCGCTTGGATAGGATACATTTCATCTACGTGTCTGTCTCATTCAGTTTTTCGGCATATTATTAGTCTGCGGCGTATTACCTTTTGTTTCTATGTTTACAATACCCTGTTAAAATTGGTATGTTCAGTGCCCGTAAAAGACTGCACCGATGGTCTGCTGCCTTAGCGAGCGAAGATGTTGCTGCTCGCTGGAATTGGCCTTGTCAGAGGATGCGTCAATACGCTAGAAGGCTAGCATTGCATTGTTGTGGGGTGAGTTATTTTCCCGAGCACAAGGGCTCACTACAAAAAAATTTCGTATTCACGAGTTTAATGATCAAATGACTCAATTTGACGGTGTCGGCAGCGAGGCAACCTACTGAAGGGATGGAATGCTAAACCAAAACGACAGACTGAGCTTAGTAAACGCAAGCGAGGCTAGAGAGGATCTCGTCTTTACTATTTTTACTTATGATCCCCAAATAAAAGTGGGGCATCCAGGTAGAAGCGGTGGCCTCACGCACATAAATGGGAAACCCAAGTGGAAGGCCACCCTAACCTGCAAGAGCACCTGTAACGACAAAGAAAAATAGGGTGAGCTCTACTGATGGCTAGCTCATAATTCAAGGGATCAGTCAAAATGGCGGGTCCCATACCTGGTCAGGGCTCCATAAAAAATGAAAAGATCGAATTTTTTACTTTTATCTCTTCATTTTTAATCAAAATTTATAAAAATTGCGTTTCTCTTTCAGTTTCGGGAAAAAATTTGTCTCTATGAATACAATGCAGACATTTATAAATATTTGATTTTTAGCTATGTATATATAGAACTTATCCTAACTAATTCTTGTGAAAACACTTCGTTACATGGAATCGAAAAATGAAAATGGTAGATATTATACGACCACTGTATTTAGACCTCATTTTTACTGTGTGTAGACATATTCGTGTTTCATATTTTGTTTTGCAACACATTTTGTTTAAAAAAAAACGAATGTACTCATTCTGTTTTAATTATATACTTTAAATGATTTTTAATTAAAAATATTTTTTTTTTGTTTTTATTTAATAATCGAAAAGGGTACTCACGTAGTCCTGCTCTGACAAGCGCTCGTGTTTGGAGTGGGTAAACCTTTATTGGTAATGATGCATTGATGCTTGTAATTAAATTAACATAATATTAATTATATACGTTCAGTTATTTTAGGATGATTAGTAAATGGTTGTGTGTGGAGAGCCTACTTCCGCTTTCAATTTATAATTTAATTTATATTGGCTTCACTCTGGAGACTCCAACCGAGTAACTCCGTTCGCGTTGTCATAGCTTGATGGTTCAGTTTTGCCATTTAATTCAGAACAGAACCGTGCGTGCATGTTAGTTTTTTATTGTTCTTCTTTACGCGTTAAATAGAGAGAAATATTTTATTAATTGCTTTGGTTTAAACATTTCGATTTATCGCAATATTTACCGAAATTGTAAATATAAATCATGAAATAGTGCATAATCTCACTTTGGACGTTTGCGACCTTCAAAAAATATTTCATTTGAAATTATTGTTTAGTGCACAAAAAAGTTATGCTTTTAACTAGATACTACTAAAGATTTTCAAACTTCCACTTTCATGGATATCCTTTCTAAGCGCTTATATTTCCAAGCCATCACTTAGTCAAAATTACCTCACTGCAACTAATTATCAAACTTTGACTAAAGAGATTCACTACTTTTTCTAACTGATCTACACTTGCCGAAGCTTTTCTCAATTGCGAATCAAAACAAATTTTATCAATTTCCGCAAAATACAAATTGTCAATAAGTTCGCCGAAAGTTGTTGTCAACTGAACATGAAACGTCAATCCACCAAATGACAATGGCACTTTGACCCGCGCTGGCACCTGTCGTTAAATGTCATCGGTAAATCTGAACATGTCGCAATCAAACAATATTTGAAAGTCAAAAACTCCTCCGTCCCCTGTGGGATTTTATTTAGAACCCCAAAATGCAAAACTGACTGTAACCATTTGATCATCACACGAGACACCTCGCACGAATTTCAAGTTCAATAACACCACCGATCCGCCACACCTAAAACACAGGCAGGAAAACCAAAATAAAGAATTTCACCAGCACCCAATCTATTCTACGAATTTTCCACTTGCTCCATTGTTTAGTTGCGAACGTTTAAGAGTAACCAGACTGACTCTAAGCAAAAACACACCGAGAAAAATTTGATAGTGAAAAAGGCAATTCCAAAATGAGTTGAGAAAAATTGTGCAAGAGCGTCGACCTAACAAAAAACGAATTTCCAATTTTTCAAAGTCCACTGCAGACCTTTGCAATAGCACACATCTGATCGCATTGATCCACTGCCGCTAGCGAGCGATCCACTCCCGCTCGACACACATTTCTGTGCGTCGCGCCATCAAACCGTTGCCGTCATCTATCTTCATGGCGTTAACGGAAAATTCTCGTCGACACAATCTACAATTAATGAGCATGTATTTTTAACAAAATTTAGTTATATTTCAGAAATTTTTTATACAACGTTAAATTAATGTATGGCTATAAAGTTATTCAATAAAATCGCCATTAGCAGCAATAACCTCTTCGATTCGGGTCCGGAAACGATTATATGCCTGAATCAAATGCTCCTTGTTCATATTGACAATACTGGCATTAATAGCAGTCTTCAGCGAAGAAGTGGTATTATGGGGACGCTTATTGGTCTCACGCTCAACTACGTAATAGTCCAAAAGATTAAGGTCTGGAGAGCTAGGTGGCCATAGGTTCGTTGTTAGGTGGTCATGAAAATTATTGGCCATCCAATCTTGTGTCGCCATCGCTTTATGCGAAGGAGCAGAGTCTCGTTGAAAAATGTATGGTCTGCCTCCGCTTACATTGTCTATCCAGGATTTCACTACCGTCTCCAAAACCTCGATGCATGCAGCAGAGTTCACTCGAAGTCCTTGAGTAAAAAGTGTGGTGGCATAATATGTCCTTCGTTGCTGATAACATCTGGAAATTTTATGTGCATAGCAACAGGAACCTCCGTAGGATTTGAACATAGCCATCTGTCATTTTTGCGATTGGTCTTTTGATCTTGGTCAAAAATTTTTTCGTCAGAAAAAACCATAACATTTTGGGCACCTCAGGGTGTTTGATTTTGTTTAAAAGACATTTTGGTCGGAGAACTCTCTGGTCCCGTGTTCGTTCCGACATGAACTGTCCTCTGCGCATCATGCAGGACTTATACAGAAGGTCTTCATGGACAAATCTACAAATAAGGCGCTCAGAAACATGAAGCTCACTCGCAAGGACACTCATTGATTTTGAAGGGTCCTCGTCTATGATCGCTTGCACTTGCTCTAAAAATTCTGCAGATCGGACAGTGTCAGAACGTTGCTCGTGCTTTTTATGTTTTGCAACCGATTCTGTATCGCCTCCTGATGCTTCTAATTCACGGCGAACCGTATGCACGAATGAACGGGCGCAATTAAGAAAATTAATAGATCCCCAAATCTGTATTGTTCGCACGTATAGCGACGATGACAACATTTCTCCTCATTTCTTAAATGATGTTGTAGTCCGTCATTTCTTATCTGAAAATGAAAACAAATAAAAAAAAATTCGCGAAGTTATAATCACATTTATGCATGTCCTCAAATATCGTACGCACCCTGTAGTATAGTTATAAAATAATTGTTAAGAATTTAAACCGTATCGCAACATTGTGCTTGGGTATGTAGAGCTAGAGGTGAATCGTCGGATAACGACGAAGTTCCCTTAAGTCCGTCTGTCTTCCCCAGGTCCAGTTTGTGCTTTTTGTTTGTCTACAATTTCCAACCCTTAGTTGGTGACCTCCTTTTTTTAGGATATTGCAAAATCATTTTACGATACCCTACTAAAATCGCACCCAGTCTGTCCATCTGTCTCACAAACTAGATAAGCCAGAAACATAAGATTTTGAAAGTAGGTGCGAAGTGACGCCCTCTTCAAAGTTTCACCACGAAAAGAAATTTATAAGGTATTTAAGGGGGGCCTGCCCATACAGGGAAATTGCCCCCGAAAAAAAAAGTTTTCATCGCATGTGGGCAATATGGGTATGAAATTAAAGAAAGAACTTTTCAAATCTGAAAAAAATCACAAGGGTGTCTGCTCCACCAAACTTTAGGAGTACAAGAGGAACAAACACCCTCGAAGACAAAATTCGATCAACTTTGTTAATAATAGTACATTTTATAAATTTTACATTTTTACCTATAAAATCAAGATGGGACCCTTAAATATCCCAAAACCTACAATTTAAGTTTTTTAAAAGTAATTGTATGTGTCCCGAAAATTTCGCCATAATTGAACTATAAACAGCTAAGTTACAGCCGATTGAATATTTAACAATTACAACACCATTAACACGTGATACTAGGGAGATAGACGTTTGCAACTGACCTAGACACCACAAATATGTAGGAATTTTGATAAAAATAGAAATGGCTTGAAATATTGATGTGTTATCATGACTAATCAAGGAACAGGGTCAAAACACTTGAAACAAAAAGGTGGTGAGCTTAAAATCATAATAGGCATAATAATTTTGAACTCAATTTATAGAATCTGTATATTAGTCAAGTTTTGGTATGCAGAATATATTGTTTGGTTTACTAATTGTTTTACAATACCCTTCTGGCAGGAGTAATCTTCTGCTACTTAAACTTGTTTTTTTACTTCGGTCGACCCTTTTGTGACCCAGGAATTCGAGAATACGAAATTCTTTTGTAGTGGGTCCTTTTGCTGAGGGAAAGAAACCGCCCCACGATACTGCAACGCTAGCCTACCAGCGCATTCACGCGTACCCAGACAAGGCCAATCTCGGCGGATATTACCATCTTTTTTCGCCGAGGCAGCGGAGCATCCCTGCAGTCGTGAACGGACATCTTTATACCTACTACCACTACATCTTTTGGCAAATATTCTTCTTGCCAAATGTGCTAAATGACTTTTTAGATGGCATTCTGAACATCGCTCCCAGCATATTTGATGAGCTCAACTGAGATCTCATTGATTCCCGTCGCTTTATTATTCTTTTGTGACTTGATGGTGGAACAAACTTCATCCAGAATAGGTGGAGCCGATGGAAGCTCAACGGAAATATCTATAAGCTCCGATGTTTTGGAGCTGTGCACAGAATCATGGAGGTTCTTGAAATGTTATGCCCATCTTGCCTTAATCCTGTTTTATCAGCGGTGATGTAGCCAATGTCATCACAATAGAGCGTTATATTTGGCTAATAACCACGTTTCAGACTTTTCAATACTTTGTACACTTGTCTTGTGTTGTTGCTTGCTAGATTTACATCGCTACTTCTCAATTAGTCGTCATAGTATTAACTTTTCTCGGTTCTAATTACCTTATTTGCTATTTTTCTGAAATTTTCATAATATTTTCTCTTCGTTTTGCTTTTCTTACCTATATATTCCCACCTGATTATTTTTATCTAACGCATTTTGGCAGTCATCATCGAGTCAATCATTTCTTTTGTCCCGCACTTGATGTCCGGCAGTCTTAATGTTTTAAACCGAATGCATGTTTTATAATATTTCAGGGGAAATATTTAATTTTAAAACATTTAGCCATTTTACTTAAAAACCCCTTTAAACATTTCACTTGGCGTTTTATTTTAAAACGGTACGGGATCCCACCTTGAGATACTTACAGTGTTAATTTAGAAGGGAGCTCATATTTCCGTGATGTATGCAAAGTTTTAACCGAGGTAAAGTATGTATGTTAATACCACTACCCTGGATGATGATTTAAATATGGTCTAGTAGTCACACGGTCAAACGTTATACTGACCAATCACCTTCTAGAGCACTGTGATAGTGGCTGTTTGAATATTCTCTATAGACTCATCTATGTTAACCTTTGTAAGAAAGCCTTACCTTGGCCGCTCCGAAATTATTCCTGAAAATTGAAATAATTTTGAATACGATGGAAATCATTCTTCTGCGTTATAAAAGTTTATTTGGTCTTCTAAATTATAAATAATCATTGATTCACCTAAAGAAGATTAAAGACCGTGGCATCATCATAATTATCTGATATACTACTTATATTCTTTTGAGGGTATCCATCATATTCGGCGACAAATTTAGCTTTCTCTGCGCTGTGATGTATGATGGCTGTATATAAAGCAATTTAAATCGAGGAAACAAAATCTAGAGAATGATAATATAATCTAGAAATGTATAACATAATATAAGAAATGCAAATATTTCCTCAAAATTATAATTCATTCTTTTAAGAGCCAAAAAAGTAGACAATTGAATATTTTATTGTCATCAAAAAACGGAAAATTGCAATAATGCATATCTTACATGTTCATTATTTCTAATCCAAAATTGAGTTTAATATAGTATTCAAATACGATTTTATTATTTCCAGGCTGCTCTGAATCCCCACACGTATTAGTACTACATTATGATCACTCTAGATTTAGGTTGATACATTTTTCTAAACAATCCTCATACCACTTAAGACTACGAGTAGTCAATTCAAATAGTTATTATCTGAAATTATCCGGAAGCGTTCGCAGCGACAGTAGAAATTTATGAACTCATCAAAAACCACACTTTAACAACAACGAGCGAACGAAGAAAGCGCGGCGAGCCATGGCGAACACGCAGCCAGATACTCTGCATAGTCATCATCATACTTAAGTTAAGCGTAATGGGTTTTTGTTTACCATTATTCCTTTTTTGCCCATTTCCATTTTCCAATATTTCTTGCATTCATTTTGGTTCAAGTTCTAATAAGCGAAACTTGCTCACCGTCTGCTCCACCAAACAATACGAGTATGCTCCGACCAAGTGGAACAAACGGAGCTTGTACATATGATACAACATGGCACTGTGGTATGCAGGCAGCATGGATTGCAAGCTAGCAGGGTGAACTACGTATCTCTGGAGATCGGGTCTTTTTGTTGTTATATATGAGACTCCGTGACAGCAAAAACATATCCACCTACTCGTGCCCATCATTACTGCCGCCATCCAAGTCATTAGCGGACATTCTTTACCGCACAATAGACACGGTTCGAGCTGCGCTGATTATCTTTTGCCATTTGCTCGAGATTTGTTTGGGCGCAACAAGAAACAGAGTGAAATAGCGGCAGCAGGCAGCAGCAAGCCAACTAACAATAAAAACAGCTAAAATAGATTCCGGGACTGTTGCTTAAACATTTACTAAGTTTTCAATTGGGATAATGTTGAGGGCATATGAGTTGCCATCGATAGAGGAAGGCTTATCCTTTACTAAAGTGTTAAGACCATATCTTATTTGAAGTGATGATTTTAATTTCATCCCTTTATGAAATGTGTACTTGTAAATGAAGACAGCGGGTCAGAATTTTTTATTCTTCCTTTAAAAACCACCACCAGAAAATCAATGGAGCAGAAACCACATCGGCAACTCTCATCTCTCATAAGGATCAAGGAGTGCAGCCTCACATCATCTGAGACAAATCGACACAAAAATCAAAGACTCGTGCTGGACCGAAGCGATCTTCTCAATATGAGAGGGTGTTGCTGTAATTACTTTTTACCCGATGCACAAACGGTAAGTATGTGTTTTCGTCAGTCTAATTAGCAAGTAGAGATTGAAAAGAGTGTTTAGACATTGTATAATCAATGTCTTGAATCATTGAATTAGACTTGTTTATATTCACTCAAGATGAGGACATATGGTAATATGAAATCAACTTTTTGAGCTGGTTAGTATAAAAAACGTGAATAAAACACTTGAGCTGGATTGCATTTTTTCTGGCAGTGATTTTTTAATGTATTGAGCGGATTTTTTATAGTGAATTAAATACTATTTCATAATATAATGATGGTGATGCTTCATCCAATTATTTCATTAAAAATTTATTAGCAAAAGAAGAATATGCCAGCTCTAAATCTAGTTCAACTTTTCTACCGGTCTACACAAGAATGAGAATAATTATTGTATTTTGCCCCATAGGTAACCATTAATAAAACGAGCCAAATTAACAGAAAACAGTTCATTGCAAATAGCAACAATCAAGATTAAGAATATTGTTTTTATTACAGAGTTTAACAACCAAGTAGCTTGACAATTAAAAAGTGCAGAGTGCACTTTCAGTGCATTATAGCGCAGAAATGTGCATACGGTCGTAGGTAGATGCAGAAAAAGTAGAGAAAGGAGGTCACTCTGCAAGTCTACACAATTTGCTATCTTAGTTCAGAAGATTTTCCAAAAAAAAAACAACCTGAAACAGAGGACATCAATTGAAGCGGGTAGAGAAAATGCTTTTTGCAGCAAGTGAGCATGGTCCCATAAAAAGCACTCACTAGAAACGGTACGACAAATTGCCTGTCGTACAATCAAGTGAAATAATTATATTTTATGTGCAATTTGCAAGAAGTGTGTACAAAAGGTTTTATGGTATAATGAATGTCTCTGCAGAAATAACTTGTAAATTATTAGTACGGAGTGTGATGTTAAATCTAGTACATTAAATTAGTAAAGAAGGAAATATTGAGCATTTAACGTTGTTTTTGCTCTAACTTTTCATGAGGTAATTGATAATTTACCATGTATCATAAAACTTGAATCATATTTTAATGAAATATTTCTACAGGTATCCCAACTAAGGTTATCCTAGTTGGCTAGACAAACCTCTCGTAGTTACTTTTGAAAAGTTCCAAAAAGTATAATACATATTGCCCGAAAATCAGCTTAGTTCATATGAGGCATGACAATCGAAAGACTCAGGCCAGTAACTTGACATCTGTTATGTATTGTATTTTGAAATGAATATTCTGAATAGATCAGATTTATGGTAATATAACGCAATGCAAAATAAAAACACATATTTCCTCAATAAATTATAAATTTCAAGAAATAATCATAGTAGTTAACGACTTTTATATTTTCTATGAATAAAAAAATTTAACAAACTAATTAGATAGTTGATCGGAGAAGGTGTATGAAAACGTATCTTCAAAACAAATTTTTAGAAAAAATTATTTCTATTACTCAAGTGCAGATAATTTTATTTATTGTGTTAATAGAGGAGTTCGAAAGAATTAAAACGGTTTTGATGATACTTTTGTAAAATTCAATTTTCGCGAACCAAAATGTTCACTGCAGTTGCAGGCCCATGAAATAGTAGAGGTCTTTAAAATCTGAGTGGGATTTCTAGATTGGCAAGTTCTCAGTATTTTTGAGAACAAAAAATTTTGCCTGTGCCGAGGGTGTGAAGGTGAACCTTTCGTATTCGCCAATTTTTTCTTTTGTTAGCGTTTCTAATTAATCTTTAAAAATAAGAAGAAATAAAACGCTACGAAATTTGTTTTTAATGATATATATATATATATATATATATATATATATATATATATATATATATATATATATATATATATATATATATATATATATATATATATATATATATATATATATATATCTTTATATATATATATATATATATATATATATATATACATATATATATACATCTTTATATATATATATATATATATATATATATATATATATATACTCGTATATAAATATATATATATATATATATATATATATATATATATATATATATATATATATGTATATACGTATATATATACTCGTATATATATATATATATATATATATATATATATATATATATATATATATGTATATACATATATATATATACTCGTATATATATATATATATATATATATATATATATATATATATATATAGATATATATATATATATATATATATATATATATATATATATATATATATATATATATATATATATATATATATATAACTCCGCCATAGACGGTCCCAAGCCCGTTTGAGAAAGGAGTAGGGAACCCCTTGTTTCCCCAGCCCATAGCTTCCATGATTCCTCATCCCAAACCCCCCAATTAAATGGCAGCAAATGCTCTTGGGGTGCACATTGGGTTTACTGGTTCCCCGATAATATAACATTAAATGTCGAGAAATGCTAAGAACTGTAAATACATCTACAGCTCTGCTACTAAATCCTACTTACACCTCCTTTGTGAGGACGTAAGAGGGATGGAATGGAGGTTGGACGACGGGCTAACTCCCCGTCCCTGCAAAACCTTTAATTGTTTCGAAACCTGCCGATAAGCCTTGGAATGGATTGGACTCACGGCAACGAGCTCACAAACGGAAAAAGGACTATGGCATTGGATCCTGAAATGTCAGATCACTCAATTACCCTGGCGCTGTTAAGGACATTTTACAACAGGCCAGTCAATATCAATTAAAAATACTGGCAGTCCAGGAAACGAATTGGACTAGCAACGACATTCAAGACATGAGATCGCACACAATATTTAAAAGTGGGAAACCTACTGGAAAACGAGAATTTTGAGTGGCCTTCATTGTGGATAGGGAGTTCAAATCGCACGTTATTGATTTTAAGGCAGTCAATGAATGGTTGTGTGCGATCCGTATAAAAGCGAAATTCTTCAAAATCTGGCTGATTAATGTTCACGCCCCGAACGAGGGAAAGGACAAATAAACGAAGGAATCGTTTACAATCACCTGGAAAGACTAGTCGCCTACAAACGACAAAAAAATCATTCTGGGAGATTTCAGTGCTAAAGTTGGCAATGAGCTATCTCATCGGGGAACGACTGGAGGATATAGCCTCCACGATGAAACAAATGGCAACGGCCAGCGCCTGATTGACTTTGCATGAAGCAGAAATTTAGCCATACGTTCGAATTGCTTCTCACATCGAGGCATTCATAAAATGACTTGGGTATGACTGGATTGACACACAAAACCAGAACAACCGTGTTCTGTTCCAACAAAGATGGGCCTTGAGCATACTTAATGTCCGTACACAAAGCGGAGCCAATCGTAACTCAGATCAGTACTTGGTCAAATTAACCTGTCGATGTCGTATGTCAAAGACACAGTCAGCGAAAACGAGCCCTCACCCAAAATTTGACAGCGAAAGGCTCCAAACGGCGTCTGCAGCTAAAAATTTCACGACGACCCAAGACAACCAGCTGGCTCCCATCTTATCAGATGCATCGTTAAAGACAAGCAACGAGCTCTGGATAGAAGTGAAAGCGGCTTTTAGGACCGTGGCTTCACAGACGGTCGGACATCTAGCCTGGCGCATGAGAAATGAATGGGTCGATGATGAGTGTCAGAATGCATTTGACAAAACGAATCAGGAATACAAGGCTTACATAGACAGGAGAACAAGGACAAAGAGACAAAACTATGGAAATCTCAGAAGAGTAGCGAATAGGATAATTGAAATTAAGGAAAGAAAATACTATGATGACCAATTGAGGAGTATAGATGTAAGTTTAGCGAGTAACAACACCAAACAAGCAAACAAAGCAGTGAAATGCATGAAACGTGGTGATCAGCCCAAAACTACGCCCTGTTGTGATGACATCGGCAATATTATCGCTGATGAAACCAAGATTAAAGAAAGAGGGGCATCATGTTTCAAGAACATCCTTAATCTTCCCCACAGCTCCAGAATATCGGAGCCTATAGACGTCTGCGGAGAGCCTACGTTGGCCTCATTAACTCTAGATGAAGTTTGTTCCATCATCAAAGCTCAAAAGAATAATAAAGCCTGGGGCACCGATGGAGTTCAAGTGTAGCTCATCAAATATGGTGGCAATAGTGTTCATAAAGCTATTTATAAAGTCATCCAGCACATTTGGCAACAATTGTATGTGCCAAAAGAGTAGAACCAATATATTTCCTATCCACAAAAGAGGTGACAAGCTACAGTGCGAAAATTATAGAGGCATATCACTACTTTGTACGGCGTACAAAATATTTTCAAAAATCTTAGTAAATAAAATCGGGTCATATGCCAAAAGTATTATTTGGGAGGTTCAAGGTGGTTTTAGAGCAGGTTGATCGACAATAGACCAATTGTTCACAGTCAAGTAGGTGCTTGAATAATGCTCGGAGTTCACATAGACGTACACCAAATGTTCGTTTTCTTTAAGTGAGCATACGACAGTATTGATCGTAACGTACTGTACCAATTAATGTTTTGATTTGGTATCCCAGCCAAATTAGTCCGTCTTACCAAAATGTCAATGACGTTGACGACCTCTCAATCGCGCATCAATAACCAACTCACCGAAGCAGGGAGATGGGCTGGCCCCATTGCTATTCAATTTGGCTCTGGAGTACGTTATAAGGAAGCTACCTGTCGATACACGAGGTACATTATTATATACACTGAGCCAAGTAATAGCCTATGCAGACAACATCAACATTTTTCACGGTCATTAGCAACTGCCAAGGAACTCCTCCTGAAACTCGACAGCGAAGTAAAACTACAGAGTTTTACAATAAGAGGAGTTATTTTCATTTTAAAAGAAACACGCGATTTTCAAACAAAAATTATCAAATGTTTACTTCATTGTAAAGAAAAAGGTATGCCGTTAATGGTGAAAAATAACATCAGGCAAATAACCACCATGACTACACTTACAGGACCACATCCTTTTCATGAAATTTTCCATAACCAAATTGCAAAGTGGCTGCCCTATGTCCTCGATAGCCTCACGAATTCCATCTTTGAGGTCTTGAATCGACGCTGGGCTGTTAGCGTAGACCTTCTCTTTCACGTGGTTTTAATGGAAGAAGTCACAAGGTGTTAAATCACAAGATCTCGGTGGCCAATTGTGATCACCTCTTCGAGAGATAACACGGTCCGGAAACTTTTACCGTAAAAGATCAATGGTTTCGTTGCTTGTGTGGCACGTAGCGCCGTTTTGTTGAAAGTAAATGTTGTCCAGATCAACATCATCCAATCCCGGCCATAAAAAATCATTAATCATCTCTCGATAGCACAATCTATTCACCGTAACTGTTGTTCCAGCCTCATTTTTGAAAAAGTAAGGTCCAATAACTCCGCCGGATCATAAACCGCACCAAACAGTCACACGTTGAGGATAGATACGCTTTTCAACAATAACTCTAGGGTTTTTCGAGCCCCAGATGTGACAATTTTGCTTGTTGACGAAACCACCGAGGTGAAAATGGGCCTCATCACTCAAGATGATTTTTCGATGGAATTCCGGATCATTTTCATACATTTCAAGGATCCAATCGGCGAAGACACGACGTTGTTGACGATCGACTGGCTTGAGTTTTTGTATTCACTGAACATTATATGCCTTAAGACCCAAATTTTTATGCAAAATACAGTGTAATGACGTTTATAGAATGCCTAATTCCAACACTTTTGGCTACAGCAGCAATACTCTCGGCTGTTCTTGAGTGTGTGCACGGGTTTTATTCTTTATATTACTAAATTGTCCCATCAGCTCGAATTTTTCCACCGATTTCTGTATTGCGGTCCGACAAGGTGCTTCACGACGACCCGAAAATGTTCGAGTTTTACGAATCACCTCTATCATATTTTCAACATTTTTATAGTGAATTTTAATAATTTCAATGCGTTGTTGAAGCACGTATTGTTTCATTTTTATTAATGAAGTAGTTTTTAATTGTCACGTGTCAAAAAATGACTGCTTCAAAAGTGACATCTACCGAAATACCTCTCATTGGAAAACCCTTTAGTAGGGCTACAGATCAATGAAAATAAAACAAGCAATCGAGGAAAAATACCCCAAAAACACAAAATATCACACTTGGCGAATACAGTATCGAAAATGTTAGCGAATTTGTGTATTTGGGCGCCAAAAAATGATAACCAGTAATGCAAGAGACAAAATGCGCCTAAGAATACAGCATGCAAATAAAATGTTTTATTCAGTTTTGACGATCTTGAAGACCAGCTGCATACACAGGAAAACAAAGCTCTAAGTATACAAATCTGTGATAAGAACTGTGTTATGCTATAGGTGTGAAACATGGACCCTAACCCAAGCATCCGCAAATATATTGAATGCCTTTGAGTGACGGGTCTTGAGACGAAACTTGACAGAGACCAAGGGCGAATTCGATACAGCCATGAGTTGTATGAAATTTTTGACGAACCGGAGGTCTCAACGATTGAAAGACTGCGGAAGCTGCAATAGGCTGGACACATGAATAGTATGAACGATCGGCGGATACCCAAAAAGGTATTCGCTGGGAGAACTGAAGCCCGGAGACCAGTGGGGAAGCCGAGGAAACGCTGGCTTGATTCAGTCAATGAAGTTCATCGCTGCTCAGATTTAAAATTGGAGGACGCGGTCAAGGACCGAAACAGTTGGAAATTTTCATCACATGTAGGCAATATGGGTATGGACAATATGGGTCTTCATGAGAACTTTTCAAAACAGGTCTTAAACTGACAAGTTTTGCTTTGAGGAGTGCAGGGGAAATGTAAGAAAATGTTTTGTCCCCCCCCCCTCCCTCGCTATCCCTTTGACCCGAAAAATCTGAAAAAAAATCACAGAAGTGTAACTTCGGGAGTACAAGGGCAACAAATACATCAGAAGTCGAAATTCGATCAACAATTATTAACAATAATAGTACATTTTATAAATTTTACATTTTTGCCTATAAAATGAAGATGGGACCCTTAAATTTCCCAAAAGCTGCAATTTATGTTTTTAAAAAGCAATTGTATGTGAGCCAAAAATTTCACAATAATCGAACAATAAACAGTTAAGTTACAGCCGATTGAATATTTAACAATTGCACCAACATTAACACGTGATACTAGGGAGATATACGTTTGCCATGGACCTAGACACTACAAATATGTAGGAATTTTGATAAAAATTTTAGGAATGGTTTGTAATATTGATGTGTTATCATGACTAGTCAAGCAAAGGGGTCAAAATACTTGAAACAAAACGGTGGGGAGTTTAAAATCATAGTAACTATAACAATTTTTCAAACTCAATTTATGGAATCTGTATATTAGTCAAGTTTTGATATGCAAAATATGTTGTTTCATTTATTAATTCTTTTACAATACCATTCTGGCAGGAGCACACTCCTGCTACTTCAACTTGTTGTCATTAGATGGCGTTCGTTGTCAAATATCGGGCAATACTAACCAGATTGAGTCGAACTGAAATGCGTTTGAAAGATGACATTCCAGTCTACAAGTTTTATATGGACAGTTTTATATTTCGTCATTCATATCAAAAGTTGTATTCATTTAAAAATGAGTGAAATTTCTGAAAAATATCATTATATTTTACAATATCACTACGATCAAGGGGATTGTTTATCATAAGGTGCTAGAACCTGGCCAAACCTAGGATCCAGTAAAACAAGGAACAGAATAGAGAATACCAGACAAAGATAAGTTGTATGAATTATTTGCGTAATGTTACGCAAATTGTAATAGGTTGGCCATGTAGACAGAATAGAGGAAAATGGGCTACCCAGCAGAACATTAAAGGCTAGAGCACAGGGTAAGCATCCTGAGGCAAAACCAAGGGCTATTTGAGAAGATACGATAGGAACTGACAGCAGATCCATGTGGGCATGAGCAACTCGTGAACGAAGTCGAGGATCCTTGATGATTGGAAGTGTTTAATCCTGGAAGCCAAGATCCAGCTTTGTTGTCACGCCATGGATACTGATGAATATTTGGAGTGAATTTATATCCCTATTGAGCAGCGCTTCACAATTATTCTGATTGTAGCTGCTGGCAAATATTTAAAACCTTTGGATTTGATTCTTTGAAATCGTTCTTATTTTTGAAAATCTGGTAAGCACACACCTTCTGCTTAGTAATATATTTCAGAATGTCATATTCTTTATACATGAAGACTTGTCCAAATTTTATATTTTTTGGCAAATATAAGAGTATTGGAATACAGCCAAGCACCTTTATGAGTGTAGCTTCATCAAGATTCCTGTCAAGAAAAGAGCCTAAAATGCCTGTAGCACTTTAGACTCTTCACATTGATGTATCTACCATCTTAAGCGTTTCAAAAAGCAGTTCAAGATTTTTTATCGTTTAAATATCTACCCAACCATCAATCCATCGTTACAGATAATTTTTTATACATTGTCTGATTTATTTCTTTTTTAAGTAAACGTTGCTATATCTGTTTCCATTCTCTCTTGAATTTCATCCAAAAGATGCTTAAAGAGGTATTTATCGACGAGTAATGTTACACTTAAAGTGTATTCCCCCATTTCGAATAATTTTGTTGAAAAAGATACTTTCCATCAACGCAAACTTTTAACGATAAAATTCAGTCTCGTGAATAAATCTTTTAGTTTTCGGTAAAATTTCGAGTTAGTTACGTTAATCATCAAGCAAAAACTTTGTTGAGCATCAAATTGTCTGAAAAGCTCAATGAAAAACTGTCCTATTGCGAGCATTTATAACGGGAGCTCTTTGATAATTTGCAAAAAAGTAATCAACTATTCTCTACTTAACCTACACCACACTGTCAATCATCGTGTCACTTAAAGAAGACATTGGTCATCATCAACTGGGTGAAGTCGATATTAAGAGTTTCATTGAGAAGCAACCAAAAGTACTGGCACAGACTAAAGATGAATTTACAAGAACAAGTATATAATGCAAAAAATTAACCGAAGACCATTGAATACTTTCGCATCACAAATAGATACAAATAAGAAAATTGTAATTGTTGGCTTATTACGAGTAGGAGATATTCAAATGTGGTTTAAGAGTGAAGCTGTAATTGAATACATTTGCAGCTACTTACTACTCGTACTTGGCCGTTTGTTGAGGAAAAGGGGTTTTCTCGCGATACACAATATTGAAGATGAAAAGCGTGCTACTTACCACAGCGATAATATATCATGTAAACCACTATTGGATTCAATAATCAGGAAAATGACTTTTTGGCGGTCTTTTTAGAAATTATGATATTGTTGTTTGTACAGGGTGAAGATGCATCAAATTTTCATTTCTTGCTTCTAATTTCGGGCCTTATTAAGACGAAACACTTTGTCAACTATTTATCTTAGTTTTTACAAGTATTTGAAAGCTTCATACAAATTAATGAGACAATTATAATATACAAGCTATAAAACGTATTTAGTATTAAAAAGTTGATGTTTAATAGATTAATGTCAATTTAAGTTTGTGTGATCACATTATTAGTGCTACATATATGAAGCGTCATTGTTAGGGTGTTATTTGTTTCTATTTTTTGGGTCACTTTCCTTCCACCAGATTTACAAGCTCTAGCAAAACAAGTTAAAACTATCACAGCAAGCCGAAAAATGACGCTGTAATGCCTGGAATATGATTTTATGTGAACGGGTAAACTGGCTTAAGTAAATTAATTACTTGCTGACGTAATAAATTAAACTCTACATAGTGTAGACCTTATAAATAAAACTCCATTAAAGTCCCGATAGTCAATCAATAATTGATCCTGGGGTGATGAAATGACCGTCCGCTAAAGCTGAAGAGGCTCAGGGATGAATGATGTATTGAAAGCGTCCCTTTTATTTCTAGATAAGGAAAGTATCTAGTATGAAGCCGAGATTGAATTTGCTCTTTTCTTCTGTTGAGAATTTGTCTCTTCTTATTACGATTGGATGGAATGAGCTATATGTATTTTAATCAAGAGACGCGTGGTGTAGTACAAGGGCGTACGCAGGATTATCATTGGGGGGGCAGAACAAACGAATGAAATTTTAGATAAATTTATCATATTTATTATATATATCATTTTTCAGTCAACATGAACACTTGCATACAATAAATTCAAATGAGTGCCAAACGGCGAGGGTCTTCAGCAAACCTCATTAAAACTTTTTCTACAATTTTTTCTTCATTTTCTTTCACTTTTTTTCTGTGAAGGCTCAGCATGCATAATCCTGGAACAAAAATCGCATTAAATACAGTTTATTTGAAAATAAATCATTCTTATTTTTTTATTTACCATTCAATCGATTTTCCACCATAGTTGAACGGAGCCAGGTTTTCACTCTTCTCAACGTGCTGAAAGTTCTTTCAATCGAGGACGTGGTACAAGGTAGAGCTAGGGCAATTTGAAGAGCGAGTTTTGTTGTAGGAAAAAAATCTTCTGTTTCTTGTACGACATCACACAGGTCCAGTTTTTGAAGATCTTCGCAGCTGATTTTTTTTTCTTTCCAGTAATTGTACCACAGTTCAGCTTCTCCACTAAAATTTTCGTAGAAAGTGGTGAAGTTTTCTGATTTTTTCATAAAATCTTGAATGTTCATTTTTAACATGTTCGATGGATGCAACTGAAACAATGAAAAGGCTGGCAGGTTTTCATCAGAGAATCTTCGTTCCAATGCATTGATCAAGGAATCCAAGTATGGAATTAACAGAGATCTCTTCCAAAATTGAGCATCATCCGATGCAGGATGATTTGAGCGATGTTGTTGACTGTTCGCTGTTCTCGGTCTTTGCAGCAGTTCAACTAGGTTTTCTTCGGCAATCAATCTGGACTCATCGATGAATTCTTCGATTTTGCAATCAACGTCAATTCTATGATCTTTTGCCAATTGAATTATTTTCTGGACGTGTTTCGTGCACGCAAGAAGGTCCAACTTTTGTGGTTGTAAGACGTTCACGATTGGCTCAAGATAGGCAGAATATTTCGCAATCAGAACAAGGCATATGATGAAAGTCGTTTGAGTGACAGCAGAATGCAGCTGAAAAGCAGTTGATCTGGTACCAGAGTTTCCTTCAACGGCCAGTTTTGCTAATCCATCGACGATGGTTTTGAAGTGCTTTTTGAAAACTGAAATGCTTTTGTATTTTTCTGACCACCGAGTTTCACAAAGAGCAGGAATATTTGGAACATACTTTCTTCTAGAAATAGAATCACGGAAAAAGTTGATGACATCTTTGATTGTTCCTACCGTATTACGGATTTCTGGAACTTGGTTCAGGTCATTTACAACCAAATTCAACTTGTGACTTGCACAATGAAAGTACAGAGCATGAGGATATTTTTTTCTTAAAATGGCCTGCACGCCGTTATCGTGCCCTGACATAGTCGAGCAACCGTCATATCCTTGCCCTTTGAATTTTTTCGGATCAAGCTCTGCATCTATGATAAATTGATCTAATGCGAAAGCAATTGTCTTTGCATCCATTGCATCCAACTCGACGAATCCTACAAACTCTTCTTGAATTACTTTTTTCTTTTGGTGGTAAAATCGGATACCAATCGATAGTTGTTCCTTTCCTGAAATGTCGCGACTTTCATCTCCCATCAGACTATAGGCCGGTGCATCTTTTGCTTCCTTGATGATTTCATCTCTTAGTACGCGGCCGCATAGATTGATTAGTTCATTTTGGATCCGCGGGGACGAGTACGTTGCATTTTTGCTTCCGTCTTCGAAATGCTTTCCGAGACTCCGATCACCAGCCACGACTTGCAGTTGAAGCAAATCGTAAAATACACCTAGGAATAAGTATTGTCTTCTAAAAAATTGTTAATTGTTGCTAATTGTTTCTAAAAATTTTATTGACTTTTTAAATTTTATGAAATAATATTATTATTCTTCAAGATCGATTGCCAAAAATTTATCTTGTTACAAAAATTTTAATAAGGCAGTTTCGAACAACTGGAACATAATTTCCTAACTTAAAAATTGCTAAATTTCATACTCTATACATCAGATGTTACGGACACAAATGAATAACTCTTTTCAAAATACAGTATTTTTTTATCGTGTGTTCCATGACACATACCTAATTTTGTTTAAAAAATTCGACCTAAATTACCTTCGTTTTGGACTTTTCCCCTTAGCGGCATATCATGGGTACCGCAAAATATGATGGTTGAGATGATGGATGAGATGATCTTTTTGTTCTCTTCAATCGTTTTTTGATGCCCAGACTGAATTGAAATGCTGATGGGTGTTGCATCCAAAAAATTTTTTGCAGCTTTGACTGCTCCTAAGTGCCATTGATTAGTGGAATGAGCGCACCCTTTAATTTTTTGGAGTATTGAAGCCAAGGGGAGTATTGTTTTAACCACTCGAAAATGAACTTCCTGGCTGAATCTTTGGCATCGTCACTAAAATCGTAATTTTCGGGTGGTTGCCAACATCGTTTCAAGAATTCCTTTTTTTCACTGGTAGACATGAGTGATGATCTCCCGACATATTCCCCCAAATCGTTCGAGGAATATTCTTCCAATCGCGATGTTTCCGAACATGAAGAAGTTGCAATTTTTTTTTGAACGTTGTCCGATAAAGTTGCAAGATTGTTTGCGGAAGTCAATGTTTCATTTTCTTCAACACCCGCTTCACTTTCATTGTCTCCATTGCTTTCAGCACGTTTTCGTTTTTGGGGAGCTGAAAAGTGGAGATTTTGAAGTAAATTTAAAAATTTCTATTAAATTTTAATGCTCTTGAATTTTTCCGAATAAAAGAAGCATAAGAAAAAAATATATTTTATATATTTATTATATATATATTATATATATTTATTATTATATTTTATTATATATTTTATATTTTTATTATATATTCATTATTTTATATATTTATTATTATCTATATCACATATATATATTTTTTTTTTATAAGAAAAAAAATACAATTATTACAAATTTCCCAATACCTTGAATTTTTGAAAATTCCGAAATTCTGAATTAAGGTTTCACATTTCTCAATAATTTAAAATCGCAATTAAGCATTACACAACTATTGTGAATTAAAAAATTTTAATTTTGGGAAACAACATTAATAATTTTTCCATTGGCGCTGCTTGGAAATGCCTTAATTTTTGAATAATGAGTTAAGGAATATTCGCTGGTAACGAGATTAAAAACGTCAAATTATGCCGAATTTCACGATTCTTTTTGCTTAATATTTCTATAAACATTATGAATTAATGATTTCATATGAAATTTGGCCTGTGGAAGCTTTCTGATGTTTTTTCGCTCGTTTATAATGTGCGACTTTGTGATGCGTATGGCGTATCACTCGAATTTTTCAAGAAATTTTTAATATTTCGTGAATTTTTTAATTTATTTAACAATTAGATTACTTCGAAATTCCTTGTAGAGTAATTTTCATCTAACCTGTTTTCTTTAGATAAGCGCAAACAAAAGCTAATAGATATCTCAGAAATTCATGAAAAATTAAGACATTTCAAAAATCGTCTACAGAATACAACTAGTTTTTATATTTTCCACAATACCGAATAAAAAAAAGCAATCGACCATCCTTAGTTAAATGTAGATGAAAACTATGGAGCCTTCTTTTGTTTTTTTGCTTCTATCATTCTTTTTTTGACCATTCTTATAGTCTACATGTCGCCTTAATGCAAACAATTTAAGTTTTGTACTCACCCGTAAAAAATTTTCGAATATCCATTGAATGAAATGAAACGATTTTCCAACAACTGTCCACAATAGTAGGAAGTCAGGAGCCGCTTAGGATACAAAACAAATAAAACAATACAAGATGCAGAGGAAAATATAACGACCGATGCGCGATTAATGGTTTCTCGGTATACCTTTAGTATGAACTTGTATGAACTAGTCGCAAATCGATTTTCCAACAACAGTCTACAATAGTAGGAAGTCAGGAGCCGCTTAGGATACAAAACAAATAAAACAATACAAAATGCAGAGGAAATTATAACGACCGATGCGCGATTAATGGTTTCTCGGTATACCTTTAGTATGAACTTGTATGAACTAGTCGCAAATCGATACTTGCCGAAGAGAATATGTATCGAAAACGATAGCGATACATGTTTTCCCGATACATCGATAGTTCAAATACCTATGTTAACTGACCGATATGACATAATTGTATAAATATTTTCCCACAAGATACATTAATGTAACAAAACCAAGTATTGACAATGAGTGGTATTGAAGTTTCTTCACCGGAAATTAAAAAAAAAACGTGGTCATTTAGGGGGGGGGGGGCCGTCGCCCCCCTGCCCCCCTTGCGTACGCCCTTGGTGTAGTAGTTAAAGTGATCACCGAGTAAGCTGAAGGTTTCTGGTTCAAATCTCGTTGGTTACAACCAGATTTATTTCCAGTGATTCTTCGGGTAGACTATGAGCTCGTTCACCTATGATACTTACTGATTTAAATTCAAAATATATCCTAACTTAGGTGAACATATGGTTGAGTATGGTTTTGACCATATCACCTTCTTGAGTACCGATACGATCGAGATAATGAGATACCCTAACTATTTCAAAGTGAAGGTTCGAAAGGGGCTGTAGTGCTACAAAAAAATTTGATATGACTGTGCACAGAGTCTGTTAATGAAATTTTCGAAGGAAAATTTTAAATCCATGAAAATAAACGTGCACAATAGGGCTTTTATCATTAAATGTAGGAGTAAGTGGTTCCTTGTTAAATTACATAATTTTGAATCCCTATATTCGTCATTCTTTGAAAATAGTTGTAAACCAATGAAAATAAGTTATAAATCCATTGGAATGCAAGAACGGAAATTAAATGCGAAATGTTTACCGCACCACTATGAGTGTAATATATTCCTTTACTGCCTTGTAAGTAGTAAGAGGCAGATGCATAATCTCTATAACATACTAGATATATTATGAATTCAAGCTATTATGTAAAGTTAGCAAATATTTGAATATGGCCGGCTCTAGATATTTTTCATTCTAGTAGATTTAACATCTGGCTATACTTCTTTGTAAGCAATATAACTTTAAGTATAGTTTGTAAGCGATGAGGTTATATTGAGTTCTATGTGTATAGTTAGATTTAAATAGTATTTAAGTGGAAATGATTTCAATAAAGTACACATTCTCGATGCGCGGGTCTTTGATTTGACTTACTGAGTAGGAATATCGCTTTGCTAAGGGGATATAAACGCTCACATGGGATTATCTTGTTAGGGTAGGTGCAATCAAGGAAGCGTTCCACGCTTGTGTTTATATTCTACAAATTATTAAGCGTATAACATATAAAAATCCTTCAAGTAGGAAGGCGTCTAACGCTTGTACTTGTTTCCACATATCGCAAGTGTTTAGCCCTTACGCTTGTTTATTTACATGGCAATCTTGCGTGTTTATTACATGGCGATCCTGCCCAACCGAATCATAGGAACTTCGATCCAATATATTAGTCATCCGTTTGGACTATTATATTAAAAATTCAAATTTGCCCCCAGTATAACTGCAATTTTCGTTTCAATCATCGATTCAATTCAAATTAATTTGAAGATGCCGACTCGACTTACTTGAACTTAACTTTTTTGAACAATTCGAACATAGATCGTCACATTGTTTCCTAAAGAAATAATATATATGTTATACTATGTAAATAATATAACAAAACTAATAATAACAGTGTATGCATAGCTTAACATTTTCTAGCAATTGTATTTCATACAAAATATATATATATATATATATATATATATATATATATATATATATATATATATATATATATATATATATATATATATATAATCTCATTATAATTTACAATCAAAGACATATAAAGTAATGTTATCGAAATATGCTTATTATCATTCATACATGAGTGAACGTTTTTGGCTACATACATACCTTCCTCTCCCATACGAATTGAAATCTCCCCGCCTTTCACGCCACTAGAGCATATACACAATCAAGTGACTATCTGGTTGTTCTCAAAATAATTTCACTCCTCTTATACTTTGACCCCCGGATTGTCAACGGAAACTCAACCATATGATTGAAAACATATGATTTATGAAATTCAAGAGATGATAGGAAACGTCTTGTCAAGTTAGATTTGAAATTGTACACAGAACTATTTTTTAAGATAAATCATGTTGAATGTAGTGCAAAACTGTTGCGAAAGTGATAATGAATTAACTGAAAAGTTTGACAGTGATCGCAAGTGTTGTTGAGTCGAGAAAAGAATTATGAAGTGATGTCAGAGCATATATACTAACTAGCACCTGCAATCGAGGAGCTGTCAAAATGAAAAGAGAGGCAAATAAACGTGTAATAGATGGATTAAAGTTTACCTTGTGTTGGTAAAATTGCAAGCAAATTCAAGTTTTTGTTTACCATACATACACACTTTTAGTCTAATTCTCTCTACTCCATAAGTACCGTAGGAAATAAAATTTGTTCTAATTGCAGCTGCTATTCAGTAGATATGCTCTGGTGATGTGTATGGGATTGTAAAAATAGCTATAGAAAGCATGCAAGGGATGTATCCTTTGTAGGATATGTCGTGTTGAATTTTTTATTTGGTTTAAATTAGAGTTATCGCACGGAAAATTGATTGAGTTCAAGGCGCAAAATTTGGTAGGAGACCGCACGTCAAACTTATTTGAAATGCGAATAAACAGCTGATAACAATGCCAATTCCACGCAACATCATGAAATGCTTTAACACTCTCGATGTATTTCGTATGAATTCTCTCTGACATCTATGTATTTAATGCATTCACGTAAGTATGTGTTCGATTTAATCCTCAAATAGTCGAGTTGATTTTTGTTTTCTTTTTTTTACGAAAAATTCTCCTAAAGTCTATTATAAAGCAAAGACTGTTTTTAGTTTAAATAAATGATGATAAATTTTAAGATAAATTTTTTGAACTAGTATTTGTCTTGTTATTGGTATAAAGGGGTTAAGTTTCGGGAATGAAAAGACTCATAATCATATATTTTTTGCTGACAAAAAATGAGCAGAATTTGATGCGAAATCATTGAAGCATATCGTAAGGAAGCATAACAGTGGGATTTGCTTCGTTTCTCTACTCCGACGAATTATATTGTACTTTTTCTCGTGACACAGGACTCACATTACAATCTCTAGGATTAAAGCCTTCATTGAGTGCCTAGCATATGCTATGTGCACAAAGGTATTATGTAGGTGTAATGTTTCATTTGCAAAAATAAATGTTCTTAGGTCGACAAACCAATCAGATTTAATAATGTTTACTTAAAAGTGTTGTTTCTGACGATAGCCGAAATCTTATGTGGATTAGATTTCGTACTTGTACATATTTGACGCTGAATGTTTGCAATGCAAGCAAAGTGACTTGTGCCTTATTCTTCGATGATGTTGACAATGAGGAACACCTTTTTTCGATGAACAGATAATGTGCAGTAGATTGTTTGCATTCAACGGAACGAATAGCTACTTCGCGAAGATTACGTCTTTTTGCGGTGATTGAAGCTCATAAAATTTGTTGTTCTTCTCGCGAGAAAAGGGCAAACATTAGATGCAATTAGTTGTAAATTTCATTGCAAGCTTCACCTTTGGCAATTTTATTGATGTACTGCATGTGCGTCTAGTCTCACACCATCGACTGCGACTCCACAGGCCGTATTAGTTCAGCACTCTCAAATTACTTGAAAGAAGAAATCAAATTGAGGTTAGCTACGCGCAGAACAATTTTGGGCCAAAGATGAACTATACTTACACAGTAAATCACTTCGCTTGGCATTGAGAAATATGGTGAAAACGTGGATGAATGCAAGCCTGCAATGGACTTTGCTCGCACTATCTATTAACTTTGAAATAAGCACTTAATGACGCATAGGCGTTATACACAACTTGACAGCACTCGTCGGCTTGTTGTGGTTTTCAGACAGATATCTGCCATCTGATACTTGTCAACTTGTTTGCTGCTTGTGTAAGGATGACAGATCTATGTCGGTTGGTATCGTTCCAGGTATCGGAGGTTATTACACTTCGTTTCTGGATAGGTAGATATTTCAACGCTCTTTAACGATGGCAATGCGAATGACCCCTGCTGTCACCAAGACAGCTAGCCTATAGACTGTCAGATATTCATTTGCCACTTGCAGTGCTCTTTTTCTTTGCAGCTGTATCAAGGACTTTCAGGGAAGCTTTTTGATGGAAGCGTCGCACCACAGTTCCGATGTATGATCCAATACAAACTACATGGCACACATTAGGCTTCATCTTCTTGATGAAGTGCGTACCCTTGGTTGGCCATGAGATGAGTTTCAACCACCACACTTGTTACCAAGTTATCAGCTGTTACTCTAATTCTCACGGAAAAACGCAACTCCGACTCTGTCAATACGTACACATTATATATTCCTCAAATCTGGACTGAAGATGGAGTCTCGAGCATTACTTATATAACTTCCACGCTCCGGATATCCACTTATCGAGTGGAGTTAAAAGCATTTCTCACATCAAGAGCAACCGGCATGACAACCCGAAGGGTGTACTGAGATGGGTATATATAATTGTCCGTATATGACTGCAGTGATGGTCTGCTGCCTGAGCGAAAGAGGATGGTACGATACGCGGAGATTGGCCTTCTCTGGGAACGCGTGAAGGCGCTGGAAGGCTAGCGTTGCGGTGGCGTGGGGCAGGTTCTTTTCCCTAGCACAAGACCCACTATAAAAATATTTTTCACATCCATGAATTCCGAAGGAGGGTTCCATAAGTAGCGACTGGAGTCGAGAAAGGAGGTAGCCTACTGAAGGTTAAAGAAAATTGCTGATTCAGAGGTCAATCCGGGCTTGGAGAAAACGGACCGTTACCGACGATACATATGGCCCACAAATAAGAGTGGGGCATCCAGGTGGAAGCGGTACTCTCAACCGGTCCAAGATCTAAATGTAGACGGGGCCATATATTTCCCATTTAAGTGAAAAACTCGTACAAACATAATTTGCATGAATTTTTCCCTTAAATGAGAAACATTAACGTGGCCAATTTATGTTATAGTATTATGTGATGGAATCATATAACACTATACCATAAAAGGGCGCGCGAGCGGAAGGTCACTCTACCCGGGCTTTATCCCTCTTCTGCATGAGCTTCACACGTATTTTACACATGAACACATACGTCACTCTTCACACACGCCCAGCCAACCACTACAACGCGAGCGCACTGCATTCCGTGCGCATCACAGGAGACTAAGCTGATTGGGGACGTGGGAATCCAAATCACACCGTAGCCAAAATCCACGCCACATGCATTCAACTTCACCTTCGCCCCAGCTTTGTTCGTCACTCATGCGCTTCGACAACCTTCACGGTCCTTTTCTGCATCTGAACAGCCCAATTCCCGTTTGAAACTCGAACAGTTCTTTGCGTAGATGTCGATACGACACGACGACACAGCGAAAACGCCCAGACCTATCGTGGTAGTTGCATGTCAACTTTCAGCGCGTTCTTACCACATATTCTCACCACCAATTCTAATCAGAAACAGACACATCCACAATATGCGCTCGAATCAATTATCGCATAGTTTGATTGTAGACCGAAAACTCAAGTGAGAAAACTTCTTTTGGGATTTGTTACCAGCGAAGAATTTTTGCTCGGGTCTTGTGTCACTTTGAATCACGTCCACCTTCCACACCTGCTGATTTGAGATAAATTCACTTATTCTGACATTCGGCGAGATATGCGATTGCACGTTTTTTCCGTTTTATTTTAGTTTGATACATACAAAGATTTTCTTTTGTTTCTTCACTTCGCTCCGCTCTTATCATTCAACCACGTCGACGGAATCCAAGTTTTTTAGTAACAGGTCACTTGTGCTTTTATTGTGCAAATCAACAGGACAACTCATAAAGTTCTACAAAAAGAGATATGGAAAAAAGGCGTGAATTGGAACCGGATAGGTACGACGTGTTTATGGTGACCGTTCATACCAGACTCCCTTCTTCTCTATCGTCACATTGCGGGGCTCCTCACAATGGCAGCTGATGAGCCTTCCATCCACGTTCAATTGCATTTCGGAAGGGCAATTCGTGGATAAGCTCCGTTGTAAAGGGGGTTGCCATGTCCAGATTTGAATTGCAAATTTAAATGATTATTATTTTTTTAAATTTAAACTGAAATGTGGATCAGTATCAGTTTGCCTAGGTGGCTGCTGGATTACTACAATGGTTAATGTGCTGCATGCCTCTAAGCGCTGGAGCGCTCTCACTACTTGCTTGATTGCAACGATAGAGAAGCAACATAATCTAAACCTTCCGTGTGGATACTTCTCCAGCATCATGAATTGCCTCCACGAGTCTTCTTCCAATGAGTTTTTTAAATGCTTTCCCGGCCGTATCTAGCACGCATTATGGGTGGTATACAGATGGTGAATTAGAAGTCCCCTCACCTCGCTGATCAGCATAAGCCTCATCACTTTCCAGTGCTCCGGAACTGCAAGCGTTGAACGTACTGAGCAGCAAATCAAAGACTCCGAGCATTTACAGTACCTCAGCTGGGACTTTTCTCCATAGGCAAGATTACTTCCCAGCTTCATCTTCGTAAAAAATGGATATTCTACGTCGACGGCATCAACATGCATAGAGATTCATATACAAAAGGGCCCACACAATCTCGTCCATCTTTGCTACCTTGTATGAGCATAGTATCCATGCTGTGCCGAAACTTTTCATAATTAACTTGCAGTATTGGCCCAATGGACTTCTTTTCACGTATCTGCCAACTGCTGACCTTGCTATTGTAAATATGTTTGTGGCTGATTTGTGCGCAACGAGTTTGGTACATGTCTCATTCCGGTTTGTAATAATGATGATTTTTAGGGTATTGTAAAATCATTTTACAGTTTATAAATTTTACGTTTTTACTTATCAAAACAAAACGGGACCCTTAAATTTCCTAAAAACTACAACTTAAGTTTTTTGAAAGTAATTGCATGTGTTCTGAAAATTTTACAATAATCGAACAATAAAGAGCCAAGTTATAGCCGATTGAATATTTAACAATTACAACAACATTAACACGTGATACTAGGGAGATCACGTTTGCAACGGACCTAGTCCCTATAAATATGTAGGAATTATGATAAAAATTTTAGTAATGGTTTGTAATATTGATGTGTTATCATGACTAATTAAACGACGGGGTCAAAACACTTGAAACAAAATGGCGGCGAATATAAAAATAATAATTCTTCGAACTCAATTTATGGAATTTGTATATTAGTCAAATTTTGATATGCAGGAGCACTCTCGTGCCATTTCAACTTGTTTATATTTAGGAGGTGTCGGCCGTTTACGCCCTAAGGTGGGACTCCCAGACTGCCCACTAAGCATCTTTCCTCGTCAACATAAGAGCCTGTCTTGGAACCGTTTGACACAATGCTTCAGGCTAGACCTCTTTTTAACCGACTTCCAAAGGAAAGAAGGTTATCAATTCATCACGTATATTTTTTTTTGTCGCTACTTTTTTTTATGTATGTTCACGCATAACTTTTAAACTTAGATAGATAGAGGAGTCCTGTTTTCGGCAAATGATACGTCTTTCTTCCTGTTAGGTCCCATTGAAAGAGTAAGAAATTCAAGTAACGGAATAGGATTTTTACCGTTGAAATTAACAAATTTCTTACTAACACCCCGATTTTTCATCACAACTGATCGATGCGTGTAAGGATTTTTATTGTAGAGGTTTCAAATGAAGCACAACATATTGATCTAAAATGTATCGGTACAGAATTGTAATCCTTTCAAGCATTCTGTAGATAATAAGAACTCAATATGATACATTGATGTCGACAAATTTTAATTATGTTTGTGTGTGGTTGTATGTGTGTGCGTATAAATAGAATATAACGAAATTTGTGCCAGGAGATCGCAACTTTGCTTCGATTTTCACCAAATTTTCAGAAATATTTCGACTAGTTTTGTTAATCATTCAAATCGGTTAAGCAAAAACAAAGTAGAGGATGGTTTAGATGAAAACCCTTGATTTCTGGTCTGACTAAAGTATAGCTCTGGTTTGTACCAAAACTGGTACAAAGATTTATTCAAGTGAAAAAAAAATTGAGCAATAAAAAAACACTTCAAGGTCAGGTCAGAATATCAAAATAGCGGCTAGGCAAAATTCGAAATTCGAAAATTTCTCAAAGCTACAATTGACACAGGATTTTTATGAAACCTAAAATCAAGGTAGACGTTGATGAGATCATGCGTTAAATTAATGAGAATAAAGTTTGATTTCTATGAACGCTGCAGATTTTAGCCTTAATGGCTTTTGCATTGCAGTAAAAAATTATATTTTTATATACATGGTACAATATATTCAAGAAGCAGAGTTTTGAAAGGTTTGAAATGAAAAAGGATGAAATTAAAAAACTTTAAAAAAAACCGACTTCGAAATGCCCTAAAAAGGATGAAATAAATTTTATGAAAGTCGTGCCAACGCAATTTCACTATTTCAACATAAAGACTTCCAACATCTGCACCGTCACAAAAGAATCGGGAAAAAATGATATGGCGCCGCTTCCATAAAATTTATTTCATCCTTTTTAGGGCAAGTTGGCTTTCTTTTTTCTAAAAGTTTTAATTCTTATGCCTCAAGGTACTACAGCAGTGCCGGAGCATTCAAATATGAGTCCTTACTTCAAAGTATTACTTTATCTGATTATATATACCATTAGAATTCATGATTATTGAGGAATGTGTATTATGTGTTAAGTGAGTTCAAATACAATTATGTTGGTAGTTAATATTTTAACGTCTTCACTTATTTGATAGTATGAATGAACATGTTTAGGTAGGTGTGCTGTTTATTCTGGTATATATTTTGATGGATTTTGAAATAGAAAATTTTCAAAACAAGGTATTAAAATGCTAATTAATTAATTACGGACTGAGAATACTAGGCTTGCAACCTGGTATAAAGACTCCGTTCCATTTATTTTGAAAAACATCAACACATAATGTTTTGCAAACTTTTTAAATTTGCTAATTACCTAAAATGCTAGCATACTTGGTTTACATCTTCACCCTGCACATACGTACGAGTATGTAACAATTTAACATCTCTTACGTTGTACTCATTGTTAACTTGCTACTCCATTCCAGAGTCCTAAGCATATGCCTATTATGAGTAGAAAATGGCTCATTAAAATGCTAGATATTTCGCTTAACAACGTCTTCGAGACTGATCTCGAAAATTTTCTTCGTCTGTCCGTCTTACCATCATGCTTGCTGCCTGCTTGCTTGGCTGTCTGTCTGTCTGTGTGAGTCGGATGTCTTCAAGATCGCCATAACTGACAAATGATACTCAAGAAGCACTTAAGCACGCGCATAAGAATACCACAAATGGGGCTCTATGGTTAAGTGATGGAAGCACTCATTTTGAGCGCTTCCTCGCTTATTGGGCTCGTGGAGTCGTAATCATTACCTCTAATGCTGAATTTAGTGAATAGGCAACGCAAGCGCATATAAAGTCGCGATGAACATCAACCCGTCCATGATAGTTGCATATTAGCGGAATATCTTTTGCGTGGAGAATGGTGAATTGAAAAAGAGCCATTTAAAATGCATTTAACACACAGTTAATTTGTGACATTTGTGTCATGTCGCTCTAATGATATTAATCTGCTAATTGATGAATTGATTGGATTAAATTATGGAAATCAGGGTAATCTGATTAATTATTGCAGCATTTCGGTTAGCATGGAATATTTTGCTGAATTGTGAAAAGCCCCGTGTCATACAAGTAGGCATAAAGTTGCGATATTTTTCTTATTAGCAACGCTATAGAATATTCAAATATATTTATACGTGATAGCAAATTATTGGAATTCCTCTACCTTATCTTGACACAGAAAGTCCTTCAGTATTGAAAAGTGGGCTTCAAATGCTTCCGTGTATGATTGAATTTTTTTCATCATTTGCCAGGTTTATGCAAGCAACTATTGATTGACGGCCAAATAACGCAACGAAAGTAATGGGTGTGTAATCAATTTCTGGTACACAAGCTTCCTCCTCGATCTCATCAAGTTAGTCTGGTTACCATGCTATTATTTAGTATATTTATGCCATCTACCACTCAAAGCAGCTACACCTCCTAGTCCAACCTGCATCAGATAGTAACATATGCCATCTTAGTGTATCATAGCGAATCCAAGCTAGAATACTTTCAATTTTTAATTGGAAAATGATTAAATCTCTCGCACATTCAATTTTTTACTCCCATAATTGCGTAACCGGAGACCAGAAGTAAGGCAGTAGTTTCAACTGCATCAGAAAAAAGATGTAAAAGAATTTCTATACCTTCGATCTCTGTGTTTTCTGCAGTTGAGCTAATAAGAGCGAATACCTTTTGCGATACACGCATAGTAACTCGCTTTTAATAAAGTATGCATGAAACGAGTATGTGGAGTAACATGAAGACTTACAATGAAGACTACGCGTCGATAACAACGATGTCAACTGGATGAACAAGAAAAACCCTTGAGAGCAAGGCTTCTTTTACCTTGTTTGTACTATCTTTTTTTTCTGCAAGCCATCAGGATTGCTCGATATTGAATGGCTACTGTGTATTCCCTTGCATGGCGTTGACATAGTGGAACCTGACTGAATGCGCCCTGCATCTTATGCAACACGTTATTGGATTTAATTAGTAAAGATGTTCATTTTAATTTGCTTCTGGTTTCCTGTGAGGTTTTCGCGATGGGCTTTATGATGATGTCATTGCGGAAAACTTGTTAAGAAGTGTATTAATTATATTTGACTACTTAATTAGTCTGTCATCCATCGGAGATGGTGTGAAAAGGAATTAATTATTCGCAGAGAGAAATTTTTCCGGTGAAATGTTTTGGAGTGAAGTAAAAGTAAACAGATGTCGACAGTGAAATAAAATGAATGGATTTGATTTTTCTAAATTCTTTACAAATGTTAAGTGAAAGTTTCAATTACAGGTCTACTTATGACAAATAATAAACAAGTAGTTATGCTAATCAGCTAAAAAAATAAATACAATCGGGGGGTTCCACAAGCAATGAAATAGATATTAACTTTTCCTTTATCCAATCTTTTATCAATGAACAAATGCTTAAAAATCTTAAATTCGTATCTCTTTTTAAAGGATTTTTTATTAAAACACGAAAGCATATTGTAGTCGCGATCTATATTCGTCTTTCTGTCCGTCCATCTATGTGCCACATCATTCTTCCTCGGAATCTCTAGAAGCTACTGTTACCAAACTCTGTAGAAAAATCAAAAGTGACGACCTCTTGAAAGTTTCAGGTGAATAAATTTTAGAGATTTTTTAGAGCCACCTCCAAATATAGTGAAGTGTGCCTTAAAAATTTTGTCAAATAAGTCTTAAAATCGCATGATAACGATCGAGGAGTGCAGGATGTGGGCATTTTTGTAAATCCCGCCCCGCAAAGTCTGAAAAAATCCCCGTTGGCAGCACCAGCCGGAAAGGTAAATTTCTCGTATGTAGCGTAAGGTTTCGAAAAAGAATTTGGCTTGCCTACTACTAGACTTCTTATTGCAATTCTTGTAGTGCCACATGCGTATTTATTACCCTTTATAGAGGTGGAAATATTTTGCTAATTAAATTGAGTTCCACATACATGGATTAAATATTGAAAATCGGCGGATAATAAATTGTTGTAAACATATAAATACAGTTTTCGCCCTTCTCACAGCAAATGTTTCCACACTGCTAAAAATATTATGCTGTAAATTTTCGAACTTTTTATTTGTCGTTTGATTTGCATAATTAAATTAAATTAACTTGCCTTAATAACTTATAATTTCAAGTTTCACCGGAGTCTGTTGAGAAACTTGGCTGCTAGAGGGCTACAGAAAAAAAAAATTTAAGTCACCCCCATGTAATACCTTAAAATATTTTCTTGCATTGCAAATTTCAAAAGGCACCACTTTTGACCTACGTAGAAAATATCCTCATTCTAGCTCATGTGGTTTGCGAGAAAACTTGCTATGATGCACGAACAAACGGACGGACGCACAGACAAGTCGCGATTTTATAATTTTTTGTATCTTATATCTTAAAAAAATCTTAAAAATGGTCTGGTTTATAAATACTTCCAAGTAAAGTCATTTAAAACGTTTCTATCAAGAATATTCATTATTTCAGTTGCTACTAAAATAGCGAATTGTGCTTGCCGTCAGACCTTTGGGAGCCGCCATTTTGAATGCATGCATTTGATTTTGGATTATTTTAAGTCTTTGCGTGCTAGGACCTCATCAATCAATGTGCCAAATCTCGTTCAAATAGGAGTTTCACTATAGACTGGGCAAAAGCATTCAATTTTTAGTGAAAATGGCAGCTAAAAATATTATGTTTTGAATTTTCGACTTTTTAGGTTTTTGTTAAATAATTTTACAAAACCGTACTAAAATCGAGCCAGTCTGTCCATCCATCCGTCCGTATGTCACAGCACTTTTTCTCACTAACCGTATAAGCTACAAACATAAAATTTTGTATATAGGTGTAAAGTATTGCCCTCTTCAAAATTTCATGACAAAAAAATTTTTGTCAAAATCCAAGTTTCATATACCTCGGATTAAATTTGCGACTCTTAGAAGCCTTTGAAGCTTTGAGTTTCAACTGGCCGCCATTTTGTTTTTTGCAACCTGACCTCCAGTTTTTTTACATAATTCTTTAGACACTTATAGTTTCTATCTAACTGCCAAATTTCATGAACATCTCATGAAAGCTTTAACTATAATTACAAGAACAATATTTTGTACGTTTTTCGACCTTTGAGCGGCCGCCATTTTGTTTCAGACAAGCCGAACTTCGATTTTTTATTGTGAGATTCATCACATACATCAGTAAACCTTTGCACCAAATTTCATCCAAATCGGAGCTACATTTTTGTCAGAATAGAAATCACGATTTTTCGACTAAAATGACCGCCATTTTGTTTTCACCTGGCTGAGATAGCTAGTTAACAAACTTAACCGAGATTTACACCATTCCTGAAAATTTGATGACCATCGGAGCAAAATCGCAACCTCTAGCGTGATCACGAATTTCGTTATATCCCATATATATATATATATATATATATATATATATATATATATATATATATATATATATATATATATATATAGATATATATAAATATATATATATATATATATATATATATATAAATATATATATATATATATATATATATATATATATATATATATATATATATATATATATATATATATATATATATATATATATATATATTAGTCTCACATCTCTCATATTTACTTGAAATCCCTTACTTGGTTATATTTTTTTTAATCACGTACTATTCAAGTGTATTGTAATTTTTAAAAGAAAAGATCCTGTAAATGAATGCTAAGTTTTAACCATCATCATTTATGGCACCAGAGCCCAAGTCCATCCTTGATCTCTCGGATTAAACTCCTCTAATCATCATGGTTCTACGACCCCGTTTATCAGTTGATCGCCCCCAACATGGAACTTCTCTCAGCTTCTATCGTGTTTTCACATAGAGTCTTCGATGTTCCCGCAGGATGTCTCCCTTGGTTTCTACCCTGTAATGCTATTTTGGGCAGCCGGGTTTCTTCCATTCATCCTACATGCAATTTGCGTAACTTTACGTAAGTCGATACAGATGGTTCATCAAACAGTTCATACAACTCATCGTTGGAAAGTAGTCATCACTTTATTCCTTCTTTCACTGGGCTGTTTATTTTCCGGAGCACTTTGCATTTAAATATGTCTACTGCCTTTTTGGATTTGCTCACCAGGGTCCATGTAGCCCAGTCAGATTAGGGCTTTCACCTCGGAATGAAAGATAATAAGCTGCAAATTGGTATGAACCTTTGTTTTGTCATTCTAAATGTTGTCTCAAAAGTCACAATCGTTATCGTGTTCGCGTCTCAAGATATTCAAGGTCAAAGGTCACAAAAATCGGTTTTTCGCGAATATCTGGCTTCCTATCGGTTAAATGAGATTTGCATTTATTATAAAAGTTGTAGGCTATAAAATTCCCTACAACTTTTGTTTAAACTTTTTTTTCATACGACCAACCGTTTTGAAGGTAGAGCGCGAAGAGTGCACATCGTACAGTCATATACGGCCTAATGCAAGGTCAAGCGTGAGTTATGGTTATCAGTACGTTATAAAGTCAATTATTTACTTGGAAATTATAATTATTAAACAATGCCTATTATTTATGTACTAACTATTAATTATTTATATTTAATTAAAGTAAGTAACTTGATTATTTATATATAATTATTCATATTTAACTCATCATTGACACAGCTATTGCCTTATCAGAACATCAAAAGACTGCTGTCATCATAGGAGAAGATATCGATTTGCTCGTTATTTTAATTGGACGTACTCAGTCACATCATCAGGAAATTTTTTTGAAAAAAGTTGGCAAAGGCAATGTCAAAACACAAATATATTCTACTAAAAGTTTTGACCAATATCCTCGTACTAAAAAGCACATTTTATTTTTACACGCATTCAGTGGCTGTGACACGACTTCTGCGCTATTTAAAAAAGGAAAAAAAACTGTTACTAGAGCATTGGAAAAAATTCCTGATTTAGATAAACTGGTGGAAGTATTTCAACAAGAAAACTGCCCAAAACAAACATTATTAGAAAATGGAGTGCGCATCTTGTTGGCATTATATAATGCTCCAAAATCTGAGGACAACATTGATCATTTCCGCTACACGCAATTCATCAAATTTACAAAACTAAATAAACCTGTACAACTGTCAACACTTCCACCAACAAGTGTAGCAGCTCATCAACACATAAAACGTGTCTACTACCAGATTCAAACGTGGTTAGGGAAGGACTTAGAACCTAAAGAATGGGGCTGGATGCTTGAAAATGAAATCCTGGAGCCCATACGAACGTTATTACCTCCAGCACCAGCCGAACTACTAAACGTAATATTTTGCAATTGCAAAAATGGTTGTGGTTCCCGCTGTGGATGCAGAAAATCAGGGCTACAATGTTCTTTAGCTTGCGGCCAGTGCAACGGACAAGCTTGCCTCAACGCTTCACTGTATCCAAGTAATCCCGATGAAGAAAATACATATGATCCCGATATTCTGGAAGGTTTGGAGATGAACATGACAGATAATGAGGATGATGACAATGAATCGAACATTTTTGAGCGACAAGAAGAAGAAGACGACGAACAAGAAGAAGATAATTAGCTTCCATTTCCAATTTCATTACAATTAAAATCAACAAAGATACTTTTGATATTGGAACTCACATTTTGATAAATGTATATTATGCCGTATTTAATAATAAATAAAAATATGTGTAAAATATATACTCTTACTATCATTTTAACTTAAAATAAAACTAAAATATATAATCCAGAATTAATAATATTTTATACTTAAATAGTTAAATATGAATAATTATATATAAATAATCAAGTTACTTACTTTAATTAAATATAAATAATTAATAGTTAGTACATAAATAATAGGCATTGTTTAATAATTATAATTTCCAAGTAAATAATTGACTTTATAACGTACTGATAACCATAACTCACGCTTGACCTTGCATTAGGCCGTATATGACTGTACGATGTGCACTCTTCGCGCTCTACCTTCAAAACGGTTGGTCGTATGAAAAAAAAGTTTAAACAAAAGTTGTAGGGAATTTTATAGCCTACAACTTTTATAATAAATGCAAATCTCATTTAACCGATAGGAAGCCAGATATTCGCGAAAAACCGATTTTTGTGACCTTTGACCTTGAATATCTTGAGACGCGAACACGATAATGATTTTGACTTTTGAGACAACATTTAGAATGACAAAACAAAGGTTCATACCAATTTGCAGCTTATTATCTTTCATTCCGACGTGAAAGCCCTAATATGACTGGGCTAATGTTTCACTTCCATATAACCGCACAGGTTTGGCTAGTGATTTGTAAATACGGATTTTATTGAATCGCAAGTAAAGCGCAATAGGCTTCATTTGCGGTATTGTGCGGTGTTGAATCTCGTCCTTTGTGGCACCTCTCCTATTCAGGGTGGCTCCAAGACATACAAAATGATGCATACTTCTAGTTATAGTCCCCAACGGTCAGGTTTTGTTAGAGTTTTTTCTTGTTGGAGTTATGAATTGAGTTTCAATTTCATCAACGCGTAAGCTCATTTGGTCTGCTTAAGATTTTTGGTTAAAAAATGCTCCCTTAGCAACCAAAATTGAATGTATCATAAGATTGACGTCATCAATACAGTGTGTGGATAATAAGTAACCGGATTGACCTCAGTAAATTTTTTATTTGCAAAATATGTACAATTTTTCTTTAAAAATCTTCAAAGTAGTCCCCATTGGAGTCGATAACACGCTGATACCGGATTTCCCGATCCCCGAACGCTCCCTGGAAGTCGGCAACCTCGATGCTGTCTAGAGCCCTCGTCGTGGCACGTTTTCCAGAGTCCCGAACCGCGTCTCCTTAAGGTGTCTCTTGATCTTGGGGAGCAGAAAGAAGTCCGCTGGTGCCATATCCGGGCTGTAAGGAGGCTGTGGCAACGTTGCCCTCGACTGTTTGGCCAACTGCTCGGTGACGAGCAGGCAGGTGTGCGACGGAGCATTGTCGTGATGGAGGATCCATGAATCGGCAATCTCCGGACGGACTCGGCGAACCCGGGTGGTTAGTCGACGGAGCACCGAACGTTCAGACGACGAACACTGTTCAAGACATCACGCACTTTTTGCACATTTGTGTCCGTGTGACTCGTTGATGGAGGACCGACGCGCTGTTTGTCATGGACGTCATCGCGGCCCTCCCGGAAATTTCTGTGCCACTGAAACACTTGAGTTCTGGACAGAGCATCCTCACCGTAAGCCTCTTGAATCATTTGATGAATTTCCGTGGCCGTTTTCTTGAATTCGACACAAAATTTGATGCAAACACGTTGCTCGATCGTACGCTCCATTTTCACTCCGACGACGTAACTGAACACGCACTCCGCTCTCGCTCAATGCTATCTCTTCAAGCGCTTGGAGGCAACTGCTGCAGCCCAGTTCCCTTTACTTAGACCCCCACCACCACTGTAGCACCAGATACCGGTTAACAGACGCTTTGACGGCGCGGGGCAGGCTCAGTCCGGTTACTTATTATACAGCCCTGTATATGCTACCAATTGTTTGGATTGAACACTAGTGTACCAGAGGTTTCAGCTGCTGTCTTCTCGTTGACTTATTCCAGCGCAATGTTTAAGAGCCTTTGGGCAAGTCCATCCCCTTATTTTAAACCTGATTCCATTTTGAATCTGTCTGTCAGTTGACGATTTGCTTGGAACGGGAACTCTTTGCTTAGCATCGTGACTTAGACCATGCGGATTAGCTGTGTTGGGACGCCAACATCAAACATTATTTCATGCAAGGCATTCCCATCGACACTTACCATATGCTTGTTTGAAGTCTTCAAAAAATTTGGTGCACATCGATGTTATATTCACAGTACTTGTAGTGTAATAGGTAGATAGATGAATGTCCGTGAAGGACTGCAGCGGTGGTCTGCCGCCTCGGCGAAAGAGAATGGTAAGATCTGCCGATTGGCCTTGTCTGGGGACGCTGGCAAGCTAGCGTCGCGATGCCATGGGGAGAGTTCTTTCCACCTAGCACAAGGACCCACTTCAAAAAAATTTCGCATTCACGAATTGAACATGGTCGAATGCCAAACGACTGGCGTAGATGCCGAAGTAACCTACTAAGGGTTGAAATGTTTGTTCGAAGAAAAAATTGGGCCGAGCAAAAACGGACGGACTTGCGGAGACTTCGTCGTTATCGACGATACTTATAGCCCACAAATAAGAGTGGAACGTCCAGATGGAAGCGGTGCCCCCTCGCACCCTCCCAACCGGATCAAGATCCAAACGTAGACGTGGCCATGCATTTCCCGTTTGAGTGAAAAACTCAAACAAAAGTACTTTGTATGACCCTTCCCTCAAATGAGAAATACAAACGTGACCGATTTATGCTATTGCGTTATGTAATGAAATCACATAACATTATATCATAAAAGGGTACGCGAGCGGAGGGCTGTTAACGAAAGAGCCGGAGGAGTGCGCCCGATGGCTAGCCCATTCTAGTGGAGGAGCCTGCGACCGATGCGGGCCCTATACCTGGTCAGGTAAATCGAAATGGAAAGACTGAAAGGTTTAAAGCTTAAAAATTCATTTTATTGATTTTTTACACTTCGTATACTTGAAAATTTACGCATAAAATGATGAATAAACGCAAATTACTTTTACATATTCTATAGCATGGTTTGTGTGTATATACGAGTTGCGTAAATTTATTTACAATTCGCCTGCAATATTATTAAATAAATAAATAATCTGTTTTTAAAAATGAACTGGACAATTTTGTATATTTTTTCATCATATTTATCTCTTTTTTTCCTTAAAAATATGTCATATAATAAATATTTAACACGAGGATCTCTTCTTTGGGGTAGTACACATCTATATGTAGTTATATTCCCAATATGTATATTTATCGCAATATAATCGCAATAAGATTTTTAATAATTGTAATATTTTCTATTCAGAAATAAAATATAGATCGCAATCAAAATAGCTTATATAAAACAAAGCCAAGATTTTGACTTATTATATAACACACGCTTAGAATACAATTCAGAATCATGCCAAGTTTCATTAGCATCAATAAAATTTATCTCATTAAATACAGCTGCATTGCCTTCCTTTTCTCAGATAATGCATACATATCAATCTATCTATGATCTCAGTCACGTCACCATTATATAATTATTTATCCAGTCAGACAATTTATGAAAGGTCATCCCTTAGGGGAAGAGTAAATGAGAATGTTCAGGCTCACAAAGAAGTTATTACACTTTGACTAAATTAGTGAGCTGATTTTCCTATTTAAATATATTTTAGCCTATTAGAAATCTTAACAGGTTTTCAAGCTGGATTCGATACAACTTGAATTTATGTTTGTTATATTGTTTTATGTGTGCAAAGCAAAAAAAGAATATTGGTACAACTTGAAGATTTGTTTAAGGGACAAAAAAATATTAGCTATCTTTGAAGTTATTTTTAACCCAGATGATTATTTGTATCATTTCTAATCGGCCTTTTCTACATAAAAATTCATCTTAAACAGGCTACAAATACACTCATTCTGCAGCTAGAATGATTTGAACATATAAATAAGTTAATGGGCCCTAGTGGTATCATCTGGTAATGGAGACAGTCAGACATGAATTTTTTCGAGCTGATAAAAATGTTGGCATCTTTATAAATGAGGATATTGTGTTATAAATATTTATTGAAACTGTCTGACCTGGTAGATAATACTCCAAATTGACGGCATTTATGAGATGATATCCGCATTTTGTTCCAGTAGGATCCTACTTGCTAAAGGTCGATCGTTTGCTTTGAATTTATTGTCTATATCATCCGATTCTTTTGCTAAGACCGAAAACATCCTCATCGATTTAGAAACGAATGCTTAGCAGAGCCAGGGGAAAATTGAAGGACTTTGAGGAGAGCTATTCGTAGACTAAATTGTATAATTTGTTTTTTGTTAACATAAACTCCGGACTGATCATAATAGTACAAATGAGAGCCAGGTTTTCCAAAAATTGAGGTATTAAATATGTCCAAGTTGACATAGTTTTGTTTTTTTTTTGGCGAGGATGCGATCGAGGTAGGAACGAGAGCTCGATAGGAGAACACCTCCTAGTTGTAGCAAAATGAACAACGATGTAAGCGATGACTCACGACTGCAAAACAACTTGATCTGTTTCACCCGACTGACCAGCAATTCGCCGTCTATCTAACGACTGTCAACCCACGTTTTGATTCGCCAGTCGAGAAATAACCTTGAAATTTACCCGTCAACGGATATCGATGAGATTAATTCCACTCGTGTCACGTTTAGGTTAAATGAATCTTCGGTGTTCCCGATCAAGTGAAGCATGTGATGCAATAAAACAATCGCACGGTTAATGCTGATAAGAAAATCTCTCATGAACTCTACTGACAGCCTTTGTTGAGGAACACCTAGGAACACCATTCCAATGGCAAATCCTACACTTTGTTGCAAATTACTCCCACAACTTACGCGAAGCTTTTGGAACAAGAGCTAATGTAATTTTTTAGCAGTGAACCGATATTTTGACTTGCACGGAAACTGATCCAAACGCAACAAAACTTATCAAATTAACAAAGGATAAACTTCCCACCAAGTCTTAACTAAGACAGGATGTTAATAAATTCACACGGCACCAATCCAAATTTCTCCAATTTATCCGTGATTTTTCTCAATCTCCCGTGGACTGCCCTCCCTCCAAAACTTTTTCCATGTACCAACGGTACGTAGAATCAACCGAGTTCGATTGTATTTGGTAATGCGATACACAGTTGGGATGTCAGTGCTCTCATGTCCAAAATTTTAATTGACTGATAAAAAATTTTTCAAGACTAATTAACGGAAGTAAACAAAAATGAAAAAGGATTTCAAATAGTAGTAAAAGTTAAATCTCATGAAAATTATAAGTAAAAGGAAACGTTTAAATTTAATATACAGGAAAATTAAAGTAAAATTACATTTAATAATAAGAAAGAAAACTATTTTATAAATTACAATTATGAATGGAAGTAATTAGCCTTCCTGATAGTTCATGTAATACTTCCGTAGTAAGGCCTTAATTTTCTTTCTATAATTTTAGAGAGCACTTTATAGGATCTGCGCAATATAACAATGCCTCTATAAATTTCACTTCTGAGCTTATCTCAGGACATATTATGCTTTTTCGCTAGTCCTCTTGTAAATATTCCTCTGACCATATTCTGCATATTACTCGATGAAGAAGGCTCATAAGATGCAGGCCCTCTCTGAAGCAGTTTTTCTGTTATCTCGCCTTTTCTGAGGTCACGTAGTACTGCCTGTGCTTCCTTTCTGGTTGGTTATAAAGCTGATGCCCGTGTTATTGAAGTGTTCTTTTAGTTGTTTAATCGATGCATATGTCGACCTGATTTCCTGTAGGGAAATGCTTTTGTTTGTCTGATGGATCTTGGTGTTGATTGTCAGTTATTTCTCAAGTTGGTTGCCGAATGTATTTTTTGTACGCCTGATTCCTTTTTCAATCTCGTTCCTAAGTTTCTTTGGTTGATGCCATTTTTTTTTTTTTTTAGTAAGGAGGTGAAGGCATTTATGCCCGCCGAGTCTGGCAGTGTGGGACTCCCATGGAGGATACCTTTAGACTACCCACTAAACACCTCCCCTGTCAATCTGAGAACCTAGCCTGGAACCGTTTGACACATTACTTCGGGCCAGGTCTCGCTTTGTTACGCCGTGGGGCACCTTCAAGCTGGAGAGTCCCTTTCCTAGCAGGAGGGGAGAGGGGAAGAGGAATTGCCAGAAGAGCGATCCCCCAGCCCCAGTGCCTCCGGCTGCTGTGAGTCCCTTTTATATTTTAGGACTGCCCGAGCATAATGTGCCACCTGGTTCCATTTGTCAACCGATTCGAGCATCACCGCAACTATATTATCCGGGGTGAGCTCTCCCGTCTCCCTGTAGAGTTCCCTTCGCAGCCTGGCCCATTTGGTACACGCAAAAAATGTGTGACAAGCATTGTCCTCCTCTCCTGGGCAAAACCGACAATCGGGAGACCGTGACTTACCGATCTTGTGCAGGTAAGACTGAAAACACCCGTGCCCGCTCAAAAGCTGGGTCAGATAGAAGTCAGTCTCACCATGCCTTCGATTCAGCCACGGTCTCACATCCGGGATGAGGCGCGCAGTCCACCTTCCCTTCGTTCAATTCCTCCAAGACTGCTGCCAATCGTTGAGCGAGCGTTGTCTCTCCTCGCGGACAACCATCTCCCTCGCATCCTCGTTTCGGCGCAGGTAAATAGCGCGGCGCTCTCTAGCAAGGAGGGCGACAGGTATCACGCCTGCAATCACTCTCACCGCCGAGTCGGAGACTGTTGGATACGAAGATGCAATTATCAGTGCTCCTCTTCTCTGTACCTGTGCCAATCGTTTTCGGTATACCTCCTTGCTGAGAGCGTCGCTCCATACCTCTGCTCCGTACAGTAGCACTGACCCTACAGCACTCATCAAGAGGCGTTTTCTTGATGGGCTGGGTCCCCCTACGTTGGCCATAAGTCGACTCAGGGCCGATATTCCCGAAGCAGCCTTCTCAGCCGTTGCCCTGATTTGCTCAGAGAAACTCATCTTCGAGTCGATCAGTAGCCCCAGGTACTTCACCGCTGGCTTCGATTCGATCTGTATATCTCCAATACTGATCATCCTTACTCTAGGGATTCTCTTTTTTGTCAAGATGACCACTTCGGTTTTCTCCAGTGCTAAACTGAGCCCGCGAGCAGTCATCCAGTCCCTCACTCGGCGCATTAGCATACCTAGCCTAAGTTGCGCTTGTTCAACGGTGCGTCCGGCGACCAGAGCCGCAACATCATCCGCATAGCCGACCAAGCGTGACTCATCTGGCATCTCAAGTCTCAGTAGCCCGTCGTAAGACACGTTCCGCAGGTCCGGACCAAGGATAGATCCCTGGGCAACACCCGATGTAATTTCCATCCTTCGTTCGCCCTGTGTCGTGTCGTAGAGCAGGCTTCGGTCCTTTAGGTAGTTCCTCAAAAGCCGCATTAGATATTCTGGTACTTGAAAAGAGTTTTCCAGCGTGTTCAGAATATCCACCCATCTAGCGGAGTTGAAGGCATTCCTGACGTCGAATGTCACCAACAGGACGATCCGTCGCTTGGTGCGACTATATGCCTCTGCCTTTTGGACCGCGTTCACCACCTCTGCAATCGCATCAATGGTAGAACGTCCTGCTCTAAAGCCGTACTGCCGAGGAGATAGGTCCCCAGCAGCACGAACCGCGTCAGTGAGTCTTCTCTTGATGAGTTTCTGTAGCACTTTCCCAGCCGTGTCTAGCATGCATAACGGGCGGTATGCAGACAGCGATTCGGGATTTCCCGTCCCCTTGCTGACCAGCACGATCGTACCGGGAAAACCCCGTCCCGTAGGCAAGCGTTGAATGTGCTGAGCAGCAAGTCAGGACAATGGTGATAGACGAGCTGCAAAACCTCAGCTGGAACACCATCTGGACCTGGAGCCTTCCTCGCTTTCAGGGAGAGGACTGCCTCCTCCAGTTCCAGCTGTGGGAAGAGTGGGCACTCGACTGCTGTTTCACCATGGACAGCGTCAACACGGACGGGATGGGCGGGGAAGAGTCCCCGCACTATCGCGTCCATCTTTTCCGCGTCATGTATACAAGGCTTCCGTAGGGCACCAAGTTTCCCCATGACCAGCTTGTAGCCAAGGCCCCACGGATCCCTATTTACATCGTCCACGAGGTCTTGCCAGCATCGGGCCTTGCTCCTGTTAATAAGCCTGCGAAGATATTTCCTGCCGGACCTATATGCTGCTAGCCTAGTGTCTGCCTCCTCCCGTGTTCGCGCCCGCTGGGCCTCTCGCCGAAGTTTGTGACACTCGCTTCTTTGTTCGGCGATCTCGTTTGACCACCAGTATACTGGAGGCTTACCATGTCGGGGTCTCCGACGGGGCATGGAAGACTCGCAAGCAGCTATGATGGTACTCATAGTTGAGTTCACCAAGTCCTTGGTTGTAGGCCCTCCACTCCCTGGCGGAGCCCCCAGCAACGGTGCGCCTGCCGTAAGCGTGTCAGCAATCCTCTCAACGTCCATCCTCCCAGTCCTCCATCCGAGGATTGAAGTTTGGGCATATGCACGCAGAGTTGCACCGTCGTGAATCTCAACAGTTATATACTGGTGATCACTAGCCGAGTAGTCCTCTAGTACTCGCCAGTTGTGTACTCTGGGTACCAGGGACTCCGAAGCGAGTGTCACATCGGGTATGGTTCCTACGCAACCCCAGCGGCGGAAAGTAGGGGTGTTACCAGTATTTAGGACAAAAAGCGCTGTTCTGGCCGCCATGTCCAAGATTTGCTTTCCCCTTGGGTCGGATTGTGGCATACCCCATTCAATGGTTCTAGCGTTGAAGTCTCCCCCGACCAGCATGTGGCCCTCTGTGTTCGAGACAGCGTCCTCCAGGGCATCGAGTTTGGTTCGAAAAGATCGCATTGCCTCGTTAGGCGTCAGATAAACACTGAAATATGTTATCCCTGAACACCGCACCCACACAAAACCATCCCCGCGTCCATGGCCCTGCACCTGAAGGCGGGCGCTGTCTCGAACCCAGATGGCCGAGGTACCAGATTTGTCAGGGTACCACGCTTGCGAGTCCTTGTTATGATGTTGCTCGCTCAGCAACAGGTGGTCAGCTTTTTTATCCCTCGCAAACTGCTCAAGTAGGTCCTGGGCGTTTGTGCTTCGGTGCAAATTGACCTGCAGGATACGGATCATTTGAGTATCGATTTGGCTTTAGTTAGGGCCCGGCTCATGTTTGAGGTCGCCGGGTGCTAGCTTAGCATCCTTGCAAAGAATGCAATGGTTGATACCTTAAGACCTCTTTGACTGCATCACTTTTTGTCTTGCACATGGTTTTGGTGCCATTATTACTTTCTCCCATCTGCGGGGATATGTTGATTCGGTCTTCCATGCTGGCATGTTCGTGAACGTTACTGAGCTATCGTTTAACTTGTGTATCTGGTACGTTTAATAATCTTCATTATTTGCCGCTCTTGGAGATGCGACATAACACCTTCACCCTTATAAGCTAGTAGGCTGAGTCATGTACAGCATCGCTGGATGGACGTGTGCCAAAAATGCTGATGGCCGTTCGTTTTTGTTTGAAAATATGGTTGATTTTGTCGAATGTGTGATCGTCTGGGGATGCCCACGTTCTCTTGTGGAGCTTGCTGTGTCGCCTCTGCAATTGGCAAAGTCTATCAGGTGTTGTCTACTATCGCTGGTCTCCGCACGAAGGCTGTACCCTCCAGTTGTTCCTCTGTGTACCGTCTGCATGCATCAACAGTGCGTTTAGGGTGACAGTTTGCTTGAATATGCTGTCAACAATGAAAGTCACTCCAAACTTACAGCTTCACTGCAATTTTCCAATTCCAACTACGGTGTGCGTTTACGTGTCAAATGCATCTTCACTGTGGCATCTGGTTTCTTATACTGCGAAAATGTTGATTTTATACTTCTTTTTTCATCCAGAAATTGTTGCAGTGTACCTGGTCTGTTTAATGACCTAACATTCCAAGTTCCAAAAAGATATTCATTTATTCGATGGTCGTTGCTATTTATCCAATCTGATCCGAGGTGGCTGTTCTCGTTCCATGACAAGTAAATACTACGTGAAGCGTTATTAGTGCTTTGGCTTAGCCTGCTGCTAGTCAGCGAATAGTATTTTATTTTCCACCTACCCGCCATTTAGCCGGTTAGGGTATCCTTCTTTCTACCCCTTGAGGATGCGTCCAATTAGGGACCAAAAGATCCGTATGGAATTCAAGGCTATAGTATTTAGACAATCGTAAAAAATTGTTGAAGAAGTGATTCTATGAATGAATACCAAGTTTTAAACCTATAAATTAGCAAATTTTTAATATTTAATGAGTTTTATGACTTCATGCACATCTTACTTCCGAAATATATATTTATATGTTGAAAAAATCTAAATCATAGCATTTTATTGGGACAAATTATCGAGCTGAAGATGAAAATACTCCTAGTTGAAAAGCGGGATAGTCGCAAATCTTTAAAGCTTCGTTATTGCTTTTGGCACGTTTGTCTTAAATTTCATTTTACACAGGCTAAAAGATATTTTTGAAGCCAAATTGAAATTACGATACTACCTAAAATATCAATGGATTTCCTTTTTGACGGAGGTGCAAATTCAACTTTTTTTCCTTACAATAGTTTGTACTGTCGATGCTACTCTATGAATGCAAGATTCTCAACTTCATGAGGTAGTTTTTTCCTTATAGAATAATTTTTCTTCCACATAAAGTACAGTGAAAATAAAAAGAGTTTAGGAAATATTCCACTTAGTAAGTATTTTTTGGGATTTCCTTCGTCAACTGAATTATTTGCAACATATTATTGCATCTTTCATTGGAAAAGTACTTTCATTACCCTCAGTTATCAGCTAATCACATTGTCTACTTGTACTATTAGTAGGCAGGTGAACGTTTTGATGTTATCACCATAGAAGCGCAACCGATTTATTCACATGTGAAAGTCATAGGACACATTTTGACTGCACACGTCGTCTGCTAGGCTTCGATCACCCCGTGCAATCTAAATTCACCATTCGCCTTCCAGTTAATCAACTTAAACTGTACATGATATATCAATTAAGATTTTTATCAACCAAATTGAGAGCAGAACATGCAAAACATTTACGTCGAGTGAATGCTCTCGCCGCTCAACGAGGCGACGACAATATTATAGTACTAAAGTTCGCTAAGACGCTTTTCCACAAGACTGTATTTCTCGGCTGCAAAAAGAAATTTCCCGCTGAAGGTTTTCCGTTGTTGTCGACACACATTTCAGTTGTCTTAAGGAAACGTGCACTGACAAGAATTTACGTCCTAATCCGGCATGCCTCAAGGAAGGAGATTGGCTTTTGTAGGGACGGGTGCATACAAATGTGGATTTTAGCTTCAGCCTGACTACAATTAAATGCAATTAGTTTTTAAATAACATTTAAATCATCGAATAGCCGCAGTACATCTACAGCTAGAAAAAAACAATCTAAATCAAATACAATTTTGAGATATGGACTGTTGTAACATTTCCTTTCTTGGTCATGCATTTGGGAGCTGCCATCGGGTTTGATAAATGAATTCCACCTGCATTGAAAGCGATCTTACTCTATCTACCACGACCAAACGCGGGCCATCGCACCATTCATTCCACCGATATCACAACGCCGATACCAACTCCTTTTTCATTTGCAAACCCCACCATTTTTGTTGGCTTCAAAATGCTCCATCTTAGGATCGAAATTCGTCTTTTAAGTGCCGCACATGTCAAAAACTTTTCGCAAATGTTTCCTTCATGTTAATCGGTTGGTCGATTTCTTGACTTTTCCAAAGTACCTTTGCTAGGCCGGTGCCTTTCAGTGGAGCACCGGGGTAATTAATTTGAAACGTAATATTAGAAACTAGTGTTGCAAACTTTTATTATTTCGCCTAGCCAAAGATTTATGGCTGTCTTAAGGTTAAGCGTGCAAATCGGCATTCAACATTGCATGATTATGCGATTTAGCTAGCTCGACCTGGTCAGAGATGTTGGTCAGTGTTGGTTAATTAATTAACAATATTATATGGCAATTCAACTATAAGTTGAGAATATTAAAATTTTCTTTTGTCATTCCAGAAAATTGTGTATGATTTTTATTAAAATTCTACAAAATTAACTTGAATAAAGACTTTCTCTACGTTTCTATTACTGAATTATCAAGTCGATAAATGGAGGCACTAATGTGCTAATTATTCACAAACATACTTTGATTCTGAATTGATATAGAACAGCAATACTGAATAAGCAAACTCCCTCATTTGGTTGATTAATCAATAGCAACTAAGTTATTTGTAATGAAGTAGAAGTTATTTGTAATGAAGTAGAAGGTAGAAGGTTTTTCCATAAAATAAATTAAATTCTATATTTCAAATTCAAACGCATAACTGTTCAAAAAATCTCACTTTTTAAAATCTGAAAGTGCAAGTATAATGCCTTTCAATGCTGGTGCAATTCTTTTCGGCACATTTTTCCCGCTGACCAGCAAAGCAAGTTCTCCTTTCATGTTTTCTCTTAACTATAGGGTTTTCCAATAAGAGGTGTTATTTTGATATTAAAAGAAAAATACCATTTTTAAATATAAATGATCGGATGTTTACTTTATTATAAAGAAGAAGGTATGCCGTTAATAGTGAAAAATATTATCAGGCAAACGACCACCACGACCACGCTTACAGGACCATATCCTTTCCATGAAATTTTCCATAACCAAATCGCAAAGTGGCTGCCCTATGTCCTCGATAGCCTCACGAATTCCATTATTGAGATCTTAATCGACGCTGGGCTGTTGGAGTAGACCTTCTCTTTCACGTGGACCCAAAGGAAGAAGTCGCAAGGTATTGAATCACAAGATCTATTCAAAATGACACCTCTTATTGGAAAACCCTACCCACTCCATAAGACCTAAATGGAAGCTCAGCTAAAAAGTAAGTTGGCAGTGACAAAGAATGGTGTCCTATCCTATTCTGTTATTCAGTGTAGCTGGGCCAATTCATACAACCATTTCCAAGTAGAATCTACCAAAGGCATTTGGTAAATTCAATGATAAAAGGCCTAAGTAAAAGTGTCTACAAAAATGTGTATCGTTTTTAGGGTTGTGTAAAATAATTTTACAAAACCCTACTAAAATCGCGTTCTGTCTGTCCGTCCGTGTGTCCCAGCACTTTTTCTCGCAAACTACTTCATCAAACATCAAATTTTGTATGCAGGTGTAAAGTGGTGCTCTTTTCAAAGTTCAACTACAAAAAATGTTATAAGGTATTAAAGGGGGGTCTCCCCACATAGGGGAGTAGGCCCAAAAAAAAGCATGTAATGTAGCTGATATTGGTATTAAATGAAAGGTCTTAATAAGAAATTTTCAAAAATGGTCTTAATTTGACACTTTTTGCTTCGAGGGGCGCACAGGGAGGGGAAATACATGAAAAATGTTTGTCCCCCCCTCGCCATTGGACACCTGTGATCCCAAAAATCTGAAAAAAATTATATAGGTAGGTCTTTCTGAGTACAACAACAACAATTACCTTAGAAGGCAAAATTCGCTCAACTTTGTTAATAATAGTATGATCTTCGAATTTCACATTTTCCCCAATAAAATCGTATAGGTACCCTTAAACCAATATTTATGTAGACTCGTAAAAGCTCCTTATATTCTGTAAGCTTGATGAAAATCGAATGGTATACACGGAAGTTATAGCCATTTGAAATTTCTCTAGTTACAACAACAATAACAAATGATTTTGGTATTTTATGGACTTTCCATCGAAACAGTCACTGTAGTTTTAATTTGATGTTCTTGAAATTTTCAAATCAGGACAATAACATTAATATTTTTGGGAATTCATGATTTACGTGATTTTTGTTGGTTAGCAACAAAATGGCGACCGTTGAAAATAGAAAAACAATGGATTTTTTCTAAAGGTGTACATCTCTTTGACATATATCTTGACTTTATTCGTTGCCGGTGACTGCACCTCTGAGGGGTTGAGTACAAAACCCTTCTGAAATTAGCGTGTCTGTCTATCGAACTTGTTTATATTCATAGCGGATCACTCCTAATGAATTCGCTCAACTTCGCATCAAATGCTCCGATATTTCCCGTTTGTATTACATACTTGCTAAACAGTGTCGGGTTAGGAGAGCAACCTTAATTCAATGTGGCTCCTTTGCTACTTTTAGTAGTTTTCTGGCACGAGTACTATCAAAAGTTTTCCCCATCTGCAAGTCTGTCAAACAGGAAAATGGTTCACTTCATACTTCTTGGCACTTTCAAATGAGGTTGTTTATCATCATGTAATGGACCGATTTTATTTTAAACGTCAGGGACAGTTGTTAGTAATAACTGCAAGCATTAAGCCATTTATCTTATCCACATAACCTGAAAAAGGATTTATAAACACTTTAAACCGTATTCAACATGCGTTTTGTGTCCAACGAATAAATAAATTCAATCGTAACAAGAACGTAATACCTGGTTCAATGGGTCATGTCAAGCCCATATATTGTTGTTGTTGCAATACTAGAAAATTCAAAAGACTGTTACTTCGTTAAGTATTATTCAATTCCTTCAAAACGTGCAGATATGTATAATTTTTACCACACTTCCCAGCTATAGATTGGAAAGTGCGGATAGCTTACCATACTTAGTTAACCTGAATAGAAAGGGATCTAGAGCGAAAAGAATGCTGCCAACAAAGCTTACACCTTGGTTTTTCCTATCCTAATTTATACTCAAACTACTTCTACTTCTACTAAACATTCATGAAATTTTCTACCCCATATACCTCTATATAGGTCTTTGGGAAAAGCTGCCCTAGTTAACCTTCCTATATGACTCATAAAGCGTAGAAGGTAGCTTCATCTTGAATTGTTTTTTTTGTGTATGCAGTTGGTCTTCAAGTTCGTCAGAACTGCATAAAAATTTTATTTGCGAGCTGTATTCTTTGGTAATCTATTCATGTTTGATAATGTTGTGGGTGGCAACGATTTAAAATTTTGTTTTAATTGTAAAGACTAATATTGTAAATTTAAGTAAAGTAAATCATTATTGAAGTCCAGAAAAGCCCTAAGGTACCACGTATATGAATATTATTACGTTCTGTTGCTTATGAATTGTACATACTTAAAAATAAGAAAAACACCAAATAAACTTTGTAATGATTTTAAAATTTCGTGCGAACGCGGAACCGACCTCTCATCGGTTCTAGACGTTAAGTCTGAGTAGTGCCAACGGATGGTACCAACCGGTCAACCAATCCGTGCACCGTAACCCATTCACGCGGTGGCTGCTTGTCGGCCAGCTAGATCGGAGAGGATTTCGGTCGCGGGTCTCCGAATGGGTAACGCTCATTTACATATTTCAGCCACTTATACACGCCCGTTTTCAAACGGGTTACAAAACAAAACCATACGGAGAGGAAACCTGTTCTACGTTACTCCGTATTTCTTCCTATAACCAGTCTGTTTATATAGCGACAAAAGGCTTTTCTTTTGCCGCTTGATTTTATTTTTAGAAGTTAAAAAATGATAGCCAGATTCAAAAATCTGTCTGTTTAAAGCAGTGATTTCTTTAATTTATAGGATAATTGGCAGTCAAATACAGTATCTGTCTACTGAACAAATTGACTTTCGGTCCAATACCGAAACTCTGCGAGGTGGTCAGATGAAGTTAAACACTTGACGTTAACAAAGCAAATGACATGGTTTATTAATCGTCTATTCTTTTTATACATATTATTTACAACTTAAACTAATTTGTCAGCGATATTACTCGCTCCCACGGTTCAACATTTTCCATGAGCGAGAATATCGCTGACCATGCACAAGTGTATGTACATACATGTACTTTAGTCAGATCGCCAGCGACACGATCATGCTCCCACGATCTAACATCATTCATGGGAACATATCATATCGCTTGCGATGTACAATCATATGCATGCACGTCTTGAAGTTTTCAGATTTTAGGAAAGTAAAACGATCTTTGTTTTGACTTCAAGACGCGCATGCAAAGAAAATGATATTACGACAATTTAGGTTTAGAATTTAGATTTAGAATTTAGAAACGTAATGCGCGCTTTGTTTTGGCTGAAGAATTCACGACGTGCATAAAAATAGTTTTACATGGAAATATGATTTTAAATTTATGTTGTTTTTGAACATTCTCCCGGCGTTAAACGGCAGTTTAACCTGTTAGGCGCAAACTGAATGCTTCTGCTGGTATCGATCGGGGGGCTGGTGTTGGAGCAGTAATTGATGCTGGGGTTTCACGTCGACGGCAAAGATGAAACCAGGCTAAGTATATTACAACTAGGCTGCCGATAAACAGTCCAGTATAGCCCACTGCAAACTGATGGATGTCTTGACCTTGGGGCTTGGTAGGTCGTAATTCCGCAGTCAGGAGGGTTTTGATTGATTGTTGTAGCTGATAGAGACTCTCCTGCTCGGATGCATTGTAAACTGGAATCGTTGCAAGTTCTTGCGGCTCAGGTTTGAATAAACGCTGCGTCATGTTATTTCTAACGGGAATAAAATGAGTTTTAAGGGAGGAAGGGAATATTTTATGGGCCTGGATGGTTAAGGTTTCTTCTTTTACGGAGCAATCTTCCGGTAGTTCAAGGATTCCAGAGCCATTCAATGATATTGATGAGATCTCCTTCCCGCAGTCTATGTTGACTATTGTGGCCTCGTCCATATAGTAGATCCAGTGGTTTGGGGTGGTTAAGGGAATCCACCTTTTTAGCTCGGTAACTCGTTGAAGATGGCATTTATGGTCTCTGCTTAGTTGATTGACGAAACTAATTTCACATGCCGCTACTTCAGATCCTCGTCGATATAAGGGTCGCACTTGATTGCAAAGATAATTGAGTTTACTGGCAGATCTACAGGACTTCAATTCATTTTCTGTAATCGGATAGTAGTTGTCTCGATGTAAATTTACAATCATAAATTCTACACGAAGCTCTATTTCCGCTGAAGTTCCGTTTACTATCATTGGAACTGCTATGAAGTGGATCATTTCATACTGGTCGTAGGATACTAATGGCACTTTTAATAGAAATATCATTTTCTTTTTCAGTGAACATCCGTGAATGGTAATTATCCGGTAGAAGCCAGCCAAGTCTCCCGATGATATGGGCAGTCGAACAGTAGTGGGTAGATTTTCTTTTATCGATGCAATGGTTGACTGTAATTGCTCTGGGGTTAAAAGTAACGAATTTAATTTGCCATTATTTGTATCGATAAATGACTCCCAGAGCGCGGCTTGAATTCGCTGATAATTGTTTAAGGTTAGCATCAACTGAGTGGCTGACAGGGTAAAGGACTGGAGGATGTTTTGCCTGCGCATCTCTTGGGTTATATTGTTTGTACGTTGGATATTTTTGTTCATGGCGGTTTCTAGCTCACTTAGGCGTTGTTCATTGCGTCGTTGTGCCTCAGCCATAATATTTACTGTAGAATTTATTACTGATGTTTGGTTTTTGAATAATCCGAAAAGGTACTGATCGCTATCTTGCAGCCGATCGATTACATTGGCCATGTGTTCGGCGTAGTCAGAATCAAGAACTCCAAAGAGAGCACTGGCTATGTTTCCTATCACATTGAGCGCACCACGTTTTTTCAGTCTCTTTCTTTCATATGTACCACGTTGCATCAACTGGTTAATTTTTTCAGCTTCTTTTACCAGTGCCTGAAACTGCTGAATGATGTTATGGCATGCAGTATCTTGGTTCAATAGACGATTTAGAAACAGCAGTTGGTTAATTCCCAAGTTGACCGCATCCAGCTCCTTCCAGTATGATGTTAAGTCGTAATATACGACCAGCTTCCACTCATTGAGGACCAAATGAGCTGGCCCTAGATTTTCGACATATAAGCCTGGGGCTGTTTTAAATGGTTGTATTTTAATCGATAGGGCAGGAGATGGTAAAATAAGTCCTACTACCAGTAGTATCTGCAGGCACAGATTCCCTAGTCGTAACCTTTTAGTCCCTGATGGCCCATCATGATTCTGACCTTGCCCATTATCAGGCTTATTGACCAATCCATATGTTGAGGTAGAGGGTTCAGTATGCTTATCCTCCTCTGTTAATGGTTGTTCCTCTACCGGCAAGGGTGCTAATTTATGGATGGGCCGCCTTAGCATCCCAGACGCCGTTTTTACGTCGGCAACTCTGACTAATCCATCATTCCCTGTTATAGTGTTGATAATCCTGCCTAAAGGCCATTTTAACACCGGCAGGTTATCCTCCTTCAAAATGACCATCATTCCAGGCGTGACATTTTTGCGTTGTTGCTTCCATTTGTATCTGTGTTGCAGCTCATTCAGATACTCTGTGGACCATCTTTGCCAAAATCGATATTTCAAGTCCATGACCATCTTCCAACGATGTCCCAAAGGTAGTCGAGGCACTTCTGCGTTGACATCCACGATACTTGTAAGTGGCTCGCCTATCAAAAAATGACCTGGGGTCAGGGCCTGGAGATCGTTTGGATCCGAGGATAAAGGAGTCAGAGGACGTGAGTTTAGGATGGCTTCTGCTTCTACGACGATTGTTTCCAATTCTTCGTATGTCAGGTTTGCATTGGCTAGGTTTTTGACGATGATGTGCTTGGCGGACTTGACGGCCGCCTCCCATAGTCCACCAAAGTGTGGTGCTCTAGGGGGGATGAAGTGGAAGTCCATCCCTTTGTTAGTGCAGAACTTGCTTATTGTTTCCTGTGATTCTTTTTCCTGCATTCGTTGCTTCAATTCCCACAGCTGGTTGTTGGCACCCACAAAATTGGTCGCGTTATCGCAGTAGATATTGCGGCAATTTCCCCGTCGGGATACGAATCGTTTAAGCACGCCAATAAATGCTTCCGTTGTTAGTTCCGTGGCCAGTTCAAAATGTACGGCCTTTGTAGAAAAGCAGCAGAATACTGCTAGGTACGATTTGTGAGGTTGCTTGCCACGACCTTTGAAATGCGTGTAGAACGGCCCAGCAAAGTCAACGCCCGTGTTCAAAAAAGGTCTTGCCTGAAGCACTCTATCTGCCGGTAGATCGCCCATTAATTGGGACATTAATTTAGGTTTCGCTCTGGCGCACATCACACAATTTTGTACCACGGAACGTGCCAAGGTTTTCCCTTTAATAGGCCAATAGCGTTGTCGAGCGAATGCCAATAATGCCTGAGCGCCTGCATGCTGATGATCCTTATGTATTTGAGTAAGGATGAGTTTTGTGATAGGATGGGCGTAAGGGAGAAGTAAGGGATGTTTCTGGCTATACTCCAAGTCTGAATGCTCGAGTCTTCCACCTACCCTCAGCAACCCGTCGTGATCCAAGAAAGGTGTAAGACTGCTAAGGCGATTGCTGCAACCGAGCTGCTTTGTGGCTTGAAGAGATTTAATCTCTTCACTGAATTCCTGTCTCTGGATCTCCTTAATTATCACGGACGAAGCTTCTTCCAGCTCTGATACGGTTGATAGGTTGTTCTCCCGGTTGGATGCGTCCCTCCTACGGATCATTCTGGTGAAGCGAATGACCAATGCCACTATGCATTTGAGTTTGCGGAAGGAGTTACCATGATTTATCTGATGTATAAAGTGTGAATCTCCTTCAGTAGCCACAAAAACACTCCTACTCCTTTTCTTCTCCAGCTCAATTTCTTTGCCTATGTGTTTAGTAGGCCACATATCAGGATGTCCGTGGAGAAACAAAGGCCCATAAAACCATAATGAGTTTTCCTTTAGCTTGGCCGGACTGGTGCCTCGAGAAGCTAAATCCGCTGGATTACAGTTTGAACTAACGTGACGCCATTGATTAGATGTGGAGTATAGCTGGATGCCGGCAATTCGGTTGGCAACAAACGTCTGGTATGAAGCTGCATCACTATTTAGCCAGTGTAACACGACTTCTGAATCCGTCCAAAAAAAGCAAGATTGTCCAGGAATGTTCAGATCAGCCTGAAGACGATGCACCAGATCTGCTGCAAGCTTTGCAGCACATAATTTCAAACGAGGGATAGTGATGGTTTTAATCGGTGCTACTCGAGTTTTAGCACATAATAAATGCACGGTGGTAGTTCCATCATAGTGATTAGCTCTGAAGTAGACCCCCGCACCATATGCTTTTTCGGAAGCGTCAGCGAATGCGTGTAGTTGTGTATTATGGGGAACTCGAGCTCCAAAAACATGTCGTGGTATTTTGATTTGGTTGAGTTGTTCTAGACTTTCATGGAAGTGCATCCAGTTGGTGTGCAGTTCCATGGGTAAGGCAGCATCCCAATCCAGTTTTAACTTCCATAAATTTTGAATAAATATTTTTGCTGTCACGGTTACCGGGCTCATGAGTCCAAGAGGATCGAAGATATGTGCGATCGTTGACAGCGCTGTTCTTTTGGTCACCCTTGTTGGATAATTATGTAGTGGAACTCGAATGATAAGTTCATCCTGGGTAGGTAACCAGGTTACACCAAGAGTCTTAACTTGTTCCGTTGCACCATCTGTTAAGGTATATTGTACCTCTCGGTCCACCGGGTCGATGTCTTTAATTATATTTGGATGATTTGCGCACCATTTCCTCAGCTTAAATCCTGCGGACCTTAAGATCTGTTGGACTTCTTCCTTCTTTTGGAGCGCTTCTGATAAACTGTTTGCACCGGTTAGTAAGTCATCCATATAGAAGTCCTTCTGAATCGCCTGACTCCCTAACGGGTGTTTGAGTTTTGATGTTACGGCCAATTGCTCTAAACATTTGGTTGCCAAATATGGGGCCACGGTGGTGCCGTAAGTTACAGTATTTAGTTCATAACAGCGTAGTCTATCACTTGGGTGGTTCCGCCAAAATATCATCTGGTAGGGCCGATCTTCCTTGTCAATCCAAATTTGCCGATACATTTTTTCAATGTCGGCAGAAAAAACGTATTTAAATAGACGAAATCTAAGTAGAGTCGTAAACAGCTCGTCTTGTATGGTGGGCCCTGTGTGGAGAATATCATTCAAGCTAGTATTGTTGGTGGACTTAGCTGAAGCATCGAACACTACACTTAGTTTGGTCGTGGTACTGTCAGGTTTGAGCACACAATGATGTGCTAGTACACAATGTGGCATCGAGAAATCAGGCCTTTCGACTTCGGTCATGTGACCTAACCTTATGTATTCTTCAATGAAATCTTGATAGGCCTTTTTGACTTCTGTGTCTTTATGTAATCGTTTCTCGAGCTGTAAGAATCGTTTTAATGCCATATCCTTGGTTTGTCCCAATTCCTTAGGGTCTTTGTCGAACGGTAACCGGACTATAAAACGCCCTTCGCTAGATCTCTTCAAGTGTTGCTTAAAATGGGCTTCACACTGCCGCTCTTTTGAGGTCATCGTAACGGTTGGTTTCTCGTTTTCTTCTATTCTCCAAAATTTTTCCAGGTCTGCGTCAAGGTTACGTCCTTCTGTGCGGTACATTCCACAGGTTGCTGCCTTTTTGTGATTAACATTACTTCGAAAATTGTTGAATCGACCGCCAATTACCCATCCATATACGGTATTTTGTAAGATGGGTAGAGCTTCACCAAGCTTAATTTGACCAATTGCCAACAGCTGATAATAATATTCCACACCAATGAGCATATCTACTGGTCCTGCTTCATTAAAACCTGGATCCGCAAGTGAAATGTTTCCTGGTATTGGCCAACCATCTACCCTGAACGATTCTGAGGGTTGTTGAGATGTTATCTGATTTACGACGTATGCATTCAGCTTAATCTGGAAGTTTGTCTTCTTAGATTGGATCGGCAAACTTAGCTGTCTATTAGCTTTTTGGATAATTCCTCCAATGCTAGTTATTGAGATGTTAGACGTTTGCGCCTTACGGTTGAGTTTCCTTAAGGCAGCTTCAGTGATTAAATTCACTTGTGAGCCACTGTCCAAAATTACACGCAAGTCCACCATCCGCCCATTGTTGTCTGGGGTTTGGACAATCACCGTGCTCAGAAGTACCTCGGATCTCCTTGCTTCGGCTGCTAAAGATGCCTTTTCTTTAGGCTCACCTACGAACCTTGGCGGAACTTGTTTGGTTGTTGTTGTCATGGTACCTTCGTCCTTATGCAACAGGGTGTTGTGCTTCTTGTTGCACTTTAAACAAGCTCGAGACCCACACTCTGTACTTTTGTGTCCAAAGCGCAAGCAATTTAGACAGATCTTCAATTGTTTGGCCCTTTTTATGCGGTCAGATATGCCAAGCTTTTTGAAGCTTTCACAGGCATAAATCTTATGAGTGCCTCCACAATTCTTGCACGGTTCTGGCGTCGGTTAATTTGTTGACACGAGTGCTGAAACCTTTTTTGGTTGGATCTTGTTAATGTTACGTTGTTCGCCACCCAATGCTTCTAACGCTTGGAACCTAAGTTCTAAAAACTTTAGGAAGGAATCCAGTGATTGCAATTCCCGTGGTGATTTTATGGATTGTTCGTATAAATTATGAGACGTCTTGTCGAGCTTCTTTATAAGCATATGGAGCAAGATTGGGTCCCAGTTGGTGGTATCAATTTTTATGCTCTTCAAACCCAATATACACTCTTTCGTGGTGTCATGACACAATTTGATCGATCTAGCTGACTCAGCGATGATTGCCGGTTGTGATAGTAATTTATCGAGAAAGGTGGACACCATTAACCTTTGATTGTCATAGCGGTTTCGAAGAATGGTCCACGCATCTGCATAGTTTTCTTCGGATATTGGCATATGTTTTAGAAGCCGATCTGCCTCACCCAATAAATTGGACTTGAGATACCACATCTTTTGGGCATTACCAAGAGGTTGCGAATCAATGATCTGATGAAAAAGATCATGAAAAGATGTCCATTGCGCGTAGTCTCCATCAAACTTTGGTATGGACATTTCTGGCAACTTAACATGTGGCTGAGTATTGGCGGCTGCATTTGTTATTGGCGCTGCCCTTTCTTTACTTGTCGCTAAGAATATAAGGGCATCCTGTATGCGTTCTTCGATCTTGTTGAGATCAGCTTGGCTGTATATAACACTTCCGCCTTGGGATCTGCATAAGGTTCTATGTACGTCTCGCAGTTCCTCCCAGTATCTTGTTACTGTACCGGTTTTAACCTCATAGTAGACTCTGGGTTGTGATGGAGACGCCCTGTAAATCCCATCGATTGTGTACTCGATGGAACTAATCGTTGCCTCTAGCTGACCTTGTAGCCCTTCCAAATGTTCATCCAACCTTTTAACTGTTGTCATGGTCGGCTGATCAACTTCTTGACTAGGGTCGGTGGAGGCAGCAGCTGCTTTTGGGCTTAAAGCCTTAAGAGCCGGTTCCTCCCTATTGTCCTCCTTCAAGAGACCGGTTATCGCATCTCTTGCGGTCATATATTCTCGTTGTATGACCGAGAAATAGTTTCTGGCGAAATAAGGATGGTCGGTGCATGTTGCAGCGTATGGCTGAAGTTGTTCATTTCTCGAACAAAACAGCTCCCAAAGATCTTCTAACTCGGCGAGTCTTCTTTTCAGATATATCGCCGTTCTTCTAGTTGGACCATCCTTGCGGTAATTCGTTATCAACCGCTCAATTTCATAGCCAGTTTGTTCTTGTTCTTTGGCTAGATCTTCCATTTTATTTTTAATTTTTGGTAATCAATTGACCAGAGGAGAGATATTCAGCACTAAGCTGCGAAAAAAGTCTAAAAACAAATTGAATTGATCCGAACGAATTCTTCTAAAATTCTGTTCGGGTGAAGAATCTCAATCTTCAAAGTGATAGCAAGGATCACGTCGGGGTCACCAAAATGTTTATATAGCGACAAAAGGCTTTTCTTTTGCCGCTTGATTTTATTTTTAGAAGTTAAAAAATGATAGCCAGATTCAAAAATCTGTCTGTTTAAAGCAGTGATTTCTTTAATTTATAGGATAATTGGCAGTCAAATACAGTATCTGTCTACTGAACAAATTGACTTTCGGTCCAATACCGAAACTCTGCGAGGTGGTCAGATGAAGTTAAACACTTGACGTTAACAAAGCAAATGACATGGTTTATTAATCGTCTATTCTTTTTATACATATTATTTACAACTTAAACTAATTTGTCAGCGATATTACTCGCTCCCACGGTTCAACATTTTCCATGAGCGAGAATATCGCTGACCATGCACAAGTGTATGTACATACATGTACTTTAGTCAGATCGCCAGCGACACGATCATGCTCCCACGATCTAACATCATTCATGGGAACATATCATATCGCTTGCGATGTACAATCATATGCATGCACGTCTTGAAGTTTTCAGATTTTAGGAAAGTAAAACGATCTTTGTTTTGACTTCAAGACGCGCATGCAAAGAAAATGATATTACGACAATTTAGGTTTAGAATTTAGATTTAGAATTTAGAAACGTAATGCGCGCTTTGTTTTGGCTGAAGAATTCACGACGTGCATAAAAATAGTTTTACATGGAAATATGATTTTAAATTTATGTTGTTTTTGAACACAGTCAAGAGAACAAAATCTAATTTTCATTTCGCGTTCCCGAATTTCCGACGCGGTACCGAAAAGTATACTACGTTAACTCATCCCGACGAAAGCTACTCTAATAAAACGGCAAAACAACAAAGGTACCGCGTACCGCGCGCAACGCGAAACCGACTTCAGAGGATTTTCTCAAACCCTACCCTCGCGACGGCATACTTACCCTGCACCTCATTTCCCGCTGAAAAGCAGAACTACTGGAGAGGAAAGTCGTGCATTTCGTTAGCAATTCATGTCATATAAATGTTTATTCATAAATATAAATATGATATTAAGAATTCTAAAGTATTAATGTAGTTTATTTTAAATTTATGATTTTTATATACAACTTGTACTGATTTGGTTGCATTTATTTTATTTATGTAATACATTTAAGTTTAATCTTATTGAAGATTCTTATTGTGAGTGAAGTGATTTTTGTAAGGCGTAAAAAGATGAAAGCTCAAAATTTAAAATGTTTAATCAGAAAAAAAAGAAACAATCGTTAAAGCATATTGAAATGTTCATAGTGACAATTGGAATTTAATTATTTATTAATTTTTATATAATTGCTTATTTTTTTTTTTCGAAATTATCAAAGAGCAGTTTGGCCGTTTAGATAGTCGAGAAGATTAAATTAATGATGTTGGATAGATTTTCAGACCTATTTTGCTTTCTACATTAATTAATCAGGCCGATTTGTTTCCAAAGTACAATGGGGTTGTGATCAGTATGTTTTCATTCAAATGATTACAACGGTGCGGGAAGCAAATGGGAAGGATTTACTATACTGAATGGAAGGTCTATTTCGGGAAGGTTCCTTGAAGTTAATATTTGAAGTTTCTTAGTTAATTAGATTTTATTAATTTACAACAAAGTGTAACTAGTCATTTCAAATGTGTATTTATGATTCAAACGTTTGAATGATTTATTTTATAGTTTAATAAACTGAATACATTATGACAGACTGGAAAAGATATCACAAGGAGTGAAAGCAGCCAGGGGAAAGATTTAAATCATGATTTAAAATATTTACTGGGTATTTCATGGGTTATTGGTGTTTTACGTAATTGAATGTAAGAAATAAATAATTCACTTATACCCATGACAAAATATTAAGAAAACTTTATTTGCGTTGCGCAATCAGTTACAACCTTTATAAATGCGAATCAACGCTTCCTTAACTCATAAATAGATAAAAAATTGATAAAAAAATTTAATTAATTTTTCTTCTCCTGACTTTACTCGTTTGTTCAACTTTTAACGCAAAATTTTAAATGTTTGTGTTTCCTATTTCATTGTTTTTGTAAAAAGTACATTGATTTCTTGTCGATAATCAAACAAAGTACATCCAAAAAATAATTTCTTTCAACAAGGAGTTTAACTTAAACGAAAAGCTTAACCTAAATTTACTCTTAAAGGCACATAGCAACATTGTAAACTTCTAATGAGAAAAGTGTGAGCTTTGATCGCTTTTCATAGTTTTCGAAAGATTTTTTTTTTTTTAATTAAATTTCATAACTGGCATGATCTAAGAACAATTCCCTAACTACGAAAATGTCAAAACAATAATTTGTAATAAGTTATATTCAGGAATTTGGAGTCTAATTTTTCTAAGTATATTGTAAAAATTAGTCCGGCTCTAAAATAAAATATATTACGCTTCTAAATTTTCCTGCTATAAATAAGTTAAGCAATAAAATATAGGTCTTATAAATTCAAAAGTTGTTCTACAGCATTTTATTCATTTAATCAAAAAATGTCCTTTTCTGTAGTCTTATATACGTATAAAGTCGCATGAATGTGTTTAAGAACAATTTACTTAGTTTTTCTTTACTTAAAGGATTATGTAACAGTCGGAGGCCCAAGCAGATAAATAAAAATTACTGACGACACTTATTCAGAGAAATTAGCAGAGCGGAACACAGCTTTGTAAGTTTTACTGTTAATAAATGCGACAGAAATGTCATGAGTGATCCTACTCCTCCCAAGATTATTTCGCTTATATAATAGCATATACTTTGAAACGTCTCTTGTTGAAATTTATTTCAATTACTTTTATTAAATAACTTATTGTGCTTTCAATTTGGGATTTTGTGCTAAATGTGCTTTTGTTGTAATATTTTGCGAGAAAATCGGAATTCAGTTTCCTTGTAATGAATGACTTCTTTCAACCTCATTCTCACAAAGATAAATGCACAATACAGCTTAGGCTTTATCTTAATAGATTGAAAGTAAGTTTGAGGTTAGAGTAGAGGAAGGAGCACCAACTGACCACAAAGTGGGAAATCTATCGTGCCGCTTACTTACTTCACTTCTTCCGTTTCCATAATTGTAATACGGGACTCGGCTATTGATATTGGCAGCAGAGGATTCTCAAGGAGTTCATCTTTCCCGATTTTTCTGCAATTTGTGCGCTTTTCCCGCGCATCCTCGTTTTCAGTGTTTTCGCCACCACTACTGTTCTGATTGGTTGGAATTGTATTTTCTTGATTTTCATTCACCGACGCTGATGAGTTTCCATCTGGCTTCTCGTTTCCAATCTCGTCAACATCTAATTTCACCGGGACATCCTCCTGGGTGGCGGCCACTGCTTCCACATACATCCAGCTTGCGACGATGGCGACTGTGGTGGATGCATTTGGTTAGATTTGGTTATAGTTTGAATCAACTGAACATCATACCTTGTGTCCGCATACAAACTTCCTGCTTCTGGAGTGGCTGCTTAACAAAATCGGCTGCGTAACTTAAGTTCACCGATTTTAGCAATATGCGTAAAAAGCAACCGCGCGACTCACAACCACACTCTGCCGCCATGTGGCTGTCAATTTTTCCTTTTGACATCCCACGACAAAATTGTCACAACCGACATGAAATGCCAAGCCACTTGGTGGCAAGGTGTGTTAGTGAGTCGCCAGCGGCGTCACAAGATTCATTACAACTTGAATCTGTAATGTTCAATATATTTCATCTCTTTCATTACCGGTTCTCATATTTTTGGCCCCTAAATACACAACTTGCCTAAATATTTGATATTGTATTGAGCAAGTGTGATATTTTGAATATTTTAGTCGTTTTCGTCGACTGCGTAGTGGGTTTTGCTTTATTCTCATTGATTTGTAGCCCTACTAGATTTGCTTTGGTATCAAGTTGTAGGTAAAGTTCCTTACATAAAAGCAATTAACTGCATTAATTCAATGTTTTTTGAATAGTTTCGTTCTTTGCTTTCCACTCTCTCATATTCCTTCACACTGAAAGATATGCTGAATGAGGAGTCTGAACTTGGTGGAATTAATTTTCTGTTGCTTTACATAAAGTGTACGTTATTTTTGTGAAAATCTGCCATAAATAGGTTAAATTTTACAGTCATTAATAAACAGGAACTAGTACAATTAACCAATTAGCCAGCACCCTATAAGATTCCCACAAGACAACTGTTATATGCTCAAAAAGCTTCATTATAGCCCCTCTTTAAACCACAGTCACTACGATCCATTGGAAACTTTACTATAAAGGGGGCGACAGTAGCCTATCATGGGATTCCGCTATCCTATGGACAAATTGAACCTCCGTTTCCGTTTCGTGACACTGCCTGCTGTAACTTTCTATTTGACTCCTGCTTCGAAGTAATAACTAGCCTCGCCTCGGTCTTTCTCAAAGATTGCTAATTTTGAGAATTTCTCTCAGTGCTTATGCTGAGAAGAATACTTGGAAAGTAACGTTCGGCTTTTTCGAGACAGTTAAATATGGCCACTATCTGAGTATACTATACTGCAGGCTTTCAACCGCTGCATCTGCTGTACATTTTTGAGTAGACAGTACTATGCTCATGTTAGAAGGGTTTTATACTTAACTGATATTATGCAGGCACATAAAATGATTATGCTTAAGAAAAACTTTAAAGACATGCACAACAAATATGTTCTCGTTTAAAAAAAAATTCCCCGATGGCACCATCAGACGGGAAGTCAATTTTCTCCTAGGCACCCCGCATTTCAAAAAACTAATAGTAACATAATACAATTGGACGCCATCTTGATAATTAAACACTGTCTAAGAACAATTTTCTATTATATAGATAATTTCAATGTACACAATTTCAATAATTTCCATGAAATTATATTCAACATTTTAGTTTCTACAAAATTAAAAAATTTCGCTTACTTTTTTACCCTCAAGGGCCACCGTTTTAAATTTATTAAATGATTTATTTGTAAACAAATCTGCCTATGAGTCTCATCAATGACTGTGCATAATCTCGTTCAAATTGGAGTTTTACGACTTTTTTTATTTATGGGCCAATTTTTATTATTTTTGACGTGATAGAAGAACTCCTTTTCATAATCTTTAATTTCAAGTTTCATCAAAATTAATAGAGGAACATGGCCGCTAGAATCTCATGAAAACATGAAAAAATTGTGTATTTGAAAGCCGTCATTTTGAAACTTGCCTATAAACGATAACGTGAGTAACAAAAGCATTGAACATGGTGGTTCAGGTTCAATGCTACCTTAATATTGAGTTTCATAGAAATCGAATCTAAATTGCGATACATTTTTCGACCTTTGAGTGGCCGCCATTATATTTCAGACGATTCGACTTCGGATTTATGATGAAGTTTATCAAACGTATGTAGCAAACTTCTTCCAAATCGGAGCAATACTTTGGTCAGAACAAAAAGTACACATGTTTGTCTAAAATTGATAAATCATACTATTTCTAACAAAATTCAGTAAATTTCATTCTCTGATGTATTTTTCGTTCTTACACTCAAAAAAGCCTATTTGAATGATTTTTTTTTAGATTTTTTGGATCAAAAGTGTCCTATTGCCATTGACATTTCCCCTCTACTCATCGACATAGATCAGACAATTTAATGACCTACACCACCCATTAACACAGATATACCTATTTTCGAAAGATCTCATTGTGGCCTTTCAATTAACTTTAATGAAAAACAATTTTTTAAGGGATACTCTCCTTTGTGGGGAGGCCCTCCTTAAAACCCCCGGAAATTTTTTTTCACTCCGAAATTTCAAGAAGTCATCACATTCGACATACATTCTTCAATAGTTTCAGAGACAAACTGCTATTAAGTATGAAAGCTGGATTAAGTACGACGGGAAACATATTTAATCATATCTAAATGATATTTTGTGTGGAATACGCCTTAAAGTAAATCATACAATTTCGTGAAATTTGCATTTAACTTGTTACCCCAAAACGTGGCATTACTCTGATGAAATTCCTGCAGGCCGCGGTTTTGCTCGTCGAGACAGGTATGGATGCCAACTCACTTTTTTGCCCCACACACTTGCTCAAACCACCAAGCGAGTAGACGGCTTACTAGAACTATTGTTTGCCTTGTCGACAAAGTTCCCTAAAACGTAGAGTACACCTGCTGCTAATGCTCCACAACTTTCGTTTCACCTAATACACTAGGCTGTTGTGTGGAATCTATCGGGCACAGAAAAAATCTAGAGCTACACCTACGTTTGCTCCTCACTAGGTCTTTTCCTATGATCTCCGCTCAACTTACACTTGACTACCACCAAAGAGCAAAATTTGCGCACGACTCATCTGACCCAAATACATAGTTTTCTTATTAAAATGCTTTAGTTTCTTCTTTTTCACATTATTCTCACTTTTTAATTCACAGAAATGTGATTTTCAAAATATTAATATACGGAAATTCAAAATATTAATATACGGAAATTGCGGAAAAGACTTGCTTTAACCTATTCTGGAACTTTTCAAGTTCCAGAATATCTAATGCGGCTTTTGAGGAACTACCTAAAAGACCGAAGCCTGCTCTACGACACGAGACAGGGCCAACGAAGGATGGAAATTACATCGGGTGTTGCCCAGGGATCTATCCTTGGTCCGGACCTGTGGAACGTGTCTTACGACGGGCTACTGAGACTTGAGATGCCAGATGAGTCGCGCTTGGTCGGCTATGCGGATGATGTTGCGGCTCTGGTCGCCGTACGCACCGTTGAACAAGCGCAACATAGGCTAGGTATGCTAATGCGCCGAGTGAGGGACTGGATGAATGCTCGCGGGCTCAGTTTAGCACTGGAGAAAACCGAAGTGGTCATCTTGACAAAAAAGAGAATCCCAAAAGTAAGGATGATCAATATTGGAGATATACAGATCGAATCGAAGCCAGCGGTGAAGTACCTGGAGCTACTGATCGACTCGAAGATGAGTTTCTCTGAGCAAATCAGGGCAACGGCTGAGAAGGCTGCTTCGGGAATATCGGCCCTGAGTCGACTTATGGCCAACGTAGGGGGACCCAGCCCATCAAGAAGACGCCTCTTGATGAGTGCTGTAGGGTCAGTGCTACTTTACGGAGCAGAGGTATGGGGCGACGCTCTCAGCAAGGAGGTATACCGAAAACGATTGGCACAGGTACAGAGAAGAGGAGCACTGAGAATTGCATCTTCGTATCCAACAGTCTCCGACTCGGCGGTGAGAGTGATTGCAGGCGTGATACCTGTCGCCCTCCTTGCTAGAGAGCGCCGCGCTATTTACCTGCGCCGAAACGAGGATGCGAGGGAGATGGTTGTCCGCGAGGAGAGACAACGCTTGCTCAACGATTGGCAGCAGTCTTGGAGGAATTGCACGAAGGAAAGGTGGACTGCGCGCCTTATCCCGGATGTGAGACCATGGCTAAATCGAAGGCATGGTGAGACTGACTTCTATCTGACCCAGCTTTTGAGCGGGCACGAGTGTTTTCAGTCTTACCTGCACAAGATCGGTAAGTCACGGTCTCCTGATTGTCGGTTTTGCCCAGGAGAGGCGGACAATGCCTGTCACACATTTTTTGCGTGTACCAAATGGGCCAGGCTGCGAAGGGAACTCTACAGGGAGACGGGAGAGCTCACCCCGGATAATATAGTTGCGGTGATGCTCGAATCGGTTGACAAATGGAACCAGGTGGCACATTATGCTCGGGCAGTCCTAAAAGATAAAAGGCACTCGCAGCAGCCGGAGGTGCTGGGGCTGGGGGATCGCTCTTCTGGCATTTCCTCTTCCCCTCTCCCCTCCCGCTAGGAAAGGGACTCCCCAGCTTGAAGGCGCCCCACGGCGTAACAAAACGAGACCTGGCCCGAAGTAATGTGTCAAACGGTTCCAGGTTAGGTTCTCAGATTGACCGGGGAGGTGTTTGGTGGGTAGTCCAAGGGTATCCTCCATGGGAGTCCCACACTGCCAGACTCGGCGGGCGTAAATGCCTTCACCTCCCTACCACAAAAAACAAAAAAAAAACAAAAAAAAAAAACTATTCACTGGAAGCCTCCAACATTGCTTCTGGTTTGGAGTCTTTACTCCAGATAGTAAAATTACTTTCGTCGAAAGAATCTTCCACTGTTGTTTTTCGTCAAAAAAAGCGATTGCTATTTTTCGTCGAAAAAACCACTGCTATTATTTTTTGTCTAAAGAAACTTCCTCCGCTTTCCAGCAACTTTTAGTTCCAGAGAAATAATGGTAATATCTGCAAAATATTTTTCTTCCAAAATCACACAAGATTCCACAAACTGAATAGCTTTGTCCATTGTTGAAACACATTCATCCACTCAAAGCTGGAATCAAAAGAAGACTATCCTTTCATGCGAGATGCAACCACACCTTTCTTTCAATGGGAACGTGTTAAGGGCCCACGGGGGTAAACGAATATTATTTATATTCGTCGATCAGTCAATAATTAATGTTATATCTAAGTTTTGTCGTTACTCTCGGCTTTGTTTTGTATAGGGTTTTGCATTAAGGACATAACAATTTCGTTTCTTTAAATGAACGCACCCTTAAACTTTTTAATGAACTGTCAATGTCAAAACGTTAGTTAAAGTCAACATTTTCATCATGGTAAAGTTTACGAACCAGCAATTGAGGCTGGCAAAGCTTGAAGAAAATGAAAAATTTTATCGAAAATTCATCTTCAGCAATGGAGCTCATTTCTCGCTCAATGGCTTTGTTAACCAGCAAAATATACGTTACTGGTCAGCAAAAAACCCAGATGTGCTTCTTAAGACACCATTCCATCTGCAAAACATTACTGTTTGATGCGGTTTTCATGCCGCAGGTGTGATTGGGGATTGGGATGAAAACTACCGTCATATTACCGTCAATGGAGCGCGTCATCGTGTTGTTGGAAGATTATTTGTGGCCAAAATTGGATGAACTTGACATCAACGATATGTGATTTTAGCAAGACGGTGCCACTAGCCACACAGCACGCCTCACAATCGATTCATTGAAATTTATTTATTTATTATTATGTCCCTACAATAGTTACTACTTAATTTCCGCACACAGAATATTTTCCAATGAGTGTGTTTGACTATGGTTCTCGTTGGGCTGCGGATTCAGGCTCACATCAATTGCACGACTGTCTTGCAGCTCGAGGCTGGTAGCGGGCATGCGTCGTGAGGGACTCCTTATGAACCCTGTGGGGACTATTTAACCCGCATTATTAAGGTTTTACTATGGTGCTACCGGGATTAAAACTCCCTTTGGAGTTTTGATTCAACAGGAAATGTTTGATACATATTATCAAAATTTTACGTGATTTAGTTTTTGCTTCATCAGATAATTTGATTAGTTTTGCGAAGTATATTTCTCCTCTTTAATTTTAATATCCTTCAGCTCATCATCATCAAGTTATGATTGCGGCTTTGAGATGATAGAAAATATTGTTTTCATTTAAAGAAATTATACGTTAATACGCTTAAAGAAATTAAACGTTAATACGCTTATCATCTTTTATAAATGATATTGTGTGTTTAAATTCAACATAATACGGCGCACACTTTACAACACGATGTTAGGGAGTTGAAAAAGTAATTTTTGACAATTGTGATAGAAATAACATCAAAATCCTATATATGAATTGCACGACTAATTCTTTTTTCGATGATAAAGTGTGAATTGAGAATATAACTGAGTCATTTTTATCCAATGAACTATTGTCAGCCAAACCGAATAGATGGTTATTTATTGCAAATAGAAGAATTTGCTCCCAGTTATTGGTTACTTTACGATTGGTCCCAACAACTTTTGTTTTAGAAGCATAGTTTCATAGAATAGCTGCTAAAGTTTTCATCGCTCCACGACCTATTCAACTGATTCATTTCGTCGAAGCTTTTATCAACACTGCGGCTTCCACATTCACAATTGGAATGATTATTGAAGTCAATTTTTGAGTAGATCAAGTCTGGACTTTCCAGTCCATTTCTTCCTGTTTATCTATTGTCAAAGACACGGTGGGCAGCCAAGCGTTGTCATAGAGAAGGAAGATCTCTCTAATGAACATACCTCCTCTTTTGTTCCCGTAGGAGCCTTTCGCTTACTGTAACAACTGGCAATAGTAGGCCGCATTGGCTGTTTTTTGATCGTAAAGAAAATCAATGTGTTCAATTAGCTCTCGAACGACACGGATGCTGTCATCTGTAAGACTTGTCCTTGGATGTCGATCATGACTTTTGTTTTTGACACGTTCTCGTCCACCCTTGAATTCCTTAGCACACGTATACACTCGATTCTGAGACAATGTAGTGTCCCTAACCTGTACCTTTGAACGGGTGAAAACCTCCAACGGTTTAAGGCCTTCATTAGTTAAAAACGCGGATATACCTCTTACTCAAGCATGGCTGTACTGAGGACAAAACTAAGCTGGTTTTCGCACTCCTCATGGACGCACCACCAACTCCCATACGATATCATCTAGTTCGGAGGTGCGCGGTAAGCAGAATAGCTAAATTACCTTTTATATTTAATTCACCCTCGTATGCAACCGGACTGGATTACACATAGAGTATTCAACTCAGTTGCAACTATATCATGAATAGTGTCTTGGAGCAGAGTTTGATATACGAGTATGCCCTTAAGCAAATTCGAACTTTCCGTTTTCTTAAAAATGTATGTTAATAACATAGTGTGGTGTAGCTCCCTGAAATGAAGACTGTTTTGTTTTGACAAGCATTATTTAATAACTCTAACTCGGGATTTTAACGCGAGTGGTTGAGTGTGATGCGTTTAGTTCCGTCGTGAAATTTATATGAGTAAGTGGACCGATCTGAGGAAGGATTGATGAACAATCGTTCGTTGACACGGCGATGTTGGCTTTCAGCAAGTGAAGTAGGTTGCATGAACGGCTATCCACACTAGTGTCTTTGGGCTTCCGATTCCTGAACAGCTTGATGGTTTGACAGTGAAACGATTTGCTGCATCTCCAACCAGATGGCAAGCTATGCATTATAAAAATCTAAACTTAATTCAAGCAGTTAACAAAAATTTTAAAATGATTGCTTCTTCACTTAAAGTGCGTATAATATTATTGAAAGAAATCTATATCAATAGTGAAAGAAGTTTAAGCACTTATGGGCGTGGTCTCTCTTCTAGTTTTATCGTAAAATATGACTTCTACCGCGATTTGCAAGTGAACCTAATTAAGAAAGGAAGGAGCAGACGTTTACTGAGTAAAACGCCATGATAAACTCTCCATCTTCATTCAAAAGTAATGGGTAGTTTCATGTTAAATTTCAGAAAATGCTATTTTTTGCCATTTTCGCCATATATTGGTGTTAATATACGCATAGCCCATAACTAAATTACCACTAATAACTGATATATTACTATATATTGCCGTTCATATGCAACCTCAACAACTAGAATACTTGTATACCTGCAGAACGATCCCTTGTAAAGAGATATCGATACCAAACTCGGAACAATTTAAAGATCCTCCGAATTGGATTGAAAAAAAATACATATGAAACTGATGACCTACTTTCCTATGAAAGTCGGTTAAGTACAGTATTTGCAAAATTGTTAATGGGTCTGCTGTTCTTCGCTCCATTCCACTTTAATGTTACTCTACAAATTAGCAATGCTTCGATTTTCACTATTCATGCCAACTTTCTAAAACTTGTAAGTTTGTGACATCTTTCCAAAGAGTTCAAGTCAAATTAAATATGTATCTTTTAATTCAGATCTGTAACAGTCACAATGAGACAAAAGTTATATATTATCTTGCAAAAAAAGTATATGGGAATAGAAAAAAAAGAAAATAATCTCTATTAAAACTTCTAATTCTTGATTTCTCTTCTTTGCAGACTTTGAACACCGACAAGCATGAATAAGACAAAACATCGCTTGTAAAAGAATTCAACACTGCACCCAATACTCCTTACTTGGCCGCCTGCCCATTCAATAATGCGAGAGAAAGATCATTCGCCACGAAAAATGCTTCCTAGTCCGAAACAAGGGTCGGTGTACCCTACCTTAGGTCAAAGCCCTGCATCCTACGCATCACAACTACCCTATGATTTATCACCTGCCAATCGGAACTCCACTTCATCCACAACTACTTCGTCATCATCATCCGGCGCATCATCAGCAAGTCAAACGAGTAGCTGCTCAACACTGACGAGGCCTACCATAGCAGATCAACCACTTGACCTTCGTTTGGATCATAAAAAGAGCACTACAGAAGGGAGCGGTAATAGCACCAGCGATGATCGACTAGCCGATGAAAATAGTAACATTATAATGATGGACCATAATCGATCTCAAAATCCTGCCAACAGCTTTAGTATAAAAAATATGAACACTGTGAAAGCCACAATCGCAAGTCTAAATAACAACATGTCCAATTTCGAAGAGAACGAAAAGTTTCGAGAGAGCGTTAATTCATTCAAAGAGGAACTCCGAATTCCTAGCCTTGGATGCCATAGACCTGGTTTATTTCCTCCCCCTGGTATTCACCCTTTGATGTTGGAGGCAATGGCGAAGGCCGCTCACCTGCCGTTACCTTACCGGAATCCGTTTGTAGCTCCTCCGCAGCCACCGCCAAACGCGTTCGACCTTCTCCGACCAAAACAGGAGCTGCTTTCATCGTTACCTTCACTCGCATCATCTATTGTTAACCACCACCGACCGCACCACCATTCAAGTTCTACCAACAGTATTTTAGTCAATAGCAGCAATAATAACAACAATGAAGCTATGCAGAATGCAAATATTAGTCCAGCACCTATTAAAAATAAGGATCGTTACGCATGTAAATTCTGTGGAAAAGTATTCCCGCGTTCAGCAAATCTCACCCGTCATCTTCGCACGCACACCGGCGAGCAGCCTTACAAGTGTAAATACTGTGAACGTTCCTTTAGCATATCCAGCAATCTGCAGCGTCACGTTCGAAACATCCACAATAAGGAGCGGCCTTTCAAGTGCGCCCTCTGCGAAAGATGTTTCGGCCAACAGACCAACCTCGATCGCCATTTGAAGAAACATGAAGCCGACGCGGCCTCACTGGGTTTAGGTTTTGACGAACGTATTCGTGGAATGCGTCGAAACACGCGCGGTGGTATCACAGAAGAGTCCTATTTCGAAGAAATCCGATCTTTCATGGGCAAAGTGACGCAGCTGCCTATTCCCTTGCGCTCACAAATATCCACAAATAGTGATTTGAACTCGCCCCGAAGCGCATCCTTGTCTTCATCTTCACCTGGATCCGAGCCCAATTCACCAAAAAGTCTGCAAATCCATGAGGAAAGCATTGCTGATAGGTCTAGCCCTATCATGAATTTAGCAAGTAGTAGCAACAATGACAGCAACAACAACAAAAACAATGACGATCGTGTTCAAGTTACCTGACCAAGCATGGTAGTTCGTAATTCTATAAGCTTAAAATATGTATGCGTCTAAATGCAATTCTTCCACTAAATTGTACGTTGAATGTAATTAAATTGTTAGGTTCTAATATAAGCATATGTATATACGTAAATTGAAAATTAATTCCAGCTTAAGTAAAAGTGTAAACAGGCACACTAGTTTACCTTTTAGTGATAACTTCCATTTCTGCAGACCTATGGGCTTTTAACTTCGTTCATCCTTCCCGGCTCGAATCTTTTTCCTTATTCAAATAATATGAAATTATTACAATTATTTTCTGCGTGCAAACAAACATTTTCTTCGAAAAAACCGCATCCCTTATCTGTTTTGCTTTAAAAAATGATGGAAAGTAACATTTGCTTATGATTCTAAAAAATTAATTTATCAACGGCCATAATGAGGTTTTTATAAATTGAAACATTTCCCCAAAGCGATTAAAAAGTGCTAATTAGAAGAAAATCAACGCCTTTCAAACGAATTGATGAAAAAATCAATACTCTTAACAATTAGTTACCATTTTTTTATAATCTTCTCTAGATAATTAAGAAATCAAATGAATGAAGTGAATTTGAGCGAGAAATGAGCAAAAACTTTGACAGCGTATTAAATACAAGAAGGTGCTATTTTCAATTCAATCCATACGGAACGCTGTTCTTTGTTTAACAACTTCGATTAATGTAATTGTAATATATTTTGTTGCAGTCATTAATTTTGCGAGAATTAATGATTTAATATTTTTGATTTATGTGTGTTCCTTGAAAGTCATTGTTCCATTTTTTGTAAGAGATACTTATTGTGAATTTTGTAAAAATTTTTGCGATACAAGCAAGTGAAAATGATAGTAATCAATCGCTGTAAATATAATTTTAGAATTAGTTGCTTAGGAAAGATTATTTTAATGAAATCAAGTATTGTATAGTTAGTGAAAATTCGAACTTGTTTTATTTATAAAATTATCTGATGATATTGAATCATTGGATTTTCCTAGTTTCCAAAAACCCTTGTATATTTTATAATAATTAAATGAATGTTTTCATGAGAATGTTTCTATTTTCATGCCAAAATTACCATATGATTGTTTAAGGAACAGATTCAACCAGGGTAAGATTTTATTGTAGCGGCTTGATCCTCCCATAGACCACTAGCGTCCATATAAATTAATTAAGTCTTCACGATTTTTTCATAAGAAAATATAAATTTTATTTTTCGACCGTTGATTACAGATGTTCAAGTAAAACTAACACTCGATTTTAAATTCTAACTTATGCTAGAAACTGCCACTGGTACGTAGACATAGAATCAGCACATTCCTGATCATCGAATATGAGACAGGTGTCCAGACGTGGTGTCATCATGATTTCTTGTCTCATGGCCAGGTGAGGTGTTTGTTGGCTGGCATATGGCTGGATCGCGTTACATTCTTAGACTCGTAGATTGTTACCTTAGCTCTTCCCCCCTTGAGTACGTTCGTCCTCGAACGTTAGAAAAAGGGCAGGTTGTACATGCCGTTGTTGCTTCGCAAATTAGGAAGGTCCTGAAAATTCAGAACCGATCCGGAATTACTCGTCGGGATGGCAGGTAAGTTTGCAGGTATAGAATCGGCTACCCTGGTCCTCGTTCTCGTAGTCCTTTCACAGAGCCTTGAAATCTTAAAAGCAACGATTATGCATATCAATAACGCCAATATACCGTAATTGGCGATCTGGTAAGTTGCTTTTTCGATCCTTGACGTCTCGATTTGCTTGGTGTTATTTATGGTCAACTCCCTCATCAACTCCAAGGAGAGGTTGTCCTCGAGGGCATTGTCGCCGGTGTACGTGTTGAGCAGCGGTGGTAAGAATTCCACGGTCTGTAATTCGTTGGCAGCGTATCTTTGATTGTTATTGTAATTGAAGAGTTTCGGAATATAATCAGGTAAGATCCTTTCAATTCACGGGTATTTTGATCGACCTCGATGATACCTTTGAGTTCGTTTACGAATAGCACGCCTGCTTCGATTTCTTCCACCGATGGTAGGTGATGGCCGCTCTCCCTTTTGCACTGCGCGGTTCTACTCCTAAACAAATGATGTACATATTGCGATTCTCTAATATCCCTAACCTTACTTTGTTTACACACAAATAAATCATTCAAAGTTTTGCATGAGCCTGATATTCCAAAAAAGTCATCATTATTGAGTAATACATTGGTAAATTCTAATTTAGGTATCGTTCCATTTTTCTTTACTGGTTTTAATACATATTTTTCAAAAATTTTATTTGTTATGATGGGTACTGCTATAATATAAAAAATATGGGAAGAAATTTGCATGACCTTTGGCTCTGATAATTGTAGGATTTCTTCAATGCTTATTTCCGGTATGCTATCTTGACGAAAATTATTAATTATGGTTGATATTTCGAATTTTGAAACAATATTGGAGTTAACAGTATTGGATTGGGCTAAACGATTTGCTTGAATGACATTTAAAATTTCTTCTTTAAGTAATCTGACCTTATATTCAGTTGTCCAAGCCAGTGTGTTTTCGAAAACCTTATCTTTCCTGATCATATTTAACAGTTCGTTAGCGGTATTTGTTAATTTATTAATCCTGTCATTATGTTCCCGATTTATTATAACCTGTTGATTGTTATTAGAAATAATGCCGTTGATTTTGTCCTTCAGCATGACTTAGTCATCGTGGTCGGGGCTACCTGCTACCAATTTCCAGGCTGTCCCAAGAAAATTTAATGCCCTTTTTGGCCGAATAGGCTTAAATTTTTGTAGGTATTTCTCCACCTCAGATATCTCCTGTACCAACAACGGATGAAAATGATTATTACTTGGAATATGGTCGTTCACGAGGGATGAGATGTTGTGTGCTGATTGCTGAAATTGCTCCATTGGAAAGATGTGGATCAGCTTCAGGGTGTCACTCTGGATCCATGCCTTCCCAGATTTTATAGCTATCATTTGCGAATTGGAATGATCTATTATCTGCACTTCTGCTCCTACAAGAGCCACAAATCTGAAAGGAAATCAATTCCAAATGTCACTTTTATATATTACGCGTCCCGTTTCTGTAACTATTACTGTGTCCCTATTTTCTTTAACCGTTTCTTTCTTATACCTAGCAGAAAGTTTTGATCTAACTCGCTTATTATTTTTTACAAATACTTGTTGTCCTACATCATAGTTCTTACGTCCTAATCTTTTCTTATTATGGAAATCTAAGTCCTTGGCCTGTCTAGCCTTCAACAGTTCGATGTTCTCCTTCCTAGCTCTTTCGAGAATTTCCGGGACTGCAGATACGATCCTTCTGAAGAATAGCTCAACTGGCTTCTTGCCAGTCGCCGAGTGTACACTGTAGTTATACTCATGGACCGCTCTTTCTACCAGTTCCTCAAAGGATCTAGGGACCCTATCTGCCTCAAGACATCTCATAATCTCTGTTAGCGTTGAATGGAATCGCTCCACTTGCCCGTTAGCTTCACTTCTGTGGGAAGGGGCTCGGTAAACTTGTATTCTCAACTGATCTTGCATCATGAATGTGATTGATGTGGAGTTCAGAGACTTTTTCCCATCTATGACCACCTGTCTTGGTACTCCAAACGAGATGAGTAACTCCCTTAAGGGTCCCCTTATGTCCTGTATTCCTCTAGACTTTAAAATACGCACTTGCGCATACTTGCTGAATTTATCCAAGGATGTAAGCAGTAACTTCCCTTCAGTCTGATAGATGTCTATATGAACTATATCGCCAGGGAATCCCGGGATAGATGTCTCCTATAACACAGGGTTAATGGGTCGTCGCTCGTACTTATTCTCCTTGCACGTTGCGCATTGCTTGACCAATGCCTGAATTTACGCGGCCATCTTTGGGAAATAATAGTGCTCTAAAATTTGAATTTTATTTTCTTTCGCATTCCCATGGGCCCTTTCGTGATAATTTAAAATAATCTCCTCCTGCTCAAAATCGTTACCAACATCCGTCACCATATTTTGAGTAAATAAAATTTTGTAGTCCCTAAAGTTTAGCGGATACACCCTTTGGATAATCCCCATTATGACCTCATTTGCTTTTATTCCATTGGTAACAGCATGTTTTAAATATCTTTTCAAAATGCCTATATTTTTCTCCTGGGTATAACTTGGCTCGACAAAAGTGTGCCTAAAATAGTTTGTGAAGGGCTTGTCCAACTTATAACTGGTTTCCCCCCAAACTTTAGAATGATTTGTGTCCTAAACGAATTAAGAGGGCTGAGTACTGATGTTATAAAGCCGTGCAAGGAGCTCTCGTCACTATGAACTGTAGGTGGGATTCTAGAGAGGGCATTAGCCACAATATTTTCCTTCCAGATTTATACCTCAATTCATTATTGAATTCCTATAAAATCGCCTTCCATCTCTTCATCTTTGCATTATTGTTCTTGCTACTTAAGGCGTACGTTAGCGGCTAATGATCTGTAAATACATTAATCTTTTTTGACCCATACAAGTAATCCCGCAACGAATTCAGGAAACATATTATGGCTAACATTTCCTTCTCGTTAGCTGCATAAGACTCTTCGGTCTTGTTGAGCGTTCGAGAAATGAAAGTTGTAGGTCTACCTCCCCGCGACAATACTGTCCCAATCGTGTAATCAGTGGCATCGGTGGTTAGCTCATACTCTTTGTCGAAATCAGGATGAGAAAGTAACACATCTTGAGATATTAGACTGCTCTTAATTTTGTTAAAAGCCTCCATTGCTTCATCCCCTAGGTATATTTGTTTGTTCTTCGATTGATGTCTGGACGCTCGACCATCCTCCCCTCTTAGGAGGGATGTCAAGGGTTTCGCTATCTTTGCGTTATCGAGCATAAAACGGCAATAGTACCCTGACATACCGAGGAATGATCTCAGTTCCCGTAGCGTCTTTGGAATTGGAAAGTCCACGATAGCCCGAACCTTCTTCAGATTAGTTTGAATGTCCTTTTCCGAAATGACAAACCCCATAAACTCGACCTCCTCCTTCAAAAACTCACATTTATCTAGTTGGATTTTCATATTCGCTTTTTCAAGCGTATTCAGTACGATTTCCAAATTTCGGAAATGTTCTTCCTCATCTTTTCCCATAACTATGATGTCGGCTATGTAAATCCAACAACGTCTCCCAATATGATCCCTAAGGATGTCATCTAACGGACGCTGGAAGGTCAGAGGGGAGTTCTTGTAACCCATGGGGCATCTCACGAACTCATATTTTGCATTATTTATCTGAAAAGCAGTCTTGTGTATATCACCTTCTCTTAATGGAATTCGGTAAAATCCACTCTTCAAGTCGATGACGCTAAAGAATTTGCTTTTGCCGAGGCTGGCCAGTATATAATCAATTGCAGAAATTTGGTATGTATCCGGTATTACCACCTCATTTAGTTTCCGGAAATCTACAACAAGCCGGTATTTTTTTCCCCAGACGCGTCGACCTTCTTTGGGACGACCCACACGGGTGAATTATATGGTGATCGAGATGGTCGTATAATTCCATCGCTCAATAGCTGCTTCGTTTCCTTTTCCACCACATCCTTTTAGCACATGGGGTAAGGATACAATTTTGAATAAACTGGGGTATCGGTTGTAGTTTGAATTTCTCCCTGGATTCCAGTTGTACATGTTAGCTTCTGATTGGGCTCTAATAATACTTTAGGACACTTACGGAATATGTCCAACAATCTTCCTCTTTGCTTTTCCGTCATATGCGATGTTCTGATGTTAAAAGCATGGACAGACTCCGATATTTGTTGCTTCAGAGGAATACGCACGTCAGGATCTATTATCAGGAACCCTTTGCCAGTATGAATCATATACTTAGGTTGTACATAGTTTATGTTAGATCCTGTGTCGATCAGGAATCTAAACGTTTTTCCGCTCTTCGCCATATGTTCTATGTAAGGCAGCCAAGAGCTCGCTAATCTAAAAAATTTACATCTGCAAATTCAACCTCTTCTTCTGATGGAACGTATGGCAGAAATGTACCCTCATCCTGTTTTCCATCATACTCAGAAAAAGGCTCGCTGAAATTCGCATCGTATTCATTGATTTGCTGTTGGTAATCCCCCATCAAACTTTCCGCTGTGGTCACTAGGTCTCCTTCGGTGTAAAGGATCACCATATCTGCTTGTCCTACAATTTTATTTCTAATTACGATCAGAATTCCATAATATCTTGGGGTCCCACGCAAATTTTCATAAATTTGCAGAGCCCTTTCGATGCTCTTCCTCCAGGAGCTCTAAGGCTTTTCACTATATCAGGGATCTTGCTCATTTCTTCAAGATTTCCCCAATATCTCTCCTCTATTCCTTGATCCATTTCCAAAGTGGGATCCAGATCGGGATATAGCAATCCGTGTAGGATTCTAGGGTACTCTCGTGCAATTACTCCTTCTATTACAGCCTCCAAATGCCCCGGCACGTTCGGGTTAGGTGCCGCTGCTCTTTGAGGAGCCGCTGCAGGAGGGACACCCCTTGGAACATCCTGTTCCTTGGGATTGTTTCCGAACTCTAGTATTGCTGGTCGAATAAGGCTCTCCTGTCGCGCCATTATCAATCGACACTACACTTACAACACCGCAGTACGAGTTTCGTTTTTCAGGAAGGACTATCGAAAATTTTCTAAGTCTATCAATCAACACTGCACTCTCACTTTAACACCACAATATTAGTTTGCATTGAAATACAAGAATATGATAATATAGTGAAATTTATATGAATAAGGCTCAGCTTTCTTATTCAAAACTAGCTAAATTAATATTCTAAAACTTACAATAACACTACTGAAGTGTGCATAATAAGGGAGGCGGCTGCAATCCTTAATTGCTCCTTTTTGCGCGTTGGCTACTTGGGGGCCTCATTTCCTCCCTGTTGTTCGGAACCCTACACACACCACGGCACTTTCGTATCTCGCTCGCGAATTTCTTTCCGCTACAAATCACTTTTGTATCTCGCGTTTACTTTAATTTGCGCGTGAATGCTTTCGTAGATCTGTTCACTGCAGATTGCGTTTATTTCGCGCGTATGTTTTACTTTCGGGCGTACGGTTATGTAAGGGCCCCACGTTGGGCGCCAATTAATTAAGTCTTCACGATTTTTTCATAAAAAAATATAAATTTTATTTTTCGACCGATGATTACAGATGTTCAAGTAAAACTAACACTCGATTTTAAATTCTTACTTATGCTAGAAACTGCCACTGGTACGTAGACATAGAATCAGCACATTCCTGATCATCGAATATAAGACAGGTGTCTAGACGTGGTGTCATCATGATTTCTTGTCTCATGGCCAGGTGAGGTGTTTGTTGACTGGCATATGGCTGGATCGCGTTATATTCTTAGACTCGTAGATTGTTACCTTAACTTATATTTATGTAGATACGTATACTTCCTTTTGGTGATGGACTTTGAAAGATACAGCGGCCATTGCGAACCTCGTCTCATTTTTAGGCCCGTTGTAGGTTACTGAAAGACTGCGATCCTAATATTTCTGCCTCCTTTTGTTTAGTACTGCACAGATCCTTTTCCTATATCTGTTTACTCTCAGCAATACTCGCGTATCATACCTTCCGATTTATAGGCCTGTGAGCCTATGTCAGCATAGCTAGTTTAAATTATAACCGAATATATTTTAATACCCAATAATAGAATACTTGAGATCTTTGCATTCAAATAAATAAATCAAGCAAGCAGGAGAGTACTCCTACCAGAAGGGATTTGTAAGTATCCTAGTGTTTGAAACAAGTTTTCTGATAGCATTAATCGATGGTTGGTCAAGTTTATCCAAAAGATGCTGGGTTTCTTTCATAAACACATAACAGCCGCCATTTCGTTCCAGCTTAAATAATTTTTCTGAATGCTCGGCTGATTTGTTGAAATTTTTGATAAGACCTAAACATTCAAGAAACTACCCCTTCTGACCTTCTCACAAAGTAAAAGCGTTTTAATTTCTATAGTTTCTGAGAAAACCTTCTGTAACGCACAGACAGACGAACAAACAAACGAACATGCAGGACGCGAAACTAGTAGGTAAGAAGACGGTTCTGTAAGATTAGTTTGTAATCTAGTAGTTTTTTAAATCCGACCCAAATTTTTGTGCTGAATATAAAAAGTATTATTGCTACAGGACGAAAATCACTGAATATATTCTCTATTGTTGAACTTTGCCTTGTTTATTTCAGCATATGGTGGACTAAGACAATTCTTTAGAAGGTGCTATGATCGTAATTTCTTGATCAATTGTCACGGAAACCCTTTGCACTCTCCCATGCGGTCGTTAAGTTGTAAATGTTAAAGTAAAAGAAAAACAAAACAAGTTGGGTAGACAAACCTACGCTCATGTCAGGAGGGTTTTGTATTTAACTTACAAAATGCAATCACCAGCAATGAATATAATCATGAAAACTGTGAAAGATATTTGCTCGTTTAAAAGAAAATCCATTGCTTCTCCATTTTCAACTAACAAAAATCACTCAAATCATGAAATCCCGAAAACATTTTTATCATCGATCTTATCTGAAAATTAAAAAAAAATCAAATCTAAACTGCAGGGTCCGGTTCGATGGAAAGTCCATAAAATACCAAAATAGTGTATTGTTGTTGTTGTGATTGGAGAAATTTCAAATAGATATAACTTCCGTGAATATGATACGAATTTCATCAAACTTACAGAGTAAGGCTATTCAAATACCGAATTTTGTTGGCTTTAAAGGCATCCATACGATTCTGTTGGAGAAAAAGTGAAATTCGAAGATCATACTGATATTGACAAAGTTGAACGAATTTCGACTTCTGAGGTATTTGCTATTATTTTACTTATAAATATCTCGGTTGATAATTTTTGCTCAGATTTTTTAGATCACAGGAGTCCAATCGCGAAGGGGAAAGCAATTTTCCGTGTATTTCACCCCCATGTGCTCCCACTGAAGCATAAACTGTCAGTTTAAGAACTGTTTTGAAAAGCTCTCATAAAAACCTTTCATTTTATACTCATATCGACTACCTTTGATGATTTTTTTTTCAGTGGCTACTCCGCTATACTAAAATTTATTTCGAACCCTAGAATGGTTACAAAGCCCTTCTGTTAGGAGCTCTCTCCCTGCCTCCTCAAATTGTTTCACATATGAGTATTAATTGTATGTACTCATCTCCAGTCATTCTTTAAATTGAATCAAATGTTAAAAGCATGTACCTTAAACGTTCAAGTTGGGGAAAAATGCCTCAAAATTATTCAATCTCCGCATTTAAAACAGCCACTATTTTGTTTTACGATTACTGATACCACTAGCTGAACCAATTGTCAAAGATATTATAATACCTATCATTCCTGAAACTTTCATGCAAATTCTAGAAAACCTGTAGTGTTCGAGACGGTAAAATGTGCATATTTTTCCGTAACCATATGTTTCCATTGTAATACAGCCTATACTGTTCCAAAGTACGAGTAATACAAGAAAATTCAAACCACTATAGCTTTGTTAAATACCGTTCAGCGCAGGTCCACCTTGTAAATAGTCATTAGTATACTGAATCTCATTGAATTTAAAGTTACCGTTAAGATGTTATTCAAGAAAATGTAAAATCGATAAATCATACTATTTCTAACAAAGTTGAGCGAATTTCGACTTCTCATGTATTTGTGGTTATTGTACTCATAAAGACCTATATGCATGATATTTTTTAGATTTTTCGGATGAAAGGTGTCCAATCGCGAGAGGGGCGTATGCGAAAAGTTCGAACATTTCCCCTTCCCCTGCCCCCCACGGTACTAATAAGGAAATTTGAAGACTTGTTTTGAAAAGATTGTATTAATCAAACAGTCGCACAATCTAACTGCTCGAAAACCTTCCTATCTCCTATCCTAAATTGTGATGGCAGATTTAAAAAAAAAACTTTAAATCTGTCCATTAAAATTTAGGATGAGGAAACACTGATTTAGTGCAGGCCAACGAGGTATTACATCATGGAATGCATTCGAGTTCAGCTGGGTGGACAGCTGATTGAATTTAAACCGGTAGCGACACGGGGGAAAGGAAAAAAAAGACAAGTTGGACGGATCCGAAAGGAAAAAAAACGGAGGAGTCTGCTCGAAATTGCGCACCAACGCGGACGCCGCGGCGGTTCGATGTGATGATTCGTACATATAGTCTAGGGGTACAGTTTTCTGTTCTGATATTAGTTAGCGGGAAATTAGAAATGCGCGCGTTAATCCCGATATTAGTGCAAAATGTAGTGCAGATATCTTTTCTCGCGATATTTCTGTTGTTCTGTGGCTTGTCTTGGTGGCGAACCTAAATGACATACTTGATTGTTATTAGTATCGTGATGGACTTGGTATAAGTGTGGCCTAGAAAGTGGTCAAATTGCGTCTCTTGCTCGTGCGTGGATGTGGAGTATGATCAATAGGATTATGATTGCGCACCCGTGATGACTAAACCACACCCATCTTACAATGGTAAAGTGCCAGTGACCAATTCTGGATCGAATAATTTCTCTCTCGGCTTGGATAGCTGTACAATTCAGATGGAAGTGGTATGTTTAAAATAGGGGGGTGTTGTGAATGGCAAGGTGCTGGGCAGAGGAAGGTCAGAGCAGCGGGATATTTGAAGGTATAGCAAGCTCTTATGTTCGCCTTGAAGTGAGTATTGCTTTAAGCTTCTGTCAGGAAAACGGGACGCATTCGAAGTGGCCTTGTAATAGAATTGAACAGCGAGTGCTAGACAAAATATAATCGTAATCATAATAAGCAACTAAATGAAGAAAACTGATTCGATGACTGCTTTTTGATCTTAGAGCCATAAATATGCAAGGATAAATAATTAATAAATTATGAAAAAAACGTAAATACATTACCTGAAACAACTGAATCGAAATGTTATAAAAATAATTTATATAGACATATCCTTAAATACCTTATAAAATTTTTTGTAGGTGAACTTTGAAGAGAACACCACTTTACACCTGCATACAAAATTTGATGTTTCTAGCTTAAGTGGTTTGCGAGAAAAAGTGTTGCGACACACGGACGGACGCACAGACAGGTTGCGAAACTAGTAGGGTTTTGTAAAATTATTTTACAAAACCCTAAAAAAACAACGGAATATGTATAACTGGTAGTAGAAGTGTGACTACATCGAAATGCGTGGTGTATTTTTTCCTATCCAATTTTTCATTTCAAGTTGTTTTGAAATAGTGTTTCCTTTTGGAGCTAATATTTGAACAATCAATTATTAATATCGGCCGTTACCTTAGTAGAGTAATAACGTTCGCTAACTTTAATTTGCAAGTGAACATTTAGGACCTTTTGTTTTATTGAGAAAAATGTCGCATTACCTACTTGTGACTACAGGACATAGTTTATTCCGTAGTTGACCCGGAAATTCAGATTGTGAAATAGACTTATACGAGTACATGATAAATGTATATTGTGAAAACGTTTTGACGGCGTTCTGGGTGATGCCTTTAGCCGTTCAAAGTTTAACTTAAATTTCTTCACTATTTTCGATGAACACAACAAGAATCAATCTCCCGATGCCACTCGTAACCTATCATGTCAATGAGTCCAACATATCGGTTATTTACTTAGAAGTCAACGATGGTAAGCAATGTCGGGATTTAGTAGACGATTGTTGGTCAAGCAGATTCTTTAAGCAACGAGGACAAGGCTTGGAAATTTAGTAGCGGATTATTTATGCTAGCTATTCGACTTATGCAATTATTTGAGATGACTACGGCAATCTAAGATCAAAGGAGTATTCGGAAAATAAAAGCATAGAAGGAGGACGAACAGAAAAGAAAGAAATTAGTCGTGTTCCGTTCGCACTGAATTTGTATCGAGAAATCGATCATACTCGAGTAGACATTTTATTGAGTGATTTATCAAAGTAAATGTAAATGATTCTTTCAATAAGGCTTTAACAAAAGACTAAACTGGGGGTCAGAATCGTGTAAAAAAGTTGTATTGGTCCAAATGAGTATTCGAGATAATTGTAATTAATAAAGCAAATGGAGAAACGACCTGAAACAACATTGTTTACTTATAAAATCCTCTACTAGCTTAATTAGTGACTCATTTGCTGTGTCACATTTGTCCAGAAATTCTTGGCTTGATTTTGGGTGCCACCAATTCTTAATTACTTCCTTAAAGTTCATAACATAGATCAGTTAACAATTTTTACAGAGGAATTTTCAGCGGCTGTCTATTAATTCAGCAGATTTTATGAACCGTAATAACGATGATGTTCTGTTAAACTCGAAAATATTTGCTAACTTATATTAATCTCTCTTCATCTGAAAGAATCAGTCATCAAGTGTGCTCACAGGCCTGCTAATTCAAACTCCCAGTTTGAAAAATTTTATTACTTTTATAAAATATTCAAATCTGAAATAAATAAGCAATCCTTCTAAAGAAAATTTTGTAAATTTTATTTCTGAAAATTGTTCACATCCACTAGGATAGAGAAAAGTGAGATTAGAACTATAAAGGTATTTTGTGCATTTTTCCGCAAATGTCTTAATCATAATTTGAATAAAATGAATTGCTAAGCGTGGAGCATCGGTCTTTCCATCTTGTCCAATCTAACCGGATATAGGACGCGCAACAGTGGAAGGTTTTTCGAATAAAATGGGCTAGCAATCGGGCGCTCCACCGTTTTGTTGTGTCTAGGGGCTCTTGCCGGATAGAGTGGCCTTCCGCTCGCGTGCCCTTTTATGATATATGGTTATGTAATGCATAACTCTATAACATAAACTAGTTACGTTTGTGCTTCTTATTTGTGGGGAAAAGTCATTCAAAGTGCTTTTGTATGAGTTTTTCACTCAAATGGTAAACACATGGCCACGTCTACGTTTGGATCTTGATTCGGTTGGGCGGGTACGAGGGGGCACCACCACTATCTGGATGCCCCACTCTTATTTGTGGGCTATAAGTGTCGTCGTTAATGACGAGGTCTCCGCCAGTCCGTCCGTTTTTGCTCGTTTCCACTTGCTCTCGAAACAAGCCATTCCAACCCTTGGCTAGTTACCTCCATTTTTCAACTTCGGTCGACCTTTTCTGTGACCCAAGGATTCGTGAATGCCAAATTCTTTTGTAGTGGGTCCTTGTGCTGGGGGAATGAACCCGCCCCACGAAACCGCAACGCTAGCCTGCCAGGGCATTCACGCGTCCCCAGACAAGGTCAATCTCGGCGGATCCTACCATCGTCTTTCGCCGAGGCAGCAGACCATCGCTGCAGTCCTGTACTGACATCTCCTATACCTACTTTCACTACAAGATCTCATTGAGACCTTTCCAACGACATCTTATTTGACTACCAATGGATAAAAAAAATTTTGAAAAGTCACCTCCCTATATGGGGAGACTCCCCTTAAACCCCTTTGAATAATTTTTCCACCCTTGAACTTTCAAGAAGTCACCACTTCTGACCTTTCCATAAAGCTTCGTGGCTGTAGCCTCTATAGTTTCGGAGAATAAATGCTGTGACATACAGACGGACGCACGGACGGATGGACGAACGGACAGACCTACATAGCTTGTGGTTGCAAAAACAAAAAAGGATAAGTGTAGAACCTGAACGGTTAGATTTGAATTCAAATGAAAATCATAGCGAAGCAAAACTGAGGAGTTGTAGTGGAATGCGATCCTGCAATGAAACAGTTTCTACTCTACCTCGATGAGTCGCCCGTTTTCATTCCTCCCGATGTAGTTGACACTCGTCAAAGACGCGTTGATGTTTTAATGGACAAAATTTGTGAATGCCAGCAAAGAGTGCAATTTTCGAGGCCTCATCAATTCTAACCAGGGACTCATTATATTTTACTTCAAAAGATCAGAACCTATGATATTTCTCCATTTCGAAACAACCTATGACAACCACTTTATGGAAATTGAGAAACGTAGTTAAGCGAGATGACTTAAATCAATTTATGAGTTTCAATAGCTATGACAGAGCACAATTACCAGAGTTCTTTTATTTGCTTCAAAGATCTGTCACATAATAGTGTTAATTGAAACAAGCACAGTTTTGGATGTGTCTTATTTGCCGCTTTTTAAATCATTGAAAATTGTAAAGGAAAATCAAGTTCTTTGTTATTCTAGTGGAAAATTCAAATAAAAGAAGTTTTCTTGATTTATTGAAGGATCACATACAAGAAGCCCAAAAAAAAGCGGATTTGTTGATAGCATGTCGAAATTCAAAGGCAAAAGTCATTTGAACATACCCAAAATGAAGGCTTGGTACGACACATTTAAATTACCACACAAAATATTTATCGAGAATCCAGACAATCCTAGCTTTCATGCAGAGAGAATTTTAATAAGATTATAGACATTGATGAAGAATTTTTCTCGAAATGCTGTGATACCGGATTGAAAAAAAGCTATAGCATTATATGTACAACAACCCATTGGTAACTCATCATAGCAGTGCATTTCACAAAAGTTTGGTTGAGAAGGCTTTTGATTTGTACATGAAATATACGCGGGGTATACATACATCTATTCATGAGAAAAAAACTACGTGAAAAATGCGAACAAACTTGCTGAAATGGAAAGCAACAATGCGAGTATTCAAGTTTACGAAGTAATCCAGGTATAAAGCCGAAACATGTTGCCAACCTTTGAGGAACAAGATAAAACCGGAGTACACATCCATATGTACACGTTGTCGCAACTACCCCTGCGACCGCTTACCTAACTACGTGTCTTTATGCACCTACCCCTGCGAGCGTGATTCTAAAGCTAGTTAAGGGGAACCCAATGTGTTGTGACAAGAAAGTAAACAAACGCTTATGCACTTGTAAATATGATTTTATTGCAAAAAACACTTCACAGAACAAGAAAATAGCATTGAATACAAATAAAGCATTATGGCTACTTAGGATAGAATACACTTTCGCATCGATAACCCATCGTTTTCTAGCAATAACGCACATTACACTTTTAATTGAGTCCTCGCTCCGATTTACAATGTCACTCCTTAAAACGTTGTTATCCCTAAACCAGGTGTAATATTACTTTCACTACAGTCAATATGTACCTTCGGACAGGTTCTCGAACCGAAAAAACGACTAAATTCCGAATCGTATCTCACGCGCCGGGTAAATTTCGCGTCCATGTTTAGTCGTCAAATTGACAATCTGGCTCTCGAGAGGAGAAATAGTGGAAATTATTGGAAATGAAATGACAATCATGCTCAGAAGGTGGTCGTATCATTTTCTATGGAGCTTATATGAGCATAGCCTCTCCATTTGTTCCGTTCCTCAAAGTTGCCAACGATCCCAGAGAGCACTCCAGTGGTGCTTTTTATGTTTCGACTTGTAATTGCGGTAGAACGCAAGGGCGAAGAGAGGATCCGTATACCATTAGACAAGCTAACTATGAATTTTATAAAATATTGGCGAATAATTGCACTTCATGTAACAAACTAGGAAGAATTCATTTTCCAGTATTCGAGCCTTCTATAAATGATTATCGAGCAGCTGAAGTAGAAACGCAATTTTCGAGTTTATTCCTAAGCAGTGTGGGCGAAATAGATGGCGTTTATTTGACCAACTCACTGCCATTGACTATATCTCAAAGGTCCCACACAAATTTTAGCCTGGAGTCAATGAACAATTTAAACAAAATGCTTAGATTCTTAAGGTTTAAGTTGATGCTTACTTTAAAATACGCAGAAAATTTTCTTCAAAGACAATACGAGTATTCAGCTTGTCATCAGGCTAAGGGGAATGTGGTGTCGCGGTTATCCGTGTATCCGGTGCAATACATTTTCCGCTTTGAAATCGTCCACTAACGACAACTTCAATCCGAAACCTTAACATGCAGTTCTTCGTTCATTTTCGCACTCTAAAACCAAAGAGGTGATTGATTTTTTTTTCGTAGCACTACAGCCCCTTTCGGGCTTTCGCTTGCACATAGTTAGAGTATCTCATTGTCATGATCGAATGTATCGGCTTCACAAGGTGATATGATTATTATCACGCTTTAGCCGTTAGTCCGTCCACCCAGCTGCGATACGTTCTGATTTTAAATAGCACTACAGCCCCTTTCGGGCTTTCGCTTGCACATAGTTAGAGTATCTCATTGTCATGATCGAATGTATCAGCTTCACAAGGTGATATGATTATTATCACGCTTTAGCCGTTAGTCCGTCCACCCAGCTGCGATACGTTCTGATTTTAAATCAGCACGTATCATAACTGAACAGGCTTATAGTCCGTCCGAAGAATCACTCAAACTAAATTTCGTTGACACCAGAGACCTTCGGATTACGGGCTTAATGCTCTAACCACTACACCACGCGGACTATGATTGATTAGGGTTTGATTTTGTAGTTTTCAGGTCCTAATAGTTTCATAAGAGAAGATTCCTGTGAGTTTCAAGTGCATAGCGGTCCAGCTGTTATCAGTGCAATGTTAAATGCATTGGGTTCCTTGCCAAATTTGTGGTTAGCGAAACCAGGAGAGTTTACAAAGCGTGCGTTCTTTAATGGAAAAATCCCCGTTGGCAGCACCAGTCGGAAAGGTAAATTTCTCGTATGTAGCGTAAGGTTTCGGAAAAAAAAATTTGGCTTGCCTACTACTTAACTTCTTACTGCAATTTCGGTAGCACTACATGGGTTTTTATTAACAAAAAGGATCTGCCGCCATTTGTGTATGGAGACACCCCATAGAGGCGCAAATATTTTGCCAATTAAATTGAGTTACACACGTATGGATCACATATTGAAAATCGGCGGGTAGTAAATTGTTATAAACATATTTATACTCGTTTCGCCCTTCTCACATTTGCTGTTCATACATTTCATAGTGGCTACCACACAAAGGTGATAACTTGTCGGCTTTAATAGCTCAAATAGTTAATTTCAAAAGATTTCCATAAAAGTTTAATCAGCACTTGCATTGCCATTAATATATACATTTTCAATTTTTTTCTGAACTATGAGGGCCGTCATTTCGATTTTTATTGAAATCGGCTGCTAAGAATATTAAGCTGTAAATTTTTGACTTTTTTATTTGTCATTCGATTTGCATAATTATTCTAAATTAACTTGCCTTAATAACTTATAATTTCAAGTTTCAACGGAATCTGTTGAGAATCTTGGCTGCTAGAGGGCTACAGAAATAAAAAAAATTGCTTGCCGCCCCCCTGTATGGGAAGACCCACCTGTATGGAGACACCCCCCTTAAATACCTTAAAATATTTTCTTGCACTGCAAATTTCAAGAGGCACCACTTTTGACCTACGTAGAAAATTTCCTCATTCTAGCTCATGTGGTTTGCGAGAAAACTTGTTATGACGCACGAACAAACGGGCGGACGGACGGACAGACAGACAAGTCGCGATTTTATAATTTTTTAGGGTATTGTTAAAAATATTTTACAATATCTCAAAAATGATCTGGTTTATAAGTTCTTTCAAGTAAAGTCATTTAGAACGTTTCCATGAAAAATATTCATTATTTCAGTTGGCACTAAAATAGCGAATTGCGCTTGCCTTCAGACCTTTGGGGGCCGCCATTTTGAATGCATGCATTTGATTTTGGATTATGTTAAATCTTTGTATGCTAGGACCTCACCAATCAATGTACTTTCTCGTTCAAATAGGAGTTTCACTCTAGACAGGGCAAAATAATTCAATTTTTAGTGAAAATGGCAGCTAAAAATATTAGGCTTTAAATTTTCGACTTTTTTATTTTTCATTCAATTTTAATAATTCTCTGCAAAATACAAGAACATAGTACAGAAATTCATAATCTCAAGTTTCATCAAAATCCGTTGGAAAATGTGACCGCTAGAGGGCCACAAAAACATGAAAAAAACGCATATTTAAACGGCCGCCATTTTGAAATTTGCACATACATGATCACCAAAATATCAAAGACTGTAGGTCTGAGTAATGTCTATCTTGAAACCAAGTTTCATATATGTCGGATCAAAATTGCGACTTTTAGAAGCCTTTGAAGTTTTGAGATTCAACTGGCCGCCATTTTGTTTTTTGCAACCTGACCTCCAGTTTTTTTACGTAATTCTTTAGATACTTATAATTTCTATCCAACTGCCGAGTTTCATGAAAATCTGTTGAAACCTTTGACCACTATTACAACAACAAAATTTTGCACGTTTTTCGACCTTTGAGCGGCCGCCATTTTGTTTCTGCCGTACCGACTTTGAAGTTTTTATTGTGAGGTTCATCACATACATCAGTGAACCTTCGTACCAAATTTCATCCAAATCGGAGCTATACTTTGGTCAGAACAGAAATCACGATTTTTCGTCGAAAATGGCCGCCATTTTGTTTTTGATCAGCCGATATAGCTGGTTCACGAATTTAACCGAGATAATTATCCAATACACCTTTCCTGAAAATTTGGTGAAAATCGAAGCAAAATTGCAACCTCTAGCGTGGTCACAAATTTCGTTATATCCCATATATATATATATATATATATATATATATATATATATATATATATATATATATATATATATATATATATATATATATATATATATATATATATATATATATATATATATATATATATATATATGATGCTCTCCGCAATAGGTAAATTTCTCTCGAGAAATTTACCTAAAATGGATTTGACGGAAGACGTAGGCCTTGCCAATATTATTTATGCAGAAATTGAAGTGGAAAGAAACTAGTTACATATAATGCTATAGCTTTTTTTCAATCCGGTAGCACAGCATTTCGAGAAAAATTCTTCATCAATGTCTATAATCTTATTAAAATTCTCTCTGTATGATTTCTAGTTCGGATCGTTCGCTTCAAAGCTAGGATTGTCTGGATTCTCGATAAATATTTTGTGTGGTAATTTAAATGTTTCGTACCAAGCCTTCATTTTGGGTATGTAAAAATGACTTTTGCCTTTGAATTTCGACATGCTATCATCAAATCCGCTTTTTTTGGGCTTCTTGTATGTGATCCTTCAATAAATCAAGAAAACTTCTTTTATTTGAATTTTCTACTACATCAACGAAGAACGTGCTCTTGGCTTGCAATTTTCAATGATTTAAAAAGCGGCAAATAAGACACATCCAAAACTGTGCTTGTTTCAATTTACACTATTACGTGACAGATCTGTGAAGCAAATAAAAGAACTCTGGTAATTGTGCTCTGGCATAACTATTGAAGCTCATAAATTGATTTAAGTCATCTCGCTTAACTACGTTTCCCAATAGTTTTTCCATAAAGTGGTTGTCATAGGTTGTTTCGAAATGGAGAAATATCATAGGTTCTGATCTTTTGAAGTAAAATATAATGCGTCCCTGGTTAGAATTGAAGAGGCTGCGAAAATTGCACTCTTTGCTGGCATTCACAAATTTTGTCCATTAAAACATCAACGCGTCCTTGACGAGTGTCAACTGCATCGGGAGGAATGAAAATGGGCGACTCATCGAGGCAGAGTAGAAACTGTTTCATTGCAGGATCGCATTCCACTACAACCCCTCAGTTTTGCTTCGCTATCATTTTCATTTGAATTCAAATCCAACCGTTCAGTTTCTACACTTAATCCGTTTCCCTACTTTATTATCCGTTTTTATTTGAGTATCTTTTTTGTTTAATGTATTCATTTGATTGGCTCGGGCGGGAGAGTCCAAAGGCTTTCTTTGACAATGTTGAATATTCTACGTCTAGCGTTCGTTACGTATGGATTCTCGTGTTTTAAATTACTCCTGTCAAAAGTTTTCGGAAATTAAATTAATCTTTTTAAATGTCAGTCCGAAGTTAATTTTTATTCGAAAAAGCTTATATTGTCGAAGCAGTCGATTCAGGAAATTTCTATCGAATATTATTAATTCAATTAGTAAAGAACAGCGAAGAACCCAAGAAAACTTCAGGACCGCTAGTATGGAGGAGCCCAATGGCTTCCCACCGTTGGGGCATCCTTGGGAAACGACGAATACGAAACTGGCGGTAATCAACAAAAGAAAACATCGCATATGGTGGATGCAAGCTAAAATAATAGCAGACAAGAACAAATAATCAAACTGCAAGAAGAAAATGATGAACTAAGGCCAGAGATACAGTTCCTCAAAGATCTATTCAAGAAAGGGATGAAGCCTCAAAAGATGTAACCGCAAAATGAAGTGCAACAGGAATCAAATACGAAGAAAAGTTTAAAGTAAGCAATTCCAGAAGAAATCCTAAGTACTGGTGGCACCAACGAATGCCAAAACTATTTTGCAGTGCTGGACGGATTAACTGTACAAATGGAAGTTGAAGAAAGTATTGAAAATTACTCTAACAAGTTGAGTAGGCAGGAGAGTGCTTATACCAGAAGGTTTTTGCAACCAACCTAGTGTTCGATACAAATTTTCTAATAGCACGAATCGATGACTTGATTTATTCATCCAACACATGGGTAAAAAATCTTTCGAGCCTATGCAAAAGATGCAAAGTTTCTTTCATAAGCACATTTCAAACGCCATTTTGATCCAGCTTAAATAATTTTTCTGAATACTCGGCCAATTGAACATATTCAAATTAAATACTTTTCCTTGATTTGTATGAAAATGGGAAGAAAATAAAAGTGCCTGGGTTAATTTGAGGTACGTATCAACCATAAACACGTGTTATTGTTGTTGTAATTCTAAACGGTCGAAATGGCTATAATTCACTTGATCATAATCATTGATTTTCATGAAATATTGTGAGCGTAAAGATATTATATCAATCTATATAATCCCAAATTTCATGAAGTTTAAGAGTACCATTTTGATTGTAAGGGCAAAAATTTTAAATCTACAAATCATAGTATTATTAACTAAGTAGTGTGAATTTCTATTATTGAGGTATTTGTTGCCCGTGTACTCAAAAGGTCACATCCCCATGAGTTGTTTTAGATTTTTGGGCTCAAAGGTGTCCAATCACAAGGGGGACATCAAATTCTCTCACTTTTTGCCTCCTCCTGCGTCTCCTGATGCATAAGATGATTTTTTTAGGTCCTTGTAAAAAATTTTTTTAACAAAGACCTACTAGTTTCGCGACCTGTCTGTCCGTTTGTCCGTCCGTCCGTCTGTTCGTCTGTCCGTCTGTCCGTGCGTCACAGCTGATTTCCTCAGAAACTATAGAAGCTAGAATGCTCAAACTTTGTGAAAAGATCAGAAGTGATGGTCTCTCAAAAGTTAAGGCCTTGACAAAAATTTAAAAAATGTTTAAGGGGGTCCCCCCTATAAACGAATTGGCCCTTAAAATTTTTTTTTTATCAAAGGTAGTCAGGTGGGGTATCAAATGAAAGGTCTTGATTAGAACTTTTAGAACCTGAAATAAAAAAATCATTTGATGAATTAGGGGGTCCACGGGAAGGCAAAATGTACCCGAAATTTGTGTCCCCCCCCCCCCTCGCGATTGGACACCTTTCAGCCGTAAAATCTGAAAATTATCACGAATGTGGACCTTTATGAGTACAAGGGCAACAAATACCTTAGAAATCGAAATTCGCTCAACTTTGTTAATCATAGTATGATTTGTAGATTTTACATTTTTGCCCATAAAATCAAAACGGTAACTTTAAACTTCTTAAAATTTTGCAATTATATAGAATGACATAAGATATATATGTTCACAAAATTTAATTGAGATCGAATCATAATCAAGTGAGTTTTAGCCATTTCAATTATATGGAATTACAACAACAATAACACGTGTTTATGGTTCATATAGGGTTTTCCAATTAGATGTGTTATTTTGATATTGAAAAAAAAATGCTATTTTTTAAAATAAATGATCGGATGTTTATTTCATTATAAAGAAGAAGATATGCCGTTAATAGCAATAACTAACATTGGGCAAACAACCACTACGACACGCTTACAGGACCATATCCTCTTCATGAAATTTTCCATAACCAAATCGCAAAGTGGCTGCCCTATGTATAGCCTCACGAATTTCATCTTTGAGATCTTGAATTGACGCTGGACTATTGGCATAGGCCTTCTCTTTCACGTGGCTCCAAAGGAAAAAGTCGCAAGGAGTTAAATCAGAAGATCTATTCAAAATAGCACCTCTTATTGGAAAACCCTACATATATTTAAAATTGACTTAGGTACTTTTATTTTCTTTCAATTTTCATGAAAATTTAAGGAATAGTGTTTAACTTGAACATGTTCAATCGGCCAAGCATTCAGAAAAATCATTTAAGCTAGATCGAAATGGCGGCTGCACTGTGCTTATGAAAGAAACTGTGCATCAATTGTATAAATTTGAACGATTTCATATCTAAGTATTGGATGAATAATTCAAGTTATCGATTCACGCCATTAGAAAACTTGCTTCTAACCCTAGGATGTTTACAAAGACCTTCTGGTAGGAGCACTCTCCTGCTTACTCAACTTGTTTTCTTTTGAATTCAAGACCTTTCATTTGATACCCCATTCGACTATCTTTGGTTAAACAAATTTTTAAGGACTACCTTGTTATAAGGCGGAACCCCCTTAAAATTTTTTTAATTTTCTGTAAGACCTAAACTATTGAGAGACCACCACTTCTAATCTTTTCACAAAGTTTCAACATTCTAGCTTCTATAGTTTCCAAGGAGACTTGCTGTGACGCACGCACAGACTAATAGACGGTCAGATAGATAAAGGGTTTTCCAATAAGAGGTGTTATTTTGAATAGCCCGCTGTTTCGGTAGATTTCACTTTTGAAGCTGTCATTTTTTGACATTTGACAAGTACGCCACTAATAAAAATGGAACGATACACGCTTCAACAACGCACTGAAATTATTAAAATTCACTATAAAAATGGAGGAAATTCGGCAGAGACGGTTCGCAAAACTCGAACATTTTTAGGTCATCGTGAAGCACATTGTCGGACCGCAATACAGAAATTGGTGGAAAAATTCGAGCTGCTAGGATAATTTAGTAATGTGAAGAATAAACTCGTGCACACACTCAAGAACAGCCCAGAATATTGCTGCTGTAGCCGAAAGTGTTGAAGAAAACCCAGGTTTGTCCATTCCTCGTCGTTCGTTGGAATTAGACATTTCACAAACGTCATTACACCGTCTTTTGCATAAATATTTGGATCTTAAGGCTTATAAATTTCAGTTAACACAAGAACTCAAGCCGGTCGATCATCAACAACGTCGTGTCTTTGCTGATTGGGTCCTTGAAATGCATGAAAATGATCCGAAATTCCATCAAAAAGTCACCTTGAGTGATGAGGCCCATTTCCACCTCAGTGGTTTTATCAACAAGCAAAATTGTCGCACCTGCGGCTCGGAAGCCCCGAGATTTATTGTTGAAAAGCCAGGTGCGGCTTATGATCCGGCGGAGTCATTGGACCTTACTTTTTCGAAAATGAGCCTGGAGCAACAGTTACGGTTAATGGATTGCGCTATCGAGAGATGATTCATGATTTTTTATGGGCGGAGTTAGATGGTATTGATCTGGACAACGCTTGCTTTCTACAAGACGGCGCTACGTACCACACAAGCATCGAAACCATTGATCTTTTGCGGGAAAAGTTTCCGGACCGTGTTATCTCTCGAAGAGGTATTCACAATTGGCCACCGATATCTTGTTATTTAACACCTTGTGACTTCTTCTTTTGGGGCCACGTGAAAGAGAAGGTCTACGCCAACAGCTCAGCGTCGGTTCAAGACCTCAAAGATGGAATTCATGAGGCTGTCCTCGATAGCAGCAGCCACTTTGCGATTTGGTTATGGAAAATTTTATGAAAAGGATATGGTCCTGTAGGTGAGGTCGTGGTGGTCATTACTTGATTACCTTTCTTTTTATAATGAAATAACATTCGATCATTTATATTAAAAAATTGCATTTTTCTTTTAATATCGAAATTACACCTCATAGGAAAACCCTGTAGTAACGTGTGGTGTCTCGATAGTGGATCCACTTTTCACATGTACAAAGATGTTAAGATGTTCGCGGATATTGATGAAGGGAGCAATCGCGGAAAATTGAATTTAGGAAATAGTGCCCATCCACACATAGTGAGGAAAGGGGAAGTGTTTTTCAAATCGAAGCTAAATGGTGAGAAAAAGATGATCAAATTCAGTGACAATTTGTTCGTACCATTTCCTTTTCCCACATGCTGTCCAAGGTTTCTTTGTCCGAAGTCAACTTCCACAAAAATCTAGGAGTTACTTTTGGTCCCAACCTTAAGTTCGACATTCACATTGTATGAATGTAGTTGCTCGAGCCTTTAAAGTTTCGGGTGTTATCGTAAGGCATGTCCTTAAGTTTTGTAATATTTCTACCATTTTTCCCTTGTATTTGTCTTTTCCGTCCACTACTTGAGTATTGTTCTGTGGTCTGGTCGCCTCGTCATACTTATCTTGTGTCATAGTTTGAGTTTGTTCTGGAGACTTCAATGCCTATCAACGAAGCTGGGGAGCTGTGAGAAGCAATCGTGCTGGGACTGAGTTAAACCAATTCATCACAGATAATCCACTAAGCCTGCATATCCCCAACGAACCAACACATTACGGCTACCGAAATAGTTATCCTCTCGGTATTGGTATATCACGTACCTTTGAACACGATGTACGCATTGAAGTCCTCGACGAACTTTCATCCGATCACAAACCGGCGCTCTTCTTAATAGGAGGAATATACATAGACGAACCCCTACAAGTAAAGAAGAAAACTGATTGGCAAGCTTTCCAAGTCGCACTGGCTAAAGAAACCATTGTTCAAACACCTGAAACAGCCAGCGACACAGAGAAAATGATAGAAGAAATCATAGACAAAATAATACAGGCTAAAGAGCACAACACAGTCACAGCTCTGACAAGGGTGACAAGCCCCTATGAACTCCCTAACGACATCAAAAATTTAATAAGGAGGAGGAATCGAGTTCGGAGAAGGGCTAGGAACACATTTGATCCTAGATTGCGCCAGGAAGCAAATCAAATTACGATTAAAATACGTGATCGGATATCAAAATTCCGCAATGAACAATGGGAGAGCTTCTTGCAAAGTCTGGAGCCTGGGAGCGATGCTTTCTGGAGGGTTTCCAAATACTTTCGTATTAAAAACAAACTTATAATACCACCAATTCACGGCCCTTACGGTATCAAATTCGACAGTTCTGGTAAGGCGGAGGCCTTCGCAGATACTCTAGAACAACAGTTCTGTGAAAATTCATCCGATGAGGAGGACCTTGACGAACACGAAGACAACGTCAATCGGTTGACCAACAGGCTCATGAGGTCAGACATTACAGACTCCGACCTAATACAAAGCACCTGTCTTCAAGAGGTTAAAGACATCATACAAGTACTGAACAGACGGAAAGCACCGAGATTTGACTCAATATCAAACACCATGTTAAAATGGCTCCCGGATAATATTCTCGATGCAATAGCAGCGATAATTAACGCAATTTTCCGCTTGCGAAAATACCCCAAAATATGGAAATCGGCAATAGTTATTGTTCTTCCAAAACCTGGTAAAAACCTCATGTTCCCACAAAACTGGCGACCCATTAGCCTATTATCCTCTCTGTCGAAAATAGTAGAGCGGGTGCTACTAAATCGACAAACTGAGGTTGTTACCGAAAAAGAAATACTTCCAGAAGAACAATTTGGCTTCAAGCCATTACACTCCACAGAACTCCAGCTCACTAGGGTGGCCCAACACATTAGAATAGGGCTAAACCGCAGGCAATCAACGGGTTTGGTTATGTTTGACATAGCCAAAGCCTTCGATAAAGTCTGGCATGCAGGATTTATTTACAAAATGCATGAATCCCAAATGCCACTGCAGCTCATCCAAATCATTGGCTCCTTTCTAAAAGACAGATCATTTCGTGTCAAAATTGACAACCACCTCTCAACCATGCGGCCAATTCAAGCTGGAGTCCCACAAGGATCACCCATCTCCCCCATACTATACAACATCTTTACTGCAGACCTACCTCGGCTGCCTTTGAATGCCCACAAGTCCCTATATGCCGACGATACCTGTGTTTTATACTCATCCAGACAAGCAAGAGTCATCACCACCAAACTGCAACTCTCCATAGACATACTTTTGAAGTATTTTCGCAAGTGGAAGATCAAGTTAAACTCAGACAAGACCCAGGCACTATTTATAACGAGAAAAAGACAACAACAACCGAAAACTCTGACTGTAGAAGACGAAAATATTGCCTGGTGAAGAACAGCCAAATACCTAGGACTAACATTCGACAACAAACTCTCCTGGACCGACCACATACGCAACAAACGAGGACATTGCTACAATGTACTATCCCAACTCTTTCCACTCCTTAAGGCCAAGAAACTCAACATCAAGAACCGTCTGCTGATCTACAAACAAATAATACGACCGACGCTACTATATGGTAGTACAGCCTTCTACCAGACGACAGAGACTAACAAAAAGGCACTACAATCCATCCAAAACAAAAGCATTCGGCAAATTTTCGGAATCCCATGGTATGTTAGAAATACGGACATATACAAGGACCTTAGAATAGAACCTGTCGACATATTCGTACGTGACAAAGCACTCAAACTGCTCGACAAAGTAGACAACCATCCTAACACTACCCTGGGACTCCTAAAACGCAAAGCACCACCAAAAGAAACTTAGCCAACTATCCGCGCTAACTTCAAGAAAATTTAATTGACAATAATTAGAATAACACAATCTCGTTAATAGTGGTGGGCAAATAATTGCTCACAGATAGAAGGGAGCTAGGGTGCTAAATCGCACCAGCTCCAAGGAAAACGAATCCAAGGGAAGGGAGTTTGTTCTAAATTTATCCTATCTTTTTGCTGAGCTGCAATTTCGGTAGTCTTTACGTCCTACACGATTGATTTGCTTATTTCATGTTCCATATACTCTTACCGACCATTCACCATTCACCTCTACCACAACTCGCTAGGAATCATAATGATCTTTAGCTTGGTCTTTGCAAAATTTAACGGAACTCAATTTATAAATGTGGCTTCTATGTTTAGTATCTTTTTTTTTTATTTTTACCACTATATTTTGTTGTTCATTAGCTTTATCCAATTTGCTTGTTCTATTTTTTTTCTTATTTAAATTTCTATTTTAAAACATCGCTAAATTATTCCTTCCTATTTACGCTTCTTCTGGCCTCAATCTTCTCGTAGAAACTCCGTAAAGGAAGTTAAACTTCCAAAGAGAAAATCAACTTAAAAATGCACTAAAAAGGGTGAAATTAAATTTATGGAATCATAGCCAAATCAGTTTCCCCATTTTGAAAACTGAACGGTAAAAACTGATTTGGCTCCGCTTCCATAAATATTATTTCAGACTTTTCAGTTTGTTTTGAAGTCGGTTTTCTTCTTTTTCTAAGTTTTCGTTATCTTCATAGTTTCAGACTCTAAACGATACACGAGTAAGTCAAGAAGTTAAGTGTAGGAAATTATCAGAAACAAGTGAAACTTTTGACTAACTCGTAAATGTAAGTATATAAAAATTTCAATTATGATGTTACTAAATTGATAACGCAACCATGACTGTTGCGCGCTGATTACTACTCGTATTTCCCAATCAACAATGATTTGATAAGGTGTCTCTTGCTTTTCTTCAAATTACAATCTGATATCAGACGTGCACAGCTGTACAAAGAAATTTACCTGTAAGTTATCCATCCTTGAGTCTCCAACGATGTCCAATTACTTATGCTAATTCTTTCTATCATTTGCATCTCATGGCCGTGCAGACACCAGATACTAAGGCGCTCCGATCACCGCCCGCTCGCGATAAAGTTCAAAAGGTGCTGAACGGCCAATCTGATGGTTGCAACACCTTTGCAAGACGTGTAGGTAACCCGTATTTTATGCAAACTTCGATGCAGTCAATCACTTTGACAAATTTAATGCTGTGCCTTAGAATTAATTATTGTGATGGCAATTAGTGCGAGGCGAATGGAAAAGAATACAAGCTGAATCTCCAACCACCCACAAATTATGATAAATAGTGCGATATCACGATTGGCGCCATCATAAAACAAGCAATTGCATGATTTCGATTCGTTATTGTGGTGCAAGTGTAGTGCAAATAGGAACAATGCATCCTAAGCTAGACGGAACGAAACATAAACCTACATACAAGACAATCTAACGATGCTTGCCCTCCTTGTGGTGCAGCAATGAGAGAAATGCACAATATGCATTTGTGATTATATGTATCAGGTCCGGCTTTCGCGAATTTATTATGCAAATGACACGACCACACCCCGGCATGTTCAATAAATAGAAAAGTTTTGAATAAATTACGCAAAATTAACTCGATTTCCGTAAAATGGCATCGAGTGCCATGTAAACTTAGCAGTCAAATAAGCTTGAATTATATTCAATGCGGCAACGGATCGGATCAATGAAAATACGAATACTTTTATTGTATACTATGGACTATGTGAAGGTTGGGTTGGTCAAAGTAACTTTTCCTGTATGAGCTAGCGAGAAAATTTCAGTGCAAATTTCTGATATCAGTTACATGTGTCATCCAGAAGAAAAGTAAGTTAGTATATTTAAATAGGGTTTTCAGAGTTTTAGACAGACGAAAATTGAAGTCGCGACTTGTTTCTCCATCCGCCCGTCCATCTGTGTATCACAGTTGTTTTTCGTCGGAACGTTATTAGCATCAATCACCAAACTTGGTCGGTGAATCAAAAGTGATTGCCACTTAAGTTTTGGAATCAAACATTTTTGAAGGACTTTTAATTAGGGACCCTCAGAAAAGGTTTTTTACGCGAGATAATCGTGTAGATAGCCAATTAATAATTGCTTTTCAAAACATGCCTTAATATTGTATTGCGATCATCAAAGGTTGCAAGAGGTGGGGAAATATATGAACGTTCTCTATTCTCCTCATGTAAGGATTGATTTGACCCGAAATATTTTAAAAAACCTTGGATATATAGTATTTCTTTGTGTAATAATAAAAATGCCTTAGAAATTACATTCATCCCGATAAAATCGTATCGGTACTCTTACATTCAATGGTATTTAAGTAATTTATTGTCAACATATCATATCCTGTTAGTTTCATATTATTCCAACTGTATTTAATAAAGTAGGGGAAGGTGGTTTGAGATGGCATAGATTTTGAAAGGATTCATTATTTGGAAACAAGTGAATGTTTTAAAATAAATAGCAATTCAATATCAAATAATAGTTTATTATTAACAAATAAACAGTCAATAAGTTAAACAAAAATACGATTTCTTCGAAAAACAATCAAAAATTAAATTCAGTCTAAAATCCATCTCGCCCAACCCCTAAAGGTAAGATGGCATATAGCTAACAATACTAGCAAAAACCACTTAGAGGGAGGGAAAGTAAGCAAATCGTGTTATTTACGATAGTTACAAGCGGGTTTACTTGCAAATATCACAAATAAAATATTTAGCCATTTTTGGTAGTCCTATGCAGTCGGCGTGGCACCACTTAAGGCAAACTTGGCATTGTAGCCGCCACTCCCTCGAGCATGAATGACTCCAAGGCCCCATGCAGTAAATGCAACATGGGTCTTCATCTTCCGAAACAACCAGTTCTTCCTCGCCACTAGAATCTGCCAATATGACTCTTTTTTTAACTTTTCGAGCGGTTTTCCTCAAAATTTGTTGCTTCTTTTTCAGCAACAATAGCTTTCAATAGTGCTATATCTGGAGATGCATTCAACATTCCAAATTTACCCTTTTTACGGATTATTCGCTTGGTGTGCGAAGATTTTCGCAGCGGAGAAATATCTGCTATGGTTGGACTTAGCTGGGTTTGGTCATTGACCTGAGAGATCACAGGCACTGAAGGTCCTGCCTCCAAACTATCGGTTGACTGGAAAAATACAGGTTCTGAAAGCGCCAGTTCAGCTTGCTCGTTCGACTGAGAGCTTAGATCTTGGTCGTTTGACGTGAAGTTCTGCGCATCACTATTGTCACCCGGTGTTATAGTGACAGAGTTCACAGGTTCTGTATGTTCGGACTCAGCTTGATAGTTTGACTGAGATTTCTGTACATCACCACTGTCATCTAGTACTACAGGGACAGATGTATCTTCAAGGTCATTGTCCGTAACATCTGCAGGGACATACATCCACTCAGGGAAAATGCTTTCATTTAACGGAAAAATACCACTCGCAGCAAATCCATTTTGACCATTGCTTACTGTGGCCGCTCGAAGATAAGCCAGCTTGAATAGCTCAGCCACTTGTAACTGTGTGACAGTTCTTCCTGAATGATTCCTTTACCACTTATGCAATTCTTGATTATAAAATATGTTAAGTGGGCCAAAGAAACTTACACCTAGTGGCTGCACTTTATGCGTGCAGTGAGGTGGAAAGCAAAACAGGATGATGTTATTTTCTTTGGCATAAGTTAATACATCCAAATTTTTATGACTGAAGTGTCCATCAAGAAGCAACAGAACCTTAGATTCTTTTGACGGATTAGCGTATTTAACAAAATGCTGCATCCACTTAAGAAACACTTCTCTGTTCATCCATCCTTTTTCTTGGGCAAAACCAACAGCGCCAGTTGGAGCATGATCCATTAATTCTGCTTTCAGATTTTTCCTTGGAAATATGAAGGCAGGAGGTATGGAACTTCCAAGAGCATTAACGCAGCAAACTGTTGTAATGTGTTGTCCTCTTTCAGCACTCGTTAGAACACCTACTTGTTTTCTGCCTTTTGTTGCAAAAACCTTTGGGTTTTGTGATGGTACTGTGCTGAATTCGGATTCGTCAACATTCCAAATTTGCTGGGGTTTGATGTTATATTCCTTGATGACATCAACTAACAACTTAAAAAAAGTTTCCACTTGGACTTTGTTGAAGCCCCGCGCTCTGGCTGCCGATGTAGCTTCAGGTATTCGAAGTGATATAGAGAGATTCCGTTTCCTAAAACCTCTCAACCAGTCTAGACCTGCCATTTCATTCTCCTGAGAAAATCTATGCGGAATTTTTTTAACAACCGCTATTTGATATGCCAGCCTTCTCAAATCGGTTGTAGTCATTCCAAAAAATCGCACCTCCAGTTCCTGCAAATGTTGGATTATTTTTTACTCAAGATCTTTTGTGAATGTCGCTTTGTGACCACCTAAATATCCTTTTGAGGAATTACCCGTCTCAGCTCGACGTCGGAGTGTAGTAGCTGGAACATTGTATGTTTTTGCCGCCATCTGCCATCCCATTCTTTTATCACGAACCGCTGCAATCGCATCTCTCATATTCGTTTCGGTCAAGCCTGCCTTCCAGACATTCTAATATATGTTGCCATTCTAAAATAAACAAGTTGGATAGACAGACCTAGGCTCTGTCAGAAGGGTTTTGTACTCAACTTACAAAATGCAGTAACCAGCAACGAATAAAATCAAGAAACATGTCATGTTTGAGTATCATACTATTATTAGCAAAGTTGAAAGAATTTTGACTTCTGAGGTATTTGTTATAGTTATACCCATAAATATCTCCTTTGATAGTTTTCTTCAGATTTTTTAGATCCCGGGTGTCCATTCGCGAGGGAGGAAACACATTTCTCATGTATTCCTCCCCCCCCCCCCCCCCCCCTGTGCCCCCATTGAAGCAAAAACTGTCAGTTTAAGAACTGTCTTGAAAAGCTCTTATAGATAACTTTCAATTGATACTCATATCGGCTACCTTTCATGAATTTTTTTTTCAGGGGCCACTCCTCTGCACTGTAATCACCGATTCATGGCCTGTTTTTTTCGAATCTTAGAATGGTTGCAAAGCCCTTTTGCTAGGAGCTCTCTCCTGCCTCTTCGACTTTTTTCGATTGTATGTACTCATCTTCATGATACCTATCATTCCTGAAATTTTCATGCAAATCCTAGCAAAGCTGTAGTGTCTAAGTCGGTAAAAAGCGCATATGGCTCCATATCCATATGTTTCCATAGTAATACAGGGCATATTGTTCCATAGTAATACAGGAAAATTCAAATCGCTATAACTTCGTTAAATATTATTCGATCTTTATGAAACTTTCAGAAAAGATCAATCTTATAAATAGTTATCTGTGTAATGAATTACATAGTTAAGGTTTTGTTCAAGAAAACCTTTAAGATTTTATTCATTTCATTGAATTTAAGGGTACCGTTTAGATTTTATTCAAGAAAACATAAAATCGATAAATCATACTATTACTAACAAAGTTGAGTGAATTTTGACTTCTCATGTATTTGTTGTTATTGTACTCATAAAGGCCTATATTCATGATTTTTTTCAGATTTTTCGGATGGAAGGTGTCCAATCGCGAGGGGGGCGTACGCGAAAAGTTCGTACATTTCCCCTTCCCCTGCCCCCCTCGGTACTCATAAGGCAATTTTAAGACTTGTTTTGAAAAGATCTCATTGAGACCTTTCCAATGACACCCTACTCGACTACCAGTGGTGAAAAAAATTTTTGCGGGGTCACCTCCCTATATGGGGAAGCCCCCTTAAACCCCTTTGAAAAATTTTTCCACTCTTGAACTTTCAAGAAGTCACCACTTCTGACCTTTTCACAAAGTTTCATGGCTGTAGCTTCTATAGTTTCGGAGGAAAAGTGCTGTGACATACAGACGGACGGACGGACGGACGGACACAGGTCGTGATAGCAATAGGGTTTTCTATTTTAGTACAAAACCCTAAAAAGGCACATTTTGGATTACTATCGTCGCTGATGAAGAAAACAAAATAGTATTAGTAACTTCATAATTTACAAAACAATTATTGAAAGTGTTGTTAACATTGGCTATGGGTGAGATGGCGTACCCATGTGCCATCTTATCCGGTGGTTACAGAATCAAGAAAAAACATCGTACTTCTGTTATATTAAAAGTTACATATTTCTTATTGACACATTCTATTCAACACATTTGGCCACATTTATGTGCATATAACTTACCGGATATCGTCTCGTGAAACACTCACAATTTCGATTACTTTTGAACGAACTAAAAATTTCCGCGAGGCCAATTTTATGATAACAGCTTTGGTGTTCGCTTGAATCACTCTGATGCACTGGCAATGAACTTGCTAGAACATGTATGCGTCTGGCATCTCCCACTCTAGTGACTGCTCCACTGGACTGCAAATAGCGAACATATGACGACTGTGCCATCTGAACCACTATGCCATCTCAGACCATATTCCCCTAACAGCCATTAGAATTTTCACTGATTACAATAATACCAGTTTTTAGGGTATTATAAAAAATCATTTTACAATACCCTACTAGTTTCGCGTCCTGTCTGCCCGTCCGTCCGTCTGTCCGTCCGTCCGTCCGTCCGTGTGTCACACCACTTTTTCTCGCAAACTACATAAGCTAGAAACATAATATTTTGTAGGTAGTGCGATGTGTTGCCCTCTTCAAAGTTTCACTACGAAAAGAAGTTTATAAGGTCTTCAAGGGGGGTCTCCCGATATAGGGGAGTTGCCCTTGAAAAAAAGTTTTCATCGCATGTAAACAATATGGGTATCAAATGAAAGGTCTTAATGAGAACTTTACAAAACATGGCTTAAAATGCTTTGAAGGGTGCAGGGGAGGGGATATGCACGAAAAAAATCACAGAGATAACTTTACGAGTACAAGGGCAACAAATACTTTAGAAGTTGAAATTCGATCAGCTTTGTTAATAATAGTACATTTCATAAATTTTACATTTTTGCCTATAAAATCAAGATGGGACCCTTAAATTACCCAATTTTAAGTTTTTTATAAGTAATTGTATGTGTCCCAAAAATTTCACAATAATTGAACAATAAACAGCTAAGTTACAGCAGATTGAATATTTAACAATTCCAACAACATTAACACGTGATACTAGGAAGATACACGCTTGCAACGGACCTAGACACTACAAATATGTAGGAATTTTGATAAAAATTTTAGAAATGGTTTGTAATGTTGATGTGTTATCATGACAAATCAAGCGACGGGATCAAAGCACTTGAAGCAAAGTGGTGGCGAGTTTAAAACCATAATAACCGTAATAATTATTAGAGCTCAATTTATGGAATCTATACGAGTATATTAGTCAATTTTTGATATGCAGAATATATTGTTTTACAATACCCTACCCGAAAGGGGCTGTAGGGCTACAAAGAAGAAGAAGAAGCATTAAAGTTTGTAGTTATTGAGCAATCACACAAGCAAACTGTCCGAAAACCTTCATAGCACTTATCAGAAATTTTAAATGCAGATTTTGAAAAATTTCCATTACTTCCATTCATGGTTATAAATTATAAAATATTTTTATTATTGTTATTAAATGTAAATTTTATATAATTTTCTTCTATATTAAATTTAAACGTTTCCTTTTAAATATATTCTTTATGATATTTAACTTTTTATTATTATTTAAAATCTTTTTCATTTCTTTTGCTTCAGTTAATTTTTAAAATTCAAATCTGCAAATTAAAATTTCGGACATGGGAACACTGATTTCGTGCATCACATCTAAGTATTGCATTGACGACTGCAATCTAACGTGTCTGAGCTAGAAGCTTAGAAATATGCGTTGTGACACGGAGAACTGGATGACGGACAGAAAAGACGGGGAGCCTGCTTGAAATCGCCACGAGAAATTAAAATTATTTATTTATTAAATGAGAATAACTTTAAATTGTGCGCGATTGGCTTAACTACTGCATGTGGTGTTAGATCAAAAGAAAATCCGACAGTCAATTTCTGATAAAATAATTGATCATGCCGGCTGTTTTCGAATTACTCGAAATAAATATTGATCGGTGCAGAAATTTATCGGTAAAAACAGTGTTGGTTTTAATTATAAATTAGACTTTTATTCAACTGCAATCGTAAACACCGTGAAAGAAACATGCAGTGTCCGAAGCGTATGCGGTGCAAGATGCGGATGTGACATTGATTACAAGTGTGCAAAGTTCTTTTCATTAACATAAGAGTGGAGGAATAATTTCCGCGGAAAAGTCGCTAGTAAATGCATTTCGGTTGAATAAGAAAAATCCAAATGGGTTGTGTTGTGCCTGCCTTGCGTTGTAGTGAAAGTGATTTTGGGAGTGAGAAGCTGTAATCCCGCGAGTACGGTCACATGAATTCGATTTTGCCGGATATCATTTCCCAACAGCCTCCGCAATGGGGCTCTTACTGTGCCGTTAAACGTGAGAATCACCAAGGTGTTTACTTGAGGAAGATTCAATCAGAGTACCCTTGCTCGATTAAAATAAAGAACGTTAGACGTGTATCTAATTAGCAAGCTAATTAGTGCTGTAACAGTAAACGAATGAACAATTGTGAGTCCTGGGGCTAAATGTGATTTAAAATATTTGGCAGAAGTCGTAACTTATTTATCGGCCAAATTCCCTCAGTGATAGATAATGATAGCGTAAATTTACTTGGCTTACAATCGCTGTATTCTGGCAGTAAAGAAAAATTATGAAAAATTATTGTCGGCAATAAAACATGCCTCTTTGGTTCTACCATGCAAAGGTTTAATATAATTCGATTGGTGTCGCTGGCATTTAATGTAGGCAATTGTGTAGGGTTCGCGTGAATGTAGCGTTATAAAAATGTTGATTCGTTCTCCCTAGCATTTATGATTGAACCGGTCAATTAATTTCTTAACAGTGTTGACGCCTCTCAGTCGTGAGAGTATCAAGAATCTACTTTGAGATTTTTGCTTTGGTTGTACAAAAATCATCAACGAAAAAGGAATTCATTGTCGGTAACTTTCCAAGATAACCTCGAGGTGATAAAACATAGTAAAAAAGCTCATATTTTTTCTTATAATAAAACATTTATACGATCGCGCTGTGGATAAATTTCATACTTAACCTACTATCCGCTGTCGTTGTCATCGTTGTTAAAAACGAAAATACCAAATACGGCAAATAATACGGAAAGAAAAAAGAAAATCATAATCCCTGAAGTCATAAATAATGACCAGATACATGAAGAAACGAGAATAGCAACAAGTCTAAAATATTGGCAAACAGCAGTAAAAGCAGTTTTAGCACCGCAAACACCATGAATGTTGGATTTCAAAAGAATTTTCGTAATGATTCGGTTTCAGTTATCGTCGAGGATGCCAGTGAATACCGTTTTCTTATTTCATTTTTATACATTTCTTACATTTTTTTCAAAATTTTATACAAATATTCATATTTGGTTTGTTTGGGTGGATAGAAATTATATTTTAATAAATTTATTTGATATAATAAGGAAAAAAAGGGAAAAATTTTGTTTAAGATAGATATTATATTTTAATTAATTATTTAATATAAAAAGGGGAAAGTTTTTGCTTAAGATAGCAATTATATTTTAATAAATTTATTTAATTTAAAAAGGAAGAATGGGGAAGAATTTTTTTTAAATCGTAATAACAAAACAAGTTGGGTAGACAGACCTATGCTCATGTCAGAAGGGTTTTGTACTCAACTTACAAAATGCAGTAACCAGCAACGAATAAAATCAAGAAACATGTCAAAGACGATTTCATTGGAGAAAATGTGAAATTCGAGGATCATACTATTATTAACTAAGTTGAACGAATTTTGACTTCTGAGATATTTGTTATAGTTATACCCATAAATATCTCCCTTGATATTTTTTTCAGATTTTTTAGATCACGGGTGTCCATTCGCGAGGGAAGAAACATATTTTTCACGTATTTCCCCCCCTGTGCTCCCACTGAAGCAAAAACTGTCAGTTTAAGAACTGTTTTGAAAAGCTCTCATAGAGAATTTTCAGTTGATACTCATATCGGCTACCTTTCATGAAATTTTTTTTCAGGGGCCACTCCTCTGTACTGTAATCATCGATTCATGGCCTATTTTTTCGAATCCAAGAATGGTTACAAAGCCCTTTTGCTAGGAGCTCTCTCCTGCCTCTTCGAATTGTTTCAATTGTATGTACTCATCTTCATGATACCTATCACTCCTGAAATTTTCATGCAAATCCTAGCAAAGCTGTAGTGTCTAAGTCGGTAAAAAGCGCATATGGCTCCATAGCAATATGTTTCCATAGTAATACAGGGCATATTGCTCCATAGTAATACACGAAAATTCAAATCGCTATAACTTCGGTAAATACTATACGATCTTTATGAAACTTTCCGAGAAGATCAACCTTATAAATAGTCATCTCTTTGCTAAATTTTATTGACTTCAAAGGTACCGTTTGGATTTTATTCAAGAAAACACAAAATCGGTAAATCATACTATTACTAACAAAGTTGAGTGAATTTCGACTTCTCATGTATTTGTTGTTGTTGTACTCATAAAGTCCTACATTCATGATTTTTTTCAGATTTTTCGGATGGAAGGTGTCCAATCGCGAGGGGGGGTACGCGAAAAGTTCGTACATTTCCCCTTCCCCTGCCCCCCTCGGTAAAAATAAGACAATTTTAAGACTTGTTTTCAAAAGATCTTATTGAGACCTTTCCAATGACACCCTATTCGACTACCAATGGTGAAAATTTTTTTTGAGGGGTCACCCCCCTATATGGGGAGACCCCCCTTAAACGTCTTTGAAAAAATTTTCTACCCTTGAACTTTCAAGAGGTCACCACTTCTGACCTTTCTACAAAGTTTCATGGCTGTAGCCCCTACAGTTTCCGAGAAAAAGTGCTGTGACATACAGACGGACGGACGGACGGACAGACGGACGGACGGACGGACGGACGGACAGACGGACACAGGTCGTGATTGCAATAGGGTTTTGTATTTTAGTACAAAACCCTAAAAAAACAAAAAAAAATTGTGACGTAAATTTTTTTCATGGGGGTACCTAAATAGCATGTTGGCCTCAAGAAATAATAAAAATCTTGTAACGGATAGAAACAAAAATATTAATGTGAAAAGAAGGAAGAAATTTTTGAAGCTAACCTTATATTTAATTGTCATATTAAAAAAAAGTAATTGCTTTTAAATAGGTTTCTTTTAAATTTTATAATCAAATTTAATATTTTTTTTTGAAGGTGAAAAACAAATAAACAAAAAATGTTGAATTGGTAAAGAAACAAAACTCGGTCTTTCCATTCATTAACCTTGACCGGGTTTGGAACCTGCAATGATGGCAAGCCCCTCTACTGGAATGAGCTAGCCATCGGGCTCGCTCTTCCCTTCTATTGCGTTGTAGGGGCTATTGCCCGGGCAGAGTGGCCTTCCGCTCACGTGCTCTTTTATGGTATAGTGTTATGTGATTCCATCGCATAATACTATAACATAAATTGGCCACGTTTATATTTCTCATTTGATGGAAAAATTCATGTAAATTAAATTTTCACTCAAATGGGAAATATATGCCACATCTACATTTGGATCTTGATCCGATTGGGAGGGTGCCAGGGAGAACCGCTTCCACCTAGATGCTCCACTCTTATTTGTGGACCATAAGTATCATCAGTAACGACGAAGTCTCTCAAGTCCGTCCGTTTTTGTTTTCCGGCCCAATTTTTTCTTTGAACAAGCAATTTCAACTCTTAGTAGGTTACCTCGGCCTCGACACAGGTCGATCGGCATTCGATCCCTTTTAATTCATGAATGCGAAATTTTTTTGTGGTGGGTTCTTGTGCCCCATGACACCGCAACGCTAGCCTACCAGCGCATTCACGCATCCTCAGACAAGGCCGATCTCGGCGGATACTACCATCCTCTTCCGTCGAGGCAGCAGACCATCGCTACTGTCCTTCACGGACAATTTATATACCCACTTCACTACAATTTTTGTTCAGATCTTCTTAAAAACTACCGATAAAATGAAAAGACTGATTTAAGACAAAGCAACAACCAGATAGCGCCCTCTGGGAATAGATTAAAAATGACTTTTCTCTGAGCAGATTAAATAAACTATTTAACATACTATACATGACATTGAAGTGTTTCTTGACATTATTCATGAATTACATATCATAGCCAACTAATGAATAATCTCCTCATTCAAACATCCCCAAATGTTTTGCCACTTTTGGAAAGCGAGTTCTGAGGCACATTGTAGGTGCCAAATCAGAAGCAGATCAATAACGAATGCGATACAACGATGAATTGTATGATAAAATTGCGAAAGCTGCAATGGACTGAACATGTGCAACAAGTAGTTGAAGAACAAGTACCTAAGAAAGTATTATTCCGCCATAAGCTGAAAATCCCAGGAAGTACTGGTGCTACTCGACTCACTCGGATTTCAAAACTGGAAAACATTTTCGATGAACTAAGATAACTGGAGTAAAGGTTGTACCTGAAGCTAAGGTTTGGCAGTTTGTATGTCTTTTTGCTTACGTGGGTTAACGAAATCCCCAGTAGGTTATTCTTATGCGTTTCAGTCAGTTGGTGTTCCTGTTTTTGTTTACACTGTGTAACAATTTTGTGCTAGCTATTCTGTAAATATTGTTGGAGTAGCAAGTACGAGTCATGTGGATTGAGTGGAGTCTCTGTACCATTAATCTGTTTCCTGCTAGTTTATGTTGTGTGGGGTGGTTACATGTAACGTGTATGGTACGATCAGTTGTGGTTGGTTTTCTGTATATTTTGTAGTCGAATCGTATTTGTTCGCGTGTCACGGTTAGGCCCATATAGTAGAGTTGTGCGATTATTTCTTTTTCTATTATGAAATATATATTCAGGTGTTTTTCATTCATATAGGTAAGTACGAGTAGTTCATCTTGTTTATTTATTTGTGAGTCAATAACGATAAAACGGTCATCCACATATCGTCTTTAAAATATTATATTAAATCTTTGGCAATTTTGGGTGTAAACACTTCTTTCAAAGATTGTCAGAATATTTCTGACATTGTTGAGGACATTGGATGTCCCATACCCAAACCGTCCTTGGCAGTGTACAGGTATGTGTTGTTATTGAACTTAAAATAGTTCTACTTGATTGTGGTCTTTACGAGATTGAGTAGTTGATTGGTGAATTGTCGGCTGTTAGTGAATGAAAATTTTTCTTTTGGTATGATCAGTGTTTCATCGACGACTATAGACGTATAGAGATTGGTGATTTCTAGTGATAACAAATGTCAGTCAATGCTCGGGAGGTGGTAGAGATCGCTAGATCGTGACTGTTCTTTAATGTTTTTTTGTCGTCAAAGTGCATGACATCAGTTATTATCGTTACCAAGTACCATGCTAATTGGTATGCAGGAGCTTGGCGGTAATTGACAACAGGCCGGTTGTACTGTGGAGGTGATGTGGATGTATTTGGGTTTATATAGCGGTGCTTAGTATTAGAAGGAATGATAAGTGGGGATTGTGTTATAGCAGTACGTAAGTCTACTTGGTACTTATTAGTAGGCCCTTATTTACCAGTTTGTATCCGTTGCATCAATGAAGTCTGCTGTTTTTTGATTTGTTTTGTCTTTAGGATCACCTTTATGTGTTTTTTCTCAGCTTTTGTCACTGTTAGTAGTTTGTTTATCCATAAGTTTTTCCTAAACGTGACTTAATATCCTATGGTCTTCGTGGAAATTCGTTCTGTTAATGCTAGTCCGCATTTTTTTGTAGTATATCTACTACAGTGTAGCTTGCATGTGTCTGTTGTTCCTGTGGCAGTTTATTAATGGCTAGTTGAGTGTTGTTTACTAGTTGTTCTGGGTTTTTATAGCGATTTGTGTTATACTCGTATAAGTTATGTTTCTGCCCCCTATCTAACAGCTCCATTTCCTGTGTCGTATAAGATGTGTATGATAGATTTACAGTCCGTGGATGGAACGGTTTGTTCGTTGGTGTGGTCTTTTTTTTGTTTTTTCATCAATTTGCGAAGTTGACAAAGAAACACTCTCTGATGGAAATGAGATGGTACTGAAGAAATGGATATCCAACAACCCATAAAATAAAAACCTATTATCCCTCTACCTGACCTAATTTAGTACTTATCTGCTTAACATATCTTACACCTACATATATAAAGTCATTTCCTTCCAGAATCCTTTAAATACTGAAGATGGCTCAAAGGAGCTGAAACGCGTCTGCTCACCTAACAAAGCAAGGCCCGACGGTTTTTTCAAGAAAAAAAGAATTGGCCTGTGAATATCAAGTATACAAAATAATTCACGTTAATATAAGAACTTGTGCTTGAAGCGTAATCTGCGTAACATATTAGCTACAAACGAGCAACGTGTAATTTTATTAGTTAGCCTCTATATGATAAAACTCTTACAACATCTTAGCCCACATCGACAAAAGCTCAGCTACAATTAAAAAAGCTTTTATGGCATTTCTAAACACACGTTTCACAAATAAGGACGTAAAAAAGTCCTTACAGGGTGAAAATCCACCTTGAATTGCCTACAGTCTATGTATATTTTTTACAACAACAAAAAATACATACAAGAAAAAATCGTTCAAACTTAGCGAAGAAACTAGCTCCCGAGTGGACATGGATGTTTTTACACAAGTTTGATAATTCACGATCTTCCGACTGCAGGTTTTGCACAGAAGAGGTGAACGACATTCAACACACATTTTGTGCCTAATAAGGATGGGATAGGAGGTATAATAGCCTCCCCAGCGTAATTGGAGGGTCTTCTCTGCAGACTATAATCGGAAAGATGCTTACACCCGTTGAAAAATAGAACAGTTGTGGCGCATTATGCTTGGGTAGTCCTGGCAGTTATAAAAGACATACTCTAGTGTGAGGAGGTGTCAACAGTGGAAGGCTACATTTTCTAGCAATCCCTTCTCGTCCCCTCTTTCTTAGTACAGAAGGGATTTCTGTAAGCTGAAAGCGTATAGGTGTTGAAAAACAAGACCTAGCCTGAGGCAATGTGTCCAATGATTCAAGGCTAGGTTCTCAAATTGACAGGAGAGGTACTTGGTGGGTAGTCCAGAAGCATTACGTGCTTGAAAGTTTCACGCTCAGTGCGTAAACAGCCTTAATCTCCAAACTACATATAAAAAACCTTAGCGAAGAGGATAGTGGAAAAAACCGAAGAAGATAAAAAATTACTGCTATTTATTACTATACGTTATTACCAATACTGGAATTCAGTCATCTTCCATGGTGCTACAGTCCCAATCGAACCTTGACCACTGGCTACATCGCGTCTAGTATTCTCGATCTTGAGATCCTATATTGAGAAGCGTTCTACTTTCTGCATCGATAGAATCATTCCATCGCTTGTTACGGGGAATTTGAGAAGTAAGCCAACTTAAACACCACATCCGAGAAACGTGGTACGAAGGATGCATCCTCGAGCCAAACTGGCATAGGAAACTTTACCATGTATTGTACACAGTCCTTGTTATGCTAGAAATAAGAATAAATTCTAATGTTAATGGCTACAGTATAGTAAACTTTAATTTCCTCAAGTTAAATTAATGCAGCTCAACTTGATTAATTAGCTCGACAAAGTTCACGATACCACTCCCGTAGGTGCACGGTTGCTCCACAACGACATCATTTGTAATCAACAACTACGGAAAGAATGAGTCAAAAGGATGCGTAAGGAAGAAATCTTCGTAGGAACCGACAATATGAAGAAATTCATCGCAGGCAACAGGAAAACACTTTGATCAATAGTCCCGGTGGCAACATGAATCGTATTTTACAAGGCGGTGGTGGACCGAGCCAACGTGTTGGTGGTGGAAGAACCGGTGGTGAACATGATCTCCAAAACAATAAACACTTTTGCATACATCTGATTTGTGCATAGAAACTTACTCAAGGCTGTGCTCAACATCTAATTAGTTGCCCGTGTGTCTTTGAAAAACTTCGTATGGCCGAGAATAGGCAGCCAAATATAAATTTTTGCCTCAAAAAGTGACTTGATACCTAGAAAAGAAAAAAAAAAGGCACACAAAGTGTCTTGTTTAAGGATAAATATAAAAGCACTACTTATCTGATAGTCCCGTCGCTCAGCGAAGTCCAGCCACTCAAGATCCTCGTAAACGCTAGCACTCAAATCGCATCGAACATAAACATTAACATCACAACTATACTTGTAACACGTCAAATGTCCGTCACAGTGACAATTCCAAAAAATATCTACGACTCTGAATTTCGGAAATACCAGTTGAAGTATGGTGAAAATTGCGATGGAAGTGCCCGATCGCACGAGCCGGGCTACAATTTTTGCAAGAAAATGAGAACTATAAGGTTCGCTCCGGAATTAGCGGTGCTCCGTTGAGAACGAGTTAATAAAAGGGCGAGGGGCAAAGGAAAAGCTCTATTTTGTTATTCGAATGTGAAGTGGCTAAGGCAAAAAAAGTGTTTGTTCATAAAGGGTTCACGGTTTCAAAAGAAATAGACAAAAGGAGAAAAAAGGAAAAAACAGTATTAAGAAAATTGTTGTTTACTTTGATCACCACCGGGAGAAGGCAAGGTTACCCGGAAGGATAACTAACATCAATTGGCCATTGCACGAGTGTGACCCAGGAAGAGTGTGTGACAGGAGTTCTACAAGGAGGCCTCCTTATTAGCTACGTTAGCGGACAGAGGTTAGTTAAAATTGTTAGGATTTTTGCTGGTAAACTTTGTTTTATAAATAGTATTGGGAAATTTGCTTCTTTTGTTTATGATTTCCATGAGTTTGAGTAAATCCCTTTCATATCAAGGAAACTTGTAGTATTTTTTTAAATCAATTTATTTGGAAAGTATGAAGTTTGTTTCTCAGGAATTATAACGGGTGGGCTCGGGGAAAAATCGTGCGCGGGTGTTCGTTAGTAAGGTTGAATCTTCGGTGGTGTTTGAGTGGTGAAGCGTTGGTTGTAGGAGATAGGGTTAACCCCAAGTAGTGAGTGTTTTATGTGTTTGTTCTAGTTAGAGGTGTGTTCGCGGAACGAGCTTCGGCAAACCGCCTTACTCACTGGGCGGTTAAGCGTGGGGCCTAGGGCAAAGCAGTGAGTTGACGCCTACGCCCGTCTCCGGCGAGCAACGTTGGGAACGCAGGACCCCCGTTGCCGAAGCACCCCAGTGGTCACGGGTAACACGTTTTCGAAGGTTTCCTCGTGGCTGATTACCTTTAATTCACATTCAATATCTTTCCATCCTTAGTACCTTTCTAGGTATTCTTAATCCAGTTAGTTGTTCGACGTAGCCAGCCCATTGTAGGCTTTTGATCTTAATGATTATGGATGGCTATGGCAAGTTATATAGACTATGCAATTTGTCGTTGTACAGGATTCACAATACTTTTCCATGCTTAATGGAAACAACTATTTTTTGGAGTACTCGTCTTTTAAAAGCGCGAATTTGCCTTAGTAAGTGTTTACGCGCCCAGATAGCTCCACCATCAAAAATATAAAATAATGGCATCTAGCCTAATCGAAAGATATCGGGATAGAAGAAGGAAGGAAGAAGCATTCGATGGGCGTGGAATGCTAAGTCAGAGTTTCAGATAGTGCTGACAAACAAAACGAAGACACCCACAAAGAAACTCCTTCAAAAAGTGCTAGCAAATGAAGTTCGCACGGACGCCCAACAAGAAAAAAGGCCTAAGAAGAAACAGAAGAAGCTGGCAGCAGGCACTGCTCGTAAAACCCTAAGTGGCCGAGTCCATACAGAATCGTTTTGGGATATCAGGGTAAATGTAAGGCCCAAAAACACCAACACTGCCATTAAAGCAGTACGACCAACGTGGTTGGGCCACATACTAGTGGAATTTGGAGCAGAGGCCGATAAAAAAGAAGCATATTGCGATGCAGTGGAGAAAGTTCTCGGCAAAAGCGTAACTATAGCCCCACTCGAGCCGATTGCGACGATCGAAATATGAGATGTTGACTGTGTCATGGACCTGGTCGAGATCAAAGCGGCCATCAAAAAGGAGTTCCCCAGCGTGGGTAGGATTAAAGTGAGGCTGGCACCAGAAAACCAGAGGGGACAACGCATAGCCATCATTGACTTAACCGAAAAGGACGCCGAGCAATTTCTGAATAAGGGCAAAGTAAGAATATGATGTGTTATCTGCAGGATACGGTGAAGAGTAGCACCTCTTCAATGTTTCAAATGCCTTGGGTATGGTCACTGCAGAAGTTGCAAAGGACGGTGATGCGGTGATATGGGGTATAAAAGAATAGAGTGTACAAAAGAGGCATACTGTATTCTTCGCAAGGATACTGATCTAAGACCGGATCTTGGGCACGTCTTGCAATCAGCAAGCCCTAGCCAAGGCAAAATCAGAACTGCGATGATCCGCATCCAGCAGCTAAACTTACATCGTAGTTCAACCGCCCAAAATCTGCTGGAGCAGTTTGCGAGGGACATGAAAGGGAAATTTATGCTACTGAGTGAGCAACACCATGATAAAAGCTCTGCCTTATCGTATCCTGATGAAACTGGTGCTGCCAACATCTAATTTCGGAACAATGATTTCCAGATGGAGGTCTGTGGACGGAGTGATGATCAGTGCGTTCTACTTGAGATCAGTGAGCTTGTCTCCCAACGTCCGTGCTCTTGACTTTCTACGATTCGATGCGACATCGACGGGATGGACGTTGAAAGGTTCATCGAGGTGCTCACAGCAGGTGCTCCGCTGTAGAGAGATTCACAGGGGACAGAAGAACTGGCAGCTCAAGACGTAGTGAACTCGACTATGGGCATCATCAGACTGCTTGCAACGCTTCCATGCACCATTGAAAAACCCGGCACGGCAAGCCCCCAGTGTACTGGTGGTCGACAAAAATCGATGAAAAGCGAAGGGTGTGTTAAAAGCTTCGGCGTGAGGCTCAACGGGCACGGAACCGTGACAACTGGGTAGCAGCATATAAATCAGCCAGGAAACAACCTAAGGGTTGTGTTAGTTTGCATGTCAAAATGAAAGTCAATGATTGATACAGCATTCTTGATTGTGGTGGTCCCATATATGTCCAATTTTAGGTCAAGAAATAGTTCCATCGAATTGCGATGCAATCAATTCGTTCGTTAACCATGTCTTCGTCATCAAAAATGAGGACGTCACCTTCATTATACGTATTACTCCGTAATTGTTCTAAAATATCTATAAGAACATTTTTCTTCCGGTACACTACACACTAGCTTCAGGCACATTTTTCGTAGCTTTTCAACTTTGATTTTTTAAAAGTTTGGAATTTTTTCATTTCAGTTCACTTACGCATGATTTTACTGCTGAATTTGCTGGGCGATTTGAATGGAAAGATGTCTTTTGATACAGTTATCCGCTCAGGTACGATAATTTGTATAGACTCCACTATAACATGTTGTTAAGCAATCAACCGCAGTTGTCGGGTCGCCCAAAGTCTCCAGTTGACAGGCGGTACTCTGAACTCAAGGGTTAAGTTCTATAGGGTACCTCGATCAATACTGACGTAAGCTAGAAGTGAACTACAAAAAGAATACGTCAATACGAGTATTATGTTACCAGCGTTTCTGCAAAATTGAAACTGAAAAAATTTGATCTATCTTTGATTATGCAGCTCTAAAACAGCCTTTTTTTCGAATTATATGATCAATGTAGACTTTTAACCAGCGTTCAATGAATTTGGTTAAAATTCTATATGACGTGCACAAAAAGCAGATTCCCGTATAGTTTTCGGAACAGAGTCTATCACCTTTTTTGGGTTTTGTTTTTCACAGCAACTATAGAAGCTACAGTGTGAACACGTCAGCAGTTTCTAGTTAATGAAAGTTCTGTTGTCAAAAAAAAGTTTCAAAAGCTTTCTGGAATGTTCACCCCATGTGAACCTTTAAATAAAAGGTGTTGATGGGATCTTTTGGTATCCGTTATCAAAATTGTAATATGGCTGATGGGGTGGGCAGGGGAAGCGGAAGAATACGAAAAAATTTTGTCCTCCATACAAGTGGACCTAAAAATCTGAAAAAAAGCTCATGGAGTTAGTTCTTTATGAGTATAATACCAACAAGTGCCTGAGAAGTTGAAATTCGCAAAATTTTGTTGGTAATTGTATGATTTATCAGTTTTACATTTTCTAGGATAAAATCTTAAGGACATCCTCAAATAGAATAAAATTGCACATCCAGATGGCTACTTATTAGGCCAATCAAAGATGAAAATTTCAGAAGAATCAGATAGTATTTAACGAAGTTATGGTGTTTTAAATTTTCGGTGGTACAACAACAAAAATACGTGGCTATTGAGCAATATGCGTTTCCACATGTCTCAGACACTACAAGTTTATTAGGATTTGCATGAAAATGTCAGAAAGGATGTATATCATGCACATCTTAGTTCAACGAGTGATATTAGTAATCTTAAAGTTAAACGGTGGCCGTTTTAAATGAGAGCATTGAGTGAATTTGTATTATTATACCCCAACTTCAGCATTGAAAGTGCAGGCTATTAACTTTTGATGAAGACATATAGGGTTTTCCAATAAGAGGTGTTATTTTGATATTAAAGGAAAATGCAATTTTTCAATATAAATGATCAGTTGTTTATTTCATTATAAAGAAGAAGGTATGTTGTTAATAGTGTAAAATAACACCAGGCAAATGACCTCCAAGACCACGCCTACAGGACTATATCCTTTTCATGAAATTTTCCATAACCAAATCGCAAAGTGGCCTCACGAATTCCATCTTTGAGGTCTTGAATCCACGCTGGGCTGTTGGCGTAGACCTTTTCTTTCACGTGGCCCCAAAATAAGAAGTCGCAAGGTGTTAAATCACAAGATCTCGGTGGCCAATTGTGATCACCTCTTCGAGAGATAACACGATCCGGACACTTTTCCCGTAAAAGATCAATGGTTTCGTTGCTTGTGTGGCACGTAGCGCCGTCTTATTGAAAGTAAAAGTTGTCCAGATCAAAATCATCCTATTTCGGCCATAAAAAATCATTAATCATCTCTCGATAGCGCAATCCATTCACCGTAACTGTTGCTCCAGCCTCATTTTCGAAAAAATAACGCCGGACCATAAACCGCACCAAACAGTCACACGTTGAGGAAAGAGAGGCTTTTCAACAATAACTCTTTGGTTTTCTGAGCCCCAGATGTGACAATTTCGCTTATTGACGAAGCCACTGAGGTGGAAATGGGCCTCATCACTCAAGATGATTTTTCGATGGAATTCCGGATTCTTTTCATGCATCTCAAGGACCCAATCAGAAAAGACACGACGTTGTTGATGATCAACCGGCTTGAGTTTTTGTGTTAACTGAACTATAAGCCTTAAGACCCAAATCTCTATGCAAAATACGGTGTGACAACGTTTGTGGAATGCCTGATTCCAAAGAACAACGAGAAATCGACAAACCTGGGTTTTCTTCAACACTTTCGGCTACAGCAGCAATATTCTCGGCTGTTCTTGAGTGTGTGCATGAGTTTTATTCTTCACTAAGTTGTCCCAACATCTCGAATTTTCCCAACAATTTCTGTATTGCGGCCCGACAAGGTGCTTCACGACGACCCAAAAGTGTTCGACTTTTACGAACCGTCTCTGCCAAATTGTCACCATTTTTATAGTGAATTTTAATAATTTCACTGCGTTGTTGAAGCATGTATTGTTCATTTTTATTAATGGCGTAGTTTTTACTTGTCAAATGTTCAAAAATGACAGCTCCAAAAGTGACATCTACCGAAACAGCGGGCTATTCAAAATAACACCTCTTATTTACATTTTAAAGGTGATAAAATCATGGCGGTAGGTTCTAATGACTACAACAATAACAAGTACCTTAGAAGTTGAAATTCACTCAACTTTGTTATTAATTGTAGAATTTGTAAATTTTACATTTTTTCCAGTGAATTCGCAAGGGAAGATCTTTATAGTCTGGAAGTTTCAATAAAGTTAAATCGCATTCACAGAAGAAATAGGCATTTGAAAGTTCTCCGAGTACAACAAAAATAATGAACGGGTTTTCTACCGTTCAGGCTTTTCATGGGACCCGACACTTCACTTTTAGTTTGACCTTCTAATTTCCAAATAAAATAAATAATAAAACATCTTTAAGACTTCATGCAGTCAATGGTTGTTATTGATATTACAAGAAAATGGTGGCAGGTTATAATGGTGTAACAATGGTTTTTATTTATGTAATTGTAGTACATATCGTTAAAGTTTTTCTTGAGCTTATTCATTATTAGTGTCTGCATGTCGTAGGCTGAGTACAAAACCCTTATAAGATGAGCCTAGTTCTGTTTGTCCAACTTGTTTATACAATATATTGGGCAGATTAACCTTTTGCGCCAGTCTTTTGGTAGTTGCTTCTGGGTCCAGATTTTATTGATCAGTTGATACCTTGCTCATTGCCTATGATGTTGCACTCCTTGTCTTTACAAAGGCTATTTAAGGTTTGTTTCCTTGCCTCAATTGTTTAACTGTGCTGAATGAATGTATAGTCATCGAGCAGTCACCTAAGCAAACTGCTCAAAAAACACCATAATGCTGATCCAAATTTCAATTGTAATTTTAAAATAATATTAATTATTTAAATTTGCAACTGAAATCTGGACACTGCAACCCCTTTACCACGAAACTTATCCACGAATTGCACTTTCGCAATACAATGAAAAGTGGATGGAAGACTTGTCAACTGCCGTTGTAAAGAGTCCCGCAAGGCGACGAGCAGCAACAACGTGGAGTCTTCTGCAGAACGTCGAGCAAAGGAAAAAATTGTGTGAAAAAGACCCAGTTCATTCATTGAAACTAGCCAAATTTACTTGGCCTTCGTAATTTGCATTGAACTTCACCTTTATGCTGTGCTCGAAGTCACGTACAAACGGTGGGAGTACTTGCAGTGGACGTATGTCGTAGTCCCGTGCAAATCTTCGGAGAGTGCGAAGAAGAGCTCGTGATTGGCGACAGTGAATTAGTGTGCTTACTCTTGCGCCAACCTATTTAATCACGCCAATAAATTAAGTGGTAGCAAATATGTGCACAATGATTCACTAGTTAAGTACTTGAATTGTGCATTACTCATACATCTTGATGCTACAACATTTTTGGCATATACGTCGGCAGCTGGTGGAGAAGAATAAATTGAAAATTCAGAAAAAGTTTCGAGTCTAGTGAGGCTTTTGCATATAGAAGATGGCTGTATCCGTTTCAACGTGCTGAATCAAGTGATTGGTCGATTGAAATAGAAATATGTGATCGATCTGCTGATTGAGTAATTATCATGCCTGGTCATATCGTCAATGGGTTCTGGGGCGCGCATCTCATTTACTAAGATCGGAAATCCTGTATACAGAGAAATTCATAGAAGCATATCAGTGATTATCGTTGCTTTCATTATCGCCAATTTGTGCTACAGACAATGTTTGAAATATGCTACTATGACAGGGAATGCGATCAGTATCCTTACCTAAAAGACTTGATAAATTTTTACCTAATTGACGGTGTATCATCGATCGGAGAAATTATACGAACTCTCTTGCTAAATATTAATGCAAGCACTTTGACAGAAGACAAATTGAAATGTTTTTTATATTGCTGCGTACGATATCAAATTTAGCGATTATTTGAAAAATCTTTTTGGTTTTCGGGAATCATTCGAGGATCATCGTCGTGCGTCATTGAGATTTATTATAGAGAATTTCATAAGGTTGAATAGCACAAATTATGATTGTTATCATCAAGCTCCAGTTTCAATGTGGTCGAAATATGATTATTTGTCAAATGCATTCTTGGTAGCGTTGAAGCAGTCGGAATGATTGTTGGGCGAAAAACATAGAAGGTGATGTGAAAATGGCTTGTTGGATTGTTGTGCAGTGACAAATTTAATTTTGAGACGATTTATTTCAAAACTAATCCAAAAAAAGCCAAATGATGTGTATAGTAACAATACAAGTTAATGCGAATCTGCACGTCTTTCTTTTTTAAAGCAATCAGTTAATATTTTAAGTATTTTTCCCATGCTGTGAAGATTTTTACTGTTTAAATTGAATTTTGTGTACTTTGAAAAAAATTGCTTACATCGAGTTGCAGCCGTGATTGCTAGTGCAAGTTTGCGTCAAGTGAAGTTGTCCATCGATGCATGCCAGTAGTCACATTTGAAGATTCCTTAAAAGTGAAATGAACTGCATTTTGTAGAAAATGTGCTAAAAATTCCCAATGTGGAGATTTGCATCAAAAACCGTGCAAATCGGAGATTGCTGAGAGCCGATGCATTGCCAAGTCAAACTTACCCGTATCGTAGCGATAGTAGAGGAACGAGACCAGTTGTATTTAAAATGAGGTGTCATAAGGCAAAAGTTTAACATCTTTTAAAAGGGAGTCCCATTGTTATAAAGCAGTTTGAACAAATAACTAATTCATATTTACTAGCATCACCAGCGGATGCCCGGCGAGGATGTTGGTGAGTATACCTGTTTTTGTTTTTACTTTATTTATTTAAAAAAATTTGCTTGCGTATTTTATGAAACACAAGCTTACGTTTCCAATATCCAGATATAGTTTTGTTTATTTCTTTTTTAATGCCCTTGTATGTAAATTTTGAGTGTAATTCATATAAGAAAATATTGAATTAAATCATTTAATGTCAAAGTAGTCTAACAGATAAATAAATATGAAAATAATGAATTATTAAACATATACCTTCGATCTTTCCTTTCCCCTAACCTGACTGGATATAGGACCCACAATGATGGCAGGCCCCTCCACTAAAATGAGCTAGCCATCGCGGGCGCTCTTCCCTTCTTTTGTGTTATAGGGGCTTTTGCCTGGGCAGAGTGGCATTCCGCTCAAGTGCCCTTTTATGGTATTGTGTTATGTGATTCCATCGCATAATACTATAACATAAATTGGCCACGTTTATATTCCTCATTTGATGGAAAAATTCATGCAAATTATGTTTGTATGAGTTTTTTACTCAAATGAGAAATATATGGCCACATTTACATTTGGACCTTGATCTGGTTGAGAGGGTGCAAGGGGCCACAAGTATCGTCAGTAACGACGAAGTCTCTCAAGTCCCTCCGTTTTTCCAGCCCAATTTGCTCTTTAAACAAGCAATTCAACCCAAAGTAGGTTACCACGGCCTCGACATCAGTCGATCGGCATTCGACATTTTCAACTCGTGAATGCGAAATTTTTTTGGAGCGGGTCCTTGTGCTGGGGAAAAGAACCCGCCCCACGACACCGCAACGCTACCCTACCAGCGCACTCACGCGTCCTCAGACAAGGCCAATTTCAGCGGATACTACCATCCTCTTTCGCCGAGGCAGCAGACCATCGCTGCAATCCTTTACGGACATTTATCTACCTACATCACTACAAACGTATATAATTATTTTCCATATCATTCTGGAAGCTCAAAATTTTATTTTTGTTGAATTTGCGTTGTTTTTATCTCTAGAGTTCTCTTCTCTGGATCGGGTTCATCTTTGAATAAAAAGTTTGTAAGCTTCATTTTTTGCCTTCCATGTTTTGCCACAGTTGCTCGACGGTTTGATTTGCGGCAGCCTGATAGATCATATTGACCAGAGCATTTTTCAGAGCGGAAGTATATTTGGTCTACGTAGAACCTTGCTTTTGTTTGTTACGCTTTGAAGTCTGGCTCCTCTTTGAGTGTGCGAATTTAGCAATGTGGTATCTGTACTTGGGCCTTACAAGAGACTAGATCTTTTTACCTTTTCTTATTTAAATGTACTTTTATTTTAAGAATTAACTATGTTAGTCCAAAGGAAACTATTCTTTCTCACAATTTTTGTTGTGATTCATAGGATTTGAAAACTATTAAATTGCTGAATAGCCTCTCAACTTAAAGTCAATTTCTAGTACGAGTATATCAAGTAAGTAAATTAATTTTTAATTTTAAATATTGATTTCTCAAACATATACCTCTCAATACTCATAGATTGAGCTAAACAGCAGAATAAAAATGGGAAATTCGATGAATCATCAGATTCCTTCCGTATTTCGAAAACTCAATAAATTGACGTTTATAAATAATTAACAGCTCAATGATCTCAACAAAATAAGATTACAAATGCAACTCATACGCTTTTGCGAGTGAGAACCAATTCACTCAATTTTATTCTCAACTCAGTCTTCCGAAGAAAATCTCCCAACCATGTGATCTAAAAAACAATATTTCACACGTAAATCAAAAAGTAATTAAATGGATGAGAATGCAAAAAGCCACAATATATTTCAAGACAACTTATTCATCCTGAGAACAGGAACAGCAGAATCTTCAAAATGATATCGCGAAACAAGATCAGAGCGTACTGAAATAAATCCAGCCCAGACATCAGCTCAACAAAGAATTTTGTGAAATTCCTGTTGGAAGGAATTTTGATTAATTCACACATCTCAGAAATATTTATGTGGTAGCCAAACGAGCCGAGAGCCGTAATTCAATTATCTGTAGGTAGGCCTTCTTAATTTCTTACCTCCATAGGCCATAGTGTTGAATAGATTGATCTGCTGGGCCAATTGCTGCATCAGCAATTCATTGATCATATTAAGTGTAATTGGTTCACTTGGATTGGATTCTTGGATGATCGGTTGGAAAGTGTAGAAACAAGCGAAAGATGAAATTACAGAAGGTTAATTAAATTAAATGCTACTTGAGGTACATGGGAGGTCTCTGCAGAAGAAGCTGAAAATCATACATTATTGTGGAGTGTGAGATTCATTATATAAATTACCTTCTTTCAAATGATGTGTAGAAAATAATTCACTTATTTACTGGATCCTTCAATGAGAATTAATCAATTTTATTGTTTAATTTAATAATTTAACATCGTAGTCTAAGTTGGATAAATAGTATGTTGCCGCGTTAGCCTTTGACATTTTTGAAAACGATCGTATCAATTGATACACCTAACTCAAGAAACAAGTCGACAAAGCTGTTTCAGCTAATAATCAATTTTAGATTGCCACCCTAACTGCTCTGTGGAACGAAATAGTTTGGAAGATCTATCGTCAAACTGACTGTTAAGCATATCTCAATCCAGGAGTAAATCAGTTTATGTGCTCATATTAAAACATAGATTGAAAATTCAGCAGATACATAACAAGAAGCAAAAGTATCCTCCTAAATATTATAAAGGCTAATTTTCGGAACACAAAGTGTAAATACGCAGTAACAAGTTAAGTAGGCAGGAGAGTGCTGCTACCTGAAGGGCTTTGTAACATCCTAGGGATCGAAATAAATTTTCTGATAGCATGAATCAATGACTTGAACTATTCATCCAATATTGACATAAGAAATCGCTGATATTTATGCAAGCGGTGCTGAGTTTCTTTCATAAACACATAGCTGTCGCCATTTCGTTTCAGCTTAAATAATTTTTAAATGCTTGGCCAATTAATAAACACATTCAAATTAAACACTATTCCTTAAACTTTCATGAAAATTCGAAGTAAATAAAAGCGCCTTGGGCGATTTCAAGTATGTATCAGTAGGGGTAGAATGTATGTTCTGGAGCACTTTTTTCATACAAATTTCAAATGTGGTCTAGGGTGTGTGTCTTGGGTGTATTGGTGTGTATATTAGGGTGGTATAGGTAGGTGTCTGAGATAAGAAGGTGTGTGTCCGGGATATGTGTGGATATCTTGGATGGTTGCGGTGAGGGTGTGTGTCTAGGGTATGTGGATATGTGTATCGGATTAGTGTAGATGTGGGCCTTAGGTATGTGGAAATGTGTTTAAGACTGGTATAGGTGGGTGCCTGGGATAAGAAGGTATGAGCCCGGTATAGGTGTGGGTCTCCTGGGTAATTGCCAGGGGAGGGTGTGGATCTTAGGTATATGAGTGTATGTATTGAATTAGCATAGGTGAGTGCCGGGGATGAGAAGGTATGGGTCTTAGGTAAATAAACATCGGAATTTTGATTAAGTAGGTAAGCGTTCCGGGTCTTAGTAGCCTCTAGCGGTTAGTAGAACTAGTATTGATGGTTGTGTTCTAGAATAGACATATGTCTTTAGATGACGGGTGCGCTTTCTTAACCTAAGTAGCCTCTAATGGTAAATGGTGAAACTAGGCATATTGATTATAGTCTAGGATAGGCCCATATTTTCAATCAATAGATTAGAGCTCTGGATTTCTCAGCGGGCATTTATATTGGGTTAATATTCAAGTTTGAAATTAATGGGAGCTAGCCTTTGACGCTTTCAGCGATAGATAATTATACTATTCATGGTTGTTATTTCTCTATAGCGGAAGCATTTCTCATACATTCGTTGCTTATAGTCTTTGCATGGTTTCGTTATTCATCTTTGGTGGAAGTGTTTCTCAGGTCTTAAACGCTCCTAGTGGTTGATGGTTTTTTATCCATGGTCGTTTTAATGTATATGCTAGGAGGTCCATACCTTGAAGTATTAGGGTTGCTGATCAATTGGGGAAGCTCTGTAGATAGGAGGCGCTCTGGGCGGTTGTTCGCTGGTTGTAGGGCTTGAGATCCTTTAGCGTGTGTCACTTATTAAAGGCATTTTGGGCGAGTGATTAACTTGATCACGTTAGGCGTGCTGGACTTTTTTATGATGCGAGTGGCTGCGTGGTGACGGCGGGCGTTTGTATAGACGGATGACTACGATACTGATGGATGATGGACGTGCCCGTCAGCGCGTATTCTAAGCCATGGGAATTTACTTCATGGGCGCTTGGATAGGGAACGCGTTGCAGCGATTGGTGTCTTTGGCTGCGTGTGGAAATTGCCGATTCACTTGATCATGCTAGCCGTGCCGGAAGCTTTTATGATGCGAGTAGTTGTGTGGGATGGAGGGCGCTGCTATAGACGGGTGGCTTTGCATTATGGATGGGTGACGGGCTTGCCTTTCGACGGGTGCTCTAAAGCATGAGAATTTACTTAGTGGGTGCTTGCTTAAGGTACGTTTTGCTCCTCGTTTGATGTCTGTGGTTAAAAATGGACGGTATTGTAGATGTGATGCGCGTTGCTTGTTGGAGGAAGTAATTTGAGGTGTATGTTTCCACCGAGGTGGATGTCATGAGCTGTAGAAATTTGTCTCGTGAGCGTTTGGTTAAGTTTCCGCATTGCTCATCAAAGGGTGCCTGTCTTTAAGTATGGACGGCCTTGTCGGCGATTCGGAATGATTTACGTCGCTTTTTGGAGAATCGTGATTGTGGTGTAGATTTGCTCGGCGGCGAGTTCTGTTAAGCATGGAAATTGAGCTCGGGGGATGCGTGGCATGTGCAAGTGATTTTGCTTGTTAAGAGTAGTGTTTCGTATGCATAGACTTCCCTGTCGGCGCGAGTTTTGGGGCATCGGAATCTACAGCGTGGAAGAGAAGTGGCATGGCATACATTGCATTACAATATAGTTCTGCTTGATGGAGGCGGTTTTTCTTGTTGTATTGGCCGTGGGCAGCGGGTAACGTGATGCGCGGCATTGAGACGTGTTTTCATAAATGTCCATTCACGGATGCGCCTGTTCTAGTTTGCTGATTATTATTTACATTGATCGTTTTCAGTTTCTTTTTGCTCGGATGCGTCGTTTCTTTGCTTTGTGACTCAGTGCTATTGTATATTATTGCTTTTATCGGTTTCATGTCAATAGTACTTTAAGAATCGTCAACAATGTATTTAATTCGGTTAGACTACTATGTTGATTGCTCAAATCTATGGATGTAGTGAAAGAGATCTTAATGTTTGTTGTGATGCGTTCTTGATATTAAGTATAGTATTAAATTTTAGTTTGCTTGTGGCAGCATTTTGTTTGTCTTCATCATCATCGCTTATTTCTTAGAGCAGTTTCTATACTTCATTCTCTGATTTTACTATTATGTAGAAGTATGGCACTATATTCATTCGTTTTTTTTTACTTTACTTTAGGATGCCCATTGGTTTTGTTCAAAAAATTCTAATAATTTCTTCCAAGACGAGATGGTGATAATTTTGTTCGTACATCATATGATTTGTTCCTTTTGATAAGTGCTTGGGTCTATTTTTTAGATCACTATGTTGAGATGTATGTTTTGGGTATCTATTCTAAATTTGAGATTATTTATGGATGTTGTATAGGAAAGATATTACGGTTTATGGCTTCTGGAATGCTACTTTTTCATGATGGATGTAGATATCATCATGGTGGTCCTAATGAGGAGGAATATAGACGCATTTTCATTGATAAATTTTGGGTACGTACTGAAAGGAAGAACGTAATATAGAAAAAAGTGAATGCGGTAGGTCATTTACATTAGGGGTTTGTTGGTATTATGGAGGTATGGAGGTGCTTGTCTGCTGGTAATTTGATGAACAGATGTATACTTGAGTTGAATGAACTCATGCGGGGGTTTTTTTTTGTCCATCGCTTGATATTTTTGAATGGTAGAATTGAGTGTTTGATATTTGGGAGTATCAGATATGCTAGGAATGTTTAGGTTTTTTTTGGTTTGTTGTTTCAGGTATTTGTTTACTTGAGCAGTGTTAGATTAGTTGTTAAAATAAAAAGATTGCGTTTCTTTCTAATAGAAATAATTTATTGAGTAATGCTATTTTTTGCTATATATAAATAAATTTTCATACAACTTACAGGACATCTAATATATGGGTTGATATATTTATTAATTCTATAGCATATTGAACAATTTTCAAGTTAACTTAACCTAGATTTATTCAGCTGCACTATTTCTGCATTAGGACCATACAAATGTATAGTAAGTCCTCTCACGTCTTTTTTTAATGTTTATTATACAATTTATATAGCAATTCAATATCCTCAGCATATAATAGTAGCTTATGTCCCCTTCACTCTAGTGCAAACTGTTGATGTTTTAATTCTAATATCGTTTTGATTGTATTTTATGAGAATAGTATGTTCCTTGATGAATTACTGATGAGCATTTCCTTAAACTTTTTCATTCTAATAGCGCTGGCCACCAGTTGGCTCTAATTTTGCTTGGACTATTTATACTACCCGATGCTATGAATTATTACTTTGTCGTATGTATGCGAGACTGCAGGAGTATGTACTGTTTTATTAGTTTAAAAATATTTCTTGTCGCTTGATCGTATGAATGACAAATGCATGTATCAGTGCCTGATGTCGTATTAGAGTTGGACCATTCACATATTTGGTAGTGTATTCCATGTTTATTAGATACTTTCTCGCCCATATTACCATCTTTAAGCATATAATTCTCGATTCGTATTCGGTGTTCAGGAAAAATATCACGGTACACTTCCATGAAGTATAGGATAACCATTGTAATAGATCTTATCGCGGTGGAAGTGTATTGATCTCTGTTTTCCTAGTTTTCTTGAGGTCGTTTACGTTGGTTTGCTGAATTTTAAAAACCTCATAATAATCCGTAGAATTATATGTAGTCTAGTGATAGAAAAAACGACGTGCTGCCTTTAAGTTAACATACATTCATGTCCTAGTTTGTACAGTGCAGCTAAGATGAGGGTCTGTTTCTCAATATTAAATTTCAGTATTGTATAGACTCAAGAGATTATACGAGTACTTGATTTCAAAGCCTTTCACAATAGTTTGTAGTTTACCAAGTCTCAATTTCCAATTTCCTAATGAATAATTCCTTTAAGTGAAGTAAAACATTGTTTATAGGGTTTTTAGTATTTTATTTCATCACATGGAAAATTAGATCGTTACATAGTACTGGTATTTCATAAAAAAGATTAGAGTAGTTTATATTTGCAAATGATGTTTGATTTGGAGTGAAGAAGTCGTTGATATCCAGTTTAAGTACGCTTTTTTCTCTGCATCTTGCACAATATTGGTCATAGTATTCCTTCACACAATCGGTAAGCAAATTGTTGTATTGCATGACAATGTTGAAAAAATCCATCAAGATGAAAAGCATGAAGAGCTCGGTATGTTTAAGTATTAGTCTCTCTCCTCCAATAGGTATGTAGAAGAGTTCAAGAAGTCCAAGCTGATTTGCAGGGAACTCATCTACTCTATCCTTGAGATCAATGAGGTATTGGCGAAGTGAAGTCCATTGACTGTTATCTAACTCCAACTGATTTTGTCCACTGCATCGGAAGATTATTTTCGCTTGAAATGTCAGCGGGTCAAGTCCAAGTATTACTTTGCTTTTGTGGAAGCCTTCATCAAGATAGTATGTATAGTTCAGCAAGAGATTTTTCTCATAGATTCGCTGTTTCTCTCGATTCTTTTTTAGTTTCTTCTCTTTCTTGTTCACTTTTCTGGCTGAAGTAGCCGTATCAGTCTGGCTGGCCTTTTCATGCTTCTGACTGACTGACAAAGTTACTGGATCTGCTCCGTTCATTTTAAATGACTGCTTCTAGTAGTAAAAACTAAAGATGTATATTTGTTACACCAGCATATATATTCACTTCTCTGCATTTACGGATTGAGTGGGGGCAAGTTCAATATGTGTTGATAATTCTATTGCATAAGTAAACATGTTTAGCCCTTGAATGCTGTAATGTTGCTTACTCTCATGATTTGAATTCAAAGATAAGAAAGTGCTATGGAGTTAAGATTTGAACCACCAAGCTAACAGGAGTAGGAGTCAGTAACAGGAAATGACACTTTGCTCCGTATTTCCTTTAGAATTTTTAGGAGTACTGCTGGGCTACAATAGATTGCTTCTAGGCTAATTAGCTGTCTTTTTATCTGTTAAACTATCTATTTAGCTGTCACTTTTGCTGATGATCTGTCTATCTTATGTGTAATGCTGTCTTTTAAGCCGATTCCCTGTCTGTTTAGCTGATATGCTATCCTCTTGAGCTGTCTATTTAGCTGTCACTTTTGCTGATGAGCTGTCTATTTTATGTATAATGCTGTCTATGCAGCTGTCTATTTAGCTGATGCCCTGTCTGTTTAGTTGTTATGCTGTCTGCTGATCTAACCGTTTAGCTGATAAACCCGTCTATTTAGCTGGTAAGTGGTCTATGTAGCTTTCTTTTTAGCTGATGCCCTGTCGGCTTAGTTGATATGCTATCTCTTTAGCTGTCTGTATAGCTATCTTTAGTTAATAAGTTGAGCGTTTGACCTTACGTGCTATCTGTCATTCGGTAAATTCATTTGATTGTTGGTAATTATCTACCCATAAAAAAATTCTTACTTTCCATACAGTTGCAGTCAGCTTTTTTTTACATTTACTTTAAATGTCATATGCTCATCACGATTTACATTAGGCCTATTGGTTACCAAGACTGCATGTTGATCATCTTCCAAGTTATTCGTAGGCATACATGGGTCAGACAAGAATCTTCACGTCTATGTTGCTCTTCTGGTGAACAAATCTTGATTAGGAGCAAGCCATTGTTATTTGCTCGAGAGTTAATTGATCTTATTTCACACTGATGCATTCTTCATAAGAATGAGTCAAGTCACCATTCTTTTTTATCTGCGTCAGTTTTTCTCTTGACGTCTGTCAATCTAATCTATAGGATCCTCTTTCTACAGCAATTCGATTTCAGTTCTCTAGGTTTTCATGTCTTCATAGGATTTGCGGCCTATGGGGCCCTTATTGCCCACTATAATGTTCCATTGCATTGTAATTATGTTGCTACACTTATGAACTCATCCAATATGCCCAAAAATCATATGATCCCATGGATCAGCCATTTGAATCATTTTGTAAAGCACAAACTTGTTGAATAAATCTCTACTTCATGCAAACTATTGCTAGGGCCTTAACATGAATTAGTTCAGCCTGTTGCTTAGTCGATGTATTAAGGGTTTATAGTGGAACTTATTAAGTATATTGAATCATCTTGGCGTTCTCATGTATGATCAACCCTTTTGGATTATCCGGGATATGCTATGACTGGAACGATTTTTGCCCTATCATTGAACAATTGAGTAAAATTTTGATACCTCCAACTGACTAAAACTCTGTCATTGATCCATTTTCAGAAGATGTTTGAATGGTTTGGAAGACTTGAGGCTGCATCATTACTCACAACCTGTGAAATGATTAAATATCATGGACAAATGTGTCTGCATATGTACATTATAATAGCTATCAAATGTCTATGTATTAGTATCATATGATCGACTGGTCCCTTTATCATGCAAAGAGGGTTATCCACAATCACCAATCAGTTGAGCCGTCTGATACGATCATGAGTTGCCTGTTCAGCAGTTGAACTTTGGGCAACTTCACACCAATATGTTTTCTCTTCCGCACCTGCTAACCCAATTGCCTGACGAACTCAAGGTAGCCTTCTCTTTCACACCTACAACTCGAGTTGATTGGTGAGCAGAAGGTGGTGAAGGGCCTTACAGGGCTTCTACCCAGCCTGCCCCGTGGCATGCATGCATGATGATCCACGCAGAGATGCAGAATAACCTTCTACCCAGCCTACCTCATTGCCACGCAGGCATCAATGACCGGTCATCATGCGTTATGACGCGTCATAATGCATGATGATAGGTCATCATGCCTGCATGGCAATGGGGTAGGCTGGGTAGAAGGTTATTCTGCATCTCTGCGAGGATCATCATGCATGCATGCCACGGGGCAGGCTGGGTAGAAGCCCTGTAAGGCCCTTCACCACCTTCTGCTCACCAATCAACTCGAGTTGTAGGTGTGAAAGAGAAGGCTACCTTGAGTTCGTCAGGCAATTGGGTTAGCAGGTGCGGAAGAGAAAACATATTGGTGTGAAGTTGCCCAAAGTTCAACTGCTGAACAGGCAACTCATGATCGTATCAGACGGCTCAACTGATTGGTGATTGTGGATAACCCTCTTTGCATGATAAAGGGACCAGTCGATCATATGATACTAATACATAGACATTTGATAGCTATTATAATGTACATATGCAGACACATTTGTCCATGATATTTAATCATTTCACAGGTTGTGAGTAATGATGCAGCCTCAAGTCTTCCAAACCATTCAAACATCTTCTGAAAATGGATCAATGACAGAGTTTTAGTCAGTTGGAGGTATCAAAATTTTACTCAATTGTTCAATGATAGGGCAAAAATCGTTCCAGTCATAGCATATCCCGGATAATCCAAAAGGGTTGATCATACATGAGAACGCCAAGATGATTCAATATACTTAATAAGTTCCACTATAAACCCTTAATACATCGACTAAGCAACAGGCTGAACTAATTCATGTTAAGGCCCTAGCAATAGTTTGCATGAAGTAGAGATTTATTCAACAAGTTTGTGCTTTACAAAATGATTCAAATGGCTGATCCATGGGATCATATGATTTTTGGGCATATTGGATGAGTTCATAAGTGTAGCAACATAATTACAATGCAATGGAACATTATAGTGGGCAATAAGGGCCCCATAGGCCGCAAATCCTATGAAGACATGAAAACCTAGAGAACTGAAATCGAATTGCTGTAGAAAGAGGATCCTATAGATTAGATTGACAGACGTCAAGAGAAAAACTGACGCAGATAAAAAAGAATGGTGACTTGACTCATTCTTATGAAGAATGCATCAGTGTGAAATAAGATCAATTAACTCTCGAGCAAATAACAATGGCTTGCTCCTAATCAAGATTTGTTCACCAGAAGAGCAACATAGACGTGAAGATTCTTGTCTGACCCATGTATGCCTACGAATAACTTGGAAGATGATCAACATGCAGTCTTGGTAACCAATAGGCCTAATGTAAATCGTGATGAGCATATGACATTTAAAGTAAATGTAAAAAAAAGCTGACTGCAACTGTATGGAAAGTAAGAATTTTTTTATGGGTAGATAATTACCAACAATCAAATGAATTTACCGAATGACAGATAGCACGTAAGGTCAAACGCTCAACTTATTAACTAAAGATAGCTATACAGACAGCTAAAGAGATAGCATATCAACTAAGCCGACAGGGCATCAGCTAAAAAGAAAGCTACATAGACCACTTACCAGCTAAATAGACGGGTTTATCAGCTAAACGGTTAGATCAGCAGACAGCATAACAACTAAACAGACAGGGCATCAGCTAAATAGACAGCTGCATAGACAGCATTATACATAAAATAGACAGCTCATCAGCAAAAGTGACAGCTAAATAGACAGCTCAAGAGGATAGCATATCAGCTAAACAGACAGGGAATCGGCTTAAAAGACAGCATTACACATAAGATAGACAGATCATCAGCAAAAGTGACAGCTAAATAGATAGTTTAACAGATAAAAAGACAGCTAATTAGCCTAGAAGCAATCTATTGTAGCCCAGCAGTACTCCTAAAAATTCTAAAGGAAATACGGAGCAAAGTGTCATTTCCTGTTACTGACTCCTACTCCTGTTAGCTTGGTGGTTCAAATCTTAACTCCATAGCACTTTCTTATCTTTGAATTCAAATCATGAGAGTAAGCAACATTACAGCATTCAAGGGCTAAACATGTTTACTTATGCAATAGAATTATCAACACATATTGAACTTGCCCCCACTCAATCCGTAAATGCAGAGAAGTGAATATATATGCTGGTGTAACAAATATACATCTTTAGTTTTTACTACTAGAAGCAGTCATTTAAAATGAACGGAGCAGATCCAGTAACTTTGTCAGTCAGTCAGAAGCATGAAAAGGCCAGCCAGACTGATACGGCTACTTCAGCCAGAAAAGTGAACAAGAAAGAGAAGAAACTAAAAAAGAATCGAGAGAAACAGCGAATCTATGAGAAAAATCTCTTGCTGAACTATACATACTATCTTGATGAAGGCTTCCACAAAAGCAAAGTAATACTTGGACTTGACCCGCTGACATTTCAAGCGAAAATAATCTTCCGATGCAGTGGACAAAATCAGTTGGAGTTAGATAACAGTCAATGGACTTCACTTCGCCAATACCTCATTGATCTCAAGGATAGAGTAGATGAGTTCCCTGCAAATCAGCTTGGACTTCTTGAACTCTTCTACATACCTATTGGAGGAGAGAGACTAATACTTAAACATACCGAGCTCTTCATGCTTTTCATCTTGATGGATTTTTTCAACATTGTCATGCAATACAACAATTTGCTTACCGATTGTGTGAAGGAATACTATGACCAATATTGTGCAAGATGCAGAGAAAAAAGCGTACTTAAACTGGATATCAACGACTTCTTCACTCCAAATCAAACATCATTTGCAAATATAAACTACTCTAATCTTTTTTATGAAATACCAGTACTATGTAACGATCTAATTTTCCATGTGATGAAATAAAATACTAAAAACCCTATAAACAATGTTTTACTTCACTTAAAGGAATTATTCATTAGGAAATTGGAAATTGAGACTTGGTAAACTACAAACTATTGTGAAAGGCTTTGAAATCAAGTACTCGTATAATCTCTTGAGTCTATACAATACTGAAATTTAATATTGAGAAACAGACCCTCATCTTAGCTGCACTGTACAAACTAGGACATGAATGTATGTTAACTTAAAGGCAGCACGTCGTTTTTTCTATCACTAGACTACATATAATTCTACGGATTATTATGAGGTTTTTAAAATTCAGCAAACCAACGTAAACGACCTCAAGAAAACTAGGAAAACAGAGATCAATACACTTCCACCGCGATAAGATCTATTACAATGGTTATCCTATACTTCATGGAAGTGTACCGTGATATTTTTCCTGAACACCGAATACGAATCGAGAATTATATGCTTAAAGATGGTAATATGGGCGAGAAAGTATCTAATAAACATGGAATACACTACCAAATATGTGAATGGTCCAACTCTAATACGACATCAGGCACTGATACATGCATTTGTCATTCATACGATCAAGCGACAAGAAATATTTTTAAACTAATAAAACAGTACATACTCCTGCAGTCTCGCATACATACGACAAAGTAATAATTCATAGCATCGGGTAGTATAAATAGTCCAAGCAAAATTAGAGCCAACTGGTGGCCAGCGCTATTAGAATGAAAAAGTTTAAGGAAATGCTCATCAGTAATTCATCAAGGAACATACTATTCTCATAAAATACAATCAAAACGATATTAGAATTAAAACATCAACAGTTTGCACTAGAGTGAAGGGGACATAAGCTACTATTATATGCTGAGGATATTGAATTGCTATATAAATTGTATAATAAACATTAAAAAAAGACGTGAGAGGACTTACTATACATTTGTATGGTCCTAATGCAGAAATAGTGCAGCTGAATAAATCTAGGTTAAGTTAACTTGAAAATTGTTCAATATGCTATAGAATTAATAAATATATCAACCCATATATTAGATGTCCTGTAAGTTGTATGAAAATTTATTTATATATAGCAAAAAATAGCATTACTCAATAAATTATTTCTATTAGAAAGAAACGCAATCTTTTTATTTTAACAACTAATCTAACACTGCTCAAGTAAACAAATACCTGAAACAACAAACCAAAAAAAACCTAAACATTCCTAGCATATCTGATACTCCCAAATATCAAACACTCAATTCTACCATTCAAAAATATCAAGCGATGGACAAAAAAAAACCCCCGCATGAGTTCATTCAACTCAAGTATACATCTGTTCATCAAATTACCAGCAGACAAGCACCTCCATACCTCCATAATACCAACAAACCCCTAATGTAAATGACCTACCGCATTCACTTTTTTCTATATTACGTTCTTCCTTTCAGTACGTACCCAAAATTTATCAATGAAAATGCGTCTATATTCCTCCTCATTAGGACCACCATGATGATATCTACATCCATCATGAAAAAGTAGCATTCCAGAAGCCATAAACCGTAATATCTTTCCTATACAACATCCATAAATAATCTCAAATTTAGAATAGATACCCAAAACATACATCTCAACATAGTGATCTAAAAAATAGACCCAAGCACTTATCAAAAGGAACAAATCATATGATGTACGAACAAAATTATCACCATCTCGTCTTGGAAGAAATTATTAGAATTTTTTGAACAAAACCAATGGGCATCCTAAAGTAAAGTAAAAAAAAACGAATGAATATAGTGCCATACTTCTACATAATAGTAAAATCAGAGAATGAAGTATAGAAACTGCTCTAAGAAATAAGCGATGATGATGAAGACAAACAAAATGCTGCCACAAGCAAACTAAAATTTAATACTATACTTAATATCAAGAACGCATCACAACAAACATTAAGATCTCTTTCACTACATCCATAGATTTGAGCAATCAACATAGTAGTCTAACCGAATTAAATACATTGTTGACGATTCTTAAAGTACTATTGACATGAAACCGATAAAAGCAATAATATACAATAGCACTGAGTCACAAAGCAAAGAAACGACGCATCCGAGCAAAAAGAAACTGAAAACGATCAATGTAAATAATAATCAGCAAACTAGAACAGGCGCATCCGTGAATGGACATTTATGAAAACACGTCTCAATGCCGCGCATCACGTTACCCGCTGCCCACGGCCAATACAACAAGAAAAACCGCCTCCATCAAGCAGAACTATATTGTAATGCAATGTATGCCATGCCACTTCTCTTCCACGCTGTAGATTCCGATGCCCCAAAACTCGCGCCGACAGGGAAGTCTATGCATACGAAACACTACTCTTAACAAGCAAAATCACTTGCACATGCCACGCATCCCCCGAGCTCAATTTCCATGCTTAACAGAACTCGCCGCCGAGCAAATCTACACCACAATCACGATTCTCCAAAAAGCGACGTAAATCATTCCGAATCGCCGACAAGGCCGTCCATACTTAAAGACAGGCACCCTTTGATGAGCAATGCGGAAACTTAACCAAACGCTCGCGAGACAAATTTCTACAGCTCATGACATCCACCTCGGTGGAAACATACACCTCAAATTACTTCCTCCAACAAGCAACGCGCATCACATCTACAATACCGTCCATTTTTAACCACAGACATCAAACGAGGAGCAAAACGTACCTTAAGCAAGCACCCACTAAGTAAATTCTCATGCTTTAGAGCACCCGTCGAAAGGCAAGCCCGTCACCCATCCATAATGCAAAGCCACCCGTCTATAGCAGCGCCCTCCATCCCACACAACTACTCGCATCATAAAAGCTTCCGGCACGGCTAGCATGATCAAGTGAATCGGCAATTTCCACACGCAGCCAAAGACACCAATCGCTGCAACGCGTTCCCTATCCAAGCGCCCATGAAGTAAATTCCCATGGCTTAGAATACGCGCTGACGGGCACGTCCATCATCCATCAGTATCGTAGTCATCCGTCTATACAAACGCCCGCCGTCACCACGCAGCCACTCGCATCATAAAAAAGTCCAGCACGCCTAACGTGATCAAGTTAATCACTCGCCCAAAATGCCTTTAATAAGTGACACACGCTAAAGGATCTCAAGCCCTACAACCAGCGAACAACCGCCCAGAGCGCCTCCTATCTACAGAGCTTCCCCAATTGATCAGCAACCCTAATACTTCAAGGTATGGACCTCCTAGCATATACATTAAAACGACCATGGATAAAAAACCATCAACCACTAGGAGCGTTTAAGACCTGAGAAACACTTCCACCAAAGATGAATAACGAAACCATGCAAAGACTATAAGCAACGAATGTATGAGAAATGCTTCCGCTATAGAGAAATAACAACCATGAATAGTATAATTATCTATCGCTGAAAGCGTCAAAGGCTAGCTCCCATTAATTTCAAACTTGAATATTAACCCAATATAAATGCCCGCTGAGAAATCCAGAGCTCTAATCTATTGATTGAAAATATGGGCCTATCCTAGACTATAATCAATATGCCTAGTTTCACCATTTACCATTAGAGGCTACTTAGGCTAAGAAAGCGCACCCGTCATCTAAAGACATATGTCTATTCTAGAACACAACCATCAATACTAGTTCTACTAACCGCTAGAGGCTACTAAGACCCGGAACGCTTACCTACTTAATCAAAATTCCGATGTTTATTTACCTAAGACCCATACCTTCTCATCCCCGGCACTCACCTATGCTAATTCAATACATACACCCATATACCTAAGACCCACACCTATTCCGGGCTCATACCTTCTTATCCCAGGCACCCACCTATACCAGTCTTATACATATTTCCACATACCTAAGGCCCACATCTACACTAATCCGATACACATATCCACATACCCTAGACACACACCCTCACCGCAACCATCCAAGATATCCACACATATCCCGGACACACACCTTCTTATCTCAGACACCTACCTATACCACCCTAATATACACACCAATACACCCAAGACACACACCCTAGACCACATTTGAAATTTGTATGAAAAAAGTGCTCCAGAACATACATTCTCTAGCTACTTGTATCAACCATCAACATGTGTTACTGTTGTTGTAATTCCACACAATTGAAGTGGCTTTAACTCGCTTGGTTAAGAACTGATATCCATGCAATTTTGTAAGGATAAGAGTGAAAAACCTAAAAGTTACAAATCGTACTATTATGGAAAAATTTAAGTGAATTTTGATTTCTTAGATATTTGTTGCCCTTGCGCTCATAAAGATCTAACTCCGTGATTTTCCAGCTCAAAGGCGTCCAATCGCGAGGATAAGGCCAACAATTTTTCATGTATTTCACCTCCCCCTGGACATCAGGGGGATAAACTCAGATTTCAGATTTTGGAAGTGCTAATCTATACCTTTTATTTTATACTCCACTTGACTACCTTAATGAAAAAATGATTAAGAGTTTTTTATTATAAGCGGGGACCCCCCTTAAAAAATTTTGAAATGTTTGATAAGACCTAAAACTTTTAGAAATCACCACTTCTGACCATTTCACAAAGATTGAGCTTTCTAGCAGCTATAGTTTCTGAGGAAATTTGCTGTCACGCACTGACGGACGGACAGACTGGACGCGAACTAGTAAGTCTTTGTAAAAATTGTTTACAAGTACAATGCCCTTAAAAAATGATTGCATCATCAATTGCGAAGACGTCTCAACCCCGCCGCAATGTTGAATACAGCGAATCTGCCCACGACATTAATTCAACATCGATACGCGTTCAAACGATACAGTTGAGAAGGCAAAATGATTAGCTGGCATAACTGAAGTTATATGATTGATTTTTCTAATTTTTAAGTATATACTCATTCATAAATAACAAAGCCTAACAATATTCATACGGATTGTGCCTTAGGGCCTTTCCTGCAGCTCAATAATCATTTACTTTAGTTCAATTTACAATATCAATCTTTTCAATAAGAACAAAACTTTAAATTAGTGGCACTCACAACATGATCAAACATCAATAGATTATAGCAGAATTAGGTGTTAAATTCATAAGCTTAAAAAATGAAGTCCTAAAAATTGAGTTTCTTAAAAATAAACATTATTTCCTTATGACTACCTTAAAACTACTCATTCGCTGCATTCATTGAACGATTATTAGTCGCTTACCTAAATGCTTCCATATTTGCGCTCCACAGCTCTCCTCACTGCTGATACCACTAGCATTTCCGCATATGATTTGATTGACTCCAGCACTGCCTTCTGATGTAGCACCTCGTTGGGATAAGACTGTCCTTCCTCCCAATTGTATAGGCCTTCGCAAGCCAATAGGATTCGACGCTCCACTAATCCTTTCTAGCCCTATTTTGTTTTCGGAGATCCTTAACATAATCAGGATTTTATAGGCCAAAACCTTGACTCGCTTGCTCACTTTTGACTGCTTCCTGAAAAGAGGTATAAGAAGATAGTACCTATAAGTCACTTTTTTCAAAACATTGTCAACATGACCACTGAAGAAAGAATTTCTATAGAAAATTAACCCCAAGTTCGTCGCTTGCCTGGAGCAGTGCACCATCTGCCCATTCAACTTGATCCTGGAGTCACAGATGCCTCTTGCATGGTGACCAACGTTTTTGTGGGAGTCCTTGAACACAATTAATTTATTTTTCTTTGCATTTACCTTGATTCCCCATTTCTAGTAGTATACAGTAAAAGATTTCAAGCATCCAAGATATCTTCTGGCAAATCTCGATAAAGATGATTTGTTTAGAGTTCCTTAATAGAGAGCTTTGAGATAACCGTTTCGAGGGTTGAATTTATACATGCGACTTCCTTATCAATTTCAGAAATCGAAAGATTTTCGATCTATTGATCGAAATTTCCTTCAATTTTCTGTGAAGGGTTGCACTTACTGCTGCCCTATCGATTCACTTGCATGGTTGTAGTGTTTTAGATATATGTGCAGGTGTCCGTTCAGGACTGCTACCTCAGCGAGCGAAGATTTTGTTACTCGCCGGACTTGTTTGAAGACGCGTGAATGCGTTTGCAGGCTAGCGTTGCGGTGTCATGGGCGGGTTCTTTTCCCCAACAAAAGAGTACACCACAAAAAATTTTCGCATTCATGAATTGTACGATAAAAAGGTAACGGTTCGACGTTTTCGAGGCTAAGGTAACCTACCGAAGGGATGAACTATGAAAACTGCGAATGATCGGACTTGATTAACGTGTGCAGGACGCAAAACACCTGGATGCCTCATTCTTAGTGAGGCATCTAGGTGGAACCGGGGCCCCTTCGCACCCCCTCCGAATCAAGATCAATTGTAGACGTAACCATTTATTTTGCATTTAAATGGAACATCCATACAAAAGTCATTCATATGAACTTTTCCGTTAAATGAAAAATAAAATGTTTCAGATTTATATGAAAGTGTTTTCTGCTGGAATTATATAAAGAAAAAGTTAAAAGCTCACCCGATCACTAGCTCATGAGTGGAGAGGCCAACCAACGTGGCGGGTCAGAGTTCAAACCAAATGGAAAGACCATGTTTTTCTGCTTATCTTTTCATTTTTTTCTTTCCCTTCTCTAACATTTTATTATTTTATTTAAAAAAAATATGTAATCCTAAATAACAAAATTTAAAAATATATTTTTATAATAATTTTTTTTTGTTTAATACGAAAAATTTAATTAATAAAAACTACTTTAATTCCTATAATCCAAATTTAATATTTTCATATATATAAATTAAATATAAATATATATATATATATATATATATATATATATATATATATATATATATATATATATATATATATATATATATATGCATTGTGACAATAAAGTACCCGGAAATTGCAAATAAAACGTAAAACATTTAATTATTCATCAATATTTATTTTGTTTCCTTCAAAGTAATCCCCATCAGATATACTACACTTACGCCAACGATTTTTCCAGTCCTCGAAACACTTTGCAAAAGCAATTTTTGGGATGGCCTTTAGCTCCTTCAGCGAGTCATGTTTTACATTGTGACCAAAAGTACCCAGAAATCGCAAATAACACCCAAAATATTTTTAACTTATTCATCAAAATCACGCGGAGCCAAATCTGGTGAATACGGTGGTTGATCAATAGTATTTATTGTGTTTTTGGCTTTAAATTCTGTAACAATCAAAAACAAGTTGGGTAGACAGACCTACGCTCATGTCAGAAGTCACAAGCAACGAATAAAATCAAGAAGCATGTCAAAGAGATTTACTCGTTTAAAAGAAAATCTATCGTTTCTCCATTTTCAACCAACAAAAATCACTCAAATTATGAAATCCCAAAAGCATTTATGTCAACGATCTTATCTGAAAATTTTAATTAGATCAAATCAAAATTGCAGTGTCTGGTTCGATGGAAAGTCCATAAAATACCAAAATAGTGTGTTATAGTTGTTGTAATTGGAGAAATTTCAAATGGATATAACTTCCGTGAATATGATACGAATTTTAGCAAACTTACAGAACATTGGAACCTTGTGTAAGGCTACTTAAACATTGAATTTTGTTGGGTTTAAACGCATCCGTACGATTTTATTGGAAAAAATGTGAAATTCGAAGATCGTACTATTATTAACAAAGTTGAACGAATTTTGACTTCTAAGGTATTTGTTATTGTTGCACTCATAAATATCTTCCTTGATATTTTTTTCAGATTTTTTAAGATCGTCCAATCGCGAGGATGGAAGCACATTTTTCGTGTATTTCATTGAATTTAAAGGTACCGTTCAGATTTTATTCAAGAAAATGTAAAATTGATAAATCATACTATTACTAACATAGTTGAGTGAATTTCGACTTCTCACGTATTTGTTGTTGTTATACTCATAAAGGCTTGCATCCGTGATTTTTTTTAAGATTTTTCGGATGAAAGATGTCCAATCGCGAGAGGGGGGAGGTTGATACGCGAAAAGTTCAAACATTTACCCTTCCCCTACCCCCCATGGTACTGATAAGGCAATTTGTTTTGAAAAGATCTCATTGAGACCTTTCCAATAACACCTTACTCGACTACCAACGGTGGAAAAAAATTGTTGAAGAGTCACCTCTGAGACTGATTCCATGGAAATTCTGCCATTCCCTTCAGAAGTCCCCTTGGGCACCTATATAACGATACCAGCACATTTTTCTTGCTTCGTAACATTTCCGGAACGCTTCAACTAGGATGTCCGCGAGTACCTTCGTCACGGCCGCCTGGATGTCCGTAATCGACCCAAAATGGGTTCCTTTGACCACCGATTTTATTCTAGGGAACAAAAAAGACACAGTATGACACATCGGGCGAATAAGGCGGCTGTTACAACACGGCGATCCCTTTAGAGGCCAAATACTGGGACATGCTGAGGGCGGTGTGGTGTGGTTCTTTGGAGCCATCTTCGTGCACAAATTTTTCATCCCCAAATCGTCGGTTAAAATTTGTCTGATTATTTCACGGTTCATACCCAGTTCCGAAGCCAACATTCAAACTGTTAAAAGCCGATCTTCATGGATTAGGGCGCGCACACGCTGCGCATTCACGTCAGTCCGTACCTCGACTGGTTTCCCGCTCCGCGCCTCGTCTTCCACGCTTTCACGCCATCTTTATGCCATCAAAACACCTCGGCACGACTAAGAGCACTATCACCATGCACTTTTACAATTTTAGGGTACGTTTCCGAAGCTGTTTCTCCATTTTTATGACGAGCACCACCAACACACGTCTACTCAACACGACACAGCAGGCGAATTGAACAAGCTAGAGCAATGGTAAATATATCAATAGAGAGTGGAAGGATGCCGGGGAAGGGAAAGGGAATTTCAAGATCGTAGGTTTACCACAAGCGCGGCAATAAAATTAGTCTCATTACTTAATTGTCACACCTCGTATGGGGAGACCCTCCTTAACCCCGTTGAAAAATTTTTTCACCTCAAAACTTTCAAGAAGTCACCACTTCTGGCCTTTCCACAAAGTTTCATTGCTGTAGCTTCTATAGTTTCTGAAAAAAAACATACATACGGACGGACAGATGGACACAGGTCGTGATTGCAATAGGGTTTTGTATTCAAGTACAAAACCCTAATCAAAGCATTTTTAAACGTCAATTGGAGTGATCGATTCTATTGGGAAATTTGTATACCCTGTTACTACATCATTGAAACTAATCAACTTATCGATGAACACAGAACCGCAAAGCAAAAAAATCAAAATTCATTGCAGAACTAACGACATGGAGGAGCCCGGTGGCTTCCCACTATTAGGGCAAGCATCGAACACCATTTTAAGTAAAAAATTCCTCAGAAGAAAAATGGGCGTAGAAGTTACAACCGACGCAAAAATAATTAATGACAAACAATGAACATTTTAAGAAAGTAGTCAAAGAAAATGAAGAGCTAAAGCTGAAGACTCTTTCATTGGAAGAAATGCTCGAAAAGTTGTGTCAACAGTACCATCAAAATGAAAATATCTAAGCTGGAGTGTAAAACTCATACGGAAGATGGTTCGTCGAAGATCAAAGAAGTGACAAAATCTCTCTAAGACACCGATCAAACACTAAACGCTGGAGGTTCGGATGACAGTGCAAACTACTACGCTGTACTTGAAACGATGACTGATGCAATGAAGTGCGAAGATTCGAACAATAAATATGCAGGTACTTTATTTGACACAAATGAATTAGAAAGTCAATAACATATTTTATTAATTATCATAATACAAATATGGAGAAAAAGTGGTTCCGCTAGTCCTCAGGCCCAAAATAATAAGAAAGAAAAAGTACCCCCAATTAATGTTTTTGGGCAGCGCGGCATCAATATGGTGAAACTTTGGGCGGCTTAACGCAGCAACAATTAGAACCATCACTAATTGACGTCAAGTCAGCATAGGATGCTTTATATAATGTGAAAGTTCCGCACTTCACATACACACCAAAGAAGGAAAAAATTCAGACCTTTCTGTTGAAGGACCTGCACTGGGGAAAAGACCCGGTCGATTACATTCAATTTGTCAAAAAAAAACTACACCAGCATTTGAATTTATTTCAGTAAAGAATTTTACCATACGGAGATCTACCGTCAAAAAAATTAATCAATATTATTCAGAACAAATCTTTGATAAAAACAGTTCAAGTGCCCTTCCACAAAAAAGGTACTTGAACTTCAGAGTAGTGAGGTGGAAACATCTCCGGAAAATATAAGTCAACTAGTGTTAGTATGCCAACAATTTGATCATTCAGTTGCCAACTGAACGATGCACTATCCGTGCGTAATATGCAAAGAAATTTATGCCCCCGGTGAGTGCGAATTGCCTCAAATGGAGCCTAAAGAAAAATTGTACTGCATCAATTGCAGTGTATTTGGTCATTCGACATCATATGATAGATGCCCCCAATACCAAGATGCAAAAGTTAAATTTATTCCAAAATAAAACCAAGTGCACCACAGTGTAATACCTTCTAACGTCGTCAAGCCCGGGGTTTCATCATCATAATCGCTTGAGGGCTAGCAGACAATAATGTAAATAATATAAATAATGTAAGCAGCACAATAAGGTGCTTCGTAAAATCTACTAACAACTTAATTCCTTATTAAAAAGAATCAACAAAAAAAAATCAACTTTATTTTTCGACGTTTATATATTTCAGATGTCTCAAAGTATCTTGCCATTCAGTCACATTCCCACGAATAAGCTTCATTTCATCTCAATTGACTTCATCAACTCAATTGTTACTCTAAATCGACGTGACTTCCTCCCTGAATTCATTTTTAAGCAAAAGCCTGACACATGCTACTCACTAATACCCATCTCAGTTCATTGCCCTCAATGACGTTCAAGGATTTTGAACTCGTAAGAGCCGACAAGGTAAACGATGGTAAGAGAGATGGTACTGGCTTGCTAGTTGGAGGACCATATCGTTTCCAACATATTGATAAATTTAAATTCAAAAACTTTGAATTTCTTGAAGTCTCCGTCATCAAAATTTCACTGGCAGGTAGCGATCACCTCATTGTTATCTCGGCCAATCCAACAGGGAAAAATGGTCTCAAGCTCGATTTCTTATTTAACATACTCAAATTGAACAGGCTGGACAGTTATTGCATTCTTGTTAGCGATTTTAATGCTCGACATACATCACGGGCGAACGCCAAAAATAATTGTGAATACCAGAGAATCAAATTGAATACAAGTGCAATCTACATATATTGGTCGAAGTTTCGAACAAACCCTAGGACAAATTCATATTTGGACCTATGCATTGCTGACACAAGACTTAAATTCAGATTTAACAATTCTCAACGGACATTGCAGGTGCTTCTTTATCTTCTTCCTAGCCTTTATTTCCTGCAACAAGCGCCTCCAACTGTCTCGGTCCATTGACCACGCTTTCCAATTACGAAATTTGAGCAGCTACGAACTGCCTTCGTTGACTGCGTCAGACCAACGTTTCCTCGGTTTCCTCACTGGCCTCCGGCCTTCCATTCCCCCAACGAATACCTTTTTGGGTATCCGTTGTTCATCCGTACGATTCATGTGTCCCGCCCATTGCAGCTTCTGCAGTCTTACAATCGTTGAGACCTCCGGTTCGTCAAAAATTTCATACAGCTCATGGCTGTATTGAATTCACCATTGTCCCCATCCAGCCTCGCTCCGATTATTCGCCTCAGGACCCGTTGCTCAAAGGCGTTCAATATATTTGCGGATGCTTGAGTTCCACGTTTCACACCCAAAGCATAACACAGCTCTTATCACAGATTTGTATTCTTGGAGCTTTGTTTTCCTGTGAATGCAGCTGGTCTTCAAGATCGTCAAAACTGAATAAAATATTTTGTTTGCGAGCTGTATTCTTCGGGGTATTTCGTCTCTTTCATAAGTGGTTCTTTTTATTTTGGTGCCTAAACACACGAATTTAAGGGTTGTGTTGCTCGTGACGCTTGACGTCAGAAACGCCTTCAATTCCGCTAGATGGGCGGATATTCTGGAAGCACTGGAAAACTCTTTTCAAGTTCCAGAATATCTGATGCGGATTTTGAAGAAGTACCTGACAGGCCGGAGCCTGCTCTATGAGACGAAGGAGGGTCGGCGGAGGATGGAAGTTACATCGGGTGTTGCACAAGGCTCCATCCTTGGCCCAGACCTGTGGAACATTACGTACGACGGGCTACTGAGAATCGAGCTGCCAGATGAGTCACGCTTGATCGGCTATGCAGATGATGTCGCGGCGCTAGTTGCGGGACGCACTGTTGAACAAGCGCAACTCAGACTGGGTATGCTAATGCGCCGAGTGAGGGACTGGATGACTGCTCGCGAGCTCAGCCTAGCTTTGGAGAAAACCGAAGTAGTCATCTTGACAAAAAAAAGAATCCCTAGAGTAAGGATGATCAACATTGGGGAAGCACTCGTTGAGACTAAACTAGCAGTGAAGTACCTGGGCATTTTGATCGACTCGAAGATGCGTTTCTCCGAGCAAATCAGGGCAATAGCTGACAAGGCTGCAGCGAGTGTTTCGGCTCTCAGCCGACTAATGGCCAACATAGGGGGTCCCACCTCATCAAGAAGGAGACTTCTGATGAGTGCAGTACAATCTGTGCTGTTGTACGGATCGGAAATATGGTGTGAGGCTCTCAACAAGGAGCTGTATCGAATGCGCTTGGTACAGGTGCAGCAACGAGGAGCGCTGCGGATTGCATCTGCATACCGGACTGTCTCAGAGTCGGCAGTGCTGGTCATCGCAGGAATGATACCCATTGCCCTCCTTGCCAAGGAGCGCCGCAGAATCTACCTGCGGAGGAACGAATGCGACAGAGATGGTGTCACCCACGAAGAACGAGAACGCTCACTCAGTGATTGGCAACAGTCCTGGGTGAGCGATACAGAAGGTAGGTGGACCGCACGCCTTATTGGTGACCTGAGGCCATGGCTCAATCGAAGGCATGGTGAGACTGACTTCTATCTAACTCAGCTACTGAGTTGACATGGATACTTTCGGTCTTACCTGCACAAGATTGGTAAGTCACGGTCTCCTGACTGCATATTCTGTGTTGGAGAGGTCGATGATGCCTACCACACATTTTTTGTATGCAAGAGGTGGGAAAGGCAGCGCGGTGACCTCATTAAAGAAATGGGAGATCTCTCTCCGGATGAACTCACTGGAGAGATGCTCACATCCGTTGACAAATGGAACAGTGTGGCACATTACGCTCGGGCAGTTCTTAAGATAAAAAGGAAAATATATGAGCGCCTGGAGGCGTCCAGGGCGGAGGGGTCTCTTTTCTAGACATCCCTCTCCCTTCCCCTCCTTCCGCTGGAAAAGGGATCCCTGTAGCCCGGTGGCGCCTAAACGCGTAGAGAAACGAGGCTTAGGCCGAAGTAATGTGTCAAACGGTTCCAGGCTAGGTTCTCAGATTGACAGGGGAAGTGTTTAGTGGGTAGTCCAAGGGTATCCTCCATGGGAGTCCCACACTGCCAGACTCGGCGGGCGTAAATGCCTTCACCTCCCTACCAGAAAAAGAAAAAAAAAAAAAACACGAATTTACCCAAATTTTTGACATTGTACGAGAATTCGCCAAATGTGATATTTTGTGTATTTAACTATTTTTTCTTGACTGCGTCATGAGTTTTGTTTTATTCTCATTAATTTGTAGCGTTACTAGTTTTGCTTCACTGCCGAGTTTCAGGAAAAGTTCTTTGGAGGTTGTTGATGACCGTGACAAAATGTTGATGTCATTTGCATGGGCTACCACTTGACTCAACTTGTGTAATAGCGTACATCTTGTATCGAGGGGTAGCTTTCTGATGGCATATTTCAAGCCAAATTAAGTAGCAATTGGGCCAGCCCATCTCCCTGCTTTAGTCCGATATTTGTGTCAAATGTGTTTTCTTTGACAGTGTCAGGGTAGTTCAGTGATCTGACATTTCAGAATCCAATGCCATAGTCCTGTCTTTGCCGCAGATCCATTCGACTTCAAGGTCCTGTTGCAGATTTCGAAATAATGTTGGATTTTACAGGGATGGGGAGCTAGCCCGTCGCCCAACTTCCATTCTGGTGGCATGATTATTACTTTCAATTCCGTTATTAGGCGTGGAAGACTCGCCTCCACTTTTTTACGCCACCACAAATGAGCTGGGTGTAAGTAGGATCTAGTAGCAGAGCTGTAGTTGTATATTCAGTTATTGGCATTTCTCGGTATTTAATGTCCCGTCATTGGGGAACCATTAAAACGACTGTGCGACCCCGAGCCCATTTAATACAATTTGCTAGTGGGATTTAGTATGAAGAATCATGGAAACTAGGGGTGGAGAAAACACTGGGATCCCTCCTCCTTTCTCAACCAGGCCTGGGACCATCTATGGTGGAGTTGCTTCTTTTTGTTTTCTTTTTTCTTTATGACAACTACCATTTTGCTTTTGTAATGGAAATCATCAAAAGAATAATGTCTTCCTCATTCCAGTTCAAAATGAAATTCATCGACTTACTTTCAAAACAACAGATTGTGAAAAGTCCACCTTCTGACGGTGGTTTCTAATGACACGAATCTAATTAACTATGAAATTGATCTGTATTTGCTGAAATTATAGAAAATGACATTGGAAACCATTGAGAAAGTAATTTCCGATTTTAACATCGAAACAATATGGACGCATATAAAATATCGACCATCACAAGGTTGAAACGGTTGAAACGCCTTCTTTTCACACGCGTCAACAATATTTATCGGCAATGTCTGGACTATAACTATCCCTCATTGGCCTTGTTGAAGTTACACCTGAAGAATGTCCGGAACTTAATTTGTTCATACTGCAGGAGCAAATTCAGCAGCCAATGGGCGTAAAAACTGAAAGATATTAGCCCACAAGATCCAGATAGTGTGTTCACAAAATTGAATAGTATGTTCGGTAAGAATTCTCGAGTGAATGGGTCAAATTATAAAGCCACTAAAAGTCAGGTAGATCTTCTCGATAAAGCTGGTATCGGAATTAATAATACGACTCCAGATACAGATAGAAATAGGATTGTATGTGATGATCTACAGAAGCTTCCTCTGATTGGGACTCATTTAAAATTGGTCCATCTACCAAACCTTGAGAGTCAGCCAAACACTTTCAGAAGTCGTTCAAGCAAAAGTTTCCGACTTCAAATCAAGCCTGAATGGTGAATCCATTCTTCATTTTAATGAAACATCGACCTCTCTCATACCAAGCGAAAATCTTCTTGATTATTTTGTCAGGTTTGAAGAGTTTTGCTTCATATTTGGTAGGATAAACAACAAAAAATCACGTGGTATTGACGGTACTCCCAATATAATACTACGACATTTGCCTAAGATTACTATTAGATATTATTGCATATTTTTCAACAACACATTGAACTACTCGTATTTATATTTCCCGAATCAGTGGAAATTAGCTTGCTGGCTAACATCAGCAAGGTGTTTGAAACTATACTGAAACAAGCAGTAAGCACCCACATTGAGAAATATGAGTTGATGCCCTGTAGTCAGTTTGGTTTCTGTGCCTGACATTTGACCATACATGCGATAAAGAAAGTAACCTGAGACATATTTTGGAAACGAAATAATAGAAAATATGTTGGAGCGTGATTTATTGATATTGACAAAGCCTTCCATGCGGTTTGGTTCGATGGACTAATGTTTAAGCTCTTCCAAAACTATTTTATCGTTAGATTCCTGTCATTATGTTAGGAGTCATTGGGCAAAAGTTGCCATCATCAGAAGGAGAATATTCCTTCTGATCCCGATTAT